>OZ014525.1:323299175-324632041 GCA_963966055.1 Lathyrus aphaca
GATCATGCAAATTTTGCACTTAGGGAATAAAATTCTCATCATGCACGAATTTGGTGTAATTCTTGGAGAAAAATGACCTATTTGCATTGCATTGTAATATTGGAACCTTATTTGGTATGTACCAACACCCAAAAAATAGATTCATGACTTTTTGCTTTGGTGCACAAATGAAAAATCAAGTTTTGCCCTAGTTTTTATGAAATTTTCGAGGGCCCTATCTTCTTAACCATGAAGGCTATGAAAAGGTACTTGTACTTTTTGAAAATGGGAGGCTTTAATATCCAACTTTCATGTTTGACTTTGGTCCATTTGAAGAATTTTTCACCAAGTTATGATCACTTGAAATTTAGGGCAAAAACTTGCTAAAAATGGCATTTTCGATAACCAACTTCACACCAATTTTGCAAAACACCTCAAAACCTCATGATTCTTGATCTTTGAACTTTCCAAACCTCTTTTAACATTATAAGAACATCCCTTGGCTAGAAAAATGGGGTTGGACCCCATGAAATCTCACAGTTGACTTTTCTAAGGCACAGTTGACCAATTTCTTCATTTACAAGCAACTGAAGAAATACTTGACTTCCACAAGGAATTTTCTCACCAAATTTCATCCCTAGGATCCTCTTAACATGTAAAAGACTTTTCCCAAATGAAATGGCCAAAGTCTTGAGGTTTTCATGCTTGAAACTCAAACCCTAGTTTGGGATCATTGTGTAGGAGCTTTGCCCTAACCTGGATTCCCTGATGATCTTCCAACCTTCTGAGCTTTTGTAAATGAACTTGAACTTGTAAATACAATGTAGACCCCTCATAGGACTTGTACAAATACATTGGGCCCCTTGTCATAGCTTGTGGTGTTTCAAAAACCTCCACAGATGATCATATGCCTAATGCTAGGTCATGAGGATGTTATGCCTCATCTTTCAATGCTAGGATGCCAAGAGTATGATATGTTCATGATGAATATGATGTGATATTATGCTTAAAAAGAAGAGGGCAAATTTGGGGTGTTACAGCTGTCCCTATTCAAGCAACTGTTAATCTGAAAAGGACGGTAGCACGGGCTATCGACCGTTCAAGATAAACTGTGGTTGAATACCAAAAAGACCTGAAATTTGCACTCTGACGAAGAATGCAGAAACTGGGAAATAAACCCAACCAAATGACGTTTTGGTGACTGAAGTGGAGAGAAAGCAGACGAGCTTCTTCCAAGCTGAAACTAATATCTGGAGTTAGAATGTTTTGACAGACGAGTCTTTTTCGAACAATCCTGTTACGCCAGGAGCTGGACATACGAGTCCTCACATACTTTGCAAGACATATGACTCGAGACAGACGAATCTCCTTCAGATAGACCTGTTACGCCAGGACCGGTGATGCACTAAAGTCTGTGGGATAGACATGCATAATCAAGGTAGACGAACCTTCTTCATATATTATTCGTGGATATATGGTACAAGACAGACGAGCCTTCTTTGAACAAACCTGTTACGCCAGGTGCAACATTAATAAGTGGTGCCGGAGACAGACGAGTCTCCTTCGGATAATCCTGTTACGCCAGGACCAGTAACCATTTTGACATTTATTCCCACAGTCAGGATTTTAAACCTCTTCAATACAGACGAGTATTGGATGATCATCAAGATAACACAGACGAGTGTCATAAGTCAATTTTATAGACGAATATCAGACGATGATCTAAGAAACACAGACGAGCGCTTCAGGCGATGATACAGACGAATATCAACCACTGGTACGGACGAATACCAGAAATCCAATACAGACGAGTACTTGGAGTAGCAATACAGGCGAGTACTAGGATAATAAACAAATCCACACATACATATATAAGCTAACACAGACGAGTGTTAGGGATGATACAGACGAGTATCCAAACAATGCAGACGAGCTTCAAACAGATAATAAACACAGACGAGTGCCAGATATTACATGTCAAACACCGACGAGTGTTGGGAAGTGCAGACGAGCCACATCAAGTATCAAACACAGACGAGTGTTGGGGAGAGCAAACGAGCAATACCAAAGTGACAACACAGACGAGTGTTGAGAGATGCAGACGAGCAGTACCAAAGTGACAACACATACGAGTGTTGAGAGATGCAGACGAGCAGTACCAAAGTGACAACACAGACGAGTGTTGAGAGATGCAGACGAGCAGTACCAAAGTGACAACAGAGACGAGTGTTGAGAGATGCAGACGAGCAGCACAGACGAGTGTTGGAGAATTTTTCCCCGATGGTTGGGAAGATGCTTCCTCAAATATCCACTGTTAGTGACAAGAGTTCTGACAAATAAACTCTGTGGGGAATGGGCCTCCCACTGCTTGCTGGGTATACTCCACTGGGGAAGATAAACTGCTTGGGCTATCTGCCAAGACTTAGCTGGGGAAAATTCTGCTTGGGAGAATGTGACGCCATTCTGCAACCTGCAACAACAGAAAACACATATGTGCCCGGGGACTTGCATGGTATGATCTGTTAAACCATCGTCACCTGATACTCAGAGAGGATTTCAAATGTTTCCCTGCAATGTAATTTTCTTTCAAATTATCACCATGTTTTAAATGCAATGCTATTTTTGCCAAAAATTCAGGACGTTTTGCAAACAAAAATAAACACAACATAACTTTTTGACTGAATATTCTTTTATTGAAAGGCCTCTGAATAGGCAAAGATTTTACATCAGGAAGCAACCACCTGGAAAGAGGTAGCCACCATAAAATTGAGAAAACAAACTATCCTAATGGAAATGGACACGACATTCCAATGAGTTCCCTTTCTGCTATGACCAGCATGTCTTCAAAACTCTCCATTCTTGCCTTTGCTTTCTGAGAAGATAAGGGGACTGATTCCTATTCTTCTGATATTGTCTACCTGTACGAAACAATGATTTGGTTCAGATTACTCGGATCGCAGTTGTTCGCTTATTCCCTTATTTGGCATGGATCGCCCTTTCGGGTTTTCAATCCACCGGGATACCCTTTTTTGCCTGAGCTGTCCGATGTGGCTTTTCAACTCAGCGGGTGTACATTTTTTTTTACTTATTTTCCCTAACTCTTGCCCGAGCTTTTTATTCTGTTTTTAGCTCGCCGGGATGCCCTTTTCTTGCCTGGACTTTAATTCTGTTTTTGTGTCCAGCGGGTCTTTTTATGCGAAGTATTTTTTAACTGCGTCCGAGTTAACAGGGGATTGGAAATCTTCTCCATCCATAGTGGTGAGCATCAGTGCTCCTCCTGAGAAAACTTTCTTCACTATGAATGGTCCTTCGTAGTTTGGGGTCCACTTGCCCCTATGATCTGAACCTGGAGGAACAATCCTCTTGAGCACAAGCTCTCCCACTTGATACTCCCGAGTACGTACTCGTTGGTCGAATGCTCACTTCATTCTCCTCTGATAAAGCTGACCATGACAGATAGCCGCTAATCTTTTTTCCTCAATTAGGCATAGCTGATTGTAACGAGCACGCACCCATTCAGCCTCATCAAGCTTCACATCCATCATCACACGTAATGAGGGAATCTCTACTTCAACAGGCAAGACTGCCTCCATACCATATACCAATGAGAAGGGAGTTGCCCCAGTTGACGTCCTGACTGACGTTCGGTACCCATGTAGCGCAAATGGTAACATCTCATGCCAATCTTTGTAAGTGACAACCATCTTTTGCACAATCTTCTTGATATTCTTGTTTGCTGCCTCTACCGCACCATTCATCTTTGGTCGATAAGGAGAAGAATTGTGATGCTGAATCTTGAAGTCCTGACACAATTTTGCCATCATCTTGTTGTTGAGATTAGAACCATTGTCAGTAATGATCCTTTCGGGCACTCCGTATCTACAAATGATGTCTCTTTTCAAAAATATGGCTACCACTTGACGAGTGACGTTGGCATAAGATGCTGCTTCAACCCACTTAGTGAAGTAATCGATCGCAACCAAGATGAAGCAATGACTATTTGAAGCAGTAGGCTCTATTTTCCCGATCATGTCAATGCCCCACATAGAAAAGGGCCAAGGAGATAACATGACGTTGAGCGGGCTTGGAGGAACATGCACCTTGTCTGCATAAATCTGGCACTTACGGGCGTATGAACAACAGTCTGCATCCATTGTCATCCAGTAATACCCCGATCTCAGCAATTTCTTAGCCATAGCATGCCCTCCTGCATGGGTACCGAAAGATCCCTCGTGGACTTCCTGCATTAACAGGCTTGCTTCGTGTCTATCCACGCATCTGAGCAAGACCATGTCAAAGTTTCTCTTGTACAAAACCCCATCTATATTCAAGAAGAAGCTAGTAGCAAGTCGCCTTAAGGTTTTCTTGTCATTGGAAGATGCCCCAGCTGGGTATTCTTGCTTTTCCAGGAATAGCTTGATATCAAAATACCAAGGTTTCTCGTCAGACACTGCGTCTACAGAGAAAGCATGAGCTGGAGCGTCAAGCCTGAAAATGTCAATTCTGGGCACGTAATTCCAACACAAGACTTTGATAGACGAAGAAAGAGTGGCCAATGCGTCGGTAAATTTATTTTCATCACGTGGTATGTACTGAAGCTTAACTGTTGTGAAGAACGTCAACAGTTTTCTGGCATAATCCCTGTAAGGAATCAGATGCTCTTGATGCGTATACCACTTGCCGGTAACCTGGTTAATGACGAGGGCTGAATCTCCGAAGATATCGAGGGTCTTAATCCGAAGATTAATAGCCTCCTCTATTCCCATTATGCATGCCTCGTATTCTGCTTCATTGTTGGTGCAGCCAAAAGTAATTCTGGCAGCGAAGGGAAGGTGAACACCTTCAGGAGTGATAAGAACAGCACCAACTCCACATCCATTGATATTGACTGCCCCATCAAACATCAAATTCCATTTGGATTCAGGGTCTGGCCCCTCCTCCAGAAGTGGTTCCTCGCAATCGTTTGCTTTGAGGTACATGATGTCCTCATCAGGGAAATCAAACTTCATTGGCTGATAATCATCTTCAAGAGGTTGCTGTGCAAGGTAATCTGACAATACACTTCCCTTGATGGCTTTCTGAGAAGTATATTGTATGTTATATTCAGTTAAGATCATTTGCCACCTAGCAACCCTTCCGGTTAACGCTGGTTTCTCAAAGATGTACTTGACAGGATCCATTTTGGAAATTAGCAGTGTGGTATGAGTCAACATGTACTGTCTCAGTCGGCGAGCAGCCCATACCAAAGCGCAACAAGTTTTCTCGAGCAGTGAGTAACGGGATTCACAGTCGGTAAACTTTTTGCTAAGGTAATAAATAGCATACTCTTTTCGACCAGACTCATCATGTTGGCCTAGAACACACCCCATTGACCCTTCTAGCACAGTCAAGTACATGATTAAAGGTCTTCCCTCAACTGGAGGCATAAGAATTGGAGGCTCCTGCAAATATTCTTTTATCTTATCAAAGGCTCTTTAGCAGTCCTCATTCCACCTAACCGTTTGCTCTTTTCTTAGCAAATTGAATATTGGTTCACACGTGGCAGTTAGATGAGATATGAACCGTGAAATGTAGTTCAACCTTCCTAAAAACCCGCACACTTCTTTTTCTATTTTTGGTGCAGGCATATCTTGAATTGCTTTTACTTTTGCAGGATCTACCTCAATTCCTTTCTGACTAACAATGAAACCCAGCAGTTTCCCGGAACGCACTCCGAAAGTGCACTTGTTTGGATTCAACCTCATCTTGTATTTTATCAGTCTATCAAACAGCTTCTTGAGATTGACCAGATGCTCTTCTTCGTCTCGGGACTTAGCAATCATATCGTCCACATAACACTCTATCTCCTTGTGTATCATGTCATGGAACAATGTGACCATAGCCCGCTGATAAGTTGCCCCGGCATTATTCAAACCAAAGGGCATGACCTTATAGCAAAATGTACCCCACGGGGTAATGAACGTTGTTTTCTCCATGTCTTCCGGCGCCATCTTAATCTGATTATAGCCGGAGAAGCCATCCATGAAGGAAAATACCGAGAATTGAGCAGTGTTATCTACCAACACATCAATGTGTGGCAACGGAAAGTCATCGTTTGGGCTTGCTCTATTTAAATCCCGGTAATCAACGCACATCCGGACCTTGCCGTCCTTCTTTGGTACAGGCACAATGTTGGCTACCCAAGGTGGGTAACTAGTTACAGCAAGAAATCCGACATCCCATTGCTTCTGAACTTCCTCCTTGATCTTCATCGCCATGTCAGGACGAGTTCTTCTCAACTTCTGTTTCACAGGAGGATAGTCTTCTCTCAATGGTAACTTATGCATAACAATGTCAGTATCCAACCCTGGCATGTATTGATACGACCAGGCAAAGATATCCACATACTCATGCAGCATACCAACCAGTTCTTTCTTTACTTCGGCCTGCAGACTGGCCCCAATCTTGATCTCTTTCTTCACATCTTCAGTGCCGATGTTGATGATCTCAATTTCTTCCTAATGAGGCTGAATAACTCGTTCCTCTTGTTTCAACAATCTGACCAATTCTTCAGGGAGTTCACAGTCTTCCTCAACCCCTTCATCAGCTTGGTAGACAAGATTGTTAAAGTCATGCATGGTCATAGAAGGAACGTTATCAATGGAATCCGGATGATCAACACTGCACAGATGATGTGCTTGTTTCAGAATCTGTTTATTTTTCAAAAGAGATGCAAACACAAAACGAAAAGGAAAAACACATTGCCATTTTTATATTTTTGTGAAAAATTTGAAACAAAAGAAAGAGAACACAAATTGTCCGAAAATGTCCTTTATTCCATGGTAAAATAAATGCATACAAAACATGGTGGCCCATGCAATGGATCCTAGCATCTTGGGAAGAATGCTGGATTTGAAAATGCAGCATGATAAGAAAAGGAAACAAATAAATTACTCTGAGCGCTAGGTAACTTGGACGATGTCTTCAGCAGACCAGTTCTTCAGCTCCTCTCCGGGCGCACACAGATGAATCCAATTGTCCCAGTCACCATCACCGTCTCCATCTTCATTAGTTGCACATATTTGGTTGCGGTCGAGCATCCCAGCGCTTGTAAAAGTAATGTCTTTACCACTTGGAGACCAATTAGACCCACTAGGCTGGTAACCTAAACCAAACTTGTCGTCTTTCTTCTCTAATTCCAGCAATTTGCCCCAGCCTTGGGCGCTTCCTGACTAAACCACCTCCTTTGCCTTCTTGTAGGAGTGAATGGAGGTACCTTCTTTCTCACTGCTCTTCTCTACAGGAGTCAAAATTCTGACATTAACTGCTTCGAAGGCCTGACACAGAGTCTCGTGGATCTCTCCGTCCATCTCCACATATTTGAAAGTTGATAAGTGGCTCACAAAGATGTCTTCCTCTCTGCACATAGTAATTACTTGGCCATCAACCACGTATTTGAGCTTTTGATGCAGAGTGGAAGTTACAGCTCCGGCAACATGAATCCACGGGCGTCCCAACAAGCAGCTGTACGCGCGCTGAATGTCCATGACGTAGAAGGTGCTTTTGAATACTTGAGACCCTATTTTCACAAGTAACTCAACTTCTCCAAACACTGACCTTCTGGACCCGTCAAAAGCTTTGACTATCAAATCACTAGGTCTTAAGACGATACCATCAACATTGAGCTTCATTAATGCTTTCTTCGAAAGTACATTAAGAGAAGAGCCTGTGTCAATAAGGACATGCGACAAAACAGTACCCTTGCACTCCATAGTAATATGCAGTGCTTTGTTATGGTTACGGCCCTCTGATGTAAGGTCTCTATCTGTAAAGCCCATCCTGTGGCTTGCATTCACACTGCCCACTACAGCTTCCAGTTGATTAACAGTTATTTCTTGAGGAACATAGGCCATCTGCAACACTTTCAACAAGGTTTCCCTATGTGTAGGAGAACACATCTGCAAAGACATAATTGATATTTTGGAAGGTGTCTGGTTCAACTGTTCGACCACCTTATAATCACTCTTTTTAATTATGCGCATAAATTCCTCGACCTCCTTCTCAAAGGTACCCTGTCCAGCCGCAGGAGTGGTTGTTTCTTCAGTCGCAGTTTGCTTTCCTTTAGCCTTTGCCGAAGCCTCAGCCTCAGGATCTCCTCTCATAACTAGGGGAGCAAATAGAAGACCACTTCTCGTAAAACCTCCAACCCCTCCGACGTTCACTAAAGTCGGGTCAACAGCTACTGACTTACTCTCCACTTTCTGTCCTTCCACGTACACATCTGAGTTGTAATGCCATGGGATGGCTTTATCATCTATGTAAGGAATAGGCCCAGGGACGGTGATAGTCACAGGACTAACTTCAGGAGCATAAATGGTCACAGGTTCTCTTCTAGCAGGCATCTCAGCTGGATCATAGAATATGGTTATAGTGAACACATCATCAAATTCATTATCAACTTTGTCAAACTGCAATGATCCTCCATCAATCAGATTCTGCAACCTCATCTTCAGGTCTTCACACCCGTTCACTGAATTCAAACACTTCTCACAATCAGAACTGCATCCCGGAAAGACCTGTCCTTTCAACAGTCTCTCCTTCACTACTAACAGTGGAGTCTTCACCTCTTCTATACTCAGAATCAGACTTAACTTCTCACCACCCTCAACAGCATTTATTCTAGCCCCTCTGTGATTCGTAATAGGGTTTGAAGTAACATTCGGTGGTGGTGCAAAGTTAATCGCCTTGGAGTCTATCAGGTCTTGAACCTTGTGATGAAGCGCCCTGCACTTCTCAGTTGAGTGCCCAGGTGCCCCTGAATGGAAAACGCATCTAGCATTGACATTGTACCCCACTTGAAGTTCTCCAGGTGGTGGTGGTGCCAAAGTTCTCAATTGTATCATATTCAGGTCCTGCAATCATGGTAGCAATGCAGTATATGTCATGGGAATTGCTTCAAGCACCCTATTAGCCGGACGAGCCTGCCTAGGCTGATAAGGTCTTTGTTGATATTTGTTACGTTGTGGCTGCTGTTGTTGCTGTTGTTGTAGAGGTTGTACCTGCTGCACAGGATTGGCAGGGATAGTGACTGCTGCCACTTGCTCATATGATCTTCTATATCCTCGGCCCCGTCCTCGGCCAAACACATCATTGGTTTCACCTTCCCTCCTTCTCGGGGGTCCGCTGAAAGATTTTCTTACTCTATTCGAACTGCTCGCACTTGTATCCTGAATCTTTCTCATCTTTAACAAAGTCTCGACTCTCTCTCCAGCAATTACTATATCATTGAACTTGGTAGCCGAACAAGACGCTAATCTTTCGATAAACACTCCTTGCAATGTCCCCATGAACATATCAGCCATCTCATTCTCCAGCAATGGTGGTTTCACTCTGGCAGCAAGCTGACGCCACCTTTGAGCATATTCTTTAAACCCTTCCTTAGCAGTTTGAGACATGTTTTGCAGTTGAGTGCGATTTGGAGCCATGTCCAAATTATACTGGTATTGCCTCATGAAAGCCTCTGCCAGGTCCTTCCAGCTCTTAATGTTGACTCTACTTAGCTTCATATACCATTCCAAGGAGGCCCCAACCAGGCTGTCCTGGAAATAGTACATCCATAACTTTTCATCATTAGTGTGGGCAGCAATCCTTCCTACAAAGGACTGAAGATGAGTCTTTGGACACGTTGTGCCGTTGTACTTCTCGAAAGTCGGGACCTTGAACTTGTAAGGGATTCTAACCTCTGGAACCAAGCCCAAGTCAGTAATGTCGAACCCTAGAGAGTTCTGGGATTGAATAACCTTGATCTGTTCTGCCATCTCCTCAAACTTCCTGTTCATTTCAGCCCCCTGGCCTTCAGTTTCGTCCAGCAGAGTGAACTGTTCTTCTTGACCGTCCATCTGTACATTGTTCAGTCCATCATTGATAATGGTAACCCCTGGCTGTGTTACAGGGATTTCAACTTGACGGGCGCCCGCACCGTTACGATTACCTCCATCAGCAGTACCGTTGTTCCTGGCTTGACTATTTTCAACCAACTCCCGCAGACGTTCTTGATTCTGACCCATTCCTGCCATAAGGGTCATAAAATTGTCCATCCTCAACCTCAAGTCAGCTAAATCAGCCTGCATTTGATCCATGACTCTTTCTCTGTTGACTCTTGTGGGATATCTGTGTATGACTGGCTGTTCTCGAACTTTCCTGGGAGCTATAGTGCCTGAAACAACAAGAACGTTAGAAACTGAAGCACTACCTGCAAAACAAACAAACACGTCATATGCATGCAATGTAACTGCTCATGTTCCCAAGTTTTAAGGATTTGTATGCCCCAATTCTGGTTTTTACTCCAGACAGCCACTTTGAGTATTAGCTTTCTCTTTGAAGGGTGTTCAGATATTAGCAGTATCAGACAAACGAGCCTTGCATATTCAGAAATGATAATTTGCACATTAACACTGTATATCATGGACAACCCACTGCCGGCCAAAAGTTAGAGCACAAACAAAAATATTCCTCGAAGGGTTACAGGTCAATACATGAATGAAAGACAAAACAAATAAAGAAAGACTCCTACAACAAGTCTGTAGGTAGTATGAATAAAAAATAAACTAAACTAGAGACCCAGGCTCTTCTGCATCTGCTCTGCTCTGCTCTTCTTTACACCTGCTCTCAGCTTGAGCTCTTCAATCTCCTTTCGTGCCTCCTCCAAGGCTAACTGACTTTGTGCTAACTGCTGAGTCTTTTCCCTCCGTATGTTGTGAACTTGCTCCACCTCTTCCTTCTTGAAGGCCATTTGCACCTCGAAAAACTCTTCTTTCTCCTTAAACTTCTTTTTCTCTTCATCCCTTTGGCCTTGCAACCAAACAATGGATTGGCGAGCTTCCTTGAGAGTCTTCAAAGTCTTTTTGCGTTCAGCTTCTCTTTTTGCCTCCATCAGACCCATCCTTTGAAAGTGAGCTTCCCTTCCAGCAAAGTCCTTCTCTTTAGCTTCCAAGGAGGCTTGGATCTTCTGCAGCTTTCCCTTTGCTTCATTTTTGGCCCTGTTGGCAAGATGGTACAGGCTAACCATTTCAGCATTCTCCACTCGAACTTCATGCAGCTGAGCTTCCAATTTCTTATACTCTTCAAGGGAGACAATACTTTGGCTTGGCACTTCTTTGGGATAAAGTGGAGCTTCTACTGAGAAAGGCATGAGAACTTCTTCTACATGTTTTTGCAACCATGCAGCAAAAGGAGGATACGTCTTGGGATCTACTCTGCCAAAGTCTTTCTTACCCTTCCTTATCCTGTGAGCCCAAGCTTGAGATGCTTGTAGAACTAACTCCTTGTTTCCTTCCACGGGAAAATACAAAGACTCAGCAAACTCTTCCATCTGTGGTGGATCTCTCAAAGGGTAACCAAATTGCTTCCTGGCTAATGTTGGATGATAACTGATTACACCCTTCCTTCCTAGCAAAGGCACTCCAGCAAATCTTCCACAGCTGACCAGTTGTTCTTTTCCTAGCAGATCTCTGTCATATCCCCAGGCTATATCCTCAGCAGTTAACCCCATCAGTCTTCTAGACCATCTCCACTCATCCCTCATTTCCTTGAAAGCACCTGACTTTGGCAATTGTCTGGAAAACCACTCAACAAACAAAGAAGCATAGCAGCCCACTGGTCCACCTCTACCTTTCTCATTCCGGTAATGAACGTTGTAGTAGAAATCACCCAACAGAGTTGGCACAGGATTAGCAAAGATAGAGATCACTTCTAAGCTTACAAATTCCTTCTCTCCAGGGAACAAGCTAGACCCATACACCATCAAAGCCATCAAAGCACCAAAGTCACCCCATTTACCCTCTTTAGCATATTTCTCAGCCTCTGGTATGAGCACACTCCAAGGGAGTCCTTTTCCTTCACCATCCTTCAGAGCCTTCTTGACTGTAGCAGCTGGAAAACGACAAACTTTGGCTATATCTTCTTCTTTAAGCACCGCCTCAGACCCATAGAAAGGCAAGGTATCTCTGACTGGAATATTCGGAATGCTGGAAATCTCCTCCAAGGTGGGAGCCAAGATTTAATCTGGAAACACAAAGCACCGCAGCAGGGGATCATAAAACTGAAGCAAGGTATGCAAACTGTCCTTCTGGTCTGCAGTGGGTTTGTCCACATACTTCAATATCTGGCCATATCTTTTCCTGAAATTTCACAAGACTTGGTCGTTCATCAAACCTGCTAATTTCTGAACACTTCTGACTTCAGGTTGAAGAAAAGTATAGTGAACATTCTTTTTCCTTGTAATTTTTCTGACTTCTGCCATCTGGAGATAAGATTTACCAGAACTAGGAGGTGATTATGAATAATGACCTGAAAAATGGAAACATAAACAGTTAATGCAAGAATGATGCAAATGCAAATGCAATGTAGGCATATGATCAATCTGGGACCATCTGGATACTGGACACTGAACATAAGGACCCTCTGATCAACTGCAAATCAAAATCCTCTGAGTCACAACCCTCTGATAGAAATAGTCACAACTCTCTGATAGAAATCTCAGAACCACAGTACCAAGAAAACCAGAACACCAGAACCATAGGACCAAAATCATAACAAGGACCACTGATAATGAGGGTATGTAGAGGCCAAGGGTTCCTGCAAACCTGTAAATCCCTCCCAATCTCACTGGTATGCTCCGGGTCAGACATCACGGGCTCTCAAAGCCGAATAGCATTAATACTTTCACCATTTCCGAGAAATGGAACATGACCAAATCAGGGAATTGGTTTGGCATTATGTACTACGCAAGGAGGTCTCAGCTGAGTCCAGGAAAACAAGGTCATCCTATGTGAGTTCCAGGTGGGCCCTCGGATGCGAATGGGTTTGCCACACAATGTGGACTGCCATTGCCATCACTAAAGAGGGATGTTTCCACAAGGTTCTCAATGATCAGTCCCCAGCTGCACATAACTGTCAGGGTTATGAAATGAGAGAGGAAGATCCCCAAATCAAGACATTTCCAAGACAGTCGCAAATCTGGGTGTGGAACTCACTACTACCCCCATGAAGAGATCTCATGAGGCCAAAGTGGAACCACTCTAAGTCCTAAGGTGCACTCGAGTCGTGGTAATGAGCTCATCTCTCAGAAACAATATCACCCAAACCCACCAAACAGAAAATCCAGTCCAGACAATCCAGTATAATATGATGCTGAAAATAAATACTGAAAACTGTAAATAAAGCTGTAAATAAAGCAGTAAATAAACAACAGTAAAAATACAACACACAACAGCAAACATTCAACACCCAAAGAAACAGAAGCAAACAAGCGCTAGGAGAGACTCACAGGGGAACCAGAGATACTCTGGTTAGGAATTCCCCAGCAGAGTAGCCAGCTGTCGCTCCCCGGATTTCCATCCTGGTACAAACGCGAAAGTGGCGCGGAAAAGAATAGAGTCGCCAGCCAGGCATTTTTATCCCGAAGGAACGGGAATGGTAATGCTTCACAAACCAGAAGAAAAGAAAGGGAAGGAAACGGGTCCTGCGAACCAAAGAGACTGAGTTCGGGAGTCGGTTACGACCTGGGAAGGTATTAGCACCCCAGATCGTCCGCCGTACCCGACGGGATCCACGCTTGCAAAGAAACTGTTTCAAAGGGTGAAGAAATGAAAGTTGCTGCAAAAAGAAAATGAAATGGATAAGAAAATAAAAGAAAGAGGGAAAATGTAGGGAAAATAAAAGAGTGTGCTCGAACGGGCCCTACCCCGCTGCCTACGTACCTCATCGGGAAAATGAGGATCAGAGACGCCGTAGTTCCCCTAACTAGGGGTAGAAAAGAAATTGCTTGTGAATTAAGGCCTGAACTGCCTATGCCATTGCTCAGGTGTTGCAGGCTCGGACGACGAGTATGTAACCGTCTTGCAAAATGACAAGAAGAGGCAAGTTCGCGTACGAAGCCAAGGAGATGAGAAAAGAATTCCCGAAGGAAAGACGCTTATTGTTTGTTTGTGTTTTTTAGAAGCTTTTTATGAGTGTGTCACAAGAAAGTGAACTCAAGCTCTTTTCCATGGAATGTGCACTTGTCACTACATTCCAAGATGGAATAATAGAACAAGCACACTCAAGTAAGGAGAAGATCCCCAAAACTTGAACCCAGAGATTAGGGCTTAAGCTCACTAACTCATTAACTTATTAAGTGTTTTTTGTATTTACAATAAAGAAGTGTGTTTTAGGATTTTCTTTGTGAAGATGATATCTTGATCAGACTTGTGCATCACAAGATAAACTTGTACTATCCCAAGATGGGAAGACTATAATTATCTCATGGGATAAGGCTATTGCTCAAGGTATCACTTCATTCTTTATTAAGTGTTTTCTTTAGAGTTTTGAGATGAGAAGAGAAAAGAAACCAAAAGGATCACAAAGGCAAAAGTCTAATGGGGAACTAAAGATTCCTAAGTGTTGTCATGCATGGATATCCTAGGTTAGTGTGGTTTACTATCCTAAAGAAGAAAGAAAGAAGCAGAGAAGAAAGAAGAAAGAAGAATAGAAGAAGGGGAAGTAAGGCCTAAGCCCAACAATCAAAGGTTAGCACAAGTAAGAATAAGAAGAGAAGAGATGAGATTTGGAGATGTGGGAATCACATCCACACCTCTCACTTACCATAGCCCCTGAAATGGTTAGTGACACAAACATATGTGCACAACAAAATGAACATAATGCCATACCAACATCATACAAACAGAAGTAAAGTCATACATACAAAAGCTCAATGCAAATGCAAGTCACAAGAATGAGAAAAAAAGCATACAAGTCAATATGAGGCAACATGAAACACATGGCAAAGCAAAGCAAACTTGGTAAGATTCAAAGCAAAATAAACAAAACACAAACTCAAGGCACAAGACCAGAACCATATCCAAGTTAAATAAGTGCTTAAGAAGCAAGAGATATGAAGAGAAGAGAAGCACAAAGCTAAACAATCACATTATGAGGAAGGAAGAAGCAAAGAAGTGAGATGGATACACAAAAGAAAGAAAGAACTTCAAAGGTAAACCAAATACAAGATTTCCAAAACACAAACCCTAAACCAAGATCAGAAATGTACCAATACCCTAAAGAGACCCCAAATGAGATGAAGAAGTTGGCACAAGTTCCCTTCTAAGCTAAGGAGATGACTTATGATCAAAAGGAAGCAAAATGGGACAAGTTAAGAACCAAAATTCAAATCAAATCAAGAATGCAACCAAAATTCCACAACTTTAGACAAGAGACCTTCAATCATGATTAAACAACATTCCAAAAGGATAGGAAGAAATTCAGAAGCCACGTAAGTCAAATGAGGGATTAAACATCACTTAGGGTTAAGAAACTTCATTCACAAGTCAAAGACCAAAAACAAATGAACAAGTTCCTAAAAATCAGGACAAAAATCACACATGAAGTACACTCTATCAAGAGTCCAGAGCAAAAAGAATCACTCAAAAATTCAAAATGAGGTTCACTATGGAAAATGGACAAGACAGCATGCTTAAAAAAGGAATTAAAATGAATTAATTAAACGGGGGAATTAATTTACACGTGTCAGCATAAAATAAATGGCAAATAAAAATATGAAAAATTGAAGAAAACTCAAATTAACATCCTTGAATTATTTCATAATTTTTTGAAACTTAGAACTAATTTTAAAAATTAAAAACCAAATTGATATAAAAGAAATAAAAGAAAAGAAATAAAAATGAAATAAGGCCAGGAGGGTGCGAATAGAAGGGAGGATCAGTTCAATTCTAAATGGGCCTAATGACTGGGGGTGTGGATAGCAGGGACAAGCCCACCCAATTCTGCGCAGCCTACAATTATTAACATGGATATTCAGAAAAAATATGAAAAAAAATGGCCTTAGGATCAGGTGGATGCATCCTGGAGGTCAGCTCATTAATTGATGTGGCAGAATGATTGGTCAGGAGAGAGTGAACATACTAACTAACATGGGGTGCGAAACACATTGAATTATCAGACTCAAATTATAAAAGAAACAACACGTGAGGGGGATGAGGTTCATTAATTGAGGTGGCAGCATGAGGTGCGTTGAGATGGAAAGATCTAATGGCTCTAAGGTCATCTTCTCCATTTGAAAACCCTAAACACATAGTCCAGAATCCGGTGACCGGAAAAAGCAAATAATGAACAAATCACAATAAAAATGCACCAATAGCTCCAGATCAGATCATTGAACCATCCTGAGTTCAAATATGGCAATGGAATTCTCAATAGATCAAAGGATTAACTGGATCGAAAGCAAACAGTTTGCACCATGAAAGTTCAGATCAACATATAAAGCTCAATAATGCACCAAATTCTAAACTAAAACAAGCAGAGTGATCAGCATAATCAGTAGATCATAATACACACCTCTATTTTCATTTCTAGATCTGAGAATTTTGAACTCACCTGAAGCTTGCAGATCTGGAAATAGCTTGTGATAAGCCAAGAAAATGCTGTCAATCCACTCCAAATGCACTCTAGTTGCAAAATAAATGCAACTAGAGCCTTGAAAGTTGTTGGATCTAAGAGTTTGAAGCTAGCTGCTCTGAAATGGCAAGGTGTTGGATCTTGAGAATTAGCTTGAACAATGGAGGGATTTGTGATCCCGAGCTCTCAAGGATGAGGAATCTGTGGTTGGTTTGTGAAGAGAGCAAGTGTAGTGGATGATTCGAATGAAAATGCAAAGTGAGCAAAAACTTAAGAGCTGTGAAAAGAGAGAGATTTGGACCCTTCTAAAACCCTAATTCTCTTATAAATGAGGTCATGAATCAATGCTGAAAGGATGAGGGCCTTTGCACGTGTGAAGAGAGAGTGTGAGAGATTTTGCAAAATTTGCAAAGTTGTGGTGATAGCATGAAACACGCATGCACTGCCTTCTTTCTTACCCATGTGCATTCACAATCTGACCCTTGATTTCAATCCAAAAAGATCCTGACCATTGGATTTAAGTGTCACACAATTTTTATGATCATGCAAATTTTGCACTTAGGGAATAAAATTCTCATCATGCACGAATTTGGTGTAATTCTTGGAGAAAAATGACCTATTTGCATTGCATTGTAATATTGGAACCTTATTTGGTATGTACCAACACCCAAAAAATAGATTCATGGCTTTTTGCTTTGGTGCAGAAATGAAAAATCAAGTTTTGCCCTAGTTTTTATGAAATTTTCTAGGGCCCTATCTTCTTAACCATGAAGGCTATGAAAAAGTACTTGTAATTTTTGAAAATGGGAGGCTTTAATATCCAACTTTCATGTTTGACTTTGGTCCATTTGAAGAATTTTTCACCAAGTTATGATCACTTGAAATTTAGGGCAAAAACTTGCTAAAAATGGCATTTTCCATAACCAACTTCACACCAATTTTGCAAAACACCTCAAAACCTCATGATTCTTGATCTTTGAACTTGCCAAACCTCTTTTAACATTATAAGAACATCCCTTGGCTAGAAAAATGGGGTTGGACCCCTTGAAATCTCACAGTTGACTTTTCTAAGACACAGTTGACCAGTTTCTTCATTTACAAGCAACTGAAGAAATACTTGATTACCAATGAATCCTAATAATCACTTACGCTCCATCTGAGACGGGATTATTCCACCAACATCTATGCATATGCAAAAACTCGATTACCACATACATAATCACAAACACACATGAATACAATCATGCCAACCCCATCCTCATGATCTTCATCAATTATCACACATCACATCACATGGGTCATATAATTAATTAGACAATATTCACACATATTATCAATACAACTCTTATGGTTCATCAAGAGTCATATAAATCAACATAAGCACATATATCCCTACACACTAATTACCGATTATCATAGCCTATGAACTCCTCATTAATTCCCCTCTCAATCATTTCCTATACATATATTCTAATACAACACGATCCTTCCGATCCTCACCGCTACCAACTTTTACATCATGGGGTCTAAGCAAGACATATGATCAACTATGTTACCAATCACCACGATCCTCTTCATTTATCACTATTCCTTCATATAATTGTGCAATACTTATAGTAAACATTTCCATCATCAACACCTTTTAATCAACATATTAATAAAGGTATACTATCCACAATAATCACATAACACGCACACTCTTATTATCGGTCGTCGGGTCATATGGTTACACATGGGTGTCATCATCAAGGCCCTAGACTAATGGTACAAGTATCAAACAAAAACTCAGGATTAAACCAACTTAAGATACAGAAAATTCCTCAAAATAGAGGCCTGACAAGGCCCCCCGTGTCCTATGACACGGCCTGTGTCAGGCGGCCTGAACGTGCCCCTCAAAATCACACTTATATCCAACACATAAGGCTGACACGGCCGCCCGTGTCGTGTGACACGGCCCGTGTCAGGCCTTCATAAGCTCCCCCTTCCCAAAACTCCTCCAAAACCCATTTCCCGTAGCCTGACACGGCCACCTGTTTCGTGTGACACGACCCGTGTCAGGGCACCTGCGTCCATAAATCCACTTTTCCCAAAAATCACTTCTTCTTTCTTCTTTGATACCAGATCGGATTCTATTTCTTATCTCTAACTTTTATCACTCAAAACGGTCCAAATGTTGTTCTTATACTTATTTTATACCTCTAAATCCTTATAATCTTCACAACCTAATATTACTAATCAAATTAAGAAAGATCCTAGGATTGTTCCCAATTCTCCATTTATTTCATCATCAACATCATTATCTCTATAACCACTTCCATACCAAACTTATCATATAACTCAAATCATCTCCATTCCAATTGTAAACACCCCAAATTTTCCCTCACTAATTTCACACCATGGCTTGTGATCTTTCATATTTTCATTAGTTCAATCATATCATATCATGTTGCATTTTTGCTTCACTGAATTAGTTCAAAAGTTCATCTGCATCTAGGGTTTGTGATCTAAACAATCCAAGATCCATCTGAGCAATTCCAAAGGTCTTCAATCATCTCAAGAGGGTCCGTGTATGTTTAATCATCATATTATATCCTTCAAAGATCAAGGAAGTTCAAGAATCACAAGAACTTGCAAAGCATGGAAGCAGAGCCAAGGTTTAACTGCACAGATGACCTGAAATTTGGGTTTTGGTTTCAGAGGCCATAACTCCAAATTTTTTGGTCATTCTTGTTTCTATTGGTCTCAATATGTTATAAGGATCATTCATACCAAGTTTGATGAAGAAATTCATTGTGGAAGTCATATGTTCACTGGGTAACTTCTTGAGCAAGTAAGAGCAAAATCAGGGCATCTGAGGCCCCCAACAATGGAACCAAAGTGGATTTTTAATCAAATTGAAGTTATATGATCTTTATTTGATCATTTAAGTGCTTGGAAGTTCACAAAATTGAAGGAAATTGAGCTAAACCAAAAGTTGCCAAAAATGGAAATGACTTGTAATGTAAACTTTCCATTTTGGGAAAGTTTTTCAACCTCCTCTTTCTCAACCAAAAATGCTTCAAATGAAAAATTGTTGGTCATGAAAGTTGTAGATTGGATCATTCCCTTTTCAAAAAGTACAAGAACAAGATCTAATTCATTATGGAACTCAAGTTATGATCTTTCAAAGTTGGAAAAAATCACATAATTTTCAAGAATGCACCAAAGAGGGATTTTTGCAAAACCTCTTGCCAATTCATTTTGTGACTTCAAACACACTTCTAAGCATCATACAAACATTGTGCAAAGTCTAAAACTCAGAATTGCCCAAAGAATTTCAAAATTTCATGCCTTGCCCATGAAGAAATCTCAAAGGGGCCAAAGTTTCATGAAATTGCAAAATGACCAAGAACCTTTCACAAACATGTTGAATTGCCTCTAAGTGAATTCCATGGACATCCTTAATCTCAGCTGAACTAGGACATGCCCAAATCCAAGCCTGCCACTTGCCCATACCTCAAGTACAAGAAATGTTGACTTTTTGCATTTCACACCATACCAATCACACTATTCCACAACAACTCTCTGAACCAATTGCATTTGTTTATACTAACCTAAAGCAAGCCATAACACACAAGAACACAAGCAAAAAACTCAGATTGCTCAAGTTCACAAAAAACTCCCCTCTTGCAAAAACCTTCAAATCTCATAACTCAGCAACCCATTCTTCAAACAAACACCACCATTCATCTCCAAATCATTCACTGACCCAAAACCACCCATCAAAACAGCCAAGAACACACCACAAACAAAACACGATTTTCTGACCAGTGGAGCACAAACTCACAAACCAGCCTTCCTCAAAGCTCTCCAAGCATCAAAGCTTCTTCAGGGAGGTCATTGGAGGCATTTTGCACCAAGGAAGCATTCAGAAAGCTCAAGGGTTGAAAGCTCCATCTCAGGTAGCCATGCGAATTAATTTTTCCAGAACCTTTTTTTATGTTACTAGATGATTAAGCATGTCCCCCCTGAGTACACTGAACTTGTTATTTTTGAATATGATGAAGAAATGAGTATTTGCTAAGCTTCTGAAAGTTTCACCATTTTTTATCTTTGCTTCGAATCTTGAGATTGAGTGAAAAGAAATTTTTTTTGAGGGTGGATTTGATCTTAGGGAAGTGAAAGGAGTGAATCTGGAGCTTTAGAGCTCCAGAAAGTGCCTAGGGAAGAAGTTAGCAACTTTCAGGAGAGGGTCTGGCAGGAGAAGATGACCGGAGGTCTTCTCCGGCCACCTGAAATTCATTAATGGGATAATTAGGGTTAGGGCTAGGTTCGAACGTGGACCCTTGGATTTTCAGTTCCCGCGTGTGAAGGACGCCCCAGATCATTTCATTAGTTTTAATTATGGATTAAATATTTAATTAATTGAGTTTAGTGAAATTTGAATTCTGACCGTTAGATAGCGCGCCAGGTCAATCCCTTTAAATCCAGAATCAATCCAGGCCCTCCATTCTGCATACTTCTCATTTATTTTAATTTTATTTCATTTTTCTCATTTTGTTTTGCATAATTCATTTAAAATAGTTAAAAAATTCCAAAAATATTTTTATTCAGCATTTTAATTCGAAATAATTTTCCCAACCCAAAAATATTTTTATTTTTATTTTTTGCATTAAAAAATCATTTTTTAGACATTTAATTGTTTATTTTAATTAATTAAAATATCATTTAGGTTTCTAAAAAATCCCAAGAAATTCATATTGCATCTTTAAACATTTAGAGACATTGTCATACCATCCACACAAATTTCTTTTTGGTTTTGAACCATTTTGACATTTTTTCTTTGAATTTAGGGTTCATAAAATCCCATTTTTGAACCTTAACTTCAAGAATTATTTTCTGCCTAACCAAGAATGGGATGACAATGGTTCTTTGTGCATTGATCTTCATTTGAAATGTAGTTTCTAACATATTTTTGCCATAAATTTCTTCTGCCTTTTTGAATTGATTGGCATTTTTCCCCTTTAGGTACCTTAAAACCCTAGGAAACTTAGAAAAATCATAAGTCCATTAGGGTTAAGAGTTAGGTCTCCTCCTTTGGGGTGTGATATCATATGGGGTTAGGTCTCTTTTGGTTGCATTTTCAATTTTTTATCTTGTCATTTGCTTCTGATTTTGAGTTTTGCATCTCATGTTGCATGAAAACCCTAATTTCTCATCTTCATTTACATACCTCTTGCATATGCTTGCATTCATGAACTTGCCATGACATTCATTGCATCCACATGACATATAAGAAATCTTAGGACACATTAGAATCATTTTTGATCATTGCATCATCCATTTGCCATGTTATGCATTCATTTCATTTCATGTGCATTCATGAACTTTCATGCTTCCTTTATGCTTCATTTGCATTCTCATCCTTTGTATGATCATTCACATCTCTTGATATGCATTTGTACCATCTCTTAGCATAATTTTTATCATGAATATGCTTCTGGTTTTGGTTTTCATCCTTGAATTCATTTCATTTTCACTTCATTTCATTTCCTTTTACTAACTTTTCAGGTGGTAAGTTACTTTGAGAAGTGAATTTGCCTTCACTTCTCACAATCTCTTCTCATCTCTCTTATGCATTCATTTCTGCATTTTGTATTTGTCTTAGAGTGATCTTGTTCATTCATGTTCCTTCACTTTCTTTCTTTAAGTAACTTATCTTCTTAAGTGAAGCAAGTTAGCTTGTTTCTTCTGCTTCTCCTCCCTCCATCTGCTTCTTCCTTGGTGGCTTTTCTTGAAGATCTCTTGCAAGCCTCATAAACCCTAGGAACATCCAAGCATGATAAAAATTAGGGTTTGATTAGTCCCCCATTAGTTTTACCTTTGTGTCATCTTTTCTGTCTTCTCTTCTCATCTCATAATCAGGGACTAAACCTTCAAGGTTTTAAGGCTTTGTGATTAAGTTTATGCCTGCATCCTTCTATTAGGATGGAGTGTATAATTTTAATCCTAAGTGTTAAACCCTTAATGTGTTTAAATCCTTTAATCAATCCACCTTAATAATCCCTAAGACATCAAGCTTGTAACTTGGGCCTTGCATTAGGGTTCTAATTCTTCCTTAATTGGTTAAGAAGGACTAACCCTAGTGTTAATGGACAAGTCCCCCTCAAGTTGTCTTACAAACCATAAAACTCACTTCTTAATCTTACCATTAACTAAAATCCACTCTAATAAAGGCTTGTTTTGTCACGAGGTTAATCCCTAATCATGGATTAAGTTAAGGATCCTTCCTCAGCTTAAATGTTCTCATCTATTATCCTTCTATTAGGATGGTGTAATGGGTCCATTAAATCCTTGATTATGGCTTAAACTCATTACTTAACACTAAACAAAAACTCCAAAAACATCTAAATAATTTCAAATAGGTTAATGATCTTAATCCTACATCATGGTGATTAAGTGTGAGGTGCTTACTTCATACTTAAGGTATTCTCATTACCCCTAATCAGAGGGAGGATGTGATGAGTTTACTAACCCTTGGTTTAGGCTTAAGCTCATTTTCTTATGACAAACTCCAAAAAGAAATAAAAGATTGAAATTACCAAAAACAAACAATAATCGTCTCCTTCAGGATTCTTTTCTCACCTCATTCACTCATAAGCGAGAACTTGCTTCTTCCGTCTAATGCAAGACAGTATGCACCTGAGCCAGACAGGTCATACAATTGAGCATAGACAAGTAAGCAGTTCATCAGTCAACTTATCTTTCAGTCTCTTTGAGTCGAACTACGGTGTTCTGACTTCCTCATTGCACGAGAGGATACGTAGGCATAACTTAACAGTTATCGAACAAAAGTCTCTGTATATTCCCCATCTTCCAGCATTATTCTTTAAGCCTCATTGTCTTGAGCATTGCACTCCTTTCTTGCACTGACACTCCTTTTATTCACTTCACACATCTTTTGCACTGACACTTATATTCTTTTCTAGCTTTTGCACACAGAATATCACTGACACTACCCCTTTAAACACAACTTTCAAGCGTGGATCCCGTCGAGTACGACGGACAATCTGGGTGCTAATACCTTCCCAGGTTGTAACCAACCCCCTTTCTCAGTTTCTCTGGTTCGCGACCGTCTTGTCCATATTTTCCTAGGTTTATGCAGCATTACCTTTCCTTCGGGATAAAAATGCCTAGCTGGCGACTCTTTTCGGTTCATCTTCATGTTCTCTCTTTCGCCGACCGTTCATGTCTGTACCCCTTCTGGGCCGGTACCATTTGGTGGGAGCGACAGCTTGGCGACTCTACTTGGGAACCTTGTATTGCAACCAGGGCTTCTGGTTTTTTTTTCTGGGTTCCTCCTAGTGCTTGTTTGATTTGTGTTTACTGGGGTGTTATGTGCTAATTGTGTTTATTTATTTGCTTTATTTATTGCTTTATGTACAACTTTATTTACTGCTTTCTTTACAGTTTTTTATACATCATACTGTCATTATCATTGTTGGATCTGGTTTCTGTTTTGGTGGGTGGGGTTTCTCTGAGTGTTTAAGGTCCTATACCTGGGACCTGAGTGACACCTAGGCTAGAGTGGTTCATGTTCTTTCCCATTCCATTTCGTTCTGGTGCGGGAATATGAAACACGGTTTAGATGTGGGTTTCTTCTTGAGAACTCTGTGCTACAGATTTCCTGTAGTGCTAGGGCTATCTGGGAAGCCTGCTAAGTCTGGATGACCTTTATTTTGACCTTCAGAATCTGGGGTGAATTAGAGGAGGATCTTTTATGGTTATTGTAAACACTGTACCTCCGGGTTAGAAGTGTTTACACTTCTCATAACTGATCCAAGTCTGAGGATCCTTGTTCTAGAACATTACATGTGAGGGGGTTTGGTTGTTTACAGGTTTGCAGGAACCCTTGGCCACATCATACCCTGTTACTGTATTGTTTTAAGAATGCATCACTTTGGAGAGTTCTTGTGATTACCCCGGACTTGTGACTCTTTATTTGAGTCCCCCACCTTGGTTACTAGGTTTCTAAGCCTCCATCCGGACCTTTGAACATACATGGACCTTATATCAAGACAGATAATCAGATCCAGCTCTTGATCACAAACCCTTGCATATCATTTGCATATATCATCATTGCATCATTTAAAATTTGTTTATTTGTTTTTCAGGGTATCCATCATATCATACTTGGTTTGGTTTTGACCCCTTCTATTGCTTAGACCTCTACTTCAGTTATCTTCTTCAGCACTTGCTTCAGCACCTCCATCAGTCTGTCAGAGACTCACCTGCATCAGTCTATCAGAGACTTACCTTCAGCTTCTCAGTCTGTGATCTTCATCAGCATTTGTCTTCAGCCTCTTCATCAGCACTCATGGATGTTCCAAGATAAAGCAACATATCTTATCACGTTTTTGAGCCCTCTCTGACTGGTATCAGGAAGGTCCAGTCTCTTATCACACCTGACCATATCCCACTGTTTAGAGAGCACTATGGGGGTATTTTGGATATGGTTATGGATCTTGATTCTTCTCAGAGGAGTATGATCCACGCATGCTTGCAGTTCTATGACCCTCCACTCAAATGCTTCACCTTTCCAGACTTTCAGATAGGGCCTCTGCTGGAAGAGTTTTCTTTGTTGATTGGAGTGCCTATTAGAGGAGGGATCCCTTTTAATCCAGAAATGAATGCTCCCAGAAGTGAAGAGATAGCAAGGGCATTACACTTGGAGCCTGCCCTCATTGAGCAAAGTATGACAACAAAAGCTGGGATTCCTGGTTTACATCTGGACTTCTTAATTTCTCAGGCCATCCTGAAGGCTACAGTGGGAGAATGTAGGGCAGTCTGTGCACTTTTAGCCCTCAGCATATATGGGGCTATATTGTTTGCAGATGAGCCAAAATTTGTGAGTAAGAATGCCATCCACTTGTTCCTGCTGAGGAACCTAGTGCCTACATTGCTAGGGGATTTTTACTACTCCATCCATCAGAGAAATGAAAAACAAAGGGGGAAGTTGGTCAGATGTTGTGCTCCCTTGTTCTACTCTTGGCTACTTAGACACCTGCCTAAATCAGATGCTTTCTTGAACCCACACCAGCAGAAGAATTAGGCCAAAAGGTTCATTGCCTTAACATCAGATGATATCAGACGGTGCACCCAGAGCACCAAAGGCAAGGATATTATTACCAGCTGTGGACAATACCCTAATGTGCCTCTAATAGGAGTAAAAGGTTGCATCAACTACAACCCTTTGTTGTTTAAGAGACAATTGGGATATGCCTTGGTTCACCCTCCCAGGGGATAGGATTTAGCTGAGACCTTATACTGTGAAGTGAAACCTAATTCAGTTGTTGTCAGACAAGCTGCCTGGGATTGGGACAACATCCAGACCAAAGGGACAACCATCCTTGGAAGGTGCAACAATATTGCTTCAGCCCAGTACTCTGACTGGTCCCGTACTAGAGCTCAGATCACTAGGATGCCTTTCACCTTGGAAGACACACCTGGACCTTCTACAGTATAGCCTACAACAACTGTTAGCCTGGAGGAATTTGAAAAGCTGAAAGAGAGGAATAATCAGCTATCTGAGGCCTTGAAGAAGACTCTTTGGGAAAGAAATGATGGTCGCCTGGACATTGAGAGATTGGAAAGACTCAAGACTGAGCATCTTACCAAGATTGAAAGGACAGATGACTACATAAGGAAAGCAAGAGCCGGGGAACAGATATTGAAGAATTCCTGCAAGGAGGCCAAGATTCAGAAAGCTAGGGCTGAGCATTACTTGGAGGAAAGCCAGGCTAGATGGATCAGGATCACCGAAGCCCGTACACAAGAAGACCAGAGGACTCAGGCCAAGATTGAGCAGCTGGAGGCCAATGAGAAGAAGCAACAAGAAGCTTTGCTGGCAGCCCAGAAGGAAATATCAGAGTTGAAACTCCGGGCGGGGTTAAAGAGATCAAAGGATCAGGACAAGCATAAGAAGCTAACTAATGCCATTGCTACCAGGAACCTCCTCATTAGGACCATTACAGAGCACCCAGCTGGTCCAGTGACGGAGGCCCTCCTGAAGGAAGTCAGGGAGGATGACTATGGATTGGATGTCTGATTCCTCTTTGCTTGTATTTCTTTTCTTTTGATGTACTTTTCCTTTTTGTTGTATTTTTGACCCACCATGGGCTTGTGTTGTATACAGACTATGTATTTTCATTATTTGTAATATATCAGTTTGTTTTATTTTGATAGGCTTTCTCTCAACATCATCAAGCATCTCCTCGAGGTTTGGAAAGGTCAAAACCAAGAACCAAACAGGATACCTTGGAAAACAAATAAGCATATTGCATTACATACTAACTTTTTCTTTGTTTTGTAGGTTTTTTGTTTGTTATTTTGTTTCTCACTTTATTGTGCTTTCAGGAAATATTGCTCGTCGTAGAGTGTTCCCTGTCAACCGCACCCACTGGTACCCAACGCGAAACAACCTTCCAAGAATTCAGATGGATCATGTACAACAGGACCTGAATGAAGTAAGAAATCAGATGGCAAACAAAAGGGTCGAGATGAGAAACCAAATGACCCAGTTTATGGCTGTGATGACTGGCTTAGCTCAGAGCCAAGAAAGGCTGAGAGAGCTAGTAGAAAGACAGACACCTGAAAAGCCCCATCTTGGAACAGGGGGAACTAGCAATAATGAACGAGGACAGCCCCGTATCGACTCACCAGAGTATGTGCCCCATTTGAATCCAGATGTTAATGGTACAAGCAATGTTCAAGGTAATACTGCTGGGGGAAGAATCCTGCAAGAGGATCCCCAAGAAGAACAGTTCACAGTTATTGGGGCAGGAGATGAGGTGTATGACAGAAGGTTGGATGAGATTGTTGAAAAGCTGAGATCCTTGGAATCTCAGAATTCTTTAGGCTTTGACGTAATGGATATGGGGCTGGTAGATGGGGTGAGGATTCCCCACAAATTCAAACCCCCTTGCTTTGAGAAATATAATGGTACCTCTTGCCCGCGTATTCATCTGTAATCTTTCTTAGGAAGACTCAAGGCTTATACCATGGACGAGAAGTTATGGATGTTCTATTTTGAGGACAGCCTGACTGGAGCTTCAAGAGAATGGTATTCACATCTAACAAGGACCACTATAAGATGTTGGAAAGACTTGGCCGAAGCCTTCATCTGGCAATACCAGTACAACCTAGACATGGCTCCCAATAGAACTCTTCTAATGGGCATGTCTCAGTCTTCAAGGGAAAGCTTTTGGGATTATGCTCAGAGGTGGAGACAGCTTGCTGCTGCTGTCCAGTCACCCATGTCTGAAAGAGAGATGGCTGACATGTTTATGAACACCTTGCATGGAACTTATATTGTAGTTATAGCTGGTGAGAGAATTGAAAGTCTTTTAAAGATGGGCAAAATCTCTGACAATGGTTCCAGCTCCTCCAACAACCCCAGAAAACCTTTTGCAGGACCCCGAAGGGCAGGTGAAACAAATGCTATCCATGCAAGCAGGGGCAGACCCCAATATTCTCATAGATCAGTAGCAGCCATTACTATCCCAGCTCCAGTTCCACAACAACCACTTTATCATCAACAACAACAACAACACTATTAACAACAATCTCATTTTTCGCAACAAAGAATGCACAACAATAACAACAACCAACAGCAGCGCCCCTTTCAACAAAGACCATCTCAAGCAAATAGGGTGATTGATCCCATTCCCATGCCTTATACTGCTCTACTGCCACAACTTTTGAAGCTTAACCTGGTTGAGTTAAGAACGTTGGCTCCGCCAGATCCTCTCAATCTCCTAAAGAATTATGATGCCAATGCTAGGTGTGCCTTCCCCTCCAACACACCTGGTCACAATACTGAGAAGTGTAGAGCCTTGCAAATGAAGGTTCAAGATCTGGTCGACTCCAAAGCTCTCAATTTCGCACCTCCTCCGAATGTTAACAGAAATCCTATGCCTAACCATGGTGGGCCTAGGATTAATGCCATAGGAGAGGATCAACCATCTGCACTGATTGACAATGTTGCACAGATTCAAACACCGTTGGAAGAAGTTAAGGTTCAACTCTTAAGATGTCATGTGTTCCCGGGCTGTGAGGCCTGCTGCGAATCTTGTAAAACCTCTATTAATGGTTGTGAGAAGCTAAGGCTTGGCATAGATGGCCTTATCAGAGATGGAATCTTGCAAATTACCACAACAACGCCTTCAATAACTCTCTCTTCAGCAACAATGGATTCTCCTTCATCAACAACAAATCTTTCTTCAGCAAAAACAAATCCTCATACAACTGCAACAACTATCACTCCCACTGATTCATCCACAACTCCAGCAATCACTCCATCCATTATTTCAACAAACCAGAGTTCAGCAACATTTACTTCTACAACATCAACACCCATCTTATCAACGGAATCGCCTACAACACCAACAAACACTAATAAAGATGTCTCAACGGTCACGATCTATTATGACCCGACAACTTTTCATCCCAACAACAATTTCCAACAACAAACTGCAACACCTCCTGTTAGATCTCCAGTCACAATCTATTACGACTCGCATACCATCACAGTTCCTTCCTATGCAGCAATCAGTCCGGTCACCATTACGGTGCCTGTACCTGTTCCTTATGAAAGCAGTAATGCCATACCATGGCACTACGGCTCTGATCTCTACTGCGACAGAAAGAAGATCACTCTAGATTCAGCAACCTCTTCACCACAAGTTGACAATGTTGGGGGAGGCGGAGGCTTCACCAGAAGCGGACGCCTTTTTGCCTCACAAACACCAAGGCCCAATGCTGAAGCAGAAGCTGCTGCTAAGGCAAAAGGGAAGAATGTGGTACTTGAAGAGCCAACTGTTAAAGAAACTCCGAAGACGTCTTTTGAACAAGAAGTGGACGAGTTCATGAGAATAATCAAAACGAGTGATTACAAAGTGGTGGACCAGCTTCATCAGACACACTCCAAAATCTCTATATTATCATTGTTAATGTGTTCCGAAGCCCATAGGAATGCATTGTTGAGGGTCCTGCACGCAGCATACGTGCCGGAAGAGATTACGGTTAATCAGCTGGAAACAGTGGTTGCAAATGTTAACACCAGTCATGGATTGGGCTTCACAAATGTTGATTTAACGACGGAGGGATGCAATCATAACAAGGCTTTACACATCACCTTAGAATGCAAAGGTGCTGTTCTTTCTCATGTGCTGGTAGACACTGGGTCCTCGCTCAATGTCCTCCCAAAGAAATCCTTGGTGAAGCTGGAGTATGATGGTGTGGCATTACGTCCAAGTAACTTGGTGGTGAGAGCATTTGATGGCTCTAAGAGATCAGTGCTTGGAGAGATTGATTTACCTGTGTTAATTGGCCCACAGACCTTTAAAACTACCTTCTTCGTGATGGACATACAGCCAGCCTACAGCTGTTTGTTGGGTAGACCCTGGATTCACGCCGCTGGCGCTGTTACATCTACCCTTCACCAGAAGTTAAAATTTTAGTTGCAAGGCTAGATCATCACAATCTGCGGGGAGGAAGACATTTTTGTCAGCCAGCTGGCTACTTATAAGTATATAGAGATGAATGGGGAGATCCATGAGACTATGAGTCAGCGGTTTAAGGCCCTTAACATCAATGAAGCAACTGCTGTATCTGGAACTTCCATCACTTCATATCAACAGGCCCGGAAGGTTGTTGAGGAGGGTACCGCTCAAGGCTGGGGCAAGCTGCTGCCAGTTGAAAAGAAAGAAGACAGATTCGGGTTGGGTTACAGACCAACTCGACAAGATCAACCAGAGGCAGCAGCAGAGCCCAAATTTGTCAGCGGGGGAATGCTTACCCCGGATGCTGTGAACAATCTGGAAGACGAGCAAGAAGACGAACGCAACCTGGAAAACTGGATACGTCCAAGGATCCCAGGGAACCAAGTCTCAAACTGGTCTTCCCAGGAAATTATAAGAGTTACTCCTGCAGAGTAATTATTATTTCCTGTCTTTAAGCATGCATCAAGTCCTGCATCTTGCCCAAGGTGTCAGGACTCATTTTGTAATCGGGCCATCTTGTATTTTGCGCAAACGATCAATTAATGAATATCAGGACATCTTTTGCAAATGAGTCTCTTTTTTTTCCTGCTCATTGTTTTTCATTTTTCATTTTTTGTACAAAAACAAAATGGCAATGTTTTCAAAATAATAACTTCATTTTTACTTTTTCTAAACAAGATAAAACTGATCACTAAAATGAACCAATCTAAAACCCTTGCAGAGAGTGCCCTCCAGATTGCACCGATAACAACACTGCTATGACTTCGTATGACTTTGACAATTCGATTAATCAAGCCAATGAAGGGGTTGAAGAAGATTATGAGCTACCTGAAGAACTAGCCAGGTTGTTAAGACAAGAGGAAAAGGTTATCACTCCTCATCAGGAGGAAGTTGAGACGGTTAATCTTGGTACCGAAGAAGACTTGAAAGAAGTGAAGATCGGGGCTCGTCTGCAAGATTCAGTGAAGGAACAACTTATTGACATGCTGCGAGAGTACGTTGATGTCTTTGCTTAGTCATACCAAGACATGCCAGGTCTGGACACCGATATTGTTATGCACAAGCTGCCTCTAAAAGAAGACTATCCTCCAGTAAAACAGAAGTTGCGCCGTACTCGTCCAGATATGGCCATGAAGATAAAAGAAGAGGTGCAAAAACAGTGGGACGCCGGTTTCCTTGCTGTAACTAGTTACCCGCCGTGGGTCGCTAACATTATACCAGTGCCTAAAAGGATGGCAAAGTACGGATGTGTGTGGATTACCGGGATCTGAATAGAGCTAGCCCGAAAGATGACTTCCCATTACCTCACATTGATGTATTGGTCGACAATACGGCTCAGTTCTCGGTGTTCTCCTTCATGGATGGATTTTCAGGATATAATCAGATCAAGATGTCACCTGAAGACATGGAGAAGACAACTTTCATCACACCCTGGGGCACATTCTGTTATAAGGTAATGCCATTTGGACTGAAGAATGCTGGTGCCATTTATCAACGGGCCATGGTAACATTATTCCATGACATGATCCACAAAGAAATTGAATGTTATGTGGATGACATGATTGCCAAGTCCCTCACTGAAGAAGACCACCTGGTAAATGTGTTGAAACTGTTCAAACGTCTGAGGAAGTACCAGCTGAAGCTAAACCCCAACAAATGCACATTTGGGGTACGGTCCGGTAAGCTGCTGGGATTTATTGTGAGTGAAAAGGGGATTGAAGTTGACCCTGACAAAGTCAAAGCCATTCAAGAGATGCCTGCACCAAAGACTGAAAAAGAAGTTCGGGGTTTCTTAGGTAGATTGAACTACATTTCAAGGTTCATATTTCACCTTACTGCAACCTGTGAGCCTTTGTTCAAATTGTTAAGGAAGGAATAAACAGTCAGGTGGAATGAAGACTGCCAAAGGGCTTTTGACAAAATCAAGGAATACTTACAAGAGCCTCCAATCCTTATGCCTCGAGTTGAAGGAAGACCTCTAATAATGTACTTGACAGTATTAGAAGAGTCAATGGGGTGTGTGATGGGCCAACATGACGAGTTTGGTCGAAAAGAGTATGCAATATACTACCTAAGAAAAAAGTTTACCGACTGTGAACAATGTTATTCACTGCTCGAGAAAACTTGCTGTGCTTTAGCGTGGGTTGCTCGTCGACTAAGGCAGTATATGTTGACCCACACTACCTTGTTGATCTCCAAGATGGATCCAGTCAAGTACATATTTGAGAAGCCAGCACTTACCGGAAGGGTTGCAAGGTGGCAAATGATCTTGACAAAATATGACATTCAGTACACATCTCAAAAGGCCATCAAAGGCAGTGTATTGTCTGACTATCTAGCTGAGAAACCCATTAATGATTACCAGCCTATGAGTATTGACTTCCCTGATGAAAACATCATGTTCATAAAAGAAAAAGATCATGAAGAGCCTGTTCACACCGAAGGGCCCAACCCAGAAGAAGAATGGACAATGATGTTTGATGGGGCTGTTAATATGAATGGTCGTGGAGTTGGTGCAGTGCTCGTTACACCTAAGGGAGTTCACATGCCTTTCTCGACAAAACTCACCTTTAACTACACTAACAACGAAGATGAATACGAAGCCTGTATCATGGGTCTTGAGGAAGCCATTGACCTCAGGATCAAGACTTTAACTGTATTCGGAGATTCAACTTTGGTAGTCAATCAAACCAACGATAAATGGTACACTCACCAGGAGCATCTGATTCCATATCGGGATTATACGAGGAGATTACTGACTTTCTTCACCACAGTCAAACTTGAGTATATCCCTCGAGATGAAAATCAGTTTGCAGATGCTTTGGCTACCATTTCCTCCATGATCAAAGTTCAAGCTGCCAACTTTGTACCTCGGATTTCAGTATCCAGACTTGACAGACCAGCATACGTCTTCTCAGTAGACATCACTAAAGATGATAAGCCTTGGTTCCATGACATCAAATGCTTCTTAGAAGATCAAACATACCCACCTGGGGCATCATCCAATGACAAGAAGACACTAAGAAGGCTGGCTGGTAGTTTCTTCTTGAATACGGATGGTTTGTTATACAAACGCAACTTTGACATGGTACTTCTCAGATGTGTTGATAAGACCGAGGCAAACTTGTTGATGCACAAGGTGCATGAAGGATCTTTCGATACCCATGCTGGAGAACATGCAATGGCTAAAACGTTATTAAGATCAGGGTACTACTGGATCACAATGGATGCAGACTATTGTGCCTATGCCAGAAAGTGCCACAAATGCCAAATTTATGCAGACAAAGTGCATGTGCCTCCGAATCCTTTGAATGTGATGTCTTCACCCTGGCCCTTCGCCATGTGGGGCATTGACATGATTGGAAAGATCGAACCAGCTGCTTCAAATGGCCACAGATTCATCCTGGTAGCCATTGATTACTTCACCAAATGGGTGGAAGCAACTTCGTATGCAAATGTCACCAGGCAAGTGGTAGCCCGATTCCTGAAGAGAGACATCATCTGTCGGTATGGAGTGCCCGAGCGAATCATTACTAATAATGGTTCCAACTTGAACAACAAATGATGGCAGAACTGTGCCGGGACTTCAAAATCCAACACCACAATTCTTCTCCTTACAGGCCAAAGATGAATGGCATTGTTGAGGCGGCTAACAAGAATATCAAGAAGATTGTGCAGAAGATGGTGGTTACTTACAAAGACTGGCATGAAATGCTACCATTTGCCTTGCATGGGTACCGTACATCAATTAGAACGTCTACTGGGGCAACACCGTATCAGCTTGTGCATGGTATGGAGGCAGTCCTACCTGTTGAAGTTGAATTACCCTCGTTACGCGTACTGATGGATGTCAAGTTAAATGAAGTAGAATGGGTCCGTTCTCGGTACAATCAACTGAATCTGATCGAAGAAAAGAGATTAGCTGCAATCTGTCATGGGCAGTTATATCAGAAAAGAATGAAGAAAGCCTTCGATCATAAAATCAGGCTTCGGGAATACCAAGTGGGAGATCTTGTGCTAAAAAGACTCCTTCCTCCTCATACAGACCACAGGGGCAAGTGGACTCCGAATTACGATGGTCCATTCATAGTGAAAAAGGTTTTCTCTGGTGGAGCACTGATGCTCACTACTATGGATGGTGAAGATTTCCTGTTCCTTGTGAATTCAGATGCAGTTAAAAAATACTTCGCATAAAATGACCCGCTGGACATAAAAACAGAATGTAAGTCTAGGCAAAAATAAGGCATCCCGGCGAGTTAAAAACATAATAAAAGACTCGGGAAAAAATAAGGGAAAAATCAAAAAAATGTACACCCGCTGAGTTGAAAAGCCGCATTGGACAACTCAGGCAAAAATGGGTATCTCGGTGGATTGAAAACCCGAAAGGGCGATCCACACAAAATTAAGGGAATAAGTGAACAACTGCATTCTGAATTCGTCTGTATCACTTACGACTTGGCAAGTTTCGAAAGGTTAAAGCATCGGTCAGAATCAGCCTTCTTCAGAAAGCAAGATGAGAAGAACGTCAAGGTCATACGAGTCATAGCAAAAGGGAAGCACTAAAGCGTCGTCAACATTGCCAGCACCTTTTTGTTTCTCGATTTTGTAACAATCTCCTCATTTCAGGGGATCTGTTTCTTTGACTGTATTTGCCAATTCGGGGCACCCGAATTAATAAAATCAGATTTTCAGTCACACTCCGTCGTGTACATTTTATTTCACTTGCAAAAATGTCCGATATCTTTGATATAATGTTTGCATAAAAACAAATGTGCCTTTCTAATCACATGCTTGTAGGAAATATATTACTTACTCCCGGGAGTGTCTAAATTCCTATGATGGAATCCAGTAAGGGATGCCTCGGAGTACTTGTGTGTTTCTTTGTCATAACAGGATTGCATGTATTTAGAGTGCAACATGGGGCACGAAAGGTTTCCCCCCAGCAAGGCTGCCAAATCATTGTTTCCTCAGCACACCTTCCAAACAGCACCGGAAATACTCTCTCCCCATCAGAGTTGCCAAACATCACTTCTCTAGCACATTTTCTTCAGAGCAACACCAGAAGGTGCTCATTTCCCTAGCTGAGTCGGCAAATATTATCATCCTTAGCAGGATCCCCACAGAAATCTCTAGGAAGAGCGTTCAGTGGTCCTTCCTCCCCCAACAGAGTGCTAGACAGGGAACCATCTCCCCACAAAGCTCCATCCTCTCCCAGAAGAGCAATGTCTGAATTTCCCGCACAGGTCTATCAGTGGCTTATTTCCCCAAGCGGAGTCGTATATTTTATCAGATATACCAATGATCTCATCCCCAACTGGGATGTTCCTTTCAAGCAGATCCGTCAGAGATCTCCACAAACAGCAGGATCCGAGTCCCGGATCGGTATCTTTTGCATAATCATATCATTTACATCATAATTCCCCTCAGAGCGTAGCATTCCGTCTAATACGGAGCATTACGACAAAAATCAAACATATTGCATAATCACAAGTTAGGTTTGAACCAGTCACCTGTAAATATACAAATTACTTCCCTTGTGCATAAAAGCCAAAGCGTCACCTTTACACCCTCAAAATATAGATACATGCTCCTTTTGCCACTCGTCCGTGTCATCTTTCCCCAGTAAAGTCGCCAGAACACTTTCTACAAACAGATGTGTGTACACAATATGTTTTTCCTGACACTCGTCCATGTCATCTCACATGTCCCCACAGAAAGCCAAAGCGTCCCCTTTGCACTCCCCACAAATACATGTTTATATATACTCATTCGACACTCGTCCGTGTCATATCATCCCCCTGCAGGTATAAACCACAAACAAAAACCTTATACACTCTCTTGACACCCGTCCGTGTCACCACTCCCCAGCATGGTTGCCTAAAACACTTGTCGCAAACCAGACACTTGTTATAATACACTCCTTTCGACACTCGTCTGTGTCATACCCTCCCCAGCAAGTTGAACACTGATCTGCTCACTCATGCTTATTCTTACTCATACAGATACTCGTCCGTATCTTGTATACACCACTTATTTCCCCTCAAATTCGACACTCGTTCGTGTTCTTTGTTAACCAGTTGATACTCGACCGTATCATCATCTCTGAACATGCGTCAGCGTTTGTTTCTACCGATACTCGTCCGTATCATAGTCTTAAGGATGCAAGTCCGCATCTTTAATCTATACACAGTGTCAAAACACTTATACATTTTATTTCTTGGATGTAAACACTCGTTTGTGTTTACTATTCCCCAGTAAGTCCCAGCAAAGTAACTTTTCTTTTATCTGACATTCATACTATGTCATAATATTTGGCAGTTGTACCCTGCCAGGTGATCATCCTTCACCTTTAGGATGACCGTCCCTCATCCTTCTCCCAGCGGAGTCTCCATTATTGGAACCCCTTTGTTATCCGGCATTCATCCTATGTCGTGATATTTATCAGCCGTCCCCTGCTAGGTGATCGTCCTTCACCTTTTAGATGATCGTCGTTCATCATTTTATCCGATGGCCGTCCCCATCGTTGATCTTGTTATCTGACATTCGTCCTATGTCATGATAAACCCTGAGAGCAGTCGTACCCTGCTAGGTGATCGTCCTTCACCTCTTGATGATCGTCCTTCATCATGCTTATCCGATGGCCGTCCCCATCGTTGACCTTTTCTATCCGGCATTCGTCCTATGTCGTGATACTTTCGGCAGCCGTACCCTGCCAGGTGATCGTCCTTCACCCTGGATGACCGTCCCTCATCCTTATCCCCAATAGAGCAGCCGTCCCCCTTCCCAAAACTCCTCCAAAACCCATTTCCCGTAGCCTGACACGGCCACCTCTTTCATGTGACACGACCCGTGTCAGGGCACCTGCGTCCATAAATCCACTTTTCCCAAAAATCACTTCTTCTTTCTTCTTTGATACCAGATCGGATTCTATTGCTTATCTCTCACTTTTATCACTCAAAACGGTCCAAATGTTGTTCTTATACTTATTTTATACCTCTAAATCCTTATAATCTTCACAACCTAATATTACTAATCAAATTAAGAAAGATCCTAGGTTTGTTTCCAATTCTCCATTTATTTCATCATCAACATCATTATCTCTATAACCACTTCCATACCAAACTTATCATATAACTCAAATAATCTCCATTCCAATTGTAAACACTCCAAATTTGCCCTCACTAAGTTCACACCATGGCTTGTGATCTTTCATATTTGCATTAGTTCAATCATATCATATCATGTTGCATTTTTGCTTCACTGCATTAGTTCAAGTTCATCTGCATCTAGGGTTTGTGATCTGAGCAATCCAAGAACCATCTGAGCCATTCCAAAGGTCTTCAATCATCTCAAGAGGGTCCATGTATGTTCAATCATCATATTATATCCTTCAAAGATCAAGGAATTTCAAGAATCACAAGAGCTTGCAAAGCATGGAAGCAGAGCCAAGGTTTAACTGCACAGATGACCTGAAATTAGGGTTTTGGTTTCAGAGGCCATAACTCCAAATTTTTTGATGAAGAAATTCATTGTGGAAGTCATCTGTTCACTAGGTAACTTCTTGAGCAAGTCAGAGCAAAATCAGGGCATTTAAGGCCCCCAACAATGGAACCAAAGTGGATTTTTCATCAAATTGAAGTTATATGATCTTTATTTGATCATTGAAGTGCTTGGAAGTTCACAAAATTGAAGGAAATTGAGCTAAACCAAAAGTTGCCAAAAATGGAAATGACTTGTAATGTAAACTTTCCATTTTGGGAATGTTTTTCAACCTCCTCTTTCTCAACCAAAAATGCTTCAAATGAAAAATTGTTGGTCATGAAAGTTGTAGATTGGATCATTCCCTTTTCAAAAAGTACAAGAACAAGATCTAATTCATTATGGAACTCAAGTTATGATCTTTCAAAGTTGGCAAAAATCACATAATTTTCAAGAATACACCAAAGAGGGGTTTTTGCAAAACCTCTTGACAATTCATTTTGTGACTTCAAACACACTTCTAAGCATCATACAAACATTGTGCAAAGTCTAAAACTCAGAATTGCCCAAAGAATTTCAAAATTTCATGCCTTGCCCATGAAGAAATCTCAAAGGGGCCAAAGTTTCATGAAATTGCAAAATGACCAAGAACTTTTCACAAACATGCTGAATTGCCTCTAAGTGAATTCCATGGACATCCTTAATCTCAGCTGAACCAGGACATGCCCAAATCCTAGCCTGCCACTTGCCCATACCTCAAGTACAAGAAATGTTGACTTTTTGCATTTCACACCATACCAATCACACTATGCCACAACAACTTTCTGAACCAATTGCATTTGTTTATACTAACCTAAAGCAAGCCATAACACACAAGAACATAAGCAAAAACCTCAGATTGCTCAAGTTCACAAAAAACTCCCATCTTGCAAAAACCTTCGAATCTCATAACTCAGCCACCCATTCTTCAAACAAACACCACCATTCATCTCTAAATCATTCACTGACCCAAAACTACCCATCAAAACAGCCAAGAACACACCACAAACAAAACACGATTTTCTGACCAGTGGAGCACAAACTCACAAACCAGCCTTCCTCAAAGCTCTCCAAGCATCAAAGCTTCTTCAGGGAGGTCATTGGAGGCATTTTGCACCAAGGAAGCATTCAGAAAGCTCAAGGGTTGAAAGCTCCATCTCAGGTAGCCATGCGAATTAATTTTTCCAGAACCTTTATTTTATGTTACTAGATGATTAAGCATGTCCCCCTGAGTACACTGAACTTGTTATTTTTGAATATGATGAAGAAATGAGTATTTGCTAAGCTTCTGAAAGTTTCACCATTGTTTATCTTTGCTTCGAATCTTGAGATTGAGTGAAAAGAAATTGTTTTTGAGGGTGTATTTGATCTTAGGGAAGTGAAAGGAGTGAATCTGGAGCTTTAGAGCTCCAGAAAGTGCCTAGGGAAGAAGTTAGCAACTTTCAGGAGAAGGTCTGGCCGGAGAAGATGACCGGAGGTCTTCTCCGGCCACCTGAAAGTCATTAATGGAATAATTAGGGTTAGGGCTAGGTTTGAACGTGGACCCTTGGATTTTCAGTTCCCGCGTGTGATGGACGCCCCAGATCATTTCATTAGTTTTAATTATGGATTAAATATTTAATTAATTGAGTTTAGTGAAATTTGAATTCTGACCGTTAGATAGCGCGCCAGGTCAATCCCTTTAAACCCAGAATCAATCCAGGCCCTCCATTCTGTATACTTCTCATTTATTTTAATTTTATTTCATTTTTCTCATTTTGTTTTGCATTATTCATTTAAAATAGTTAAAAAAATTCCAAAAATATTTTTATTCAGCATTTTAATTCCAAATAATTTTCCCAACCCAAAAATATTTTTATTTTTATTTTTTGCATTAAAAAAATCATATTTTAGACATTTAATTGTTTATTTTAATTAATTAATGAAAATTAATTAATTAAAATATCATTTAGGTTTCTAAAAAATCCAAAAAAATTCATATTGCATCTTTAAACATTTAGAGACACTGTCATACCATCCACACAAATTTCTTTTTGGTTTTGAACCATTTTTACATTTTTTCTTTGAATTTAGGGTTCATAAAATCCCATTTTTGAACCTTAACTTCAAGAATTATTTTCTGCCTAACCAAGAATGGGATGACAATGGTTCTTTTTGCATTGATCTTCATTTGAAATTTAGTTTCTAACATATTTTTGCCATAAATTTATTCTGCATTTTTGAATTGATTGGCATTTTTCCCCTTTAGGTACCTTAAAACCCTAGGAAACTTAGAAAAATCATAAGTCCCTTAGGGTTAAGAGTTAGGTCTCCTCCTTTGGGGTGTGATATCATATGTGGTTAGGGTTTTTTTGGTTGCATTTTCAATTTTTTATCTTGTCATTTGCTTCTGATTTTGAGTTTTGCATCTCATGTTGCATGAAAACCCTAATTTCTCATCTTCATTTACATACCTCTTGCATATGCTTGCATTCATGAACTTGCCATGACATTCATTGCATCCACATGACATATAAGACATCTTAGGACACATTAGAATCATGTTTGATCATTGCATCATCCATTTGCCATGTTATGCATTCATTTCATTTCATGTGCATTCATGAACTTTCATGCTTCCTTTATGCTTCATTTGCATTCTCATCCTTTGTATGATCATTCACATCTCTTGATATGCATTTGTACCATCTCTTAGCATCATTTGCATCATGAATATGCTTCTAGTTATGTTTACATCCTTGCATTCATTTCATTTTCACTTCATTTCATTTCCTTTTACTAACTTTTCAGGTGGTAAGTTACTTTGAGAAGTGAATTTACCTTCACTTCTCACAATCTCTTCTCATCTCTCTTATGCATTCATTGCTGCATTTTGTATTTGTCTTATAGTGAGCTTGTTCATTCATGTTCCTTCACTTTCTTTCTTTAAGTAACTTATCTTCTTAAGTGAAGTAAGTTAGCTTGTTTCTTCTGCTTCTCCTCCCTCCATCTGCTTCTTCCTTGGTGGCTTTTCTTGAAGATCTCTTGCAAGCCTCATAAACCCTAGGAATATCCAAGCATGATAATAATTAGGGTTTTATTAGTCCCCCATTAGTTTTACCTTTGTGTCATCTTTTGTGTCTTCTCTTCTCATCTCATAATCAGGGACTAAACCTTCAAGGTTTTAAGGCTTTGTGATTAAGTTTATGCCTGCATCCTTCTATTAGGATGGAGTGTATAATTTTAATCCTAAGTGTTAAACCCTTAATGTGTTTAAATCCTTTAATAAATCCACCTTAATAATCACTAAGACATCAAGCTTGTAACTTGGGCCTTGCATTAGGGTTCTAATTCTTCCTTAATTGGTTAAGAAGGACTAACCCTAGTGTTAATGGACAAGTCCCCCTCAAGTTGTCTTACAAACCATAAAACTCACTTCTTAATCTTACCATTAACTAAAATCCACTCTAATAAAGGCTTGTTTTGTCATGAGGTTAATCCCTAATCATGGATTAAGTTGAGGAGCCTTCCCCAGCTTAAATGTTCTCATCTATTATCCTTCTATTAGGATGGTGTAATGGGTCCATTAAATCCTTGATTATGGCTTAAAATCATTACTTAACACTAAACAAAAACTCCAAAAACATCTAAATAATTGCAAATAGGTTAATGATCTTAATCCTACATCATGGTGATTAAGTGTGAGGTGCTTACTTCATACTTAAGGTATTCTCATTACCCCTAATCAGAGGGAGGATGTGATGAGTTTACTAACCCTTGGTTTAGGCTTAAGCTCATTTTCTTATGACAAACTCCAAAAAGCAATAAAAGATTGAAATTACCAAAAACAAACAATAATTGTCTCCTCCGAGATTCTTTTCTCACCTCATTCACTCATAAGCGAGAACTTGCTTCTTCCGTCTAATGCAAGACAGTTTGCACCTGAGCCAGACAAGTCATACACTTGAGCATAGACAAGTAAGCAGTTCATCAGTCAACTTATCTTTCAGTCTCTTTGAGTCGAACTACGGTGTTCTGACTTCCTCATTACACGAGAGGATACGTAGGCATAACTTAACAGTTATCGAACAAAAGTCTTTGTATATTCCCCCTCTTCCAGCATTATTCTTTAAGCCTCATTGTCTTGAGCATTGCACTCCTTTCTTGCACTGACACTCCTTTTATTCACTTCACACATCTTTTGCACTGACACTTATATTCTTTTCTAGCTTTTGCACACAGAATATCACTGACACTACCCATTTAAACACAACTTTCAAGCGTGGATCCCGTCGAGTACGACGGACAATCTGGGTGCTAATACCTTCCCAGGTTGTAACCAACCCCCTTTCTCAGTTTCTCTGGTTCGCGACCGTCTTGTCCATCTTTTCCTAGGTTTATGCATCATTACCTTTCCTTCGGGATAAAAATGCCTAGCTGGCGACTCTTTTCGGTTCATCTTCATGTTCTCTCTTTCGCCGACCGTTCACGTTTGTACCCCTTCTGGCTCGGTGCCATTTGGTGGGAACGACACCAATTACAACAATCAAGCATATAATTTAACATCAATTTCACACAACCATAATCAATCATCATAACATATATATATATATATATACATCATATCACAATTTCATCAAAACCAACAATATTATACAATCCCTAAGGGAGTAAGGAACTCCCAATTACCCTTTCATGTTATATCACCAATAAGGAACCATTTCTCCCCCCTTACCTCAAATTCGATGAATTCCTTGCAAATGCTTGATCTTGGAGCTTTGCGACCCTTGATCTCTCTTCTCTTTTCCTTTTTCTCCAGAGCCCTCCTTTCTTTGTCAAAAAGCACGATAATGAGAAAAGGTATCGTGTTCTCCCCTTTTCATAATATAACCAATTTACAACCTTGCCCCTCAAACCTCCAACTTATTATTTTATTTATTAATTAATAATATTATAATAATAAAACCACCTCATTATATTATCATTATTTAAATAAAATACCTCATCCACTTATTATTCCAAATACACAATCATACTCTTGATATTTATTTTATAAAAATACTTTATAAAATCGGGGTGTTACACTCTTCATGTAATTTCTTTACTCATCTCACTCCCTCGTATGTAAAACGAGTTTCTCTGATGTAATGAATTATTATGAAGAAATAAAAGACTACAAAATAAAGAAGGACAACCTTGGAGATCTTGCCTGGTGAAATGAAGATCGTTATTAGGTTTAGCTTAGTTCTCTCATTGCTTAGGAGAACAATTGCGCTAGGGGCCATAATTTTTTTATTTGTTTGTATGTTGATATAAATGTTATATGTATGTTAATGCATGTGTGAGGAACAATTTAAATGATAAATAAGCCGTGATATCAAATTAATTAAAAATCCCTCAAAACTAAATATTAACTTTTTGTTTTCCAAATTTTAGAACTCATCAAGACTAGTATCGAATTATGTAGGTTTCTCCTAACGTGAGGTGCATATTCTATATTGGTAAGGTGTGATGAGATAAATGTAATATCCAATTTCAAAAATAATAGGTCAAACTTAACTAAACAAAATATAATAAGATTATATACGTTTAGAAGAAAGAGTTGAGAATGATTCATATGTTGGATTGAAATAAGGAGTTATTCACCCAACTGAAATATTCGAGAATTGTGTTGGATGAAATTGGAAGGATTTCCTACCTAAATAGTTGAGTTTTGTGTAATCAACCTAACGTTGACTTAAAACAAAGCGAAATATGGATCTCTATCCACTAGAAAATCTTCCAACGGGATTTTCCGAATCAAATGATGAGGGTCATTTATTTTGAGTAAAATAGTGGGAGCATATTTAATTAAAGGCCTAACTGGATATGTTTAATGATACTAATATCTCCACCATCTTTTATTGTAGATTACCATGACAAACAACACGTCTAATAACATTTTGCAAACAATCCTGGATAAGAAAAAATTGCCTGGGACAAATTTTCTAGATTGGCACGGAAATCTGAGGATTGTCCTCAAACATGACAAAAAGTTGTATGTCTTAGAGACACATGTTCCTGATGAGGAACCTCCTAGTTCTGCTCCTAAACCTGAAAAAGATGCTTATAAGAAGCATGTCGATGATGCTAATGAAATTGCTTTCCTCATGCTGGCTACCATGAATTCTTAATTGCAAAAGCAACATGAAAACATGGCAGCATTCGATATGATTGAACATCTGAAGATGCTCTATCAAGAGCAGGAAAGGCATGAGAGGTTTGAAGTTTCGAAAGCCTTTTTCCAAGCCAAGCTAGATGAGGGAAGCCCAGTAGGTCGCCATGTACTTAAGATGATTGGGTATGTGGAGAATCTTGAAAGATTGGGATTTCCCCTCATGAAGGAACGTGCAACTGAGTTGATCATGCAGTCGTTGCCGAATAATTTCGGTCAATTTGTCCTTAATTTCAATATGAATGATATGGACAAATATCTTCCTGAATTGCTAAGCATGTTAAGAACTGCTGAGCAAAATCTGAAGTCAAAAGGGAAATCCATTCTGATGGTCAGTAATGGAAAGAAACAGAACAAAAGGCCAACCAAGCAGGATGGTAAATGGAAAGGCAAGGAAGTTGCCAAACCCAAACATATTTTACCTGCTTTGAAGCCTAGTGGAGGCATAGCTAAGGAGGACACTTGTTTCTATTGCGGTAAGACCAGACATTGGAAGAGAAACTGCCCAAAGTACCTGGAAGATAAGAAGAATGGAATGGAGACTTCAACTTCAGGTATTTTTGTTATAGAAATTAATTTATCTACTTCTGCAACATGGGTATTATATATTGGATGTGGTTCTCACGTTTGTACGAATGTGTAGGGACTAAAAAGAAGTAGAGATTCGGAAAAAGGTGAAGTTGACCTACGAGTTGGCAATGGAGCAAAGGTTGCTACTTTAGGTGTAGTAATTTATGATTTGACTTTACCTAGTGGTTTAATAATTCAGTTAGAGAACTATTATTATGTATATGCAATTAGTAGGAATATTATTTCCGTTTCTTGTTTGGATAAGTTTGTTTTTTCATTTATAATAAAGAACAATTGTTGCTCTATTTATTTAAATGATATATTCTATGCTACTACATAAATGAACAATTGATTGTATGTCCTTGATCTTGAAATTCCAATTTATAACATTAATACTAAAAGGATGAAACCTAATTAGTTAAATCCAAGTTACCTTTGGCATTCTCGCTTAGGCCATATAAATGAGAAACACATTTCCAAACTCCATAAAGATGGACTATTGGACTCTTTTGATTACGAATCATATGATACATGCAGATCTTGTTTAATTGGAAAGATGACAAAGATCCCATTCACAAGAAAAGGTGAAAGGGCAAATGATCTTTTGTCCCTCATACATACTGATGTATGTGGACCACTGAACATACCAGCCAAAGGAGGTTTTCAATAATTCATCACATTTACTGGTGATTTCAGTAGATATGGTTATGTGTATTTCAGTAGATATCTAGAATGTTCTTAAGTGAATCAAAATGATGAAGTCCTTCTCGTGTTCAAACGGAGTTAAAAATTCTTGCAAAGTTTTTGAAGAAGAAGACTTCAAAATTTCAAGTGCTCAAGGGTTGTTGTCCGTGAAGAAGCAACTTGAAGAAATAGAAGACCACACAATTGAGAAATAATTAATTATAATATTCTTATTGTGTATTTAGGTTCTCCTGATGTACTTAAATTGTGAGTTTACACATGCTTATGCAAGTGTCGCTCTCGGGATTTTCATCCTAGTACAAACACAAAAGTGGCGTGGAAAAGGTAGAGTCGCCAGCCAGACATTTTTATCTCGAATGAATGGGAAAGGTAATATTGCACAAACCAAAGAGAAGGAAAGAACAAGGTCTTACGAACCAAAGAGACTGGGTTCAGCAGTCGGTTACGAACTATGATGGCATTAGCACCCCAGATCGTCTGCCGTACCCGACGGGATCCACGCTTGTTTGAACTGTTTTAAAGGTTGAAGATAAGCTGCTACTGAACTAGAACTGCTACTGGAACTGGGTAAGAGAAAGAAAAGGTAAGGGTAAAAATGTAGGGAAAATAAAGAATATGCTCGAATGGGTCCTACCCCACTGCCTACGTATCTCAAGGGAAATGAGAATCGGAGTTAATATAGTTTCCCTAACTAGGGAGGAAATTTGCTTGTGTTTTTTTATAAATTGAACTGCTTATGCCTAGGCACAGGTGTTGCAGGCTCTCCTTGAACGAGTGTGTTACCGTTTTGTAAAGAGACAAGTCGAAGTGAGTTCTCGTTTAGAGTGGAAGAAATGAGAAGAGAATTCCCGCAGGAGAGACGCTTGTTGTTGGTTCATTGTTTTTTAGATGAAATGGGAATTGTACTTCTTACATCATCTCGAAATGGAATGGATAAAAAGCACACCTAGGTATGGAGGAAATCCCCAAACCTAGTTCTGAATATTAAGTCCTAAATACATTACCCTAATTTTGTTTATTGAGTGTTTTTTTTTGTAATTTGATGAAGAGAAGCTTTTCAGGTGTTATTTGTGAAACATCCTCATGCTAAAACTTATTCATCGTTATAGATAACCTACACCTCATCCCCATATGGAATATGTGCAAGTGTCCCATGGAAAAGTCCCTTGGCATATGAGAAAGCTCAACCTTTATTAGGTGCTTTGATTTTGTTTAGAGATGAGAAAGAGAAGACTCAAGTTGAGAAAGGAAAAATACTAAGGGAAACTAAGACTCACCCTATATTAGTATTTAATTGAGATTCTATTGTTAATGAGGTTTTCTAATACTAAAGAGAAAAGAAAGAAGAAAATTATAACTCACTTCAAGGATTGAAGATGAGATTAGAGCTCGAAGGAATCAAAAGAAAGTGCAATGTCAAAGAAGCATAACATGTTTGTCGCAATCACACAAGAGAAAGCTTTTAAAAGATGAAGGAATAAGGTAGAATGTAGGAGCACACCAATTTTGGGGGTAAACAGGTGTTCCCATAGTTCTTCCCATCTCGACCTTTGATTGGTTCAAGCATTTCAGATAGAATGCCTTTTGGTGTCTTCGTCCATATTGTACGATCATGCATAAGACGTGTATTGGTTCAATAAATGTTACATATGGGTTGTGGGATTTGACCGTGTTACATATGGATTTAAATAAACAACCACCCAATCCCAAAGTCATAGCGTTATTCTAGGAAGACCTGGATTCAAGCTTATGGGATAATAAATACCTCAATACCGTGATAGAATGAGAAATGACCACATAGATAGAAACAAAATAAATATTATTAATTAATATTTACAACAATTAAAAATGTAATTATAGTATTAAGAACAAAATTAAAACCTATTAAACACATATTTATTATTAATAAATGTAAAAGACCACATTGTAGAAAAAATTTAAAGGACCAATTTATGTAGAAAAAAACATAAAAGACCGCATTGTTACAGTTAAATAAATTAAAAGACTCTATAGGTAATTTAACCTATATAATATAATATAAAATAATATGACAATTTATATTATGACATTAAATAATATATTTTTGACTAAATTGTTTCTAGAATGAAATATAAATTTTGACCACATTTTTCTATAAATAAATTGTTTTAGGTTATTATATCTATCATATTATATACTATATATTAAATATAATTAAAGAAAATTCATATATTTAGTTTTAAAATAATAATTTAATCTAAGAAAGTAAAATAAAATAAAAAATCTGATTCATTTCCATGAGTAATAAAGTTTTTTTTTACCAATTTAACATAAGTTCCTACCGATATTCAATATATTTAATTTTAACAAATTTATATGAGACAATTTATAATTTAGATATATTAAAGGGTTAAATATGTTATCAGTCCATATAAATATCTCAATTTTTATTTCTAATCCTTATTAAAAAAAAAAAAAATTTTAATCCCTAAAAAATTGTTATGCACGTAGTTTTAGTCTCTCTTGTTAAACTAATGTGTATTTTTAAATGATTATTATGCATACATCTTTAGAATGTTATAAAAAGTTTCTCGGAAAAACAATTCAAAATTTGATTTCTAAGTCGAGGTTTTCATTGTATTTTGAAATTTTAAAAATTCATATTTAATTCTTCTAATTTTACAAAATTCTAAGATTTAGTAAAGAAATACTTTATAGTATTCTAAACTTGGATGGAAAAAATTATTTAAAAATTTAAAAGTTTAAGGATAGTTAAATAGTTTTCAAAATTTTACAAAACAGTAGGGACTAAAATTGCATGCATACAAAATTTGTAGAGACTAAAATATATTATTTTTTTAATAAGGACTAAAAATGAAAATTGAAATATTTGTATGGACCAAAAATATATTTAACCCTATATTAAATAACCAATATATTTAAACTATATATAAATCAAATATATTGATTATTTAATGTTCTTAATAAGTAAATTATTTCTTATAAATTGGACGGGAGAAAATATATACCTTACCGGCGGCCACTCCAACAAAGTCTAACTCACACCATCTCTGTTTGTCAAGATTGAAAAGGTATCAATAAAAGATCATGAGATTTCAATCCCTTGTTCTCCTCCTCTTTATTTTCTTGGCTTCAACCACCGTAAATCATGCTATACCAGGTGGCGGTTGGACCCCCATAAAGGACATCACTAATATACATTATATCAAAATAGCCCGTTTCGCAATCACTGAGTATGACAAGCACGAAGGAGCAACATTTGAGTTTGAGAAACTTATCAAAGGTGAATACCAATCTTTCTCTGCCGGGACCAACTTCCGCCTCACTCTTACCGCCGGAAATGGTCCATCTTCTAGCAATTATGAAGCGGTTGTATGGGAACCGGCATTTGGGTTGTTATGGAACCTCACTTCCTTTAAACATGTTTGAATCATTAAATATTTCTTATGTTATGTTCCTATAACATCGTTCTCATTAATGCCTTATGCCTTGTTATTATATCAATAAAAGTTTATCATAATGGATTGTGGATCTAGTTCTATGATATCATCATTTAATAATCTGTGTAAACTTTCTTATGATGATTTTATGAAAAATTTCTAGAATAAATCATTGATTCATAATGTGTTTGGTATGTTAGTTTGAACCAAAACGATTCGCAAGAGTTTGTAATAGATATTGTTAGTATGCTAGATGTAAACATAAATAGAAGAATAATATATTTGATTAAAAGTAAATTTAGATATATTTTTTAAATAAGTTTGAAATACACCATTCTCTCTTATTATGTTTAAATCAATATTTTATAGTCAAATTATCCTTTATGTTTCAATGATAAATATTTGTGTCGTATATTTTATATTAGTCAATAAAAAAAAAGTAATTGTCTTGATAAATATTTGTCTTATGTTTGTTTACTAATAAAGAATATTATTGGTGTATTTTTATAGTATTAGCCAAAACTATTTGTTTAGTATTTATTTAAAGTTGTCGGTGAGATATGTGTCAAGTGGTTTTTTAATTTAATTAGTGACCAGAAATATGCCATATATTGATTTATCACTACTATAAGATATATATTTTGTAACATCTTATTACTTAGGGTATTTATTAGACCGTAGCAATAATTCATTTTTAGGCGTTTTTTGTTATTAAATAAAATAGTTTTCACCACGGTTATTTTTAACACTAATTGCGAAAGTATATGGAGTGACAAATTTCTAATCCCAATACCGATAATTTTTCATTTTTTCGTTACCAAAAGGGTGTATCCCTTATATTTTTCACCACAAACTAAACAATTTAATAAATTGTTGAAAAATATATCTTAGTAACACGCTTAAAGTGTGTTAATTATTGACATTTCGTCACGGTTGGTAATATCAATCGTGGTGAAAAGTATTACCTACATATAAGCAAAACTTCTCTAACTTCTTTACACAATAGTCCTCACTCTCGTGAAACAAAACTCTAACATCTCTCACACGCCTTTTCCCAATCTCCATTAACATTTGCACATCATTTCTTCATAAAACTCCAACAAATGTTTTTCAACTCGTATAGATCAAGAAAACGTGTCACACAATAATTGAAACAGAAATACCAAACTCATTTCATCAAATTTCTCTTCACATTTCACGTTGTGAGACGTTTCCACCTTTTATGTTATAATTATGTTGTTGACATAGTAAAACCTAATAGGTCATATATGTTTATTTTTTGTTTAGTTAATTCTTAGTTTTTGTTGAGGTTGTATGTAGGTGTTTGTGTTATTTTTTATGTTTTTGTTAGGTAATGTTAGTTTTTTGTTGAGTATGTTGTTGATTTTTTGTAGCTCATATGTTGTTGTTTTTGTTATTATGGATGTTATTGTTTGGGTACTTTGATGTTCTTATTGAGGTATATTGTTGTTTTGTTAAGATAAGTTGTGTTTGTTAATATATGTGTTTTTTAAGGTATGTTGACTATTTTTTTTTATGTATGTTGTTATATTTTTAAGGTATGTTTATGTTTTTGTTAATAAATATTGTTGTTTTTGTTATTTAGATGTTTTTGTTAAAGGGTGTTAATGTTTTTGTTGAGGTATGTTGTAGTTTTGTTAAGGTAAGTTGTTGTTTGTGTTATTGTAGTTGTTTTTGTTGTTACATGTTTGAGTTATTTATGATGTATTTGTATAGGTATCTTAATGTTTATGTTATTTGTTAGTTCTGTGATTGGCAGAAAATTTTGTAACACATGTTTTTCCATCAAGATGTCATGAAGGATATTTTAACATTCTGTTCTAAGAGTTACGCAGGTGTGTTTGTGCTATTGCAGGTGTATTTGTGCTATTGTAGGAATCTAATCTTGATGTCAAGACATATGTTCTGACATTCTATAACATAACATTCTTTTCAGAATGTTATAATTGTCTGTTGGTTGTTATCTTTCGTGCATTTTTGTTGACTGATTGACTACGCATTTATTGAGGATGATATTAGAGCAAACTATTTCGCTTTTGGAAGGTTCAGTTGTTTCCATTCTTATGCATTCTAAATTAGGAAGATTTGAAACTCAATCTGTTTTTATGAAGATAAAATCTATTCGTTTTCATTGCTCTAGTCCTTGAAGATTGTTCTCTACTTAAAGTGGTGCTACACTAATTGAAAAATACACAGGTTTAGAGATTGAAGTGATGCTTATTAAGAAATAGGGTTTTGTATTGTCTTATTATTGTTGTGAGTCATTGATAGATCACCTAGATGTTTGAATTGGACTGATTTATGAGTTGTGATTTTGTCCACTATAAGCTTTTAAGCATGAGCGTTTGTTCTTTATTGAAATTTTTAAGCAAGATCAAGTTGTTGTGTTTTAGAAGAGTGTTCTTCTATTTTCTTTGATAGAATTTTTTTATTATCACAGTGTGTGATTGAGGGGCAGTGAGAAGACGATTTCTCATATCTAGATGATGATTTCTAGGTAGAAGTTGCATTGGGTAGGTTCAAGTGAGAAGTTGTAAACTGGGACTGTTTAGGCTTTGAATTGATACTACTAATTGTGGATTTCCTTCCTAGCTTGGTAGTCCCCAAAATAGGTGAGTTTGCACCGAACTGGTTTATGTTGTTTTTACCACATATCTGATACCAGAATTTCAATTAGTATTAGAGCAGGTTTCCTGCTCTTTATCTGGGTGCAATCTAGGGAAGTTACCTCCTGGTTTAATGGACAAGGAGGTGGGATTTGTGAACATACCACCCTTTCTGGATGGATCTAATTATAATTACTAGAAGCCAATAATGGTTGCCTTTTTGAAGTCCTTGGAAAACAAGGCTTGGAAAGTTGTACTAAAAGGATGGAATCATCCTGTTGTGAAAGACAAGGATGGGAAGGCCACAACAATTTTGATGCCTAAAGAGAACTGGTCTAAAGAAGAAGATGATCTTGCTCTTGGAAACTCCAAAGCATTGAATTCCATATTCAATGGAATTGAAAAAAATATTTTCAGATTGGTCAATACATGTGTTGTGGCTAAAGATGCTTGGGATATTATATAAACCACTCATTAAGGTACTTCTAAGGTAAAAATGTCTAGACTTTAGCTACTCACTACTAAATTTGAAAACATGAGAATGAAAGATGATGAGAGCATTCATGATTTTCATATGAACATTTTTGAAATAGCTAATGCCTCCAGTTCTCTAGGAGAAACGATGTCTGAAGAAAAGTGTGTAAGAAAAACTCTCAGATCTCTGCCTAAGAGGTTTGACATGAAAGTCACTTCCATAGAAGAAGCTCGTGACATTAGCAAGATGAGAGTGGATGAACTTATTGGATCTTTTCAAACTTTTGAGATATGCATGAATGGCAGATCTGACAAGAATAATAAAAACATTGCTTTTGTCTCCAACACTGCAGATGGAATAGAAGAATGTGATTTATATACTAATGAAGGCATCAAAAATGTCTTGGTGGTTCTTGAAAGACAATTTAATAAAAAGATAAGAAGGATGGAGAAGAAGACAATACCAAATGTCAAGAATGTCTCATCTGACATCACTAGAGAAACAGGAGCTAGAGAGAGCCCTGTTCAAACCAAATGAATGCAATGTTATGGATGTGATGGTTTTGGGCACATTAAACCTGAATGTACCACATATAACAGGAAACAAAAGAAGAGTCTTACATTGGCTTGGTCTGATGAGGAGTTTGGGAGTGAAAGTGAAGGAGAATCTACTAAGGATGTTACTCCTCTAACTAGGAGATATTACTCGGACTCTAGTGATGATGAATTGACCTTTGAAGAATTGGAATCCTCCTATAAAAAGCTATGCCTTAAAAGTGAATATGTTTGTCAATAAGGAGAGAAACAAAAGAAACTCATAATCCAACCGGAGACTGAAAAGGAATAACATCTTGAAATTATCTCCAAACTGAAGGATGAGGTAACATTGCTAAACTTTAAACTTGATTAAATGACCAATTCTGTTAGAATGCTGAAGAATAGTTCAAATACCTTAGATGAGATTCTACAGGTTAGGAAGTTAGCTGGATATGTGACATGACTAGGGTTTAATAGAGGAAAAGAACCTATCTCAGATCTTGTTCACTCTGAGATCAAACCCAAGATGTTGAATCAAATGCCTCAACATCATGGCAGAATATAAGGAAACTACAAAAAATAAAATTTCAGAGATGGAGATGTCATTATTGTGGGTGCTTTGGTCATATAAAGCCCTTTTGCTCCAAATTATATGGATTCCCTAAGCCTTTCCTCTAAACCAAGTCAAATCAAAACATCCCTATGAACAAAAAGCAATGGGTTCCTAGGGTTGATGTTACTAGTCTAATAGCTCATACTTCTTTCTTAACTACAGATAAAGAGGCATGGTATTTTAATAGTGGTTGCTCTAGACACATGACTGGGATTGAAATTTTATTGGTAGACATGAAGCCTATTCCCCCTAATCATGTGATATTTGGTGATGAAGCCAAGGGAGAGATCAAAGGGGTTGGAAAGATGTAGTGTTCAGGAGTACCAAGTCTTGATAATGTGCTGCTAGTCAAAGGTTTGACTGCCAACCTGATTAGTATCAGTCAACTTTGTGATCAACGGCTAAATGTCAAATTTACTAAATATAAATATTTAGTTACTAATGAGAAGATTTAAGTTATCATGAAAGGAGTCAAATCTGAAAGACAACTGTTATGTTTGGATTCCTAAAAATTTCATCCATTCCACCATATGTATTCTTGCAAAGGAAGAAGGAAGAGCATGTAGTGAATGCAAAACTTGAGAGAAAATCAAGATTTCACACCAAAAGATTAAACATCTCACTACTTCAAAAGTGGTGAAACTCGTTCATGAGGACATGATGGAACCTATATAAATGATAATTCTTGTTGGCTTTAGTGTCAGTATTGATGATAGGAAGAGCAAATCAGAAGTCTGCTTATGTGTAAGGAACAATGATATAGCTTGGTTTAATAAGAAACAAAATTGTGTCTCTTTGTCTACAACTGAAGTTGAGCACATAACAACTAGAGATAGTTGTTCACAACTGATAAAACAAATGTTGGCTAATTGTAATGTCAAACAGGATGTCATAACATCATTTTGTGACAATCTGATTTCTATAAACATCTTCAACCACCACAACAAGTCCAAATACATTGATGTTTGTCACCAAGTTATAAGGAAGTCTGTTGAATACAAGGTGACTGTCTTAGAATATGAGACTACTGAAAAGAAAATATCTGACTGTGTTACTAAAGCCATAAATGATAATCATCTTGGAAATATGAAGGGTAAATTGGGAATTTTTATCTGTGAAAAATTATAGCAATTAAAGGTTTGTGAGAAGAGTATCAAAACTATTTTCTATTTAAAAAAATTGAAGAGTCATTTAATGGTGTATGGAAACATATTTAATTTTTCTTTATGTTTCCAACAAAAATATCTCCACTATCAAGAGCAATCATTCGAATATCCTTTTTGCATCTCTCTCACACGCTACCCTACTTTCATTTGTTCTCACACAAACTGCTCCTAAACTCTCCATACCTCAAAAAATCTCTTGGGTAATTTTATGAAACCTTCTCCCAACCACTTCGTAATGTCTCGACATCAGACCTTTTCAGTCTCAAAATCACCAATGTATGATTCTAGTGCTAGGTCACAAATGAACCTCTCTTCTGATGAAGTCGTCAATGTTTCTCCTCTCTTTGTGGTTCCCTGTAATAGTGGTGATACGAAGAAATCTAGAAATTCTTACACTTCTGAAGGCTCCTCTAAAGGTAACACTGTTGATGCCTCTCATGAATTTCCTTCTGATTATAATTACAAAAAAGGAAGTATCTATATAGATAGGGCTATTAGACGTCTTGTTGGTAGGATCCTATCTGAAGGACATAGTGCTGCTGGTATTCCACACCCCTTTTTTCAAATGGCTGGATGTCCTCTTTTTGATGCCCATTAATCTAGGGATGAAAAGGTCGAGTCCTCTCATTCTGAGAAGATTCATGATGATTTGAACTTACACACACTTGCTAACTCTGTTATTAAGAAAGAGAGTAAAAATGATGAGATAGATGTTTCAAACAATAAGAAGAATGATGGTCCAAATAAAGACCCTGAAAATGTTGTCAATATATATGATGTTCCCTCTGAAAATGAGTTGATTGCTAATGTTAACCCTGGTATAGTCAATAGAATGAAATCCAGGAAAGGAAGATCTGATGTTGATAACCCTCCCTCTAGGAGTTTCAAGAAAAAAGACTATGGTTGGACCTGTTAGATCTTATAGCAAAGTTGAAACAACTAATAAAAAGAGGAAGACCTGATCAGACACTAGAACTGATAATGATGATGATGATAATGTCCGGGACATCACCCCTGCAAGATAATTTGTGGTAAAGAAATCTTCCATCAGCATACCAGATGATCCTTTGAATAATATATCATTCCATTTTATGGACAGTGTGACCAAATGGAATTTTGTGTATCAATAAGGATTGCACTGGAGAGATAGTTGAGGATTGATGCCGCTGAAACTAAGGAAGTTATAGAATTGATATCAAGTGCTGGATTAATGAAGTTTGTGTATGGTTTCTCAAAATGTTATGATATGCTGGTCAATGAGTTCATTATGAATATTCCTGTGGATATTTATAACAGAAGTATTAAGGATTTTAGAAAGGTTTATGTTAGGGGTAGAACTATTGAGTTTTTTCCTATTGTCATCAACAAGTATCTGCAAAGAAGTGAGAAAGAAGAAAGTGAGCTTAAATTTATTGAAAAATCAGATTTGCAAAGTGATAACTGCAAATTAAGTGAAGGCTTGGCCCATGAAGGGGAAACTATCTGCTGGAGAACTTAGTGTAAAATATGATATCCATCACAGAATTGGAGCAGCCAATTGGGTTCTAACCAATCACACTTCCATTGTTGCCGTTGGATTAGGTAAATTTATCTTTTCTACAGGTACAAAGACTAAGTTTGAATATGGAAAGTTCATCTTTGATCAGACTGTTAAGCATGCTACAATAAATGTTACCAAAATGCACATTGTTTTTCCCTCCCTTATCTATGGAATTATTCTCAGTTAGCACTCTGATATTCTTTCTAGTACTGACAATGCTTGCAAGAGAGAATCTACCTTGTCTGTGCATTACAAACTTTTTTCAGGGAGGCATGTCCCAGATCTTGTCTTAACTTTTACTTAGAAGAAACCTACTACCAAGATATGAGTTATCTTGGACTTGAAAGAAGCTTGCAGGGAATTCAGAGAGGTTATTCGTGTTCATGGTAAGAGAAAGATGAAATTGGAAAAACTAATAAAGGATCTGGAATAGACTGAAGGTGGTATCATTGAAGATGTTGAAGATAATGAACAGGAAGTTGGGGAAAGTACTAAGGACACTGACTCTGCTACTAGTGAGAAAACTGAAATCTTTGGGTCTGATTGATGTTGTTGATGTTGCTCTTGTTTGAATGTTTATTTTGGTATTGGTTTCTGACATTTGGTACTTAATGTGCATGGGATGTAATAACTTTTCCTATTATCTCTGATGACACTTAAGATTTCTGGATTTGTTTCTACCTGCCCTGGTTCTTTCTTTATGGCCTCTCTTTTTATGGTTGTCTCATTATGTCTAAAAAGGGGGAGAAGTTAATAGTGTTGCTTGTCTACTCTGATGGTTTGGTTCTTAGTGTCGCACCTCAAAAAATACGACCTCGCGATAAAAAATACCGCGGATAAAAATTAAACAACAGAGTCGCCACCGAACTTATTTTATTCCAATTAAGGAAAAGGAAAATATCGAGAAACCTTTTTGAAAAAGCGGATAGAACATGGTCTTTGAAACCAGATTCTAGGTTCAGGAGTCGATTCCGTAAGGGGAAGGTATTAGCACCCCTTACGTTCGTTGTACTCAACGGGAACCTATTAGTTTAACTTGCGATTTAATGTTGACTTATGCTTTCTGTTTTCTTCGAATAATAAAAATTAAATATGAAAGATTCTAAGTTAGGGTTAATAAGGGAAATGGGTTGTTTTATTCCTAGGGTGCTCGACAAGGAGTAAGATCCGTGTGCCTACGTATTCCCTTGTGCAATGGGAAAGTCAGAGCCTCGTAGTTCGTGGTACTAAGGTTGGTTGGTTGGTTTGTTTTAATGAACGATTATTTAAACCGCATTCTAACTGCTAAGCGTTGGCTTGTCTGCTCGCGATAAGAGGCGGAAGCGCTAGCTTGTTTGCGAGATAGAAAGGATTTAACCAATGTTCGTTTAAAAAATGTTTGATTCGATTAGTGTTAGGAACGAAGGGGCGAATGAAACACGTCTTGTGGGGCGAGCCTCGGGAGCGTTCATTCAAGAATTCGAGGAATGCTAGACTCCAGAATTCAATTCTTTCGTTATTTAATGTGTAGATTAAGCGTTTTGATTACGGAAGGTCGAATGAACCACGTCCCGTGGGGCGAGCCTCAGGAGCGTTCATTCAAGAATTCAAGGAATGCTAGACTCCAGAATTCAGTTTTTCCGTTATTTAATTATAAAAAGATTTTGAGTATTCGAGTTTGGAAATGTTTGATGGCGAGGCACGGTGCACTCGACTTACATGGTTTGCGACTAAATTAAAGCAATAAAAATGCGGAAAAATAGATTAAAGGCAACTATTCGGAGGCGTTGGACCTTTTATTCGGACGCATCGAAATATAGTTCGTTAACTTCCTTAGAACCAATTTAAAGTTGAAATCGTTCTATGAGGAGTCGAGCGCTTTCATTGGAATGCAATAAAATAAATTAAATAAGTTGACTAAATTATATTGCGGAAATTAAATCGGAATAGAATAACAAATAAATTAAATAAACCAAATTCGATAATATGACAAATAATCAGAATAATACAATAAATAAACTAAACTAAATTAAATGGACGAAAAAGAAAACAAACGATAAATAAAAATAAAGTCTAACTACTTTGGCCTCATATTGATTGATTTTTGCCGATTTAATGAAATCGGGCTAAAATCAACCGTTTGTTATATCATCGGCCCATATATAAAATAAATAAATAAATAAAATGAAATAGAAATGATAATGGGCATAAAGTTCAATCCAACAAGATCTTTAAGAAAATAACACTAAAGTATTAAGAATAAACTAAAACTAATAATATTAAAAAGAAACTAAATAAGCTGAATCTAAAAAAAACAATATAAATAATAAATAATTAAACCAAAATGAGGGGCTTAGTGAAAGATGCATCAGAATAGTGTGTTTTGGAAAAACATGGTGAGCTTGGCCCAAAAGAAATTGACGGTAAAAAATAGTATAATATAAATGAAATCAAACAAGGGTTTAGCAACAATTGTTTTCACGTTCAAAGAAACAAGAACCCAGTCAAGTAAAATAAAGAGAGAACATGGCTACCGCTCAGTGTTTGACATCGGCGGCCTCCTTCCTTTCTCGCCCTCGCAACACTCGGTTTAGCGGTTTCGATGGATTCTCAGATTCTCACCCGATTTTGACTGTGATGGTTCGTCCCTCAGATCGCGTCTCAGATCGCAATTTGGTTTGAAGGCGGCTCCGCATTTGTTGAAGGTTTGTGTGTTTCGTGGTTGGAATTTCTATTTTTCGGCGGTTTCGGGTTTGGTTGGTAATGGCGGTGACGAGGTGATATGGTGGTTCACGTTTCTGACCTCACACTCTCTCTTTTGATTTGGATTATGTGTTTTTTCAATTTTTACTGAAAGCTATCGATTTCGATTTCATCACAGTTTTTGCGTTTTTGTTGTTGCGTAGGTCTGCAGCAATGGTGGATTTTTGTGTTGTTCAAACGTTTGTCTTTGGATTCTGTGGTGTGTGCGGTGATAGTTGTACGCAGTTTGTTTTATATGGTGTTCGGTTTAGGTTATTGAAATGGTGGCGTATGGTGGGTTTTCCATGGTGTATGATATTTGTGGGTTTATAGTTTGATGAAGATGAAGAAAGTTTGGCTATGTTTGTTATGATGTTCTGAGATTTAAAAAAAAATGTGAAGCTTGGTTCTTAATTTAATCTTGTAGTGTTTTTTTTTACATTTTTTTAAGCTTCCCTTTGTGATGGATGAAAGACTGTATTTATAGAGTGAAATCAAAGGGTGAAAATTGGAATTTGTTATGAGTTTTGATGAGCTGTGAAATTGAAAAGAAAGTTGTTAGTGGTGGTGAGAGTGAAAATTGGTTTGTGAGTCTGTTGGGAGTGAGTGTTGCAGATTTTGTAAGATTTGTTATGTATATTTGTTTATGTGCTGGCTGTGTAAATTTATTGGGGTGATGGATAGTGGCTAATAATAATAATAATAATAATAATAAATAATATAAAACTAAAAAATAACAGTATAAATTTGGGTAACAAAAATAGTGGTATGTGATTAAAATAAAATAGAAATAATAATAATAATAATAATAATAATAATAATAATAATAATAATAGTTAAAAAGAAAATAATAATGAAACTAATAGTAATGATAATAGTAACTAATGGATAGAAGAAAATGATAATAAAAAAAATGATAGAAATGGATAGTTTTTTTTTATATTTTTTGGATAATAGGCCTTATATTTTTATAAAGAGAATGAATAGTAATAAAAGTTTTAGAAAAAGAAAAGAAAGAAAAAAAAGACTTAATAAGTATTAAATAGAAATGGTAGTAATAATAATAAAAAGTTAAAATATATATATTTGTTAAAGATGAAAGAGAAAATAAAATTTTTTTGTGTAGATTTTTGTGTGTGATGCAAATAGAAAACGAAACTGATAAACAGACTAAAACCTCCACACAACACACAGACCTCTAGACAACACTTCCCACACACAACACTCTAAAGAAAATATATATTTTTGGATTTTCGAAAATGTTTAGACAGAAAATAAAATGGCGCGGGTAGGACAAATTTGGGGTATGACAGTTGCCCCAATCGAATTGAATTAGACCGAGTAAGATGAACTGGCTTGCGTTCAAACTTTCAACATATAAGATAATTAGAAACTAACTGGCTCCGAATTTTTCCGACAAAAGAAAATGTGTAATGATAAAAGCTAAAGATTTAAAACTGGAAAAATAGGTGACACAGCGAAGAATGAAGAAGGATTTTGACAAGAAGGTCAAACCTCATTTATTTAGAGAAGGCACCCTTGTGCTCAAGAAGATCCAGTCTTTCATTACTAATTTTAGGGGAAAATGGACTACTAATTTTGATGGCCCATATGTTATTTAGAAAGCCTTCTCTGGAGGTTCATTGATTCTTTAAACTATGGATGGTGAGGAGATCCCTCGTCTTGTGAATGTTGATATAGTCAAGAAATATTTCGCCTAAAAAGAAAAAGATTTGCTCCCTAAGTTGAAAAACCAAAAGGGTGACTTAGGCAAAAATGAGTGTCTCGGTGGATTGAAAACCCGAAAGGGCAGTCCAGGAAAAAGTTAGAAACATAAACAGAAATATTTATCCCGGTAGATTGAAAACCCGCAAGGGTAATCTAGGCAAAAGTTAGCGATCGTGGCAAGTAACTACATCAGATCGGATCAGATTGGTTCTAGGCACAGTGGAGTTTAAAGTTGATAGGGAGAATAGAGATCATTGAATTTCAATGTAGCCCTTTTTCCATTTATTTACCATTTTTCAAACTTGTAATAATCCATGGAGTCATGCCATTTGCTGACTACCATTCTATCAATAAATTTGGGCTTTTATCCAATTGTTTGCAATTCTTTATGTTTTTTTTTGTTTACAAAATTTCATTTATTTTTATGACAATTTTTTATACAAATTTAATAAATTGAACTTTTTGAAGATTATAAAAACATTTTTCTTGATTTATAGATAAGGAAAGAATGTCAACAATTATTCCAGGGACGACAAAGTCTTGATATGTATAATTTGCTTCTCTCAAAGCAAGGTTTAATCTAGATACCTTCAAAAAGGACCTTTGAGTAATCCTAGCATTTCAATATTGTTGATGTGTTGCTCCTTCAGCAGTGAGATTTTTTTGTTGCATAAGTATCCCCAGCTGAGTTCTGATTCTTTCCTCAGTAGGATTGTTAGTAACTCGAGAAGCAATGTTCCTGTCACAGAAATTCCCAACTGAGTTTCTGATATTTTCCTCAGCATATTATCTTTAACTTAAGGAGCAATATGTATGCGATAATCCTCATCCAATTTTTATTTCTCAGCCGAAGTAGATTGAATTCACTAGCAGAAGTATTGATATAACAGTCAGTTGATAGGTTTTCTCTTACACGGTAGTGAGTATTGATTTAAAATCCCTTGCAACAATAATTTGGTTATGTTGTTAACTTCTGGTATCACCACGTAGGTCGGCAAATCCGAAAGTTTCAGTGTTGAATGATCCTTGGAGGATTTTCTTTCATATCACCAGTAGATATGCATGTGGTGGTTTCCAACAGGATAATTTTAATCCTCAGGAGGTTTTGCACCCTTTCTAAGCGGAGTTTGTGCAATGTGTTGATTATCCCCTGCAGAAGTTGATGTTTATTGATGCATTAAATTATTGAATAACTTTGAGCTAAACCTTTATCCTTTTCATTTTTCTTCGTCAGTTTCAGTAGATCAAGCTTGCTAGTGGAGTAATTTGAAGTTTGTTCTTGGTAATTCATCTTCCTCCATTGTTACACCTTCATCACCATCATTCAAGATATAGATCTTTGGTGATTTTGGTTGTTGATCCCTTGGATCATAAATTATTGTTTGATTGCAGGGATCTCAATATTTTTATACTTTAAAATTTGTGCCAATTCAGTTCATTATCATTAGGTGTTTGGAAATTGTTTTAAAAATGGATCATGCTGAATTTTGGCCTTTTTTCTGCTCCTGGTGCATTGTTAACCGATTAACCATTTGCAGTGCAAATTGTTTAACCGGTTAGCTAGTGTATTTTTGCGCAGAATTGAAAAATTTCAACGTGTTAATCGGTTAATCGATTAACACTGTTCTAGAAGCAATTTTTCAATTGTTATTTTACTTGTTTTTGGTTCCTCTTGCTTCTTCTTCTACTTTCTTTTTATTTTTACCTTGGGAGATATTTTTGGGACTGATTTCTCTTTAAATTCAATGGACTTTTTATTGTAGATTAGAGTGGTTAATGTTCATTAGTTCAAATCAATTTATAAGTGGATTATTTAATTCACTTTAGGTGCTTTGAATTAGTGATATATTTTCACACCTTGAATCCACCAAAATAAGTGATTGAATTTAAAGATGAAAGAATACCATAAGTGTAATTCAATTTGGTATTCATCTTTCTTTTTGTGCGGCTTTGTGTTCGGAGGGAGATTTACATATCGTTTATCACGCATGTATTAGCACTAACATCGTTAACCTTAATTGGTTTTTGTTGGCCTCCTCTGTAGGGAAATTACTCCATAAATTACTCGGCGATTGATTAACATAGACCTAAATGTGTCCCTACTCCGGAATAAAAATCCAATTGGATACTTTCACTTTCACTTTCATGGACCGGACCTCGTGTTAATCGTGTCATCCCAAGGTGTTTAATCATTTGTGTTAGATCCATGATTTTTGAAGCTTGATGCATAGTTTATTTGGGTATCCCAATCTTCTTTCAAGTCTCATCGAATTTTGGTCAAATCAGATCGGTTAATCACCATAGTGTAAGATACTTAGCGGAATCGGTTATCTTTTTCGGTTTTGGCACTAAATGCTTGGTTACTCTTTGGTTATGGATGATTAAGATCACCATACCACTATTATGTATATATTGTTATTATATTACTATATTACTATTTTAATTTCCTTCTTGCACCTTATCTTCTATAATTTCCTTCTTGCTCCCTTATCTCATTTATTTTTATTATGCTTTATCATTCATTATCATGTTTATGTTCTTATATCCTTGTGATTTTTCCTTTGCCCACTTGTACATGAAAAATATTAATAAATAATTAAACCTCTAAAAAACTTGTGATATTGATATTGGACAATTGTTATTATCCCTAGCATTGGTTAGTATCCCTAGGACAACTTCCGTTTTCTTTGATCATCATGGAGTTGGTAATTTAGCCTTTATTTGACCATTTGCTAGCTTAGGCTTATAAAGATGGAACTCTTTAGGTTATGCTTTTAAATCATAGAGTTGGTTAGATCTTTCGTCCTTTATCTCTTTTATTTTCTTTTTTAGGATAGTCTGTTCATCTCCTCCCCTTCTTCAATTTTCAAAACTTCCCTTCTTTTTCAAAGGATTCTTATTTTAAAAACCTTTATTTCTTTAATAAATAAAACCTTGACTTTTTGTCAAGTGGCTTGTACTTATTCTTTTCTTAAATAAATGTCAATGAACTTAATCATTTTGACTTCAATTCAAAAATAAAAGGAACTAAACTCACTCAAGTGGTTTCGTGCCTTTGTGTACTTTTTTGTTTTGTTTTATTTGCAAGTTTATACTATGAGTCATTCTTCTCTAGTTGGGTGCAAGTCTCATATCTCCATGGTTGTAGTTTAATTTAATTGAGTCTCTTGTCATTTGTGGGGTTTTAGTGGCATACTCGTCGATTTTATCTGAGTTGGTGCCCTCCCCATAATGATGCATGACAAATTGTCTTCACTTAATAAAATCAATCAAAACTAACCAATTTTCACTATTTGTACCACGAACTATGGGGTTTTGATATTACGTTGCACATTGTGGGTACGCAAGCATGAGATGGTAAACCTCTCCAAACACAAATACATTAAAAATTAATTCTTTTCTCATCCCCCCATTCTCATTTAAACAAACCATTTTCAAACCAAAAGCAATAAATTTTTCAAAGGGCTCCTATGGAGTACCACTGACATTTTGGGTGCTTAAAACCTTCCCATTTTGTAACCTATCCCGTTACCATTTCCCTACTTGTTTCTTTAGGTTTTTTCCTATAGATTCATTATGATTTATTTGTTTTTTTCCTATTCCATTTGGAATAAAATAAAAGCTTGGTGGCAACTCTATTTACTTTAAGTTAAGTTAATTGATAGCTTACACTCATGATTTCCCCGCTATAGAGTTGTAAGAACAAAAGTTGTATTTGTATTTCATCTCTATTTCTTAATGATAACAATGAAGTATTTGTGAAAGAACTATTTTATATCCTATTTTTTCTTATTGTGAAGATCTTGTTATGATGCAATCATATCTAAAAAACATATTTAGAATGTGTGCTAAAGATTATATTCGAGTTACTATCTGTAACACAAGTCACAAGCATGCAGAAGAAGCAAGTATGCTTCTGTAACTGATCACAATCAGAAAGATACAAGGATGCCTGATATTATTGTTGCAATTCTCTTATGGATTATGTTCTGAGATTGGTTCTGATTGTGAAGCTAGCGAAGCTTCTGAAGTTATAATCTTCTAAAGAACTAAGTGTTGAAGCCTATGATGACTTGAAGTTATGAAGACTAAAGGTTCTGAAGACAAAGTGAAGAAAGACTCTAAACACTTAAAGGTTCTGAAGATTAAGGTTCTTAACACTCTGAAGACTCTGAAGACAGGGTTCTGAGTGAACAACATTTTGAAGACTCTGAAGACCAAGGGTTTCAAAGGAAAGTGCTGAAGTTCTGAAGACTGAAAACTTGAGATTCTAAATACCCACATTGTTGATTAACATATGCCCACATGGTTTTGATTTCTTCTTTAGATTATTTCACCTTAAGTTTAGTGAAAAATTTGTCCTTTTTTTATATTGATAGGGTTTCTTTGATTTGGGTCTGTATATGGAATGAGTGTTGATAAGATATGATGATGTTGTTTTTGTTGTTTTCATAATTTTATGATGTTTTTCATATGTCTGAGAACCTAATTATTGTTTTTTGTCTGGTGTGCTCGCAAAGATCTTACGACCTTTTGCTTACGTACCCCTAAAAAGAGAATTGAGAGATCAGAGCATCGTAATTCCTCCTAAAAGGCTAGAGCTAGGAGGAGAGGATTGATTTGTATCCTGGTTAAAGCACAAGATGTTGATGCTCAAAGTTTGTATTTGTGTCTTGATCAAAGCCCAAGATTGAAGCTGGAAATTTGTATGTGCCTGATGGGAAAACAGCAAGTGTACTATTTTTGCCCACTGTAGTAATCTTAGGGAAATTCCCCGAATATCGATCTCAAGGACTGCGTATCAAATTAAGTTATTTACTATTTCAAGTTGAACAAAAGTTTATAAGGGTTTGTTTAGATTTTCTCAAAAGACTTATAAACATAAAATCTAGGAAAATAATACTAAGGATGACAAATATGAGAATTATGCTAGGGAGGGTGTATGAGAAATTCTTATAATGACTATTTGTTTATAATCGTTAAAATATCACTGTAACTAAATCATTACCGCCTTATTACAATAGTTTTCCAAAATTCCTTTAAAGAAAACCCTTTGGTATTCCTACTATACTCCAATTCCTTGATCATATAGAATGAATACCAAGCATTTGTATATCGAAAGTTTTTACGGTTAAATATGATATCCCAAATCCTTGGTGATATACGATAAAAAGTTTTAATTGAAAAACATTAACAGTGCATTCCTACAATCTGTCAACCGATGATTAAAAATCCAATTTTCCAATATTGATTTTTCTTACAATAAAATCAATCAATCAAAACAATGAAGATAGAAACAGTGAAATTCATAAAATTAAGTTCAATGTCATTACAAATAAATCAGGGACACCCCCCTAGCATTGGGGGGGTTTAGGCACTCATAATCCAAACAATGAAAATCACATACATAAGGAAAAGAAACATTACAATGTAAAAAGGATTGATTGGATCGTCAATTGCTTCCGCGTTTGATCGATCCGACTTCTCCTCTAAAATCCTTTGTTTTCCTTTGCGTGATAATTCCCAATATTCAAAAGTGTCTTTTTCTGGTTCAGATCACCCTAATGTATCAGATTACAAAATTACATGCGAAACGTCCAAAATGCCCTCTGCACAAGAGACCAAATAAAAAATCTTGCATTCAGGTGCCATGACACGGGCCGTGTCGTGTGACACGGGCACCCATGTCATGCTGCTGGACTCCTGCACACGTGCTATCAAGTGGGGACCTATGACACGGGCCGTGTCATGTGACACGGGCACCCGTGTCATACTGCTGGATTCCTCATAATTTGCATAGCCTTCCTGACACGGGCCGTGTCAGGTGACACGGGCACCCGTGTCAGGCTTCTGGACCCCCTCTTTCTCCGTTTCTTCGCACACGAATCGCCGTTTCCTTCGTATTTGATCACCGACTTGATATCTGCCTGAAAATACACTAAAAACAACCAAATTAAACGCACCAACGATATAAAAGATCACATGCAACATCCTTGCCACATAACGAAATAACACAAAATAATCTAAACATAAGACTCGAAAACGCACAAAAACATAGAAAAACAATAACTAACATGTCTTGAAATAATAACTGGAAATCACCGATTAGTGCCCTGATCAAAGCCTTTGATTGAAGCTGAAAAGTTTGTGGTAACTAATAGGGTGCCATTTTTATCTGGTTGTAGCCCGAAAATCCATCCATGAAGGAATATAATTTTTACTTTGCTATGTTTTCTAACATCATATTGATGTGCAGTAAAGGGAAGTATTACTTTGGACTTGATTTGTGTAGAGATCCCTGTAGTCTACACACATCCTGACTTTTACGTCCTTCTTTGCTGCTGGTACAGTCTTTGCCAACCATTGAGGATATTATGAAGTGGCGAGATATCCTGCATCGATTTGTTTCTATACCTCTTCTTGGATCTTGATAGCCATGTCTGGATGAGTTCTTCTCAATCTTTACTTAACTGGAAAGCATTCTGGCTTCAACGGTAAATGATGTTCCATGATGTCAGTATACAACCTTGGCATGTCCTGGTAGGACCAAGCAAATACATCGGGAAGTTCTTTGAGTAGTGAGATCTGGCTTTTCCTTTCAGCTGAATTGAGTAGTGCACCAATCTTAACTTCCTTTCTTTCCTGTTCTGAACCCAAATTAACCGTTTCCAACAGTTCTTTGTATGTTTGAATGGAAATCTCCTTGTGTCTATGCAGTTTGGAGATCTCATATGGAATTTCTTCGCCATCTTCCTCTTTATCTTTGACTACCGGGAACTCAAAGTTGAGAGAAGGTATTGGATCACCTATTTCAATGGGGGTTAAAACAGTTAATCTGCACGATGATGATATCGAGAAAACACATTTAGAGAATGTAAAAGAAATTTTATGTAGATTAGTTTTGAAAAATGTTTGTTTTATTTTTGGTTGTTTTTAGGGATTACCATTTTCTGAAAAAGTAAAAAGAGAAAACAACAACAAGTGCGGAAGTACAGAATGGCATTTTATTTATGATTTCTCAATTCTTGAAACACACAACCCTATAAAACAAAACTCTGTCACTTTAGGCTAAGTGAAGAGGACATTTACAATAAGTAGGCCCTATAAAACATTCCTCATCATCCGGGTGAGATGAAAGGTCAAAATAAAACTGAGCAATTACTTTAGAATATGAACGATATTTGGGACATCAACAGAGACCCAATCGTAACAAACTCCATTGGAGATGCAAAAGTCTGAGACTTGTCTTTTTGGAGTAGCTTTTGTGATAACATTAATTTCTGGTGAAGAGGATCCACAAAGTCTCCCTTCCATGCATCTTGATCGTGCGAGAAATTCTCAGTTGTTTCTTTATCAATGCTCTAAGGAGAATCTTCCCATCCAGTTGACTAGATATCTTTGATATTAATGCAAGAACTTGAAGGAGCCGTGTACTTTAAGAGATAATCGTATTTTCCACTTGTTTGTCCCAATGTTTCCCACGTTTATGTGGGAGTTGATGAGTCATCTTCAGTAATGACATTTACTTCTGGTAGTTTAAAGTTGAGGAAGTCTTGTCCTATAATCCTTGAAAATTCATCGAGATGGCATTGCTTGTCTCCTGGATGTTCCTGATAAGGTTCCCATATGGGTAGATTGTACATTGAATCTTTGAAAGTACAACCAAAGTTATTTTTCATTGGGGTGTCTTCTAATTAGTTGTGAGGAGTAGCAGGTACTTCAGAGATTTCTTGGTCCTCTGTTTTTGGAATATACTTTAAAATGGAGATCGGAAAGTCAAATGGCTTGTGCATTTTGTCCTGAGAAATGTATCCTTCCTCATTGAGGTATGTTTTCCATTCGTCATCGGGATATTCGGAGCCTTTCGAACTGTATTCCTCAATAGTATGAACATCTTGAGAGATAGGGTGAAGGAAGCCTCCACCGTGGAAAAAGTTTTTAATAGGACCAAAGTTTTCGTCCTTTGCTGTAGGTTTAGTTGCTACTGAAGAACAACCAAGACCTTTTCTTGATTCATTGCTGACAGGAATTACGACTTTGTTGGTGTAAGCCCTAGAGGCCAATACTCTTGGTACTTATATCGAATTATTTATTAATAATAAAAGGCATTTCTTTATTATGTTTGTTTTTTCAAAAATGATAAAGTCCCTAGAATAGCTAGTTATTTTAATGAAATATTAAGTGTGACTTAGTCATGAGATTACATTAAACATAAGGACATTATTCTTAAAGTATCCATAGTCGAGCTTTAATTTGAAATGGGATAGCCTTAAAGCATTAAGACTATTATGTAGATAGACTGATGATCACATCTCATGGATCATGAATAAGGAGTTATCAAGTCTTGACATAAGTATGAATATTAGGAGTAATATTTATAATGGATTGACCCACTATGAGAGTACTACATAGAATGTTATGCAAAGTGTCAGAAGTTGAAGGTGCGTAAATCACAAGGAAGGGGGGGTTGGAATTGGGTTTTCTTAACAACTTAAAATAAACTTCTATGACAAGTTGATTTATCCTGGTTCGTTTGAACTCAAACTACATCCAGTCCACCCGCCAAGGTGATTTTGCCTCTATCACTGAGGTCTTAATCCACTATTCAATAATTGAATACACACACTGACCTACAGTCAATGTCCTCTTGAGTCTTCTGACTGAAACTAGTCACTCAAGGGATTTAACTTAACTTTTACAATAATAATAATATAATAACTATTTTTCTTCTAATAAAGCTATAATCACTAAGTGAATTGTTACAAGATTTTTTAGCACAAATGAATAAGTCTTTTCTCGTGGAAGCAATGTCTCAAATCTTCAATTTGATTCCTTTATATACTGCTTGAATATTGTAGCCGTTGGAGACATCTTGAGCTAATTTTGGATATAAGTTAATACCATAAACTCCTTCCATAACAAGAGATACTTGTCTTCACCATTAATTGATATATTCTTTAATTAATGCCTTTATTATGAGAATCATCATCTTCTAGACGTAAATCAGAGAGAATAAAGTCTTGATACACAGCTATTAAATCATGTCTTTAAATGATGGATTCTTCAATAAATGTATCTTCTATATAGGGCATAATGTATCTTCTAATAAAACACATCTTCTTTAAATAACTTCCTCTTCTACACATAGAACAAAGAGAGTCATTAGAACTTCTATTCTTGCATAATAATAATTGTTATCATCAAAACTCTTAGAGGTTTAGAACCATAATTGTTCTAACAATCTCCCCCTTTTTGATGATGACAAAACATTTATTTAGGTTTTAAGAATAGATTTTAATAGGATTAGAAGAACTCCCTTTGATTAAATTAATTCAGATATTTCTATTAGAGGTTCCTTCAGAAGTTTTATCAGCCTTAGCTCCCCATGAGTTGGTTACTTGACCTGTTTCAATTTTAGAATCACAGCTCAAACAGTTTTATTAGAATATATATGTTAGAGGTAAATCTTGATAACTGCTATAGATCAAGATCTTCTACGTTTCTCCCTCTTTTTGTCATAATCAAAAAGTAAAAATGCAGAAAAAATGCAAGAGTGAAGAAGCAAAATAAGTTTTCATTAAACAGAATCAAAGCCAACAAGAAAACAACCAGTAGGACTTAAACATATATGATAAACAAAAGATAAAACATAAAATAAGGGAAGGGGATTCATCTTAGTAACTAATGCTTCCAGAAGAGACTTGATTTCAGAAGAAGATTCCACTTGCTTGCAATTCATAGTCTTCAGTTCAGCATTAGTTTCATCCTGTTTATCCAACCTTTGCTTGACCAACTCATTTTCCTTTTTCAATTCTTCTAAGGTCTTCAGCACAAGAGAGGTTGGTAGAGATTCTTCAGCTTCTGTAGCAGCTTGATTTTCAGAATATTCTTCAGTTGCTGGTGGTGGAGCAGAATCAACATCCTGAGCTTCACCAGAAGGAACTAAAACCATCTGAAGTCCAGAGTATGATTCCAGAGGTTCTGATTCTGTCCAGGGTTTGTTATCCAGAAGAAATGGCTTGTTCTTTTCAATGTTTGAAACTACTGCTTTGAGGTACTCACAGATGTTCTGATGAGCAATGTCATAGCAGATATCCTACAGCTTTTTGGTCTCAACATTGAACCATTTTCTGAATGTAGCCCACAGAAAATCAGAAGCTGCTGGATCAGGAAGCTCTGAGCAAGCAACTTTTAGATCCTCTATCTTGATTTTCATTTCTGCTTCAAAAGCAAGCCGTAATGCAGCAATGTCTGTTTTGGTTGGTTTTGGTTTCGGGGCTGGAATGGAAGTTTTATTTGAGATAGAAGATAGTTTCTGTAGAGCTTCTGTGTTGATGGAAGTTCTAAGAGGATTTTCTTGTTCAGATTCTCCTGGAGGTGTGTCTGGGATGGTTATGAATGTTGGTGAGTTTGGTGGGGTTGATTCATAGGAAGACATGGAGCTTTCTCTAATGGGTGAGAGGTTGAAAGCTAGGCCATCAGTATTCAGAGGATGGAAACTTCTAGGTGGGTTTGTTTCAAAAGTTTGAGAAGATGGAATTTGTTGGGATTCAGGGGGTTGGAAAGCATCAATATCAGAAAGAACATGTTGGAGGGCAGTATGTGTTTCAGCGGATGGGGAACGGTCTATATCAGATAGAGGTGTTGTATCAATGGGTATATCAAAGTCTGATAGAGTTTGTGGTTGATGAGGTTCATTTTCAGGTGAATATAGTAAAGATAATATAGAGGAGACAACATAAGTTGTAGGTATGACAGAGGGAATAGGGTCAGAAGGTGGAATGGGTTCAGAAGATAGGGTTGGTTCAGAGGGAGTTGGGTCAGAAGGAATTGCATCAGAAGGTATTGGGTTGGAAGGTGCTTCAGACATTACTACTGTTACTGCTTCTACCACAGAAATGAAATCAGAGGTAGAGGAAGAAGTGTTACCTGTTTTACTGGTAGTTTTAGGAGCCTTATGAGAAGTTCCTTCTCCAACTTTCCTTTTCTTGCTCCTTGCTGATGCAGCATCTGGAGCTGGTTGATTGAGTTCTGCTGCTTTGAACATGGGATCCACACCATCTTGCTTGCAGGAATCTAAATATCTGACCACAACCTCTGGAGGTGTGTCAGCAGAAAATAGTGGGAAGTTCTGTAGAGGAATCTTCCTTGTGGTTATAACCTCCCTGGAGTAGAGGATTGGGTCCTTCTTGATAGAGGTTATGAATTTCATCTTCTTGAGATTCTTTGCATTTAGGGGCTTACCAACATCAGGTTCTAGAAGCTCTATCTGCTTAGCTTCAATCAGATAATCCACCAATTTGTTCTCATTGAGGATATCAGAGATTAAGCTTCCTAGAGGTATCCAGTCCCTCTTGGTCTTTTCTCCCTCTCTTGTTTCTTTCACACTGTTTTTTAGATGATTAAATAAAGAGTGGGCTTGGTTAACCTTCTTCTTCTTAGCAATGAAGTAAAGCAAGAACTGCTGATCCATGTTGATGTAATCAGGAGAGTTGGTTGCTTTTCTGTGGCACATGCTTCCAAGAATGATCTTGGCCCATATTCTAAGATGAATCTTCAGATCCTTGATCTTGTTAGAAGGTTGCCCATTAGTGAAAATTTCCTTTGCTATCAGTTTTGTGTCTGATAGTTTGTCCATTTCACTGCACTTGATCCCATTTCCATCCGATTCAATGAGCCTAGCAATGTGGTCTTCTGAGATAATGATTCTCTTCCCCAGAACATATGAAGTGACGTGAGAGTTTGAAGCGCTTGCAAACACCCAAAATTCTTTAACCAGCTTTGGGAAGACTGGTCCCATAAGACGGTCAAAATATTTTTCCCAGCCTTGAGCTTTGACGGCGGGAAGTAAATAAAAATCATTGTCTTTCAAGCTATCAAAATCTACAAATAGTTCAAACAGGACTTCAAGTTTGTCAGTTGGTGTGAGAAGAGTCTTTACAGGTGAAACATAGAGCACATCTGTTGACGAATCTTTTTGTGTTTGAGAGGTGGAAGACATATTTACTAAGATGAGTTTTTAGGGTTTAGGGTTTCAAAAAAAATTCAGAGAAGAAGAATACGTGAAGTTAAAAAGTTTGACAGTAAAATAGCAATGAAGGTAAAAGAGAAAAGAGAGGGTAAAAAGGTGTTTATATAGAAAAAAATTCATTTAATATTACGAGAAATTAGTGGGAAAAAAATTAATTTAAAAATATAATGATGGAATGTAATAAATGAAGTAGACAAAGGGGAAGGCGTAAAGATCTTGGAACAGTTACCAAAAAGATATTTGCCTTTATTGTGTCAAGTCAGCCTTTTCAGTTTCCCAGAATTTGAACAGATGTCCTTCTGTAGAGGACAGTTGTCCAATTGCATGTTCTGTCACTCTTCAGAATTTGGACACTTGTTCTGATTCTGATAGGATTCCTTAGAACTTTGTTGACACGTGTTGATGTAAAGATCTGCATGTTATTCTTTTGAACAAAAGTTGTCAGAATGAAACAGTTAGAATAAAGGAGATTTATAACTTCTGAAAGAATAGAATAAAGGATTAAGTTCAGAACTTCTCAGAGATAAAAACATACAATTAAAGAATTTTCATTCTGGACATAATTTCATACTAAGGTTGGTTAGAATGAAATTAAATATATCTTCAGGAAGGGGTTTTGTAAAAATATCAGCCCATTGGTATTTGTGTCTATGAATTTTAACATTAAGATTCCCTTCTGAGTATAGTCCCTAATGAAATGATGTTTAACTTCTATGTGTTTAGCTCTAGAATGTAAAATTGGATTTTTAGAGAGACATATAGCAGAAGTATTATCACAGAGGATGGGAATGTTACTCTCATAAATATTGAAGTCCTCAAGCTGATTTTTCATCCAGAGCATCTGAGTACTGCATCCAGCTGCTGCAATGTATTCAGCTTCTGCAGTTGATAATGCTATGGTTGACTGCCTTTTGCTAGACCAAGAAATTAGATTATCTCCCAGAAATTGACAACATCCAAAAGTACTTTTTCTTTCTGTTCTGTCTCGAGCAAAATCAGCATCACAGTATCCTACAAGTTTGTAATCTTTGGATCTTCTGTAGTATAAACCAAGATTAGTAGTACCTTTCAGATACCTAAAAATTCTCTTAACTGCTGTTAAGTGAGTTTCTCTAGGATCTTATTGGAATCTAGCACATAAACATACACTGTATAGAATATCTGGTCTAGAAGTAGTTAGATAGAGGAGAGAGCCAATCATACCTCTGTAGATTTTCTGATCTACTTTCTTACTCACCTCTTCTTTCTCCATAATACATGTAGGATGCATAGGAGTTTTAGAGATGGTGCTTTCTGATAAATCAAATTTCTTCAGAATTCTTTGACATATTTGCTTTGATGAATATATGTTCCTTCTGATGTTTGATTTATTTGGATTCCCAGAAAGAACTGTAATTCTCCCATCATGCTCATTTCAAATTCTGCCTGCATAGACTTAGCAAACTCCTTTCCCAAAGCACTTTTAGTAGAACCAAATATTATATCGTCTACATAAATTTGGCATATCAGAATGTAATTTTTAATGTTTTTACTGAAGAGTGTTGTATCCACTTTCCCTCAGATGAAATCATTTTCCAGAAGAAAATTGCTTAGTCTTTCATACCAAGCTCTGGGAGCTTGCTTCAGACCATATAAAGATTTTTTGAGTTTGAAAACATGTTCTGGAAATTTTGTATTTTCAAAACCAGGGGGTTGGTGTACATACACTTCTTCATCAATATAACCATTTAAAAATGCACTCTTGACATCCATTTGATATAGAATGATATTATGGTTTACAGCAAATGAAATTAGAAGTCTAATAGATTCTAACCTGGCGACTGGGGCATAGGTTTCTGTGTAGTCAATTCCTTCCTGTTGACTATAACCTTGTGCAACCAGTCGTGCTTTGTTTCTAACAATTTCTCCTTGCTCATTTAGCTTGTTTCTGAATACCCACTTGGTGCCAATGATGTTGAATCCTCTGGGCCTAGGAACTAGATCCCATACATCATTTCTGGTGAATTGATTAAGTTCATCTTGCATAGCCAGAATCCAATCATTTTCTGAGAGAGCTTCTTCTACAGAAGTTGGTTCAATCAGGGAGACTAGTCCCATTAGAGATTCTTCAGAGTTTCTGAATGATGATCTTGTTCTGATTGGTTCATCCTTCTCTTCCCAAGATTTTGTCTTCTGGGTGATTCAGCTTGCTTATGGATAGTTTCTTCTGAGTGGGTTCTTCAGAGCTTGTTGGAGTGATTGTCTTGTTTTGTTCTGTAGGTGATTGTTCTTCAGATGTTCTGTTTGTAGAAATTTCAACTTCTATATCTGCAAGAGATTCATTCTACTTTGGTTTTTCAGAACCAAGCTTATCATCAAATATGACATAAATAGACTCTATGACTATACGTGTTTCTGTGTTGTATACTCTGTATCCCTTTGAACGTTCAGAGTATCCTAACATATAACACTTTTGTGCCTTAGAGGAACTTTACCCATGTCCATCTGCTGAAGTCATCTACGATCACCAATCCATACTTCTTGCCACTAATTGAAGCAGTTTTCATTGGTCCAAACAAGTCAATGTGCAGAAGTTCTAGTGGTCTAGAGGAAGATACAACATTTTTAGCTTTAAAGGCGGGTTTTGAAAATTTGCCTTTCTGACATGCTTCACACAGAGATTCTGAGTTGAACTTCAAGTTTGGAAGTCCTCTGACCAGATTGAGTTTGTTAAGTTGAGATAATCTTCTCATATTAACATGTCCCAATCTTCTGTGCCATACCCATTGCTCAGTTTCCACAGACATTAGACATTTTACATTCTGATTTTTTAATTCAGAAAGTTTTATTTTATATATGTTGTTCTTTCTTTTTCCACTGAAGAGGATTGTTCCATCTTTCTGACTAACAGCTTTACAAAACTTTTGATTAAAGATTATGTCATAGCCATTATCACTTAATTGACTTATGGATAATAGATTATGCATTAATCCTTCTACCAATAGAACATTAGAAATAGAGGGAAGACTTCCATTACCAATAGTTCCAGAGCCAATTATTTTTCCTTTTTGGTTGCCTCCAAAACCTACGTGGCCTCCATCTTTTAATTCAAGACTTTGGAACATATGATTTCTTCCCGTCATGTGTCGTGAGCATCCAGAGTCCAGGTACCATGATTGGTGTTTCAGTTTTGCTGTTAAAGACATCTGCAACATACACAATTTTATCTTTGGGTACCCATATTTTTCTGGGTCCTTGTTTGTTAGTTTTCACAATCTTCTGATTTATTTTAGGTTTCAAATCAGAACTTGTGGAACAAGATGACTCACTAGTATATATTAAGTCATGATTATGACCATAGGTAAAATGAGAACTTAGAGGAGTATTAACTTTTATGACAACGTCATCAATCTTTTTAAACTTCAGAGTTTCTTTAGTTTTCATATAGCTTATGCCTCTTCTATCATTTATGCTAACTCCATAGATCATAGATGCAATTTTGCTTCTATCTATGCTGTTAGTTATAAATATTTGAAAGCTATAGTCATATTGCTTTATGATATTATCAGAATTGAGTAGATCTTCTAATTCAGATTCCTTCTGAGCTTTATGTTTTTCAAGAGAGTTTTGCATTCAAAAATATTTTCTTTCAGCTCAGAGTTTTTTGTTTTTAGTTTTCTAACTTCTTCTAATTTAGATACCAGACTTTGTTTCATGTCTTTGTATTTGAATTGAAGCTTCTGATATTTTTCAAGAATTTCTGAGAGGCTAGCTTCTAATTGAGATCTAGAAAGTTTAGAGAATACCTCTTTTGTATCTGAGTCTGATTCTGATTCTGATGAGTGATCATCTTCTGGTATTTTTGCCATTAGTGCAATGTTAGCATGTTCATCTTCTGAATCTGACTCTGCTTCAGATGATTCAGAATCATCCCATGTTGCCATGAGACTCTATTTCTTTTCTTTGTTGAATCTATTTCTGGGTTTCTCTTTCTGGAGTTTTGGACATTCACTCTTGTAATGTCCTGGTTCTTTGCACTCGTAGCACACTACTTCTTTGCTTTTGGGTTTCTTGTAACCAGATGTTGCTTCAGAGTGATTGCTTGTTCTTCTGGTATTTCTGAACTTCTTATGACGATGCTTCCAGAGTTGTTGGACTCATCTGGATAGAAGAGATAATTAGTCTTCTACTAATGAGCATCCAGAACTTTCTTCTTCTTCTGCCTGTAAAGCTTTAGAAACAAATTTGTTAGATTTAAGAGCTACAGACTTACCTTTCTTCTGGGGTTCATCTTCTTCTAGTTCTATCTCATGACTTCTCAGGGAGCTGATCAGTTCTTCTAAAGATATTTCGTTCAGATTTTTTGATAGCTTTAGAGCAGTGACCATGGGCCTCCAAGCCTTTGGCAAGCTTCTGATGATCTTCTTTACATGATCTGCTGTTGAGTAGCCTTTGTCCAGAACTTTCAGTCCACCTACCAGAATTTAGAACCTTGAGAACATTTTTTCAATTGTCTCATCTTCTTCCATTTTGAATGCTTCATACTTCTGGATGAGGGCCAGAGCTTTTGTTTCCTTGACTTGAGTGTTGCCTTCATGTGTCATCCTCAGGGAATCAAACATGTGTTTGGCTGAGTCTCTGTTTGTAATTTTCTCATATTCTGTATATGAGATAGCACTCAGAAGTATGGTTCTAGTTTTGTGATGATTTCTGAATTCCTTCTTCTGTTGAGCTGTCATATTTTTTCTTTCAATCTTCTGACCATCTGCTCCAACAGGATGAGTGTATCCATCTATCACCATGTCCCAAAGATCTCCATCCAGAGCTAGAAAGAAACTTTCCAGAACATCCTTCCAGTAGTCAAAGTTGTCACCATTGAACACTGGAGGTTTTGCATTGATCTTGTCATTTTGGTAGTCATTGTTGTTGTTGCCAGCGTCCGCCATGTGTTTTAACTTCTGGATCTTTTACTGACACGGTTAAGTGTATTTCTCAGAACCTAGTGCTCTGATGCCAATTGAAGGTGCGTAAAACACAAGGAATGGGGGTTGGAATTGGGTTTTCTTAACAACTTAAAATAAACTTCTATGACAAGTTGATTTATCCTGGTTCGTTTGAACTCAAACTACATCTAGTCCACCCGCCAAGATGATTTTGCCTCTATCACTGAGGTCTTAATCCACTATTCAATAATTGAATATACACACTGACCTACAGTCAATGTCCTCTTGAGTCTTTTGACTGAAACTATTCACTCAAGGGATTCAACTTAACTTTTACAATCATAATAATATAATAACTATTTTGCTTCTAATAAAGCTATAATCACTAAGTGAATTGTGACAAGAGTTTTTAGCACAAATGAATAAGTCTTTTCTCGTGGAAGCAATGTCTCAAATCTTCAATTTGATTCCTTTATATACTGCTTGAATATTGTAGCCGTTGGAGACATCTTGAGCTAATTTTGGATATAGGTTAATACCATAAACTCCTTCCATAACAAGAGATACTTGTCTTCACCATTAATTGATATATTCTTTAATTAATGCCTTTGTTATAAGAATCATCATCTTCTAGACGTAAATCAGAGAGAATAAAGTCTTGATACGCAGCTATTAAATCATGTCTTTAAATGATGGATTCTTCAATAAATGTATCTTCTATATAGGGCACAATGTATCTTCTAATAAAGCATGTCTTCTTTAAATAACTTCCTCTTCTACACATAGAACAAAGAGAGTCATTAGAACTTCTATTCTTGCATAATAATAATTGTTATCATCAAAACTCTTAGAGGTTTAGAACCATAATTGTTCTAACATAAGTTACTCTCATGGTGATAGTGGTGTATACCACCCTTCGACTTGAAATTACTATGGACCATAGATGTAGAGTGAAGTACTTTATTATTGATCAAACGTTGTTCGTAACTGGATGATCATAAAGACAGTTGACGGGTACTTCACAAAGCATGCTGAGGGACATGAGTAGCCTAGATGGAATTTGCCCATCCTTTATAATAAGATAAATGTCTAAGGGCCCAATATTGAACTAGACAAGGATGACACGGTATATGCCTTGTGTTCAATATAGACATTAGGGTAAAAGGCTAATTGTACACACAAATACTATCACAAAAGGTTTTGTCAGATCATGTAACGCCTTGATTCGATTTTCCCACTTTTTGTGGAGTCTTTTATTTTATTTGAATGATAATTTTTTTATTTGTGAAATTATCATGATGATATGATATGTTGAGGAATTAATGTGATATGTTGGTATGATACGTGATTGTACCATTTTGTGAATTTTCGGGTAAAATTGGATAAGAGGGTTGTTAGAACAATTATGGTTCTAAACCTCTAAGAGTCTTGATGATAACAAATATTATTATGCAAGAATAGAAGTTCTAATGACTCTCTTTATTATATGTGTAGAAGAGGAAGTTATTTAAAGAAGATGTGCTTTATTAGAAGATACATTGAGCCATATATAGAAGATACACTTATTGAAGAATCCATCATTAAAAGACATGATTTAATAGCTGCGTATCAAGACTTTATTATCTCTGATTTACGTCTAGAAGATGATGATCCTCATAATAAAGACATTAATTAAAGAATATATTAATTAATGGTGAAGACAAGTATCTCTTGTTATGGAAGGAGTTTATGGTATTAACTTATATCCAAAATTAGCTCAAAGATGTCTCCAACGGCTACAATATTCAAGCAATATATAAAGGAATCAAACTGAAGATTTGAGTGACAGCTTCCACGAGAAAATACTTATTCATTTGTGCTAAAACTCTTGTAACAATTCACTTAGTGATTATAGCTTTGTTAGGAGCAAAATAGTTATTATATTATTATTATTGTAAAAGTTAAGTTAAATCCCTTTAGTGACTAGTTTCAGTCAGAAGACTCAAGAGGACATTGACTGTAGGTCAGTGTGTGTATTCAATTATTGAATGGTGGATTAAGACCTCAGTGATAGAGGAAAAATCACCTTGGCTGGTGGACTGGATGTAGTTTGAGTTCAAACGAACGTAGGTTTTGGAGGCAACCAAAAAGGAAAAATAATTGGCTCTGGAACTATTGGTAATGGAAATCTTCCCTCTATCTCTAATGTTCTATTGGTAGAAGGATTAATGCATAATCTATTATCCATAAGTCAATTAAGTGATAATGGCTATGACATAATCTTTAATCAAAAGTTTTGTAAAGCTGTTAGTCAGAAAGATGGAACAATCCTCTTCAGTGGAAAAAGAAAGAACAACATATATAAAATAAAACTTTCTAAATTAAAAAATCAGAATGTAAAATGTCTAATGTCTGTGGAAACTGAGCAATGGGTATGGCACAGAAGATTGGGACATGTTAATATGAGAAGATTATCTCAACTTAACAAACTCAATCTGGTCAGAGGACTTCCAAACTTGAAGTTCAACTCAGAATCTCTATGTGAAGCATGTCAGAAAGGCAAATTTTCAAAACCTGCCTTTAAAGCTAAAAATGTTGTATCTTTCTCTAGACCACTAGAACTTCTGCACATTGACTTGTTTGGACCAGTGAAAACTGCTTCAATCAGTGGCAAGAAGTATGGATTGGTGATCGTAGATGACTTCAGCAGATGGACATGGGTAAAGTTCCTTAGACACAAGGATGAGTCAATTGCTGTATTCTCTAACTTCTGCAAACAAGTTCAAAATGAAAAAGAATTTAAAATTATTAAAGTCAGAAGTGATCATGGTGGAGAATTTGAAAACAAAAAATTAGAATCATTTTTTAATGAAAATGGCATCTCTCATGATTTTTCTTGTCCTAGAACTCCACAACAAAATGGGGTTGTAGAACGTAAGAATAGAACATTGCAAGAGATGGCCAGAACCATGATCAATGAGACTAACATGGCTAAACATTTTTGGGCAGAAGCAGTAAATACAGCATGTTATATTCAGAATAGAATCTCTATAAGACCTATTCTTGAAAAGACTCCTAATGAATTGTGGAAGAACAGAAAGCCCAATATTTCATATTTTCATCCTTTTGGGTGCAAGTGTTTTATTATGAATACTAATGATCCTCTGAATAAATTTGACTCTAAGGCACAAAAGTGTTATATGTTAGGATACTCTGAACGTTCAAAGGGATACAGAGTATACAACACAGAAACACGTATAGTCATAGAATCTATTTATGTCAGATTTGATGATAAGCTTGGTTCTGAAAAACCAAAGCAGAATGAATCTCTTGCAGATATAGAAGTTGAAATTTCTACAAATAGAACATCTGAAGAACAATCACCTACAGAACAAAACAAGACAATCACTCCAACAAGCTCTGAAGAACCCACACAGAAGAGACTATCCAGAAGCAAGTTGAATCATCCAGAAGACAAAATCTTGGGAAAGAAGGATGAACCAATCAGAACAAGATCATCATTCAGAAACTCTGAAGAATCTCTAATGGGACTAGTCTCCCTGATTGAACCAACTTCTGTAGAAGAAGCTCTCTCAGAAAATGATTGGATTCTGGCTATGCAAGATGAACTTAATCAATTCACCAGAAATGATGTATGGGATCTAGTTCCTAGGCCCAGAGGATTCAACATCATTGGCACCAAGTGGGTATTCAGAAACAAGCTAAATGAGCAAGGAGAAGTTGTCAGAAACAAAGCAAGACTGGTTGCACAAGGTTATAGTCAACAGGAAGGAATTGACTACACAGAAACCTATGCCCCAGTCGCCAGGTTAGAATCTATTAGACTTCTAATTTAATTTGATGTAAACCATGATATCATTCTATATCAAATGGATGTCAAGAGTGCATTTTTAAATGGTTATATTGATGAAGAAGTGTATGTACACCAACCCCCTGGTTTTGAAAATACTAAATTTCCAGAACATGTTTTCAAACTCAAAAACTTTTTATATGGTCTGAAGCAAGCTCCCAGAGCTTGGTATGAAAGACTAAGCACATTTCTTCTGGAAAATGATTTCATCAGAGGGAAAGTGGATACAACACTCTTCAGTAAAAACATTAAAAATGACATTCTGATATGCCAAATTTATGTAGACGATATAATATTTGGTTCTACTAAAAGTGCTTTGGGAAAGGAGTTTGCTAAGTCTATGCAGGCAGAATTTGAAATGAGCATGATGGGAGAATTAAAGTTCTTTCTGGGAATCCAAATCAATCAAACATCAGAAGGAACATATATTCATCAAAGAAAATATGTCATAGAACTTCTGAAGAAATTTGATTTATCAGAAAGTACCATCTCTAAAACTCCTATGCATCCTACATGTATTCTAGAGAAAGAAGAGGTAAGTAAGAAAGTAGATCAGAAAATCTACAGAGGTATGATTGGCTCTCTCCTCTATCTAACTACTTCTAGACTAGATATTCTATACAGTGTATGTTTATGTGCTAGATTCCAATCAGATCCTAGAGAAACTCACTTAACAGCAGTTAAGAGAATTTTTAGGTATCTGAAAGGTACTACTAATCTTGATTTATACTACAGAAGATCCAAAGATTTAAAACTAAGAGGTTACTGTGATGCTGATTTTGCTGGAGACAGAACAGAAAGAAAAAGTACTTCTGGAAGTTGTCAATTTTTGGGAGACAATCTAATTTCTTGGTCTAGCAAAAGGCAGTCAACCATAGCATTATCAACTGCAGAAGCTGAATACATTGTAGCAGCTGGACGCAGTACTCAGATGCTCTGGATGAAAAATCAGCTTGAGGATTTCAACATTTATGAGAGTAACATTCCCATCCTCTGTGATAATACTTCTGCTATATGTCTCTCTAAAAATCAAATTTTACATTCTAGAGCTAACACATAGAAGTTAAACATCATTTCATTAGGGACTATACTCAGAAGGGAATTTTAATGTTAAAATTCATAGATACAAATCACCAATGGGCTGATATTTTTACAAAACCCCTTCCTGAAGATATATTTAATTTCATTCTAACCAACCTTAGTATGAAATTATGTCCAGAATGAAAATGCTTTAATTGTATGTCTTTAACTCTCAGAAGTTCTGAACTTAATCCTTTGTTTTATTCTTTCAGAAGATATTTTTTTTCTAACTGTTTAATTCTGAGAACTTCTGTTCAAAAGAATAACATGCAGATCTTTACATCAACACGTGTCAACAAAGTTCTAAAGAATCCTATCAGAATCAGAACAAGTGTCCAAATTCTGAAGAGTGACAGAACATGCAATTGGATAACTGTCCTCTACAGAAGGACATCTGTTAAAATTCTGGGAAACTGAAACGGCTGACTTGACACAATAAAGGCAAATATCATTTTGGTAACTGTTCCAAGATCTTTAAGCCTTCCCATATGTCTGCTGCATTTATTACATTCCATCATTATGTTTTTAAATTAATTTTTTTTCCACTAATTTCTCGTAATATTAAATGATATTTTTTCTTATATAAAAACCTGTTTACCCTCACTTTTCTCTTTTACCTTCATTGTCTTTTTACTGTCAAACTTTTCACTTTCATATTTTCGTCTTCTCTGAATTTTCTTAAAACCCTAAACTCTAAAAACTCATCTTAGTAACAATGTCTTCCTCCTCACAACAAAAAAAAAAGATTCAACAGAGGTGCTCTATGTTTCACCTGTAAAGACTCTTCTCACACCAACTGACAAACTTGAAGTCCTGTGTGAACTATTTGTGGATTTTGATAGCTTGAAAGACAATGGTTTTGACCTGCTTCCCGCCGTCAAAGCTCAAGGCTGGGAAAAATATTTTGATCGTCTCATGGGACCAGTTTTCCCCAAATTGGTTAAGGAGTTCTGGGTGTTTGCAAGCGCTTCCAACACTCATGTTACTTCATATGTGCTGGGGAAGAGAATCATAATCTCAGAAGACCACATTGTTAGGGTCATTGAATCTGATGGAAATGGGATCAAATGCAGTGAAATGGACAAACTATCAGATACAAAACTGATAGCTAAAGAAATCTTCACTAATGGGCAACCTTCTAACAAGATCAAGGATCTGAAGATTCATCTTAGAATATGGGCCAAGATCATTCTTGGAAGCATGTGCCACAGAAAAGCAACCAACTCTCCTGATTACATCAACATGGATCAACAGTTCTTGCTTTACTTCATTGCTAAGCAGAAGAAGGTTAACCTAGCCCACTCCTTATTTAATCATCTGAAAAACAGTGTGAAAGAAACAAGAGAAGGAGAGAAAACCAAGAGGGACTGGATACCTCTAGGGCGTTTAATCTCTGATATCCTTAATGAGAATAAATTGGTGGATTATCTGATTGAAGCCAAGCAGATGGAGCTTCTAGAACCTGATGTTGGTAAGCCTCTCAATGCTAAGAATCTAAAGAAGATGAAGTTCATAACTTCTATCAAGAAATACCCTATCCTCTACTCCAGAGAGGTTATAACCACAAGGAAGATTCCTCTGTAGAACTTCCCACTATTTTCTGCTGACACACCTCCAGAGGTTGTGGTCAGATACTTGGATTCCTGCAAGCAAGATGGTGTGGATCCAATGTTCAAAGCAACAAAACTTACTCAATAAACTCCAGATGCTGCATCAGCAAGGAGCAAGAAAAGGAAAGCTGGAGAAGGAACTTCTCAGAAGGCTCCTAAAACCAGAAAAACAGGTAACACTTCTGCCTCTACCTCTGATTTCATTTCTGTGGTAGAAGTAGTAACAATAGAAATGTCTAAAGCACCTTCTGACCCAATACCTTCTGATCCAATTCCTTCTGAACCAACTCCCTCTGAACCAACCCCATCCTCTGAACTTATTCCACCTTCTAACCCTATTCCCTCTGTCATACCTACAACTCCTGCTGTCTCCTCCATATTATCTTCACTATATCCACAAGAACATGAACCCCATACACCACAAACCCTATCAGACTTTGACATTCCCATTGATACAACACCTCTATCTGATATAGACCGTTCCCCATCCGCTGAAACACACACTGCCCTTCAACATGTTCTTTCTGATATTGATGACTTCCAACCCCCTGAATCTCAGCAAATTCCATCCTCTAAAACTTTTGAATCAAACCCCTAGCAGCTTCCATCCACTAAATTCTGATGGCCTAGTTTTTAACCTTTCAGCAATTAGAGAAAGCTCCCTGTCTTCCTATGAATCAACCCCACCTAACTCACCAACATTCATAAGCATCCCAGACACACCTCCAGAAGACTCTAAACCAGAAAATCCCCTTAGAACTTCTATCAATATAGAAGCTCTCCATAAACTATCCTCTGTCTCAAATAAAACTGCCATACCAGCACCAAAACCAAAACCCACGAAAACAGACATTGCTGCACTGCTGCTTGTTTTTGAAGCAGAAATGAAAATCAGGATAGAGGATCTGAAGGCTGCTTGCTCAGAGCTTCCTGATCCAGCAGCTTCTGACTTTCTTTGGGCCACATTCAAAAAATGGTTCAATGTTGAAACCAAAAAGCTAAAAGATATTTGCTATGACATTGCTCATCAGAACTTCTGTGAGTACCTCAAAGCAGTAGTTTCAAACATTGAAAAGAACAAACCATTTCTTCTGGACAACAAACCCTGGACAGAATCAGAACCTCTGGAATCATACTCTGGACTTCAAATGGTTTTAGTTCCTTCTGATGAAGCTCAGGATGTTGATTCTGCTCAACCACCAGTAACTGAAGAATATTCTGAAAATCAAGCTGCTCCAGAAGCTGAAGAACCTCTGCCAACCACTCTTGTACTGAAGACCTTGTGTAACCCCCCAAATTTGCCCTCTTCATTTTAAGCATCATGTCACATCATATTCATCATGAACATATCATATTCTTGGCATCCTAGCATGGAAATATGAGGCATAACGTTTCTCATGTCCTAGCATTAGGCATATGATCATCTGTGGAGATTCTTGAAGCATCACAAGCCATGACAAGCGGCTCAATGGATTTGTACAAGCCCTATGAGGGGTCTACATTGCATTTACAAGTTCAAGTTCATTTTACAAAAGCTCAGAAGGTTGGAGGGTCATCAGGGAATCCAGGCTAAGGCAAAGCTCCTACACAATGGTCCTTAATTAGGGTTTGAGTTTCAAGCAAGGAAACTTTGTGACTTTGGCCATTTCATTTGGGCAAAGTCTCTCATATGACAAGAAGATCCTAAGGTTGAAATTTGGTGGGAAAATTCCTCAGGGAAGTCAGTTATTTCATCAGAAGTTCAAGATGCAACATTTTCTCTTGTACAAGGAAATCCTGATTAGGGTTTTGGGCCAGACACTCTTATCTTCTGAATTTTGACCATTTCTTGAGGTCAAAGGCTTGTATTTAGTCTGCATAGATTATATATGAAGTTGGAGGCAAAAATTCACTGAAGAAGTCAAGATTTGGTTCAGTTGCTTGAAGGTGAAGCAAGAGAGTCAACTGCGCAGTTAGAAAAGTCAACATGACAATTTCAGAGCTTTTTAATCAGGATTATCACTTTTTGAGTTCATATTATGTCAAGGAGTATTTCAGTTGAGCTTAAATGTCAAAGTCGGGAGTATGCAAAAAGTTACTAAATTTGGAAGTTTCTATTTTTTAGAAATTATTTGGTCCCTAACTTCAGGCTATTATTTCATGTGCGAAAAAGCTCCGAATGATTTTCCGGTAAACACGAAAGTTGTAGAGCACGATTTTCCCTTTCCGAAAAGTCGTAGAACTCTTTCGTAGCATTTATAGAACTCAAGTTTTGATTTTTTGAAGTTTGGAATTTATTTAGGGGTTGGTGGACACGTGTCATTTAATTATTGGTTTATTATTGGGAATTGGTTATGTGTGGCGTGACACCCCTCTTTTTGTTCATAATCATGTGGCAATATGTTTGTTTTATTATTTGTGTGACCAAGAGTACATAGTGCAAAATAATATAAAATAATATATGAAGAATAATGAATGAAGTGGTGGTGGACGAAAATGAGAGGAGATCAGCCTTTGCTGAAGTCACCAATTCCAACATGCCAAGTGTCCTCCTCCCATTTTCCTTAGCATCATGTTTTCCTCCCCCCTAACACATCACGCGCACGCCACCTCTCTCTTCTTCTCCTCTCACGCGCACGCCACCTCTCTCTTCTACTCCTCTCACGCGCACGCCACTCTCCTCTCCACTCAGTGCACTCACACACCAACCAAGGATATCACGTGAATGAAAACGCTTTCCATGCATCATCCACCCATAACAACCTAAGCATTGGACGAATAGAGAAAGGCCAACGCATCATCCACCCACAACAAATTTTTTATAGGCACTTGTTGGTGGTTTAAAGAGGAGAATAAAAAAAAGGAAAACGTGATTTCGGTGAGTGGGAGTGCAACGGAATTTTTTTCCTTTTCCACTCTGCATTGACAACCAAAAGAGGCCTCATTTTCTCATTGTCCAAAGAAGAAGAGGATTGCTGAAGCTCTCTCTCTCTCTCTCTCTCAAAAAAGAATTTCGTGCTTCCATTCTCCTCCCTAAAATAACAAAGATTCAGATTCAAACTCTTTCATTCATTATATGTTTTCACATCTGAACAACATAATCTGATCATGGCTCCATCATTTTCTTTAAATCACTAGCTTGAGGATGCTTCACGGATGAGTTGAAGCTAACAACATTTTCGGATTCATTCTTTCTGGTATTAAAATAAGCCTTTATTTGGCTTCACAAAGTACAAGGAAGATTTTAATTTCTTTGGATCTCTCAAATCCAACAAGAAAAGCTCAATCACAGGTTTGAATTCCATCTTGTTTTGCTCTATGTTTGGACCTGTTTTAGCTTGATACATGTTCTAAATGCTTAACCTAGCTTAGCTGAAGTATTATGAGGCTATGTGATGCATTTTATGTTGATTTGCAACTTTGATGTCTAAACTTGTTGGCTTCGTTCCTCTGTGGATTTTGAATATCTGTGAGAACTAATGGTGTGTTGGTGTTCCTCTTGCTTCAAAGATCATTTTCGGTCTTTGTACTTCGCGATTTCGTTGAGAAATGGAGGAGTTATGTTGATTCAATGTTTGAGAGATTTCACTTGTTAGTCTCTGTTTTTGCTGCGTTTGTTGTTGGATGTTCATGGCACGAGGTTGATGATGGTGAGGTGTCGGCACGCCATTGGTGCTGGGTGTGTGCATTTTTATTTTATTGTTCTTTTATTTTATTTTATTTTTTAAATCCTTTGGACCAATTGATATAAGGTCCACATGATTTTGTTCATAAATAAATAAAAAGAGAGAAAGAAGAAGAAAAAAAACTGATTTAATTTTATGGATTTATTATGGCTTCGAGTGGGCCTTTTCCCAGATCCACTATTCGCACCCCCCTCTTATTGGGCCCATTTTATTTCAACTAAGTTCTTCACTCTTCACACCTCCCAGCTCTATTTCTCATTTTTAATTCTTTTTCCTTTATTTCTTTTATTCCATTTTGCTTTTCAATTATTAAAAATACTTCCAAGTGTCCAAAAATTATAAAATAATTCATGGATGATCAATTGAGTTTTCTCTAATTTTACAATATTTTTCTTTTCCATTTATTTTTAATATCCACGTGTCAATCAATTTCCTCTCTTAATTAATTCCTTTTGGTGCAAGCTGCCTTGTCCAATTTCCATAGGGTTCATCTTTTTGACTTTTGTATTAATTCTTTTTGCTCTGGATTCATAAGAGGATGTAGTTCATGTGTGATTTTTGTTCTGATTTTTAGAAATTTGTTCATTGGGTTTTTGTCCTTGCCTTGTAAGTGAAGTTTCTTAACCCTAATTCATGTTCTTGCCCTCATTTGACCTATCTAGCTTCTGAATTTCTCCAAATCCTTTTGGCTCATTGTTATATCATGTTTGAGAATCATTTTCCCTAAGTTGTGGAATTTTTAGATGCATTGTTGATTTGATGTGAATTTTGGTTCATACCTTGTCCTATTTTGCTTCCTTTTGATCATAAGCTCTCTCATTAGCATGGAAGGGCACTTGTGCCAACTTCTTCTTCTCATTTGGGGTCTCTTTGGGGTATGGGAACCTTTCTGATCTTGGCTTAGGGTTTGTGTCTTAGAAGTTTTGTGATTTGCTTACCTTTTAAGTTCTTCCATTTCTTATGTACTTTCACCTCATTTCTTCACTTCTTTCCTTCCATTTTGTGATTGTTTGGTCTTATGCCTCTCTTCTCTTCATCTCTCTTGCTTCTTAAACATTTCTTTGACTTGATTTGGTTCTGGTTGTGTGCCTTGAGTTCATGATTTGTGCATTTTGCCTTGCATCTTTCTTAAGTTTGCATTTGTTTGCCATGTGATTCATTTTGTCTCTTATTTGACTTGCATGCTTCTTTCTCATTCTTGTGACTTGCATATCCATTGAACATTTGTATATATGATCTCACTTCTGTTTGTATGATGTTGGCATGTCATTAAGTCCATTTGGTTTTGCTTTTATGCTTATGTTGCTAACCTTTCAGGGGCTATGGTAAGTGAGAGGTGTGGAAGTGATTACCACATCTCCAAGTCTCATCTCTTCTCTTCTTATTCTTACTAGTACTAACCCTCTGCTTGCTGGGCTTAGGCCTTACTCATCCCTCTTCCTCTTTCTTCTTCTTCTCTTCTTCTTTCTTTCTTCATTAGGATAGAAAACCACACTAACCTTAGGATATCCATGCATGACAACACTTAGGATTCTTTAGTCCCCCATTAGATGTTTTACCTTTAGATCCTTTGGTGCTTTCTCTTCTCATCTTCAAACTTAATTCTAATTCACTTTAATAAATGTTGAGTACTTTCATGTGACATGAGACTTTGCTATGAGATACTTGCACGCGTTCCGTTTCGGGGCGAGGTGTAAGTTATCCCTCGTGGTGGATAGGTCTTAGCATGAGTTTACCTCACAAAGAAAAGCTAAAAAACACTTCTTAATCATAAAATCACAAAAAAACAATTAATAAATGTAAGTAGGTCAGTGTGTCTGAGCCTTCACTTGTGGGACTAGCTTTGGGGATTTCCTCCATAGATAGGTGTGCCTCTTACGCATTCCATTTCAGGATGATGTGAGACGTACACATCCCATTGAGGAAGACTTAGGTACACTTACTTATGCAAACTTCACTCATAAAAGCTTCATAAAAAACACCAAACAAACAATAAGCGTCTTTCCTTCGGGAATTCTTTTCTCATCTCCTTCGCTCCGTACGCGAACTTGCTCCTACTTGTCATTTTGCAAGACGGTTACGCACTCGTCGTCCGAGTCTGCAACACCTGAGCATTGGCATAGGCAGTTCAAGCCTTAAGACACAAGCAATCCTTTCTACCCCTAGTTAGGGGAACTACGGCATCTCTGATCCTCATTGTCCTGATGAGGTACATAGGCAGCGGGGTAGGGCCCGTTCGAGCACACTCTTTTATTTTCCCTACATTTTCTCCTTTTCTTTTCTTTTCTCCAATTCCAGTCTTTCTTTTTGCAGCAGCTTTCATTTCTTCATCCTTTGAAACAATTTCTTTGCAAGCGTGGATCCCGTCGGGTACGGCGGACGATTTGGGGTGCTAATACCTTCCGAGGTCGTAACCGACTGCCGAACTCAGTCTCTTTGGTTCGCAGGACCCGTGTCCTTCCTTTTCTTTCTTCTGGTTTGTGCAACATTACCATTCCCTTTCTTTTGGGATAAAAATGCCTGGCTGGCGACTCTATTCTTTTCCGCGCCACTTTCGCGTTTATACCAGAATGGAAATCCGGGGAGCGACAGCTGGCGACTCTGTTGGGGATCGAACCCAGAGTCTCTGGTTCCCCTGTGAGTCTCTCCTAGCGCTTGTGTGTTTCTGTTTCTTTGGGTGTTGATTGTTTGTTGTTGTGTGTTGTACTTTACTGTTTTTATTTACAGTTTTGTTTACAGCTTTATTTACAGTTTTCAGTATTTATTTTCCGCATCATATATACCATACTGGACTATCTGGACTGGTTTTCTGTTTGGTGGGCTCGGGTGATACTGTTTTTGAGAGATAAGACAAGTACCCGACTTGAGTGCACTATAGGATTAGAGTGGACATATTGTACTCACATGTGACATGATGAGTGGCAATGTGTTCCACGCCCAGATTTGCGACCGTCTTGGAAATATCTTGTGTGGGGATTTCCTCCACTTCGGGATAGGACCTTGATAGTTATGTGCATCTGGGGACCGATCATTGAGAACCTTTGTGGAAACAACCCTCTCCAGTGGTGGCAGTGGCAGACCACATTTTGTGGCAAACCCATTCGCACCCGAGGGTCCACTGGGGACTCGCATAGGATGGCCTGGTTCTCTTATAGGAACTCAGTAAAAGCATCTGGTCGTATGACATTAGTATTGTATCCTACGGGCTGAATGTACTCTTGTTTCTCGATTTCAGCGCTTGAAGCTGGGAACCTATAAGGGATGCTTGTTTTTCCCGGACTCAGCTGAGGCCTCCCTGCGTAGTACATAATGCCTAAACGATTCCCTGATTTGGTCATGAGCCATTTCTCGGAAATGGTGAAAGTATTATTGCTATTCGGCTTTGAGAGTCCGTGATGTTTGACCCGAAGCACACCTGTGAGATTGGGAGGGGTTTACAGGTTTGCAGGAACCCTTGACCTCCATCATACCCTTGTTACCAGTGCAGTTTCTTGATCTGATACAGTTACTTTGGTTCCGGAGTTCGTGAGTTTATCTAGTTCTTGATTTGGGTGTATTTGAGATTATCTGAGTGTTGTGGGTTGTTATTCAGAGGATTTGGGTTTCTGATAACTTGGCTTTGGCATCCAGATTCCAGAAAGTCCCAGATGGATCATATGTCCTTGCATTTGCATTTGCATTGCATCATTTCATCATTAATCATGTTTTGTTTTCATTCACAGGTTCATATCTTTGCTTCCGGTTCCGGTATCCTCTTCAGAGATGGAAGATCCTCGTAAGCAGAATATTCATTTCAAGTTTTTTGACACTAAGGTTGGCCTGTTAAAGAAGATGGTGAAGCTGATCACACCCAATCATGTAGAGAGGTTCAGGAAGGCTTATGGGAGTATTCTGGATGTGGTAGTAGAGTTAGATCCTTCTGAGAGAAGTGCCATTCATACCCTGCTTCAGTATTATGATCCTCAGCTCCGTTGTTTCACTTTTCCTGATTTTCAGGTAGGTCCTTTGCTGGAGGAGTATGCTTTGATCTTGGGAGTTCCTGTTCGAGACCAGATTCCGTTCAATGCTGAGATGAGTAGACCTGCCCCTAAGGCTATTGCCAAGGCTCTTTATTTGAGCACTTCTGCTGTGAATTCTATGACCATCATTAAGGGAGGTGTACCTGGGTTTTCTTTGGAGACTTTGGTAAAGAAGGTGGAAGAGTTGGCTGTTGAGGAAGAATGGGATGTTGTCTGTGCTATCTTGGCTCTTTCTATCTATGGCATTATTTTGTTTGCAGATATGGAGAAGTTCATAGACATGAATGCCATACATCTCTTCTTGCTGAAGAATCATGTGCCTACGTTTCTCGGAGATTTGTATTACTCAGTGCACTACAAGACTGAGAAGAAGAGGGGAGGTTTAGTTCGTTGCTGCGCTCCTTTATTTCATATGTGGTTCATGAGGCATCTGCCTAGTACTGGAGTGTTTAGTGACTATACCTTGGTATGGGCTCAGAAGCTGGAAAAGTTGCTTGCCAAGGATGTCAGGTGGATTACTCATAGGCTTCAAGGTGCACGTTTCATCACTATCTGTGGGAGTTATCGTAGTGTACCTTTATTGGGAGTAACTGGAGGGATCAATTACAATCCAATCTTGTTGAGAAGGCAGTTGGGATATGCCTTGAGAGAGGTACCAAAAGAATTGAAGTTGACCCCTATTTTCTATTTCCCTGTAAAGGACAATATGCCTTTAGTGAGGAAGGTTGATGGAGCTTAGAAGTGCATTAAGGGAGAAGGGATAACTAGTTTTAGAAAGTGAAACAAACAGACATTCCCAGAGTATGAAGCTTGGTTGAAAGATAGAGCCAGAAGGGTATTGCTGCCATTCTCACCTCCAGTTCCTCCAGTTGCTGAGTCTACTGATACTGTGTCTTTAGAAGAGTTAAAGAAGTTGGAAGCCCAACTGCATGAAGTCAGGGTGGAGAACACTGAAATGGTTAATCTGTATCATCTTGCCAACCGGGCCAAGAATGAAGCTGAAGAGAAATTGCTGAAGATGCAGACCACCTTGGAAGCCAAAGAGAAAGACTTTGCTGGAAGGGAAGCTCACTTTCACAGGTTGGGTATGATGGAAGCAAAAAGAGAAGCTGAACGAAAGAAGAATTCGAAGACTCTCAAGGAAGCTCGTCAGTCTATTGTCTGGTTGCAAGGAAAGAAAGAGCAAGAGTTGAAGAGATACAAAGAAAAAGAAGAGTTCTTCGAGGTGCAAATGGCTTTCAAGAAGGAAGAGGTGGAGCAAGTCCACCAGATTCGAAGGGAGAAGACTCAGCAGTTAGTAGATAGTCAGCAAGCCTTAGAAGCAACACTTAAAGAGATTGAAGACCTCAAGTTGATGGTTGGAGTCAAGAAGGCTAGGTCTGAATTAGGGCTTAGTGAGGGAGGTTCAGGGTCCTCAGGCAGTGGTTTTGCTTCTTAGTTTGTTTTCCTTGTATTTGGGTTACCTACAGACATGTTGTAGGAATCCTGGTTGTTTGCTTTTCTTCTTAGAAACTTGTACCCTACGGGGAATTCTGTTATGTTTGCCTAATAGGCTGATTTATGTTATGCAGTTTTTCAGTTCACCTTTTTCTGTGCCTGTTGTTATGGTTTGAATATGGTTTCTATGCGAAGGTTTCTGAAAGTCGAGGATCAGAGTCCATCTGGTTTTCTTTGCTAAATACCGGAACCGGGGCATGAATGACCTGGGATCGAAAACATAAACAACTGCATTGCATACATATCTCCTGTTTTCTTGTTTTGCAGGTATGGTCACCGGTTCCTAATGTCTTTTCTGTTTCAGGCACTATAGCTCCCAGGAAAGTTCGAGAACAGCCAGTCGCACACAGATATCCAACAAAGGTCAACAGAGAGAGAATCATGGATCAAATGCAAGCTGACTTAGCTGACTTGAGGCTAAGGATGGAAAATTTTATGACCTTGATGGCAGGCATGGGTCGGAATCAAGAGCGTCTGCGGGAGTTGATAGAAAATGGTCAAGCCAGAAACAACGGTACTGCTGAGGGAGGTAATTGTAACGGTGCGGGCGCCCGTCAGGTTGAAATCTCAGTAACACAGCCAGGGGTTACTATAATCAATGATGGTCTGAAAAATGTGCAAATGGACGAACAGGACGAACAGTTCACTTTGCTGGATGAAGCTGAGGGTCAGGAGGCTGAGATGAACAGGAAGTTTGAGGAGATGGCAGAACAAATCAAGGCTATTCAATCCCAGAATTCTTTGGGGTTTGACATTACGGACTTGGGCTTGGTTCCAGGGGTTAGAATCCCTTACAAGTTCAAGGTCCCAACTTTTGAGAAATACAACGGCACAGCATGCCCAAAGACCCATCTTCAGTCTTTCGTAGGAAGGATCGCTACTCACACTGATGATGAAAAGCTATGGATGTACTATTTCCAGGACAACCTGGTTGGGGCCTCCCTGGAATGGTATATGAAGTTAATTAGAGTCAACATTAAAAGCTGGAAAGACCTGGTAGAGGCTTTTGTGAGACAATACCAGTATAATTTGGACATGGCTCCAAATCGCACTCAATTGCAACACAAGTTTCAAACTGCTAAGGAGGGATTCAAAGAATATGCTCAGAGGTGGCGTCAGCTCGCTGCTAGGGTGCAACCACCACTGCTGGAAAATGAGATGGCTTATATGTTTATGGGGACATTGCAAGGTGTGTTTATTGAAAGATTGGCGTCTTGTTCGGCTACCAAGTTCAACGACATAGTAATTGCTGGAGAGAGGGTAGAGACCTTGTTGAAAATGGGAAAGATCCAAGATACAAGTGTGAGCAGTTCTAATGGAGCAAGAAAAGCTTTCAGCGAACCTCCAAGAAGGAGGGACGGTGAGACTAATGCTGTGTTTGGCCGAGGACGGGGCCGAGGATATAGAAGACCATATGAGCATGTGGCAGCAGTCACAATACCTTCCAGCCATGTGCAGCAGGTACAACCTCAGCAACTACAACAACAACAGCAACCACAACGTAACAACTATCAACAAAGACCTTATCAGCCAAGGCAGACTCGCCTGGATAATAGGGTGCTTGAGGCAATCCCCATGACTTATGCTGCTTTGCTACCAAGATTACTGGACCTGAATTTGATTCAATTAAGAAGTTTAGCACCACCACCACCTGGAGAACCTCCAGTGGGGTACAATGTCAATGCAAGATGCGCTTTCCATTCAGGGGCACCCGGGCACTCAACTGAGAAGTACAGGGTGTTACAACACAAAGTTCAAGATCTGATAGACTCCAAGGCGATTAACTTTGCACCACCGCCAAATGTTACTTCAAACCCTATTCCGAATCATGGAGGGGCTAGAATACATGTTGTTGATAATGGTGAGAAGTTAAGTCTAATTCTGAACGTAGAAGAAGTGAAGACTCCGCTGTCGGTAGTGAAAGAGAAGTTGCTGAAAGGTCAAGTGTTTCCAGGATGCAGTTCTGATTGCGAGAAATGTTTGAATTCATAGAATGGATGTGAAGACCTGAAGAGGGGATTACAGAGTTTGATTGATGAAGGATCCTTGCAGTTTAACAAAGTTGGTAATGAAGTTGATGATGTGTCCATAATAACCATTTTCTATGATGAAACTGAGATGCCTGTTAGAAGAGAGTCGGTGACCATTTATGCTCCTGAAGTTAGTCCTGTGACTATCACCGTGCCTAGGCCTGTTCCTTATATAGACGAGAGAGCCATTCCATGGCATTATAGCTCAGATGTATACGTGGCTGGACAGAAAGTTGAGAGCAAGTCTGTTGCTATTGACCCGACTGTAGTGAACGTCAGAGGAGTCAGAGGCTTTACGCGAAGTGGTCGTCTATTTGCTCCCCCAGTTCTGAGAGGGGATCCTGAGGCTGAGGCTGAGGCAAAGGCTAAAGGAAAGCAAGCTGTGACTGAAGAATCAACAACTCTTGTTGCTGGGCAGGGTACATGTGAGAAGGAGGTTGAGGAATTTATGCGCATAATTAAAAAGAGTGATTATAAGGTGGTCGAGCAGTTGAACCAGACACCTTCCAAGATATCCATCTATTTTTGCTGATGTGTTCTCCTGCACACAGAGAGGCCTTGTTGAATGTGCTGCAGATGGCATATGTTCCTCAAGAAATCACTGTCAATCAACTTGAAGCTGTAGTGGGCAGTGTGAATGCAAGCCACGGGCTGGGCTTTACAGACAGAGACCTCACGTCAGAGGGCCGAAACCATAACAAAGCACTACATATTACTATGGAGTGCAAGGGTGTTGTGTTGTCGCAGGTCCTTGTAGACACAGGATCTTCTCTTAATGTACTTCCGAAGAAAGCATTAATGAAGCTCAATGTTGATGGTATTGTCCTGAGGCCCAGTGATTTGATTGTCAAAGCTTTTGATGGGTCCAGAAGATCAGTGTTTGGAGAAGTTGAGTTACCCGTGAAAATAGGTTCTCAAGTATTCAAAATCATCTTCTACGTCATGGACATTCAGCCCGCGTACAGCTGCTTGTTGGGACGCCCATGGATTCATGCTGTTGGAGCTGTAACTTCCACTCTGCATCAAAAGCTCAAATATGTGGTTGATGGCCAAGTAATCACAGTATGCGGAGAGGAAGACATCTTTGTAAGCCATTTATCAACTTTCAAGTATGTAGAGATGGATGGAGAGATCCATGAGACTCTATGTCAAGCCTTCGAAGCAGTTAATGTCAGCATCTTGACTCCTGTAGAGAAGAGCAATGAGAAAGAAGGTACCTCCATCCATTCCTACAAGCAGGCAAAGGAGGTGGTTCAGTCATGAAGCGCCCAAGGCTGGGGCAAATTGCTGGAATTGGAAAAGAAAGACGACAAGTTTGGTTTGGGTTATTAGCCTGGTGGATCTACTCCAAGTGGTAAAGCCATTACTTTTACAAGTGCTGGGATGCTCGACCGCAACCAAATCTGTGTGACAAGCCGAGAGGGAGACAGTGATGGTGAGTGGGATAACTGAATTCATCCGTGTGCGCCCGGAGAGGAGCTGAAGAACTGGTCTGCTGAAGACATTGTCTAAGTTACCTGGCACTCAGAGTAATCTATTTGTTTCCTTTTTCATATCATATTGCATTGTCAAATCCAGCATTCTGCCCAATATGCTAGGATCCATTATATTGGGCCACCATGTTTGTTATGCACTTATTTTACCATGAAATAAAGGACATTTTCAGACAATTTGTGTTCTCTTTCTTTTGTTTTAAATTTTTCACAAAAAATATAAAAATGGCAATGTGTTTTTCCTTTTTGTTTTTGTGTTTGCGTCTCTTTTCAAAATAAGCAGATTCTGAAATAAGCACATCATTTGTGCGGTGTTGATCATCCGGATTCCATTGATAACATTCCTGCTATGACCATGCATGACTTTGACAATCCTGTATACCAAGCTGATGAAGGGGTTGAGGAAGACTGTGAACTCCCTGAAGAATTGGTCAGATTGTTGAAACAAGAGGAACGAGTTATTCAGCCTCATCAGGAAGAAATTGAGATCATCAACATCGGCACTGAAGATGTGAAGAAAGAAATTAAGATTGGGGCCAGTCTGCAGGCCGAAGTAAAGAAAGAGCTGATTGGTATGCTGCGAGAGTATGTGGATATCTTTGCTTGGTCATATCAAGATATGCTAGGGCTAGATACCGACATCGTTGTGCATAAGCTACCATTGAGAGAAGATTGTCCTCATGTGAAGCAGAAATTGAGAAGAACTCGTCCTGACATGGCGATGAAGATCAAAGAGGAGGTTCAGAAGCAATGGGATGCCGGGTTCCTTGCTGTAACTAGTTACCCACCTTGGGTAGCTAACATTGTACCTGTACCAAAGAAGGACGACAAGGTCCGGATGTGCGTTGATTACCGGGATTTGAATAGAGAAAGCCCAAAAGATGACTTTCTGTTACCACACATTGATGTGTTGGTAGATAATACTGCTCAATTCTTGGTATTTTCCTTCATGGATGGCTTCTCCGAATATAATCAGATTAAGATGGCGCCGGAAGACATGGAGAAAACAACGTTCATTACCCCGTGGGGTACATTCTGCTATAAGGTCATGCCCTTTGGTTTGAAGAACGTCGGGGCAACTTATCAGCGGGCGATGGTCACATTGTTCCACGACATGATACACAAGGAGATAGAGTGTTATGTGGACGATATGATTGCTAAGTCCCGAGACGAAGAAGAGCATCTGGTCAACCTCAAGAAGTTGTTTGATAGACTGATAAAATACAAACTGAGGTTGAATCCAAACAAGTGCACTTTCGGAGTGCGTTCCGGGATACTGCTGGGTTTCATTGTTAGTCAGAAAGGAATTGAGGTAGATCCTGCAAAGGTAAAAGCGATTCAAGATATGCCTGCACCGAAGACAGAAAAAGAAGTGCGCGGGTTTTTAGGGAGGTTGAACTACATTTCTCGGTTCATATCTCATCTAACTGCCACGTGCGAACCAATATTCAAGTTGCTAAGAAAAGAGCAAACGGTCAGGTGGAATGAAGACTGCCAAAGAGCTTTCGAAAAGATAAAAGAATATTTGCAGGAGCCTCCAATTCTTATGCCTCCAATTGAAGGAAGACCTTTAATCATGTACTTGACTGTGCTAGAAGGGTCAATGGGGTGTGTTCTAGGCCAACATGACGAGTCTGGTCGAAAAGAGTACGCTATTTATTACCTTAGCAAAAAGTTTACCGACTGTGAATCCCGTTACTCACTGCTCGAGAAAACTTGTTGCGCTTTGGTCTGGGCTGCTCGCCGACTGAGACAGTACATGTTGACTCATACCACACTGCTAATTTCCAAAATGGATACTGTCAAGTACATCTTTGAGAAACCAGCATTAACCGGAAGGGTTGCTAGGTGGCAGATGATTTTAACTGAATATGACATCCAGTATACTTCTCAGAAAGCCATCAAGGGAAGTGTAATGTCAGATTACCTTGCACAGCAACCTCTTGAAGATGATTATCAGCCAATGAAGTTTGATTTCCCTGATGAGGACATCATGTACCTCAAAGCAAACGATTGCGAGGAACCACTTCCGGAGGAGGGGCCAGACCCTGAATCCAAATGGAAGTTGATGTTTGATGGGGCAGTCAATATCAATGGACGTGGAGTTGGTGTCGTTCTTATTACTCCCGAAGGTGTTCACTTTCCCTTCGCTTCCAGAATTACTTTTGGCTACACCAACAATGAAGCGGAATACGAGGCATGCATATTGGGAATAGAGGAGGCTATTAATCTTCGGATTAAGAACCTCGATATATTCGGAGATTCAGCCCTCGTCATTAACCAAGTTATCGGCAAGTGGTATACGCATCAAGAGCATCTAATTCCTTATAGGGATTATGCTAGAAAACTGTTGACGTTCTTCACAACAATTAAGCTTCATTACATACCACGTGATGAAAGTCAGTTTGCCGACGCAGTGGCCACTCTTTCTTCGTCTATCAAAGTCTTGTGTTTGAATTATGTGCCCAGAATTGACATCTCCAGGCTTGACGCTCCAGCTCATGCCTTCTATGTAGACGCAGTGTCTGACGAGAAACCTTGGTAATTTGATATCAAGTTATTCCTGGAAAAGCAAGAATACCCAGCAGGGGCATCTTCCAATGACAAGAAGACCTTAAGGCGACTTGCTACTAGCTTCTTCTTGAATACAGACGGGGTCTTGTATTAGAGAAACTTTGACATGGTCTTGCTCAGATGCGTGGATAGACACGAAGCAAGCCTGTTAATGCAGGAAGTCCACGAAGGATCTTTCGGTACCCATGCAGGAGGGCATGATATGGCTAAGAAATTGCTGAGATCGGGGTATTACTAGATGACAATGGATGCTGACTGTTGTTCATTCACTCGCAAGTGCCACAAGTGCCAGATCTATGCAGACAAAGTACATGTTCCTCCTAGCCCGCTCAACGTCATGTCATCTCCTTGGCCCTTTTCTATGTGGGTCATTGACATGATCGGGAAGATAGAACCTACTGCTTCAAATGGTCATCGCTTCATCTTGGTCGCGATTGATTACTTCACTAAATGGGTGGAAGCAGCATCTTATGCCAACGTCACTCGTCAAGTGGTGGAAAGATTTCTGAAAAGAGACATCATTTGTAGATATGGAGTGCCCGAAAGAATCATTACTGACAATGGTTCTAATCTCAACAACAAGATGATGGCAGATTTGTGCCGGGACTTCAAGATCCAGCACCACAATTCTTCTCCTTACCGACCAAAAATGAATGGTGCGGTAGAGGCAGCAAACAAGAATATAAAGAAGAATGTGCAAAAACTGGTTGTCACTTACAAAGATTGGCATGAGATGTTACCATTTGCGCTGCATGGGTACCGAACGTCAGTCAGGACGCCGACTGGGGCAACTCCCTTCTCTCTGGTATATAGCATGGAGGCAGTCCTGCCTGTTGAAGTAGAGATTCCTTCATTGCGTGTAATGATGGATGTGAAGCTTGATGAGGCTGAATGGGTGCGTGCTCGTTACAATCAGCTATGTCTAATTGAGGAAAAGAGATTAGCGGCTATCTGTCATGGTCAGCTTTATCAGAGGAGAATGAAGCGAGCATTCGACCAACGAGTACGTACTCGGGAGTATCAAGTGGGAGAGCTTGTGCTGAAAAGGATCATTCCTCCAAGTTCAGATCACAGGGGCAAGTGGACCCCAAACTACGAAGGACCATTCATAGTGAAGAAAGTCTTCTCAGGAAGAGCACTGATGTTCACCTCTATGGATGGAGATGACTTCCAATCCCCTGTTAACTCGAATGCAATTAAAAAATACTTCGCATAAAAAGACCCGCTGGACACAAAAACAGAATTAAAGTCCAGGCAAGAAAAGGGCATCCCGGCGAGCTAAAAACAGAATAAAAAGCTCGGGCAAAAGTTAGGGAAAATAAATAAATAAAATGTACACCCGCTGAGTTGAAAAGCCACATTGGACAACTCAGGCAAAAAAGGGTATCCCGGTGGATTAAAAACCCGAAAGGGCGATCCACGCAAAACAAGGGAATAAGCGAACAACTGCGATCCGGGTAATCTGAACCAAATCATCATTTCATACAACTTGACAATATCATAAGGATAAGAATCAGTCCCCTCATCTTCTCCGAAAGCAAAGGCAAGAATGGAGAGTTTTGAAGACATGCTGGTCATAGCAGAAATGGAACTCATTGGGATGCCGTGCCCATTGCCATTAGGATAGTTTATTTTCTCAATTTTATGGTGGCTACCTCTTTCCAGGTGGTTGCTTCCTGATATAAAATCTTTGCCTATTCAGAGGCCTTTCAATAAAAAGAATATTCAGTCAAAAATTTGTGTTGTGTTTATTTTTGTTTGCAAAATGTCCTGAATTTTTGGCAAAAATAGCATTGCATCTAAAACATGGTGATAATTTGAAAGAAAAATGACATTGCAGGGAAACATTTGAAACCCTCTTTGAGTGTCGGGTGACGATGGATGAACAGATCATACCATGCAAGTCCCCGGGGCACATTTGTGTTTTCTGTTGTTGTAGGTTGCAGGATGGCGTCACATTCTCCCCAGCAGAATTCTTCCCCAGCTAAGTCTTGGCAGGTAGCCCAAGCAGTTTATTATTCCCCAGTGGAGTGCCCAGCAGGAAGCTGAATGCCTGATGTCCCCACAGGGCTGAGAACTAGCAAAATTCTCTCCCCAGCTAGAGCATTATTGAAGCATCTTTCCCAGTCAAGTCTGAAGATGATCCTTCCCCACAGAGTTCATTTTTGAATTTTCACTCCCATTAGTGAAATATTCCCCAGCAAGTTGCCATTCTTTTGGTCAATATGATGATACAGGCAGGTATTCATCACCCCAGGCAGAGTTAGATGTCAAGGCCTCTTGACTTGTTCTTCCCCTGCAGAGTTGTAACTCTTGTGGCCAATCAGGCATTTGTCTGATGCTCGTCTGCACCTTCCTAGCACTCGTCTGTGTGTTCGTACTTTATTGGTGCTCGTCCGCATTGTCCAACACTCGTCTGTGTTGTCATTTTGGTATTGCTCGTTTTCTTTCCCCAGCAGTGGCCCATGATTGCTTTGATATTGCTCGTCTGCAATTTCCAACACTCGTCTGTGGTTGATGCTTGATATTTTCTATTGCTCGTCTGCAATTTTAAACACTCGTCTGTGTTTGATTTCTGTTTGTTGCTCGTCTGCAATTTCCAACACTTGTTTGTGGTTGGTATATGGTATTTGTTGTTTGCTCGTCTGCAACTCCCAACACTCGTCTGTGTTTGATATCTATTTCTGATTGCTCGTCTGCATTCTCCAGCACTCGTCTGTGTTTATTATCTGTTTGAAGCTCGTCTGCTTTGTCTGGATACTCGTTTGTATCATCCCTAACACTCGTTTATGTTAACTGACATCTGTATGTGTGGATTTGCTGATTATTTTGGTACTCTTCTGTATTGCTACTCCGAATGCTCGTCTGTGTTTGGATTTCTGGTATTCGTCTGTATCAGTGGCTGATACTCGTCTGTATCAGTGCTTGAAGCGCTCGTCTGTGTTTCTTAGATCATCGTCTGATACTCGTCTGTATCATTGACTTATGACACTCGTCTGTGTTATCTTGATGATTATCCAATACTCGTCCGTATTGAAGAGGTTTAAAATCCTGACTGTGGGAATAAATGTCAAAATGGTTACCAGTCCTGGCGTAATAGGATTATTTGAAGGAGGCTCGTCTGTCTCAGGCACCAATTATTATTGTTGCACCTGGCGTAACAGGTTTGCTCGAAGAAGACTCATTTGTCTTATACCATATATCCACGAATAATATATGAAGAAGGTTCGTCTACCTTAATTATGCATGTCTATCCCACAGACTTAAGTGCATCACCGGTCCTGGCGTAATAGGTATATCGGAAGGATATTCATCTGTCTCAAGTCATATGTTCTTGCAAAGTATATGAGGACTCGTACGTCCAGCTCCTGGCGTAACAGGATTGTTCGAAGAAGACTCGTCTGTCAAAGTATTCTTATTCCAGATAACAGGTTCAACTTGGAAGAAGCTTGTCTGCTTTTTCTCCCCACTTCAGTCACCAAAGCGTCATTTGGTTGGGTTTATTTCCCAGTTTTGCATTCTTCGTCAGAGTGAAAATTTCAGGTCTTCTTGGTATTCAACCACAGTTTGTCTTGAACAGTCGATAGTCCGTGCTACCGTCCTTTTCAAATTAACAGTTGTTTGAATAGGGGCAGCTGTAACACCCCAAATTTGCCCTCTTCATTTTAAGCATCATGTCACATCATATTCATCATGAACATATCATATTCTTGGAATCCTAGCATGGAAAGATGAGGCATAACATTTCTCATGTCCTAGCATTAGGCATATGATCATCTGTGGAGATTCTTGAAGCATCACAAGCCATGACAAGGGGCTCAATGGATTTGTACAAGCCCTATGAGGGGTCTACATTGAATTTACAAGTTCAAGTTCATTTTACAAAAGCTCAGAAGGTTGGAGGGTCATCAGGGAATCCAGGCTAAGGCAAAGCTCCTACACAATGGTCCTTAATTAGGAATTGAGTTTCAAGCAAGGAAACTTTGTGACTTTGGCCATTTCATTTTGGAAAAGTCTCTCATATGACAAGAAGATCCTAAGGTTGAAATTTGGTGGGAAAATTCCTCAGGGAAGTCAGTTATTTCATCAGAAGTTCAAGATGATACATTTTCTCTTGTACAAGGAAATCCTGATTAGGGTTTTGGGCCAGACACTCTTATCTTCTGAATTTTGACCATTTCTTGAGGTCAAAGGCTTGTATTTAGTCTGCATAGATTATATATGAAGTTGGAGGCAAAAATTCACTGAAGAAGTCAAGATTTGGTTCAGTTGCTTGAAGGTGAAGCAAGAGAGTCAACTGCGCAGTTAGAAAAGTCAACATGACAATTTCAGAGCTTTTTAATCAGGATTATCACTTTTTGAGTTCATATTATGTCAAGGAGTATTTCAGTTGAGCTTAAATGTCAAAAGTCGGGAGTATGCAAAAAGTTACTAAATTTGGAAGTTTCTATTTTTTAGAAATTATTTGGTCCCTAACTTCAGGCTATTATTTCATGTGGAAAAAGCTCCGAATGATTTTCCAGTAAACACGAAAGTTGTAGAGCATGATTTTCCCTTTCCGAAAAGTCGTAGAACACTTTCGTAGCATTTATAGAACTCAAGTTATGATTTTTTTAAGTTTGGAATTTTTTTAGGGGTTGGTGGACACGTGTCATTTAATTATTGGTTTATTATTGGGAATTGGTTATGTGTGGCGTGACACCCCTCTTTTTGTTCATAAACATGTGGCAATAGGTTTGTTTTATTATTTGTGTGACCAAGAGTACATAGTGCAAAATAATATAAAAAAATATATGAAGAATAATGAATGAAGTGGTGGTGGACGAAAATGAGAGGAGATCAGCCTTTGCTGAAGTCACCAATTCCAACATGCCAGGTGTCCTCCTCCCATTTGCCTTAGCATCATGTTTTCCTCCCCCCTCACACATCACGCGCATGCCACCTCTCTCTTCTTCTCCTCTCACGCGCACGCCACCTCTCTCTTCTTCTCCTCTCACGTGCACGTTACTCTCCTCTCCACTCAGTGCACTCACACACCAGCCAAGGATATCACGTGAATTAAAACGCTTTCCATGCATCATCCACCCATAACAACCTAAGCATTGGACGAATAGAAAAAGGCCAGCGCATCATCCACCCACAACAACTTTTTTATAGGCACTTGTTGGTAGTTTAAAGAGGAGAATAAAAAAAAAAGGAAAACGTGATTTCGATGAGTGGGAGTGCAACGGAATTTGTTTCCTTTTCCACTTTGCATTGACAACCAAAAGAGGCCTCATTTTCTCATTGTCCAAAGAAGAAGAGGATTGTTAAAGCTCTCTCTCTCTCTCTCAAAAAAGAATTTCATGCTTCCATTCTCCTCCCTAAAATAACAAAGATTCAGATTCAAACTCTTTCATTCACTCTATGTTTTCACATCTGAACAACATAATCTGATCATGGCTCCATCATTTTCTTTAAATCACTAGCTTGAGGATGCTTCACGGATGAGTTGAAGCTAACAACATTTTCAGATTCATTCTTTCTGGTCTTCAAATAAGCCTTTATTTGGCTTCACAAAGTACAAGGAAGATTTTAATTTCTTTGGATCTCTCAAATCCAACAACAAAAGCTCAATCACAGGTTTGAATTCCATCTTGTTTTGCTCTATGTTTGGACCTGTTTTAGCTTGATACATGTTCTAAATGCTTAAACTAGCTTAGCTGAAGTATTATGAGGCTATGTGATGCATTTTATGTTGATTTGCAACTTTGATGTCTAAACTTGTTGGTTTCGTTCCTCTGTGGATTTTGAATATCTATGAGAACTAATGGTGTGTTGGTGTTCCTCTTGCTTCAAAGATCATTTTCGGTCTTTGTACTTCGCGATTTCGTTGAGAAATGGAGGAGTTATGTTGATTCAAAGTTTGAGAGATTTCACTTGTTATCTCTGTTTTTGCTGCGTTTGTTGTTGGATGTTCATGGCACGAGGTTGATGATGGTGAGGTGTCGGCACGCCATTGGTGCTGGGTGTGTGCATTTTTATTTTATTGTTCTTTTATTTTATTTTGTTTTTTAAATCCTTTGGACCAATTTATATAAGGTCCACATGATTTTGTTCATAAATAAAAAAAAAGAGAGAAAGAAGAAAAAAAAGCTGATTTAATTTTATGGATTTATTATGGCTTCGGGTGGGCCTTTGCCCAGATCCACTATTCGCACCCCCCTCTTATTTGGCCCATTTTATTTCAACCGAGTTCTTCACTCTTCACACCTCCCAGCTCTATTTCTCATTTTTAATTCTTTTTCCTTTATTTCTTTTATTCCATTTTGCTTTTCAATTATTAAAAATACTTCCAAGTGTCCAAAAATTATAAAATAATTCATGGATGATTAATTGAGTTTTCTCTAATTTTACATATTTTTCTTTTCCATTTATTTTTAATATCCACGTGTCAATCAATTTTCTCTCTTAATTAATTCCTTTTAATTCCTTTGGTGCAAGCTGCCTTGTCCAATTTCCATAGGGTTCATCTTTTTGAGTTTTGTGTTAATTCTTTTTGCTCTGGATTTATAAGAGGATGTAGTTCATGTGTGATTTTTGTTCTGATTTTTAGAAATTTGTTCATTGGGTTTTGGTCCTTGCCTTGTAAGTTAATTTTCTTAACCCTAATTCATGTTCTTGCCCTCATTTGACCTATCTAGCTTCTGAATTTCTCCAAATCCTTTTGGCTCATTGTTATTTCATGTTTGAGGATCATTTGCCCTAAGTTGTGGATTTTTTAGATGCATTGTTGATTTGATGTGAATTTTGGTTCATACCTTGTCCCATTTTGCTTCCTTTTGATCATAAGCTCTCTCATTAGCATGGAAGGGCACTTGTGCCAACTTATTCTTCTCATTTGGGGTCTCTTTGGGGTATGGTAACCTTTCTGATCTTGGCTTAGGGTTTGTGTCTTAGAAGTTTTGTGATTTGCTTACCTTTTAAGTTCTTCCATTTCTTATGTACTTTCACCTCATTTCTTCACTTCTTTCCTTCCATTTTGTGATTGTTTGGTCTTATGCCTCTCTTCTCTTCATCTCTCTTGCTTCTTAAGCATTTCTTTGACTTTATTTGGTTCTGGTTGTGTGCCTTGAGTTCATGATTTGTGCATTTTGCCTTGCATCATTCTTAAGTTTGCATTTGTTTGCCATGTGATTCATTTTGTCTCTTATTTGACTTGCATGCTTCTTTCTCATTCTTGTGACTTGCATATCCATTGAGCATTTGTATATATGATCTCACTTCTGTTTGTATGATGTTGGCATGTCATTAAGTCCATTTGGTTTTGCTTTTATGCTTATGTTGCTAACCTTTCAGGGGCTATGGTAAGTGAGAGGTGTGGAAGTGATTCCCACATCTCCAAGTCTCATCTCTTCTCTTATTATTCTTACTAGTACTAACCCTTTGCTTGCTGGGATTAGGCCTTACTCATCCCTCTTCCTCTTTCTTCTTCTTCTCTTCTTCTTTCTTTCTTCATTAGGATAGAAAACCACACTAACCTTAGGATATCCATGCATGACAACACATAGGATTCTTTAGTCCCCCATTAGATGTTTTACCTTTAGATCCTTTGGTGCTTTCTCTTCTCATCTTCAAACTTAATTCTAATTCACTTTAATAAATGTTGAGTACTTTCATGTGACATGAGACTTTGCTATGAGATACTTGCATGCGTTCCGTTTCGGGGCGAGGTGTAAGTTATCCCTCGTGGTGGATAGGTCTTAGCATGAGATTACCTCACAAAGAAAAGCTAAAAAACACTTCTTAATCATAAAATCACAAAAAAACACTTAATAAATGTTAAGTAGGTCAGTGTGTCTGAGCCTTCACTTGTGGAACTAGCTTTGGGGATTTCCTCCATAGATAGGTGTGTCTCTTGCGTATTCCATTTCGGGATGATGTGAGACATACACATCCCATTGAGTAAGACTTAGGTACACTTACTTATGCAAACTTCACTCATAAAAGCTTCATAAAAAACACCAAACAAACAATAAGTGTCTTTCCTTTGGGAATTCTTTTTTATCTCTTTCGCTCCGTACGCGAACTTGCTCCTTCTTGTCATTTTGCAAGACGATTACGCACTCGTCGTCCGAGTCTGCGACACCTGAGCAAATGCATAGGTAGTTCAAGCCTTAAGACACAAGAAATCCTTTCTACCCCTAGTTAGGGGAACTACGGCGTCTCTGATCCTCATTGTCCTGATGAGGTACGTAGGCAGCAGGGTAGGGCCCGTTCGAGCACACTCTTTTATTTTCCCTACATTTTCTCCCTTTCTTTTTTTTCTCCAATTCCACTCTTTCGTTTTGCAGCAACTTTCATTTCTTCATCCTTTGAAACAATTTCTTTGCAAGCGTGGATCCCGTCGGGTACAACGGACAATCTGGGGTGCTAATACCTTCCCAGGTCGTAACCGACTCCCGAACTCAGTTTCTTTGGTTCGTAGGACCCGTGTCCTTCCTTTTCTTTCTTCTGGTTTGTGCAACATTACCATTCCCTTTCTTTTAGGATAAAAATGCCTGGCTGGCGACTCTATTCTTTTCCGCGCCACTTTCGCGTTTGTACCAGGATGGAAATCCGGGGAGCGACACCTTTGAAGAATTGAAAAAGGAAAATGAGATGGTCAAGCAAAGGCTGGATAAGCAGGATGAAACTAATGCTGAATTGAAGACTATGATTAGAAAGCAAGTGGAATCCTCCTCTGAAATCAAGTCTCTTCTGGAAGCATTAGTTACTAAGATGATTCCCTGATTTTCTGTTTTATCTTCTGTTTAACATATCTGTTTAAGTTCTACTGGTTGTTTTCTTGTTGGCTTTGATTCTGTTTAATGAAAACTTATTTTGCTTCTTCACTCTTGCATTTTTTGCATTTTTACTTTTTGATTATGACAAAAAGGGGGAGAAACGTAGAAGATCTTGATCTATAGCAGTTATCAAGATTTACCTCTAACATATATATTTTAATAAAACTGTTTGAGTTGTGATTCTAAAATAGAAACAGGTCAAGTAATCAACTCAGGGGGAGCTAAGGCTGATAAAACTTCTGAAGGAACCTCTAATAGAAATATCTGATTTAATTTAATCAAAGGGAGTTCTTCTAATCCTATTAAACTCTATTCTTAAAACCTAAATAAATGCTTTGTCATCATCAAAAAGGGGGAGATTGTTAGAACAATTATGGTTCTAAACCTCTAAGAGTTTTGATGATAACAAATATTATTATGCAAGAATAGAAGTTCTAATGACTCTCTTTATTATATGTGTAGAAGAGGAAGTTATTTAAAGAAGATGTGCTTTATTAGAAGATACATTGAGCCATATATAGAAGATACACTTATTGAAGAATCCATCATTTAAAGACATGATTTAATAGCTGCGTATCAAGACTTTATTATCTCTGATTTACGTCTAGAAGATGATGATTCTCATAATAAAGACACTAATTAAAGAATATATTAATTAATGGTGAAGACAAGTATCTCTTGTTATGGAAGGAGTTTATGGTATTAACTTATATCCAAAATTAGCTCAAAGATGTCTCCAATGGCTACAATATTCAAGCAATATATAAAGGAATCAAACTGAAGATTTGAGTGACAGCTTCCACGAGAAAAGACTTATTCATTTGTGCTAAAACTCTTGTAACAATTCACTTAGTTATTATAGCTTTGTTAGAAGCAAAATAGTTATTATACTATTATTATTGTAAAAGTTAAGTTAAATCCCTTGAGTGAATAGTTTCAGTCAGAAGACTCAAGAGGACATTGACTGTAGGTCAGTGTGTGTATTCAATTATTGAATAGTGGATTAAGACCTCAGTGATAGAGGCAAAATCACCTTGGCGGGTGGACTGGAAGTAGTTTGAGTTCAAACGAACCAGGATAATTCAACTTGTCATAGAAGTTAATTTTAAGTTGTTAAGAAAACCCAATTCCAACCCCCCTTCCTTGTGTTTTACGCACCTTCAAGGGTATTTTAGACATTTACTAATTAGTGATTAGTTAGAATTAGATGGAATTATATTGTTGTGATAAAAATGATATTTGGTGGAAAAAATAGTTAGTAAGAGAAAGAATAGAAAATAGAGAGAAAAGAGTATAAGTTAGGAGAAAGAGAAAGAAAAGAGATAGAAAGGAAATAGAAGAGAAAGAAAGGAGAAGAAGGAGTAAAAGAGGAAAAGCTAGATTTTGATCAAGATTGCTCCGCATAGACGATATAGTCGGGTAAGGGTGATAAGCATTGTTATCTTGATATTGTGTATGATTATGTATGTATTTGATTGGTTGAGTTTTGGTTTTGATGGAAGTTTAGAGAAGATGAATAGTTAGGGTTTTAGAGAAAATGTGAGAGATTAGTGGATTAAGCGGTTAGAAATCGTTGTAATTGAAGTATGATAGCTAGAATATGTTGTTTATCATGTTTATGGCAATATTTTGGAGGTTTGGATGGGTTTAGGTTGACTGTCACAAAGCTGAGAAATTCTGGAAATCGCAGTGGCCACTCAACGAGCTATCCCTCGCTCAGCGAAAGTTCCAGGGAAATTCTCGCTCAGCAAGCGAGAGTGCGCTCAGCGAGCCTGTAGGTTTTTGAGAAAATTGTATTTTAATCCGTAGCTTTAGTTTCGGGTATCCGTTTTTAGTGTTCCTTATATCGATTCGAAGCTAGAAACGTGTAGAAACTAATGATGCTAAGAAATGTAATGTTTAGCCGACTTTCACCAGATTTTTTTGATAAAACATAAATAAGTTAATTATGGAAATTGTGAGCTTGAGGTGATGTTGTGGCTGTTGGCAAATGAATACATTTCTTGAATTGTATGAAAATGTATGTTAAGTGAATGAGTTGAGTGCATATATATGTTGTGAATAATGTATACATTTTCAAGAATGTTGTGTGTCATTTTGCATGTAAAGCATAATGTATGCATTCTTGTGTCGTGGGATTCTTTGTGAATCCGTTGTAGCACCGTGTGCTCATGTGGAGTGTGGGCGATAACTACAATATGATCGTGTGCCCGTGTGGGGTATGAGCAATCAGATTGTGTGCCCGTGTCGGGTGTGACCAATCCAGAAACATCGTGTGCTCGTGTGGGATGTGAGCGATGGGTGATTTATTCACATTGATTGTGTGCCCGTGTGGGGTGTGAACAATCGGATTGTGTGCCCGTGTGGGGTGTGAGCAATCCATAAACATTGTGTTCCCATGTGGGGTGTGAGTAATGGGGAACATCGTGTGCCCGACGGGGAGTTACTTTAGGTAACAAGCGATGATTCCATTTGGTTCCTGAGTGAACCTGCTGAAATGTTGAGTCGGTACCGCATTGCATCTGCATAGAGTCGTGTGTCGGTCTCTATGAGTTGCATTTTATCATTTTAATTATGATATGTAGAAATAAACATGAATGTGCATATGTTTATTTGGAGTATTATGGAGATGATAATATGTGTGATGAAACATACTTGTTTGTATATATGCATGTTTGATATATGTATATGTATGTGATTTAAACATTTGTAATGTATATGTGTGATTAAACATAGCTAGACGTATGTTTATGCAGAATGAATAGAGTTGAGGAATAAACATAAATAATATAAGTTTACGTGAATTGGTGAATTGTGCGTAATTAATATGTTTGATTGGTATTGATGTACACGTTGTAATGTGTATAGGTGATAAGGATGATTTTTGGTGAGAATATGCTTTATGTTCATTTTATATGTTGAGATATATAATTATATGCAATGTTATTATGATAAGGATGATTTTTGGTGAGAATATGCTTTCTGTTGTTTTATGATGCTCTACGAGGCATTGCAGAGTAGGTTGCTGGATGATATTTTTGTGAAGCTCGTCTTCATCTTTTGGTCGGTTTGCTCTGATATGTAGCACCGGGTAGCTAGTGACGACTTGATGCCTTTTGTGAATGCATTTGTATATGTATTTTTATGATAAATGTTTTATGTAAACATGGCATTATTTTGGTGATTCAAACTTGTGGATATATTTATGATAAGCACATAAGTTTGAAATTGTTATGTGGTTTCCGCGGTTATTTGAATTATATGAATACGGGTGTAAGGACGAAATCCTTCGTGTTTCTAAGTTACCCCGTTTGTTGCATATCTTAATGAGTAGGTGTTGTATGTTTTAAATATTCAAGTAAAATGTGGCATTGCTCCTTTTATACCATGTTTCAAATATTACTCTGATGAAATTTTTAACATGTGCCTAAATGATTTAATTGCTTATTTGGGGTATAGAAAGGGGGTGTTACATTAAGTGGTATCAGAGTCTGGTTCGAGTCAGTTGTGTCTGTCTTGATGTTGTTATGATTGAACTTTTGTTTAATCTTGTTGTTGTCTTTGGGAACAATCAGAATATGGCTGGTAGAAATGACAATGTTATGGTTGCTGCTTTGGAAGCAATGGCTAGGGTGGTGCAGGGAGCGCTGAATATGAATGCTAATGATAAGTTCAGAAAGAATCAATTGTCGATCTTCAAAGGAAGATTCAATCCCGATGGTGCTCAGAATTGGTTGAAGGAGATTGAAAGAATCTTCAGAGTCATGGACTATGCTGAAGAGAGTAAGGTGAGGCTTGGTTCTCACATGCTGAAGGAAGAAGCCGATGATTGGTGAGTCGGTAGAAGTCAAGATCTTGAGGAGGAGGATGAAGAGATAACTTGGGAAGTTTTTCGTACTGAGTTCTTAGCGAAGTACTACCCTGAGAGTGTGAAGGGAAAGAAGGAGATGGAATTCCTTGAGCTGAAGCAAGGTATTATGTTAGTGGTTGACTATACTGCTAAGTTTGTGGAATTAGTTCAGTTTCATCCTCACTATGTTGCTGCTATTGCTGAGTTTTCTAAGTGTATTAAGTATGAGAATGGCTTGTGTCCTGAGATTAAGCAAGTTGTGGGATACCAGAGAATTAGAAGGTTTTCAGATTTGACTGAATGTTGTAGAATTTTTGAAGAAGATAGCAGAGCTTGTTCTACACATTACAAGAGTGTGAGTGAGAGGAAAGGGAAGCAACAAGCTAGAAGTGGACCTTATGTGACACCCGCTGATAAGGGCAAACATAGGGGAAACTTTGATAGGAGATCTTGTGGAGGGAGTTCTGGTACCGTTAAGTGTTACAAGTATTGTGATTTAGGCCACAAGTCTTTTGAGTGTGGGAAGAATATTGTGAAATGTTCAAACTGGGAGGTCTTGGACATGCTACTACCGAGTGTAGGAGGAACATTGTGAAGTGCTTCAATTGTGGAGAAGTTGGTCACATTAGTACTAAGTGTACAAAGCCGAAGCAAGCTCAGGCGGGCGGAAAGGTGTTTGCATTAGCAGGGAAGGATACTACTAGTGCTGACCGTTTGATTAAAGGTACATGCTTTATTAATGGTACGCCTTTAGTTACTATTATTGATACGGGAGCGACTCATTCGTTCATTTATCTTGGGTGCGCTAAGCGTTTGAATTTTTTTATGTCTTCTTGGGGTGGTGAGATGGTTATTGAGACTCCTGCTTCAGGGTCGGTAACTACTTCTTTGGTGTGTGTAAGTTGTTCTTTGACCATGTATGGTAAAGATTTTGTTATGGATTTAGTTTGTTTTCCGTTGGAAGGTTTGGATGTGATATTGGGTATGAATTGGTTGCAATTTAATCGAGTTCATATAGATTGCTATCATAAGTTAGTAAGATTTCCTTCTTTGGATGATGATGAAGAAAAGAGTTTCCTATCCACGAAAGAGTTGAAGAAACTTTTAGTGGATGAAGCTCAAATGTTTGGTTGGTTTGCATCGCTGTCAGTGGAGAGCGAAGTGGAGATAAGTAGGTTTCTAGTGGTGTGTGATTTTCCAGAAGTGTTTCCGGACGATGTTAAGGATGTACTGCCGGAAAGAGAAGTTGAGTTTTCAATTGATCTAGTTCCGGGTACTAGACCGATTTTGATAGCACCATATCGTATGTCAGCTTCAGAGTTGGTAGTATTGAAGAAGCAGTTGAATGACTTGTTGGACAAGAGGTTTGTTAGGCCGAGTGTTTCTCCTTGGGGTGCACCGGTATTGTTGGTAAAGAAGAAGGATGGAAGTATGCGGTTATGTATTGATTATCAACAGTTGAACAAGGTGACAATTAAGAACAAGTATCTGCTTCCGAGGATCGATGATTTGATAGACCAATTGGTTGGTGCGCGTGTTTTTAGTAAGATTGATTTGAGATCAGGATATCACCAGATTCATGTGAAAGAGGAGGATATTCAAAAGACATCTTTTAGGACACGATATGGTCATTACGAGTATTTTGTGATGCCATTCGGAGTTTCTAATGCGCCAGGTGTGTTTATGGAATACATGAATCATATTTTTCATGAACAGTTGGATCGTTTTGTGGTTGTGTTCATCGACGACATTTTGATTTATTCTAAGTCTCAAAAAGAGCATGAAGAGCATTTAAGGATTGTGTTACATATTTTGAAAGAGAAGCAATTGTATACTAAGTTGTCAAAGTGCGAGTTTTGGTTGTCGAAGGTAAGTTTTCTTGGGCATGTTATTTCTAATGGTGGTATTAGTGTTGATCCATCCAAGATTGATGCGGTAATGCAATGGAAAGTTCCCAGATCGGTTACGGAGATTCGAAGCTTTTTAGGCTTGGCGGGTTATTATCGGAGGTTTATCGAAGGATTTTCAAAGTTGGCACTTCCGTTAACGCAATTGACTTGTAAGGGAAAGGCTTTCATTTGGGATATTTATTACGAAGAAAGTTTTATGGAACTTAAGAGAAGGTTAACAACGGCTCCGATCTTGATTTTGCCGAATCCGACGGAACCATTTGTAGTGTTTTATGATGCATCATGGTTTGGGTTAGGTGGTGTTTTGATGCAAGATGGAAAATTTGTAGCTTATGCTTCAAGACAATTGAGGGTGCATGAAAAGAATTATCCTACGCATGATTTGGAATTAGCGGCCTTGGTTTTTGCCCTAAAAATCTGGAGGCATTATCTTTATGGTGCGAGGTTCGAATTTTTTAGTGATCACAAAAGTTTGAAGTATTTATTTGATCAAAAGGAATTGAACATGAGACAAAGGAGATGGTTAGAACTTTTGAAGGATTATGATTTTGGCTTGAATTACCATCCGGGTAAGGCGAATGTGGTGGCCGATGCCTTGAGTCTTAAGTTGTTACATATGTCCGCATTGATGATAAGGGAATGGGAACTTTTGGAGTATTTTAGAGACTTGAGTTTGGTTTGCGAAATGACGCTGAGAAGCGTGAAACTTGGTATGCTACATGTTACGAATGATTTTCTGGCAACCGTTTGTGAAAAAAAAAGTTGATTTTGAAATTTGTTGATTTGATGATGAATGAGAATGAGGATTTCAAGGTTGATAATTTTGGAGTTTTGAGATTTCGTGGTTGTATTTGTATTCCCGGTGATGAGTGTAAACACCCCAAATTTTCCCTCACCCTTTTCACCATGGCTTGTGATCTTTCTCATTTGCATAAGTTCAATCATATCATCTCATATTGCATTCTTGCTTCACTGCATTGCTTCTAAGTCACCTGCATCTAGGGTTTGTGATCTGAGCAATCCAAGAGCTATTTGAGCCACTCCAAAGGTCTTCAATCACTTCAAAGGGGTCCATGTATGTTCAAGCATCATATTATATCCCCACAAAGTCAAGAAAGTCAAAGAATCACAAGAACTGAAAATGGCATAGAAGCAGAGCCAAGTTTAATTGCACAGATGACCTAGAATTAGGGTTTTGGTTTAAAAGGCCATAACTCCAAATTTTTTGGTCATTCTTGTTTCTATTGGTCTCTATATGTTATGAGGATCATGCATATCAATCTTCATGAAGAAATTCCATGGGGAAGGCATCTAATCAAGAATTGACTTCTTGAGCAAGTCAGTGCAAAATCAGGGCATCTGAGGCCCCCAATGACCCAACCAAAGGGTGTTCTTCATCATTTTGAATGAGTATGATCTTTATTTGATCATAGAAGATGTTAGAAGTTCACAAAATTGAAGAATTTCAAGCCATTTGCAAAGTTGCCTTTTTGGGAAAGTGACTTGTAATGGAAACTTGCCATTTTGGGAAAGTTTTTCAACCCTTTCTTTTTGATTCAAAAATGCTTCAAATGAGAAAACTTTGGTCATGAAAGTTGTAGAATGGATCCTCCCATTTTCAAAAAGTACAAGAACTCATTCTAATTCATTTTGGATCAAAAGTTATGGCCTTAAAAAGTTGGATAAAATCATTGAAATTTCACTTTTGCACAAAATGGAAAACTTGCAAATTCTCATGACAAGCCTTTGTGTGATTTTAATGTGACCTCTAATCATCATACAAATACAATGCATGACCTAAAAATCAGTTTGGCCCAAGGGATTTCCCATTTTTATGCCTTGAGTTTCAAGTAACCATAAGCCATTCTTCATGAAAGTGCAAAGAGGGATTTCTTGCAAAATGATTCTCAAAGGGATTGTATGATCTCTAGCTGGTCTCAAGACATTGCTATAACCTCATGAGGCATCTCACACCAAAAATTCAGCAAGACTTATCACATGCTCATGGCCAAAAATCATGAAATGTAACAAGTTGCCAAATTGCAAAAACACTTCAAACTTGTGATCCAATGCAACCAGCTGTCTTCTCTTGATCCTAGGGTCTTCCTTGACTCAAGCTGGGGCAGGACAAGCCCTAAGATTGCCTCTGACCCGAGCCATGCTTAGAGTACACAAAATCTTGACTTTCTTGCATTTTGCCCATACCAATCCCACAGTGCCACCACCAACTCTATGCCCAATAAAAGTCAAATATGTGGCCATCAAGCAACCCTAAACACACCATACACAAGCCATAAGCTCCCACATTGCAGCATACACAAAAAATCTGCCAAGAACTTCCCTCCTTCGAATCTCCTCATACAGCCCTCAAACATCAAAAATTCCTTCACACACAAACCACAAATCACTCATAGAACCAAATCCACCCCCTGAAACAGCATGAATCACCACACATAGAGACCTTCATTTCTGCTACACCAGAACCAAACAGTCACAACCAGCCACTCTCAAAGCATTCTAAGCCTCATTCTATCACCAGGAGGATCAAGGGAGAAGGATTGCATAAAGCTTGAGGCAGAAAGCTCAAAATCAGAGGAGCTTCATCTCAGGTAACATGAAGAACTTTTTTCCCAGAAACTGATTTTTAAGTTCTTTTATGATTCTATGTCTTCTCTTGATCATGAATATGTGTTTATTTTTTGAAATGGTGAAGAAACCAGCATGTATGGTATCTCTGAACATTTGCCCGTATTTTGTGTTTTGCTTCGATTCAGGCTTGTGAGTGAAAATAAATGGATTTGAGATGAGGGGTTAGGTTTAGATTGATGAGAGGATTGTTTTGGTGGAAGAAATTTCATGATTGGTAACCTGTAGAAGATTCTAGGGTTTTTGGTTCGCCGGAGAAGACGACCGGAACACTGTTCCGGCCGTCTGAATGTGTTTAACCCTAATTAGGTTTAGCAACGTAATTAATGAGAGTTTGAATTTGGACCGTAGATGAGGTGGACTGGGGTTGACTCCCGCGCGTGTGTGTGGCTCAGATCACATCATTAAACCCCTAATCTGTTTTATTAATTTAATAAATCATATTTAAGTTAATTAAGCCAGAAGAGATCCTGACCTTCCAATAGCGCACGCAGTAAACCATTGACTCCCAACTTTGAATCTCAGCCATGGATTGTGCATACTTTCTATTTAATTAATTTTTATTTCATTTTCTTGTCATTTAATTTGTACATTTTATTTAAAATAGCAAAAATCATTTAAAAATTATGAAAATTTTTGTCAAAGATTTCATTAATTTTTAAAACCCAAAAATATTTTTATTTTTATTTTTTGCATTAAAAATCATTTTTAAATTATTTAAATGTTTATTTTTAATTAGTTAATGGAAATTAATTAATTAAAAATGCATTTAGGTATTTAAAAATCACAAAAAAAATTCACATTGCATTTAGAAACATTTAGAAACATTATCCAACGCTCAAAGCAAATTTCTTTTTAGTTCTTGATGCCTTTTGATCATTTTCATTGGAATTAAATTCATTTTAAGGCATTATTTTGGTTCAAACTTTGAAAAATTCATTCTGCCTAACCCTTGAGAGTTTGAGAATGGTTCTTCTTGCATTGCATTCTTCATGGCATGTAGTTTGTAGGATAAAATTGGTTTGATTTGATATTTCATTTTCAATTTGTTTTGCATTTTTTCTTTGAGAGGTACCCCAAAACCCTAGTAATCTTAGGAAATTCATAACTTTCACTAGGTTAAGAGTTGGATCCTCTCCTTTGGGCAGTGAGCTTGTATAGGTTTAGGGTATCTTTGATTGCATTTTCAATTTTTTGTCACATCATTTGCTTCTGGTTTTGAGTTTTTGCTTTGCATGTTGTATGTAACCCTAATTTGTGCCTTCCTTTGCATCCATCTTTCATTTGCTTGCATCCAATGACTTGCCATGACTTTTTGTGCATCCACATGATTCATAATCCATCTTAGGACATATTAGAATCATGTTTGATCATTGCATCATTCCTTTGCCATGTAATATGTTCATTCCATTTCATAAACATTCATGAACTTCCATGGTTCAAAGCATGCCTCATTTGCATCCTTATGCTTGTATGATCACCCTCATCTCTTGTCATGTGTTTGCATCATCTCCTAGCATCATTAACTTCATGTTCTTGCTTCTAGTTTTGGTTTGCATCATGACATTGCATCTCATTTGCATTGCATTTCATTTCTTTTGCTAACTTTTCAGGTGGTAAGTTGTTTTGAGAAGTGAATTTGCCTTCACTTCTCACAATCTCTTCTCATCTCTTTTATGCATCATTGCTGCATTTTGTATGTGTATTAGAGTGAGCTTGCTCATTCATGTTCATCTTACTTTCTTTCTTCAAGCAACTTGTCTTCTTAAGTGAAGCAAGTTGTTTTGCTTCTCTTTGCTCCTTTCATCTGCTTCCTTCCTGGTGGTTTTCTCTGAAGATCTTCTTGTAAGCCTCACAAACCCTAGGATACCCAAGCATGATAACAATTAGGGTTTGATTAGTCCCCCATTTAGTTTTACCTTTGTGTCTTCTTTGAGTCTTCTCTTCTCATCTCATAATCAGGGACTAAACCTTAAAGGTTTTAAGGCTTTGTGATTAAGTTTATGCCTGCATCCTTCTATAAGGATGGAGTGTATAAATTTAATCCTAAGTGTTAAACCCTTAATGTGTTTAACTCCTTTAATCAATTCACTTAATAATCATCAAGACATCAAGCTTGTAACTTGGGCCTTGCATTAGGGTTCTAATTCTTCCTTAATTGGTTAAGAAGGACTAACCCTAGTGTTAATGGACAAGTCCCCCTCAAGTTGTCTTACAAACCATAAAAATCACTTCTTCATCTTATCATTAACTAAAATCCACTTTAATAAAGGCTTTGTTTTGTCATGAGGTTAATCCCTAATCATGGATTAAGTTGAGGAGTCTTCCTCGGCTTAAATGTTCTCATCTATTATCCTTCTATTAGGATGGTGTAATGAGTCCATTAAATCCTTGATTATGGCTTAATCTCATTACTTAACACTAAACAAAAACAACAAAAACATCTAAATAAATGCAAGTAGGTTAATGATCTTAATCCTACATCATGGTGATTAAGTGTGAGGTGTTTACTTCACACTTAAGGTATTCTCATTACCCCTAATCAGAGGGAAGATGTGATGAGTTTACTAACCCTTGGTTTAGGCTTAAGCTCATTTTCTTATGACAAAACTCCAAAAGAAATAAAAGATTGAAAACTCAAAAACAAACAATAATCGTCTCCTCCGGGATTCTTTTCTCATCTCATTCACTCATAAACGAGAACTTGCTTCTTTCGTCTAATGCAAGACAGTTTGCACCTGATCCAGACAGGTCATACACTTGAGCATAGACAAGTAAGCAGTTCACAAGTCAATTTATCTTTCAGCCTCTTTGGGTCGAACTACGGTGTTCTGACTTCCTCATTGCACGAGAGGATACGTAGGCATAACTTAACAGTTATCGAACAAAAGTCTCTGTATATCCCCCCTCTTTCTAGCCTTATTTTTAAGCCTCATAATCTTGAGCATTTCATTCTTGTTTTTACACTGACACTTCACTTATACACTTCACATTTCTTTTACACCGACACTTGCATTCTTTTCCAGCTTTTTGTAAACAGATTGCACTAACACTACCCCTTTAAAGACAAATCTTTTAAGCGTGGATCCTGTTGAGTACGACGGACAATCTGGGTGCTAATACCTTCCCAGGTTGTAACCAACCCCCTTTCTCAGTCTCTCTGGTTCGCAACCGTCTTATCCATATCTTTTCCTAGGTCTATGCAGCATTACCTTTCCTCCGGGATAAAAAGTCCTAGCTGGCGACTCTTTTCTTTTCTCTTGAGTTCACCCTTGTGTGTTCTCTCTCCTTTCGCCGACCGTTCGCGTCTGTACCCCTTCTGGCCCCGTGTCATTAGGTGGGAGCGACAGCTTGGCGACTCTGCTGGGGACCCTTATACTGTAACCAGGGCTTCTGGTTCTTTTTGTGGGTTCCTCCTAGCGCTTGTTTGATTTGAATTTACTGGGGGTGTTATGTGCTAATTGTGTTTATATATTTGTTTTACTTACTGCTTTATGTACAGCTTTATTTATTTCTTTCTTTACAGTTTTTCATATTTCATACTGTCATTATCATTGTTGGATCTGGTTTTCTGTTTTGGTGGGTAGGGCTTGATTGAGAGTTTAAGGTCCTATACCTGGGACCTGAGTGACACCTAGGCTAGAGTGGTTCATGTTCTTTCCCATTCCATTTCGGTCGGGTGCGGGAATATGAAACACGGTTCAGATATGGGTTTCTTCTTGAGAACTCTGTGCTACAGATTTCCTGTAGTACTAGGGCTATCTGGGAAGCCTGTTAAGTCTGGATGACCTTTATTATGACCTTCAGAAACTGAGGTGAATTAGAGGAGGATCCTTTATGATTATTGTAAACACTGTACCTCCGGGTTAGAAGTGTTTACACTTCTCATAACTGATCCAAGTCTGAGGATCCTTGTTTTAGAACACTACCTGTGAGGGGGTTGGGCTGTTTACAGGTTTGTAGGTACCCTTGGTCACATCATACCCTGCTACTTTGCTTGATTAAGAGTACCTCATTTTGGACAGTTCTTGTGATTTAACCCTGGATATGTGACTCTTTATTTGAGTCCCCCACCTTGGTTACTGGATTTCTGAACCTCCATCTGGACTTCTTGAACATACATGGACTTTATATCAAGACAGATAGTCAGATCCAGCTTGATCACAAACCCTTGCATATCATTTGCATACATCATCATTGCATCATTTAACATTTGTTTATTTGTTTTTTCAGGGTATCCACATTATATTTGGCTTGGTTTTGACCCCTTCATCTGCAGAGACCTTTGTTTCATCAATTATCTGTTTCAACTATCTTCATCAGTTGCCTGCTTCAGTTTGCCTTCATCACCAGCATCAGCCTATCAGTGGCTCATCTCCAGTATCAGTCTTGATTCTCATCAGCATTTGTCTTCAGCTCTTCATCAGCACTCATGTCTGCACCCAAGAAGAGCAACATTTCATACCATTTCTTTGAGCCTGTGTTGACTAGTATCAGGCAGGTCCAGTCCCTTATCACTCCAGACCACATCCCATTATTCAGAGAGCATTATGGAGGTATCCTTGATATGGTTATGGACCTAGACCCTTCTCAGAGGAGCATGATCCACACCTGCCTACAGTTTTATGACCCTCCTTTGAGATGCTTCACATTCCAGAACTTTCAACTTGGACCTCTGCTGGAGGAGTTTTCATCATTGATTGGAGTACCTGTCAGGGGTGGTATCCCCTTCAACCCAGAGATGACTTCTCCCGGCAATGGAGAAGTAGCAAAAGCACTGTACCTAGAGCCTATTTTGATTGAGCAGAATATGACAACAAAGGCTGGGATCCCTGGTTTGCACTTAGACTTCTTGATATCTCAGGCCATCCTGAAGGCCTCTTTGGGAGAATGGAGGGCAGTCTGTGCATTGTTAGCCCTCGGCATATATGGGGTTATACTGTTTGCAGATGAGCCCAAATTTATCAGCAAGAATGCCATTCATCTTTTTCTTCTGAGGAACCCAGTACCCACATTGCTGGGGGATTTCTATTATTCTGTCCATCAGAGGAATGAGAAGCAAAGAGGGAAGTTGGTGAGATGTTGTGCTCCTTTGTTTCACACTTGGCTGCTCAAACACCTACCTAAGTCAGATGCCTTCCTGAATCCCTACCAACAGAAGAATTGGGCTAAGAGACTTATTGCTCTGACTTCAGATGACATCAGATGGTGCACCCAGAGCACCAAAGGCAGGGACATAATAACTAGCTGTGGGCAGTACCCAAATGTACCTCTAATAGGAGTGAAGGGTTGCATCAACTACAATCCTTTGCTGTTTAAGAGACAACTGGGCTATGCTTTGGTCCACCCTCCTAGAATGCAAGATTTAGCTGAGACCATGTATTGTGAGATAAAGCCTAATCTAGCTGTTGTCAGGCAAGCATCCTGGGCTTGGGACAACATCCAGACCAAAGGGATGGCCATTCTTGGGAGGTGCAATAATGTGGCTTCAACTCAGTACTATGAGTGGTCTCATACTAGAGCTCAGATTTCTGGGATGCCCTTCACCATTGAAGATACACCTGGACCATCAACAGTACAGCCAACAGCCACAGTCAGCCTGGAAGAGTTTGAGAAGCTGAAGGAAAGGAATGAGAATTTGTCTCAAGCTCTGAAGAAGACCCTCTGGGAGAGGAGTGATGGTCGTCTGGACATTGAGAGGTTGGAGAAGCTTAGGGTGGAGCACCTGGCCAAGATTGAGAAAGCAGAGGACTACATCAAGAAGTCAAGAGCTGGGGAGCAAATATTGAAGAATGCCTGTAAAGAGGCCAAGCTCCAGAAGGCTAGGACTGATCTCTATCTGCAAGAAAGTCAAGCTAGGTGGGTCAGGATCACTGAAGCTCGCACTCAAGAAGACAAGAGAACTCAAGCCAGGATTGAGCAGTTAGAAGTTAATGAAAAGAAACAACAGGAAACATTGATGGCAGCCCAGAAGGAGATTTCAGAGTTGAAGCTTAGGGCTGGTTTGAAAAGATCAAAGGATCAGGACAGGCACAAGAGGCTGACCACTGCTATTGCCACTAGGAACCTCCTCATCAGGACTATTACAGAGCATCCAGCTGGTCTAGTGACTGAGGCACTACTGAAGGAGGTTAAGGAGGATGAGTTTGGACTTGATGTTTGACTTTTTGTTTGTTGTTGCTTTCATTTGATGTATTTTTCTTTTATGTTGTATTTTGACCCTTCAGGGGCATGTGTTGTAAAAAAACAAACTATGTATTATGCACCATTTGTAATATACCTGTTAGTTTGTTTTCATTGGGTTTCTCTTCTCAAGCAACATCAAAGCATCTTCCTCGGGGTCTGGAAAGGTCAAAACCAAGCACCAAGCCGGATACCTTGGAAAATAAATAGGCATACTGCATTGCATACTAACTTTTGTTTTGTTTTGTAGGTTTTGTTACTATTTTGTTTGTTTCTAACTTTGTTGTGGTTCAGGAAATATTGCTCGCAGAAGAGTGTTCCCCGTCAACCGTGCACATCGGTATCCTACTCGCAACAACCTTCCGGGTATTATAATGGAACAAGTACAGCAAGACCTGACCGAGGTCAGGACCCAGATGGCTAATGAAAGGGTGGAGATGAGAAACCAAATGGCCCAATTCATGACAGTGATGACTGGTTTGGCTCAGAGCCAAGAAAGGTTAAGGGCATTGGTAGAAAGACAAACCCCCGAGGAACCTCATCCTGGGATTGGAGGAACAAGTAACAATGAGAGGGGTCAGCCTCATGTTAATCCACCTGTATTTGGACCACATCTAGATCCAGAAGTCAACATCCTGGCTAATGTGCAAGGAAATACTACTGGGGGGAGGATCTTAGACCCCCAAGAGGAGCAATTCACTATCATGGGAGCTGGTGATGAAGTCTATGACCGAAGGTTTGATGAAATTGCTGAGAAGTTGAGATCTCTGGAGTCTCAAAATTCCCTGGGTTTTGATGTAATGGATATGGGGTTAGTAGACGGGGTGAGAATTCCCCACAAGTTCAAACCTCCGTGCTTCGAGAAATACAATGGAACCTCTTGTCCACGAACTCACCTGCAGTCTTTTCTGGGAAGACTTAAAGCATACACCATGGATGAGAAACTGTGGATGTTTTATTTTGAAGATAGTTTGACTGGGGCCTCAAGAGAGTGGTATTCACACTTGACCAGAGCCACTATTAGATGCTGGAAGGACTTGGCTGAAGCCTTCATCAGACAATATCAATACAATCTGGACATGGCTCCTAACATGACCCTCTTGATGGGAATGTCCCAATCCTCCAGGGAAAGCTTCAGGGAATATGCCCAAAGGTGGAGGCAGCTAGCTGCTGCTGTCCAGCCACCCATGTCGGAAAGAGAAATGGCCGACATGTTCATGAATACTCTACAAGGAACATATATTGATAGGCTGGCTGCCTTTTCTTCCACTAGCTTTGCTGACGTAGTTATAGCCGGAGAAAGAATTGAAAGTCTGTTAAAAATGGGCAAAATTTCTGATAATGGTGCAAGTTCGTCAAGTAATTCCAGGAAACCTTTTGTAGGACCTCGAAGGACCGGTGAGACAAATTCCATTCATGCCAGCAGGGGCAGACCTCAGTATGCCCACAGATCAGTAGCAGCTGTCACTATTCCAGCTCCGATTCCTCAGCAACCACCATATCAACAACCACATTATCAACAGCAAGTTCAGTATCCGCCACAAAGAACCTACAACAACAATAACAACAATCAACAGCAAAGACCCTTTCAGCAAAGACCATCACAGGCAAATAGGGTGATTAATCCTATCCCGATGCCTTATGCTGCCTTATTGCCACAACTCCTGAAGCTTAACTTGGTTGAGTTAAGGACATTGGCACCCCCAGATCCCTCCAATCTCCCGAAGAATTACGATGTCAACGCCAGGTGTGCTTTCCATTCCAATGCACCAGGCCACAATACAGAAAAATGCAGAGCTTTGCAAATGAAAGTTCAAGATCTGGTGGATTCTAAAGCCCTCAACTTCGCACCTCCTCCAAATGTCCACGGAAATCCTATGCCTAACCATGGTGGGCCGAGGATTAATGCCATTGAGGAAGATAAACCATCTACTCTGATCACCAATGTTGCACAAATTCGAACACCTCTGGTCGAAATTAAAGCTCAACTTCTAGAGTGCCAGGTGTTTCCCGGGTGTGAACTCGGTTGTGGGTATTGTAACATTGCAGTCAATGGGTGTGATAACATGAGAAGCGGCATAGATAGTCTTATCAAGGATGGTATCCTTCAGATCTCAACAACGGCGCCTACAAATCCAGCAATTCCTTTGACAACAATTCCCGATTCTTCTACAACAGCAGCAACAATCATTCCAACCGATTCATCAATATCGTCAACAGTGGCTTCATCCATCACTTCAACAAATCAAATGTCAACAACTGTTTCTTCTATAACATCAGCATCCTTTTTATCGGCATAATCGTCTACAACGCCAACAGAAATTAATGAAGATGTCTCAGCAGTCACCATCTACTATGATCCATCCAGTGTTCCTCCAGACAACAACTTCCACCAACAAGCAGTGGCACCTCCTGCCAGATCACCAGTCACAATTTACTACAATCCGCACACCATTACAGTACCCTCCTCTGCAGCAGTCAGTCCAGTTACCATCACAGTGCCTGGACTAGTTCCCTATGAAAGCAGCAATGCCATACCTTGGCATTATGGCTCTGATCTCTACTGCAACGAGGAGAAAATCACTTTGGATTCTTCAACCTCTTTTCCACAGATTGATAATGTTGGGGGAGGCGGAGGCTTCACCAGAAGCGGACGCCTTTTTGCCTCACAAGTGCAAAGACCTAATGCTGAAGCAGAAGCTGCTGCTAAAGCAAAAGGAAAGAGTGTGGTACTTGAAGAGCCAATTATCAGAGAAGCTCAGAAGACATCTTTTAAGCAAGATGTAGACGAGTTCATGAGAATCATAAAGAGAAGTGATTACAAGGTGGTGGATCAGCTTCACCAAACTCCCTCAAAAATCTCCATATTATCCCTGTTAATGTGTTCTGAAGCTCACAGGAATGCATTGTTGAAAGTCCTGCACGCAGCATACGTGCCAGAGGAGATTACTGTTAACCAGCTAGAAACTGTGGTGGCAAATGTCAACACCAGTCATGGAATGGGCTTCACCAATGTTGATTTAACAATGGAGGGACGTAACCATAACAAGGCTTTACATATCACCTTGGAATGCAAGGGTGCTGTTCTATCTCATGTACTGGTGGACACTGGGTCTTCACTCAATGTTCTACCAAAGAAAGCCTTAGTGAAGCTGGAGTATGATGGCTTGGCACTGCGTCCGAGTAATTTAGTGGTGCGAGCATTTGATGGCTCTAAAAGATCAGTGCTTGGAGAGATTAATCTGCCTGTGATGATTGGCCCACAAAATTTCAAAATTACCTTCTATGTGATGGACATTCAGCCGGCCTACAGCTAATTGTTGGGTAGACCCTGGATCCATGCCGCTGGCGCTGTTACGTCTACCCTTCACCAGAAGCTGAAATTCGAGTGGGAAGGCCAGATCATCACCATCTGTGGTGAGGAAGACATCTTTGTTAGCCATCTGGCTACGTATAAGTACATTGAGATGGATGGAGAAATCCATGAAACTATGAGCCAAGGGTTCGAGGCCCTGAACATTAATGAAGCATCTGCTGTACTAGGAACCTCCATAACGTCTTATCAGCAAGCCCAGAAGGTTGTTGAAGAGGGTACTGCCCAAGGCTGGGGCAAGCTGTTGCCCGTGGAGAAGAAAGAAGACAGATTTGGGTTGGGTTACAGACCAACTCAACAAGATCAATCAGAGGCTGCCAAGAAGCCCAATTTTGTCAGCGGGGGAATGCTTACCCCGGATGCTGTAAACAACTTGGAAGACGAGGAGGAAAGCGACCGCAACCTGGAGAGCTGGATACGTCCAAGGATCCCGGGGAGCCAAGTCCTTAACTGGTCTTCCCAGGAAATTATAAGGGTTACTCCTGCAGAGTAATTATTATTTCCTGTATTTTAAAGCATGCATCAAGTCTTGCATCTTGCCCAAGATGTCAAGACTCATTTTGTAATCGGGCCATCTTGTAATTTTTGTGCAAATGGATCAATCAATGAATGTCAGACATCTTTTGCAAATGAGTCTTTTTTCTTTTCCGCTCACTGTTTTTCGTTTTTTCTTTTTGTACAAAAATAAAATGGCAATGTTTTCCAAAATGATAACTTCATTTCACCTTTTCTAAACAAGATTAAAATTGATCACTAAAATGAACAATCTAAACCCTTGCAGAGAGTGCCCTCCAGATTGCACCGACAACAACACTGCTACGACTTCGTATGACTTTGACAATCCAATCAATTAAGCTGATGAAGGGGTTGAAGAAGATTATGAGCTACCTGAAGAGCTAGCCAGGTTGTTGAGGCAAGAGGAGAAGGTTATCACTCCTCATCAGGAGGAGATTGAAACGGTTAATCTTGGTACGGGAGAAGACATGAAAGAGGTTAAGATCGGGGCCTGCCTGCAAGATTCAGTAAAAGAGCAACTGATTGACATGCTTCGGGAGTATGTAGATGTTTTTGCTTGGTCTTATCAGGATATGCCAGGGTTGGACACCGATATTGTCATGCACAAGCTGCCTTTGAAAGAAGATTGCCTACCAGTAAAACAGAAACTACGCCGAACTCGCTCGGATATGGCAATGAAGATAAAAGAAGAGGTGCAAAAGCAGTGGGACGCCGGTTTCCTTGCTGTGACTAGCTATCCGCCGTGGGTTGCTAATATTGTACCTGTGCCTAAGAAAGATGGCAAGGTGAGGATGTGTGTGGATTACCGGGACCTGAACAGAGCCAGCCCGAAAGATGACTTCCCTTTACCTCACATTGATGTATTGGTCGACAATACGGCTCAGTTCTCGGTATTCTCCTTCATGGATGGATTTTCAGGATACAATCAGATCAAGATGTCACCTGAAGACATGGAGAAGACAACCTTCATCACACCCTGGGGCACGTTCTGTTACAAGGTGATGCCATTCGGACTGAAGAATGCTGATGCAACTTACCAGCGGGCTATGGTAACATTATTCCATGACATGATCCATAAAGAAATTGAATGTTATGTGGATGACATGATTGCCAAGTCCCTCACAGAAGAAGACCATCTGGTAAATCTGTTGAAGCTATTCAAGCGTCTGAGGAAGTACCAACTGAAGTTAAACCCCAACAAATGCACATTCGGGGTGCGATCCGGTAAACTGCTGGGATTTATTGTAAGTGAGAAAGGGATTGAAGTTGACCCTGACAAAGTTAAAGCCATTCAAGAAATGCCTGCACCGAAGACAGAGAAGGAAGTTCGAGGTTTTCTAGGTAGATTGAACTATATTTCAAGGTTCATATCTCACCTTACAGCAACCTGCGAGCCTTTATTCAAGCTGTTAAGAAAAGAACAAACGGTCAGGTGGAACGAAGACTGCCAGAGGGCTTTTGACAAAATCAAGGAATACCTAGAAGAACCTCCAATCCTTATGCCTCCAGTTGAAGGAAGACCTCTAATAATGTACTTGACAGTATTGGAGGAGTCAATGGGGTGTGTGCTGGGCCAGCATGACGAGTCTGGTCGAAAAGAGTATGCAATTTACTACCTAAGCAAAAAGTTTACCGACTGTGAACAACGTTATTCACTGCTCGAGAAAACTTGCTGTGCTTTAGCGTGGGCTGCTCGCCGACTAAGGCAGTATATGTTGACCCACACTACTTTATTGATCTCAAAGATGGATCCAGTTAAGTACATTTTTGAGAAGCCAGCACTTACCGGATGGGTTGCGAGATGGCAAATGATCCTCACAGAATATGATATTCAGTACACATCTCAGAAAGCCATAAAAGGCAGTGTATTGTCTGATTATCTTGCTGAACAACCCATTGATGATTACCAGCCTATGAGATTTGACTTCCCCGATGAAGACATCATGTTCATAAAAGCAAAAGATCATGAAGAGCCTGTTCACACTGAAGGGCCTGACCCGGAAGAAGAATGGACTATGATGTTTGATGGGGCTGTTAATATGAATGGTCGCGGTGTTGGTGCAGTACTCATTACACCTAAGGGGGTTCACATGCCTTTCTCGGCAAAGCTCACCTTCAACTGCACTAACAACGAAGCTAAATACGAAGCTTGTATTATGGGTCTTGAGGAAGCCATTGACCTCAGGATCAAGACTTTGACTGTGTTCGGAGATTCAGCTCTAGTAATTAATCAAACCAACGGCAAATGGTACACCCACCAGGATCATCTGATACCTTATAGGGACTATACAAGAAGGTTATTGACTTTCTTCACAACAGTCAAGCTTGAGTATATCCCTCGAGATGAGAATCAGTTTGCAGATGCTCTGGCTACCATTTCATCAATGATCAAAGTTCAAGCTGCCAACTTTGTGCCCCGGATTTCAGTATCCAGACTTGACAGACCAGCATACGTATTCTCAGCAGATGTTGTTAAAGATGATAAGCCCTGGTTCCATGACATTAAGTGCTTCTTGGAGGATCAAGCATACCCACCTGGGGCATCTTCCAATGACAAGAAGACATTAAGAAGGCTAGCTGGTAGTTTCTTCCTGAATACTGACGGTTCCCTGTATAAGAGAAACTTTGATATGGTGCTCCTCAGATGTGTTGATAAGACAGAAGCAGACCTGTTGATGCACGAGGTGCACGAAGGATCCTTTGGTACCCATGCAGGAGGGCATGCCATGGCTAAAAAGTTGCTAAGATCAGGCTATTACTGGATCACCATGGATGCAGACTGTTGTGCATATGCCAGAAAATGCCATAAATGCAAGATCTATGCGGATAAGGTGCATGTGCCTCCCAACCCTTTGAATGTGATGTCTTCACCCTGGCCTTTTGCTATGTGGGGCATTCATATGATTGGCAAGATTGAACCGACTGCTTCAAATGGCCACAAATTCATCCTGGTAGCCATTGATTATTTTACCAAGTGGGTCGAGGCAGCTTCATATGCAAATGTTACAAGGCAAGTGGTAGCCCGATTCCTGAAGAGAGACATCATCTTCCGATATGGAGTGCCCGAGCGAATCATTACTGATAATGGTTCCAACTTGAACAATAAAATGATGGAAGAACTATGCCGGGACTTCAAGATTCAACACCACAATTCTTCTCCTTACAGGCCAAAGACGAACGGCGCTGTAGAGGCAGCTAACAAGAATATTAAGAAGATTGTACAGAAAATGGTGGTTACCTACAAAGACTAGCATGAAATGCTACCATTTGCCTTGCATGGGTACCGTACATCAATCAGAACATCCACTGGGGCAACGTCGTATCAGCTTGTGTATGGTATGGAGGCAGTCCTACCTGTTGAAGTTGAATTACCCTCCCTGCGGGTACTAATGGATGTTAAACTAAACGAAGCAGAATGGATCCGATCCCGATACGAACAACTGAATCTGATTGAAGAGAAGAGATTGGCTGCAATTTGTCATGGGCAGTTGTATCAGAAAAGAATGAAGAAAGCCTTCGATCAGAAAGTCAGGCTCCGAGAGTACCAAGTAGGAGATCTTGTGTTGAAAAGGCTCCTCCCTCCTCATACAGACCACAGGGGCAAGTGGACTCCGAACTATGAAGGGCCATTCGTGGTAAAGAAATTTTTCTCCGGTGGAGCACTGATGCTCAGCACTATGGATGGTGAAGACTTCCTGTCCCCTGTGAATTCAGATGCAGTTAAAAAATACTTCGCATAAAATGACCCGCTGGACATAAAAAAAAAACAGAATGTAAGTCCAGGAAAAAATAGGGCATCCCGGCGAGTCAAAGACAGAATAAAAGACTCGGGCAAAAATAAGGGAAAATAAATAAAAAATGTACACCCGCTGAGTTGAAAAGCCGCATTGGACAACTCAGGCAAAAATGGGTATCCCGATGGATTGAAAACCCGAAAGGGCGATCCATGCAAAACAAGGGAATAAGCGAACAACTGTATTCTGAATTCATCTATATCACTTACGACTTGGTAAGCTTCGAAAGGTTCGAACGTCGGTCGAAATCAGCCTTCTTCAGAAAGCAAGACTAGGAGAACGTCAAATGTCATATGAGTCATAGCAAAGGGAAGCTCCTTGAAGCGTCATCAACATTGCCAGCATCTTTTGTTATCAATTTGTAACAAATCTCCTCATTTCAGGGGATTTGTTTCTATGACTGTATCTTGCCAATTCAGGGCACTCGAATTAATAAAATCAGATTTTCAGTCGCATTTCGTCTCATACTCTTTTATTTGCAAGATGTCCGATGTCGTTAATATATTAATTGCATGAATACAAATGTTTCCCTTCTAAAAATACGTGCTTACGGGAAATATACTTACTCCCGGGGGTGTCTAAAATCCTATGATGGAATCCAGTAAGGGATACCACGGGGTACTTGTGCGTTTCTTTGTCTTTACAGGATTGCAGGTATTCAAAAGTGCGACATGGGGCATGAAAGCTTCTCCCCAGCAAGCTGTCAAATTATTATCTACTCATTCCGTCTTTCATATTAGCACCGGAGGTGTTTTCTCCCCAGCTGAGTTGTCAAGTATCATCCTCAGCGGGATCCCTACATAAATCTTTAGGAAGATCTTCCAGTGATCTTTCTTCTTCCCCAACCAAGTGCCGACCAGGGAACCATCTCCCCGCAGAGTTTCAACCTCTACCAGGAAAAGCGACGCGTGAAGAAATCACAACAGAGTGAAGGAAGCTTTTACAAACCCCAGCTGGGTCCCCCATTGCTGAGATGGGTCTATCAGTGATCTATTTCCCCATGCAGATACATCTTATCAGATCTACCAATGATCTTATTCCCAGCAGAGATATCCACTTCATGCAGATCAGTCAGAGATCTTCACAGCAACGGGATCCGAATCCCGGATTGTTATCTTTGCATAATCATAGCATTCGCATCATATTTTCCCTACAAAGCGTAGCATTCCGTCTAATACGGAGCATTACGGCAAAAGTCAAACATATTGCATGATCATAAGCCATGTGTCGAACTGAAAGCATGCAAATACTGACAATCCATCAACGATATACATAATGCTCCCCAATTCCCCGGCAGAGGGCCGAAGCATTTCCCTTACATGATACATTCCCTTCGGCACTCGTCCGTGTCATCATTCCCCGGTAAATTACCCGAACAAACGGATGCTTACAGTACAGATACTTCTTGACACCCGTCCGTGTCATCCCCCCAACAGAAAGCCAAAGCGTCCCCTTTGCACTCACCACATATTTACCTATATCTATACAATTCCTTGACACCCGTCCGTGTCATCATCCCCAGCACAGTTGCCTAAACATTTTGTAAACCATATACTTGTTTATAATACACTTTTTTAGACACCCGTCCGTGTCATGCTCTCCACAGCAAGTTAGACACTCGTCCGTGTCTTACTTGTTGCTCATACTTTTTACTCATACAGATACTCGTCCGTATCTTGTATATGCCACCTAGAATCCCCTCAGATTCAACACTCGTCTGTGTTCTTTGTTAACCAGTTGATACTCGTCCGTATCATCATCTCTGAACATGCGTCAAGCGTTTGTTTCTACCGATACTCGTCCGTATCGTAGTCTTAAGGATGCTCGTCCGCATCTTTAATCTATACACTGTGTCAAACACTTATACCTTTCATTTCTTGGATGTAACCACTCATCCGTGTTTACTATTCCCCAGCGAAGTCCCCAACAAAACTTGTCAAAATATTTCCTTTCTATCTGACATTCGTCCTATGTCATGATACCTTTTCGGCAGCCGTACCCTGCCAGGTGATCGTCCTTCACCTTTTTGATGATCGTCCTTCATCACCCCTAGTGGAGTCTCTATTCATTAGAACCCCTTCCTATCCGATATTCGTCCTATGTCGTGATTTTTCAGCAGCCGTCCCCTGCTAGGTGATCGTCCTTCACCTCTTGATGATCGTCCTTCATCATTTTATCCGATGGCCGTCCCCATCGTTGATCTTGTTATTTGACATTCGTCCTATGTCATGATAAACCCTGAGAGCAGCCGTACCCTGCTAGGTGATCGTCCTTCACCTCTTGATGATCGTCCTTCATCATGCTTATCCGATGGTCGTCCCCATCGCCGACCTTATTACCCGACATTCGTCCTATGTCGTGGTACTTTCGGCAGCCGTACCCTGCCCGGTGATCGTCCTTCACCTTAGATGACCGTACCTCATCATTTATTTCATTTACCTATAATCCCCAGAGAGTCTTATAGCTTTACTTGATGGCCGCCCCCATCATAATCTCTTATATCCCCAGCATGTCGGTCGTCCCCGTCATTGCTTCATCCCCAGCAGTCGTCCTCTTCCCGACGGTCGTCCTTCATCGCCCGCACTTTATAAATATACTTTATTTTCCTTTTACAATCTATATCCCTTTTCTTCTTCATTCTGTGAGTGCAAATTTCGGACTGTCTTTGGTATTCAACCACAAGTTATCTTGTTTGCCTGATAAGCCGTCGCTTACATCCTGCACAGCTAACTCATGTTTGAATAGGGGCAGCTGTAAACACCCCAAATTTTCCCTCACCCATTTCACCAAGGCTTGTGATCTTTCTCATTTGCATAAGTTCAATCATATCATCTCATATTGCATTCTTGCTTCACTGCATTGCTTCTAAGTCACCTGCATCTAGGGTTTGTGATCTGAGCAATCCAAGAGCTATTTGAGCCACTCCAAAGGTCTTCAATCACTTCAAAGGGGTCCATGTATGTTCAAGCATCATATTATATCCCCACAAAGTCAAGAAAGTCAAAGAATCACAAGAACTGAAAATGGCATAGAAGTAGAGCCAGGTTTAATTGCACAGATGACCTAGAATTAGGGTTTTGGTTTCAAAGGCCATAACTCCAAATTTTTTGGTCATTCTTGTTTCTATTGGTCTCTATATGTTATGAGGATCATGCATATCAATCTTCATGAAGAAATTCCATGGGGAAGGCATCTAATCAAGAATTGACTTCTTGAGCAAGTCAGTGCAAAATCAGGGCATATGAGGCCCCCAATGACCCAACCAAAGGGTGTTCTTCATCATTTTGAATGAGTATGATCTTTATTTGATCATAGAAGATGTTAGAAGTTCACAAAATTGAAGAATTTCAAGCCATTTGAAAAGTTGCCTTTTTGGGAAAGTGACTTGTAATGGAAACTTGCCATTTTGGGAAAGTTTTTCAACCCTTTCTTTTTGATTCAAAAATGCTTCAAATGAGAAAACTTTGGTCATGAAAGTTGTAGAATGGATCCTCCCATTTTCAAAAAGTACAAGAACTCATTCTAATTCATTTTGGATCAAAAGTTATGGCCTTACAAAGTTGGATAAAATCATTGAAATTTCACTTTTGCACAAAATGGAAAACTTGCAAATTCTCATGACAAGCCTTTGTGTGATTTTAATGTGACCTCTAATCATCATACAAATACAATGCATGACCTAAAAATCAGTTTGGCCCAAGGGATTTCCCATTTCTATGCCTTGAGTTTCAAGTAACCATAAACCATTCTTCATGAAAGTGCAAAGAGGGATTTCTTGCAAAATGATTCTCAAAGGGATTGTATGATCTCTAGCTGGTCTCAAGACATTGCTATAACCTCATGAGGCATCTCACACCAAAAATTCAGCAAGACTTATCACATGTTCATGGCCAAAAATCATGAAATGTAACAAGTTGCCAAATTGCAAAAACACTTCAAACTTGTGATCCAATGCACCCAGCTGTCTTCTCTTGATCCTGGGGTCTTCCTTGACTCAAGCTGAGACAGGACAATCCCTAAGATTGCCTCTGACCCGAGCCATGCTTAGAGTACACAAAATCTTGACTTTCTTGCATTTTGCCCATACCAATCCCACAGTGCCACCACCAACTCTCTGCCCAATCAGAGTCAAATATGTGGCCATCAAGCAACCCTAAACACACCATACACAAGCCATAAGCTCCCACATTGCAGCATACACAAAAAATCTTCCAAGAACTTCCCTCCTTCGAATCTCCTCATGCAGCCCTCAAACATCAAAAATTCCTTGACACACAAACCACAAATCACTCATAGAACCAAATCCACCCCCTGAAACAGCATGAATCACCACACATAGAGACCTTCATTTCTGCTACACCAGAACCAAACAGTCACAACCAGCCACTCTCAAAGCATTCTAAGCCTCATTCCATCACCAGGAGGATCAAGGGAGAAGGATTGCACAAAGCTTGAGGCCAGAAAGCTCAAAATCAGAGGAGCTTCATCTCAGGTAACATGAAGAACTTTTTTCCGAGAAACTGATTTTTAAGTTCTTTTATGATGCTATGTCTTCTCCTGATCATGAATATGTGTTTATTTTTTGAAATGGTGAAGAAACCAGCATGTATGGTATCTCTGAACATTTGCCCGTATTTTGTGTTTTGCTTCGATTCAGGCTTGTGAGTGAAAATAAATGGATTTGAGATGAGGGGTTAGGTTTAGATTGATGAGAGGATTGTTTTGGTGGAAGAAATTTCATGATTGGTAACCTGTAGAAGATTCTAGGGTTTTTGGTTCGCCGGAGAAGACGATCGGAACACTGTTCCGGCCGTCTGAATGTGTTTAACCCTAATTAGGTTTAGCAGCGTAATTAATGAGAGTTTGAATTTGGACCGTAGATGAGGTGGACTGGGGTTGACTCCCGCGCGTGTGTGTGGCTCAGATCACATCATTAAAACCCTAATCTGTTTTATTAATTTAATAAATCATATTTAAGTTAATTAAGCCAGAAGAGATCCTGACCTTCCAATAGCGCGCGCAGTCAACCATTGACTCCCAACTTTGAATCTCAGCCATGGATTGTGCATACTTTCTATTTAATTAATTTTTATTTCATTTTCTTGTCATTTTATTTGTACATTTTATTTAAAATAGCAAAAATCATATAAAAATTATGAAAATTTTTGTCAAAGATTTCATTAATTTTTAAAACCCAAAAATATTTTTATTTTTATTTTTTGCATTAAAAATCATTTTTAAATTATTTAAATGTTTATTTTTAATTAGTTAATGGAAATTAATTAATTAAAAATGCATTTAGGTATTTAAAAATCACAAAAAAAATTCACATTGCATTTAGAAACATTATCCAACTCTCAAAGAAAATTTCTTTTTAGTTCTTGATGCCTTTTGATCATTTTCATTGGAATTAAATTCATTTTAAGGCAATATTTTGGTTCAAACTTTGAAAAATTCATTCTGCCTAACCCTTGAGAGTTTGAGAATGGTTCTTCTTGCATTGCATTCTTCATGGCATGTAGTTTGTAGGATAAAATTGGTTTGATTTGATATTTCATTTTCAATTTGTTTTGCATTTTTTCTTTGAGAGGTACCCCAAAACCCTAGTAATCTTAGGAAATTCATAACTTTCACTAGGTTAAGAGTTGGATCCTCTCCTTTGGGCAGTGAGCTTGTATAGGTTTAGGGTATCTTTGATTGCATTTTCAATTTTTTGTCACATCATTTGCTTCTGGTTTTGAGTTTTTGCTTTGCATGTTGTATGTAACCCTAATTTGTGCCTTCCTTTGCATCCATCTTTCATTTACTTGCATCCAATGACTTGCCATGACTTTTTGTGCATCCACATGATTCATAATCCATCTTAGGACATATTAGAATCATGTTTGATCATTGCATCATTCCTTTGCCATGTAATATGTTCATTCCATTTCATAAACATTCATGAAGTTCCATGGTTCAAAGCATGCCTCATTTGCATCCTTATGCTTGTATGATCACCCTCATCTCTTGTCATGTGTTTGCATCATCTCCTAGCATCATTAACTTCATGATCTTGCTTCTGGTTTTGGTTTGCATCATGACATTGCATCTCATTTGCATTGCATTTCATTTCTTTTGCTAACTTTTCAGGTGGTAAGTTGTTTTGAGAAGTGAATTTGCCTTCACTTCTCACAATCTCTTCTCATCTCTTTTATGCATCATTTCTGCATTTTGTATGTGTATTAGAGTGAGCTTGCTCATTCATGTTCATCTTACTTTCTTTCTTCAAGCAACTTGTCTTCTTAAATGAAGCAAGTTGTTTTGCTTCTCTTTGCTCCTTTCATCTGCTTCCTTCCTGGTGGTTTTCTCTGAAGATCTTCTTGTAAGCCTCACAAACCCTGGGATACCCAAGCATGATAACAATTAGGGTTTGATTAGTCCCCCATTTAGTTTTACCTTTGTGTCTTCTTTGAGTCTTCTCTTCTCATCTCATAATCAGGGATTAAACCCTAAAGGTTTTAAGGCTTTGTGATTAAGTTTATGCCTGCATCCTTCTATTAGGATGGAGTGTATAACTTTAATCCTAAGTGTTAAACCCTTAATGTGTTTAACTCCTTTAATCAATTCACTTAATAATCATCAAGACATCAAGCTTGTAACTTGGGCCTTGCATTAGGGTTCTAATTCTTCCTTAATTGGTTAAGAAGGACTAACCCTAGTGTTAATGGACAAGTCCCCCTCAAGTTGTCTTACAAACCATATGTCATACCCCAAATTTGTCCTACTCGTATATTTATTTTATTGAAAAAAATCAAAAAAATATTTTCCAATAACTTTTTGTATTTTTAATTCAATTCTTTTACATCGTATCTTTAAAATTTTATATTTCTAAAAAAATAATAGTTTATTTATAAATCAATTTCCATCCATTTTATGATCCATTTATATTCATTTCCTTGAATATTTTTAGACCAAATTTTCCTCTTTATTATTATTTTCCATTATGTCATTTTTTTAAGATTAAATCATTTTCTATTTTCCAATTTATTAAAACCATCATCCATTTTCAATATTCATTTAAATTTTCATTTTTTTTATTTAATGTCCCTTAAATGCATATTATTTCTACTATCTCTATTTCCATACAAAAATCATTATCATTACATTTTTCATCACCATTAGTATCATTTTTTAATTATTATTACTATTGTTATTATAATTATTGTTATTATTACTAAACTTTAATTTTTATTTTTCTATAGTTTTTTTTTATTATTATTAAAAAAAAGAGATCATTTTTTTAATTATTATTACTATTGTTATTATAATTATTGTTATTATTACTAAACTTAAATTTTTATTTTTCTATAGTTTTATTTATTATTATTATTATTAAAAAAGAAAAGAAAAAGTTAAGTTTGTTAATGCAATGCAATTTCAACGTGAGAGATGACAAATTCCACACAAAATTCATTTTACAAACAAATTGGACCCCACCATATGCAAATTGTTAACTGCAGAATTTCACTAGCCAAACGCATCAAACACAGCAACACAAAATTCCTCCACCACGCACAACTTTTCGGTCCGTATAACAATAACGCATTTCACAGCTCACACATGTCAAGGAATATCCTTCGAAAATCCTCCCTCTCTCACGTACGAAGACCTTCAAAATCACACTATAAATAAATCATCCTATCATTTGCAAGAAAAAAAAGAAGAAGCTTGAAAACCGAAAAAAGAAACATTCTGCAAAATAAACAAAACTTTCCCTTCATTAATTTCTTTTCCTGCAACAAATTGAAACAAAACCCAAACCCCCATCTTCTTCCTTCACACAACCATTACTCAACCTCCTTCAAACCTTCTTCTCAAACCCATAAACTACTCACAAATTGAAGGAAACAAACCCAAATTTCAACCACCGCAAAACCGAATCCAGAACTGTGAAACTCGCTATCACCGCAAAGAACCGCGTGAAACCGAGACCACCGAAACTCGCCGTGAACAAACCGTAAGAACAAATTGAGAGTTGGATCGAGAGAAACTGAGAAAACACAGAGAGATGTAAAAAAAATCGCGGCTGAAACGCAGAATCGGAGAGTGAAATCGCCACCAAAATTGATTTGAGGGTGGGTGTTCCGTTTTCTCTTTTTTTTTCCAGAACCGCGTGATATGGTTTCTTTCTTTTGGCATGTGATTGTGTGAATCGTGATATTAACACCAACCCTTTTTATTTCCTTTTTTATTATAATATTTATTAGGTTTTTTTTATATACTATTTATTTAATTGATTTTATAAACAATTGCCTAATCAAATTCAAGTTATTCAATATGATTCACCACACAAACTCACGGTTCACCACTTGTTGCTTGTTTCTTTTCTTTTATTTTTTTCTTCTTCTTTTTTATTTTATTTTTTATTTAATTATGATTGGTTGTTGGGCTCAGCCCAATCTGTTTACTATTAACACATCACTGTTAGTGCATATACCCCTTTTCCTATTGTCTTTATTATTATGGTTTTGTAGAACTTTATGATTTTTGTGATTAGTCTTGTTTTTATACGGCCAATGATATAACTGCCACTTTTTGATATTTGATTTTAAATCGACGTTATCAAAGTTGTTATGAGGCCACCTTTATTTTTTTTCTATTATTTAATCGATTATTCGATTTATTCGATTAATGATAAAATGTGATATTCGATTATTTAATCGACGTTATCCATTGAATTGAGACCGATTTTATTATTTTATTCACTATTATATTTTATTATTCGGTTAATGATAAAATGAGATATTTGATTATTTAATCGACGTTATCCATTAAATTGAGACCGATTTCATTATTTTCTCATTATTTTATATTTATTTTATGGGCCTATGATAAAAATATGGTTTATTGACATTCCATTTAGCGACGTTGTCTAAGCCAATTTGAGGACGACTTTTTCTTCATTTATTATTTTATCGATTTATTGGTTTATTTATATTTATTATTTGGTCTATGATATTATTATCCGATTTGTGACATTCAATTTAACGACGTTGTCCGAATCGATATGAGACCGTTTTCTATTCTTTTTTATGGTTTTTAATTAATTTAGATCCATTATTTATTGACTTTATTATTTAATCGGCCAATGATAAATGGTGATATTCGATTTTTAATAAATCGACGTTATCCCCTAATTTGAGGCCACACGTTTATTTTCCATATTATTTCTCATTATTTTTATTTATTTTATTTCGGCCGATGAATAAATATTTGAATATTCGATTTCTAATAAATCGACGTTATTTAAATTAAATATAAGGCCAAACTATTATTTTATTACTATTTCGACTTTATTTTATTTTTATGGTCGATGATATAACAAATGATCTAAATGTTCGATTTCGGCAAATCGGTGTCATTTAGATTAATATGAGACCAAGTGTATTTTTATCGCATTTCTTTTATTTAAATAATTATTTGATTATAAAGTAATGCTCGACTTCTCATAGAATGATTCTAACTTTGAATCAATTCTAAGACAGTTAAAGAGCTAAATTTCGACGCTTTCGGTTTAATTCGAGCTCCAACGGCTCCACCTTAGCTTAGTATTAGGATTCGTTTTTGCGTAACCAATTAACCCTTAACCTCCATTTTTGCATTCACCCTTCGCGATCGCTTTATGCCTCGCAATCGACCTACCAAAATGGTTCTCTTAAATCCAAACCCTTGATCCAACGTCAAGTGGTCTTAGGTAATAACACTTTAATAATATGAGAGAAATTGTACGCCACGAGCCTTAAGTGGTAGAAAGGAGGATTACGAGCTCTCGTTATTCGCTCCGATTATTCCATCGCAAGACACTTGGCTTGTTGGTTCGGAATAAACTATCCATAGTCTTTAGTGCAATTCGACTCCTAAAGAAAGATAAATAAAATTTGAATCCTTTTCCTCTTTTAGCAAGTAATTCATTAGGCATAAACATCCTTTCGCGCGTGACAATTTAGAAGGTTCCCATCGGGTACGATGGATGTAGGGGGTGCTAATACCTTCCCCCTGCATAACCGACTTCCGAACCTAGACAATGGTTACGATGACCTTGTCTTTATCCTTTCTTCCCGGGTTTTATCTATATTTTCCCTTTCCCTCTTTGGGAATAAATCAAAATTAGGTGGCGACTCTCAAGTCGGCCCATCCGCGACCGCATTCGCGAGGATCGTATTTTTTCGAGGTACGACAGTTGGCGACTCTGCTAGGGACTGGTTCACCCCTATGCAAGTCAAGCCTAATCTAGGTTGCTTCACGCTTGTTTGTATATTTGCCTTTATGTCTTACTTGTTTATGTTTTACCGTTTTCTTTATCGCTTTCCATATCATACCTTGTGGTTCTTGGATTGATATTTTGAAACTTGAGTGAAAGGCTCTATACCCGGGCTTTCGAGTGCAAACATAAGTTAGCAAGGTTGTGTAGTATGGGCTCCTGAGAGAACCACTCTCATGGGTTGTCGATACGAAAACTTCACTCGGAGTAGATTCTAATGAGAACAATGACGACCGTCAAGCTTTTGACGTGTGTGCTCAGTTATTTTCATTAGGTTCGTCGACTCTGAGGACCTTTAGAACCTTAAACCGTGTGGTTAAAACATCGGTTGATGGTTGCGTAGTATGGGGCACCAGGGTTCGCCCCCGCGTGGCTCGATACGAAAACCTCACTTGGAATAGACTTACTCAATGGAGTTGATTGACTGTCAAGAATATATAAAATTGGCACGTGCATCAAACAATTGAGGAAGGTCCATAACTCTGAGACTTTGTTTTAAACCCCGTGTCGATGATCGCGTAGTATGGGGCACCGAGAGCCTTCCCTCTCGCGTGGCTCGATACGAAGATCTCACCCAAAAGAGATTCATATGGTGAAGTCAATCAAACGTCATGCTTATGGCGCGTGTGATGAACAACCATAGGGATTGTTAACTTTGGGATTCCTTTAACTTTATAGCCTACCCGGCGAAATCCTTGCGAGGAAAGAGTTCCGAGTATCTTCCATCGTACCTTGGACTTGTGATACTGTGACTTTATGTTTAACATCTTTTTGCATTTTATTTGCATATCATTGCATTCATATCTGCATTCATTTTGCATTCATAGTCACTCATGTTCATTCGTTCTCGTCTTCAGAGTTGTTGAGTACCCGTCAAGCTGATTCCTCCATGCAAATACAGAACTAGGGCCCACGAAAGAAGAAGAATGGCCGAACAAGAAGAACACAACAAGCGAGTCAGGGAAGACATTGATGACCTGAAGAGCAGTGTGAGCAAGATTATGGATATGCTCCAAGTCTTGTCTACTAAGGACACTCCAGCTCAGAAGACTGTCACCTCTGAAGTCAGTAGTTTCGTCATTAATGCAGAGTCTTCAAGACCCGCTAGCACATGGCCAGAATTTGGATTGCCACAAGGTTATACTCCACCATTTGCAACTACTCAGATGACTGGTACATCTACCTTTTTCGAACCTGGAGTGTTCGCTGACTCTCAACCCAATGTGCATACTGTTGCCCAAACTGCTTATGCGAATCCTCCCTTTGTGCATAATCCACCATCATCGGTACAAGGTGAGGCTGGGAATTTTGAGGATGTTAGGGAACAATGTATGACTCTGGAAAAGAGGATAAGAGCTGTCGAGGGATTTGATGTTTTCAACGCTACCGCATCAGACATGTGTTTGGTTTCGAATTTGGTTATGCCAGACAAGTTCAAAATGCCCATATTTGAAAAATACAAGGGAGACACTTGCCCAAAAATCCACATGATCATGTATTGCCGCAAAATGGCCGCCCATGCTGATAAAGACAAACTACTCATCCATTGCTTCCAAGATAGTTTGAGTGGGGCATCTTTGAAATGGTATATGGGACTCGAGAAAAATCGTATCCAATGCTGGCAGGATTTGCTTGATGCATTCCTAAAACAATACAAATACAATCTGGACATGGCGCCTGACCGCCGTCAGCTTCAAAACATGGCTCAGAAAGAAAAGGAATCATTCAAGGAGTATGCTCAGCGCTAGAGAAAGCTAGCTGCTCAGGTTGAGCCTCCCTTGGCAGAGAAAGAGCTGACTGGTCTGTTCATGGACACCCTTCAACCTCTTTATTGGGAAAGGATGATTGGCAGTGTGTCTTCTAGTTTTGCTGACCTAGTCACTATTGGAGAAAGGCTAGAGGAAGGAATTAGAAAGGGCAAGTTTGGAAGTACCGAAGCTTCTAATGCTGCGAGAAAGTCCTCTGGGAATTTTCAAAAGAAGAAAGAGGGTGATACTCATGATGTCAACACTAAAAGAAAAGCCTATTACAGACAACAACAGTATGGTGAAGCCCAAGTAGCCGCAATTGCTCCTATGGTTAATGCTCCACCAGCTCGAGCTCCCCCACAAAGGAATGTGGGTTAGAATCAGACTCGCAATCCCCGGCCAAGGGCTCCTATTGATCCTATTCCCATGAAGTATGCTGAGATTTTCCCTTCCTTATGCAAAAAAGGTCTTGTTACCACTAGACCTCTTAACCCTCCAAATCCTCTTCCACCAGGATTTAGGAGTGACCTCCATTGCCCATTCCATGAAGGAGCTGCAGGTCATGATATTGAGAACTGTTTTGCTTTCCAAGCTCGAGTTCAAGACTTGGTCAGGGGAGACTTGCTCACCTTCACACCGAGAAAGGTTCCCAGGGTTGAAATAGATCCCATGCCAAAATAAAGTGGCTGAAGATTTGATTGAAGAATCACAAGTTATTACCTAAAGCCAGTGGATCAGACGGGAAAGCTCATCCTTGCTACTGATTAGACACTAGGCCTTGTTTCTTTTCAGTTTTAATTTCCTTGTTTATGTTATGTGTACTTGTTTAAAGACTTTATTTGTTCTTTAATGTTAATGTTAATGAAATGAGCATCGCATGTTTTTGAATCAATTCATTCACCTTCATATTTGTGCGTATTTATGCTTTTCATTTTAAAAAATTCCAAACAATATATACCATTGTTTCTCTTATTCATTTATTGTATAAGCAATGATTGGGCGGAGGATGACGAAAAATACCCAAATTGTTGAATGGTATGCTTTCAAAATAAAACCTTGCTGATGATATACAGGCATTGTTTCAACTTCTAAACACTGGAGAAATAAGGAAGTTAATCCATTACCAACCCCTTTGAGCCTAGAAGTTGGAGTTTCTTTCTACACGAAAAAAAAACCCATAATCTTAACCCGGGGCAGGGTAGTTCTCAATTAATTCAAATATGCATTCAAATTCAGGAGGATTATTCGTTACATCTTTCAATAAGGATTTCAAGTCCAATTTTTCCTTCGCACATTTGTCGAGGAAGTTAATGGAAGTCATTGTCCAAATCAAAAAGCCGCTAAGTCAACACCCAAAAGGCGACTTAGGAAAAAATAAAAGCATCCCGGTGGACTGAAAGCATCAAAGATACAGTCCAGGCAAAAGTTAGGGATAATAAGAATTTCAAATCATGAGAGGTCACCAAAAATCCTCAACAAACACAAAGATGAGCTGATCCAAAATCCTCATCAAATAAACCAACAAATGTTGGGAAATAAGCAATGACTGTTGTCCAATAATCCTTTGGCTTCTGAGCCATCTTCCTCAGTGCAACCTTAAGTAATCTGAATGCATAGGTTGGATTAGTTGAGCGTAGGATTGGAGATCATCATGGAGAATGGGATGGGTAAAAATTAAATTTTGAGCCTTATATCCTTTGTTTCATAAACCGTGAACCAAGCCACGTTACAACCATTTAAAAGACCTAATTGAAGTTCGGTTTGTTTCGAAAGCATATCTCAACAAGGTTGCGTAAGCTGACTCCCCAAGAGATTTGCCAATTATTTGCTTTGGTATCATACCTTTTTCATATTTTCAATTTGCATTATCTTTCACTTTGCACTTTGCATGACTTAATAAACAGTGTATTCTTGCCAGTATTTCATTTTCTTTACACCAATATCATTCCAATAATGATTTTGATTTCAAAATTTGTGCTTGAGCATTGTATTAAAATTAACATTTTTTTAATGAAAATTTTATTTACAATAAGTACTCATTATCAAGGAATTCTAAACGGTTGAGAAACTTGATCGGTGGTCCTATCAGGGGCATATTGCAATCAAAGATCTTGTTATTCAGAAAGAATCTTCTTCAGGACTCATGTTGGGGCAAGCATTTCAAGCGACCAGTCAATCAGCCACTTCAGAATCATTTAACATGGGGCAGTCTACGTCAAGCAATCCCCAAACAAAGCTTATCACTCCTTCCCAAAAGGATCAACATCCGGATACGTCTAACAAGTCTAATAATATAGTTGGCAAAAGTTCACTGTGTTGTGGAATCAGCTATTTCAGCCGCACCTCTCCAAAGAGTCTTATCCTGTGGTCTCAGCATTTGCATTGCAATCATTGCATCATTTGCATCATACAATTTCATATCGAGCATAGCACGAAGTTTACTTCATGCTCATATGAATTTCTCGATGTCTTGTTATCTTACATTATAGTCAAAGTCCAACTCACTTGGCACCTGTCAAAGCAGTCGTGTCTGTCACCCTGTCTTTCATGTTTATTTTCTTTTCCTTCAAAATGTGTTAAGTTTGGCGTGGAATCCTTTTTTCCTTCAAACTGTGTCAAGTTTGGCGTGGAACCTTTTTCCTTCAAACTGTGTCAAGTTTGGCGTGGAATCCTTTTTTCCTTCAAACTGTGTCAAGTTTGGCGTGGAATCCTTTTTTCCTTCAAACTGTGTCAAGTTTGGCGTGGAATCCTTTTTTCCTTCAAACTGTGTCAAGTTTGGCGTGGAATCCTTTTTTCCTTCAAACTGTGTCAAGTTTGGCGTGGAACCTTTTTCCTTCAAACTGTGTCAAGTTTGGCGTGGAACCTTTTTCCTTCAAACTGTGTCAAGTTTGGCGTGGAACCCTTTTCCTTCAAACTGTGTCAAGTTTGGCGTGGAATCCTTTTTTCCTTCAAATTGTGTCAAGTTTGGCGTGGAATCCTTTTTTCCTTCAAACTGTGTCAAGTTTGGCGTGGAATCCTTTTTTCCTTCAAACTGTGTCAAGTTTGGCGTGGAATCCTTTTTTCCTTCAAACTGTGTCAAGTTTGGCGTGATATCCTTTTTTCCTTCAAACTGTGTTAAGTTTGGCATGAAACTCTTTTCCTTCAAACTGTGTTAAGTTTGGCGTGGAACCCTCTTCCTTCAAACTTTGTTAAGTTTGGCGTGGAACCCTTTTCATTCAAACTTTATTAAGTTTGGCGTGAAAATCTTTTCCTTTAAATTTGTCTTATTGATAAATTTGGCGTGGATATTTTCTTTTCCTTCAAACTGTGTGAAGTTTGACGTGGATCTTTTTTTTCAACTGTCTCTCCCTGGTTCATACCATTGAGAAGTTTGGCTTGAGTCTTTACTTCAAGTAGCATCTCTATGAATGTCTTGTTGAAAGGTTTGATCTTTCCCTCGGTACCTTTATAATTTGGTCTCATTCCACATCTAGTACTCTTCTAGATGTTTCGGGCGTTGATTTCCAAATTTGGTGTTTGTACATCATAGTTTTTCTGGATGTCTTTATTACCTTTCTCAGGGTTTATTTTTCTCGTTTCAATTATTTCTGACTTTTCCCTGTTACCCAGACAGATTTTCATGAATATTTTGTTTTTCTTCAACCAATTTCTTACCTTTTGATTTTCATCATTTTCTTCTCATTTCATCATATTCGCAGACTTTATGTCATCATGTTTCATATCGCATTCAAACTGCATTCATCCCAAGCAATTGCATCCATGCAAGCATATCATATTGCATTTTGCCGTGGACAAATTTTCGGTTATTCTTGTATCTAATTGACTTTTACCTTAGAATTGAATGTCCTGCGGTGATTCAATTCTTCGGGTTCAAGGAAATTAGATAGGGGCATCTGTCATACCCCAAATTTGTCCTACTCGTATATTTATTTTATTATTCAGAAAAAAAATCAAAAAAATATTTTCCAATAACTTTCTGTATTTTTAATTCAATTCTTTTACATCGTATCTTTAAAATTTTATATTTCTAAAAAAATAATAGTTTATTTATAAATCAATTTCCATCCATTTTATGATCCATTTATATTCATTTCCTTGAATATTTTTAGACCAAATTTTCCTCTTTTATTATTATTTTCCATTATGTCATTTTTTTAAGATTAAATCATTTTCTATTTTCCAATTTATTAAAACTATCATCCATTTTCAATATTCATTTAAATTTTCATTTTTTATTTAATATCCCTTAAATGCATATTATTTCTACTATCTCTATTTCCATACAAAAATCATTATCATTACATTTTTCATCACCATTAGTATCATTTTTTAATTATTATTACTATTGTTATTATAATTATTGTTATTATTACTAAACTTTAATTTTTATTTTTCTATAGTTTTTTTATTATTATTAAAAAAAAGAGATCATTTTTTTAATTATTATTACTATTGTTATTATAATTATTGTTATTATTACTAAACTTAAATTTTTATTTTTCTATAGTTTTTTTATTTATTATTATTATTAAAAAAGAAATGAAAAAGTTAAGTTTGTTAATGCAATGCAATTTCAACGTGAGAGATGACAAATTCCACTCAAAATTCATTTTACAAACAAATTGGACCCCACCATATGCAAATTGTTAACTGCAGAATTTCACTAGCCAAACGCATCAAACACAGCAACACAAAATTCCTCCACCACGCACAACTTTTCGGTCCGTATAACAATAACGCATTTCACAGCTCACACATGTCAAGGAATATCCTTCGAAAATCCTCCCTCTCTCACGTACGAAGACCTTCAAAATCACACTATAAATAAATCATCCTATCATTTGCAAGAAAAAAAAGAAGAAGCTTGAAAACCGAAAAAAGAAACATTCTGCAAAATAAACTAAACTTTCCCTTCATTAATTTCTTTTCCTGCAACAAATTGAAACAAAACCCAAACCCCCATCTTCTTCCTTCACACAACCATTACTCAACCTCCTTCAAACCTTCTTCTCAAACCCATAAACTACTCACAAATTGAAGGAAATAAACCCAAATTTCAACCACCGCAAAACCGAATCCAGAACTGTGAAACTCGCTATCACCGCAAAGAACCGCGTGAAACAGAGACCACCGAAACTCGCAGTGAACAAACCGTAAGAACAAATTGAGAGTTGGATCGAGAGAAACCGTAAGATTCTAGGGTTTTTGGTTCGCCGGAGAAGACGACCGGAACACTGTTCCGGCCGTCTGAATGTGTTTATCCCTAATTAGGTTTAGCAGCGTAATTAATAAGAGTTTGAATTTGGACCGTAGATGAGGTGGACTGGGGTTGACTCCCGCGCGTGTGTGTGGCTCAGATCACATCATTAAAACCCTAATCTGTTTTATTAATTTAATAAATCATATTTAAGTTAATTAAGCCAGAAGAGATCCTGACCTTCCAATAGCGCGCGCAGTCACCATTGACTCCCAACTTTGAATCTCAGCCATGGATTGTGCATACTTTCTATTTAATTAATTTTTATTTCATTTTCTTGTCATTTAATTTGTACATTTTATTTAAAATAGCAAAAATCATTTAAAAATTATGAAAATTTTTGTCAAAGATTTCATTAATTTTTAAAACCCAAAAATATTTTTTTTTTATTTTTTGCATTAAAAATCATTTTTAAATTATTTAAATGTTTATTTTTAATTAGTTAATGGAAATTAATTAATTAAAAATGCATTTAGGTATTTAAAAATCACAAAAAAAATTCAAATTGAATTTAGAAACATTTAGAAACATTATCCAACTCTCAAAGCAAATTTCTTTTTAGTTCTTGATGCCTTTTGATCATTTTCATTGGAATTAAATTCATTTTAAGGCAATATTTTGGTTCAAACTTTGAAAAATTCATTCTGCCTAACCCTTGAGAGTTTGAGAATGGTTCTTCTTGCATTGCATTCTTCATGGCATGTAGTTTGTAGGATAAAATTGGTTTGATTTGATATTTCATTTTCAATTTGTTTTGCATTTTTTCTTTGAGAGGTACCCCAAAACCCTAGTAATCTTAGGAAATTCATAACTTTCACTAGGTTAAGAGTTGGATCCTCTCCTTTGGGCAGTGAGCTTGTATAGGTTTAGGGTATCTTTGATTGCATTTTCAATTTTTTGTCACATCATTTGCTTCTGGTTTTGAGTTTTTGCTTTGCATGTTGTATGTAACCCTAATTTGTGCCTTCCTTTGCATCCATCTTTCATTTGCTTGCATCCAATGACTTTCCATGACTTTTTGTGCATCCACATGATTCATAATCCATCTTAGGACATATTAGAATCATGTTTGATCATTGCATCATTCCTTTGCTATGTAATATGTTCATTCCATTTCATAAACATTCATGAAGTTCCATGGTTCAAAGCATGCCTCATTTGCATCCTTATGCTTGTATGATCACCCTCATCTCTTGTCATGTGTTTGCATCATCTCCTAGCATCATTAACTTCATGTTCTTGCTTCTGGTTTTGGTTTGCATCATGACATTGCATCTCATTTGCATTGCATTTCATTTCTTTTGCTAACTTTTCAGGTGGTAAGTTGTTTTGAGAAGTGAATTTGCCTTCACTTCTAACAATCTCTTATCATCTCTTTTATGCATCATTGCTGCATTTTGTATGTGTATTAGAGTGAGCTTGCTCATTCATGTTCATCTTACTTTCTTTCTTCAAGCAACTTGTCTTCTTAAATGAAGCAAGTTGTTTTGCTTCTCTTTGCTCCTTTCATCTGCTTCCTTCCTGGTGGTTTTCTCTGAAGATCTTCTTGTAAGCCTCACAAACCCTAGGATACCCAAGCATGATAACAATTAGGGTTTGATTAGTCCCCCATTTAGTTTTACCTTTGTGTCTTGTTTGAGTCTTCTCTTCTCATCTCATAATCAGGGATTAAACCTTAAAGGTTTTAAGGCTTTGTGATTAAGTTTATGCCTGCATCCTTCTATTAGGATGGAGTGTATAACTTTAATCCTAAGTGTTAAACCCTTAATGTGTTTAACTCCTTTAATCAATTCACTTAATAATCATCAAGACATCAAGCTTGTAACTTGGGCCTTGCATTAGGGTTCTAATTCTTCCTTAATTGGTTAAGAAGGACTAACCCTAGTGTTAATGGACAAGTCCCCCTCAAGTTGTCTTACAAACCATATGTCATACCCCAAATTTGTCCTACTCGTATATTTATTTTATTATTCAGAAAAAAATCAAAAAAATATTTTCCAATAACTTTCTGTATTTTTAATTCAATTCTTTTACATTGTATCTTTAAAATTTTATATTTCTAAAAAAATAATAGTTTATTTATAAATCAATTTCCATCCATTTTATGATCCATTTATATTCATTTCCTTGAATATTTTTAGACCAAATTTTCCTCTTTTATTATTATTTTCCATTATGTCATTTTTTTAAGATTAAATCATTTTCTATTTTCCAATTTATTAAAACCATCATCCATTTTCAATATTCATTTAAATTTTCATTTTTTTATTTAATGTCCCTTAAATGCATATTATTTCTACTATCTCTATTTCCATACAAAAATCATTATCATTACATTTTTCATCACCATTAGTATCATTTTTTAATTATTATTACTATTGTTATTATAATTATTGTTATTATTACTAAACTTTAATTTTTATTTTTCTATAGTTTTTTTTTATTATTATTAAAAAAAAGAGATCGTTTTTTTAATTATTATTACTATTGTTATTATAATTATTGTGATTATTACTAAACTTAAATTTTTATTTTTCTCTAGTTTTTTTATTATTATTATTATTAAAAAAGAAAAGAAAAAGTTAAGTTTGTTAATGCAATGCAATTTCAACGTGAGAGATGACAAATTCCACACAAAATTCATTTTACAAACAAATTGGACCCCACCATATGCAAATTGTTAACTGCAGAATTTCACTAGCCAAACGCATCAAACACAGCAACACAAAATTCCTCCACCACGCACAACTTTTCGGTCTGTATAACAATAACGCATTTCACAGCTCACACATGTCAAGGAATATCCTTCGAAAATCCTCCCTCTCTCACGTACGAAGACCTTCAAAATCACACTATAAATAAATCATCCTATCATTTGCAAGAAAAAAAAGAAGAAGCTTGAAAACCGAAAAAAGAAACATTCTGCAAAATAAACTAAACTTTCCCTTCATTAATTTCTTTTCCTGCAACAAATTGAAACAAAACCCAAACCCCCATCTTCTTCCTTCACACAACCATTACTCAACCTCCTTCAAACCTTCTTCTCAAACCCATAAATTACTCACAAATTGAAGGAAACAAACCCAAATTTCAACCACCGCAAAACCGAATCCAGAACTGTGAAACTCGCTATCACCGCAAAGAACCGCGTGAAACCGAGACCACCGAAACTCGCCGTGAACAAACCGTAAGAACAAATTGAGAGTTGGATCGAGAGAAACTGAGAAAACACATAGAGATGTAAAAAAAAATCGCGGCTGAAACGCAGAATCGGAGAGTGAAATCGCCGCCAAAATTGATTTGAGGGTGGGTGTTCCGTTTTCTCTTTTTTTTCCAGAACCGCGTGATATGGTTTCTTTCTTTTGGCATGTGATTGTGTGAATCATGATATTAACACCAACCCTTTTTATTTCCTTTTTTATTATAATATTTATTAGGTTTTTTTTATATACTATTTATTTAATTGATTTTATAAACAATTGCCTAATCAAATTCAAGTTATTCAATATGATTCACCACACAAACTCACGGTTCACCACTTGTTGCTTGTTTCTTTTCTTTTATTTTTTTCTTCTTCTTTTTTATTTTATTTTTTATTTAATTATGATTGGTTGTTGGGCTCAGCCCAATCTGTTTACTATTAACACATCACTGTTAGTGCATATACCCCTTTTCCTATTGTCTTTATTATTATGGTTTTGTAGAACTTTATGATTTTTGTGATTAGTCTTGTTTTTATACGGCCAATGATATAACTGCCACTTTTTGATATTTGATTTTAAATCGACGTTATCAAAGTTGTTATGAGGTCACCTTTATTTTTTGCTATTATTTAATTGATTATTCGATTTATTCGATTAATGATAAAATGTGATATTCGATTATTTAATCGACGTTATCCATTGAATTGAGACCGATTTTATTATTTTATTCACTATTATATTTTATTATTCGGTTAATGATAAAATGAGATATTCGATTATTTAATCGACGTTATCCATTAAATTGAGACCGATTTCATTATTTTCTCATTATTTTATATTTATTTTATGGGCCTATGATAAAAATATGGTTTATTGACATTCCATTTAGCGACGTTGTCTAAGCCAATTTGAGGACGACTTTTTCTTCATTTATTATTTTATCGATTTATTGGTTTATTTATATTTATTATTTGGTCTATGATATTATTATCCGATTTGTGACATTCAATTTAATGACGTTGTCCGAATCGATTTGAGACCGTTTTCTATTCTTTTTTATGGTTTTTAATTAATTTAGATCCATTATTTATCGACTTTATTATTTAATCGGCCAATGATAAATGGTGATATTCGATTTTTAATAAATCGACGTTATCCCCTAATTTGAGGCCACACGTTTATTTTCCATATTATTTCTCATTATTTTTATTTATTTTATTTTGGCCGATGAATAAATATTTGAATATTCGATTTCTAATAAATCGACGTTATTTAAATTAAATATAAGGCCAAACTATTATTTTATTACTATTTCGACTTTATTTTATTTTTATGGTCGATGATATAACAAACGATCTAAATGTTCGATTTCGGCAAATCGGTGTCATTTAGATTAATATGAGACCAAGTGTATTTTTATCGCATTTCTTTTATTTAAATAATTATTTGATTATAAAGTAATGCTCGACTTCTCATAGAATGATTCTAACTTTGAATCAATTCTAAGACAGTTAAAGAGCTAAATTTCGACGCTTTCGGTTTAATTCGAGCTCCAACGGCTCCACCTTAGCTTAGTATTAGGATTCGTTTTTGCGTAACCAATTAACCCTTAACCTCCATTTTTGCATTCACCCTTCGCGATCGCTTTATACCTCGCAATCGACCTACCAAAATGGTTCTCTTAAATCCAAACCCTTGATCCAACGTCTAGTGGTCTTAGGTAATAACACTTTAATAATAAAAGAGAAATTGTACGCCACGAGCCTTAAGTGGTAGAAAGGAGGATTACGAGCTCTCGTTATTCGCTCCGATTATTCCGTCGCAAGACACTTGGCTTGTTGGTTCGGAATAAACTATCCATAGTCTTTAGTGCAATTCGACTCCTAAAGAAAGATAAATAAAATTTGAATCCTTTTCCTCTTTTAGCAAGTAATTCATTAGGCATAAACATCCTTTCGCGCGTGACAATTTAGAAGGTTCCCATCGGGTACGATGGATGTAGGGGGTGCTAATACCTTCCCCCTGCATAACCGACTTCCGAACCTAGACAATGGTTACGATGACCTTGTCTTTATCCTTTCTTCCCGGGTTTTATCTATATTTTCCCTTTCCCTCTTTGGGAATAAATCAAAATTAGGTGGCGACTCTCAAGTCGGCCCAACCGCGACCGCATTCGCGAGGATCGTATTTTTTCGAGGTACGACACCATAAAAATCACTTCTTCATCTTATCATTAACTAAAATCCACTTTAATAAAGGCTTTGTTTTGTCATGAGGTTAATCCCTAATCATGGATTAAGTTGAGGAGTCTTCCTCGGCTTAAATGTTCTCATCTATTATCCTTATATTAGGATGGGGTAATGAGTCCATTAAATCCTTGATTATGGCTTAATCTCATTACTTAACACTAAACAAAAACAACAAAAACATCTAAATAAATGCAAGTAGGTTAATGATCTTAATCCTACATCATGGTGATTAAGTGTGAGGTGTTTACTTCACACTTAAGGTATTCTCATTACCCCTAATCAGAGGGAAGATGTGATGAGTTTACTAACCCTTGGTTTAGGCTTAAGCTCATTTTCTTATGACAAAACTCCAAAAGAAATAAAAGATTGAAAACTCAAAAACAAACAATAATCGTCTCCTCCGGGATTCTTTTCTCATCTCATTCACTCATAAACGAGAACTTGCTTCTTCCGTCTAATGCAAGACAGTTTGCACCTGAGCCAGACATGTCATACACTTGAGCATAAACAAGTAAGCAGTTCACAAGTCAATTTATCTTTCAGCCTCTTTGGGTCGAACTACGGTGTTCTGACTTCCTCATTGCACGAGAGGATACGTAGGCATAACTTAACAGTTATCGAACAAAAGTCTCTGTATATCCCCCCTCTTTCTAGCCTTATTTTTAAGCCTCATAATCTTGAGCATTTCATTCTTGTTTTTACACTGACACTTCACTTATACACTTCGCATTTCTTTTACACCGACACTTGCATTATTTTCCAGCTTTTTGTACACAGATTGCACTAACACTACCCCTTTAAACACAAATCTTTTAAGCGTGGATCCCGTCGAGTACGACGGACAATCTGGGTGCTAATACCTTCCCAGGTTGTAACCAACCCCCTTTCTCAGTCTCTCTGGTTCGCAACCGTCTTATCCATATCTTTTCCTAGGTCTATGCAGCATTACCTTTCCTCCGGGATAAAAATGCCTAGCTGGCGACTCTTTTCTTTTCTCTTGAGTTCACCCTTGTGTGTTCTCTCTCCTTTCACCGACCGTTCGCGTCTGTACCCCTTCTGGCCCCGTGTCATTAGGTGGGAGCGACAATGAGGAGTTGAAAAAGATGATATTAGAAGAGAGACACAGAGTAATTTAAGTATACATCTGGGAGCGAATAAGATGTATCAAGATTTGAAGAGGATCTTTTGGTCGTCCGGATTGAAGAGAGATGTAGCTCATTTTCTGTATGCGTGTTTGACTTGTCAGAAGTCTAAGGTGGAACATCAGAAGCCTAGTGGTTTGATGCAACCGTTGGATATTCTGGAATGGAAATGGGATAGTATATCGATGGATTTTGTTACGGGTTTACCGAATATGCAAAAAGGTCATAATGCTATTTGGGCAATTGTGGATAGACTTACTAAATCTGCTCACTTTATTCCGATTGATATTAGTTATTCTTTGGAGAAGCTAGCCGAGATTTATGTTTCTGTGATTGTGAAGTTGCATGGAGTTCCTAAGAGTATTGTATCGGATAGAGATCCTAGATTTACATCGAGATTGAGTTCGGCTTACCATCCGCAAACGGACGGTCAAACCGAGAGGACAATTCAATCTTTGGAGGATTTGTTGTGTGCTTGTGTGCTAGAGTAAGGTGGTGTTTGGGATAGTTATTTAGCGTTGATTGAGTTCACTTATATCAACAGTTTTCATTTGAGTATTGGTATGGCACCATTTGATGCCTTGTATGGGCGGAAATGTCGAACACCTTTGTGTTGGCATGAAATCGGGGAAAGAACGGTAGTTGGACCGGAGATGGTACAACAAACGACGAAAAAAGTAAAGTTAATTCGGGAGAAGATGAGAGCTTCTCAAAGTAGACAAAAGAGTTATCATGACAAGAGAAGGAAGGATCTTAAGTTTCAGGAAGGCGACCATGTGTTCTTGAGAGTTACACCAGTTACGGGTGTGGGTCGTGCTTTGAAGTCAAAGAAGTTGACTTCTCGTTTTATTGGACCGTATCAGATTACTGCACGAGGGGGTGTTGTGGCTTATCCTGTGGTGTTGCCTCCGAATCTTTCTAATTTGCATGATGTGTTCCATGTTTCACAACTTCAGAAGTATGTTCTGGATCCGTCACATGTTATTCCTACGGACGAGGTTGAAGTAAGAGATAACCTTACGGTGGAAGCTTTGTCGGTTAGGATTTTGGATTGTGAAATCAAGAAGCTAAGAGGCAAAGATATTGCGTTTGTGAAAGTGGCATGGGTGGCCCTGCAGAAGGCAATATGACTTGGGAATTGGAGAGTAGGATGAACGAGTCGTATCCTGAGTTGTTTGGATCAGGTAATATTTTCGAGGACGAAAATTTCTAAAGTGGGGGAGATTTGTAATGCCCTAATTCGATTTTCCCAATTTTTGTGGAGTCTTTTAATTTATTTGAATGATAATTGTTTTATTTGTGAAATTATCATGATGATATGATATGTTGAGGAATTAATGTGATATGTTGGTGTGATATGTGATTGTACCATTTTGTGAATTTTCGGGTAAAATTGGATAAGAGGGTATTTTAGACATTTACTAATTAGTGATAAGTTAGAATTAGATGGAATTATATTGTTGTGAGAAAAAATGATATTTGGTGGAGAAAATAGTTAGTAAGAGAAAGAATAGAAAATAGAGAGAAAAGAGTATAAGTTAGGAGAAAGAGAAAGAGAAAGAAAAAGAAAAGATATAGAAAGGAAATAGAAGAGAAAGAAAGGAGAAGAAGGAGAAAAAGCTAGGTTTTGATCAAGATTGCTCCGCATAGACGAAATAGTAGGGCAAGGGTGATAAGCATTGTTATCTTGATATTGTGTATGATTATGTATGTGTTTGATTGGTTGAGTTTTGGTTTTGATGGAAGTTTAATTAAGATGAATAGTTAGGGTTTTAGAGAAAATGCGAGAGATTAGTGGATTAATCGGTTATAAATCGTTGTAATTGAAGTATGATAGCTAGAATATGTTGTTGATCATGTTTATGGAAGTATTTTGGAGGTTTGGATGGGTTTAGGTTGACTGCCACAAAGCTGAGAAATTATGGAAATCGCAGTGGTCGCTCAGCGAAAGTTCCAAGGAAATTCTCGCTCAGCGAGCCTGTAGGTTTTTGAGAAAATTGTGTTTTAATCCGTAGCTTTAGTTTCCGGTATCCGTTTTTAGTGTTTCTTATATCGATTCGAAGCTAGAAACATGTAGAAACTATTGATGCTAAGAAATGTAATGTTTAGCCGACTTTTCCGATAAAACGTAAATAAGTTAATTATGGAAATTGTGAGCTTGAGGTGATGTTGTGGCCGTTGGAAAATGAATACATTGCTTGAATTGTATGCAAATGTATGTTAAGTGAATGAGTTGAGTGCATAATTATGTTGTGAATAATGTATTCATTTTCAAGAATACATTTTGCATGTAATGCATAATATATGCATTCTTGTGCCGTGTGATTCTTTGTGAATCCGTTGTGGCATCGTGTGCTCATGTGGAGTGTGAGCGATGACTACAACATGATCGTGTGCCCGTGTGGGGTGTGAGAAATCGGATTGTGTACCCGTGTGGGGTGTGAGTAATCCAGAGACATCGTGTGCCCGTGTGGGGAGTGAGCGATGGGTGATTTATTCACATTGATTGTGTGCCTGTGTGGGGTGTAATCAATCGGATTGTGTGCCCGTGTGGGGTGTGAGCAATCCATAAACATTGTGTGCCCATGTGGGGTGTGAGCAATGGGGAACATCGTGTGCCCGACGGGGAGTTACTTTAGGTAACAAGCGATGATTCCATTTGGTTCCTGAGTGAACCTGCTGAAATGTTGAGTCGGTACCGCATTGCATCTGCATAGAGTCGTGTGTCGGTCTCTATGAGTTGCATTTTATCATTTTAATTATGATATGTAGAAATAAACATGAATGTGCATATGTTTATTTGTAGTATTATAAAGGGTATAGTATGTGTGATGAAACATACTTGTTTGTATATATGCGTGTTTGATATATGTATATGTATGTGATTTATACATTTGTAATGTATATGTGTGATTAAACATAGCTAGACGTATGTTTATGCGGAATGAATAGAGTTGAGGAATAAACATAAATAATATAAGTTTACGTGAATTGGTGAATTGTGTGTAATTAATTTGTTTGATTGGTATTGATGTACACGTTGCGATGTGTACAAGTGATAAGGAATTATTTGTGGTGAGAATATACTTTATGTTCATTTTATATGTTGAGATATATAATTATATGCAATGTTATTATGATAATGTTTCTCACCCTTCTGTTGTTTTATAATGCTCTACGAGGCATTGCATAGTAGGTTACTGGATGATTTTTTTGTGAAGCTCGTCTTCATCTTTTGGTCGGTCGGCTCTGATATGTAGCACCGGGTAGCTAGGGTCGGCTTGATGCCTTTTTGTGAATGCATTTGTATATGTATTTTTATGATAGATGTTTTATGTAAACATGGAATTATTTTGGTGATTCAAACTTGTGGATATATTTATGATAAGTATATAAGTTTGAAATTGTTTTGTGGTTTCCGTTGTTATTTGAATTATATGAATACGGGTGTAAGGAGGAAATCCTTCGTGTTTGTAAGTTACCCCGTTTGTTGCATATATTAATGAGAAGGTGTTGTATTTTTTAAATATTCAAGTAAAATATGGCATTGCTCCTTTTATACCATGTTTCAAATATTACTCTGATGGAATTTTTAATATGTGCCTAAATGATTTAAGTGCTTATTTGGGGTATAGAAACGGGGTGTTACATTAAGTGGTATCAGAGCCTGGTTCGAGTCAGTTGTGTCTGTCTTGTGTTGTTATGATTGAACTTTTGTTTAATCTTGTTGTTGTCTTTGGGAACAATCAGAATATGGCTGGTAGAAACGACAATGTTATGGTTGCTGCTTTAAAAGCAATGGCTAGGGCGGTGCAGGGAGCGCCGAATGTGAATTCTAAAGGCACAAGAAAACTAGATTAAGCAATCCAATAAGCTGAAATTACAAATTCAAATAGCGTTAACCGATTAACGTTATAGGTTAACCGGTTATCATACTTAAAACAGAAGTGATTTATGGCAAAACGCAAGTGTTAACCGATTAATCAAATGTGTTAACCGGTTAACACAGAACAAAATGTGAAAAATTGTTTAGAAATAAGTGCTTTTGGCCACAAACTCATTTCTAATAATCCCTAACACACACATATACATGTTAACACAATTTTTTTACCTAGAGGGAGCATTCTAACACCTATTAGGACCTAGATTACGCTACAAATCAAGCTCTTAACAATCAAAATGCACACATTGCAAACAAAGCGGAATCGAACGGCCAAAACACAAACATAATGATAAATATACAAAGAATATCATCTCGGCGAGATGAAGAGAATAAGTTAAAGCATAAGTGGTTTTGGATCACTAACCTATGAAGCAGAGGCTTGCTTCGGTGAGTATTGTGGTGAATCGGAGTGCAAGCGAAGAAGAAAATGGAAGATCCACAAATGCAAAATAAATGCAATTTGTTCTTGACGCTTCTCGATTAATCACTTCCAATGCTCCAAATCACTTCAAAGACCAGTAGAAATTCTTCAACAATCCACAAAATCAATGGAGGATGAAGGTTAAGCTTCAAGATATTCAAGTTTTAATGTGAAACTTGAAGAGATTTTCTTTGAATAAGCTTTGGTGAGTTTGTGGAAATGAGAGAATTGGGAGAAAAAATGAGAGGATTGAAGATGAAAAATGGTGAAAGTGAATTGCTAACCCTTTGCTTTGGGATGATTAGGGATTATATAAGGGCTAGGCTTGGAGCTAGGTTTGGGAATGGAGTTTGGTTTTGGTTTGAGATTAGGGTAGGAGTTAGTTAAAAGTGGTTAGGACTAGAGAATATTCCTTGGAATAATCTAGAAGGTGGTGGAACGTGGTAGAAACATCCAAGGGAAATGAAGTGGAATTGAAGTTGAAAAATGAGAGGAAAAAGAATGGAAGGAAATGTGGAGGGAAATGATGAACATGGCCACTTTTCAAATGATTTTCCCAAAATTCGCCACCGTTAACCGGTTAATCGAATGCGTTAACCGGTTAACGGAGCTAAAACTCCAATTCTTCCTTTTCTTGATGAATATCTCATGGAATTGATTTATATTATTTTTGTAGTGGTTTTTCTTCTCTTGAGCTCCAAAATTGACAAGCCTAACCCAATCACATGCCTTATGCATATGCAAATGATTTATGTTTTACTTTTTTATTTATTTAATATTTTTGGGATTCGATGCGATGCTATGCAATCATGCGAAATGACGAAGCAAAAACCGCTTGAGGTTGGCAGTAAATTAAGAGGTCAAATTTTAGGGTATTACAGCTGCCCCTATTCAATCATATGTAGACCTGAATGGATGATAGCAATGGCTTTCAGACCTTCAAGGTATAGAGTGATTGAATACCCGAATAAACTGGAAAATTTGGACTCTGTGGGAATGAAAAGTGATTGAGAAGAAATGTCATTCTTGGATGATGACTCAACTCATGGGACCGATCTCTGACAGGACAAAAGCAATGAGCTCATCGTACTTAGATGATAACTCAAGGGAAACGAGACCATCGTAGTTAGAAGGAATCGGCAAGGAAGAGACCGTAGTACTGAAATGGAATCAAAAGAGATGGGATCGTTGTACTTAAACGATAACCTGAAACGTGACCGTTGTACTTAAACGGAGACGAAAGAACTAGGTCATTATACTTAAATGGGAGCTCAAAAATACAAAACCATTGTATTTAAATGGAGTCGTAGACTTGAAATCATCGTACTTAGATAAAGTCAAGGAAAATGGGATCATTGTACTTAAATTATTACCCACGACGCGGCCATTGTACTTAAAAGAGATGCGAAAAAGGAGAGATCGTTGTACTTAAATGGAGACTCGAGGACGAGACCATTGTACTTAAATGTAATTGAGGAATTGAAATCATCTTACTTAGATTATATCAAAGAAATGAGATCATTATACTTAAACGATAATCCGAGACGCGACCGTTGTACTTAAACAGAGACGTGAAAACAAATGATACTGTTGTAATTAAACAAAATTCAATTGGGGAACCATTGTACTTAAACGGAACACCCAGAAGGAGAGGGATCGTTGTACTTAAACGATAACTCGAAAACGTGACCGTTGTACGTAAACGGAGATGCGGAAAAAGATGAGACTGTTGTACTGAAACAAGACTCAAAGACGAGACCATTGTACTTAAATGGAATCGAGAAATTGGATTGTTGTACTTAAATGAGAACCTGAAAATGTGACCGTTGTACTTAAACAAAGACGCACTGGGGAGACCATTGTACTTAAATGGAATACCCAACAAAAGAAACAGAGACCGTTGTACTTAAAAGGGACTCGAGAACGAGACCATTGTACTTAAATGGAGACTCGCTTGGGGATGTCAAACAAGACTTGAGAGAGATAACCACACTGGGAAAAGAACTTGGCATTTTTGTGGGGATACCTCGGTCTGATCGAAGAACTGATGTTTCAGGCTTTTGTGCAAGATACCAAGACTGACTTATGCTCCGTATGCATATGTTTGAATTTTTTGGCGTAATGCTCCATAATGATGGAAATGCTATGCGTTTCGAGAATGCAAATTTAATGATGATTACTAAATGCAAATGCAAGGGATCTCCTGATGAGGAGACGACAAGTATCCTTGACAGCTTCGCTGGGGAAGGACCAATGTTTGCGTTGATTGTGATGAATCCCTGTGAGGAAGAGCAACTCTGCGGGGAATAAGCAAATCCATGGGGAGAACGAGCGACTTTGAGGGGAGATGGTGTTAATGATCCACCGGCTCTGAACTTCTGTCATTGCCAAAAATAAATTGGACTTTGAGATTAGAGAACCAAGACGCTGTTGAGGATGAACTTGACTTGCTAATAGGTATGCTACTCGCTGAACTCCGCTGGGGGTATGATGTCCTTCTTACTCGGTTGGGGAGACAGCTATGTCGGTACTCTGCTGAGGACGAGACCTGCTGAGGAAATCCTTTCAGTATACCATTATGCATGGGGAAGAGATATGTTAGAGACCTCGTTAGGCGAACCGGCTAGGGAAAACTGCGAATACCGTTGGGTAGAGAATAGAATTCGAGCTCTTCAGTATCTTGCCTCTGTTGGGGATGATGAACTCTCCTGCGCCGTTGGGGATAAGAAGATTCTAATGGGGAATATTCCTTTGTTGAGGAGGGCTCTCTTCTTGGGGAGAATGTTTGCCTCTTTCCAATTTTGACTCTACTGGGGACAATGGAGAATGCTTTTGGGTGACATTTCTTGTCCTACTGACGTTAAGAGTCTTGAATTATCTCTGGTCGGGGATATGGCTTCTCGTGCTGAGGAAGACCTTTCATTTTTAATCTTGTTAGGGAGAAGAAGACTCAGCCGAGGATATTTCCTGCTGGAATTAAGGGTTCAATCACCTCTTGTTGGGAGTGAGAGTAAGCCCTGTCTCCTACTAGAGGTGGGAATTGAATAACGTCCACTGCTGGGGATAAGAAACTGATACTCCCCTGCTTGGGAATTATCATTCTCTTAGTTTATTCTCTATTGGAAAGGCGATGATCTGATGAGACTTGATGAGAGTCATGCTTCAAGACCTGCCGAGGAAAAACTCCCCGAAGCTCTGCATTGGGGATGACCGTTGTTGGCGGTGCCTGTACCTGCATGTAAATGAATACAACCGATAGTACCTGCGAAAATAGAGACTTAGTTTGGCCTGCATGCCCTAGGGTCATGGCATGAATCCATCCTAGTCACTCAACACATCAGATATGTGTCCGATGTCTTTGATTTCCTGCATGAGTTATAAAGCATTCATACATTCATAAAGCAATATTTATCATAATTTGTTGGATGTTTTTGTAATCAATCAGTGGTAGATGAAAAACAAAAACTTGTGGAAACAAATTTGATTGAAATTACGCTTTTATTGATTTGAATAATGGCCATGAATTGGCATTACACGAGAAGCAATCCCTGGAAAGAGGAAATTGCATAAAGGGAAATTAAACTATCCTAATAGCAATGTGAAAACGGAAGTCTCATCAAGCTCCGACCTGGCTATGACTTGTATGTCCTCAAAAATTCTCCGTTTGCTTTTCTTGGAGGGAGATAATTGAATTGATCTCCAACCCTTAGATCGCCTTTGATTACAAACGAAGGATCACAGATCTCGCAGATCGCAGTGGTTCATTTTAGTCACTCTTTTGCGTGGACCGCCCCTTCGGGTTTTCGATCCACCGGGATACCCTTTTTTGCCTGAGTTGTCCGATGTGGCTTTTCAACTCAGCGGGTGTACATCTTTTCGGATATTTCCCTAATTTTTTCCCGAGCCTTTTATTCTGTTTTTAGATCTCCAGGATGCCCATTTTTGCCTGGACCTTATTCTATTTTTGTCCAACAGGTCTCTTACACGAAGTATTTTCTCACTGCATTTCCGTTGACATGGGATTGGAAGTTTTCCCCATCCATGGTCGTCAACATCAAGGCTCTTCCCGAGAAGACCCTTTTTGACCACGAGTGGACCTTCATAATTGGGTGTCCACTTGCCCCTGTGATGGTTATTAGGAGGAAGACTACTTTTCAGCACTAGGTCGCCTGGTATGTACCGTTGAGGCCGTACTTTCTTGTCAAAAGCCTGTTTCATTCGTCGTTGATACAACTTCCATGGCATACAACTGCTACACGTTTCTCTTCAATGAGGCTCCGTTGGTTGTACCTGGCTTGGAGCCATTCAACTTCGTCAAGCTTGACGTCCATCATTAGTCTCAGCAAGGGGATCTCAACTTCAATTGGTAGGATTTCCTCTATACCGTATACAAGTGAGAATGGGGTTGCCCCAGTCGAAGTGTGCACCGACGTTCGATACCCATGTAGTGCAAACGGTAGCATCTCATACCAATCCTTGTATGTCACCACCATCTTCTGGACAATCTTCTTTATGTTCTTGTTGGCCGCCTCAACAGCGCCATTCATCTTCGGGCGATATGGAGATGAGTTGTGATGCTCTATTTTGAAATCCCAACATAAATCGGCCATCATCTTGTTGTTGAGATTGGAGCCATTGCCAGTAATGATTCTCTCGGGAATTCCATATCGGCAAATGATATCCCTCTTGATGAATCAGGATACCACTTGTTTTGTAACATTGGCATAAGACACCGCTTCAACCCACTTTGTGAAGTAGTCGTTAGCCACTAGGATGAAGCGATGACCGTTGGAAGCGGTTGGCTCGATCTTGCCAATCATGTCAATGCCCCACATGGTGAAGGGCCAAGGTGATGACATGACAGTCAGTGCATTTGGAGGTATATGGACCTTGTCAGCATAAATCTGGCACTTGTGGCACTTGCGAGAATATCTACAGCAATCGGATTCCATGGTGATCCAATAATACCCTGACTTGAGAAGTTTCTTTGCCATAGCATGCCCTCCAGCATGGGTACCGAAGGATCCTTCATGAACTTCTTGCATTAATAGGTCTGCTTCGTGCATATCAACACATTTGAGCAGGACCATGTCGAAGTTCCATTTGTAGAGCACATCATCTTGATTTAAGAAGAACCCACCTGCCAACCTCCTGAGGGTCTTCTTTTCTTTGCTAGACACCCCTGTCGGGTATTCCTGAGATTTCAGGAATTTCTTGATATCATGATACCAAGGTTTGGTATCATCAGTGTTGTTCACTGCGAAAACATATGTCGGCCTTTCGAGGCGAGGGACATCGATCTGAGGCACGTAATTCTCTTGGTGAACCTTGATCATGGAGGACAAGGTTACCAAAGCATCAACAAACTGGTTTTCGTCTCGAGGTATATTGTGAAACTTTACTTTGGTAAAGAAAGTCAGCAACCTCCTGGTATAGTCCCTGTACGGAGTCAAATGGAGTTGATGGACCAGCCATTTGTCGTTGACTTGGTTTATGACCAACGCAGAATCTCCGAAGATCTCGAGGTTCTTGATTCTCAAGTTGATTGCTTCTTCGATTCCCATTATGCAGGCTTCGTACTCGGTTTCATTGTTAGTGCATTCGAATGCCAGCTGAGCAGTGAAGGGCATATGGATCCCTTCTAGCAAGATAATAACAGCACCAACTCCGCTGCCATTTGTCGCTCCCTGGATTTCCATCTTGGTACAAACGCGAAAGTGGCGCGAAAAGAGGTAGAGTCGCCAGCCAGACATTTTTATCCCGAAGGAACGGGAATGGTAATTCGGCACAAACCAGAGAAAAGAAAAGAAAGGACACAGGTCTTACGAACCAAAGAGACTGGGTTCGGGAGTCGCTTACGACCTGGGAAGGTATTAGCACCCCAGATCATCCGCCGTACCCAAAGGGATCCACGCTTGCAAGGAAACTACTTCAAAGGGTGTAAGAAATGAAAGTTGCTGCAAAAAAAAAGGAACTGAAACTGGAGAAAAGAAACGAAGGGGGAAAATATAGTGAAAATAAAAGAGTGTGCTCGAACGGGCCCTACCCCGCTGCCTACGTACCTCACTGGACATGAGGATCAGAGTCGTTGTAGTTTCCCTAACTAGGGGTGAAAATGATTTCTTGTGTTTTAAGGCTTGAACTACCTATGTCAATGCTCAGGTGTTGCAGACTCGAACGACGAGTGCATTACCGTCTTGCAAAATGACAAGTATGAGCAAGTTCGCACGTAAATAGTGAAGGTGATGAAAAGAGAAGTCCCGAAAGAGAGACGCTTTTTGTTTGTCCAGTGTTTTTTATGAGTTTTCTGCTTTGAAGTTTGCATAGGTAAGTGTACCTAAGTCTTTCTCAATGGGATGTGTACTTCTTACATCATCTCGAAGTGGAATGTGCGAGAGGCACACCTAGCTATGGAGGAAATCCCCAAATTTAGTCCCTAAGAGAAAGGCTCAGACACACTGACTTACTGGCATTTATTTAGTGTTTTTGTGATTTTTGGTTAAGAAGTGTTTTTTAGCTTTTCTTTGTGAAGTAATCTCATGCTAAGACCTATCCACCACGAGGGATATCCTACACCTCGCCCCGAAATGGAACACGTGCAAGTATCTCATAGCAAAGTCTTGTGTCACATGAGAAGACTCGTCATTTATTAAAGTGACTTGAAGTTAAGTTTGAAGATGAGAAGAGAGAGCACCAAAAGGATCTCAAAGGTAAAAATCTAAGGGGAAGACTACTCATAATGTTATCATGCATGGGAGTCCTAGGTTAGTGTGGCTTGAAGTCTATCCTAATGAAGAAGAAGGAAAGAAAAGAAAGAAGAAAAAGAAAGGAGCAGAAACGCTAGAAGACAACTTACTTCTCTAACGAAGTTAAGTTATTTCTAAAAGGGGAGTGATGAAGTTAATCACAAGATGGCATAAGGCACATCACAAATACAAATTAGAAATAAAAAATAAAGGATAAGATGAAGACTTGAAATGTGGATATCATCCACACTTCACTTACCATGAGCCCCTACAAGGAAAGGTTAGTGAACCACATAAGCATAAAATGAAAATAAGAATATTCAAACAACACGCACACCAAATAAGAAGATCACAAATCAAACCAACAAAAATTCAGTACCTAAACCCTATAGGCTACCTAAAACAAAGACTAAGAAAACCTAATAGGATGGCATAAATGCCTTCCTCAAACTATGTTAGAAGGAGGGAAGAAAGAGACACGAAATGCTACCTGAGAGGCAAGGCACCAAACAAATACCAAAGAGCATGGGAAAAATAAGAAATTAAATCTATAAAGTCAACAACCAGTAGCAAAAAATATGTCCAAATAGCTCTAAAAAATTCACAACCAAAGTCCATCAAATAATCGCACAAAGTCGCTTAAGAACAAATAAGGCAAACACACACACACACGACTTACAAAACTATGGATAAAATGAAATTTAAAATATAACAAAAATATTTTTAAGATATTTTCTAAGTCTATGAAATGATGAAAAAAGAACGGAGTCAAAATGTTACTTGAGGTGAAAGAAACAAATTCTACAAGTTAATGCGTTAATGTGAAAATTAAATGAAAAGGAAATAAATGAAAAATTTGAAATAAAAAGAGAAATTAATAAAAATCAGAAAATAAAATTATGGATAATCTCTAACATGAATTAATATTCTAAAATATTTTTTTGGGAATTTTATAAAGTGTTTTGGTATTTTTAAATGAATTTAAAATAAAACTATGTGCAAAAGAAAATAAAAATAAAAAAGAAATAATAACAAGGGAGGGTGCATCAAGCTATAAAATCAGTTTCAAAATGTTTGGACCCAAGATCAGGGGGGTGCGAAAAGGAAAATGGGCTAGGCCCATGTGGAACTCATTAAATCCACCAAATATTAATCAGTATTTTTATAAGAATAAAGGGAAAAAAAAGAAAGAATAAAAGAGGACATGCAAAAAAAAAAGGACGTAACACTACTCTCCACACACAATATCAATCGGTTCGTTCTTTTTTTTAACTGACTAAAAGACAAAAACCCAACAAACCACTCACACGCTGCCACCGCGTCATCTTCTTCCCCATCATGCATGAAAATCTCACAAAAACCAGTAACAACAAGTGAAACCCGCAGCCCCACCTTCATGAACACACCAAATTTCAAATAATCATATCTCCCTCATTTCTCAACGAAATTCAGAAAAGTAAAGACCAAAAATGAAGTACTCAACGAGAGGAACATAACCATACCATTAGATTCTGAAAATAAACATTCTAACATATAAAATATAGCAAACAAGTCACGGATCTACAAGATTTTTCATGAAAAAACATGGCAACCAAATCTCATAATCAAGCACACAACCATCTCCTACCTATTGTAGGGCTCAACTAAAGATGTATGATGAGTTATATAGTATTTAAAACCTAAGAATGAGAGATATAAGGCTTGAACAAGGTTACCTAGTGGAGACAAGTCCACTGCTTCTTCAACTTCCGGCAACAAAATAAGACCAGAGAAACGTTATTTAAGCTCCAAGGATGAAGAATCAAGTGATAGTTTAGAGATTACATCAACCAATTGAGAGAACTTTGAAAACTTCAAGAATGAGCAAGAAAAAACCAGATCTGAAAATGAGCGATTATGAGGCAGGCTTGGAGTGTTTAAGCTTATAAAGTGAACAATTAGGTTAGGAATGAGGTTGTGACCGAAGTTGAGGCTTTGTGAGTGATTCTTTTGGCTCTTGGCATGGAATGTTAGGCTTGTTTTTTTTATTAGAAATGTGTTACTTACTTATGGTATTGGGCTGCCAAAAAATTGATACCTGATGGCCACTCTTGGATCCAATTTGATAATTGCTAAAAATGACAATTTTTTCTTTCCCACTCATGGCATGTGGTGTAATTAGCCACTTTGAGTAAAGATTTGGGATATCTTGATCAAGTGGGCCAATAACAAAATGATAAAAGAAGTAAGCTAATGTGCACAAAGAAAAATGACATGAATTTGCACATTTGGTCATGAATTTCAAAAATGTCTCAACTTCCATGAAGGCTACTTTAAATAATGAGAACTTGAATTTTAATGAACCAAATGAGATGAAATTGGTATGCATGGAAAGATTAGAGAAAGATCTTCAACTTTGGGTTTTAAAAAAGTTTGGAAAAAAGCTTGGAAATAGTGTGAAAATGGCCATGAAAGTTCAAATAAAAAACTGCCCAAAAGTAACTTAGAAAAATTCTAAGTATTTGGAAATTAGAACCATGAAATCCTCCACTTTAATCCACCATAACTTTCACAAAAATAATCCAATGAGAGTGATCTTGTAATGGTTGGAAATCTCTTAAATAGAAGAACAACTTTCATGTTTGGGAAACTTTGAAATTATGCCTTGATCATGATGTAATCTGGCCTTGAATATGGTATATAAAACATAGAAAACTTTCCAAAAATGGCAAGTTTCTAAAACCCTAATTTCCAAAAATGGCAACTTTCCACAATTCTTGATTTTTCATGATTCTTCCGACTTTTCTTGATCAAATCTCATACATTGATCATATTTGACTTGTGTTGCACAAATTTGACCATAAAATCGGGAGTTGACTTTTTTTCCGCACAATTGACTTTTCTTCAAATTTCTTAATTCTCAAGTAACTGACCAATCAGAGATCTTCTGAAATAATTAAATCGACGATATTTCATCCCTAGATACTTGATATCATGGGGAAAACATTGAAATCAAATTCGAACCAAAATTGCATCAGGAAAACCTTTGAATCAAAATCCCTAAATTTAGCCCTTTTTGTTAGGAGATGTCGCACTGCATGCACTTCTTGATCAATCCACCTCTTTCAAAGCCTTGAGGTGAGCTTGAGCTTGTATAAGATATGAGGATCCTTTGAGAGCTTCTTGAAATACCACTTGGATCTTGGCTTTGCTTGTAGAATCAAGAATCTTCAGTTGATTGATCATATGCCTTATGCTATAACATGTGAATGTTATGCCTCATTTTTCTATGCCAAATGCTAGGATATGATATGCTTATGCTATGCTCATGATATGTAAATGATAATAAAAAGGAGAGGGCAAAATTGGGGTGTTACACCATTCATGTTCACAGCTCCGTCAAACATCAGACTCCATTTGGATTCGGGGTCTGGCCCCTCCTACGGGTATGGTTCTTCGTAGTCTTTCGACTTGAGGAACATGATGTCCTCATCCAGAAACTCGAACATCATCGGTTGGTAATCATAAATTGGCTGTTGGGCCAGATAATCCGACAATACACTTCCTTTGATTGCTTTTTGCAAATTGTACTGGATATCATACTCCGTCAGAGGCTTGTTGACATTCTTCATTCCATTCGACGGTATGATTCTTCCTCAGAAGCTTGAAAATAGGCTCGCATGTGGATGTTAGGTGTGAGATGAACCTTGCAATGTAGTTCAAACTCCCTAAGAAACCCCATACCTCATTATCAGTTTCCGGCTCAAGCATCTCCTATATTGCCTTTACTTTTGCAGGGTCAACCTCGATTCCCCTTTCGTTGACGATAAAGCCCAACAACTTACCAGAACGCACCCCGAATGTGCATTTATTCGGATTCAACCTCAGTCCAAATTTCCGAAGCCTGTCAAATAGCTTGGCTAAGTTGACTAGATGCTCTTCTTCTGTCTGTGACTTTGCTATCATATCATCAACGTAGACCTCAATCTCGTGATGAATCATGTCATGAAATAGTGTCACCATTGCCCGTTGGTATGTAGCCCCAGCATTTTTCAAACCAAACGAAATCACCTTGTAACAAAAGGTTCCCCATGGGGTAATAAATGTTGTCTTCTCCATATCCTATAGCGACACTTTGATATGGTTATAGCCTGAAAATCAATCCATGAAGGAGAATACAGAAAACTGGGCAGTGTTGTCAACTAGCACATCAATGTGCGGCAATGGGGAGTCATCTTTGGGATTTTCCAGATTCAAATCCCTGTAGTCAATGCACATTCTGACTTTACCATCCTTCTTGGGGACTTGTACGATATTTGCAACCTATTGTGGATAGCTGGTGTAACACGGTGGGAGAACTGACTTTTAGTTAAATGTTGCGGATAGCAAGATTCGCCACCGACTATTATTTTATCCATAAGAAAGGGACATAAAAGAACAGGAAAGACCTATTTTTAAAAGACTTGAGTTCGGGGGTAGGTTATATAAAAGAAGGTGTTAGCACCCTTTATATCCATGGTTATCCATGGGCTTTTAGTTACTTAGCTCACTTTAATTGTTTTTAGAAAGTGTAGTGTGTGATTATAAAATTTTTCTAAGTACTTTGAAATGATCCTCGTATGGATCTATACAAAGCCTTGTTTGAAAATGTTTGAAAATAGTGAGGTGTGAAAAGTATTTTCTTTTTGAAGAGTGAGCAAGTAACTATGAGGTACCTACCCTAGACTAAGTCATTCATGTTCTTATATGTCCTTTCAAAGGTAAGATTGTCCCTATTATTAAGGAACAGGTAGTCATTACCTTTGATTTATTTGAGGGACGGGTGTAGGGTCATCGTATGGTCAATGTAGGCAACTTAAGGGGTGTCTTTAGCAATTCGTAGGGACTATCATCATATTTATTGAAGGGTCGTCGAGGGATAAGATCATTTATTTCGTAGGCAACCTCGTAGGGACTTGATCTTTTAATTTGAAGGGACTATGATGATTTTATTCTGTAGGGACATTGCTTTTTAAGACACCCCCATTTTCGAGGGACTTGACCATTGTATTAAAGGCAACCAAAAGGGATAACCCTAGTAGGTGCAGACTGCGATTTTAGATCGACTTACGTGTGTGAGTGTTTATTTTCAGATATTTTTATCTTTTAATTAATTATCTAAGTCCAGATTAATTTTCAGTTAATTCTTTTCACTCCTTATATATTAACCACACAATTAATATATTTACGAAAATAAATGAATAAAAGAAGCAAAAATAAATTCCTAAACTATTACATGGCTTTGGGGCAGATACAAAATAATCAAGCGAAAAAATAAATTATTACAATCTATACATTTTTCTAATAAGATAAATAAAGCAAAAATTAAATATAAATAAATAGAATAAATAATAAAGCAAAAATTAAATAAAAAATAATAATAAAGCAAATGAAAATAATAATAATTATGGTTAGCATTTAGGTTAAAGTTTTAATTAAGAAGAATCATGTTTAGGTTAGAAATTAAAATTAGGGTTAATTAGGAAAATTCAGGATTTTAAGAAAATTAGTATTTACTTAAATCTAAATCTAATTAATTAACTTTATTTACAAATTAATTGAAATTATTTACATGAGATATAAAAACACATTAATTAAAAGAATTATTTAAAAGAGAATTTTAAGAAAATTATGGTGATAAGAAAAAAAAACTATTTAAGTTACAAAGAATAATAAATCTAATAAATTTTAAAAAAATATATTTTAGGGATTTATAATAAAAAATTAATTAATTGATTTTCAAATAAAAAAGGAAATTATATTTGATTTTTAAAAAAAGAAATAGTGATAGTGATTAGGTTAATTATGATTAAAAGGATTTTAAGTTATTAATTAAAATAATTAAAATAATTTAGAGAAATAAGAAAATAAAACCAGGTTTTTTCTCAAAAATGTGGTGGGCAAGACTTGAAATCACGTCCTCTCCATTCCAGCCTCAAATCCTTACCACTGGGCCACTGCGCGCCTGCGTTATAGAATTGCCAACAAATAATAATATTGTGAAATTAGAGAAAATCATAATTTATAAAAAAAAAACGTTACAGGTTGGGTTTGAACCCACACCTCCAGCTATAACAAACACCCTTCCATCCACTAGGCCAACGCGCTACTTGTGATATGATTATGAAAATAGCAAATAATAAAACAAGTTGAAATTCAAATTTTCTGAAACGCGCCAAATCACCATTTTCAACCTCCAGACCTGTGATTTTACCTGCGAAAATTGCTGGGAATTTTGCTGCGAAAATATTTTTGCAGGAAACCTGCATTTTTCACATACATCAAACTGTGCCAAACTAATTCACAATAATAGCAATAAACGATTACCCATAGCTCATACAATCAGAATACATTGTTAATAGGGATTTATATGCTCTAAATCGAAGGTCCCCAAATCGGGACCTTAAACCCTAACCATGGCATAACTTAATCAAGGTTATGAAACTCCAATCTAATTATCCAAAAAGCTTCACTACATCAAAACAAGTCAGGTTAGATAATCAAAATCAACAAAAAAACACACGAATTCATGGAATCGAAAAAAAACTAAACATTACATAAAACCAATTCGGTTTGAGGTTTATGTTATGCTTTAGTCAATGATGATAATGGCAATGCGTTCAGGAGGTTCTCAAGAACATGTTTGAACATTTAAAGTGCTTTGAGGACCTGTGGAAAGGCAAAACCGAAATTCAAGTTTTTTGGAAAAAAATTGAAGTTGATGTCATGAATGATCTCCAGAAAAACGTCCCCTTGTATTGGTTCATGTTTGTGTATATATAGCGAACATAACTAGGTTAAATAATGGGCTTTTGATTCAATGATTGTGGTTACTTGTTCGTGAAGAAATTCCATCATCTTAAATGTCAAAAAATCAAATGATATGTTTCCAAATTGATTGTGCATGAAATTGGATCCTCTCAATCTACATTAAATGATATATCAATCATTCTAGAACCAAAATCAGATTTTTTATTTGACTTTTTATATTTTATTTTCATTAAAATTGAATTTTATTAAATAAAATCCGAAATAATAAAATATAAAATATAAAAATCTGAAAAAATGATCATTGGGTCATGCTTGATGTTATTGTGAGTAATGGATTGCAATTTCATGGGTCCATTTGGAAAAAATTGGATTTGAGACCCTTTTTGCTCAATGCACCCTTTGAAATTTTTCCAACTTTTACAAGGCATAAATCCATCTATTTTAAGGCCATGAAGATGATCTTGGACATTTTGGAAAGCTTAAAGAGTCCTCTAACTACCTTTTTGGTCCCATGTCAATATCTTTTATCATTTTCAAATTATGAGCTTTGGAAAAAGTTGACTTTTTGTTGACTTTTGAAAGGACATATAATGTTTTAGCTCATACCTTCCAAATGAAGCATTTTCAGGCTTGGCTTGTGAGATACAAAGTTGTAAAGAATTCAATTTCCTTCAAAATGAGCTTTGGATGGGAAATTTTTGATGAAGCATGTGAAAGTTATGGCAGGTCAAAGTTTAGTTAACTTTTCCTATGAAAACCCTAATTTAGAAACTCCTGATTCTTGATGATCTGAAATCTCCTTGATGAATCATGATAAACCCTTGATAAAATGATGAATTTTACTTCATAATCTTGACGTTGGCAAAAAATATTGAAGTTTGACTTTAATTTGACCACAGTTGACCTTAGTTTGACTTTTTAATCAACTTGACTGATTTTTGAACATCTGATCATCTGACCGTTCAAACTTATTGGGAAAGCCCTGAAACATGATGTGGGGATTCTTGAAGGCATGTGGGATGTTATGAATCTCACTTGGAGTCTTGGAAGTCCATGTTGCTTATATAAACTCAAAACCCCAGTTTTGGATCCATTGTTTAGGAGGAGGCTTTGTCTGATGAAACCTTCAATCCATTTGACCAATTGTGAACTTTGTGAACCTTGTGAACCTTGAGAGAAATCTTAAGACACATTGCCTTGATTGTGGGAGGGAAAATTTTGGGGTAGAACAGCTGCCCCTATTCAATTTTCTGAAACCTGAGGAGTTAGATCGGCATGCACGCCATTCATGACTGGAAGGTTGAAGGGGATTGAACACAAAAGCCCAAAAATTTGCACTCGCCGGTGCGTAGAATGATACTGTTGGTTGGTTGTATTTCTTGAATGGGTTTAAAGATGTCATTCGGATAAAATATTGTATTGATTGAATGGGCTTAAAGATGCCATTCGGAGAAAATATAGTACTGCTTGAATGGGCTTACAGATGCCATTCGGATAAAAGTTCTTCAAATATACTTCTTGGAGAATAAGGTAGTCCAAAGTATGAAGATATATCTTTTAGGAAGACAAAACGACCCAAGGTTAGATGATATAGCTTTTGGGAAGATAAACAACGACCCAAGGTAATGATAAGGCTTTTGGGAAGATAAACAACGACCCAAGGTAATGATATAGCTTTTTGGGAAGTTAAACAACGGCCCAAGGTGTGATGATATAGCTTTTGGGAAGATAAATAATGGCCCAAGGTAATGATGTGGCTTTTGGGAAGATAAAAAACGGCCCAAGGTAATGATATAGCTTTTTGGGAAGATAAACAACGTCCCAAGGTAATGATATGGCTTTTGGGAAGATAAACAACATCCCAAGGTAATGAGATAGCTTTTGGGAAGATAAACAATGGCCCAAGGTTTGACTGGCTGTAATCTTGAAGGATGTAGAAGCTCAAGATATTGGTATATGTATTCCTGGAGGATAACACAATCCAAGATGTCATTTGAAGTAACCCTTGGGGAGATATAGTAACCCCGAGAATAAGTTGTTAATGACGTTCGTCTGCTGAGGAATTAATCTGAAAAACACAGTTAGTTCTATGTAAATATTATGATGTATATAACACTTTGCAAGATAATATCTCATGATAATGTTGTATGCGTATGATATGATATGATGATGTATGTATGAATTATGTAGTTGAAGCACATGAATAACTTCGTAGAACAACTGCTGGCTGGGGAAAATAAATCCCGATTCGTTGTTGAGGAATATGAAGACTTTGTTCCCGTCGTGTTTTGGAATATCATACTTAGAACCTCCCGTTTTCGTTCATTGCACTTCTTATTGAAGGTTTAAGTTCCTGAATATCCTAACTGAGGATAAAAGAGATAGACATAGATCCGGGAGACCTATCCGCTCAAGTATCAATTCTTTAGAGGATATATTGTATTTGAAATGAAACTATTTGAAGACTTCGTAGAGTTGGAAGTACAAGATATTACTTGAAGTATTCCGTAAGAATATCCGTAAAGATTACTCTGTGGGGATGAACCGGTGAAGATTCGTTGAATTCCTACCTCCGTTCGTTCTTTGTAAATGTTATTATTGTATTTTATGCATTTATGGTAAACATCAATCATGTTCAAAAGTATATACACATTCAAACATAATCAACAGACATTTTGTGCTTTAGTAAAAGGGGAAAAGTAAACCTGAATAAAGAGGGAAAAGTAAACCTGAATACGAAAAACGGAATTTTATTTATTTAGAAAGTGGCCTATAAACATGTGAGTTTTAACACGGAAACAGAAATCCTAGTAAGAGGAATTCGTCGAAGAAACTTTAAAAGAATACAAAAACAAGGAAAGATAGTTGTGTAACTAATCCTATTGAGTTTCAATTCTGATATTGGCATTATCTTCAAGTATCTCATCTTTAGCTATCGGAAAAGAAATGATTGGACTGATATGTATCTGTTGAATTTGACATAGATAACACAACTAGTAGAGGTTACATGGGTGATCCAACGAGACATAGTCACACGCTTTAATCCCTAACTTTTTCCTGGATTGCCTTTTCAGGTTTTCAATCCACCGGGATACCCTTTTATGCCCAAGCTGCCTTTTCAAGTTTTCGACTTGTCGGGTGTACATTTTTTATACATATCCTTAATTTTCCCCCGAACCCTTTTGGTTCGCCGGGATGCCCTTATTTTTTCCTAGGCCAGTCAACCTAGCGGGTCTCTTTTTATGTGTAGTATTTTTTAACTATATATGCGTTCACAGGCTGTGGGAAATCTTCACCATCCATAGTGGTAAGCATCATGGCACCTCCAGAAAATACTCTCTTAACAACAAATGACCCTTCATAGGTGGGGGTCCATTTGCCTCTGGGATCACCTTGTGGTAATATGATACGCTTGATCACCAAATCACCAACCTTATATACCTGTTGCTTAACTTTCTTATTGAAGGCTTTGATTATACGTTTCTGATACATCTGACCATGACAAACAACTGCTAACCTTTTCTCATCAATCAAGTTTATCTGGTCAAGTCGAGTCTGAATCCATTCATCTTCATCTAAGCCTGCATCCTTCATAATTCTCAAGGAAAGAATCTGAACTTCAATGGGTAAAACTGCTTCCATACCTTAGACAATAGAGAAAGGGGTTGCCCCTGTTGAAGTACGTATTGTAGTACGATAACCATGAAGAGCAAATGGTAACATCTCATGCCAATCTTTATATGTAACTGTCATCTTCTGCAAAATCTTCTTAATATTCTTGTTGGCGGCTTCCACTGTGCCATTCATCTTTGGGAGATATGGAGAAGAATTGTGATGCTTAATTTTGAACTGCGTGCAGAGGTCAATAATCATAGTATTGTTCAAATTAGTACCATTATCTATGATATTCCTTTCAGGGATGCCATACCTACATATAAGATTATACTTGATGAATCGAGCCATAACATTCTTGGTAACAGAAGCAAATAAAGCTGCCTCTACCCACTTTGTGAAGTAATCAATAACAAAAAGGATGAAACAATGTCCATTGGAAGTTGTAGGTTTGATCTCACCAATCATATCAATTCCCCACATGGCAAAAGGCTAGGGAGTAGTCAGAACATTCAACGGAACTGGAGGCACATGAACTTTATCAACATAGATCTGGCATTCGTGACAAGTTATGGAGTGTTGATAGCAATCAGCTTCCATGGTAGACCAATAATAACCTGCTCTCAAAATATTCTTAGCCATAGTATGCTTACAAGGATGAGTACCAAAGATCCCATTATGCATATCCTCCATAATCTCTATTGCTTCTTTCTTATCCACACAGCGAAGCAAAGTTGAATCATGATTGCGCTTGTACAAAATTCCATTACTTAGGAAAAACGTAGCAGAAAATATCCTCAGAAACTTCTTATCATTAATAGATGCCCCTCCTGGGAACTCTTGAGCTTCAAGATACCTTTTCACTTCATATAACCAAGGTTTTTCCTCTACTCCTTCAGTACCCACCTCATTGCAGTATGTAGGCTTATCAAATCGATCAATAGTAATTTTGGGAGCTTCATCATCCCAACTGATTTCAAACATAGATGCCATAGTGGCTAATGCATCTGCCAACTGATTCTCTTCTCGTGGAATATGTCCAAAAGTGATCTCTTCAAAGTACGGAATCAAAGACAACACATGCTCTTTGTAAGGGATGAGATTAGGATGATTGGTGTCCCAATCTCCTTTAACTTGACTAACTACCAAGACTGAATCCCCATACACATTTAAAAACTAAATCTTCATCTCAATGGCATCCTTGATACCCATTATTCACGCTTCATACTCAGCCATATTATTGGTACAATAAAAACAAAGTCTTGCAGTAATCGGTGTATAACAACCTTTAGGAGAGATAATCACAACACCGACACCATTACCAAGCGCATTAGAAGCTCCATCAAAAACCATAGTCCATCGAGATCCTTGTTCAGGTCCTTCATATTGTCTAGGTTCTTTAGTAACAATCATAATTTCCTCATCCGGAAACTCAAAGTTCATAGACTGATAATCATCCACTGCTTGATGAGTCAAATGATCAGCTACTACACTTCCTTTAATTGCTTTGTGAGTAGTATATTGTATGTCATATTCTGTCAAGATCATTTGCCATCTTGATATTCGTCCGGAGAGAGCGCGTTTCCCAAATATGTACTTGATTGGATCCATCTTTGAAATCAATAAAGTGGTATGAGTCAACATATATTGTCTTAGTCGGCGAACAACCCATGCCAAAGCGCAACAAGTTTTCTCGAGTAGTGAGTATCTTGTTTCACATTCGGTAAACTTTTTGCTAAGGTAGTATATTGCCTACTCTTTTCGACCAGACTCGTCAGGTTTCCCCAACACACACCCCATTGAGTTATCCAATACTGTCAAGTACATAATCAAGGGTCTTCCTTCAACTGGTGGCATCAATATTGGAGGTTCCTGTAGGTACTTCTTGATCTCATCAAAAGCTACCTGGCATTCGTCATTCCATTCCATTACTTGATCTTTCTTCAACAACTTGAAGATTGGATCACAAGTAGCAGTTAACTGGAAAGTAAATCTTGCAATGTAATTCAGTCGTCCCAAGAAACCTCTAACTTATTTCTCAGTACGGGGAGCATGCATCTCTTGTATAGCTTTTGCCTTTATAGGATCAACTTCAATACCCTTACCACTGACAATGAAACTCAAAAGTTTACCAGATCTAACTCCAAAGGTACACTTGTTTAGATTTAATCTCAACTTGTATTTCTTTAACCTCTCAAACAACTTGTGCAGATGATCAAGATGTTCTTCTTCAGTCTGAGATTTGGCTATCATATTATCCACATATACCTCTATCTCATGGTGAATCATATCATAAAACAAAGCTACCATAGCACGCTGGTATGTTGCCCCAACATTCTTCAAACCAAATGGTATCACCTTATAACAGAAAGTGCCCCATTGTGTAACAAATGTAGTCTTGTCCATATCTTCAGGTGCCATCTTAATCTGATTGTAACCAGAGAAACCATCCATAAAAGAAAATACCTTATGTTGAGCAGTGTTTTCTACCAGAACATCAATATGTGGAAGTGGAAAATCCTCTTTTTTCAAATCCCTATAATCTACACATATGCGTACCTTACCATCTTTCTTAGGCACCGGTACCACATTTGCAACCCACTGAGGATAAGAAGTAACAGCTAGAAACCCTGCATTGAATTGTTTCATCACCTCTGCCTTAATCTTTTCTGACATTTCAGGACGCATGCGACGAAATTTCTGTTTTATTGGGCGATAATCCTCTTTCATTGGTAGACGGTGAACCACAATATCAGTATCTAGTCCGGGCAAATCTTCATAAGACCAAGCAAAAATTTCCACATAGTCATGTATCATCTGAAATAACCTGTTCTTAACAACATCTTCCAATTCAGCACCTATCTTGACCTCTTTCATATTTTCCTCAGTTCCCAGATTCACAACTTCAATAGGTTCCTCATTTGGATGTATAGCTTTCTCTTCTTGTTGTAGAAATCTAGCCAGCTCTACAGGTACTTCACAATCTTCCTCCTTTCCATCCTCAACTTGATAGATCAGATTCTCGAAGTCATAATTGGCAATAGCAGAATTGTTATCAACAGGATCCAGAATGGATGAGGATCTGCATTTTAGTAACGTGGGTGTGTGTAAGAACACATAGCTTTTTGATAAAAGAGAAAGTAAGACAAAGACAAAGAGCGCAATATTTACGAAAGCGAGAAACGTCCATTGATTTTATTGAATGAAAATATGCAAATGAAATGACAACCCTAACAAGCACACCATTGTGCCCCGGGCAAGGCACAAGGCTCAAAAGTATTTAATTATTTAAAATTACAAAATTTGAATTTAGAAAAACAAAATAGCATTTACTCCTGACTAAAAGAGATAGGAATAACGTCTTCAACCTTCCAGTTGTTGACCCCTTACTAATGGTAGGAAGGATCCAATCATCCAGGTTGTAATCTTCATCATAATCCCCCACAGCATTGACTTGGTCCTTTATGATTCCTTTATTAGTGATACGAACAACACGAGCTCGACGAACAACCTTCTGAGATTCTGCAGTAAAACCCAAACCAAACTTGTCATACTTATAAGGAATGTCAGGAAGTTAACCCCAAATAGTACAACCACCTTCTTCAACCACATCCTTAGCATCCTTGAGAGAGGCCATTGTAGGAGGTACTCTGGTAACAATAGGCATTGGTTTAGAAGCATGGATGGATTCAGTAGCAAGAACAACTTGAGGAACTATTTCAAATGTCTGGAAAGGAGTCTCAACAAACTCACCATCCATCTCAACATATTTAAAAGCATTCACATGACTGACCATGTATTCTTCCTCACCATAAACAGTGACAATCTTTCCTTTCACTGGATACTTCAGTTTCTGATGTAAAGTGGAAGTTACAGCACCTGCCCCATGGATCCAGGGGCGCCCAAGCAAACAGGAGTACGCATGACAAATATCCATCACATAGAAAGTGGACTCAAAGACTTGAGATCCTACTTTGATTGGGAGATCCACCTCTCCATGCCCCATTCTTCTTGAACCATCAAAGGCTCTTACCACTACATTACTTGGCCTTAACACCACACCCTCCAGGTTGAGTTTGTCCAGAACCTCCTTGGGTAATACATTCAATGAAGAACCATTATCCACCAACACATGAGACAAATTAGTTCCCTTACACGCAATAGAGACGTGCATAGCTCTATTATGGTTTCTTTTAGCAGGAGTCCAATCAGCATCAGAAAAACTTAAACCATTATCACTAGTCAGATGAGCAACAAAATTTTCAAACTGGTCCACAGAGATTTCATGTGGTACATGAGCAGTCTTCAGGAACTTGATTAAAGCCTTGGCATGGGCTTCAGAACATAATGGCAGAGATAACATGGAGATTTTACAGGGAGTATGCCCCAACTGGTCAACAATATCATAATCACTCTTGCGGATGATCTTCAGTACTTCTTCCATCTACTTAGAGATATTTTCACTAGCTGGTGTTTCAGCTTGAACAGGTTCAAACACTGGTCCTTTTCCCTGAGTCTCAATACTTGGCCCAGAGATAAAGATATGGACTAGAGTAGCAGCAGTCTTTGAGGTGTCTTCTGGAGAGAAAATTCTTCCACTCCTGGTAACCTTACTGGACCCAGCAATATTGTCAACATCAAGATTAGCATCAGTCAAAGGCTCTTGCTTGACACCGTGGATGTAAACATCAAAACCATAATTCCAGGGTATAGCCTTATCATAAGTATATGGGATAGTACCAGGAGTAGTAATAATCATTGGAGCCACCTTTGGCTTAGCCGTAATCTTTACATGACCCTTAGAAGTGATCCTCACTGGACCTTTGGAAGTAATCTTCACAGGAGTCTTATCAACCATAGCCACATCTTCAATCTTCGAATCTTGAGCCAAACCTTCATATAAACTCTCTATAGAAGGGGTCTTCTCAAACAATATATTATATTTGTCCATCAGGCGTTGAATACCTTCCCTCGGCTTCCAACAACTATCAGGTTTATAGGCACAGTAAAAACAATCTTCGTTGCAACCCGGAAATAAACCGACTTGCACAAGTTTCTTCTTGATAATGGATAGAGGAGTAGTTATTTCAGCCACAGTATAAACATAAGAAACTTCATCAACAACATTAACAGTCTTCTCATGTTTAGGCATATGAGCAGTAATCACATTAGGAGTCTCAGGAGGATCAAACTTAATTTCTCCATTCTCAATCATATCTTGAATTTTGTTCTTCAATGCCCAACAACTGTTAGTATCATGACCAGGACTATTAGAATGATATGCACACCTTGCATTGAGATTGTAACAAGGAGAGGAAGTGTTATGATTATGAGGAGGGTCCTTCAAAATAATCAACTCTCCTTTTAACATGTGTTGCAAAGCCTGAGCCAACGACATATTGATATTTGTAAATTGCCTCCTAGGCTTGGGCTGAAAATTCTACTACTGCTCTTGTGGTGCAGGTTTAGGATTAGAAATCAAAACAGCTCCCACAGAGTGGTTACAATTATTACGACCATGTTGGCCATACACAACATTGGATTCCTTCTTCCCATTAGAAGGCTTCTTGGTGGCACTTGAAGAAGCAACCATCTGAATCTTTCCACTTCGTATCGCATTCTCTACACGTTCTCTAGTCATTATCAGCTCAATGGAACTAGAGGATAAGATTACAATGAGATGGCTGTAGAAAGGACCAGTCAACGTACTCATAAACATATCAACCAATTCCCTGTCAGTCAAAGGGGGTTGAACTCTACTTGCCAGATATCTCCACTTCTGAGAATACTCCTTGAAGCTTTCTTTAGAACCCATAGTCATGCTTTGGAGCTGCATGCGAGTCGGTGCTAAATCATAGTTATATTGATATTGTTTATAGAAAGCCTCAGCAAGATCATTCCTGTTACGAATGTTGGTACTCTCCATTTGATAATACCATTCCAGTTGGGATCTAGACAAACTTTCTTGAAAGAAATGCATCCATAACTTCCTATCAGGAGTAAGTGGTTGAATTCTCCTGACATAATACCTCATATGCAATTTTGGACATGACACACCATCATACACCACAAAAGTAGGAACTTTGAAGCCTATAGGGATGAAGACTCCAGAATTCAAGCTCAAATCTTCAAAGTCAAACCCAGAAGTCTTCTGTAGTTCAATAGCATTCATCCGGTCCTCTAGTATCTTATACTTCTCTTCACATGCCGGATCATGGTAATAATTCTCCTCATAATCAGAATTCACAGCAGAACCATGTTGACTTCCTTTCTCTTTTGTAGAACTTTTATCTCCAGGGTTTTCCACCTCAAATGTCTTGATTGGAGCTCTGAATCTTCTCCCCAAACTGATAAAGCTAACTGGTTTTTTGGTCTTCTTCTTTTTCTTGGTCAGAAGTGCCTTCAGCTCATCTTGTCCCCTAGACAAATTTCAGAATCATCTTTTGAAATTGGGCATTCTGAGTCTGGAGTTCCTTGATAGTTTGTTCGAGAGCCATTTCTGCTGAAATAAACAACGAGAAGATAAGAAACATGTTTGTAAGAAACCTGTGATGCAATTATATGGTATGTAGATTTATATGCAATGTTTTCAAGGACCGCATGATTTAAATTTGTTTAAAGAAAAACAAAAACAAATTTTTTATTAGTAAATGTTTAATATAAATAGCCCATTGGGCTTACAATGAAAGGAAATAAGAATAAAATACAAAGAGATAAATATATGGGGTTTTAAGTCTCCCATGGACACTTCCTCTTTGTGTTGAGTTATGTTTTGAGGTTCCGCTCCTCGTGAAGTTGTCTTGTCAGCTCCAGAACTCTCTCTTGACTAGCTCTAAAATGAGTCTCAAAAGTATCCCTTTGCTCCTTCAATTGAATCCAAGAATTCTGCAATTCTTCCAAATCAGTGGGCATGTCTGGATGAAGGACGGTATAAGGAACATCTCCTTCAGCAATAAGCTCCGTAGTAACCGGTAGAACAGCAGGATATGGCATCATGAGATTTTGAGCACGAGATCGCACCCATATGAGATAAGGTTCCATAGGAATGGAGTACTTTCGTTCCAAAGTCTTGCTCTCAACTTTGTTCACCTTGCTCCAAGCTCGTATAAACCTTTGACGGTCACCCTGAAGATCGTTGTCGTAGTCGAACACAATACCCTGAATAAGCATGTCATGAGGACCATTACTACGAGCATAACTAAACTGACGTAGAGATAAAGAAGGGTTGTAAGTAATGCCCCTCTTATGCCAAGGAGTGGCACATTAGGGAACTCCCCACAACGGTCAATGATAATAACATTCTCCATAGATCAAGAACACCAATGAATGTCTGAATGAGAAAGTGACATAATCCTCTTAGACCACCTTAACCCTTGTTCATTCTTCATCACTGATCGAGGAAGGTGAGAAATAAACCACCTAGCCAATAAAGGTATGAAACACATCAGAGTTCCCCTCGCCTTCGTAGTACGAGTGTGGAGAGAGTGTAAGATATCTCCAAGTAATGTAGGCACTGGATTGCGAGTCAGAAATATGTTGATGGCATGTACGTCTATGAACTGGTCTGGATTAGGGAACAACACTAAGCCATAGATTAATAAGGCTAAGATCTCCTCAAAAGCATCATAACTCATAACATCCAAGAACACCTGAGCTTTCTCCATTAATACCTTAGCAAGAATACCTTTGACTCCACTTCTCATTTCTAGGACAATGTTTGATTTCTTCAAATGTAGGGTTGCAACAATGACTTTGGGTTTAGGCCCCTTCTCTAAGCATGTGAAGGTTCTCTGATCAAGGATAGGTATACCCAGTAGTTTGGAGAACTCCTCCATTGTAAGAATCAGCTGATAGTCAGGGAATGTGAAGCAATGACGTTTAGGATCAAAGAACTGGAATATGACACTCATCATGTCTTCATTGAATCCTGAAGTAACTAGATCTAGCAGATTCCCATGTCTCTTGATGAATTGGGAGCTTTCAGAAACTCTAGAGACCAATTCCTTAAGCTTAGAAGGTATCCCTTCAAAGTTGATCCATATAGTATTCCTACAAGCAGAAGCCATGACCTGCAACAAAGAACAAAGATAAATCCTTTGGTCCTTGAAATGGTTAGTGAACATGCTATGCTTATGATGTCATGATGTCATGATGTCATGATGTCATGATGTCATGATGTCATGATGTTATGCTCAATCACAAACATATGGCACACACAAACAAGTCACACAATAGCCCTAGGTTTAGAGGTTTGCATGAGGTTTAAAGGTATGTACCCTCCCCTGAAGTTTAGATGGTTCATCCTGTCCTACAAAAGTAACCAGGTTCTAAGGGATCTCAATATCACTGATCCTTCCCAAGGGTGGTTGTTCAGTAGGAAACTTACTTGCCAACCAAAACCCTCCAAGTTTAGGATCTCAATGAGCGTAGTATCGAGTATCAACCAACTTTAGACTTCTCCAAAGCCGGCTATCTCACTACTTTCTAAAGGCTAAGATGGGATAACTAGGGTTCTAAAGGATAGTTAGTGTTAATGACAACGTATGGCATCCCCATATTATCTTTAACTTACTTAAGGAACATCAGCACCAACCAAGATGTCACACTAACTATGGCCACCATATCAACCATATCATTATATGTTGTACAATTTCCTTGGTCTATTGCCATTTACCTAGGGTACACTAGATCCAGGTTAGGATCTTTCACACAAAAATCCCAACAAGTAATATAAAGCAAACAAAGAAAAGAATTTAAGTGATCTAATTCCTAAGGGTACCCCTCTTTTACTTAGTAACTCCCCAACAGATTCGTCGGTTCTGTAACACGGTGGGAGAACTGACTTTTAGATAAATGTTGCGGATAGCAAGAGTCGCCACCGACTTTTATTTTATCCATAAGGAAGGGACATAAAAGAACAGGAAAGACCTATTTTTAAAAGACTTGAGTTCGGGGGGTAGGTTATATAAAGGGAAGGTGTTAACACCCTTTATATCCATGGTTATCCATGGGCTCTTATTACTTAGCTCACTTTAATTGTTTTTGAAAAATATAGTGTGTGAATAGAAATTTTTTGTAAGTACTTTGTAATGATCCTCGTATGGATGTATACAAAGTCTTGTTTGAAAACGTTTAAAATAGTGAGGTGTGAAAAGTATTTTCTTTTTGAAGAGTGAGCAAGTAACTATGAGGTACCTACCCTAGACTAAGTCATGTTCTTATATGTCCTTTCAAGGGTAAGACTGTCCCTAGTATTAAGGAACAGGTAGTCATTACCTTGGATTTATTTGAGGGACGGGCGTAGGGTCATCATATGGTCAATGTAGGCAACTTAAGGGGTGTCTTTAGCAATTCGTAGGGACTATCATCATATTTACCGAAGGCTCATCGAGGGACAATATCATTTATTTCATAGGCAACCTCGTAGGGACTTGATCTTTTAATCTGAAGGGACTATGATGATTTTATTCTGTAGGGACTTTTCTTCTTAAGACACCCCCATTTTCGAGGGAATTGACCATTGTATTAAAGGCAACCAAAAGGGATAACCCTAAGTGGTGCAAACAGCGATCTTAGATCGACTTACGTGTGTGAGTGTTTATTTTCAGATATTTTTATCTTTTAATTAATTATCTAAGTCCGGATTAATTTTCAGTTAATTCTTTTCACTCCCTATATACTAACCACAAAATTAATATATTTATGAAAATAAATGAATAAAAGAAGCAAAAATAAATTCCTAAGCTGTTACATGGCTTAGGGGCAGATACAAAATAATCAAGCGAAAAAATAAATTATTACAATCTATACATTTTTCTAATAAGATAATTGAAGCAAAAATTAAATATAAATAAATAGAATAATAAAGCAAAAATTAAATAAAAAATAATAATAAAGCAAACGAAAATAATAATAATTAGGGTTAGCATTTAGGTTAAACTTTTAATTAAGAAGAATCATGTTTATGTTAGAAATTAAAATTAGGGTTAATTAGGGAAATTCAGGATTTTAAGAAAATTAGGATTTACTTAAATCTAAATCTAATTAATTAACTTTATTTACAAATTAATTGAAATTATTTACATGAGATATAAAAACACATTAATTAAAAGAATTATTTAAAAGAGAATTTTAAGAAAATTATGGTGATAAGAAAAAAAACTATTTAATTTACAAAGAATAATAAATGTGATTAATTTAAAAAAAAATTGTAAGGATTTATAACAAAATTAATTAATTGATTTTCAAATAAAGAGGAAATTATATTTCATTTAAAAAAAAGAAATAGTGATAGTGATTAGGTTAATTATGATTAAAAGGATTTTAAGTTATTAATTAAAAAAATTAAAAGAATTTACAGAAATAAGAGAATTAAACCAGGTGTTTTCTCAAAAATGTGGTGGGCAAGACTTGAACCCACACCCTCTCCATTCCAGCCTCAAATCCTTATCACTGGGTCACTACGCACCTGCGTTATAGAATTGCCAACAAATAATAATATTGTGAAATTAGAGAAAATCATAATTTATAAAAAAAAGTTACGGCCTGGGTTCGAACCTACGCCTTCAGCTTTAACAAACACCCTTCCATCCACTAGGCCAACGCGCCACTTGTGATATGATTATGAAACACGCAAATTATAAAACAAGCTGAAATTCAATTTTTCTAAAACACGCCAAATCACCATCTTCATCCTCCAGACCTGTGATTTTACCTGCGAAAATTGCTGGGAATTTTGTTGCGAAATTATTTTGCAGGAAACCTATGTTTTTCACATACATCAAACCGTTACAAATTAATTCACAATAATAGCATCAAACGATTACCCATAACTCATACAATCAGAATACATTATTAATAGGGATTTATATGCTCTAAATCGAAGGTCCCCAAATCGGGAACTTAAACCCTAACCATGGCATAACTTAATCAAGGCTATGAAACTCCAATCTAATTATCCAGAAAGCTTCACTACATCAAAACAAGTCAGGTTAGATAATCAAAATCAACAAAAAACACACGAATTTATGGAATCGAAAAAAAACTAATCATGACATAAAACCAATTTGGTTTGATGTTTATGCTATGCTTTAGTCAATGATGATAATGGCAATGCATTCAGGAGGTTCTCAAGAACATGTTTGAACATTTAAAGTGCTTTGAGGACCTGTGGAAAGGCAAAACCGAAATTCAAGTTTTTTGGAAAAAAATTGAAGTTAATGTCATGAATGATCTCCAGAAAAATGTCCCCTTGTATTGGTTCATGTTTGTGTATATATAGTGAACATAACTAGGTCAAATAATGGGCTTTATATTCAATGATTGTGATTACTTGTTCATGAAGAAATTCCATCATCTTAAATGTAAAAAAATCAAATGATATGTTTCCAAATTGATTGTGCACGAAATTGGATCCTCTCAATCCACATTAAATGATATATCAATTATTCTAGAACCAAAATCAGATTTTTTATTTGACTTTTATATTTTATTTTCATTAAAATTGAATTTTATTAAATAAAATCCGAAATTATAAAATATAAAATATAAAATTCTGAAAAAATGATCATTGGGTCATGCTTGATGTTATTGTGAAGAATGGATTGCAATTTCATGGGCCCATTTGGAAAAAAATGGATTTGAGACCTTTTTTGCTCAATGCACCCTTTGAAATTTTCCCAACTTTGACAAGGCATAAATCCCTCTTTTTTAAGGCCATGAAGATGATCTTGGACATTTTGGAAAGCTTAAAGAGTCCTCTAACTACCTTTTTGGTCCCATGTCAATATCTTTTATCCTTTTCAAATTATGAGCTTTGGAAAAAGTTGACTTTTTGTTGACTTTTGAAAGGACATATAATGTTTTAGCTCATACCTTCCAAATGAAGCATTTTCAGGCTTGGCTTGTGAGACCCAAAGTTGTAAAGAATTAAATTTCCTTCAAAATGAGATTTGGATGGGAAATTTTTGATGAAGCATGTGAAAGTGATGGCTGGTCAAAATTCAGTTGTTTCCTATGAAAACCCTAATTTAGAAACTCCTGATTCTTGATGATCTAAAATCTCCTTGATGAATCATGATCAAGCCTTGATAAAATGATGAATTTTACTTCATAATCTTGATGTTGGCAAAAAATCTTGAAGTTTGACTTTAATTTGACCACAGTTGACCTTAGTTTGACTTTTTAATCAACTTGACTGATTTTTGAACATCTGATCATCTGACTGGTCAAACTTATTGGGAAAGTCCTGAAACTTGATGTGGGGATTCTTGAAGGCCTGTGGGATGTTATGAATCTCACTTGGATTCTTGGAAGTCCATTTAGCTTAGATAAACACAAAACCCTAGTTTTGGATCCATTGTTTAGGAGGAGGCTTTGTCTGATGAAACCTTCAATCCATTTGACGAATTGTGAACTTTGTGAACCTTGTGAACCTTGAGAGAAATCTTGAGACACATTGCCTTGATTGTGGGAGGGAAAATTTTGGGGTACAACAGCTTGTCACGACCAAGAATCCAACATCAAACTGTTTTTGAACCTCTTCTTTAATTTTGATGGCCATGTCAGGACGCGTTCGTCTCAATTTTTGCTTGATCGACGAGAAGTCTTCTCGGAGTGGCAGCCTATGCACTACAATGTTGGTATCTAACTCGGACATGTCTTGGTAAGACCAGGAGAAGACATTGACGTACTCTTGGAGCATGGAGATCAAGCTGCTCTTGACAGTCTCTTCCAGTGCGGCCCCGATCTTAACCTCTTTTCTGGCTTCCTCTGTACCCAGGTTTATCACCTCAACAGCTTCCTCATGCGGCTGAATCATCTTCTCCTCTTGCTTAAGCAATCTGGCTAGCTCTTCGGGCAGTTCACAATCTTCCTCCCATTCCTTGTCGGTTAGGTAAATCGAATTGTCGAAGTCATACTGAGCCATAGCAAGGTCGTTACCGATGAGACCCGATGAGGAGCATCTGCATGAATTTTGATTCATGCTAGATTTTAGAAATGGTGTGAGACACGGAAAACATTGCCATTTATTTTTGCAAACAAAATGAAAATGAAAATGAAAGACAGGAAACAACATGATTGGATGAAAATACGTCCACTTTATTGATGATTATGATATTGCCATATGAATAATGAGCCCTTACAATGAGCTGCTATGCCCCGGGCAAGGAATAAAGCTTATATATAGGAGATTAAAAACATAAAACCATTACTCTTTAGGCTGAGTGACGGAGATGACTGTTTCGGCGACCGATTGTTGAGCTGTTTCCCTAGAACATGAGGCCTTACCCATTTCTCTGATTCGCAATCACTATCAATTGTCTCTTCATGCACGACACAAACATTGTTGGGTTCAAACCATCCGACGCTGTTTAAGGTAATCGGGCATTTCCGACCTCTAGCATTTTATCTGGATGCTGACTGACCAGGCTGATAGCCAATTCCGAACATGTCTTTCTTTTCCGGAACTTCGATCATTTTGCCCCAACCTTCCTTGGCACCCGATTTTACCACCTCTAAGGCTTGCTTATAGGAGGCTATGGAAGCCCTTCTCTTTGATTCTTCAGATACAATGGCTGACGATGATGCATTTTCATATTTGACGGGCTTAAACGCTTGACAGGGAGTCTCTAAAATTTCTCCATCCATTTCCACGTATTTGAACGAGGCTAGGTGGCTGATGATGATGTCTTCTTCTCCGTATACTGTCACAATTTTCCCTTCCTAGACAAATTTGAGCTTTTGATGCAAGGTAAAGGATACTGCCCCTGCCGAATGTATCCACGCCCTTCCTAACAAGCAGTTATAGGCTGGATGGATGTCCATCACATAGAAAGTAGAATTGAAGACTTGTGGACCTACCTTGATCGGTAATTCCACTTCTCCGAACACTGACCTCCTTGAGCCATCGAATGCCTGTACAACCAGGTCACTTGGCCTCAGTGCGACCCATCATAATTCAGCTTCATGAGGTCTTTCTTGGGAAGCACATTTAATGATGATCCTGTGTTAACCAGCACATGGGAGAGCACGACCCCCCTTGCATTCCATGGAAATGTGCAAGGCACGGTTGTGACCGCGTCCCTCGGATGTTAAGTCCATATCCGTGAAACTCAAGCCATGGCTAGAGTTTACACTTGACACCACTGTTTCCAATTGGTTTATTGATATATCCTGCGGTACATACACATTATTCATAATCTTCAATAGGGATTTCCTATGCGAATCTGAACACATTAATAAGGATACGATCGAGATCTTAGATGGTGTCTGTTGTAAGTGATCCACAATCTTATAGTCACTTTTCTTGATAATCCTTAGGAACTCTTCCACGTCCTTATCAAAAGTGATGTCTGGATCTGTCCCCGGTATAGGTGCATCATTGGTCATGGGTTAATTGCCCTTGACTTTAGCTTGAGCTTCGTTGTTGTCTCTCGGCGGTACCATATTGCTTCTCAGTGCTTCGGGAGCAAACAGTCTGCCACTTCTAGTGAACCCTCCGACCCCTACATTTGCCATTTGGTGCGGAGCTGAGCTGGATGCAGCAAGGTTCTGTTTCTAACCATTGTAATAAACCTCTCCCCCGTAGTTCCAAGGGATCACTTTATCACTCTGGTATGAGACGGGTCTCGAAGTTGTAATGGTTATCGGAGCCAGCCGTGCCGGTGCAGGAGCTTGTGCCTGATTGTAGAAAATTGTCACAGTTGACACCTCATTTTCTTTGGAAATCTTATCAAATTGTATGCTACCTTCGTCCATCATCTTCTGTAGACCCGACCTCAATTGAGCACAACCGTCAATGGAGTTAGCACAGTCTAAGCAATTCTTTTCACAGCCCGGAAAAATGCTCTTCTCAGCTAAGCAAGATTTTCCAACCAACAAAGAAGTTTTTAGGTCTCTGACATTAGACACCAAGTTCAGACATTCACCGCTATCGACAACCCCACTAGTCCTTCTATGATCAGGTATGGGATTCTGTATCACATTAGGAGTTGGAGAGAAATTAATCGCTTTGGTGTCTATCAGGTCTTGGACGACATGTTTCAAAGCCTTGCAATTCTCGGTACTATGGCCTGGAGCCCCAGAGTGGAATTCACAACGGACATTGGCATCATAGCCTTCAGGGATTTTTCCTGGCCTTGGAGGTTGCAGAGTTCGTTATTGAACCATCTGAAGTTGGAGGAGATTTTGTAGCAGTTGAGAATATGACAACGGAGGCTTCTCGAGATGCCTATCTTTTGCCCTAGAAGGGTAGTAAGGACGAGGAGCCTTTTGTTGTTGATAACCCTGTTGGCGCTGCTGTTGAGGTTGCTGAACATGTTACTGGTTAGTAAGAGCAGTAATGGTGACGAAAGCTGCATAAGCATTTCGACTCCCTCTCTTCTACTGAGCATAAACAACCCCAGTTTCTCCTTCTCTTCTCTTCACGAAAGGTTTCTTAACTCCGAAGGTTGAAGCTCCGTTGCCCTAAATTTTGCCTTGTTTCATACAGCTTTCTATTCTCTCACCTCTCAGTATGATATCAGAAAATCCGCTGGAGGAACAGCCAACCAATCTCTCCATGAAGTGCCCCGAGAGGGTATCCATAAAGAGATCGACCATTTCCCTTTCCAGCAAGGGTGGTTGGACTTTAACAGCAACCTCGCGCCATCTCTGCACGTAGTCCTTGAAACTCTCCTGATTCTTCTGAGACAAGCTCTGAAGCTGAGTTCGGCTGGGAGCCATGTCTATGTTATACTGGTACTGCTTGAGGAAGGCCTCCCCCAGCTCATTCCAGTTACGGACAAAGTTATTTTCCAACTTCATATACCACTCCAGTGAGCCCCCTGATAGGCTGTCCTGGAAATAATACATCCAGAGCTTCTCATCCCTTGTATGTGCAGCTATTTTGCGGTAGAAGGCTTGCAGGTGAGTTTTCGGGAAAGAGCTGCCATTGTACTTGTCGAAAACAGGAGGTCGGAACTTTGGAGGGATGACCACTCTGGAGACCAGCCCCATGTCAGCAACATCAATGCAAAGGGTGTCTCTGCATTCTAGAGCCCTTACCTTTTCGGCCAGCAATTGGAAGTCTTGGTTATTGGCCTCGACACCAAATCCCATATCTTCATTGAGAAAAGTAAATTGAACATCCTGTCGGTCTGTTAGACGAACAGGAATTGGGCCACCGCCTTCAGGAGTAGGAGGCCTATTCTCCGTAGGTGGAATGACAATATTTTTGATCGGATTGCCTTGGGCATCCAAGGTAATCACTGGAGGATCAACTTACTGGGGATTAAGCCTTTCATGGCGGTCCTCATTTCTTTCTGCCCTTGCACTATACCTTGCATCACTGCCATAAACTCCCCCATCTGAGTGTGAAGCTCATTCAGCTCAGTATGTACTGTGTTCAGGATTTACCTCTGATTTCGGCGAGTAGCATACTGGTGCGTGTGAAGATCATGCCTGAGGGGACGAGTCTTGGTGGCTCTCAAAATCCTACCTGAATAAATAGATAAGTTAAGGAACTCCTGCAAAAGAAAAAGAGATGCAAATGATATGCATGCAATGCTGTGTTCATTTTCATTCTCACGATTTTTTTTTACATTCCCGATTCAGGTATTTGAAAACTCAGATAGCTCTTTTCAGATAATGAGGGGAAGAAGACCCTGCATGCTGTGCAGATAAGATGATAGTTGTGGTGAATTGGTTCTTAATACCCCGTGTCAGTGCAGGAGAAAATAACAAAGATTCGAACCTGTAGCTCCCTGGATTTCCATCCTAGTACAAACGCGAAAGTGGCGTAGAAAGAGGTAGAGTCGCCAGCCAGGCATTTTTATCCCGAAGGAACGGGAATGGTAATGCTGCACAAACCGAAGAAAAGAGAGGAAGGACACGGGTCCTGCGAACCAAAGAGACTGAGTTCGGAAGTCGGTTATGACATGTGAAGGTATTAGCACCCAGATCGTCCTCCGTACCCGACGGGATCCATGCTTGCAAAGAAATATGTTTCAAAGGATGAAGAAATGAAAGCTGCTGCAAAGAAAAGGAATTGAACTGGATAAAAAGAAAGAAAAAGGGAACTGAAAATGAAATGAAAAGGAAATATGTAGGGAAAATAAAGATTGTGCTCGAACGGGCCCTACCCCGCTGCCTACGTACCTCATCTGGACAATGAGGATCAAAGACGTCGTAGTTCCCCTAACTAGGGGTGGAAAAGATTACTTGTTTCTTAAGGCTTGAACTGCCTATGTCAATGCTCAGGTGTTGCAGGCTCGGATGACGAGTGCGTAACCGTCTTGCAAAATGACAAGAAGAAGCAAGTTCACGGATGAAGCGAAGGAGATGAGAAAATAATTCCCGAAGGAGAGACGTTTATTGCTTGTCCAGTGTTTTTTATGAGCTTTTATGAGTGTGGTACAAGGAAGTGAACTCAAGCTCTTTTCCATGGAATGTGTACTTGATACTACATTCCAAGATGGAAAAATAGAACAAGCACACTCAAGTAAAGAGAAGATCCCCAAAACTTGATTCCAGAGATTAGGGCCTAAGCTCACTAACTCGTTGAATTATTAAGTGTTTTTGTAACTTAAGATGAAGAAGTGTGTTTTATGATTTTCTTGATGAAGATGGTCTCATGATCAGACTTATGCATCATGATAGACAATCTTGTACTATCCCAAGATGGGAAGACTACAAGTGTCTCATGGAATAAGGCTATTGCACAGGAGGCCACTTCAATCCTTATTAAGGTGCTTTTTTTAGATTTTGTTTTGAGATGAGAAGAGAAGGAAACAAAAGGATCTTAAAGGTAAAAAATATAAGGGGAAGACTACTCCTAATGTTATCATGCATGGATGAACCTAGGTTAGTGTGGTTTGGATTCTATCCTAATGAAGAAGAAGGAAAGAAAAGAAAGAAGAAGAAGAAAGGAGCAGAAGACGCTAGAAGAGAACTTACTTCTCTAAAGAAGTTAAATTGTTTCTAAAAGGGAAATGACGAAGTTAATTACAAGATGGCATAAATCACAAAGACAAATGAGAAAGCAAATATAAAGGATGAAATGAAGATTTGAAATGTGGATATCATCCACAATTCACTTACCATGAGCCCCTGAAAGGAAAGATTAGTGAATCGCATAAGCATAAGACGAAACTAAGAATATTCAAACAATACGCAAACCAAACAAATGTCACAAACCAAACCAATCAAAAAGTCAGTACCTAAACCCTATAGGTGACCTAAAACAACTACCAAGCAAACCTAATAGGATGGCATAAATACCAAAGAACAATAGAAAATTATGAAATTAAATCTCTAAAGCCAATAATCAGTAGCAAACAATGCGTCAAAATATCTCTCAAAAATTCACAATAAAACTCTACCAAATAACCGCACAAAGTTGCTTAGGAACAAGTAACGAAATCGCACAAATACGACTCCTAAAACTATGAAAAAATGAAATTAAAAATATAATAAAAATAGTTTTATGCACTTTTATGAGTCTATAAAATAATTCAAAAAGAACGGAGTCGAAATGTTAATCAAAGTGAAAGAAATAAATTTTACAACCTATGGTATTAATATGAAAATTAAATGAGATGGAAATTAAAATGAAATTCGAAATAAAAATGGGAAAATAATAAAAAGCAGAAAATAAAAATATGACAAATTTATAAAATGAGTTAATAAACCAAAATATTTTTTATGGAATTTTTTGATGTATTTTAATTATTTAAAAATGAATTAAACTAAATTATGGAAAAAAAAGGGAAAAGAGAAAGGGGTCCAGCTAGTATAAAATCCAAGCCAAAATCAATCTGGGCCTTAAGAGGGGGTGGTGAATGCAAAGAGGAAAGGCCCAACACGTACAAAGGAGTTGAGGGTGTATGGTGGACTCGCGGTCAACAACCTTGACCGTAACAGGGACGTACGATTCGTGGACTGGTGAGGTAATCACATCAGACGGCTGATGGAGCGAAGGCCTACAGTTGCTATGGTGCGTGCACGCGTGGGAAAGAAAAAAGGGAGGTCCTACCGGACGGTGACAAGTGTCACCGCCGGTGTGGACAAAATCAAAGGCAATCTCCCATCCTCATCCTTATCTCCTTGGTTTCCACGATTACTCATCAAATCTCAATAAAGTCTCTTAAAACTTATTTATGAACAATATTCCTTATTTAATTCTCATAAAACAATATCACTTATAACCAAAAAAGAACAGAGAAAAAGAAAACACAGTACACGAAGAAGAAGCCAAAGAACACGCTCTCCCTTCTTCCTCATTCACCTCGCCGTTCATCTTCTTCCTAACCTAGCCTCCGTCTCCTTTGCCTTCTTCTTCAACCGGCCACCACTTCGAACTTAAAAATACTAATCACTCACTCAAAACCTCGGATCGTAAACTCAGATGCAAGAGCAAAAAAAAACAAATCATCACGGTGCAACAACAAATCTAAGGAGTTCTACGATTGTACCTTGCAAATCACAATTACGTTGACGCTGCAGCAATTGTTCCGATGACAATGACGCCATGAGATTGACGATAAGCTCGCCTTCTATGTGCACTAAAGAGTTCGAAGATGTTGATGCGGTCGTTCGATCCGAAGAAAAGCGCCACAGATTCGATCAATGAAGAGTGATAATGAAGCTGACGTCACGATTCATGAAGAGCGATAACATCGATCCGGTTCGATTGCTGAAATGGATGAAGATCTGCTCATATTGATGAAGTTGAATGAATTGCGATTGATGAACACTCAGTTCTCATTCGATGTATTTCTGAAGACTTTTTGATTCAAGGCAGATTCGAATTCATGAATAATGAAGAGTGATTTTGTCAAGCCAATTTGCAGCTTTGAACTGTGGTGTTTTTTCACATTGATTTGCAGGTTGTAATAGATAGAGAATGGAGACACAACGGAGATGGTGATGGAGATTCACGTGACTCAGTGGATTGTGGTGTTTATGTGTGATGAAGAATGAGCTGTTATGGTGAAACGTATGGAAGATTCGAAAAAGTGGAGAGAGATTTCAGAGATATTTTCGGTTATTTATTGGTGATGATGCAATGAGGAAGAAGAGTGAAAATCGTGTTGAGCAGAATGCATTGAAGATAAAGGAGAGGAGTCCTTTTTTTCGTGTGTATGAAAAATATATTATGAAATTGTTTATTGATTTTTTCCTCTTTCCTCTAACAGAAATCTGTTATTACTCCTCCCATTCCTCTCAATTCTGTTATTTTCTTTTTGAATTTTTTTCCCTGGATGGATTGGTGCTTTGCGTTTCATTCACGTATTCATTGCGTTTTGGATCACGGTTTTTACGTGCTTGTATGTTGCGTTTTAAGTGCCTCAGCTTTGTATGTTCAGCCTTTTTCTTCTTCTGCGTTTTAAGTTATGTTTTTCTGAGTTTTGGCTCAAAAATCACTTTTGTTGCTGGCTGCGTTTAATGCGTATCGGTTTTGCATTTGGAGACCATGTATGATGCTGATCACATGTGGTATTGTTGACTGGCTGGGGGAAACAAGCATGGAATGTGGCTAAAAGTAGAAACTGGTGATAATACTTGGAGACCTCATGATATTATATTATTATATCTCTTTTTTTTTTGTTATGAAAATATAAACGAAAATGGGCTAAGAAAAAATAAATGGGCCTATATATTTTGGGCTTGGGATTATTGTTTTAGGATTATGGGACTTGGTAATAGGCAATAAGAAAATGAATTAAGAGAATGGATGGATTAAGAAAAAATAAATAGATTAAGAAATGGATGAAGGAAAATAAAGCTAAAGGGATAAAAATAAGTTAAATGAAAATATGAATTATGATTTATGGTTAAAAATGAAAGTGGATATGGTTTAGAAATAAATGTAGCAAAGGGAATTGATAGAATTGGTTTAATGAGTAATTGGACAAAATGGTTTAGAAATGGGTATGGAACTTGATATTTTGTGGAACAGACCAATTACCACCAACATGCACATAGCCACGGAATCTCGATTCATCAATTCACTCAACTCAAAACCAATCTCGCATTGCTTCCACAAAAACCACCAACCTTCTGGATAAATCACCATCTAAGTGTCATCATGATCATCCTAAATCCTTGAATCCAAAACCATCATGTGAACCACTTCCTGGTAAGCTGATGACCTTTGCACACAACACGACCCGACTTTGAAACGCGTAGCCTTAAAAATAACCACAGGCACAGATAACTTGCAATTCAACCAATATTTTGATAGTTTGACCAAGATTAGGTCAAACGTCCATCTGAAGGGAATCGCGAACTGAACAACCACACCCGGAGTGAAATCACTGTCAGCTCTATGTTATGCTATGGATGTTATGCTTCATCTTTCTATGCTAATGATGTAGTGAAAATTATGAGAATGATATGCTAGATGCTATGAAAAGAGAGGGCAAATTTGGGGTGTTACAGAACCAAATCAAACATATCATAAATTGAAGTCTGAATAACAAGAATCCTCTAAGGGTACCAATTCATACATCAAAAGTAACAAAGAAAAGGAATCCCACAACAAGCCTAGGTGTAATCCAGATACAAGAGTAAAAAAACTAAACCCTAGGAAGTTCCATGTCTTGCAACCTCTAGCTAAGGCGCTTGACCGCTTGGAACAGCTGGGCAATGTCCAGGATGAGCTTCTGGATGAGAATGTCCATATGGTCAAAAGAAACGTGTCGGTCGTTGATCTGTTGTAGGAATACTTCTTCTTTTTCCTTGCTAGAACTCGGTTCAGTCTTGATCTTCTTGACATCAGCCCGAAGCTTCAACTCTTCTATCTCCTTCTGGATGTTGGCCATCTGCTGAAAGTGGTCCCTTCATTACTGGTGGGCTTTCTGGAGCTGCTCTCCTTGCTCGGCCAGGGACTCTTGAAGGCCTTTGATCTTGAGTTTGTACTCGATCTCTGCCTCTTTCTATTCTCTCAGATGATTTTCCAACTTCACTTGCCAAAGGGTTACTGCTTGGTTAGCTTCATCCAAGGCTTTCTTATCCTTTTGACGATGTCTCGCCCTGTGGATCGTAGTGAAATCCCTCTACTTGAAGTAGAGCTCTCGTTCATTGAAGTCTTGTTGCTTAAGCCTGACTAACTCCTCAGCTTGATGAGCCCTCTCTTCTAGCTTCTGATTCTGAAACTTCAGCTTCTGACAAGCATTATCAGCCTCCTGATTTTCGGCCCTGAGTTGTTTGACCAATGCTTCTAACTTTTGGAAGTCTTCCAGCGATACGGTAGCAGGAGGTGGAGCTGGTGTAGAGAAAGGGATTAGGGCTACTTGGGCTTTCTCCCTTATCTAAGCTTCGAACTCGGGGAACATTTGATTATTGCTTTTGCCCAAGCGCTCCATACCCTTCCTCTTCATAAGCTTCCAGGCACCTGCGGCTTCTCGAACCAAGGGGAGATTATACTTTATAGGAAAATAGAGAGTTTTAACCAGCTCCGATTCTTTGAGAATGGCCTTGAGCGTGTATCCCAACTGTCTTCTCAGGATAATGGGGTTATAATTGATGCCCCAACTACTCCTAAGAGAGGAACATTGGGATACCCTCCGCGGCTGGAGATGAGGTCTTTCCCTTTCATCCTCAAAGTAAACCATCTAATGTCAATGGAGGACAATGCACTCAGCTTTTGCGCCAAAACCACCTTAGGATTCGTGAAAGCTTCTATAATAGGGAGATGTCTCATGAACCACCGGTAAAAGATAGTAGAAAAACACTTGACCAATCCACCCCGTCTTTTCTCGTTCTTGTAATGCACTGAATAATAGAGGTCCCCCAGGAGGGTGGGGACCGAATTCTTCAACACAAATAGATGAATGGCGTTGATATCTACGAACTTGTCCATATCAGCAAACAGGATGATCCCGTATATGGACAATGCCAAGATGGCGCAAACTGAATCCCACTGATTGGTTGTAGCAAGCTCTCTAGCTCTTCTAACCAGAAACTCTAGAGGGAAACCGAGCACACCAGATTTGGTAGCAATCAGATTGTCAGACACTTCAGATGAGCTAAAATAAAGAGTTTGGCGATGTCAAAATGAGTTGGTCTTGTCATTTCTGAGTTGAAGGGAATCAGTTCTTGAATTGGCACTCCTAGAATTTCAACATATTCTTCCAGGAGAGGGCCTAGTTGGAAGTCACGAAAGGTGAGGCACCTAAGCCGTGGGTCATAATACTGCAGTAAGGTATGAATGGCGATTCTTTGAGAACTGTCCAGATTGAATACTAAATCTAGAATATTACCATATTTCTTGTTGAAGTATCCTAGCTGACCCGGGGTAATAAGAGACACCATCTGGTTGATCTGATCATCTTTGGTGTCGAAGAATTTGTAGTGCACAGTTCTTTTTCTGACGTCTTCCATACTGTCGTAGTGATGACCGGGTGTAAACACCCCAAATTTGCCCTCACCCATTCACACCATGGCTTGTGATCTCTTCATATGCATAAGTTCAATCATAGCATCTCATATTGCATTTTTGCTTCACTGCATTGTTTCTAAGTCATCTGCATCTAGCGTTTGTGGTTTGAGCTATCCAAGAGCCATTTGAGCCACTCCAAAGGTCTTCAATCACTTCAAAGGGGTCCATGTATGTTCAAGAATCACATTATATCCTCACAATATCAAAGAAGCCAAAGAATCACAAGAACTGAGAATGGCATGGAAGTAGAGCCAGGTTTAACTACACAGATGACCTAGAATTAGGGTTTTGGTTTCAGAGGCCATAACTCCAAATTTTTTGGTCATTCTTGTTTCTATTGGTCTCAATATGTTATAAGGACCATGCATATCAATTTTCATGAAGAAATTCCATGGGGAAGGCATCTAATCAAGAGTTGACTTCTTGAGCAAGTCAGTGTAAAATCAGGGCATCTGAGGCCCCCAATGACCCAAACAAAGGTTGTTCTTCATCATTTTGAATGTGTATGATCTTTATTTTATCATAGAAGATGTTGGAATTTCATAAAATTGAAGAATTTCAAGCCATTTGCAAAGTTGCCTTTTTGGGAAAATGACTTGTAATGGAAACTTGCCATTTTGGGAAACTTTTTCAACCCTTTCTTTTTGATTCAAAAATGCTTCGAATGAGAAAACTTTGGTCATGAAAGTTGTAGAATGGATCATTCCCTTTTCAAAAAGTACAAGAACTCATTCTAATTCATTTTGGATCAAAAGTTATGACTTGTCAAAGTTGGGGAAAATCACATAATTTCAAGTTATGTACCAAAGAGGCAAAGTTGCAAAATCCCTTGCCAAGGCAAATTGTGCTTTCAAATGAACTTCTAATATTTGCACAAACATAAACCATTGCCTAAAGTTCAGAATGCACCAAGAGTTTGTCCAATTTTATGACTTGTGCATTAAGAAATTCCAAAGGGGCCAAAAGTTCACAAATTTGCAAAACACTACATAAACTTCACTCAACTTGCTGAACTATCTCAAAACCAATTCCATGGACATCCTTAATCTCAACTGAGCTAGGACAAGCCAATGAGCCAGCTACACCATTGCCCATACCTCAAGTACAACACTTTTGACTTTTTGGCAAAAACACCCATACCAATCACAACAGTCCACCACCCACTCTCTGCCCAATCCAGACCTTACAAACACACTCCAAGGGTTCATTTTCATAACACACACAAGCCTGAAGCATCCTCCAAGCCAGCATTCTCAAAAACCTCCCCTTATGCATTTTGTTTCGAATCACACAACACAAGCGTAAAACATCAAAAAAAACTTCACCAAATCACTCACCATGATCCTCTGATCATTTCCCAACCATTGTTTTGGCCTGAAACCTCCCACATCAAAAATACGATTTCCACACTCCCTTGACCTGAGCTTCTGCCAACTTTCTCTGGAGGCCATATAAACTCTAGCTAAGTGTCAAAAGCTTCAAAGGAGGATCATTAGAGCTTGTTTGAACCAAAGAGGCAGCCAGAAAGTCCCTGTTTCGAAAGCTCAAGCTCAGGTAGCCATGGAATTTATTTTTCTAGAACTTCCATTTTTAGTTTCTAAATGCTTCCTCATGCTTCACTGATTATCATGATATGATTTGTTTTGAAAATGAGTGAAAAATGGCCATGTATGCTCGTTCTGAAACTTTGCCCGTGAAATGAGTTTTGATTTGATTCTTGTGATTCAGTGAAAATAAATGATTTTTGGGATGGGGTTTAGGTTTAATGATGTTTAAGGAATGATTCTGGAGATTTTGGTGAAGATTTGATGCGTAGGGAGTGAGATAACATGAACACCTTGCCGGAGAAGATGACCGGAACACTGTTCCGGTCATCTGAAAGTCATTAGGGCTTCTGATTAGGGTTTAATCATAATTAGGCCAGTTTGAATGTGAGCCGTTCGTTTGCGCGCCAGGTCAATTCCCGCCCCTATGAGTTTGAATCTCAGCCATCAGATTGGCTGACTTTCTCTTTTTTCTATTTAAATTCATTTTATTTTCATTTGTTTTGCATTTATTTGTACAAATTTTTAAAAATAGTTAAAACCATCTAAAAATTATGAAATTTTTTGTCAAAGGTTTCATGAATTTTCAGAACACAAAAATATTTTTATTTTTATTTTTTGCATTGAAAATTATTTTTAAATCATTTAAATGTTTATTTTTAATTAATTAATGAAAATTAGTTAATTAAAAATACATTTAGGTATTTAAAAATCCCAAAAAAATTCACATTGCATTTAGAAACATTTATAAACATTGTCCAACTCTCAAACCAAATTTCTTTTTTGTTCTTGATGCCTTTTGATCTTTTTTCATTGAATTTAATTTCATTTCAAGGCAATATTTTGTGTCAAACTTCAAAAATTCCTTTCTGCCTAACCATTGAGAGTTGGGTGATGATTCTTTTTGCATTTCACTCTTCATAGCATGTAGTTTATAGGATAAAATTGGTTTGAATTGATCTTGCATTTTCAATTTGCTTAGCATTTTTCTTGATGATGTACCCCAAAACCCTAGCAATCTTAGGAAATTCATAACTTTCAATAGGTTAAGAGTTGGATCCTCTCCTTTGGGCAGTGAGTTTGTATAGGTTTAGGGTATCTTTGATTGCATTTTCAAATTTTTATCATGTTGTTTGCTTCTGGTTTTGGATTTTTGCTTTGCATGATGCATGAAACCCTAATTTGTGCCTTCTTTTGCATCCATTTCTCATTTGCTTGCACCCATTGACTTGCCATGACATTTTGTGCATTCTTTTGATTCATAATACATCTTAGGACATTTTAGAATCATGTTTGATCATTGCATCTTTCATTTGCCATGTTGTATGTCCATTGCATTTCATAACTTTTCATGTATGTTCATGGTTCAAGGCATGCCTCATTTGCATCCTTATGTTTGTTTGATCATTCTCATGCCTTGCCTCATGTTTGTATCATCCCTTAGCATCATCAACATCATACTTATGCTTCTGGTCTTGGTTTGCATCATGACATTGCATCCCATTTGCATTGCATTTCATTTCTTTTGCTGACTTTTCAGGTGGTAAGTTGTTTTGAGAAGTGAATTTGCCTTCACTTCTCACAATCTCTTTTCATCTCTTTCATACTTTATTTGCTGCATTTTGTATGTGTTTTAGAGTGAGCTTGATCATTCATGCTCTTCTCCTCTTTCTTTTCTCCAAGCAACTTGTCTTCTTAGATGAAGCAAGTTGTTTTGCTTCTCTTTGCTCCTTTCATCTGCTTCCTTCCTGGTGGTTTCTCTGAAGATTTTCTTGCAAACCTCATTAACCCTAGGAACAACCAAGCATGACAATAATTAGGGTTTGATTAGTCCCACCATTTAGTTTTTACCTTTGTGTCTTCTTTGAGTCTTCTCTTCTCATCTCATAATCCAGGACTAAACCCTAAAGGCTTTAAGGCTTTGTGATTAAGCTTATGCCTGCATCCTTCTATTAGGATGGAGTGTATAACTTTAATCCTAAGTGTTAAACCCTTAATGTGTTTAAATCCTTTAATAAATCCATCTAATGATCATCAAGACATCAAGCTTGTAACTTGGGCCTTGCATCAGGGTTCTATTTCTTCCTTAATTGGTTAAGAAGGAATAACCCTGGTTTTAATGGACAAGTCCCCCTCAAGTTGTCTTACTAACCATAAAATCCATTTCTTCATCTTATCATTAACTAAAATCCATTTAATAAAGGCTTTGTTTTGTCATGAGGTTAATCCCTAATCATGGATTAAGTTGAGGTATCTTCCTCAGCTTAAATGCTCTCATCTATTATCCTTCTATTAGGATGGTGTAATGAGTCCATTAAATCCTTGATTATGGCTTAAACTCATTACTTAACACTAAACAAAAACAACAAAAACATCTAAATAATCACAAGTAGGTTAATGATCTTAATCCTACTTCAGGGTGATTAAGTGTGAGATGCTGACTTCACACTTAAGGTATTCTCATTACCCCTAATCAGAGGGAGGATGTGATGAGTTTACTAACCCACTGGTTTAGGCTTAAACTCATTAACTTATGACACATTTCCTAAAACAATAAAAGACTGAAAACACAAAAACAAACAATAATCGTCTCCTCCGGGATTCTTTTCTCATCTCATTGACTCACAAACGAGAACTTGCTTCTTCCGTCTAATGCAAGACAGTTTGCACCTGAGCCAGACAGGTCATACACTTGAGCATAGACAAGTAAGCAGTTCACAAGTCAATTTATCTTTCAGTCTCTTTGGGTCGAACTACGGTGTTCTGACTTCCTCATTGCACGAGAGGATACGTAGGCATAACTTAATAGTTATCGAACAAAAAGTCTCTGTATATCCCCCCTCTTTCCAGCATTATTCTTTAAGCCTCATAGTCATGAGCATTTCACTCCTGTTCTTACACTGACACTTCACTTATACACTTCACACTTCTCTTACACTGACACTTGCATTCTTTTTCCAGCTTTGATACACAGATTGCACTGGAACTACCCCTTTAAAACACAAATCTTTTAAGCGTGGATCCCGTCGAGTACGACGGACAATCTGGGTGCTAATACCTTCCCAGGTTGTAACCAACCCCCTTTCTCAGTTTCTCTGGTTCGCAACCGTCTTATCCATCCTTTCTTAGGTTTATGCAGCATTACCTTTCCTTCGGGATAAAAATGCCTAGCTGGCGACTCTATTCATTCCTTCCCTTTCGCCGACCGTTCGCGTTTGTACCCCTTCTGACCAGGTGTCTTTTGGTGGGAGCGACAGCTTGGCGACTCTGCTGGGGACCCTTATACTGTAACCAGGGCTTCTGGTTCTTTTTGTGGGTTCCTCCTAGCGCTTGTTTGATTTGTGTTTACTGGGGTGTTATGTGCTAATTGTGTTCATATATTTATTTTATTTACTGCTTTATGTACAGTTATTTATTTCTTTCTTTACAGCTTTATACATCATACTGTCATACTGTCATTATGCTGGATCTGGTTTTTTGTTTTGGCGGGTGGGGTTCTACTGAGAGTTTAAGGTCCTATACCTGGGACCTGAGTGACACCTAGGCTAGAGTGGTTCATGTTATTTCCCATTCCATTTCGGTCTGGTGCGGGAATATGAAACACGGTTCAGATGTGGGTTCCTTCTTGAGAACTTTGTGCTACAGATCTCCTGTAGTGCTAGGGCTATCTGGGAAGCCTGCTAAGTCTGGATGACCTTTATTATGACCTTCAGAAACTGGGGTGAATTAGAGGAAGATCTTTTATGGTTATTGTAAACATTTTACCTCCGGGTTAGAAGTGTTTACACTTCTCATAACTGATCCAAGTCTGAGGATCCTTGTTCTAGAACACCACCTGTGAGGGGGTTGGGCTGTTTACAGGTTTGCAGGAACCATTGGCCACATCATACCCTGATACTTTGTTTTGGTTTAAGAGTACCCCACTTTGGACAGTTCTTGTAATTTAACCCTGGACATGTGGCTCTTTATTTGAGCCCCCCACCTTGGTTACCGGATTTCTGAACCTCCATCTGGACTTCTTGAACATACATGGACTTATAACAAGGCAGTTAATCAGATCCAGCTTGATCACAAACCCTTGCATATCATTTGCATACTCATCATTTGCATCATTTAACATTTGTTTATTTATTTTTCAGGGTATCCATATTGTATCTGGCTTGGTTTTGACCCCTTCATCTGCATAAACCTCTGTTCATCAGTTACCTGCTTCAAGTTATCTTCATCAGTTGCCTGCTTCAGCTACTTTCATCATCAGCTTCAGCCTATCAGTGGCTCATTTCCAGTATCAGTCTTCATCATCAGCACTTGTTCTCAGCAGTCATGGCACCCAAGAAGAGCAACATTTCATACCATTTCTTTGAGCCTGTGCTGACTGGCATCAGGCAGGTCCAGTCACTTATCACCCCAGACCACATCCCATTATTCAGAGAGCATTATGGAGGCATCCTTGATATGGTTATGGACCTAGACCCTTCTCAGAGGAGTTTGATCCACACTTGCCTACAGTTTTATGACCCTCCTTTGAGATGCTTCACTTTCCAGAACTTTCAGCTAAGACCTTTGCTGGAGGAGTTCTCATCATTGATTGGAGTACCTGTCAGGGGTGGTGTCCCCTTCAACCCTGAAATGACTTCTCCCAGCAATGAAGAAGTGGCAAAAGCACTATACCTGGAACCTATTTTGATTGAGCAGAACATGACAACAAAGGCTGGGATCCCTGGCCTACACTTAGACTTTTTGACTTCTCAGGCCATCCTGAAGGCCTCCTTGGGAGAATGGAGGGCAGTTTGTGCATTGTTAGCCCTCAGTATATATGGGGTTATACTATTTGCAGATGAGCCCAAGTTTATCAGCAAGAATGCCATTCATCTTTTCCTTCTGAGGAACCCAGTGCCCACCTTGCTGGGAGATTTCTATTATTCTGTTCACCAAAGAAATGAGAAGCAAAGAGGGAAGTTGGTGAGATGTTGTGCTCCCCTGTTTCATACCTGGCTGCTCAAACACTTACCCAAGACTGATGCCTTCCTGAATCCTCACCAACAGAAGAATTGGGCTAAGAGACTTATTGCTTTGACTTTAGATGACATCAGATGGTGCACCCAGAGCACCAAAGGCAGGGACATAATTACTAGCTGTGGACAGTTCCCCAATGTACCTCTGATAGGAGTGAAGGGTTGCATCAACTACAACCCTTTGCTGTTTAAGAGACAGTTGGGCTATGCTTTGGTTCACCCTCCTAGAGTGCAAGACTTGGCTGAAACCCTGTATTGTGAGATAAAACATAATCTAGCTGTTGTCAGACAAGCATCCTGGGCTTGGGACAACATCCAGACCAAGGGGATGGCCATTCTTGGAAGGTGCAACAATGTGGCTTCAGCTCAGTATTATGAATGGTCTCATGCTAGGGCTCAGATTTCTGGGATGCCCTTCACCATTGAGGATGCACCTGGACCGTCCACAGTACCACCTCCAGCCACTGTCAGCCTGGAAGAATTTGAGAAACTGAAGGAGAGGAATGAGAATCTGTCTCAAGCTCTGAAGAAGACCCTCTAGGAGAGGAGTGATGGTCGTCTAGACATTGAGAGGTTGGAAAAGCTTAAAGTGGAGCATCTGGCCAGGATTGAGAAAGCAGAGGACTACATCAAGAAATCAAGAGCTGGGGAGCAAATATTGAAGAATGCCTGTAAAGAGGCCCAGTTTCAGAAGGCTAGGACTGATCTCTATCTGAAAGAAAGTCAAGTTAGGTGGGTCAGGATCACTGAAGCTCGCACTCAAGAAGATAAGAGAACTCAAGCCAGGATTGATCAATTGGAGGCCAATGAAAAGAAACAACAGGAGGCTCTGCTAGCAGCCCAGAAGGAGATTTCAGAGTTGAAACTTAGGGATGGTGTGAAGAGGTCAAAGGACCAAGACAGGCACAAGAAGCTGACCACTGCTATTGCCACCAGAAACCTTCTTATCAGAAACATTACAGAGCATCCGGCTGGTCCTGTAACTAAAGCACTTCTGAAGGAGGTTAAGGAGGATGAGTTTGGATTAGATATTTGACTTCTTTGCTTGTTGTTATTTCCATTTCATGTACTTTTATTTTTATGTTGTATTTTGACCCCTCAGGGGCATGTGTTGTAAAAAACAAAACTATGTATGATCCGCCATTTGTAATGTATTTGTCAGTTTGTTTCATTTAAGTTTCTTTCCTCAAGCAACATCAAAGCATCTTCCTCAGGGTCTGGAAAGGTCAAAACCAAGAGCCAAGCCGAATACCTTGGAAAATAAATAAGCATACTGCATTGCATACTAACTCTTGTTTTGTTTTGTAGGATTTTGTTTTGTTTGTTACTAACTCTGTTGTGGTTCAGGAATTATTGCTCGCCGTCGGGTGTTCCCTCTCAACCGTCCGCACCGGTATCCTACTCGCAACAATCTTCCTGGTATCCAAATGGATCAAGTACAGCAAGATCTGACAGAGGTACGAACTCAGATGGCTAATGAAAGGCTGGAGATGAGAAACCAAATGACCCAATTCATGGAAGTAATGAATGGCTTGACCCAAAGTCAAGAAAGGTTGAGGGCATTGGTAGAAAGACAAACCCCGGAAGAACCCCATCTAGAAACTGGAGGAACAAGTAACAATGAGAGGGGTCAGCCTCATGTTAACCCACCAGTATATGGGCCTCATCTACATCCGGAAGTCAATATCCCGGGTAATGTGCAAGGAAATACTACTGCAGGAAGGATCTTGCAAGAAGATCCTCAAGAGGAGCAGTTCACTGTAATGGGAGCTGGGGATGAAGTTTATGATAGAAGGTTTGATGAAATTGCTGAGAAGTTGAGATCTCTGGAGTCTCAAAATTCCCTGGGTTTTGATGTCATGGATATGGGGTTAGTGGATGGGGTAAGGATTCCCCACAAGTTTAAACCCCCGTGCTTCGAGAAGTACAATGGAACTTCCTGTCCACGAACTCACTTACAGTCCTTTCTGGGGAGACTTAAAGCATACACCATGGATGAAAAGCTGTGGATGTTCTATTTTGAAGATAGTTTTACTGGGGCTTCAAGGGAGTGGTATTCACACTTGACCTGAGCTACTATCAGATTCTGGAAGGACCTAGCTGAGGCCTTCATCAGGCAGTACCAATACAATCTGGACATGGCTCCTAACAGGACCCTTTTGATGGGAATGTCTCAATCCTCCAGGGAAAGCATCAGGGATTATGCCCAAAGGTGGAGACAGCTTGCTGCTGCTGTCCAGCCACCCATGTCGGAAAGAGAAATGGCCGACATGTTTATGAATACTCTGCAAGGAACATATATTGATAGGCTAGCTGCCTTTTCATCCACCAGCTTCGCAGACGTAGTTATAGCTGGGGAAAGAATTGAAAGCCTTCTGAAGATGGGCAAGATTTCTGATAATGGTGCAAGTTCGTCCAGTAACTCCTGAAAGCCTTTTGTGGGACCTAGAAGAACCAATGAGACAAATGCCATTCATGCCAGCAGGGGCAGACCTCAGTATGTCCACAGATCAGTAGCAGCTGTCACCATTCCAACTCCGATTCCTCAGCAACCAACATATCAACAACCACAACAACCACATTATCAGCAGCAAGTTCCGTATCCGCCACAGAGAGCCTACAACAACAACAATAACAGCAATCAACAACAAAGACCCTTTCAGCAAAGACCATCACAGGCAAATAGGGTGATTGACCCCATCCCTATGCCTTATGCAGCCTTATTGCCACAACTCCTGAAACTCAACTTGGTTGAATTAAGGACATTGGCACCACCAGATCCCTCCAATCTTCCAAGAAATTATGACGTCAACGCCAGATGTGCTTTCCACTCAAATGCACCTGGCCACAATACGGAGAAGTGCAGGGCCTTGCAAATGAAAGTCCAAGACCTGGTGGATTCTAAGGCCCTCAACTTTGCACCCCCTCCAAGTGTCACCAAGAATCCCATGCCCAATCATGGAGGACCAAGAATTAATGCCATTGAGGAAGACAAGCCATCTTTCTTAATCACCAGTGTTGGACAGATTCGGACACCTCTGGTCGAAATTAAAGCTCAACTCCTAGAATGTCAGATGTTCCCCGGGTGTGAGCTCGGTTGTGGGTATTGCAACATTTCGGTCAATGGGTGTGATAATTTGAGAAGCGACATAGATGGTCTTATCAAAAGTGGTATACTTCAGATCACAACAACGGCGCCTACAAATCCAGCAAATCCTTTGACAACAATTCCTGACTCTTCTACAACTGCAACAACAATCATTCCAACCAATTCATCAATATCATCAACAATGGCTTCATCCATCACTTCAACAAATCAAATGTCAACAACCATTTCTTCTACAACATCAGCATCTATTTGTTCAGCAGGATCTTCTACAACGCCAACAGAAATTAATGAAGATGTCTCAGCAGTCACCATCTACTATGATCCATCAGATGTTCCTCCAAACAACAACTTCCAACAACAAACAGTGGCATCTCCTGCCAGGTCACCAGTCACCATTTACTACGATCCGCACACCATTACAACACCCTCCTCTGCAACAGTCAGTCCAGTTACCATCACGGTACCTGGACCAGTTCCATATGAAAGTAGTAATGCCATACCTTGGCATTATGGCTCTGACCTCTATTGCAACGGGGAGAAGATCACTTTGGATTCTTCAACCTCTTCTCCACAGATTGATAATGTTGGGGGAGGCGGTGGCTTCACCAGAAGCGAACGCCTTTTTGCCTCACAAATGCAAAGACCTAATGCCGAAGCAGAAGCTGCTGCCAAAGCAAAAGGGAAGAGTGTGATATCTGAAGAACCAATTATCAAAGAAACTCAGAAGACATCTTTTGAACAAGATGTAGACGAGTTTATGAGAATTATAAAAAGAAGTGATTACAAAGTGGTGGATCAGCTTCACCAAACCCCCTCAAAGATCTCCATATTATCCCTGTTGATGTGTTCTGAAGCTCACAGGAACGCATTATTGAAAGTCTTGCACGCAGCATACGTGCCAGAGGAAATCACTGTTAATCAGCTGGAAACTGTGGTGGCAAATGTCAACACCAGTCATGGACTGGGCTTTACCAACGCTGATTTAACAACTGAGGGACGTAGCCACAACAAGGCTTTACACATCACTCTAGAATGCAAGGGTGCTGTTCTATCCCATGTACTGGTGGACACTGGGTCTTCACTCAATGTTCTACCAAAGAAAGCCTTGGTGAAGCTGGAGTATGATGGCTTGGCACTGCGCCTGAGTAATTTGGTAGTGAGGGCGTTTGATTTCTCTAAAAGATCAGTGCTTGGGGAGATTGATCTGCCTGTGATGATTGGCCCGCAAACTTTTAGAATTACCTTCTATGTGATGGACATTCAGCCGGCCAACAGTTGTTTGTTGGGTAGACCTTGGATCCATGCCGCTGGCGCTGTTACGTCTACCCTTCACCAGAAGCTGAAATTCGAGTGGGAAGGCCAGATCATCACCATCTGTGGTGAAGAAGACATCTTTGTTAGCCATCTGGCTACGTATAAGTACATTGAGATGGATGGAGAGATCCATGAAACCATGAGCCAGGGATTTGAGGCCCTGAACATAAATGAAGCATCTACTATACTGGGAACCTCCATGACGTCTTATCAGCAAGCCAGGAAGGTTGTTGAAGAGAGGACTGCCCAAGGCTGGGGCAAGCTGCTGCCCGTGGAGAAGAAGGAGGACAAATTTGGGTTGGGTTACAAACCAACTCAACAAGATCAATCAGAGGCTGCCAAGAAGCCCAATTTTGTCAGCGGGGGAATGCTCACCCCGGATACAGTGAACAACTTGGAAGACGAGGAAGAAAGCGACCGCAACCTGGAGAGCTGGATACGTCCAAGGATCCCGGGGAGCCAAGTCCTTAGCTGGTCTTCCCAGGAAATTATAAGGGTTACTCCCGCAGAGTAATTATTATTTCCTGTATTTTAAGCATGCATCAAGTCTTGCATCTTGCCCAAGATGACAAGACTCATTTTGTAATCGGGCCATCTTGTAATTTTGTGCAAACAGATCAATCAATGAATATCATACATCTTTTGCAAATAAGTATTTTCCTTTTTCGCTCACTATTTTCATTTTTCTTTTTGTACAAAAATAAAATGGCAATGTTTTCCAAAATGATGAACTTCATTTCACTCTTTTCTAAACAAGATTAAAATCAATCACTAAAATGAACAATCTAAACCCTTGCAGAGAGTGCCTTTCAGACTGCACCAACAACAACACTGCTATGACTTCGTATGACTTTGACAGTCCAATCAATCAAGCTGATGAAGGGGTTGAAGAAGATTATGAGCTTCCTGAAGAGCTAGCCAGATTGTTAAGGCAAGAGGAGAAGGTTATTACTCCTAATCAGGAGGAGGTCGAAACGGTGAATCTTGGTACGAAAGAAGATATGAAAGAAGTTAAGATCGGGGCCTGCCTACAAGACTCAGTGAAAGAGCAACTGATTGACATGCCTCGTGAATATGTGGATGTGTTTGCTTGGTCTTATCAGGATATGCCAGGGTTGGACACCGATATTGTCATGCACAAGCTGCCTTTGAAAGAGGATTGTCCGCCGGTAAAACAGAAGTTGCGCCGTACTCGCCCAAATATGGTAATGAAGATAAAAGAAGAGGTGCAAAAGCAGTGGGACGCCGGCTTCCTTGCTGTAACTAGCTATCCGCCGTGGGATGCTAATATTGTGCCTGTGACTAAGAAAGACGGCAAAGTAAGAATGTGTGTGGATTACCGGGATCTGAACAGAGCCAGCCCGAAAGATGATTTCCCTTTACCTCACATTGATGTATTGGTTGATAATACGGCTCAGTTCTCGGTATTCTCCTTCATGGATGGATTTTCAGGATACAATCAGATCAAAATGTCACTTGAAGACATGGAGAAGACAACTTTCATCACACCCTGGGGCACGTTCTGTTATAAGGTGATGCCATTCGGACTGAAGAACGCGGGTGCCACTTACCAACGGGCTATGGTAACATTATTCCACGACATGATCCATAAAGAAATTGAATGTTATGTGGATGACATGATTGCCAAGTCCCTCACAGAAGAAGACCACCTGGTGAATCTGTTGAAACTGTTCAAGCGTCTGAGGAAGTACCAACTGAAGTTAAACCCCAACAAGTGCACATTCGGGGTACGATCTGGTAAGCTGCTGGGATTTATTGTAAGTGAGAAAGGGATTGAAGTTGACCCTGATAAAGTCAAAGCCATTCAAGAAATGCCTGCACCGAAGACAGAAAAAGAAGTTCGAGGGTTCTTAGGAAGATTGAACTACATTTCACGGTTCATATCTCACCTTACGGCAACTTGTGAGCCTTTGTTCAAGCTGTTAAGAAAAGAACAAACGGTCAGGTGGAACGAATACTGCTAGAGGGCTTTTGACAAAATCAAGGAATACTTGCAAGAGCCTCCAATCCTTATGCCTCCAGTTGAAGGAAGACCTCTGATAATGTACTTGACAGTATTAGAAGAGTCAATGGGGTGTGTGATGGGCCAGCATGACGATTCTGGTCGAAAAGAGTATGCAATTTACTACCTAAGCAAAAAGTTTACCGAATGTGAGCAACGTTATTCACTGCTCGAGAAAACTTGTTGTGCTTTAGCGTGGGCTGCTCGCCGACTGAGACAGTATATGCTGACCCACACTAATTTATTGATATCAAAAATGGATCCAGTTAAGTACATTTTTGAGAAGCCAACACTTACCGGACGGGTTGCAAGATGGCAAATGATCCTCATAGAGTATGACATCCAGTACACCTCTCAGAAAGCGATCAAAGGCAGTGTATTGTATGATTATCTTGCTGAGCAACCCATTGATGATTACCAGCCTATGAGATTTGACTTCCCTGATGAAGACATCATGTTCATAAAAGCAAAAGATCATGAAGAGCCTGTTCACACTGAAGGGCCTGACCCGGAAGAAGAATGGACTATGATGTTTGATGGGGCTGTTAATATGAATGGTCGTGGTGTTGGTGCAGTACTCATTACACCTAAGGGAGTTCACATGCCTTTCTCGACAAAACTTACCTTTAACTGCACTAACAACAAAGCTGAATACGAAGCTTGTATTATGGGTCTTGAGGAAGCCATTGACCTCAGGATCAAGACTTTGACTGTGTTCGGAGATTCAGCTCTGGTAGTTAATCAAACCAACGGTAAATGGTACACCCACCAAGATCATCTGATACCTTACAGGGATTATACAAGGAGGTTATTGACTTTCTTCACGACAGTCAAGCTTGAGTATATCCCTCGAGATGAGAATCAGTTTGCAGATGCTCTAGCTACCATTTCATCCATGATCAAAGTTCAAGCTGCCAACTTTGTACCTCAAATTGCAGTGTCCAGACTTGACAGACCGACATATGTATTTGCAGCAGACGCTGTCAAAGATGATAAGCCTTGGTTCCATGACATTAAGTTCTTCTTGGAGGATCAAACGTACCCACCTGGGGCATCTTCCAATGATAAGAAGACATTAAGAAGGCTTGCTGGTAGTTTCTTCCTGAATACTGACGGTTCCCTGTACAAGAGAAACTTTGACATGGTACTTCTCCGGTGTGTTGATAGGACAGAAGCAGACTTGTTGATGCATGAAGTGCACGAAGGATCTTTTGGTACCCATGCAGGAGGGCATGCCATGGCTAAAAAGTTGTTAAGATCAGGTTACTACTGGATCACAATGGATGCCGACTGTTGTGCTTATGCCAGAAAATGCCATAAATGCCAGATTTACGCGGATAAAGTGCATGTGCCTCCCAATCCTCTGAATGTGATGTCTTCACCCTGGCCCTTTGCCATGTGGGGCATTGATATGATTGGCAAGATTGAACTGACTGCTTCGAATGGCCACAGATTCATCCTGGTTGCCATTGACTATTTTACCAAATGGGTCGAAGCAGCTTCTTATGCCAATGTTACCAGGCAAGTGGTAGCCCGATTCCTGAAGAGAGACATCATCTGTCGGTATGGAGTTCCCGATCGAATCATTACTGATAATGGTTCCAACTTAAATAACAAAATGATGGCAGAACTATGCCGGGACTTCAAGATCCAACACCACAATTCTTCTCCTTACAGGCCAAAGATGAATGGTGCTGTTGAGGCAGCTAATAAGAATATCAAGAAGATTGTGCAAAAGATGGTGGTTACCTACAAAGACTGGCATGAAATGCTACCATTTGCCTTGCATGGGTACCGCACGTCAATCAGAACATCCACTGGGGCAACACCGTATCAACTTGTGTATGGTATGGAGGCAGTCCTACCTGTTGAAGTTGAACCACCCTCCTTGCGGGTACTGATGGACGTTAAGCTGAATGAAGCAGAGTGGGTCCGATCCCGATACGAACAACTGAATCTGATTGAAGAGAAGAGATTAGCTGCAATCTGTCATGGGCAGCTGTATCAGAAAAGGATGAAGAAGGCCTTCGATCAGAAAGTCAGGCTCCGAGAGTACCAAGTAGGAGATCTTGTGCTGAAAAGACTCCTCCCTCCTCATACAGACCACATGGGCAAATGGACTCCGAACTATGAAGGACCATTCGTAGTAAAGAAAGTTTTCTCTGGTGGAGCACTGATGCTCAGTACTATGGATGGTGAAGACTTCCTGTCCCCTGTGAATTCAGATGCAGTTAAAAAATACTTCACATAAAATGACCCGCTGGACATAAAAACAGAATGTAAGTCCAGGAAAAAAATAGGGCATCCCGGCGAGTCAAAAACAGAATAAAAGACTCGGGCAAAAATAAGGGAAATTAAATAAAAAATGTACACCTGCTGAGTTGAAAAGCCGTATCGGACAGCTCAGGCAAAAATGGGTATCCCGGTGGATTGAAAACCCGAAAGGGCGATCCACACAAAATAAGGGAATAAGCGAACAACTGTACTCTAAATTCATCTGTATCGCTTACAACTTGGAAAGCTTCGAAAGGATCAAGTTTCTTTCAGAATCAGCCTCCTTCAGAAGCAAGACGAGAAGAACGGCAAATGTCATACGAGTCATAGCAAAGGGGAGCTCCCTGAAGCGTCATCAACATTGCCAACATCTTTTTCTCAATTTGTAACAATCTCCTCATTCTAGGGGACTTGTTTCTTTGACTGTATCTTGCCAATTCAGGGTACACAAATTAATAAAATCAGATTTTCAGTCATGTTTCGTCTCACACATTTTATTTTCATTTGCGAAAATGTCCGATGCCTTTAAGATACTGATTGCATAAATACAGATGCTTCTCTTCTAAAAAATACGTGCTTGCAGGAAATATACTCACTCCCGGGAGTGTCTAAACTCTTATGATGGAATCTGGTAAGGGATACCTCGGGATTACTTGTGCGTTTCTCTGTCTTTTCAGGATTGCGGGTATTCAACGAACAAAGCTTCACCCCAGCAAGCTGGCAAATCATTATCTACTCAGTCTTAGCACCGGAGGTGTTTTCTCCCCAGCTGAGTTGCCATTTGTTGTTTCCTCCTCAACCAAGTACAAAAACCAAGGAACCATCTCCCCGCAGAGTTTCAACCTCTATCCGGAAAAGCAACGCGTAAAGAAGTCACAACAGAGTGAAGAAGGCTTCTACAAACCCCAACTGGGTCCTTCATTGCCAAGGATATGTCTACCAATGACCTATTCCCCAAGCAGAGTCATATATGTCAGATCTACCAATGATCTCATCCCTAGCTGGGATACCCATTTCAAGCGGATCAGCCAGAGATCTTCACAGCAACGGGATCCGAATCCCGGATCGTTATCTTTGCATAATCATAGCATTCGCATCATATTCTCCCCGCAGAGCGTAGCATTCCATCTAATACGGAGCATTACGGCAAAAATCAAACATATTGCATAATCATAAGCCATGTTCTGAATCAAACGCTTGTGAATACTGGCAATCCATCGACGATATACAGAAAATTCCCCAGATACCCTGGCAGAGAGCCCAGGCATTTCTCCTAAAGATACAGATACTCCCTGACACCCGTCCGTGTCATATCCCCATTAGAAAGCCAAAGCGTCCCCTTTGCACTCACAGATACACATATATACAATTCCTTGACATCCGTCTGTGTCACCTTCCCCAACATAGTTACCTAAACACTTTGTAAACCATACACCTGTTTATATTACGCCTTTCTCTTTTGACACTCACCCGTGTCACCCTCCGCAGCAAATTAAACACTCGTCGGTACACCACTCATACTGGTTGCTCTTATTTTGCTCATACAGATACTCGTCCGTATCTTGTATACACCATTTGTATCCCCTCGGATTCGACACTCGTCCATGTTCTTTGTTAACCAGTTGGTACTCGTCTATATCATCATCTCTGAACATGCGTCAGCGTTTGTTTCTACTGATACTCGTCCGTATCATGGTCTTAAGGATGCTCGTCCGCACCTTTAATCTATACACCGTGTCAAACACTTAGGTCTTCTTGAATTTAGACGCTCGTCTGTGTCTATTATTCCCCAGGAGAGTCCACTCAGATCCGACACTCGTCTGTGTTCTTTGTTAACTAGGTGATACTCGTCCGTATCATCATCTATGAACATGTGTCAGTGTTTGTTTCTACCCGATACTCGTCCGTATCATAGTCTTAAGGATGCTCGTCCGCATCTTTAATCTATACACAGTGTCCAAACACTTATACCTTCCATTTCTTGGATATAGACACTGGTCCGTGTTTACTTTTCCCCAGCGAAGTCCCCAGCAAAACTTCTCTTCTATCTAACATTCGTCCTATGTCATGATACCTTTTCGGCAGCCGTACCCTACCAGGTGATCGTCCTTCACCCTTTTGATGATCGTCCTTCATCATTCCCAGTGGAGTCTCTATTCATTAGAACCCCTTCTTATCCGACATTCGTCCTATGTCGTGATATTTTCAGCAGCCGTCCCCTGCTAGGTGATCGTCCTTCACCTCTTGATGATCATCCTTCATCATTTTTATCCGATGGCCGTCCCCATCGTTGATCTTGTTATCTGACATTCGTTCTATGTCATGATAAACCCTGAGAGCAGCCGTACCCTGCTAGGTGATCGTCCTTCACCTCTTGATGATCGTCCTTCATCATGCTTATCCGATGGCCGTCCCCATTGTCGACCTTTTTTATCCGACATTCGTCCTATGTCGTGATACTTTCGACAGCCGTACCCTGCCCGGTGATCGTCCTTCACCTTAGATGACCGTCCCTCATCGTATCCCCAACAGAGCAGCCATCCCCTTCTAGGTGATCGTCCTTCACCTTTGATGACCGTACCTCATCATTTTATTTCATTTACCTATAATCCCCAGAGAGTCTTATAGCTTTACTTGATGGCCGTTCCCATCATAATCTCTTATATCCCCAGCATGTCGGTCGTCCCCGTCATTGCCCTTTCCCCAGCAGTTGTCCTCTGCTCGACGGTCGTCCTCCGTTGCCCGCACTTTGTAATTATACTTTATTTTTCCTTTACAATCTATATCCCTTTTCTTCTTCATTCTGTGAGTGCAAATTTTGGACTGTCTTTGGTATTCAACCACAAGTTATCTTGTTTGCCTGTTAAGCCGTCGCTTACATCCTGCACAGCTAACTCATGTTTGAATAGGGGCAGCTGTAAACACCCCAAATTTGCCCTCACCCATTCACACCATGGCTTGTGATCTCTTCATATGCATAAGTTCAATCATAGCATCTCATATTGCATTTTTGCTTCACTGCATTGTTTCTAAGTCATCTGCATTGTATCCAAGAGCCATTTGAGCCACTCCAAAGGTCTTCAATCACTTCAAAGGGGTCCATGTATGTTCAAGCATCACATTATATCCTCATAAGATCAAAGAAGCCAAAGAATCACAAGAACTGAGAATGGCATGGAAGCAGAGCCAGGTTTAATTGCACAAATGACCTAGAATTAGGGTTTTGGTTTCAGAGGCCATAACTCCACATTTTTTGGTCATTCTTGTTTCTATTGGTCTCAATATGTTATAAGGACCATGTATATCAATTTTCATGAAGAAATTCCATGGGGAAGGCATCTAATCAAGAGTTGACTTCTTGAGCAAGTCAGTGTAAAATCAGGGCATCTTAGGCCCCCAATGACCTAACGAAAGGTTGTTCTTCATCATTTTGAATGTGTATGATCTTTATTTGATCATAGAAGATGTTGGAAGTTCATAAAATTGAAGAATTTCAAGCCATTTGCAAAGTTGCCTTTTTGGGAAAATGACTTGTAATGGAAACTTGCCATTTTGGGAAACCTTTTCAACCCTTTCTTTTTGATTCAAAAATGCTTCAAATGAGAAAACTTTGGTCATGAAAGTTGTAGAATGGATCATTCCCTTTTCAAAAAGTACAAGAACTCATTCTAATTCATTTTGGATCAAAAGTTATGACTTGTCAAAGTTGGGGAAAATCACATAATTTCAAGTTATGTACCAAAGAGGCAAAGTTGCAAAATCCCTTGCCAAGGCAAATTGTGCTTTCAAATGAACTTCTAATCTTTTCACAAACATAAACCATTGCCTAAAGTTCAGAATGCACCAAGAGTTTGTCCAATTTTATGAATTGTGCATTAAGAAATTCCAAAGGGGCCAAAAGTTCACAAATTTGCAAAACACTACATAAACTTCACTCAACTTGCTGAACTATCTCAAAACCAATTCCATGGACATCCTTAATCTCAGCTGAGCTAGGACAAGCCAATGAGCCAGCTACACCATTGCCCATACCTCAAGTACAACACTTTTGACTTTTTGGCAAAAACACCCATACCAATCACAACAGTCCACCACCCACTCTCTGCTCAATCCAGACCTTACAAACACACTCCAAGGGTTCATTTTCATAACACACACAAGCCTGAAGCATCCTCCAAGCCAGCATTCTCAAAAACCTCCCCTTATGCATTTTGTTTCGAATCACACAACACAAGCGTAAAACATCAAAACAAACTTCACCAAATCACTCACCATGATCCTCTGATCATTTCCCAACCATTGTTTTGGCCTGAAACCTCCCACATCAAAAATACGATTTCCACACTCCCTTGACCTGAGCTTCTGCCAACTTTCTCTGGAGGCCATATAAACTCTAGCTAAGTGTCAAAAGCTTCAAAGGAGGATCATTGGAGCTTATTTGAACCAAAGAGGCAGCCAGAAAGTCCCTGTTTCGAAAGCTCAAGCTCAGGTAGCCATGAAATTTATTTTTCCAGAACTTCCATTTTTAGTTTTTAAATGCTTCCTCATGCTTCACTGATTATCATGATATGATTTGTTTTGAAAATGAGTGAAAAATGGCCATGTATGCTCGTTCTGAAACTTTGCCTGTGAAATGAGTTTTGATTTGATTCTTGTGATTTAGTGAAAATAAATGATTTTTGGGATGGGGTTTAGGTTTAATGATGTTTAAGGAATGATTCTGGAGATTTTGGTGAAGATTTGATGCGTAGGGAGTGAGATAACATGAACACCTTGCCGGAGAAGATGACCGGAACACTGTTCCGGTCATCTGAAAGTCATTAGGGCTTCTGATTAGGGTTTAATCATAATTAGGCCAGTTTGAATGTGAGCCGTTCGTTTGCGCGCCAGGTCAATTCCCGCCCCTGTGAGTTTGAATCTCAGCCATCAGATTGGCTGACTTTCTCTTTTTTCTATTTAAATTCATTTTATTTTCATTTGTTTTGCATTTATTTGTACGAATTTTTAAAAATAGTTAAAACCATCTAAAAATTATGAAATTTTTTGTCAAAGGTTTCATGAATTTTCAGAACACAAAAATATTTTTATTTTTATTTTTTGCATTGAAAATTATTTTTAAATCATTTAAATGTTTATTTTTAATTAATATTTTTGCATTTTCAATTTGTTTAGCATTTTTCTTGATGAAGTACCCCAAAACCCTAGCAATCTTAGGAAATTCATAACTTTCAATATGTTAAGAGTTGGATCCTCTCCTTTGGGCAGTGAGTTTGTATAGGTTTAGGGTATCTTTGATTGCATTTTCAAATTTTTATCATGTTGTTTGCTTCTGGTTTTGGATTTTTGCTTTGCATGATGCATGAAACCCTAATTTGTGCCTTCTTTTGCATCCATTTCTCATTTGCTTGCACCCATTGACTTGCCATGACATTTTGTGCATTCTGTTGATTCATAATACATATTAGGACATTTTAGAATCATGTTTGATCATTGCATCTTTCATTTGCCATGTTGTATGTCCATTGCATTTCATAACTTTTCATGTATGTTCATGGTTCAAGGCATGCCTCATTTGCATCCTTATGTTTGTTTGATCATTCTCATGCCTTGCCTCATGTTTGTATCATCCCTTAGCATCATCAACATCATACTTATGCTTCTGGTCTTGGTTTGCATCATGACATTGCATCCCATTTGCATTGCATTTCATTTCTTTTGCTGACTTTTCAGGTGGTAAGTTGTTTTGAGAAGTGAATTTGCCTTCACTTCTCACAATCTCTTTTCATCTCTTTCATACTTTATTTGCTGCATTTTGTATGTGTTTTAGAGTGAGCTTGCTCATTCATGCTCTTCTCCTCTTTCTTTTCTCCAAGCAACTTGTCTTCTTAGATGAAGCAAGTTGTTTTGCTTCTCTTTGCTCCTTTCATCTGCTTCCTTCCTGGTGGTTTCTCTGAAGATTTTCTTGCAAACCTCATTAACCCTAGGAACAACACGGCATGACAATAATTAGGGTTTGATTAGTCCCCCCATTTAGTTTTTACCTTTGTGTCTTCTTTGAGTCTTCTCTTCTCATCTCATAATCCAGGACTAAACCCTAAAGGCTTTAAGGCTTTGTGATTAAGCTTATGCCTGCATCCTTCTATTAGGATGGAGTGTATAACTTTAATCCTAAGTGTTAAACCCTTAATGTGTTTAAATCCTTTAATCAATCCATCTAATGATCATCAAGACATCAAGCTTGTAACTTGGGCCTTGCATCAGGGTTCTATTTCTTCCTTAATTGGTTAAGAAGGACTAACCCTGGTTTTAATGGACAAGTCCCCCTCAAGTTGTCTTACTAACCATAAAATCCATTTCTTCATCTTATCATTAACTAAATTCCATTTAATAAAGGCTTTGTTTTGTCATGAGGTTAATCCCTAATCATGGATTAAGTTCAGGTATGTTCCTCAGCTTAAATGCTCTCATCTATTATCCTTCTATTAGGATGGTGTAATGAGTCCATTAAATCCTTGATTATGGCTTAAACTCATTACTTAACACTAAACAAAAACAACAAAAACATCTAAATAATCACAAGTAGGTTAATGATCTTAATCCTACTTCAGGATGATTAAGTGTGAGATGTTGACTTCACACTTAAGGTATTCTCATTACCCCTAATCAGAGGGAAGATGTGATGAGTTTACTAACCCACTGGTTTAGGCTTAAACTCATTAACTTATGACACATTTCCTAAAACAATAAAAGACTGAAAACACAAAAACAAACAATAATCGTCTCCTCCGGGATTCTTTTCTCATCTCATTCACTCACAAACGAGAACTTGCTTCTTCCGTCTAATGCAAGACAGTTTGCACCTGAGCCAGACAGGTCATACACTTGAGCATAGACAAGTAAGCAGTTCACAAGTCAATTTATCTTTCAGTCTCTTTGGGTCGAACTACGGTGTTCTGACTTCCTCATTGCACGAGAGGATACGTAGGCATAACTTAACAGTTATCGAACAAAAAGTCTCTGTATATCCCCCCTTTTTCCAGCATTATTCTTTAAGCCTCATAGTCATGAGCATTTCACTCCTGTTCTTACACTGACACTTCACTTATACACTTCACACTTCTCTTACACTGACACTTGCATTCTTTTTCCAGCTTTGATACACAGATTGCACTGGCACTACCCCTTTAAAACACAAATCTTTTAAGCGTGGATCCCGTCGAGTACGACGGACAATCTGGGTGCTAATACCTTCCCAGGTTGTAACCAACCCCCTTTATCATTTTCTCTGGTTCGCAACCGTCTTATCCATCCTTTCTTAGGTTTATGCAGCATTACCTTTCCTTCGGGATAAAAATGCCTAGCTGGCGACTCTATTCATTCCTTCCCTTTCGCCGACCGTTCGCGTCTGTACCCCTTCTGACCAGGTGTCTTTTGGTGGGAGCGACACCGAGAATCGGGAGTAGTATGAACCCTAATAATGAAAAAACACACAATGATTAATGATGTCATGATCCTTATGCAATGCAAGGCATGTGACTGGTGGCGTGTCAGTGATATGCCAAGCATATAATCATGTGTCCGTGCAGGTCACCATCATAGTAACAACCCTTCTGAATAAGAATCCCTAGTTTTGGAACCAAGGAAGCAAATCATGATACTGAATAGTACTGGCAAAGTGGGTATGTTAGATGTTTTAGGGTTTTTGCAAACCTGTAAACCCCCCATCTCGCGGATGTGCTACTCGGGTCAGCATCACAGACTCTCAAAGCCGAATAGCAATAATACGTTCACCATCTCCTAGAAATGTCTCATGACCAAATCAGGGAATCAATTTGGAATTATGTACTACTCAGGGAGGTCTCAACTGAGTCCAAGGAAACAAGCATCCCTCATAAGTCCCCAACTTCAAGCACTGAATCGAGAAACAGTAGTATATTCAGCCCTTAGGATACATTACTATCGTTATATGAACAATTTTGCTTTGAATGGATTCTTATGAGAGAATCAGGCCATCCTATGTGAGTTCCTAGTGGACCCTTGGATGCGAGTCGGTTTGCCAACAAATGTGGTCTGCCACTGTCATCACTATAGAGGGGTGTTTCCACTAAGGTCCTCAATGATCGGTCCCCAGCTGCACATAACTTTCAAGGTCGTACCTTGAAGTGAGGTAAAACCCCCACACAGGATAGTTTCGTGATGGTCGTAACCTGGGTGTGGAACACATCACCACTCATCATGGTGAGATACCATGGAAGTACAATGTCTGTCCATGCTAATCCTGTAGTGCACTCAAGACGGGTGTTTGGCTTATCTCACGGTAACTCCCATCTTACAGAAAAAAATGGAAACCAGTATAGCCAGACAGTCCAGTATATATATGATGCATGTGAAATCAATACTGAAAGTAGTGAATAAATGTTGTAAAGTAAAAACTGTAAACGAAAACAGTAACTAAATACACAACAACACACACATAAACACCCAATTAAACAAAAGCAAACAGGCGCTAGGATTGACTCTCAAGGGAAACCAGAGATTATAAGGAATTCCCCAGCAGAGTCGTCAGTTGTTGCTCCCGGGATTTTCATCCTAGTACAAACGCGAAAGTGGCACGAAAAAGGTAGAGTCACCAACCAGGCATTTTTATCCCGAATGAATAGGAAAGGTAATGCTGCACAAACCTGAGAGAGAAGGAAATGACGAGGTCATGCGAACCAAAGATCTGGGTTCGGGAGTCAATTACGACCTGGGAAGGTATTAGTACCCCAAATCGTCCTCCGTACCCAACGGGATCCATGCTTGTTTGTCTGTTTCAAAGGGTGAGAAATAAGATGCCGCTGAACAAAAGGAACTTCTAACTGGAACTGGAATGAGAGAGAATTGAAAAAACAACTAAAAGCAAGAATGGGGAAAATGTAGGGAAAATAAAGAATGTGCTCTAATGGGCCCTACCTCGCTGCCTACATACCTCATCGGGAACATGAGGATCAGAGTCGACGTAGTTCGCCTAACTAAAGGCGAAAACTTTGTTTGTATTTTTTATGCGTTGGAACTGCTTATGCCTATGCTTAGGTGTTGCAAGCTCGCCTTGAACGAGTGCGTTTACCGTCTTGCATGCGAGACAAGTCTTTGCAAGTTCGCATTAAGAGTGAGTGAGGTGAGAAAAGAAGTTCCTGAAGGAAAAGACGATTCTTCTTTGTTGTTTTGTCTTTTAGAGAAGTGTTTTTGTTTATTGTTTGTGAACCTTCCCGTGCTAAGACTTATTCATCGTGGTAGGTGACTTACACCTCGCCCGAGACAGGACATGCATAAGTAACCCACGGCAAAGTCTCGTGTCGTACAAGAAAGTCGACCTTTATTAGGTGTTTTTTACTTTTCTTTGTGAGATGACAAAGAGAAAGCAAAACAAACCAAAGGCAAAAAGTCTAAGGGGAAGACTAAATCCTAGTGTTATCATACATGGATGAACCTAGGTTAGTGCGGTTTTTCTATCCTAATGAGAAGGAAAGGAGGACCAAAGCAAATAGAATACAACTTACTTCTTAATGAAGTTAAGTTGATCCTACAAAGGGATTAACATGAAGTTATGAAAACCTAACAAACACAAATATGAAAGATAAAGCAAAATGCCAATAAAATGCATAAAGAAGTTAAAAGGAATAAGTTGTGAGGAACTTACCTTAACCTCCCTACAAAAAAAGGTTAGTATTACATGTTATTAAAAATAATAAGGGAAACAAAGTACCAATTAAATCCTAGTGCTCATAGGGCCTAAAATAGACTCAATCTTAGGATTGATGGACTTAAAAGAGAGGCAATGCAAAATTCAGCAACTATTTACAGCTACTAAATGCACAAACAGCAATGAAATGCAATGCACAATACACACAACTTTTTACAGCCCACAATCAGCATACAAAACAGGTGTAAAAAGTGTGAAAATGCAACAATCAACATACATTTTACAACTACTGTGTCAAAAAACAGCTACGAATGCAAAATTTAGATTTGATTATTCTCATTTTTAATGCACTAAATCAATGGAAAATGCACAATTAACAAAATAAATGCAACATGAACATGGATCAACATACATAATTGAATGAGCATGATTATTTGAACATGATTGTTTTTTATGAGGGATTATGAAGGAATGCAACAATGATCAATTATGCAACAAGTATGCAAGGTATGACACGTAAACATAATGAATATGAACATGCATCAACATGGATCAACAAAACTGACATGTAGCTTGATGCAAAAACATAATTCGATTGATATGCAAATGTGATCAAACAAGCAACAAAATGCAACAAAATACACATACATATTTTGTGATTATGTGAAATGCAACATACGACATGTGATGCAACGATGCGTATGAGTTATCGGAACATGCAAGGGATGCAAAAAAGAGTATGCAACATGATCATTTACATGCTAAATGATACATTGAACATAGCAACAATTATGCATTAAATCAATTCATGCACAAATGAAAAATTAAGCACAAAATGCAAAAGTGAACGGAAACGTGTCGAAATGACTCAAAATGACGGAATGAGCTACCGAAACTAACCTAAAAAATTTCCTAAAATCAGTACCTAAACATGTATGAACATTAAAGGCACAAGAAAACAAGATTAAGCAATCAAATAAGCTGAAATTACAAATTCAAACAGCATTAACCGGTTAACGCTACCTAAAACAGAAGTGATTTGTGGCAAAACGCACGTGTTAACCGGTTAACCAAATGCGTTAACCGGTTAACAATGAACAGAATGTGAAAAATTGTTTAGAAATAAGTGCTTTTGGCCACAAACTCACTTCTAATAATCCCTAACACACACATGAACATGTTAACACGATTTTTCTACCAAGAGGGAGCATTCTAACACCTCTTAGGACCTAGATTACGCTACGGATCTAGCTCTTAACAATCAAAATGCACACATCGCAACACAAAGCGAAATCGAACGACCAAAACGCAAACATAATGATAAACATGCAAAGAATGTCGTCTCGGCGAGATGAAGAGAATAAGTTAAAGCTTAAGTGGTTTTGGATCACCAACCTACGAAGCAGAGGCTTTCTTCGGTAAGTATTGTGGTGAATCAGAGTGCAAGCGAAGAAGAAAACCGAAGATCCGTGAATGCAAAAGAAATGTGATTCGTTCTTGACGCTTCTCGATTAACCACTTCCAATGCTCCAAATCACTTCAAAGACCAATAGCAATTCTTCAACAATTCACAAAATCAATGGAGGATGAAGGTTAAGCTTCAACATCTTCAAGTTTCAATGTGAAACTTGAAGAGCTTTTCTTTGAAGAAGCTTTTGTGAGTTTGTGGAAATGAGAGAATTGGGAGAAAAAATTAGAGGATTGAAGATGACAAATGGTGAAAGTGATTTGCTAACCCTTTGCTTTGGGATGATTAGGGATTATATAAGGGCTAGGCTTGGAGCTAGGTTTGGGAATGGAGTTTGGTTTTGGTTTGGGATTAGGGTAAGAGTTAGTTAAAAGTGGTTAGGACTAGATAATATTCCTTATAATATTCCTTGGAATAATCTAGAAGGTGGTGGAATATGGTAGAAACATCCAAGGAAAATGAGGTGGAATTGAAGTGGAAAAATGAGAGGAAAACGAATGGAAGGAAATGTGGAGGGAAATGATGAACACAACCACTTTTCAAATGATTTTCCCAAAATTCGCCACCGTTAACCGGTTAACCGAATGCGTTAACCGGTTAACGGAGTTAAAACTCCAACTCTTCCTTTTCTTGATGAATATCTTGAGCTCCAAAATTAACAAGCCTAGCCCAATCACATGCCTTATGCATATGCAAATGATTTATGTTTTACTTTTTTTTTATTTAATATTTTTGGGATGCGATGCGATGCTATGCGATCATGCGAAATGACGAAGCAAAAACCACTTGAGGTTGGCAGTAAATTAAGAGGTCAAATTTTAGGGTATTACACCCACTATGAGAGTACTACATAGAATGTTATGCAAAATGTTATAAGTTACTCTCATGGTGATAGTGTTGTATACCACCATTCGACCTGAAACTACTATGGACCCTAGATGTAGAGTCAAGTACTTTATTGCTGATCAAACGTTGTTCATACCTAGATGATCATAAAGACAGTTGATGGGTACTTCACAAAGAATGTTGAGGGACATGAGTAGCCTAGATGGAATTTGCCCATCCTACATAACAGGATAAATGTCTAAGGGCCCAATATTGAACTGGACAGGGATGACACGATATATGCCTTGTGTTCAATATAGACATAAGGGCAAAAGGGTAATTGTACACACAAATATTATAACAAAAGGTTTTGTCATATCACATGACAACTTTGTGAGTTGTGTAGCAGTGATGTGTTACTAGATACTGCTCACTGTTTATTATGTTAAATACACGATTTAATATAATTGCCAACTTCGCAAAATCCTACAGGGTCACACACATAAGGACAGTTAGAGAAAAGGTGGAATAAATAAGGTACACCGTAAGGTATGGTGCACTAGAATGGAATACAAAATATGGTAAGGTATTATATGATATAATAATAATATTTATTAATAATTTTATAATAGTTATAATATATAATAATAAAATTATGGTTATTATAGTAATAGTTATTATATTAATATAATAATATTATTATCATTAAGTTGGGCTTTTAGGTTAAAGCCCACACAAGTAGTTCTATAAATTGAACCGTTGTGAAGAAGCTCATAAGTTGTTGTTCTGAAACCCTGGCCGTATTCCCTTTTCCTCTCCTTTCACTCTAAACCTTCATTCGTAACCAGCTAGAACTGTGATTGAAGGAAACTGTTCGTGTGGACTAATTAGAGGCGCTATCATCATACAACGCTCGTGATCAAATCAAAATCAAAGGTTTCAAGCACCACAAGAGGTAAATATTTTATCACAAATCATGCCCTTTCGTAAGGATCTCTAAAGGGAAATTTTTGTTTTCTACTGCAATTTTATCAGCAATTTCCCTTCAGACTTGACCCCAACCTTTGGTATTGTTGCTTTCTAGGGCTTGGAGAGCATCTTTTTAGGAAGTGATTGACATTTCTATTTTTGATGTATCCTTGTTTCTTACAGAGAGTGCTTGGAACTGAGTTCCAACGGCGTCTCCTGGTTCCAAATACGAGGAAAGTTACTAACAATCAGGGCTCTTTCCCTGAAGACTGTTACCAATTTGTTATTTTTCACAAACTTCAGTTTTTGATGAAGCGTGGAGGTCACTGCCCCTGCTTCATGAATCTATTGTCGGCCAAGTAAACAACAGTACGCCGCGCGGATGTCCATGACCTAACTTTTTCTCAAAGGAGGACCTTGAATAGTCAGTCTTGAGGGAGTGGGCCTTGGCATTACTTTCATAGATAAACCTATGTCTACGATTACACTGGCTAGAGCATCATCATCGTAGTTGATAGTAATGTTTAATGCTATATTGTGATTCTTTCCTTCTTCAGGGATACTAGAGACGATACCGTCGAATCGTTTCACGGTTATGTCTGGTTCTACAAAGGCTTTCTCTAGAACCCTTTGTAATACTTCTCGACGAGCTTCTGAGTCGAGTAGAAGAGATAACATTGAAAATCTCAAAAGAGTTTCTAGTAATTGATCCACAATGTTATACTCACTTCTCTAGATGAGCCTAAGGATTTCATCCTTATCCTTTATTGTAAGCTCTAGATTACTTGTCTGACTCACTGGTGGGCTGATGACCTCAGCTCGAGGTTCCTTTTCATTTGCAGTTTCTTCAACCCTCGGTTGAATATTTATCCACTTCTAGTGACTAGACTGATATCAGTGACGCTGACAAGAGATGGTAGGGGTACTTCCTTCCCTCCTTCCATGATTGTTGGTCAGTACTTATACAAAATTGCTTTTTCCGAAGCATAAGGAATTCAGCCCGGTAAGTAGATGACCAAATGGGTTAGACGAGCCTTTCGACTATCGAAAGTAACCTCTATCGGTATTGGCTTGGGGATTTTTCCACTGTCAAAGGGAACTTCCAAGCATTTCTCTTCTTTGATCAAATGGATTATACTGAGAATCTCTTCGTCGATTTTAGAATACATAAGTTCAATTGCTAGAACTTCCTGTATCATGTTAATATGTAACTCTTGGAGACAAGTGACCCCTTGCACAATTTGATCTCGGAGATTATTGCGTACTATGATACATCCATGTTTATCCATGGAACATAACTCGCAATTTTTGTAACTATGAGATGGAAAAAGACCATATCCACTTTGTATACGATGCATCTTAACTCAGTCCGAATCTTGAATTCTTGCATCGAAAGTTTGTCGTCTAGCCAGAGTACCGTTGTTAGGACTTATCTTTGCACTAAGGCCGGAAGATCTATTTTCACTGTTTCACACCCTTGATTACCTTCGAAGCAACCTTTGTAGTTCCAATAATCGTGCATTTATAAAAAATCAAAGTTTGACGTGCTTGAAGTGTAATTTGACTAAACTGGTATTCATTATACGAATGTCGACGATTTTAAACATGTTGATTTGAGGATCATCCATTTCTCGTTAATTTTGAATCCATCCTAAATCCATTTGTCATTAAAGGGATTCATGTACAAAGGAGCACCCTTGATCATTTGTTGAGCAGCCGAAGCAATTTTCATAGTCGTGTAGTGGCAAATTATGATGTAGACTTTGTCTGGAATGCAGTGCAACCAGATTGACATTCATTGCTCGAATGTCAAAAATTTGATTAATTCCCGTTGGAGCAGAGAGTAAAATAACTCCTCGGATTTCCAGATCTTGAATCCCGTTGACTGGTGCTTTCTCATGTTGTGGGAACATATTTGTTTGAACATTTGGATTAGTATCTTTTAAGGATAAAATTCCGTTGCTGACGAGTTTTTGGACGTCGTATTTGAAAGCTAGGAAATTCTCAATGTCATTCCCTTTCCCTCCTTGATGATAAGGACAAGATTGATCTGCTTTATTCTATGGAGGGGGAACATCAGGGATCGCAATAGGAGCCCTTGTCTAAATATTCCCCTTGCTTAGTAAGAGTGGAAACAAATCATCATATTTTGTAGGTATAAGGTCAATTGTTGGAGCCCTAGAATACCCGTTGTTGTTAAATTATGAACGAACCTGTTGGAGAGGCTGTTTCCTTTTCTGATATTGTTGTTGACTAGAAGAGTTCCGAGTGATCTAAGGTTGATATGTCAATTCTACAACTGAGGTAATAATAGGAGATATCATCGCCGCTTGACGAGGTGCAAATCTTTATCGCTTTTTACCTAGAGATATTTTACTGATGTCTTATTCCTTCTTCTTTTGAAAGGAACTTGCATTTCTTTTGTTTGAAATTGAAGGTTCAATGTCCTTTGTTAAATGTCCTTTTCTAACTACCTCTTATAACCGTACTCCCATGTTTACCATCTCGGTAACGTCATTGGGTGCGCTTTCAACCATTCGTTCATAGTAGAATGAACTCAATGTCGAGAGGAAGATTTTTTTCATTTCTTTCTCTACAAGAGGATGAGAAATTTGAGCAGCAATTTCACGCCATATTTACGTGTACTCTTTGAAGATTTCATTACCCTTCTTAGACATTGCTCTGAGATGGTCCTGATCGGGAGCCATATCCAAATTGAATTTATATTGTTCAATGAAAGCATTCCCGAGATCTTGGAAGCTGTTGATATTCGTATGGTTGAGCTTATCTAACAACGAAGTGCTGCCCTATTTAAGTTATCCTGAAAGTAGTGAATCAGTAGCTTTGGATTGTCCGTCCGAATGGACATTTTATGGGAGTACGTTGTCAAATACTTTAAGGGCAAGAATCACCCTAGTATTTCTCAAAATCCGGCACTTTGAATTTGTGCGGTATCTGAACATTTGGGACCAAGAAAAGATTTGTTGAGTTGCTTCCAAACAACTCCTGTCCTCTGAGAGAATGTAATTCATGTTGCATTACTGCAAACTATTTCTGGAATTCATCCATCCTTTTTCTTGATTCCTCCCCCTTCACTTGGAGCGGGAGAGTACCTTTGATTTTCTGAGGTGATGTGTACCAGTGAAGATGGTACAACTTATACTGCAGTTGGAACTTCAGATATCAGGAGTTTGTAACCTCCTGGTATGTCATTCTTTTCTAGTGCATCTTGAAGAGTTAGAAGTTTGTAACCTTCAAACTGAGACGGTCCTGCGATGTTCCTTAATTCTTCAGCTAGTCGGGGATCATACCCTTCCGGGATAAAACCAGGTGGCATGCCCCATGGACGATCCTTTGGCATCTCAATCATTGGATCCTTATATTGTAATGCCCTGTTTATTTAATTAATTATTTAATTAAATATTATCGTATATTTGGTGTTGATTTATGTTGATTGTTGAAATTGTGTTGTGTTGAGTTGCTATGTTGGTTTTAGTTGAATTAATTTAATTAAGTTCATTTAGGTTGTGTTGTGGTTAGTCAAGCAGAATTAAGTCAATTAAGTTGATTTAAGCTGTGTTGTTGTTAGGTGGATTAAATTAAGTTGTGGAATTATTAGTGTAATGATAATAGTATTTTTAATGGGCTTATTTGTGAGTGTGTGAATTAGGCCCAACGAGAATTATCTAACAAAAAAATTATATGTTAATTGGATTAATAAATAATTAGGCTATATGTAGAGAAAGAAGATCGTGAGAGAGGTTACGTGACGTTGGAGAAGAGAAGAGGAAAAGGCTTCAATTAGAGAGTTAGACTCACCTTCAATCCAAGGTAAGGGTGGGGATCTAACTCTATAATAGGGAAATATGATGAAAACATGTGTGATTGGGTGTAGTTTGGTTGAATAATGAAATTGATCAATGTGGTTGGATTAGTCATAGAATAATTATTCAGTGTTGTTTGAATATGATTTTGTTGTGTTGTTGTTGTAATTGTGTATTGGGTTAATTGGAAAATGGTGCGAGACTGAACGTAATAAAACATAGAGACAAAGAAGAATAAGAGAAACATAGAATACAACTTTTAGAGAGGGGACGATCATCCCAAATGCTAGGTGACATCCGTCTTAGGGAGGTGGCCCTCGCCACCCTCGTGTTATGACCGTCACAAAATCACAAGTGTGACGATGGTCATGGGAGTGTGACGATAGTCACACAGGTTCTGTGTTGAAATTTTGTTTTGTTTCTGCGTGTAGGTTATGTCTGATGACTTGCATAATTGAACTCAGAGATAATTTCTAAAGACATAATTTAATTGAACTGAGTAACAATTTTCCAGAAATTTTAATTGGATTAAGTAACTAATTTTCAAAGGATTAATTGGATTTAGAAACACTGTAAGTCATAAGTAGAAGTAGTACTTGCATTTGTTTGACAAGTTTTGTTGATTAGCAGTAACACGATAAATTAGTATAAATATCTATAATACTTAAAAGGAATCAATTAAGTAACAGTGAGGTAGAATTTAGTAGTAGGTTTTGGTAAGTTGTCTACTGACACAAAGTTAACAGAGACATGAGAAGAGGCTGCAACTAAATTAGTTAATCGGTTTTTAGTCATAAATTATGCAAATAGTAATGCGGTTTGGGTGCGGTGTGATTAGGTTGTTCTTGGTGTTGTGTTCCTTGTTGTAAGTTGTGAAGTTGTTGGTTGTAAATTTTGTTGCAGTGCCTTATCATTGGTAAAAATATAAGTTGCGGGCCTATGGCCAAAGTTTAATGGTTGTTGTATTGATATGTAATTATCATTGTTGTTGTTTGACATTCATATTTGTTGCTCCCGGGATTTTCATCCAAGTACAAATGCGAAAGTGGCATGGAAAAGGTAGAGTCGCCAGACAAGTATTTTTATCCCGAATGAATGGGAAATGTAAAGATACACAAATCGAAGAGAAAAAGAAAAGGATGAGGTCCTGCGAACCAAAGAACTGGGTTCGGGAGTCTGTTACAAACTGGGAAGATATTAGCACCCCATATCGTCCGCCGTACCTGACGGGATCCACACTTGTTTGTTTGTTTCAAAGGGTAAGGAATAAAACTGCTACTGAATAAAAACCGCTAATGGAACTGGAATGAGAGAGGGAACTGGAAAAGGAGAACGAAAAGGTACGGGAAAAATGTAGGGAAAATGAAGAATGTGCTCGAATGGGCCCTACCCCACTGCCTACGTATCTCATGGGAAATGAGAATCAGAGTCGACGCAGATCACCTAAATAAGGCGGAAACGTGTTTGTGTTTTTTATGAATCGAACTACTTATGCCTATGCTCGGGTGTTGCAGGCTCGCCTCGACGAGTGTGTTACCATCTTACAGAGAGACAAGTCGTAGTGAGTTCTTGCATAATGAGTGAAGGAGGTGAGAAGAGAATTCTCGCATGAAAGACGTGTGTTTGTTTGTTCATTGTCTTTTAGAAGAAATGTTTTTGACTTTGTTGTTTGTGAGACATCCTCATGCTAAGACTTGTTCATTATGATTGATATCCTACACCTCATCCCGAAATGGAATGCGTGCAAATATCCCATGGCAAAGTCTCTTGGCACACGAGAAAGCTCGGCCTTTATCAGGTATTTTATATTTATTTTGATATGAGAAAGAAGACTCAAGTCGGAAAAAGAACAAAACAATGGGAGACTAAGGCTCACCCTAAGTTGTTGTATTATGGAGATACCTTATGTTGAGTGTGGTTTTCTATTCCTAGAAAGAAGAAAAGGAAGCAAGTTTTAACTCACTTCAAGGAATTGTAGATGAGTTTAAACCTCAAAGGGGATGAACAAAGTGAAGCATCGAAGAAGCATCCAATGCTTTTCGCAGACACATATTGAAATGTAAAAGGATAAGGAAGAAGGTGTATGTAGGATACCCTTCAACACATGGCTTACCATAACCCCCTACAAAAAAAAGGTTAGTAAAATAAGGCCAAAGTGATAAAAGGAAAGAGGTAATCAAGTACCAAACATATCCTACCACACAATTATGACCTAAACTAGACTCAATCCTAAGCCTAAGGACACTAGAAAGCTAAGCAAAGCCTAGAGTCAGCAGCTACTATAGCTCTAAAGTACACACTCAGCCACTAAATTCACCTAACAATGCAAACAACCTATTACAACTACCAAACAACATGAAAATAGGTGTAAAAAGACCAAAACAGAATAATGCATCATGTCTTTTAAAGCTTCTATTTCAAAATGCAGCAGTGAAACATGGAAGATTTTCAATTGTCTTTTTTTTAAATGCTAAAACATAGAGTTTTAACGCAAACAATGAATGTAATGATCATGCATCTTAATGCAACAAACCTAAAATGAATCATCAACAATGGAATGCAACACATAAACAATCAACAATGGATGCAAATTGTGTGAATCATGCGGTTTTAAACAATATGCAACATTTCCAATTACGCGTACAATCAACCGAAACATGAAAGGATTGCAAATGCAACACAAAACAGAACTATAAACACTTATTAACATGCTATTGATGATGCTAAATCATGAAAACAATAATCAAAACTAGCTATGAACATATATACAACATTTATGTCAAAGATCGGAACTTAACAAAAAGCATATCGAAAGTTATCGAAACTACACACACCTGCTCCTAAACAGCTCCTAAAAACTCCCTAAAATCATATCCTAAATATCTATGATGATTGGAGGGAAAATGGATATCCAAAATGCAAGAAAAAGCAAGAAGTTTTCATTTTGGTTCAGTGGTAACCGGTTACTACCTATGCAGCTGTAAACACCCCAAATTTGCCCTCACCCATTGAAGAATGCTTGTAAAGAGGCCAAGCTTCAGAAGGCTAGGACTGAACTCTATCTACAAGAAAATCAGGCTAGGTGGGTCAGGATCACTGAAGCTTGTACTCAAGAAGATCAAAGAACTCAAGCCAGAATTGGACAGTTAGAGGCTAATGAAAGGAAGCAACATGAAGCTTTGTTGGCAGCCCAGAAGGAGATTTCAGAGTTGAAGCTTAGGGCTGGTTTGAAAAGATCAAAGGATCAAGACAAGCACAAGAAGCTGACCACTGCCATTGCCACCAGAAACCTCCTCATCAGAACTATTACAGAGCATCCAACTGGTCCAGTGACTGATGCACTTCTGAAGGAAGTTAAGGAGGATGAATTTGGATTAGATGTTTGACTCCTTTGCTTGTTGTTCATTTCCATTTTATGTACTTTTTTCTTTTGATGTATTTTGACCCCCCAGGGGCATGTGATGTAAAACAAACTATGTATGATTCACCATTTGTAATATATTTGTTAGTTTGTTTCCATTTGGGTTTTCTTTTCTCAAGCAACATCAAAGCATCTTCCTCGAGGTCTGGAAAGGTCAAAACCAAGAGCCAAGCCGAATACCTTGGAAAACAAATAAGCATACTGCATTGCATACTAACTTTTGTTTTGTTTTGTAGGTTTTATATTTGTTTGTTTCTAACTTTGCTATGACTTTAGGAAATATTGCTCGCAGAAGAGTGTTCCCTGTCAACCGTGCACACCGGTATCCTACTCGCAACAACCTTCCGGGTATCCTAATGGAGCAAGTACAGCAAGACCTGACAGAAGTCAGAACCCAGATGGCTAATGAAAGGGTGGAGATGAGGAATCAAATGGCCCAATTCATGACTGTGATGACTGGCTTGGCCCAGAGTCAGGAAAGGCTAAGGGCATCGGTAGAAAGGCAAACTCCCGAGGAACCTCATCCTGGGACTGGAGGAACAAGTAACAATGAGAGGGGTCAGCCTCATGTTAATCCACCTGTATTTGGGCCTCATCTAGATCCGGAAGTCAACATCCCGGGTTATGTGCAAGGAAATACTACTGGGGGGAGAATCTTACAAGAAGACCCCCAAGAGGAGCAGTTTACTGTCATGGGAGCTGGAGATGAAGTCTATGACCGAAGGTTTGATGAAATCGCAGAGAAGTTGAGGTCCTTGGAGTCTCAAAACTCTTTGGGTTTTGATGTAATGGATATGGGGTTAGTGGATGGGGTAAGAATTCCCCACAAGTTCAAACCTCCGTGCTTCGAGAAATACAATGGAACCTCCTGTCCACGAACTCACCTGCAGTCTTTCCTGGGGAGGCTTAAAGCATATACCATGGATTAAAAGCTGTGGATGTTCTATTTTGAAGACAGTTTGACTGGGGCTTCAAGAGAGTGGTATTCACACCTGACCAGAGCTACTATCAGATGCTGGAAGGACCTTGCTGAGGCTTTCATCAGACAATACTAATACAATCTTGACATGGCTCCTAACAGGACCCTCTTGATGGGAATGTCTCAATCCTCCAGGGAAAGCTTCAGGGAATATGCCCAAAGGTGGAGACAACTTGCTGCTGCTGTCCAGCCACCCATGTCGGAAAGAGAAATGGCCGACATGTTCATGAATACTCTGCAAGGAACATATATTGATAGGTTGGCTGCCTTTTCTTCAACCAGCTTCGTAGACGTAGTTATAGCCGGTGAAAGAATTGAGAGTCTATTGAAAATGGGCAAAATTTCTAATAATGGTGCATGTTCGTCCAGTAATCCCAGGAAGCCTTTTGTGGGACCTCGAAGGACCGGTGAGACAAATGCCATCCATGCCAGCAGGGGCAGACCTCAGTATGTCCACAGATGAGTAGCAGCTGTCACTATTCCAGCTCCGATTCCTCAGCAACCAGCATATCAACAACAACAACAACCACAATATCAGCAGCAAATTCAGTATCCGCCACAGAGAACCTACAACAATAACAACAATCAACAACAAAGACCCTTTCAGCAAAGACCATCACAGGCAAATAGGGTGATTGATCCTATCCATATGCCTTATGCTGCCTTATTGAGACAACTCCTGAAGCTTAACTTGGTTGAGTTAAGGACATTGGCACCCCCAGATCCCTCCAATCTCTCGAAGAATTACGATGTCAACGCCAGATGTGCTTTCCACTCTAATGCACCTGGCCACAATACGGAGAAGTGCAGGGCATTGCAAATGAAAGTTCAAGATCTGGTGGATTCTAAAGCCCTCAACTTCGCACCTCCTCCGAATGTCAACAGAAATCCTATGCCTAATCATGGTGGGCCGAGGATTAATGTCATTGAGGAAGACAAACCATCTACTCTGATCACCAGTGTTGCACAAATTCGAACACCTTTGGTCGAAATTAAAGCTCAGCTTCTAGAGTGCCAGGTGTTCCCCGGGTGTGAGCTCGGTTGTGGGTATTGCAACATTGCAGTCAACGGGTGTGAAAATTTGAGAAGCGGCATAGATGGTCTTATCAAGGATGGTATCCTTCAGATCTCAACAACGACGCCTACAAATCCAACAATTCCTTTAACAACAATTCCTGATTCTTCTACAACAGCAACAACAATCATTCCAACCGATTCATCAATATCATCAGCAATGGCTCCGTCCATCACTTCAACAAATCAAGTATCAACAACCATTTCTTCTACAACATTAGCATCCTTTTTATCAGCAGAATCGTCTACAACGCCAACAGAAATTAATGAAGATGTCTCAGTAGTCACCATCTACTATGATCCATCAAGTGTTCCTCCAGACAACAACTTCCAATAACAAACAGTGGCACCTCCTGCCAGGTCACCAGTCACAATTTACTACGATCCGCACACAATTTCAGTACCCTCCTCTGCAGCAGTTAGTCCAGTCACCATTATGGTGCCTGGACCCGTTCCTTATGAAAGCAGCAATGCCATACCTTGACATTATGGCTCTGATCTCTACTGCAATGGGGAGAAAATCATTCTGGATTCATCAACCTCTTCTCCACAAATTGATAATGTCGGGGGAGGCGGAGGCTTCACCAGAAGCGGACGCCTTTTTGCCTCACAAACACAAAGACCTAATGTGGAAGCAGAAGCTGCTGCCAAAGCAAGAGGAAAGAGTGTGATATCTGAAGAGCCAAGTATCAAAGAAACTCAGAAGACATCTTTTGAACAAGATGTAGACGAGTTCATGAGAATCATAAAGAGGAGTGATTACAAGGTGGTGGATCAGCTTCACCAAACTCCCTCAAAAATCTCCATACTATCCCTATTGATGTGTTCTGAAGCTCACAGGAATGCATTATTGAAAGTCCTGCACGCAGCATACGTGCCAGAGGAGATTACCGTTAATCAGCTAGAAAATGTGGTGGAAAATGTCAACACCAGTCATGGACTGGGCTTTACCAATGCTGACTTAACAACAGAGGGACGTAACCACAACAAGGCTTTACATATCACCTTGGAATGCAAAGGTGCTGTTCTATCTCATGTACTGGTGGACACTGGGTCATCACTCAATGTTCTACCAAAGAAAGCCTTAGTGAAGCTGGAGTATGATGGCTTGGCACTGCGTCCAAGTAATTTGGTGGTGAGAGCATTTGATGGCTCTAAAAGATCAGTGCTTGGAGAGATTGATCTGCCTGTGGTGATTGGCCCGCAAACTTTTAAAACTACCTTCTATGTGATAGACATTCAGCCGGCCTACAGCTGTTTGTAAGGTAGACCCTGGATCCATGCCGCTGGCGCTGTTACGTCTACCCTTCACCAGAAGCTGAAATTCGAGTGGGAAGGCCAGATCATCACCATCTGTGGGGAAGAAGACATCTTTGTTAGCCATCTGGCTACGTACAAGTACATAGAAATGGATGGAGAGATCCATGAAACTATGAGCCAAGGGTTTGAGGCCCTGAACATTAATGAAGCATCTGCTGTACTGGGAACCTCCATGACGTCATATCAGCAAGCCCGGAAGGTTGTTGAAGAAGGTACTGCCCAAGGCTGGGGCAAGCTGTTGCCTGTGGAGAAGAAAGAAGACAGATTTGGGTTGGGTTACAGACCAACTCAACAAGATCAATCAGAGGCTGCCAAAGAGCCCAATTTTGTCAGCGGGGGGATGCTCACCCCAGATGCAGTGAACAACTTGGAAGACGAGGAGGAAAGCGACCGCAACCTGGATAACTGGATACGTCCAAGGATCCCGGGGAGCCAAGTCCTTAACTGGTCTTCCCAGGAAATTATAAGGGTTACTCCTGCAGAGTAATTATCATTTCCTGTATTTTTAAGCATGCATCATGTCTTGCATCTTGCCCAAGATGTCAAGACTCATTTTGTAATCGGGCCATCTTGTAATTTTGTGCAAATGTATTAATCAATGAATATCGGACATCTTTTGCAAACAAGTCTCTTTTTTTCGATCACTGTCTTTTCATTTTTCACTTTTGTACAAAACAATAAAATGGCAATGTTTTCAAAATGATAACTTCACTTCACTTTTTCTAAACAAGATTAAAATTGATCACTAAAATAAACCAATCTAAACCCTTGCAGAAAGTGCCTTTCAGACTGCACCGACAACAACACTGCTATGGCTTCGTATGACTTTGACAATCCAATCAATCAAGCTGATGAAGGGGTTGAAGAAGATTATGAGCTACCTGAAGAGCTAGCCAGGTTGTTAAGGCAAGAGGAGAAGGTTATCACTCCTCATCAGGAGGAGGTTGAAACGGTTAATCTTGGTACGGAAGAAGACATGAAAGAAGTTAAGATCGGGGCCTGCCTACAAGATTCAGTAAAAGAACAACTGATTGATATGCTTCGTGAATATGTGGATGTTTTTGCTTGGTCTTATCAGGATATGCCAGGGTTGGACACCGACATTTCCATGCACAGGCTACCTTTGAAAGAAGATTGTCCGCCAGTGAAACAGAAGTTGCGCCGAACTCGCCCGGATATGGCAATGAAGATAAAAGAAGAGGTGCAAAAGCAGTGGGACGCCGGTTTCCTTACTGTGCCTAAGAAAGACGACAAGGTAAGAATGTGTGTAGATTACCGGGACCTGAACAGAGCCAGCCCGAAAGATGACTTCCCTTTACCTCACATTGATGTATTGGTCGACAATACGGCTCAGTTCTCGGTATTCTCCTTTATGGACGGATTATCAGGATACAATCAGATCAAGATGTCACCTGAAGACATGGAGAAGACAACTTTTATCACACCTTGGGGCACATTCTGTTATAAGGTGATGCCATTCGGACTGAAGAATGCTGGTGCCACTTATCAACGGGCTATGGTAACATTATTCCATGACATGATCCACAAAGAAATTAAATGTTATGTGGATGACATGATTGCCAAGTCCCTTACAGAAGAAGACCACTTGGTAAATCTGTTGAAGTTGTTCAAGCGTCTGAGGAAGTACTAACTGAAGTTAAACCCCAACAAGTGCACATTCGGGGTGCGATCCGGTAAGCTGCTGGGATTTATTGTAAGTGAAAAAGGGATTGAAGTTGACCCCGACAAAGTTAAAGCCATTCAAGAAATGCCTGCACCGAGGTCAGAGAGAGAAGTTCGGGGGTTTCTAGGTAGATTGAACTACATTTCAAGGTTCATATCTCACCTTACAGCGACCTGTGAACCTTTGTTCAAACTGTTAAGAAAAGAACAAACGGTCAGGTGGAACAAAGACTACCAGAGGACTTTTGACAAAATCAAGGAATACTTACAAGAGCCTCCAATCCTGATGCCTCCAGTTGAAGGAAGACATCTAATCATGTACTTGACAGTATTAGAAGAGTCAATGGGGTGTGTGCTGGGCCAGCATGACGAGTCTGGCCGAAAAGAGTATGCAATATACTACCTAAGCAAAATGTTTACCGACTGTGAACAACTTTATTCATTGCTCGAGAAAACTTGTTGTGCTTTAGCGTGGGCTGCTCGCCGACTAAGGCAGTATATGTTGACCCACACTACCTTGTTGATATCCAAGATGGATCCAGTTAAGTACATTTTTGAGAAGCCATTACTTACCGGACGGATTGCAAGATGGCAAATGATCCTCACAGAATATGACATTCAGTACACATCTCAGAAAGCCATCAAGGGCAGTGTATTGTCTGACTATCTTGCTGAGCAACCCATTGATGATTACCAGCCTATGAGATTTGACTTCCCTGATGAAGACATTATGTTCATAAAAGCAAAAGATCATGAAGAGCCTATTCACACTGAAGGGCCTGACCCAGAAGAAGAATGGACTATGATGTTTGACGGGGCTGTTAATATGAATGGTCGGGGTGTTGGTGCAGTACTCATTACACCTAAGGGAGTTCACATGCATTTCTCGGCAAAACTCACTTTCAACTGCACTAACAACGAAGCTGAATACGAAGCTTGTATTATGGGTCTTGAGGAAGCCATTGACCTCAGGATCAAGACTTTGACTGTATTCGGAGATTCAGCTCTGGTAATCAATCAAACCAACAGCAAATGGTACACGCACCAAGATCATCTGATACCTTATCGGGATTATACAAGGAGGTTATTGACCTTCTTCACAACAGTCAAGCTTGAGTATATCCCCCGAGACGAAAATCAGTTCGCAGATGCTCTGGCTACCATTTCATCCATGATCAAAGTTCAAGCTAGCAACTTTGTGCCTCGGATTTCAGTATCCAGACTTGACAGACCAGCATACGTGTTCTCAGCAGATGTTGTCAAAGATGATAAGCCTTGGTTCCATGATATCAAATGCTTCTTGGAGGATCAGACATACCCACCTGGGGCATCTTCCAATGATAAGAAGACGTTGAGAAGGCTAGCTGGTAGTTTCTTCCTGAATGCTGATGGTTCCTTGTATAAGAGGAACTTTGATATGGTACTCCTCAGATGCGTTGATAGAACAAAAGCAGACTTGTTGATGCACGAGGTGCACGAAGGATCCTTTGGTACCCATGCTGGAGGGCACGCAATGGCTAAAAAGTTGCTAAGATCAGGCTATTACTGGATCACAATGGATGCAGACTGTTGTGCCTATGCCAGAAAATGTCATAAGTGCCAGATTTATGCGGATAAAGTGCATGTGCCTCCCAATCTTTTGAATGTGATGTCTTCACCCTGGCCTTTTGCCATGTGGGGCATTGATATGATTAGTAAGATTGAACCGACTGCTTCGAATGGCCACAGATTCATCCTGGTTGCCATTGACTATTTTACCTAGTGGGTTGAAGCAGCTTCCTATGCAAATGTTACAAGGCAAGTGGTAGCCCGATTTCTGAAGAGAGACATCATCTGTCGGTATGGAGTGCCCGAGCGAATCATTACTGATAATGGTTCCAACTTGAACAACAAAATGATGGCGGAGCTATGCCGGGACTTCAAAATCCAACATGACAATTCTTCTCCTTACAGGCCAAAGATGAATGGCGCTGTTGAGGCAGCTAAAAAGAATATCAAGACGATTGTACAGAAGATGGTAGGCACCTATAAAGACTGGCACGAAATGCTACCATTTGCCTTGCATGGATACCGCACGTCAATCAGAACATCCACTTGGGCAACACCGTATCAGCTTGTGTATGGTATGGAGGCAGTCCTACCTGTTGAAGTTGAATTACCCTCTTTACGGGTACTGATGGATGTCAAATTGAACGAAGCAGAATGGGTCTGATCCCGATACGAACAACTAAGTCTGATTGAAGAGAAGAGATTAGCTGCAATCTGTCATGGGCAGCTGTATCAGAAAAGAATGAAGAAAGCCTTCGATCAGAAAGTCAGGCTCCGAGAGTACCAAGTAGGAGATCTTGTGCTGAAAAGACTCCTCCCTCCTCATACAGACCACAGGGGCAAGTGGACTCCGAATTATGATGGTCCATTCATAGTAAAGAAGGTCTTCTCTGGAGGAGCACTGATGCTTAGCACTATGGATGGTAGGGACTTCCTGTCCCCTGTGAATTCAGATGCGGTTAAAAAATACTTCGCATAAAATGATCCGTTGGACATAAAAACAGAATGTAAATCCAGGCAAAAATAGGGCATCCCGGCGAGTCAAAAACAGAATAAAAGACTCGGGCAAAAATAAGGGAAAATAAATAAAAAAATGTACACCCGCTGAGTTGAAAAGCCGCATCGGACAACTCAGGCAAAAATGGGTATCCCGGTGGATTGAAAACCTAAAAGGGCGATCCGCGCAAAATATGGGAATAAGCGAACAATTGCATTCTGAATTCGTCTGTATCACTTACAACATGGTTAACTTCGAGAGGGTCAAGCGTTGTTCAGAATCAGCCTTCTTCAGAAAGCATAGTGAGAAGAATGTCAAAAGTCATACGAGTCATGGCAAAAGGGAAGCTCCTTGAAGCGTCGTCAACATTTGCCAGCATTTTGTTTGTTTCTCAATTTGTAACAATCTCCTCATTTCAGGGGAACTGTTTCTTTGACTGTATCTTGCCAATTCAGGGCACATAAATTAATAAAATCAGATTTTCAGTCATGTTTCGTCTCGTACATTTTATTTTTGTTTGCAAAAATGTCCGATGTCTTTAAGATAATTGATTGCATAAATACAGATGTGTCTTTCCTAAAATACATACTTGCAGGAAATATACTTACTCCCGGGAGTGTCTAAACTCCTATGATGGAATCCAGTAAGGGATACCTCGGGGTATTTGTGCGTTTCTTTGTCTTTACAGGATTGCAGGTATTCAAAGCGCAACATGGGGCATGAAAGTTTCTCCCCAGCAAGCTGTCAAATCAGGGCTTCCTCAGCACCCTTCCAAACAGCACCTGAGATGCCATCTCCCCCCAGAGTTACCAAGCATCACTTCTCCAAAGGGCAACACCTGAAGTTGTTCATATCCCCGGCTGAGTTATCAAGTGTCGTCCTCAGCAGTTTCCCCACAAAATCTCTAGGAAGATCTTTCAGTGATTTTTCTTCTTCCCCAGCCAAGTGTTAGACAGGGAACCATCTTCCCGCAGAGCTTCAGCCTCTATCCAGAAGAGCAATGCCTGAAGATCTCACAACAGAGTGAAGAAAGCTTCTACAAACCCCAGCTGGGTCCCTCATTACCAAGATAGATCTATCAGTGATCTACTTTCTCAAGCAGAGTACTACATGACAAGATCTACCAATGATCTCATCCCCGACTGGGATATCCACTTCAAGCAGATCAGCCAGAGATCTTCACAGCAACGGGACCCGAGTCCCAAATCGGTATCTTTGCATAATCATAGCATTCGCATCATATTTCCCCCAGAGCGTAGCATTCCGTCCAATACGGAGCATTACGGCAAAAATCAAACATATTGCATAATCATAAGCCATGTGTCGAGCTGAACACTTGTAAATACTGACAATCCATCAACAATATACGAAGTACTCCCCGAAATTCCCCGGCAGAGAGCCAAAGCATTTCCTTTACACTCACAAATACAGAAACACACCCCTTTTGGCACCCGTCCGTGTCAGCATTCCCCAATAAAATTGCCCGAATAAACAAATGCTTACAATACAGATACTTCTTGACACTTGTCTATGTCATATTCCCAGCAGAAAGCCAAAGTGTCCCCTTTGCACTCATAGCACACAAATACATATATATATACAATCTCCTTGACATCTTCCCCAGCACAGTTGCCTAAAACACTTTATGAATCAAATACTTGTTTATAATACACTTTTTTTCGACACCCGTCCGTGTCACACTCTCTCCAGCAAGTTAAACACTCGTTTGTGTCTCACTCATACTATTTATTCATACAAATACTCATCCGTATCTTGTATATACCTCTTATATCCCCTCAGATTCAACACTCGTCCGTGTTCATTGTTAACCAGTTGGTACTCGTCCGTATCATCATCTCTGAACATGCGTCAGGCGTTGTTTCTACCGATACTCGTCCGTATCAGGGTCTTAAGGATGCTCGTCCGCATCTTTAATCTATACACCGTGTCAAACACTTATGTCATCTTGAATTTAGACACCCGTCTGTGTCTACCCTTCCCCAGAAGATTCCCGGCAAATCTTGTAGAATTATTTCCTTTTTATCTGATATTCGTCCTATGTCATGATACCTTCCGACGGCCGTGACCTGCCAGGTGATCGTCCTTCACCCTTTTGATGATCGTCCTTCATCATTCCCAGTGGAGTCTCTATTCATTAGAACCCCCTTCTATCCGACATTCGTCCTATGTCGTGATATTTTTAGCAGTCGTCCCCTACTAGGTGATCGTCTTTCACCTCTTGATGATCGTCCTTCATCATTCTATCCGGTGGCCGTCCCCATCGTTGATCTTATTATCTGACATTCGTCTTATGTCATAATAAACCATGAGAGCAGCCGTACCCTGCTAGGTGATCGTCCTTCATCATGCTTATCCGATGGCCGTCCCCATCGTCGACCTTTTCATCCGGCATTCGTCCTATGTCGTGATACTTTTGGCAGCCGTACCCTGCCAGGTGATCGTCCTTCACCTTAGATGACCGTACCTCATCTTATCCCCCAACAGAGCAGCCGTCCCCTGCTAGGTGATCGTCCTTCACCTTTGATGACCGTACCTCATCATTTATTTCATTCATACCTTGAACCTGATGGTCGTCCCCATCATTTATCTATAATCCCCAGAGAGTCTTGTAGCTTTACCTGATGGCCATCCCCATCATAATCTCTTATATCCCCAGCCTGTCGGCCGTCCCCGTCATTGCTTTATTTCCCGCATTTTCCCCAGCATGTCGGTCGTCCCCGTCATTGCTCCATCCCCAGCAGTCGTCTTCTGCTTGACGGTCGTCCTCCGTCACCCGCACTTTATAATTATACTTTACATCCTTTTACAATCTATATCCCTTTTCTTCTTCATTCTGTGAGTGCAAATCTTGGACTGTCTTTGGTATTCAACCACAAGTTATCTTGTTTGCCTGTTAAGCCGCTGCTTACATCCTGCACATCTAACTCATGTTTGAATAGGGGCAGCTGTAAACACCCCAAATTTGCCCTCACCCATTCACACCATGGCTTGTGATCTTTCCATTTGCATAAATTCAATCATAGCATCTCATATTGCATTTTTGCTTCACTGCTTTGTTGCTAAGTCATCTGCATCTAGGGTTTGTGATCTGAGCAATCCCTGAGCTATCTGAGCCACTCCAAAGGTCTTCAATCACTTCAAAGGGGTCCATGTATGTTCAAGCATCATATTATATCCTCACAAGGTCAAGGAAATCAAAGAATCACAAGAACTGAGGAATGCATGGAAGCAGAGCCAGGTTTAACTGCACAGATAACCTAAAATTAGGGTTTTGGTTTCAGAGGCCATAACTCCAATTTTTTTTGTCATTCTTGTTTCTATTGGTCTCTATATGGTATGAGGATCATGCATATCAATTTTCATGAAGAAATTCAATGGGGAAGGCATCTGATCAAGGGATGACTTCTTGAGCAAGTCAGTGCAAAATCAGGGCATCTGAGGCCCCCAGTCACCCAACCAAAGGGCATTCTCCATCATTTTGAATGTGCATGATCTTTATTTGATCATATAAGATGTTAGAAGTTCACAAAATTGAAGAATTTCAAGCCATTTGCAAAGTTGCCTTTTTGGGAAAGTGACCTGTAATGAAAACTTGCCATTTTGGGAAAGTTTTTCAACCCTTTCTTTTTGAGTCAAAAATGCTTCAAATGAGAAAACTTTGGTCATGAAAGTTGTAGAATGGATCCTCCCATTTTTAAAAAGTACAAGAACTCATTCTAATTCATTTTGGATCAAAAGTTATGGCTTGTCAAAGTTGGGCAAAATCACATAATTTCATGTTTTACACCAAAGAGGCAAAGTTGCAAAACCTCATGCCAAGGAAAAATGTGACTTCAAATGGACTTCTATGAATTACACAATCATAAAACATAGCCTAAAATTCATAATGCACCAAAGAACCTCCATTTTTCATGACTTATGCTTCAAGTAATCACAAAAGGGCCAAACTTTGTCAAAAGTGCAAAACCTCACATAAACCCTAATCCACTTGCTGCATTGTCTCAAATCCATTTCCATGGTTCTCCTTGAAGCATGCTGAGCCAAGCCATGCCCTTGTACCTTGACTGAACCAGCCCATACCTCTTCTTACACAAAAGTTGACTTTATGCAAAATGGCCCATACCAATCAAGCTAGGCCATCAACAACTCTCTGACCAATCACAGCTTCACAGACATGCCTCATGGATTACATTTCACATAATCTTGGAAGCTGAAGCCTCTCATAAGCCATAGTTACCAAAACTCACCTCTTATGCATCTTGTTTCGAAACTCAATACACAGGCTTCAAACATCAAAACAAACTTCACAAAACCACTCACCATGATCCTCTGATCATTTCCCAACCATTGTTTTGGCCTGAAACCTCCCACATCAAAACCACGATTTCCCTCCTCCATTGACCTGAGCTTCTGCAAACTTCCTCTAGAGACCATATAAACTCCAGCTAAGCATCACAAACTTCTGGGGAGGATCATTGGAGCTTGTTTGGACCAAAGAAGCAGCCAGAAAGTCCTTGTTTCGAAAGCTCCAGTTCAGGTGAGCTCAAGAACATTTTTTCCAGAACTTTAATTTCTTGTTATAAAATGATTCTATGAGTTGCACTGATCATCTGGATGTGTTTGGTTTTGAGAATGGTCAAGAAACAAGCATGTATTGACTGCCTGAAAGTTTGCCCGTAAAAATGATTTTGTTTGTTTCTCTTGATTCATGAAAATAAATGATTTTTGTTGTGGGGTTTATGTTTAATGATGTTCATAGATTGATTCTGGAGAGTTTGGTGAGGTTTTGATGCGTATTGAGTGAGATAAAAATTTGGTTGGCCGGAGAAGATGACCGGAACACTGTTTCGGTCATCTGAAAGTGATTAGGGCTCAGGATTAGGGCTAATGACATAATTAGGCAAGTTTGAATTCTGGCCGTTCGTTTGCGCGCTAAGTCAATTCCAGCGTCCCTGAGTTTGAACCACAGCCCTTGGATTTGCATACTTTCTCATTTTTCTTTTAAAATTCATTTAATTTCATTTGTTTCATATTTAATTTACACGAATTATTTAAAATAGCAAAACACATTTAAAAATTCTGAAAATTTTTGTCAAACATTTCATTAATTTTCAGAACCCAAAAATATTTTTATTTTTATTTTTTGCATTAAAAATCATTTTTAAATCATTTAAATGTTTATTTTTAATTAGTTAATGAGAATTAATTAATTAAAAATGCATTTAGGTATTTAAAAATCACCAAAAAATTCACATTGCATTTCAAAACATTTAGAAACATTATCAAACTCTCAAAACAAATTTCTTTTTGGTCCTTAATGCATTTTGACAATTTTCATTGGAATTAAATTCATTTGAAGGCAATATTTTTGTTCAAACTTTGAAAAAATTCATTCTGCCTAACCATTAAGAGTTTGATGATGGTTCTTCTTGCATTGCATCCTTCATAGCATGTAGTTTATAGGATAAAATTGGTTGGAATTTATCTTGCATTTTCAATTTAATGAGCATTTTTCCTTTTGAGGTACCTTGAAACCCTAGTTGACTTAAGAAATTCATAACTTCCATTAGGTTTAGGGTTAGGTCCCCTCCTTTGGGCAATGAACTTGTGTAGGGTCAGGATTCCTTTGGTCCCATTTTCAATTTTTTATCATGTCATTTGCTTCTGGTTTTGGATTTTTGCATTGAATGTTGTATGTAAACCCTAATTTGTGCCTTCCTTTGCATCCATCTCTCATTTGCTTGCATTTAAGAACTTTCCATGACATTTAGTGCATCCACATGATTCATAATACATCTTAGGACATATTAGAATCATGTTTGATCATTTCATTTTTCATTTGCCATGTTATATGTTCATTGCATTTCATAAACTTTCTTGAACTTCCATGATTCAAGCATGCCTCATTTGCATCCTTATGCTTGTTTGATCACTCTCATCTCTTGTCATGTGTTTGCATCATCTTTTAGCATCATTAACATCATGTTTGTGCTTCTGATTTTGGTTTGCATCATGACATTTCATCTCACTTGCATTGCATTTCATTCCTTTGCTAACTTTTCAGGTGGTAAGTGTTTGAGAAGTGAATTTGCCTTCACTTCTCATAATCTCCTCTCATCTCTTTTATGCATCCATTGCTTAATTTTACTTTTGTGTTGGAGTGAGCTTGCTCATTCATGTTCATCTCTTGCTTCCCTTTCTTCAAGCAACTTGTCTTCTTAAGTGGAGCAAGTTGTTTTGCTTCTCTTTGCTTCTTTCTCCTTTCATCTGCTTCTCTCCTTGGTGGCTTCTCTCTTGAAGATCTTTTGCAAGCCTCATAAACCCTAGGAATACCCAAGCATGATCACAATTAGGGTTTGATTAGTCCCCCCATTTAGTTTTTCCTTTGTGTCAACTTTGTGTCTTCTCTTCTCTTCTCATCTCATAATCAAGGACTAAACCCTAAAGGTTTTAAGGCTTTGTGATCAAGCTTATGCCTGCATCCTTCTATTAGGATGAAGTGTATAACTCTAATCCTAAGTGTTAAACCCTTAATGTGTTTAAATCCTTTAATCAATCCATCTAATAATCACTAAGACATCAAACTTGTAACTTGGGCCTTGCATTAGGGTTCTAATTCTTCCTTAATTGGTTAAGAAGGACTAACCCTAGTGTTAATGGACAAGTCCTCCTCAAGTTGTCTTACAAACCATAAAATTCACTTCTTAATCTTACCATTAACTAAAATCCACTTTAATAAAGGCTTTGTTTTGTCATGAGGTTAATCCCTAATCATGGATTAAGTTGAGGAGTCTTCCTCAGCTTAAATGTTCTCATCTATTATCCTTCTATTAGGATGGTGTAATGAGTCCATTAAATCTTTGATTATGGCTTAAACTTATTACTTAACACTAAACAAAAACTCCAAAGACATCTAAATAATCACAAGTAGGTTAATGATCTTAATCCTACATCAGGGTAACTAAGTTTGAGGTGCTTACTTCATACTTAAGGTACTCTCATTACCCCTAATCAGAGGGAAGATGTGATGAGTTTGTTAACCCCTGGTTTAGGCTTAAACTCATTTTCTCATATCAAACACAAAAATCAATAAAAGATTGAAAACATCAAAAACAAACAATAATCGTCTCCTCCGGGATTCTTTTCTCATCATCTTCACGCACAAACGAGAACTTGCTTCTTCCGTCTAATGCAAGACAGTAAGCACCTGAGCCAGACAGGTCATACACTTGAGCATAGACAAGTAAGCAGTTCACGAGTCAATTTATCTTCCAGTCTCTTTGAGTCGAACTACGGTGTTCTGACTTCCGCATTGCACGAGAGGATACGTAGGCATAACTTAACAATTATCGAACAAAAGTCTCTGTATATCCCCCCCTCTTCCAGCATTATTCTTTAAACCTCATTGTCTTGAGATTTGCATTCTTTCCTTACACTGACACTCTTTTATTTCACTTCACATTTCTTTTACACTGACACTTGCTTTCTTTTCCAGCTTTTGCACACAAAATAGCACTGACACTACCCCTTTAAAACACAAATCTTTTAAGCGTGGATCCCTTCGAGTACGGCGAACAATCTGGGTGCTAATACCTTCCCAGGTTGTAACCAACCCCCTTTCTCAGTCTCTCTGGTTCGCAATCGTCTTATCCATCGTTTCTTAGGTTTATGCAGCATTACCTTTCCTCCGGGATAAAAATGCCTAGCTGGCGACTCTTGTCTTCTGAGTTCACCCTTGTGTGTTCTCTCTCCTTTTTCGCCGACCGTTCGCGTCTGTACCCCTTCTAACCTAGGTGTCATTTTGGTGGGAGCGACAACAGTAACCGGTTACTAGTTCAAAAATTAAGATTTTCTACAATTTTAACACAGGTAACCGGTTACTACCTATTAGGTAACATGTTACTCTGCAACCAGAATAAAAAATTTATGCATTTTCATGCAAAAACCAGTAGAAACGTATTCAAATAAGATCTATTCTAATACCTATCGACTAAGAATGAAAATTACACCTAGATGCAACATTATAACACCTATTAACAATACAATCACCCTACGATTCTAGCTCCTAATGATCAAACCCATCAAAGTATCAAAAAGCAAGAATACACGAAGAATGCGCGAAGTTATATAAAGTGAAATAAGTTAAAGCGAAAAGTGATTACGGATTCACCAACCTACAATGCAGATGCTTGCTTTGGAAATTGTTGCGATGTCGAGCAATTCGCGAAAGTAGAGATAAACACCGCAACCATAGAAATTCGCAAAATAAATGTGATTGGTGAGAATTCTCTGAAACACTTCTGAATGGTGAAATAAACACCGCAACCATAGCAATTCCTTCGATAATTCGTTGAATTGATGAGAATGATGGAGGCTTAGCTTCCGATTCTTCAAGTTTCAATACAAAATTTGAAGAATCTTGAAGATGATGAAGCTTTGGTGTGAGTTTGGAAAATGAAGAGAAATGAGAGAATTGAGATTTTGAGAATAGTGAAATTTTTGAATGGTGGATAATCTTAATTTGGCTCTACGAACAAGGTTTATATAGGGGTGAGCTTTGGAGTTTGGTTAAAGTTAGGCGTGTGGTTTGGACACTAGGCCCGGATCCTAAGCAACGGGTTGGTTGAGAATATTCCTAGAATATTCCATTGGGATATTCTTGGAATATTCCTTGGCATATTTTGGGAAGATTCCTTTGGAAGAGTGTGGAATGTTCTATAATTGGGTGGTAATTACAAGGCAAAGTGAAAATGGAAGGGATGGAAGCAACCAACTAATTTTTGAATTTTTGAAATTTTGTACGAAGTAACCGGTTACTACCTGTCGCTCCCGGGATTTTCATCCTAGTACAAACGTGAAAGTGGCGCAGAAAAGGTAGAGTCGCCAGCCAGACATTTTTATCCCGAATGAATGGGAAAGGTAATGATGCACAAACCTGAGGAAGAAGGAAAGGATGAGGCCTTACGAACCAAGGATCTGGGTTCGCGAGTCGGTTACGACCTAAGAAGGTATTAGCACCCCAGATTGTCCGCCGTACCCGATGGGATTCACGCTTGTTTGTCTGTTTCAAAGGTTAAAAAAATATAATTGCTGCTGAATAAAACCTCTGATTGGAATGGAATGATAAAGGGAATTGGAAAAAGAGATCGAAAAGGAAAGGGGGAAATGTAGGGAAAATAAAGAATGTACTCGCACTGGCCCTACCCCGCTGCCTACGTACCTCATCGGGAAAATGAGGATCAGAGTCAACGTAGTTCTCCTAACTAAGGCGGGAACTTTGTTTTTTTTAGGATGACGTTACCATAACTCTAGCTTAGGTGTTTCCGGCTCTAACTCGAGGGAGTTTATCATATTGTTGTTTGAACTGTCGAGGTAAGTCGTATTCATCCGCAAAGAGTATGAGATGAGAAGAGAAGACGCGATGTCTTTGTTTGTTGTCTTTTATGAGAAGTGTTTTGAGTGTTTGTGAAAATAGTCTCATGATCAGACTTGTACATCATGCTAGACAGGCTTGTATTATCGCCAAGATGGGATGAATACGAGTTCCCCATGGAATAAGTCTCTGTATCTAAGACTACTTCAATATTTATCAAATTTTTTTGTAGTTTTTTTCTTTGAGATGAGAAAGAACGACTCAAAGCGAGAAAGGACAAAACTAAGGGGGACTAAGACCGACTCTAAGTTGTTTATTCAATACCAAAGGGGATCCTAATGGTCAGTGTGGTTTCTAATCCTAACGAGGAGAAAGGAATAGAATGCAACTTACTTCCTAAAGAAGTTAAGTTGATTCTACAAAAGAGGGGAAAATCCTACCAAACACAAGTATGAAAGGTAAAGGAAATTAAATACAAATTAAATGCATAAAGGAAGTAAAAGAATAAGTTGAAGGAAGCATACCTCAACCTCCCTACAAAACAAAGGTTAATATTGCATTTGATAAAAGGAATGAGGTAAACACATACCAAATAATTCCTAAGGCAACTAGGACCTAAACTAGACTCAATCCTAAGTCTAAATGGTTTTAAAAATGCTAAACTAAAATCCAGCAGCTATTTACAGCTCTCAAATGCACAAAAAACTATGAAAACATTGTACAACACAAACAGTTTTCTACAACTAACATACAACATGTAAAGTAGGTGTAAAAAGTATGAACATTCAACAAACATCACTAATTTAATAGCCACTTCTTCAAAACACAGCTATGAAAAACTAGGAAGATTTGGCTCATTTTTCAATTGTGCACACACAAGTGTCAATACATGAACATACATCACTTCATTATCAAAGAAAATCAACAAGCATGGTATAAGCATGGATTTACAAGCATATGAAAATTTTCAAGAATGGAATCAAAGAACATTCACAAAGTAATAATTGTGCATTTTCATGATAAACACATATTTGCAAATGGGCATATAATGAACATGCATACATCGTATCAAGTAAACATTCATCACGGTATACAAAAATTAGAATTAAGCATTGACATGAAAGTGTAGCAATTAAGCAAACAAGAATGCATGAATCTTTCATTTTCAAGCAAAAAGCACAACATACAATTATATGCTCCTATAACCAAAACTTGCATTGATCACAAATACAGTTAAAAGCAGAATTTTAGATCATTATTAGCATGCAAAGGAAGAGGTTCCATCATGACATCAACTTCACAATTGATTATGAGCACAAGATTTAGCATTTAAGCACATAATCGGAAATGAACGAAACATGCGTCGAAAGTTGTCGAAACTATCGGAACCTGCACCTAAACAACTCCTAAAAACTCCCTAAAATCATATACTAAAGATCCATGATGATTGGAGGGGGAATAAATATCAAAAATGCAAGAAAAAACATGATTTTTTCATTCTGGTTCATTGGTAACCGGTTACTACCTATGAGGTAACCGGTTACCAGTTTAAAAACTGGAGTTTTCAGCAAAATTAACACTGGTAACCGGTTACTACCTAGGCGGTAACCTATTACCAGTGTAAAAAAATTAATTTTTCTGCAAAATTTTACACAGGTAACCTGTTACTACCTATGCGGTAACCCGTTACTCTGGGACCAAAATAAAAAATTCTGCATTTTCTTGGAAAATTCAGCATCAACTTATTCAAATAAGTTATAACTTAATGCCTATCAATTAAGTACGAAAATTACACCTAAATGCAACTATTTAACACCAATTAAAGCCACAAATATATCAAGATTATAAAACCTAAAGATCAAAACAATTAAAGCATAAAAAATTAAGAAAACGCGAAGAATGCGCGCGTCGAGATGAAGAGAAATAAGTTAAAACCAGAAGTGATTATGAGATTCACCAACTTACAAAGCGGATGTTTGCTTTGGTAATTGTTTCAATCTCTAAATGATGCGTAATAGGAGAGAAAACCGGAGTTTTGAAGCTTCGATCCGTGAATGCGCAAAATAAATGCGATTGATGAAATCTTCGAAAAGCACTTCCGTAAGGTGAAATAAACCCCAAAACCGTTGCAACTTCATTGATAATCCGTGAAATTGATGCAAATGGTGGTGGCTTAGCTTCCGATTCTTCAAGTTTCAATGCAAAACTTGAAGAATCTTGATGATGGTGAAACTTTGGTGTGAGTTTGGGAAATGGAGAAAAATGAAAGAATTGAGAGAAAATGTGAAAAAATGGTGAAAATGAAGTGTTTATGTGAGGTTTGGAGTGAAAATGATTTATATATGTGTTAGGTTTGGAGTGGAGCTTGGGTTAGGAGCTAAGCTTGGGGCATTAGGCTTGAGATTTAGGTTAGGAGTTAGTTAAAGTTAGTTGGAGCCTCTAGAATATTCCTTGGAATATTCCATAGGAAGATGGTAGAAAGTTCTAGAAAGTGGTGGAATGCAAGGTAAAGTGAAGTGGGGAAATGAAGTGTAATGCAAGGTAAAGTGGTGAAAAATCCTTCCAAGCCAAAAAATTGTCTTTTTTTCCAAATTTACATGTGGTAACCGGTTACTACCTAGGTTGTAACCGGTTACTTGACCAAAAATTTGAATTTTTACTTTTTTGGTGGGCAATCTTGGATATCCGGCCTTGGTCATTCGTTCTGAGATTATTTATCTTCTGAGACCTGATAAGTGCCATATAACCCTTGATCACATGCCCCTCGCCTTGACCGATGATGCATGTATTGTATTTATTTTTCGAATGCGGTGCAATGATATGCGAAATGATGCGGGAATGAAGTGCAAACTGCTCGAGGTTGATAATAAATAAGAGGGAAAATTTTGGGGTGTTACACTACCTATGAGGTAACCGGTTACCAGTACAAAAACTGGCCTTTTTCTCCAAATTTCAACAAGTAACTGGTTAGTACCCCTGAGGTAACCGGTTACTTCAACTAAAACTTGAATTTTTCTTCTTTTTGGTGGGAAATCTTGGACATCCGGTCTTGGTCATATTTTCTGAGCTTATTTTCCTTCTAAGACCTAATAGTCGCCAAATAACCCTTGATCACATGTCTGTGCCTCGACCAATGATGTATGCTCTCTATTATTTTTTTATGCAATGTATGAATGAATATGCCAGATGACACGGAAACGAAGCATAAGCTACTCAGAAACGGTGATAAATAAGAGGGAAATTTTTGGGGTGTTACAACTACCCCTATTCAATCACTGTGGACCTGAATGGGTGGTAGAAACGACTTCCATACATTCAAGGTAGGAGGGATTGAATACCCAAATAAACCGGAAAATTTGTACTCTGTAGGGTGAGCAAACCACAGACAAACCGACCTTAGGCGGTTGGAAAAGAATACCATCGTCAAATGATAATCTAACATAACCTACCATCCTCAAATGATAGCTGCAAAAAACAAGACCAACCTCAGAAGGACTTCCAGAAAAGAATGTCATCCTCAAATGACAACTCACAATAAGATCCTCAGATCTGCTACGAAACCATCCTCGAAAGGGATCTGAACGATATACCGGCCTCAATCGATAATCAAGAACACAAAGACTAACCTCGGAAAGACTCTATAGGAAACATATTGATCTTAATTAGTACGCTCGAAATGGGTTTACCGTCCTTGAATGATAACCATAACAACAAGACCAACCTCAGAAGGACTCTGCAAAGGGAACATATTGACCTCGATCAATAAGCTCAAAATGGTTTGACCATCCTCATATGATAACCATAACAATAAGACCAACCGCAGAAGGACTCGAAGAAAAGAATGCCATCCTCGAATGACAACTCAAAATAGGATCCTCGGATCAAACACGAAACCATCCTCAAATGGGATAAAATAGTATACTGGCCTCAGTCGATAACCAAAAATGCAAAGACTGATCTCAGATAGACCGTACAGGGAAACCTATTGACCTCAATCAATAGACTCAAAATGGTCTACCATCCTTGAATAATAGTCATGACAACAATACCAACCTCGGAAGGACTTGAAGAAAATAATGTCATCCTCAAATGAAAACTCAAAATAGGATCCTCAGATCTAGTACGAAACCATCCTAGAATGGAATCGCAAGAGAAAACCATCCTCAGATGATAACCCAAAATACGAAACTGACCTTAGACAGAATCGAAAGGAACGAGCCCATCATACTTAGATGAAAATTCAAAAGACACAAGACCATCGTACTTAGATGATAACTCGGCAGGGGATAACAAGTGTCATCTACGGGGACACCTTCGGTCTGATTGAAGAAATAACACCTCAGGCTTTTTCTTCAAGATACCAAATCCAACTTATGCTTCGTATGAATATGTTTGAATTTTTCCATGGAGTAATGCTCCATAATGATGGAAATGCTACGCTTTTGAGGATGCAAATGTAATGATGATTACTAAATGCAAATGCAACAAGATCTCCTAATGAGGAGGAAATGAGCCCCTCCAGCCTGCTGGGGAAGAAATAATCACTGCATTGATTCGGTGAATCCCTGGGTAAGAGCAACTCTGCAGGGGATACCGTTAATGATATTGGCTCTGAACTGCCACCTTTGCCAAAAATAAATTGGACTTTGAGATAGTTGAGGAAGGAAGACCATGCTGGGGAAAGTATTAACTGGATTTAACTTGATTGGGAAGTACGCCACCCGTGGAACTCTGTTGGGGAAGTAATAACCTCCTAACCTGGCTGAGGAAAGGATTTGTTGATATTCTACTGAGGAAACAATATGCTGAGGAGGCAAATTCTAGTATGGAATTCCTCAGGTGAAAAGCCTTTTGTTCGGGGAAGAGATGCCAATGAAGATCAGACTTTGTTTGGAAACTTCATCGGGGAAGATTGCTATCAATGCAGTGTAAGAAAGAAAACCATCTGACTTCTTACTATCTTTACCACTGCTAGGGAGTGATGACCCCTCATGTACTGTTGGGGATAAGAAGACTCTGGTGGGGAATATCTCCCTTTTAGGGAAACACTCTCTGCTTGGGGAGAACATCATCAGCCTTTTGTTGTTCCATTGAGGAAAAATCAACCTTCGATGCTACTGGGGAGTTTTCTCGCCATTCTGACTTTGTGAGGAAACAAGGCATTCAACTTCTTGTTGGGAATACTTAGTTGCAGGGAAAATAGATCCTCTTGGGGACTATCACCTGTTCAACCATCTTGCTCCGACTTAGCTGGGGGAAAGGCTTCATCTTCGACTCCACTTGGGATAATAGAGAACATTAAGGAGCTTCCCTCCTGCTGAAGATGTCTTTTGCTGGGAATAAGAGATATAAGGTGTCTCATGCTAGGGATGCGATAATGACACCTTTCTTAGTAATGATACCATTCGCTTGAGGGAGTACCAACCATCTTATTATCTTGTCCTTCTAGAGAAAAGATAGTCTAATGAGACTTGCTGAGGAATTTTGCTTACCGACGCTTGCTGAGGAAAAACTTCGTGATGCCTCATACGGACAATGGCTTCGTTTCTCTGTACCTTCATATCAATGGACACAACAGATAGTTCCTGCAAAAGAGAAAGTTAGTCGAGCCTGTATGCCCTAGGTTCACGGTCTGAATCGACCATCTTTATTACTCAACTTTTAAGATGGGTGTCAAGTGTCTCACCCTTAGGAATGCATAATAAAGCATCAATGTATTCATAATGCAATATTCATCTCAATTTATCGGACGTTTTCACAATCAATCAATGGTAGATGAAAACAAAAACAAATGGGCTAATTGGATAAAAAGCAATTTATTGACTGAAAATTGGTCGTGAATATGCATTACACCGGGAAGCAATCCATGTAAAGAGGAAATTGCACAAAAGGAAAATAAACTATCCTAATGGAAATGTGAAAATTGGATGTCATCAAGTTCCAATCTGGCTATGACCCGTATGTCCTCAAGAATTTCGTGTACTTCGCTTTTGAGGAAGACGATTAGACTGATTCTTAACCCTCAGGTTGTCCTCAATTGTAGATGACGAATCACAGATCTCGTAGATCGCATTCGTTCATTTCAATCCTTCTTTTACGTGGATCGCCCTTCCGGGTTTTCAATCCACCGAGATACCCTTTTTTACCTGAGTTATCCAATGTGGCTTTTCAACTCAGCGAGTGTACATTTTTCCTTATTATTTGCCTAACTTTTCCCGAGCCTCTTATTTTGTTTTTGGCTCGCCGGGATGCCCTTGTTTTCCTATACTTTTATTCGGTTTTTGTCTGGCTTAGGAGGTCTTTTATACGAAGTATTTTCTAACTGCGTCTGCGTTGATAGGGGATAAAAACTCTTCTCCATCAATGGTTATTGTCGCTCCCACCAAAAGACACCTGGCCAAGAGGGGTACAGACGCGAACGGTCGGCGAAAAGAGAAAATGAAGAGAGTCGCCAGCTAGGCATTTTTATCCCGAAGGAAAGGTAATGCTGCATAAACCTAAGAAAAGATGGATAATACGGTCGCAAACCAGAGAAACTGAGAAAGGGGGTTGGTTACAACCTGGGAAGGTATTAGCACCCAGATTGTCTGTCGTACTCGACGGGATCCACGCTTGAAAGATTTGTGTTTTAAAGGGGTAATGTCAGTGCTATTCTGTGTGCAAAAGCTGGAAAAGAATATAATTGTCAGTGTAAAAGAAATGTGAAGTGAAGTAAGAGAGTGTCAGTGTAGGAAAAGAATGTGAAGCTCAAGACTATGAGGCTTAAAGAATAATGCTGGAAGAGGGGGATATACAGAGACTTTTGTTAGATGACGGTTAAGTTATGCCTACGTATCCTCTCGTGCAATGAGGAAGTCAGAAACACCATAGTTCGACTCAAAGAGACTGAAAGGTAAATTGACTGATGAACAGCTTGCTTGTCTATGCTCAAGTGTATGACCTGTCTGGCTCAGGTGCTTACTGTCTTGCATTAGACGGAAGAAGCGAGTTCTCGTTTGTGAGTGGAGATGATGAGAAAAGAATCCCGAAGGAGATGATTATTGTTTGTTTTTGTGTATTCAATCTTTTATTGCTTTTTGAAGTTTGTCATAAGAAAATGAGCTTAAGCCTAAACCAAGGGTTAGTAAACTCATCACATCCTCCCTCTGATTAGGGGTAATGAGAATACCTTAAATGTGAAGTAAGCACCTCACACTTAATCACCATGATGTATGATTAAGATCATTAACCTACTTGTATTTATTTAGATGTTTTTGGAGTTTTTGCTTAGTGTTAAATAATGAGTTTAAGCCATAATCAAGGATTTAATGGACTCATTACACCATCCTAATAGAAGGATAATAGATGAGAACATTTAAGCTGAAGAAGGCTCCTCAACTTAATCCATGATTAAGGATTAATCTCATGATAAAACAAAGCCTTTATTAAAGTGGATTTTAGTTAATGGTAAGATTAAGAAGTTAATTTTATGGTTTGTAAGACAACTTGAGGGGGACTTGTCCATTAATACTAGGGTTAGTCCTTCTTAACAAATTAAGGAAGAATTAGAACCCTAATGCAAGGCCCAAGTTACAAGCTTGATGTCTTAGTGATTATTAGGTTAATTGATTAAAGGGTTTAAACACATTAAGGGTTTAACACTTAGGATTAAAGTTATACACTCCATCGTAATAGAAGGATACAGGCATAACCCTAATCACAAAGCCTTAAAACCTTTAAGGTTTAGTCCTTGATTATGAGATGAGAAGAGGACTCAAAGATGACACAAAGGTAAACTAATGGGGGGAATAATAAAAACCCTAATTAATGTCATGCTTGGGTGTTCCTATGGTTTGTAAGGCTTGCAAGAGATCTTCAGAGAAGCCACCAATGGAAGAAGCAGATGAAAGGAGGAGAAGTAGAAGAAGCAAGTTACTTACTTCATTGAAGAAGATAAGTAACTTGGAGGAAGAAAGTGAATGATGAACATGAATGAGCAAGCTCACTCCAAAGCAAATGAAAAAATGCAGCAATGATACATAAGAAGAATGAGAAAAGAAATGAGAAGTGAAGGCAAATTCACTTCTCAAGTTACTTACCACCTGAAAAGGTTAGCATAAAGAAAGGAATGAAATGAAAATGAAATGTATGCAAAGGTAATACCAAAACCAGAAGCAAACATATGATTCAAATGATGCTATGAGATGATGCAAAGGTATGTCAAGAGTTATGAATGATCATATAAAGGATGGGAATGCAAATGAGGCATGTAAGAAGCATGAAAGTTCATGAAAACTTATGAAATGTAATGGATACATAACATGGAAAATGGATGATGCAATGATCAAACATGATTCTAATGTGTCCTAAGAGGTCTTATATGTCACTTGGATGCACAACATGTCATGGAAAGTTCAAGTATGCAAGCATATGAAGGATGAATGCAAATGAAGGCAAAAATTAGGGTTTATATATAACATGCAATGCAAAATTCAAAACCAGAAGCAAGACATGAGATAAAAAATTGAAAATAGGATCAAAGGTACCTTAAACCTATATAAGTTCACTTCCCAAAGGGGAAGACCTAACTCTTTACCTAAAGATAGTTATGATTTTCCTATGTTTGCTAGGGTTTTAAGGCACTTTAAAAGGAAAAATGAAAAACAAATTGAAAAGGGAAGATAAATTCATGCCAATTTTATCCTAGAAACTACATGATAAGAGGAATGCAATGCAAAAAGAACCATCATCAAACTTTTCATGGTTTGGCTGAAAGCATTTTTCTAAGTTAGGGTAAAAATATTGATTTTTAAGAACACTAAATCCAAAGAAAAATGTCAAAATAGGTCAAGAACCAAAAAGAAATTTGTGTGAAGGGTTTGATAATGTCTCTAAATGTATCAAGATGCAATGTGATTTTTTTGGTGATTTTTAGAAACTTAAATGGTATTTTAATTAATTAATTCTCATTAATTAATTAAAATAAACATTTAAATATTTTAAAAATACGAATTTTATGCAAAAAATAAAATACAAATTATTTTCAGAATGAAAAAAATATTTGAAATGGAAATGCAAAAGATAAAATTTTTTGAAAGTGTTTTGCTATTTTTAATAAAATGGTGAAGAAATGCAATTAAAATGAAATTAAATTGTGAATTAATGGAAGTATGTTGATCTAGTGGTCCAGATTCAAATAAAAAGGGGAGGGAATTGACTTCGCGCGCAATCCAAAGGCCAGAATTCAAACTTCACTAATTATGATTAAAACCCTAATCTGCGCCCTAATTACTTTCAGGTGACCGGAACAGTGTTCCGGTCATCTTCTCCGGCTAGCCAAACATGATATCTCTCTCCATACGCAACCCCAAGCACTCAAACTTTCCAGAAATGATCCTCACATCAACCCCAACAAGAATCACACAACAAAAATCATTTATTCATCATTAAGAACACGAATCGAAGCAAAACGGAAAACATATCAGAATTTTCAGAAGCTTGTGAAATGCTTAAAACTCAACCATTTTCAAAACAAAACATATCATGGTAATCAGGGGAACACATAGAATCATTCTATAACATAAAATGAATGTTCTGGAAAAATAAATGCCATGGCTACCTGAAGTGAAGCTTTCAACCCAGGAGCTTTCTGACCAGTTCTTTGCCTCAAATCAACTCCAATGACTCCCCTCAAGAGCTTGCAATGTTTGTCTGGAGTTTAAATGGCCCCAAAATGAAGTTGGCAGAATCTCAGTTCAAGGGATGTGCAAATCGTGTTTTGGATATGGTGTGTTTCAAGGCAAAATGAAGGGTGGGAAATGATCAGTGATGAGTGTGTAGTTGAATGGTGGAAGAAGTTTTGATGTTTGTTGGCTGAGTTATGAGATTCGATAGCTTTTGCAAGTTTGAGGGATTTTGTGTATGCTGAGGATTCTCAAGTGTCAGGCTGCAATGTTGTGTGCTTTGGCTTGGTTTTGATTAACATAATAAGCTGTGATAGGTCAGAGGGTGGGTGGTGGCCTATGTTGATTGGTATGGGGCAAAATGCATAAAGTCAAGAGTTGGTGTACGTGAGGTATGGGCACATGGCAGGCCAAGGACAATGGGGTTTCCTGCGCAGCTGGCTTTAGGGAGGTCCATGGGATCAGTTTTGAGGCAAGGCAGCAAGTTGAATGAAGTTTGTGGGTGATTTTGCAAATTATGAAGGTTTTGGCCCCTTTGAGAAATCTTAATGATCAAGGCATGAAACTTGAGAAATCTTTGGGCAATTCTGAATTTTATGTCATGTATGATGTTTGTGCAATGCTTAGACATCAATTAGAGGTCACAAATTGCCTTGGTATGAGTTTTTGCTAGTTTCCCTCTTTGGTGCTCAAGTGAAATTTTGTGATTTTTCCCAACTTTGCAAAGCCATAACTTAAGTTCTATGATGAATTAGGTCAAGTTCTTGTACTTTTTGAAAAGGTAATGATCCAATATACAACTTTCATGACCAAGAATTTTTCATTTGAAGCATTTTTGAATCAAAAAGAGGAGGTTGAAAAACTTTCCCAAAATGGCAAGTTCATTATAAGTCACTTTCCCAAAATGGCAACTTTGCAAATGACTTGAAATTCTTCAATTTTGTGAACTTCTAACTTCTTCTAAGATCAAATAAAGATCATATACACCCAAAATGATGGAGAAGACCCTTTGGTTGGATGATTGGGGGCCTCAGATGCCCTGATTTTGCACTGACTTGCTTAAGAAGTCATATAATGACCAGATGCCTTCCCCATTGAATTTCTTCATGAAAATTGGTATGCATGATCCTTACATCATATAGTGACCAATATAAACAAGAATGACCAAAAACTTTGGAGTTATGGCCTCTGAAACCAAAACCCTAATTCCAGGCCATCTGTGTAGTTAAACCTGGCTCTGCTTCCATGCCTTTCCCATTTCTTGTGATTTTTTTACTTTCTTGATCTTGTGAGGATATGGTATGATGATTGAACATACATGGACCCTTTTGTGAGGATTGAAGACCTTTGGAGTGGCTCAAATGGCTCAGGGATTGCTCAGATCACAAACCCTAGATGCATATGACTTTGAACCAATGCAGTGAAGCAAAAATGCAATATGAGGTGATATGATTGAACTTATGCAAATGGAAAGATCACAAGCCATGGTGAAATGAGTGAGGGCAAATTTGGGGTGTTTACAGCTGCCCCTATTCAAACATGAGTTAGCTGTGCAGGATGTAAGCAACGGCTTAACAGGCAAGCAAGATAACTTGTGGTTGAATACCAAAGACAATCCAAAATTTGCACTCACTGAATGAAGAAGAAAAGGGATATAGATTGTAAAAGGTAGTAAAGTATGACTATAAAGTGCTGGTGTCGGAAGACAACCGTCGAGCAGAGGACGATTGCTGGGGATAAAGCAATGGCGGGGACGACCGACATGCTGGGGAAATAAAGAGATTATGATGGGGACGACCATCAAAAAAAGTAACAAAGTTCTCTGAGGACTGGGGTAAAGACAATGATGGGGACGACCATCAGGTTAATGAAATAAATGAAATAAATGATGAGGTACGGTCATCAAAGGTAAATGACGATCACCTAGCAAGGGACAACTGCTATGTTGGGGAGGACGATGAGGGACGGTCATCTACGGTGAAGGACGGCCACCTAGCAGGGTACGGCTGCCGAAAGTATCACGACATAGGACGAATGCCGGATAGAAAAGGTCGACGATGGGGACGACCATCGGATAAGCATGATGAAGGACGATCATCAAGAGGTGAAGGACGATCACCTAGTAGGGGACGGCTTCTCTCGGGGTTTATCATGTCATAGGACGAATGCCAGATAACAGGATCAACGATGGGGACGGCCATCGGATAAAAGTGATGAAGGACGATCATCAAGAGGTGAAGGACGATCACCTAGCAGGGGACGGCTGCTAAAATATCACGACATAGGACGAATATCGGATAGAAAAGGATTCCAATAATGGAAACTCCGCTGGGGAAACGATGAAGGACGATCATCGAAAAGGTGAAGGACGATCACCTGGCAGGGTACGGCTGCCGAAAGTATCATGACATAGGACGAATGTCAGATAGAAAGGAAATAATTTATTGAGATTTGCTGGGGACTCTTCTGGGGAAGGGTAGACACAGACGAGTGTCTAAATTCAAGAAAAAAGTATAAGTGTTTGACACTGTGTATAGATTAAAGATGCGGACGAGCATCCTTAAGACTATGATACAGACGAGTATCGGTAGAAACAACCGCTGACGCGTGTTCAGAGATGATGGTACGGACGAGTACCAACTGGTTAACAAAGAACACGGACGAGTGTCGGATCTAAGGGGAATTATATGTAAGATACGGATGAGTATCTGTATGAGTAAAGTAAACATGGTGAGACACAGCCGAGAGTCAAAAGAGAGGATGTATAAGTTATGAACTTATAAGCATAAAAGGTGTTTGACGACCTGTGGGGATAGGATGACACGGACGAGTGTCTAGAAAGTATAGCAAGCAAGGGTTTAGGCAACTATGATGGGGATTGGTGGCACGGACCGGTGTCAGGAGAGTGTAGTAATATGCATTTATGAGTGCAAAGGGGACGCTTTGGCTTTCTGCTGGGGAATTTGAGAGGCTTTCTGTATATTGTCGGTGGTGTGCCAGTATTCCCGGTGATTGATTCAAAACATGGCTCGTGATTATGTAATATGTTTGACTTTTGACGTAATGCTCCGTGTCTAAACGGAATGCTACGCTCTGGGAAATATGATGCGAATGCTATGTTTATGCAAAGATACCAATCCGGGATTCGGATCCCGTTGCCGTGAAGATCCCTGATTGATCTTGTTGAAAGGATATCCCAGCTAGGGATGAGATCATTGGTAGATCTGATAAGATGTATGAATGCTTGGGGATACAGGTCACTGATAGACCTATCTTAATGATGAGGAGCCCAGCTGGGGTCTGTGGAAGCTTTCGTCACTTTGTTGTGAGATCTTCAGACATTGCTCTTCTGGATAGAGGCTAGAGTTCTGCGAGGAGATAGTTCCCTGTCTTTGCACTTGGCTGGGGAGGAACGATCACCGAGCGATCTTCCTAGTAATTTCTATGGGGATCCTGTTGAGGATGATGAACTTAACTGGGAAAAGGGGCCCTTCTGATGCTGTTTTGATTGGGGAGGAGCTTTCATGCCCCATGTTGTGCTTTGAATACCTGCGAACATGTTATGAAAAAGAAACATACAAGCACCCCGAGGTATCCCTTACTGGATTCCATCATAGGAATTTAGACACTCCCGGGAGCAAGTAATATATATTTCATGTAAGCATGTAATTCAGAGAAAGACGCATCTGTATTTATGCAACCGTTATATTAAGGACATCGGACAAAATATGACTAAAAATATGATTTTATTAATTTGTGTGCCCTGAATTGGCAAGATATAGTCAAAGAAACAGATCCCCTGAAATGACGAGATTGTTACAAATTGAGAAACAAGAAAAGGTGCTGGCAATGTTGATGACGCTTCAGTGAGCTTCCCTTTTGCTATGACTCGTATGTGTCGCTCCCGACAAATGAGGCTAACTCAAATGAGGTACAGACGCGAACGGTCGGCGAAAGGATGAAATGAGAACACACAGGAGTGAACTCAAGAGAAAAGAAAGAGTCGCCAGCTAGGCATTTTTATCCCGAAGGAAAGGTAATGCTGCATAAACCTAGAAAGATATGGATAAGACGGTTGCGAACCAGAGAGACTGAGAAAGGGGGTTGGTTACAACCTGGGAAGGTATTAGCACCCATATTGTCCGCCGTACTCGACGGGATCCACGCTTAAAAGATTTGTGTTTTAAAGGGGTAGTGTTACTGCAATTTGTGTGTAAAAGAGCTAGAAAAGGATGTACAGGTGTCGGTGTAAAAGAAATGTGAAGTGTAGTATGAGGAGTGTCAGTGTAAGAAACAGAGTATAATGCTCAAGATATGAGGCTAAAAGAATGATACTGGAAGGAGGGGGAATATACAGAAACTTTTGTTCGATAACTGTTAAGTTATGCCTACGTATCCTCTCGTGCAATGAGGAAGTCAGAACACCGTAGTTCGACCCAAAGAGACTGAAAGGTAAATTGACTTGTGAACTGCTTACTGTCTGTGCTCAAGTGTATGACCTGTCTGGCTCAGGTGCAAACTGTCTTGCATTGGACGGAGGAAGCAAGTTCTCGTTTATGAGTGAAAGTGATGAGAAAAGAATCCCGAAGGAGACGATTATTGTTTGTTTTTGAGTTTTCAGTCTTTTATTGCTTTTGAAAGTTTGTCATAAGTTAATGAGCTTAAGTCTAAATCAATGGATTAGTAAACTCATCACATCTTCCCTCTGATTAGGGGTAATGAGAATACCTTAAGTGTGAAGTCAACTTCTCACACTTAATCACCCTGATGTAGGATTAAGATCATTAACCTACTTGTGATTATTTAGATGTTTTTGGAGTTTTTGTTTAGTGTTAGGTAATGAGGTTAAGCCATAATCAGGGATTAAACAGACTCATTACACCATCCTAATAGAAGGATAATAGATGAAAATGTTTAAGTTGAGGAAAGCTCCTCAACTTAATCCATGATTATGGATTAAACTCATGACAAAACAAAGCCTTTGTTAAATGGATTTTACTTAATGATTAGATGATGAAGTGAGTTTTAGGGTTTGTAAGACAACTTGAGGGGGACTTGTCCATTAACACTAGGGTTAGTCCTTCTTAACCAATTAAGGAAGAATTAGAACCCTAATGCAAGGCCCAAGTTACAAGCTTGATGTCTTGATGATTATTAAGTGAATTGATTAAAGGATTTAAACATATTAAGGGTTTAACACTTAGGATTAAAGTTATACACTCCATCCTAATAGTAGGATGCAGGCATAAGCTTAATCACAAAGCCTTAAAGCCTTTAGGGTTTAGTCCTTGATTATGAGATGAGAAGAGAGGACTCAAGAGACACAAAGGTAAAAAATAAGTGAGGAACTAATCAAAACCCTAATTGTGATCATGCTTGGCTGTTCCTAGGGTTTGTGAGGTTTTACAAGAAAGATCTTCAGAGAAACCACCAGGAAGCAGATGAAAGGAGCAAAGAGAATCAAAGTAACTTGCTTCATTTAAGAAGACAAGTCACTTGAGGAAAGAAAGTAAGGAGAAGAAGAAAGAGCAAGCTCAATCTCAAACACAAGACAAAATGCAACAATGATGCATAAGAGAGATGAAAAGAAAATGTGAGAAGTGAAGGCAAATTCACTTCTCAAAGTAACTTACCACCTGAAAAGTTAGTGAAAGGAATGCAATGCAAGGCCAAATGAGATGAAATGGGATGATACAAACTAAAACCAGAAGCATGAGTGTGATGATAATGATGCTAAGAGATGATGTACACACATGACAAGAGATGGGAATGATCATACAAGCATATGGATTCAAGAGAAGCATGCTTAGAACCATGAACATACATGAAAAGTTATGAAATGCAAATGACATACAACATGGAAAATGAAAGATGCAATGATCAAACATGATTCTAATATGTCTTAAGATGTGTCATGGATCAAATGGATGCATAAAATGTCATGGCAAGTCATGGTATGCAAACAAATGCAAGATGAATGCAAAAGGAAGGCACAAATTAGGGTTTATGATCAATGCACAAAACAAAAAAACCAAAACCAGAAGCAAACATCAAGATAAAAAATTGAAAATGCATTCAAAGGAACCCTAAACCTATACAAACTCACTGCCCAAAGGAGGGCTTCTAACTCTTAACCTAATGAGGGTTATGAATTTCTTAAGATTGTTAGGGTTTTAAGGTAACTTGTCAAGAAAAATGTCAAACAAATAGGAAATGCAAGATCAAATCATGCCAATTTAACCCTATAAACTTCATGATATGCAAGATGCAATTCAAAAAGAATCAAAGTCCAACTCCTAAAGACTAGGCAGAAATGAATTTTTGAACATTGGATCAAAATAATGCTTTGAAATAAAATTAATTCCATGGAAAATTGTCAAAAGACATCAAGATCAAAAAAGAAATTTGGTTTGAGAGTTGGACAATGTTTCTAAATGATTTTAAAGGTTTCATGAATTTTTTTGTGATTTTTAAATACCTAAAAGTATTTTTAATTAATTAATTCTCATTAATCAATTAAAAATAAACTTTTAAATGATTTAAAAATAATTTTTAATGCAAAAAATAAAAATAAAAATGTTTTTGGTTTCTGAAAATTAATTGAACGTTTGAGAAAAAATTTGAGAATTTTTAAAGATGTTTTACTATTTTTAATAAAATGAAGAAAACAAATGGAATTAAATGAAAAATAAAATGAATTTAAACTGAAAATGGGAAAGTCAGCAAGATCAAGGGCTGAGGTTTAAACTCACACGCGCGCGAATTGACCTGGCGCGCATCTGGACGGCCAGCATTCAAACTTGCTAATTATGATTAGTGCCCTAATTAAATGCCCTAATGACTTTCAGATGACCGGAACAGTGGTTCCGGTCATCTTCTCCGACGAGCCAAATCTCTAACTCTCTCTACACGCAATAAAAATGAAATCTAATTGCCCAGAATTCATCCCCATTCAAAACCGAATCAAAACCCCCAAACAAACATCATTTTTCATCCATTAATCAAGCAAATCGAAGCAAAACTCATTTAGGGCAAAAAGTTTCAGACAGTTCATACATGCTCAATATTCCACCATTTTCATTTTTAAACACATCATGATGATCAGGATAACATATAGAATCAATTTATGACAAGTAAAATGAGTTCTGGAAAATTTTTTCTTGATGGATACCTGAACTGAAGTCCTTCGAACAGGAGCTTTCTGACCCTTTCTCTTATGCAAACTCACTCCTTTGGCCCTCCTGAACTCAATGGGATGCTTCACAACTCTTGTTGATGGCTGGTTTGAGGGATGGCAGAAGTTCTGTTCAAGGGAGGGTGGTGATCGTGTTTTTGATTCAGGGGGTTTTAGGCTATGGTGATGGGTGGTTTCTGATCAGTGAAGCATGCTGAGTTTGTTTGTGAAGTTTGTTTGTGTGTTTGCAGCTTGTGGAGAGTGTTTCGAAAGCTTTTGCAAATGGGGTGAAAAATGAGAGAGTTGTGTTCTTGGTGCTTTCAGGCTTGCTTGTTATGTGAAATGGCTTGCTTTTGGATTGTATAAACAAATGGGATTGGTCAGATGAGTTGATGTGTACTGCTGTGATTGGTATGGCTCAAGTTGCCAAAATGTCAAAGTTGTGTAAGAGAGGTATGGGTTACGAGCTGGCCAAGGACAAATGGGGTGTCCTGCGCAACAAGAAGTGTGGAGAGCCCTAGGATTGTTTGTGGAGTCAGCAAGCAAGTGGATTCAAGCTTGAGTGAGTTTTTGCAACTTGCTTCACTTTTGTTTCTTTTGAGAATTCTTGCTCCATAAGTCATGAACATGAGTGATCCTTTGGCCCATTCTGAATTTTAGATGTCACATGATCATGTTGTGAAGAAATGGTACACATTTGAGGCCTTTAGAACACTTGATCAAACCATTTTGCAAAATGTCTCTTTGGTAGAAAACTTCAAATTTTGTGATTTTAGCCAACTTTGACAAGCCATAACTTTTGATCCAAAATGAATTAGGTCATGTTCTTGTACTTTTTGAAAAGGGAATGATCCATTCTACAACTTTCATGACCAAAGTTTTTTCATTTGAAGCATTTTTGAATCAAAAAGTCAAGGTTGAAAAAGTTTCCTAAAATGGCAATTTTCATTCAAAGTCAACTTTCCCAAAAAAGTCAACTTTGCAAAAGACTTGAAATTATCCAATTTTGTGAACTTCTAACATCTTCTATGATCAAATAAAGATCATACATAATCAAAATGATGAAGAACACCCTTTGGTTGGGTCATTGGGGGCCTCAGATGCCCTGATTTTGCACTGACTTGCTTGAAAAGTCAACCCTTGATCAGATGACTTCCCCATGGAATTTCTTCATGAAAATTGATATGCATGCTCCCTATACCATATAACCAATAGAAACAAGAATGACCAAAAAATTTGGAGTTATGGCCTCTGAAACCAAAACCCTAATTCTAGGTCATCTGTGCAATCAAACCTGGCTCTGCTTCCATACCATTCTCAGTTCTTGTGATTTTTTGACATTCTTGACTTTGAGGGGATATAATATGATGCTTGAACATACATGGACCCCTTTGAAGTGATTGATGACCTTTGGAGTGGCTCAAATGGCTCTTGGATTTCTCAGATCACAAACCCTAGATGCAGATGACTTTGAGACAATGCAGTGAATCAAAAATGTGGGATGAGATGCTATGATTGTGTTTATGCATATGAGGATATCACAAGCCATGGTGTGAATGGGTGAGGGAAAATTTGGGGTGTTTACAGCTGCCCCTATTCAAACATGAGTTAGCTGTGCAGGATGTAAGCGACGGCTTATCAGGCAAACAAGATAACTTGTGGTTGGATACCAAAGACAGTCCAGAATTTGCACTCACAGAATGAAGAAGAAAAGGGATATAGATTGTAAAGGAAAATAAAGTATATTATAAAGTGCGGGCGACGGAGGACGACCGTCGAGCAGAGGACGACTGCTGGGGAAAAAACAATGACGGGGACGGCCGGCATGCTAGGGAGAGTGTGTGAAGTAAAGCAATGACGGGGACGGCCGACATGCTGGGGATATAAGAGATTATGATGGGGACGGCCATCAAGTAAAGCTGTAAGATTCTCTGGGGAACATGTAAAAAGTAAATGATGAGGTACGGTCATCAGGTTCATAAAGTAATGCAAACAACGATGGGGACGGCCATCGGGCTAAACTGATGAAGGACGATCATCAGGAAAAGGAAAAGGGACCACGACGGGGACGGCCATCGGGTTAAAGAATAAATGAAATAATGATGAGGGACGGTCATCAAAGGTGAAGGACGATCACCTAGTAGGGGACGGCTGATCTGTTGGGGATAAGATGAGGGACGTTCATCTAAGGTGAAGGACGATCACCTGGCAGGGTACGGCTGCCGAAAGTATCGCGACATAGGACGAATGCCGGATAAAAGGTCAACGAAGGGGACGGCCATCGGATAAGCATGATGAAGGACGATCTTCAAGAGGTGAAGGACGATCACCTAGCAGGGGACGGCTGCTCTCAAGGTTTATCATGACATAGGACGAATGTCAGATAACAAGATCAACGATGGGGACGGCCATCGGATAAAATGATGAAGGACGATCATCAAAAAGGTGAAGGACGATCACCTAGCAGGGGACGGCTGCTGAATATCACGACACAGGACGAGTGTCGGATAAAGAGGTCAACGATGGGGACGGCCATCGGATGAGTGTGATGAAGGACGATCATCAAGAGGTGAAGGATAATCACCTAGCAGGGTACGGCTGCTCTCAGGGTTTATCATGACATAGGACGAATGTCAGATAGAAGAGAAATTTTGCTTTGCTGGCGACTTACTGGGGAATAGTAAACACGGACGACTGTTTATATCCAGGAAATAAAAGGTATAAGTGTTTTGACGTTGTGTATAGATTAAAGATCCGGATGAGCATCCCTAAGACTACGATACAGACGGGTATCAGGTAGAAACAAATACTGACACGTGTTCAGAGATGATGATACGGACGAGTATCAACTGGTTAACAAGGAACACAGACGAGTGTTGAATCTGAGGGGACTCTTCTGGGGAAAAGTAGACACAGACGAGCGTCTAAATTCAAGAAGACAAAAGTGTTTGACACAATGTATGGATTAAAGATGCGGACGAGCATCTCTAAGACTACGATACGGACGAGTATCAGGTAGAAACAAGCGCTTGACGCATGTTATGAGATGATGGTACGGACGAGTACCAACTGGTTAACAAAGAACACGGACGAGTGTTGAATCTGAGGAGTGATAAGTGATATATACAAGATACAAACAAGTATCGGTGTGAGTGAGACAAGAGTAATAAGTATGGATGGTGTATAGACGGGTGTCTAACCTGTTGGGGAGAGTGACACGGATGAGTGTCAAAAGAGAAAAGTGTGGTATAAACAAGTATCTGATATACAAAGTGTTTAGGTTACTGTGCTGGGGATGGCGACACGGACGAGTGTGAAGGAATTGTGTATGTATGTATCTGTGAGTGCAAAGAGGACGCTTTGGCTTTCTACTGGGGATATGATGACACGGACGGGTGCCACAAGGAGTATGTATTGTTATTGGTGAGTGTGAGGCAACTGCTTTAGCTCTAGCTCTCCGCTGGGGAATCTGGGGAGTATCTTGTATATTTGTTGATGGATTGTCATTATTCACAAGTGTTTGATTCAGACCATGACCGATGATTATGCAATATGTTTGATTTTTGCCGTAATGCTCCGTATTAGACGGAATGCTACGCTTCGTGGGGTGAATATGATGTGAATGCTATGTTTATGCGAAGATACCGATCCGGGATTCGGATCCCGTTGCCACGAAGATCTCTGGTCGATCTGTTTGAAGTGGACATCCCAGCTAGGGATGAGATCATTGATAAATCTGATGAATTGTATCTGCTCGGGGGAATAGGTCACTGATAGACCCAACCTTTGTGATAATGGACCCAGCTGGGGTTTGTAGAAGCCTTCGTCACTCTGTTGTGATTCCTTCGTGCGTTGCTCTTCTGGATAGAGGCTGAAACCCTGTGGGGATACGGCTTCCCGACTTTGCACCTGACTGTGGAGGAATAGTAAATGGTAACTCGGCTGGGGAGAAATAACAAGTGGCAACAAGTGGCAACTCAGCTGAGGAGAAAGCACTTTGGGGTGCTAAGACTGAGTGAGTGTTGATTTTCCAGTTTGCTGGGATGAAGTTTACATGCCCCGTGTCGTGTTTTGAATACCTGCAATCCTGCAAAGGTAGGAACGTACAAGTAATCCCGAGGTATCCCTTACCGGATTCCATCATAGGAGTTTAGACACACCTGGGAGTAAGTATATTTTCTGCAAGCACGCACTCTTTAGAAAAGAAACATCTGTGTTTATGCAATCAGTATCTTATAGACATCGGACATTTTGCAAATGAAAATAAAATGTACGAGACGAGACATGACTGAAAATCTGATTTTATTAATTAATATGCCCTGAATTGGCAAGGTACAGTCAAGGAAACAAGTCCCCTAAAATGAGGAGATTGTTACAAATTGAGAAACAAAATGCTGGCAATGTTGACGACGCTTCAAGGAGCTTCCCCTTGCTATGACTCGTATGACATTTGACGTTCTTCTCGTCTCGCTTTCTGAAGAGGCCTGATTCTGAAAGAGGCTTGATCCTTTCGAAGCTTACCAAGTTGCAGGTGATGCAGACGAATTCAGACTGCAGTTGTTCGCTTATTCCCTCATTTTGCATGGATCGTCCTTTCGGGTTTTCAATCCATCGGGATACCCATTTTTGCCTGAGTTGTCCAATGCGGCTTTTCAACTCAGCGGGTGTACATCTTTTATTTATTTTCCCTTATTTTTGCCCGAGTCTTTTATTCTGTTTTTGACTCGCCGGGATGCCCTCTTTTTGCCTGGACTTACATTCTGTTTTTATGTCCAGCGGGTCATTTTATGCGAAGTATTTTTTAACTGCATCTGAATTCACAGGGGACGGGAAGTCTTCACCATCCATAGTGCTGAGCATGAGTGCTCCACCGGAGGAAACCTTCTTAACTACGAATGGTCCTTCATAATTCGGAGTCCACTTGCCCCTGTGGTCTGTATGAGGAGGGAGGATTCTTTTCAGCACAAGATCTCCTACTTGGTACTCTCGGAGCCTGACTTTTTGATCGAAGGCTTTCTTCATTCTTTTTTGATATAACTGCCCATGACAGATTGCAGCCAATCTTTTCTCTTCGATCAGACTCAGTTGTTCGTATCGGGATCGGAACCACTCAGCTTCGTCCAGCTTAACATCCATCAGTACCCGTAGGGAGGGTAATTCAACTTCAACTGGTAGGACTGCTTCCATACCATACACAAGCTGATACGGCGTTGCCCCAGTGGATGTTCTGATTGACGTACGGTACCCATGCAAGGCGAATGGTAGCATCTCATGCCAGTCTTTGTAGGTGACTACCATCTTCTGCACAATCTTCTTGATATTCTTATTAGCTGCCTCAACAGCGCCATTCATCTTTGGCCTGTAAGGAGAAGAATTGTGGTGTTGGATCTTGAAGTCCCGGCATAGCTCTGCCATCATTTTGTTGTTCAAGTTGGAACCATTATCAGTAATGATTCGCTCGGGCACTCCATACCGACAGATGATATCCCTCTTCAGAAATCGGGCTACCACTTGCCTTGTAACATTTGCATAGGAAGCTGCTTCAACCCACTTGGTAAAATAATCAATGGCTACCAGGATGAATCTGTGGCCGTTTGAAGCAGTCGGTTCAATCTTGCCAATCATATCAATGCCCCACATAGCAAAGGGCCAGGGTGAAGACATCACATTCAGAGGATTGGGAGGCACATGCACCTTATCCGCATAGATCTGGCATTTATGGCATTTTCTAGCATAGGCACAACAGTCGACATCCATTGTGATCCAGTAATAGCCTGATCTTAGCAACTTTTTAGCCATGGCATGCCCTCCTGCATGGGTACCAAAGGATCCTTCGTGCACCTCGTGCATCAACAAGTTTGCTTCTGTTCTATCAACGCATCTGAGGAGTACCATATCAAAGTTTCTCTTGTACAGGGAACCATCAGTATTCAGGAAGAAACTACCAGCAAGCCTTCTTAAAGTCTTCTTATCATTGGAAGATGCCCCAGGTGGGTATGTCTGATCCTCCAAGAAGCACTTAATGTCATGGAACCAAGGCTTATCATCTTTGACAATGTCTGCTGCGAATACATACGCTGGTCTGTCAAGTCTGGACACTGAAATCCGAGGTACAAAGTTGGCAGCTTGAACTTTGATCATGGATGACATGGTAGCCAGAGCATCTGCAAACTGATTCTCGTCCCGAGGGATATACTCAAGCTTAACCGTTGTAAAGAAAGTCAATAACCTCCTTGTATAATCCCTGTAAGGTATCAGATGATCCTGGTGGGTGTACCATTTGCCGTTGGTTTTATTAACTACCAGAACTGAATCTCCGAATACGGTCAATGTTTTGATCCTGAGGTCAATGGCTTCCTCAAGACCCATAATGCAAGCTTCGTATTCAGCTTCGTTGTTAGTGCAGTTAAAGGTGAGTTTTGCCGAGAAAGGCATGTGAACTCCCTTAGGTGTAATGAGTACTGCACCAACACCACGACCATTCATATTAACAGCCCCATCAAACATCATAGTCCATTCTTCTTCCGGGTCAGGCCCTTCAGTGTGAATAGGCTCTTCATGATCTTTTGCTTTTATGAACATGATGTCTTCATCCGGGAAGTCAAATCTCATAGGCTGGTAATTATCAATAGGTTGCTCAGCAAGATAATCAGACAATACACTGCCCTTAATGGCTTTCTGAGATGTGTACTGGATGTCATATTCTGTGAGGATCATTTGCCATCTTGCAACCCGTCCGGTGAGTGTTGGCTTCTCAAAAATGTACTTAACTAGGTCCATTTTGGATATCAACAAAGTTGTGTGGGTCAACATATACTGTCTCAGTCGGCGAGCAGCCCACGCTAAAGCACAGCATGTTTTCTCGAGCAGTGAATAACGTTGTTCACAGTCGGTAAACTTTTTGCTCAGGTAGTATATTGCATACTCTTTTCGACCAGACTCGTCATGCTGGCCCAACACACACCCCATTGACTCTTCTAATACTGTCAAGTACATTATCAGAGGTCTTCCTTCAACTGGAGGCATAAGGATTGGAGGTTCTTGCAAGTACTCTTTGATCTTGTCAAAAGCCCTCTGGCAGTCTTCGTTCCACCTGACCGTCTGTTCTTTTCTTAACAGTTTGAACAAGGGTTCACAGGTTGCTGTAAGGTGAGATATGAACCTGGAAATGTAGTTCAATCTGCCTAGAAACCCTCGAACTTCTTTCTCTGACTTCAGTGCAGGCATCTCTTGAATGGCTTTGACTTTATCAAGGTCAACTTCAATCCCTTTCTTGCTTACAATAAATCCCAGCAGTTTACCGGATCGTACCCCGAATGTGCATTTGTTGGGGTTCAATTTCAGTTGGTATTTCCTCAGACGCTTGAAAAGTTTCAGCAGATTTACCAGGTGGTCTTCTTCTTGAGGGACTTGGCAATCATGTCATCCACATAACACTCGATTTCTTTATGGATCATATCGTGGAATAATGTTACCATAGCCCGTTGATATGTTGCACCTGCATTCTTCAGTCCGAATGGCATCACCTTATAACAGAAAGTGCCCCAGGGTGTGATGAAAGTTGTCTTCTCCATGTCTTCAGGTGACATCTTGATCTGATTATATCCTGAAAATCCGTCCATGAAGGAGAACACCGAGAACTGAGCCGTGTTGTCAACCAGTACATCAATGTGAGGTAATGGAAAATCGTCTTTCGGGCTGGCTCTGTTCAGATCCCGGTAGTCAACACACATTCTCACTTTGCCGTCTTTCTTAGGCACAAGTACGATATTAGCAACCCATGGCGGATAGCTAGTCACAGCAAGGAATCCGGCGTCCCACTGCTTTTGTACCTCTTCTTTTATCTTCATTGCCATGTCTGGGCGAGTACGGCGTAGCTTCTGTTTTACCGGCGGGCAGTCTTCCTTCAACGGCAGCTTGTGCATAACGATATCGGTGTCCAACCCTGGCATATCCTGGTAAGACCAAGCAAACACATCTGCATACTCCCGAAGCAGATCAATCAGTTGTTCTTTCACTGAATCTTGCAGGCAGGCCCCGATCTTAACATCTTTCACATCTTCATCCGTACCAAGATTAACTGTTTCAATCTCCTCCTGGTGAGGAGTGATAACCTTCTCCTCTTGCCTTAACAGCCTGGCTAGCTCTTCAGGAAGCTCATAATCTTCTTCAACCCCTTCATCAGCTTGATTGATTGGATTGTCAAAGTCATACGAAGTCATAGCTGTGTTGTTGTCGGTGCGGTCTGAAAGGCACTCTCTGCAAGGGTTTAGATTGTTCATTTTAGTGATTGATTTTAATCTTGTTTAGAAAAAGTGAAATGAAATTTATCATTTTGAAAACATTTCCATTTTATTTTTGTACAAAAAGAAAAATGAAAAACAGTGAGCAGAAAAGAAAAAGACTCATTTGCAAAAGATGTCCGATATTCATTGATTGATCTGTTTGCACAAAATTACAAGATGGCCCGATTACAAAATGAGTCTTGTCATCTTGGGCAAGATGCAAGACTTGATGCATGCTTAAAATACAGGAAATAATAATTACTCTGCAGGAGTAACCCTTATAATTTCCTGGGAAGACCAGTTTGAGATACTGCTCCCCGGGATCCTTGGACGTATCCAGCTCTCCAGGTTGCGCTCATCTTCCGACTCATGTTCCAAGTTGTTTACAGCATCAGGAGTGAGCATCCCCCCACTAACAAAACTGGGCTTCTTGGCAGCCTCTGATTGATCTTGTTGAGTTGGTTTGTAACCCAACCCAAATATGTCCTCTTTCTTCTCCACAGGCAACAGCTTGCCCCAGCCTTGGGCATTCCCTTCTTCAACAACCTTCCTGGCTTGCTGGTAAGATGTCATGGAGGTCCCAAGTACAGCAGATGCTTCATTAATGTTCAGGGCTTCAAATCCCTGGCTCATGGTTTCATGGATCTCCCCATCCATCTCAATATATTTGTATGTAGCCAGATGGCTAACAAAAATATCCTCTTCACCACAGATGGTGATGATCTGGCCCTCCCACTCGAAGTTTAACTTCTGGTGAAGGGTAGACGTAACTGCGCCAGCGGCATGAATCCAAGGTCTACCCAACAAACAGCTGTAGGCCGGCTGAATGTCCATCACATAGAAGGTTATTTTAAACGTCTGTGGGCTAATCATCACAGGTAGATCAATCTCTCCTAGCACTGATCTCTTAGAGCCGTCAAATGCCCTCACTACCAAATTACTTGGCCGCAATGCCAAGCCATCATACTCCAGCTTCACCAAGGCTTTCTTTGGTAAGACATTGAGTGAAGACCCAGTGTCTACCAGTACATGTGATAGAACAGCACCCTTGCATTCCAGGGTGATGTGTAAAGCCTTATTGTGGTTACAACCTTCAGTTGTCAAATCAGCATTGGTAAAACCCAATGCATGGCTGGTATTGACATTCGCTACTACGGTCTCCAGCTGATTAACGGTGATCTCCTCTGGCACATATGCTGCGTGCAAGACTTTTAGTAATGCGTTCCGGTGAGCTTCGGAACACATCAGCAGGGATAAAATGGAGATTTTTGAGGGGGTTTGGTGAAGTTGATCCACCACTTTGTAGTCACTCCTTTTGATAATTCTCATAAACTCGTCTACATCTTGTTCAAAAGATGTCTTCTGTGTTTCTTTGAGAATGGGTTCTTCAGCTATTACACTCTTTCCCTTTGCTTTGGCAGCAGCTTCTGCTTCGGCATTAGGTCTTGTGATTGCGAGGAAAAAAGGCGTCCGCTTATGGTGAAGCCTCCGCCTCCCCCGACATTGTCAATCTGTGGAGAAGATGTTGAAGAGTCAAGAGTGATCCTCTCCCCATTGCAGTAAAGGTCAGAGCCATAATGCCAAGGGATGGCATTACTGCTTTCATATGGAACAGGCCCAGGTACCGTGATGGTAACCGGGCTGACTGCAGTAGAGGAGGGTGTTGCAATAGTATGTGGATCATAGTAGATGGTGACCGGTGTCCTGGCAGGAGATGCCACTGCTTCTTGTTGGAAATTGTTGTTCGGAGGAATACTTGACGGATCATAATAAATAGTGACTGCTAAGATATTTGCTGGTGTTGTAGGAGAAGATTCTGAATAGAGGGGTGCTGACGTTGTAGAAGTAATGTTTGTTGATATCTGGCTTGTTGAAGTGATATTTGAAGCATTTGTTGATGAAACTGAAGAATGGTTTGGAATAATTGTTGTTGCAGTTGTAGGAGACTCTGGAACTGTTGTCGGAGGGATTGCCGGATTTGAAGGTATTGATGTTGTGATTTGAAGTAGACCATTCTGGATAAGACTGTCTATGCCGCTTCTCAAATTATCACACCCATTTACCGAAATGTTGCAATAACCGCACCCGAGCTCACACCCAGGGAATATCTGGCATTCTAAGAGTTGAGCTTTAATCTCTACCAGGGGTGTCCGGATCTGCCCAACACTGGTTATTAAGAAAGACGGCTTATCTTCCTCAATAGAATTAATCCTTGGTCCTCCGTGGTGAGGCATGGGGTTTTTGTTGACATTTGGCGGGGGTGCAAAGTTTAGAGCTTTGGAATCTACCAGGTCTTGCACCTTCATCTGTAAAGCTCTGCACTTCTCTGTACTATGGCCAGGTGCGTTGGAGTGAAAAGCGCATCTGGCGTTGGCGTCGTAATTTCTTGGAAAACTGGAAGGATCCGGTGGTGCCAACGTCCTTAACTCAACCAAGTTGAGCTTCAGGAGCTGTGGCAGTAAAGCGGCATAAGGCATAGGGATCGGATCAATCACCCTATTGGCCTGAGATGGTCTCTGTTGGAATGGTCTTTGTTGATTGTTGTTGTTGTTGTTGTAGTTTCTCTGAGGCGGATATTGAGTTTGTTGCTGGTAATGGGGTTGTTGTTGTGGTTGATATGCTGGTTGCTGAGGAATTGGAGTGGGAATGGTGACTGCTGCCACTGACCTATGAACATATTGTGGTCTGCCCCTGCTGGCCTGAATAGCATTAGTCTCACCGGTTCTTCTTGGGCCCACAAAAGGCTTTCTGGGGTTGCTGGACGAGCTCGCACCATTGTCAGAAATTTTGCCCATCTTTAACAGGCTTTCAATTCTTTCTCTAGCTATGACTACGTCAGCGAAGCTGGTGGAAGAAAAGGCAGCTAGCCTGTCAATGTATGTCCCTTGGAGGGTGTTCATAAACATGTCGGCCATTTCCCTTTCCGACATGGGTGGCTGGACAGCAGCAGCAAGCTGTCTCCACCTCTGGGCATACTCCCGGAAGCTTTCCCTGGATGATTGAGACATTCCCATCAGGAGGGTCCTATTAGGAGCCATATCCAAGTTGTATTGGTATTGTCTGATAAAGGCCTCAGCTAGGTCCTTCCAGCATCCGATGGTTGCTCTAGTCAAGTGAGAGTACCATTCCATTGAAGCTCCTGTTAAACTATCTTCAAAATAAAACATCCATAGTTTTTCATCCATGGTATATGCCTTCAGCCTTCCCAGAAAGGATTGTAAATGGGTTCGTGGACAGGAGGTTCCGTTGTACTTCTCAAAGTACGGAGGTTTAAACTTGTGGGGAATCCTTACCCCGTCCACTAGACCCATGTCCATAACATCAAAGCCCAAAGAATTCTGGGACTCCAGGGATCTCAATTTCTCAGCAATTTCATCTAGCCTTATGTCATAGGCTTCATCCCCATCTCCCATCACAGTGAATTGATCCTCTTGGGGGTCTTCTTGTAATACTCTGCCTGCAGTGGCATTCCCTTGCACGTTAGCAGGGATGTTGATCTCTGGGTGAAGGTGAGGCCCATACACAGGGGGATTAACATGAGGCTGGACCCTCTCATTATTGCTTGTTCCCCCAGTCCCTAGATGGGGTTCCTCCTGGGTCTGCCTTTCTACTAATGCCCTTAGTATCTCTTGGCTCTGTGCCAATCCATTCATCACCTCCATAAACTGGGTCATCTGATTTCTCATCTCCAGTCTCTCATTGGCCATTTGAGTCCTGACCTCTGTAAGGTCCTGCTGTACTTGGTCCATTTGTATACCCGGAAGGTTGTTGCGAGTGGGATATCTGTGTGGACGGTTGAGTGGGAACACCCGTCGTCGAGCAATAGTTCCTGAATCACAACAGAGTTAGTAACAAACAAATCAAAAACCTACAAAACAAAACAAAAGGTTAGTATGCAATGCAGTATGCTTATTTGTTTCCAAGGTATCCGGCTTGGCACTTGGTTTTGACCTTTCCAGACCCCTGAGGAAGATGCTTTGATGTTGCTCGAGAGAAAAAGAACTCAGATGAAACAAACTAATGAATATATTACAAGTGGTTAATCATACATAGTATGTTTTTTACAATATATGCCCTCTGAGGGGTCAAAAATACAACATAAAAGAAAAGTACATGAAATGAAAGCAATAACAAGCAAAAGTCAGACATCAAGACCAAACTCATCCTCCCTAACTTCCTTCAGAAGTGCTTCAGTCACAGGGTCAGTTGGATGCTCTGTGAAGTTCCTGATGAGAAGATTCCTGGTGGCAATAGCAGTGGTTAGCTTCTTGCGTCTGCCCTGGTCCTTTGACCTCTTCACACCAGCCCTAAGCTTCAATTCTGAGATCTCCCTCTGGGCTGCTAGCAAGGCTTCCTGTTGCTCCTTTGCATCAGCCTCCAACTGTTCAATCTTGTCCTGGGTCCTCTTATCCTCTTGAGTGCGAGCTTCAGTGATCCTGACCCACCTAGCTTGACTTTCTTTCAGATAGAGATCAGTCCTAGCCTTTTGAAACTGGGCCTCTTTACAGGCATTCTTCAAAATCTGCTCTCCTGCTCTTGACTTCTTGATGTAGTCCTCTGTCTTTTCAATCCTGGCTAGATGCTCCACCTTAAGCTTTTCTAACCTTTCAATGTCCAGACGACCATCACTCCTCTCCCAGAGGGTTCTCTTCAAGGCTTCAGACAAATTATCATTCCTCTCTTTTAGCTTCTCAAACTCTTCCAGGCTGACAGTGGCTGGAGGTGGTGCTGTGGATGGTCCAGGTGCATCCTCAATGGTGAAGGGCATTCAAGAAATTTGAGCCCTGGCATGAGACCACTCATAATACTGAGCTGAGGCCACATTGTTGCATCTCCCAAGAATGGTTACCCCTTTAATCTGGACATTGTCCCAAGCCCAGGATGCTTTCCTGACAATAGCCAGATTAGGCTTGATCTCACAATAAAGGGTCTCAGCTAGATCTTGTACTCTAGGAGGGTGGACCAATGCATAGCCCAGTTGTCTTTTGAATAGCAGAGGGTTGTAGTTGATGCAACCCTTCACTCCTATCAGAGGTACATTGGGGAACTGCCCACAACTTGTAATGATGTCCCTGCCCTTGGTGCTCTGGGTGCACCACCTGATGTCATTTGAGGTCAAAGCAACAAGTCTCCTAGCCCAATTCCTCTGTTGGTGAGGATTCAAGAATGCATCAGTCTTGGGCAGGTGTTTGAGCAGCCAGGTATGGAACAAGGGAGCACAACACCTCACCAATCTTCCTCTTTGCTTTTCATTCCTTTGGTGAACAGAGTAGTAGAAATCTCCCAGTAAGGTGGGCACTGGGTTCCTCAGAATGAAAAGATGGATTGCATTCTTGCTAATAAACTTAGGCTCATCTGCAAATAATATGACCCCATATATGCTAAGGGCTAATAATGCACAGACTGCCTTCCATTCTCCCAAGGAGGCCTTCAGGGTAGCCTGAGAGGTCAAGAAATCCAAGTGTAGACCAGAGATTCCAGCCTTTGCTGTCATGTTTTGCTCAATCAGAACTGGTTCCAGATACACTGCCTTTGCCACCTCTTCATTACTGGGAAAAGCCATCTCAGGGTTGAAGAGGACTCCACCCCTGATAGGTACACCAATCAGTGATGAATACTCTTCCAACAAGGGTCCCAACTGAAAATTCTGGAAGGTGAAACACCTCAGAGGAGGATCATAGAACTGCAGGCAAGTATGAATCAAGCTCCTCTGGGAAGGGTCCAAATCCATAACCATATCAAGGATGCCTCCATAATGTTCTCTGAATAGTGGTATATGGTCTGGAGTAATCAGGGCATGGACCTTCCTGATGCCAGCCAGCTCAGGCTCAAAGAAGTGATAGGAGATGTTGCTCTTCTTGGATGCCATGTCTGCTGCTGACGAGCTGAGACAGATACTGATGATGATGACTGATACTAGGAGATGGACCACTGATAGGCTAAAACTGGTGATGCAGGTGACTGAAGCAGGCAGCTGATGAAGATAGCTGAAGCAGATAGCTGGTGAACAGGGGGCCTATGCAGATGAAGGGGTCAAAACCAAGCCAAATGCAATATGGATACCCTGAAAATCAAATAAACACATGTTAAATGATGCAATGATGATGTATGCAAATGATATGCAAAGGGTTTGTGATCAAGCTGGATCTGATTACTGCCTTGATATAAGTCCATGTATGCCTAAGAAGTCCAGATGGAGGTTCATAAGTCCAGTAACCAAGGTGGGGGACTCAAATAAAGAGTCACATATCCAGGGTTAAATCACAAGAACTGTCCCAAAATGGAGTACTCTTAATCAAAACAAAGTATCAGGGTATGTTGAGGTCAAGGGTACCTGCAAACCTGTAAACAACCCAACCCCCCTCACTGGTGATGTTCTAAAACAAAGATCCTCAGACTTGGATCAGTTATGAGAAGTGTAAACACTTCTAACCCGGAGGTACAGTGTTTACAATAACCATAAAAGATCCTCCTCTAATTCACCTCAGTTTCTGAAGGTCATAATAAAGGTCGTCCAGACTTAGCAGGCTTCCCAGATAGCCCTAGCACTACAGGAGATCTGTAGCACAGAGTTCTCAAGAAGAAACCCATATCTGAACCGTGTTTCATATTCCCGCACCAGACCAAAATGGAATGGGAAAGAACATGAACCACTCTAGCCTAGGTGTCACTCAGGTCCCAGGTATGGGACCTTAAACTCTCAATGGAACACCCACCCACCAAAGCAACAAAACCAGATCCAGCCAAAACAGTATGACAGTATGATGTATATAAAGCTGTAAAGAAAGCAATAAATAATTGTACATAAAGCAGTAAATAAAGCAAATATACAAACACAGATAGCACATAACACCCCAGTAAACACAAATCAAACAAGCGCTAGGAGGAACCCACAAAAAGAACCAGAAGCCATGGTTACAGTATAAGGATCCCCAGCAGAGTCGCCAAGCTGTCGCTCCCGACAAATGAGGCTAACTCAAATGAGGTACAGACGCGAACGGTCGGCGAAAGGATGAAATGAGAACACACAGGAGTGAACTCAAGAGAAAAGAAAGAGTCGCCAACTAGGCATTTTTATCCCGAAGGAAAGGTAATGCTGCATAAACCTAGGGAGATATGGATAAGACGGTTGTGAACCAGAGAGACTGAGAAAGGGGGTTGGTTACAACCTGGGAAGGTATTAGCACCCAGATTGTCCGCCGTACTCGACGGGATCCACGCTTAAAATATTTGTGTTTTAAAGGGGTAGTGTCAGTGCAATTTGTGTGTAAAAGAGCTGGAAAAGGATGTACAGGTGTCGGTGTAAAAGAAATGTGAAGTGTAGTATGAGGAGTGTCAGTGTAAGAAACAGAGTATAATGCTCAAGATATGAGGCTAAAAGAATGATACTGGAAGGAGGGGGAATATACAGAGACTTTTGTTCGATAACTGTTAAGTTATGCCTACGTATCCTCTCGTGCAATGAGGAAGTCAGAACACCGTAGTTCGACCCAAAGAGACTGAAAGGTAAATTGACTTGTGAACTGCTTACTGTCTGTGCTCAAGTGTATGACCTGTCTGGCTCAGGTGCAAACTGTCTTGCATTGGACGGAGGAAGCAAGTTCTCGTTTATGAGTGAAAGTGATGAGAAAAGAATCCCGAAGGAGACGATTATTGTTTGTTTTTGAGTTTTCAGTCTTTTATTGCTTTTCAAAGTTTGTCATAAGTTAATGAGCTTAAATCTAAATCAATGGATTAGTAAACTCATCACATCTTCCCTCTGATTAGGGGTAATGAGAATACCTTAAGTGTGAAGTCAACTTCTCACACTTAATCACCCTGATGTAGGATTAAGATCATTAACCTACTTGTGATTATTTAGATGTTTTTGGAGTTTTTGTTTAGTGTTAGGTAATGAGGTTAAGCCATAATCAGGGATTAAACAGACTCATTACACCATCCTAATAGAAGGATAATAGATGAGAATGTTTAAGCTGAGGAAAGCTCCTCAACTTAATCCATGATTAGGGATTAAACTCATGACAAAACAAAGCCTTTGTTAAATGGATTTTACTTAATGATTAGATGATGAAGTGAGTTTTAGGGTTTGTAAGACAACTTGAGGGGGACTTGTCCATTAACACTAGTGTTAGTCCTTCTTAACCAATTAAGGAAGAATTAGAACCCTAATGCAAGGCCCAAGTTACAAGCTTGATGTCTTGATGATTATTAAGTGAATTGATTAAAGGATTTAAACACATTAAGGGTTTAACACTTAGGATTAAAGTTATACACTCCATCCTAATAGAAGGATGCAGGCATAAGCTTAATCACAAAGCCTTAAAGCCTTTAGGGTTTAGTCCTTGATTATGAGATGAGAAGAGAGGACTCAAGAGACACAAAGGTAAAAACTAAGTGGGGAACTAATCAAAACCCTAATTGTGATCATGCTTGGCTGTTCCTAGGGTTTGTGAGGTTTTACAAGAAAGATCTTCAGAGAAACCACCAGGAAGCAGATGAAAGGAGCAAAGAGAATCAATGTAACTTGCTTCATTTAAGAAGACAAGTCACTTGAGGAAAGAAAGTAAGGAGAAGAAGAAAGAGCAAGCTCAATCTCAAACACAAGACAAAATGCAGAAATGATGCATAAGAGAGATGAAAAGAAAATGTGAGAAGTGAAGGCAAATTCACTTCTCAAAGTAACTTACCACCTGAAAAGTTAGTGAAAGGAATGCAATGCAAGGCCAAATGAGATGAAATGGGATGATACAAACTAAAACCAGAAGCATGAGTGTGATGATAATGATGCTAAGAGATGATGTACACACATGACAAGAGATTGGAATGATCATACAAGCATATGGATTCAAGAGAAGCATGCTTAGAACCATGAACATACATGAAAAGTTATGAAATGCAAATGACATACAACATGGCAAATGAAAAATGCAATGATCAAACATGATTATAATATGTCTTAAGATGTTTCATGGATCAAATGGATGCATAAAATGTCATGGCAAGTCATGGTATGCAAACAAATGCAAGATGAATGCAAAAGGAAGGCACAAATTAGGGTTTATGATCAATGCACAAAACAAAAAAACCAAAACCAGAAGCAAACATCAAGATAAAAAATTGAAAATGCATTCAAAGGAACCCTAAACCTATACAAACTCACTGCCCAAAGGAGGGGTTCTAACTCTTAACCTAATGAGGGTTATGAATTTCTTAAGATTGTTAGGGTTTTAAGGTAACTTGTCAAGAAAAATGTCAAACAAATAGGAAATGCAAGATCAAATCATGCCAATTTAACCCTATAAACTTCATGATATGCAAGATGCAATTCAAAAAGAATCAAAGTCCAACTCCTAAAGACTAGGCAGAAATGAATTTTTGAACATTGGATCAAAATAATGCTTTGAAATAAAATTAATTCCATGGAAAATTGTCAAAAGACATCAAGATCAAAAAAGAAATTTGGTTTGAGAGTTGGACAATGTTTCTAAATGATTTTAAAGGTTTCATGAATTTTTTTGTGATTTTTAAATACCTAAAAGTATTTTTAATTAATTAATTCTCATTAATCAATTAAAAATAAACTTTTAAATGATTTAAAAATAATTTTTAATGCAAAAAATAAAAATAAAAATGTTTTTGGTTTCTGAAAATTAATTGAACCTTTGACAAAAAATTTGAGAATTTTTAAAGATGTTTTACTATTTTTAATAAAATGAAGAAAACAAATGGAATTAAATGAAAAATAAAATGAATTTAAACTGAAAATGGGAAAGTCAGCAAGATCAAGGGCTGAGGTTTAAACTCACACGCGCGCGAATTGACCTGGCGCGCATCTGGACGGCCAGCATTCAAACTTGCTAATTATGATTAGTGCCCTAATTAAATGCCCTAATGACTTTCAGATGACCGGAACAGTGGTTCCGGTCATCTTCTCCGACGAGCCAAATCTCTAACTCTCTCTACACGCAATAAAAATGAAATCTAATTGCCCATAATTCATCCCCATTCAAAACCGAATCAAAACCCCCAAACAAACATCATTTTTCATCCATTAATCAAGCAAATCGAAGCAAAACTCATTTAGGGCAAAAAGTTTCAGACAGTTCATACATGCTCAATATTCCACCATTTTCATTTTTAAACACATCATGATGATCAGGATAACATATAGAATCAATTTATGACAAGTAAAATGAGTTCTGGAAAATTTGTTCTTGATGGATACCTGAACTGAAGTCCTTCGAACAGGAGCTTTCTGACCCTTTCTCTTATGCAAACTCACTCCTTTGGCCCTCCTGAACTCAATGGGATGCTTCACAACTCTTGTTGATGGCTGGTTTGAGGGATGGCAGAAGTTCTGTTCAAGGGAGGGTGGTGATCGTGTTTTTGATTCAGGGGGTTTTAGGCTATGGTGATGGGTGGTTTCTGATCAGTGAAGCATGCTGAGTTTGTTTGTGAAGTTTGTTTGTGTGTTTGCAGCTTGTGGAGAGTGTTTCGAAAGCTTTTGCAAATGGGGTGAAAAATGAGAGAGTTGTGTTCTTGGTGCTTTCAGGCTTGCTTGTTATGTGAAATGGCTTGCTTTTGGATTGTATAAACAAATGGGATTGGTCAGATGAGTTGATGTGTACTGCTGTGATTGGTATGGCTCAAGTTGCCAAAATGTCAAAGTTGTGTAAGAGAGGTATGGGTTACGAGCTGGCCAAGGACAAATGGGGTGTCCTGCGCAACAAGAAGTGTGGAGAGCCCTAGGATTGTTTGTGGAGTCAGCAAGCAAGTGGATTCAAGCTTGAGTGAGTTTTTGCAACTTGCTTCACTTTTGTTTCTTTTGAGAATTCTTGCTCCATAAGTCATGAACATGAGTGATCCTTTGGCCCATTCTGAATTTTAGATGTCACATGATCATGTTGTGAAGAAATGGTACACATTTGAGGCCTTTAGAACACTTGATCAAACCATTTTGCAAAATGTCTCTTTGGTAGAAAACTTCAAATTTTGTGATTTTAGCCAACTTTGACAAGCCATAACTTTTGATCCAAAATGAATTAGGTCATGTTCTTGTACTTTTTGAAAAGGGAATGATCCATTCTACAACTTTCATGACCAAAGTTTTTTCATTTGAAGCAGTTTTGAATCAAAAAGTCAAGGTTGAAAAAGTTTCCTAAAATGGCAATTTTCATTAAAAGTCAACTTTCCCAAAAAAGTCAACTTTGCAAAAGACTTGAAATTCTCCAATTTTGTGAACTTCTAACATCTTCTATGATCAAATAAAGATCATACATAATCAAAATGATGAAGAACACCCTTTGGTTGGGTCATTGGGGGCCTCAGATGCCCTGATTTTGCACTGACTTGCTTGAAAAGTCAACCCTTGATCAGATGACTTCCCCATGGAATTTCTTCATGAAAATTGATATGCATGCTCCCTATACCATATAGAGACCAATAGAAACAAGAATGACCAAAAAATTTGGAGTTATGGCCTCTGAAACCAAAACCCTAATTCTAGGTCATCTGTGCAATCAAACTTGGCTCTGCTTCCATACCATTCTCAGTTCTTGTGATTTTTTGACATTCTTGACTTTGAGGGGATATAATATGATGCTTGAACATACATGGACCCCTTTGATGTGATTGATGACCTTTGGAGTGGCTCAAATGGCTCTTGGATTGCTCAGATCACAATCCCTAGATGCCGATGACTTTGAGACAATGCAGTGAATCAAAAATGTGGGATGAGATGCTATGATTGTGTTTATGCATATGAGGATATCACAAGCCATCGTGTGAATGGGTGAGGGAAAATTTGGGGTGTTTACAGTATGACATTGACGTTCTTCTCATCTTGCTTTCTGAAGAAGGCTGATTCTGACCGGTGCTTTAACCTTTCGAAGCTTGCCATGTTGTGAATGATACAGACGAATTCAGAATGCAGTTGTTCGCTTATTCCCTTATTTTGCGTGGATCGCCCTTTCGGGTTTTCAATCCACCGGGATACCCATTTTTGCCTGAGTTTTCCAATGTGGCTTTTCAACTCAGCGGGTGTACATTTTTATTTACTTTCCCTTATTTTTGCCCGAGTCTTTTTATTCTGTTTTTGAGTCGCCGGGATGCCCTATTTTTGCCTGGACTTACATTATGTTTTTATGTCCAGCGGGTCATTTTATGCGAAGTATTTTTTAACTGCATCTGAATTCACAGGGGACAGGAAGGCTTCACCATCCATAGTACTAAGCATCAGTGCTCTGCCCGAGAAAACTTTCTTTACTATGAATGGACCCTCGTAATTCGGAGTCCACTTGCCCCTGTGGTCTGTATGAGGAGGGAGGAGCCTTTTCAGCACAAGATCTCCTACTTGGTATTCTCGAAGCCTGTCTTTCTGATCGAAGGCTTTCTTCATTCTTTTCTGATACAACTGCCCATGACAAATTGCAGCCAATCTCTTCTCTTCAATCAGACTCAGTTGTTCGTATCGGGATCGGACCCATTCTGCTTCATTTAGTTTGACATCCATTAGTACCCGCATGGAGGGTAATTCAACTTCAACAGGTAGGATTGCCTCCATACCATACATGAGTTGATACGGTGTTGCCCTAGTGGATGTTCTGATTGATGTACGGTACCCATGCAAGGCAAATGGTAGCATTTCATGCCATTCTTTGTAGGTGACCACCATCTTTTGCACAATCTTCTTGATATTCTTGTTAGCTGCCTCAACAGCGCCATTCATCTTTGGCCTGTAAGGAGAAGAGTTGTGGTGTTGGATTTTGAAGTCCCGACACAGTTCTGCCATCATTTTGTTGTTCAAGTTGGAACCATTATCAGTAATGATTCGCCCGGGCACTCCATACCGACATATGATGTCTCTCATCAGGAATCGGGCTACCACTTGCCTGGTGACATTTGCATATGAAGCTGCTTCAACCCACTTGGGAGAATAGTCAATAGCTACCAGGATGAATCTGTGACCGTTTGAAGCAGTCGGTTCAATCTTGCCAATCATATCAATTCCCCACATGGCAAAGGGCCAAGGTGAAGATATCACATTCAAAGGATTCAGAGGCACATGCACTTTATCTGCATAAATCTGGCACTTATGGCATTTCCTGGCATACGCACAACAGTCTGCATCCATTGTGATCCAATAATAGCCTTATCTTAACAACTTTTTAGCCATTGCATGTCCTCCGACATGGGTACCAAAAGATCCTTCGTGCACCTCGTGCATCAACAAGTCTGCTTCTGTCTTATCAACACATCTGAGGAGTACCATATCAAAGTTTCTCTTGTACAAGGAACCATCAGTATTCAGGAAGAAACTACCAGCTAGCCTTCTTAATGTCTTCTTGTCATTGGATGATGCCCCAGGTGGGTATGTTTGGTCCTCGAAGAAGCATTTGATGTCATGGAACCAAGGCTTATCATCTTTAGCAAGGTCTGCAGAGAATACGTATGCTGGTCTGTCAAGTCTGGATACTGAAATCTGAGGCACGCAGTTGGCAGCTTGAACCTTGATCATGGAGGAAATGGTAGCCAGAGCATCTGCAAACTGATTTTCATCTCGAGGGATATACTCAATTTTGACTATTGTGAAGAATGTGAGTAACCTCCTTGTATAATCTCGGTATGGAATCAGATGCTCCTGGTGAGTATACCATTTACCATTGGTTTGATTGATTACCAAAGCTGAATCTCCGAATACAGTTAAAGTCTTGATCCTGAGGTCAATGGCTTCCTCAAGACCCAAGATGCAAGCTTTCTATTCAGCTTCGTTGTTAGTGCAGTTAAAAGTGAGTTTTGCCGAGAAAGGCATGTGAACTCCCTTAGGTGTAATGAGTACTGCACCAATGCCACGACCATTCATATTAACAGCCCCATCAAACATCATTGTCCATTCTTCTTCTGGGTCAGGCCCTTCAGTGTGAATAGGCTCTTCATAATCTTTTGCTTTTATGAACATGATGTCTTCATCAGGGAAGTCAAATCTCATAGGCTGGTAATCATCAATGGGTTGCTCAGCAAGATAGTCAGACAATACACTGCCTTTGATGGCTTTCTGGGAGGTGTACTGAATGTCATATTCTGTGAGGATCATTTGCCATCTTGCAACCCGTCCGGTAAGTGATGGCTTCTCAAAAATGTACTTAACTGGGTCCATTTTGGAGATCAATAAAGTGGTGTGGGTCAACATATACTGCCTTAGTCGGCGAGCAGCCCACGCTAAAGCACAACAAGTTTTCTCGAGCAGTGAATAACGTTGTTCACAGTTGGTAAACTTTTTGCTTAGGTAGTAAATTGCATACTCTTTTCGACCAGACTCGTCATGCTGGCCCATCACACACCCATTGACTCTTCTAATACTGTAAAGTACATTATTCGAGGTCTTCCTTCAACTGGAGGCATAAGGATTGGAGGCTCTTGTAAGTATTCCTTGATTTTTTCAAAAGCCATTTGGCAGTCTTCATTCCACCTGACCGTTTTTCTTTTCTTAACAGCTTGAACAAAGGCTCACAGGTTGCTGTAAGGTGAGATATGAACCTTGAAATGTAGTTCAATCTACCTAGAAACCCCCGAACTTCTTTCTCAGTCTTCGGTGCAGGCATTTCTTGAATGGCTTTAACTTTATCAGGGTCAACTTCAATCCCTTTCTCACTTACAATAAATCCCAGTAGCTTACCGGATCGTACCCCGAATGTGCATTTGTTGGGGTTCAGCTTTAATTAGTACTTCCTCAGATGCTTGAATAGCTTCAACAGATTCACCAGGTGGTCTTCTTCTGTGAGGGACTTGGCAATCATGTCATCCACATAATACTCAATTTCTTTGTGGATCATGTCATGGAATAATGTTACCATAGCCCGTTGATAAGTGGCACCAGCATTCTTCAGTCCGAATGACATCACCTTATAACAGAATGTGCCCCAGGGTGTGATGAAAGTTGTCTTCTCCATGTCTTCGGGTGACATTTTGATTTGATTATAACCTGAAAATCCATCCATGAAGGAGAACACCGTGAACTGAGCCGTATTGTCAACCAATACATCAATGTGAGGTAATGGGAAGTCATCTTTTGGGCTGGCTCTATTCAGGTCCCGGTAATCCACACACATCCTCACCTTGCCATCCTTCTTAGGCACAGGTACAATGTTAGCAACCCATGGCGGATAGCTAGTCACAGCAAGGAAACCGGCGTCCCACTGTTTTTGTACCTCTTCTTTTATCTTCATGGCCATATCTGGGCGAGTACGGCGCAACTTCTGTTTTACTGGCGGACAGTCTTCTTTCAGAGGCAGCTTGTGCATAACAATGTCGGTATCCAGACCCGGCATATCCTGATAAGACCAAGCGAAAACATCCACATACTCCCGAAGCATGTCAATAAGTTGTTCTTTCACTGAATCTTGCAGACGGGCCCCGATCTTAACTTCTTTCAGGTCTTCTTCTGTACCAACATTAACCGTTTCAACCTCCTCCTGATGAGGGGTGATAACCTTCTCCTCTTGTCTCAACAAGCTGGCTAGCTCTTCAGGTAGCTCATAATCTTCTTCAACCCCTTCATCAGCTTGATTAATCGGATTGTCAAAGTCATACGAAGTCATAGCAGTGTTGTTGTCGGTGTAGTCTGGAGGGCACTCTCTTCAAGGGTTTAGATTGGTTCATTTTAGTGATCAATTTTATCTTGCTTAGAAAAAGTGAAAATGAAGTTATTATTTTGAAAAACATTGCTATTTTATTTTTGTACAAAAAATAAAGAATGAAAAACAGTGAGCGGAAAAGGAAAGACTCATTTGCAAAAGATGTCCTGATATTCATTAATTGATCTTTGCACAAAATACAAGATGGCCCGATTACAAAATGAGTCCTGACAACTTGGGCAAGATACAGGACTTGATGCATGCTTTAAAAACAGGAAATAATAATTACTCTGCGGGAGTAACTCTTATAATTTCCTGGGAAGACCAGTTTGAGACATGGCTCCCCAGGATCTTTGGACGTATCCAGCTTTCCAGGTTGCGCTCGTCTTCTGACTCATCTTCCAAACTATTCACAGCATCCGGGGTGAGCATCCCCCCGCTGACAAACTTGGGCTCCTTTGCAGCCTCTGGTTGATCTTGTCGAGTTGGTCTGTAACCCAACCCGAATCAGTCTTCTTTCTTCTCCACGGGCAGCAACTTGCCCCCGCCTTGGGCGGTACCTTCCTCAACAACCTTCCGGGCTTGCTGATACGATGTGATGGAAGTCCCAAGCACAGCAGATGTTTCATTGATATTCAGGGCCTCAAACCCCTGACTCATGGTTTCATGTATCTCCCCATCCATTTCAATGTATTTGGAAGTTGCCAGCTGGCTGACAAAAATATCATCCTCCCCACAAATGGTAATGACTTGGCCCTCCCACTCGAATTTTAACTTCTGGTGAAGGGTTGACGTTACGGCACCAGCGGCCTGTATCTATGGTCTACCCAATAGAAAGCTGTAGGCAGGCTGTATATCCATCACAAAGAAGGTCGTTTTGAACACCTGTGGGCCAATCATTATTGGTAACTCTATCTCTCCCAGAACTGATCTTTTAGAACCGTCAAAGGCTCTCACTACCAGGTTGCTTGGGCGTAATGCCAATCCATCATGTTCCAGCTTCACAAGGGCTTTCTTGGGTAGGACATTGAGGGATGACCCTGTGTCCACCAATACGTGAGAAAGAACTGCACCCTTACACTCCAAGGTAATGTGCAAAGCCTTGTTGTGATTGTGACCTTCCGTTGTCAGATCAGCGTTGGTAAATCCTAGTCCGTGACTAGCATTGACATTTCCAACCACAACCTCTAACTTATTGACAGTAATCTCCTCCGGCACATAAGCTGCGTGCAAGACCTTTAATAGTGCGTTCCGATGGGCTTCGGAGCACATTAGCAATTATAGTATGGAGATCTTGGAAGGTGTTTGGTGAAGCTGGTCCACCACCTTGTAATCACTCTTTTTGATGATCCTCATGAACTCATCAACCTCTTGATCAAAAGGAGTCTTCATAGTTTCTTTGGCAACTGGTTCTTCTTGCACCATGCTCTTCCCTTTTGCCTTAGCAGCAGCTTCTGCTTCAGCAACGGGTCTTGGTATTTGCGAGGCAAAGAGACGTCCGCTTCTAGTGAAGCCTCAGCCTCCCCCCACATTGTCTATCTGAGGTGAAGAAGTTGATGATTCTAAAGTGATTTTCTGCCCCTCGCAGTACAGATCTGAGCCATAATGCCAAGGGATGGCATTATTTCTTTCGTAAGGAACTGGCCCAGGCACTGTGATAGTGACTGGACTGATAGCAGCTGCAGAGGGGACCGCAATGGTGTGTGGATCATAATATATGGTAACTGGAGTTCTGACAGGAGTAGTAATTTGTTGTGAGTTGTTGGAAGGAACAATTGCGGGATCGTAGTATATCGTAACTGCTGAGACATTTTCATTAACTGTTGCTGATGTTGTAGACGGTATCGTTGACTGGACGAGTGTTGAAGTTGTAGCAGGAACTGATGGAAAAATGGGTGTTGTCGTTGTAGAAGGGATTGTGACTGAACTTGTATCCGTTGAAGTGATTGATTGAGTATTTGTTGGAGTTGTAGTAGAATTTGTTGGAACAATGGTTGCTGACGTTGTAGGAGTATCTGTGATTGTTGATGAAGGAATTGTTGGAGTTGTAGTCGCTGTTGTTGTAATCTGAAGAATGCCATCTCTAATGAGGCCATCTATGCCGTTTCTCAGTCTCTCACATCCATTAACAACAATGTTTCAATATCCATAGCCGAGCTCGCAGCCGGGAAACACTTGGCATTCCAACAACTGAGCTTTGATTTCAACCAAGGGTGCTCGGATATATGCAACACTACTAATTAATGTGGATGGTTTGCCCTCTTCAATAGCATTAATCCTAGGCCCGTTGTGACTAGGCATTGGATTTCTTGTGACGTTTGGGGGAGGTGAAAAATTGAGAGCTTTTTAGTCCACCAAATCTTGGACTTTCATCTGCAGGGCCCTGCATTTTTCAGTATTATGCCCCGGTGCGTTTGAGTGGAATGCACACCTGGCATTTGCATCATAATTGTTTAGCAGATTAAGAGGATTTGGAGGTGCCAATGTCCTTAACTCAACTAAGTTGAGCTTCAGGAGTTGTGGTAAGAGTGCAGCATACGACATTAGAATTGGGTCAATTACCCTGTTGGCCTGAGATGGCCTTTGTTGGAAGGGACACTGTTGTTGATTACCGTTGTTGTTGTTATACGACCTTTGTTGCGGATAATGAACTTGTTGTTGATACTGTGGTTGTTGTTGTTGAGGATATAATGGTTGTTGAGGAATTGGGGATGGGATGGTGACAGCTGCTATTGACCGGTGAGCATATTGAGGCCTGCCCCTGTTTGTATGAATGAAATTTGTTTCACCCGCCCTTCGGGGTCCTGAAAATGGCTTTCTGGGATTGTTGGAGGAACTTGCACCACTGTCGAAGATTTTGCCTATCTTTAGGAGACTTTCAATCCTCTCACCATCTATGACTACGTCAGCAAAACTGGTAGAGGAGAAAGCAGCTAGTCTATCAATATAAATCCCTTGCAATGTGTTCATGAACATGTCAGCCATTTATCTTTCCGACATGGGTGGTTGGACAGCAGCAGCAAGCTGTCTCCATCTCTGAGCATACTCTCGGAAGCTTTCTCTAGAAGATTGAGACATACCCATTAGGAGAGTTCTATTGGGAGCCATGTCCAGGTTGTATTGATATTGGCGGATGAAAGCCTCAGCTAAATCCTTCCAGCATCTTATGGTGGCCCTAGACAAATGCGAATACCATTCCCTCGAAGCTCCAGTCAGACTGTCCTCAAAGTAGAACATCCACAACTTTTCATCCATAGTATACGCTTTGAGCCTTCCCAAGAAAGACTGCAGATGAGTGCGAGGATAGGAGGTACCATTGTACTTTTCAAAGCATGGGGGTTTGAATTTGTGGGGAATTCTCACCCCATCTACAAGGCCCATGTCCATTACATCGAAGCCCAAAGAATTCTGGGATTCCAAGGATCTTAACTTCTCAGCAATCTCGTCCAATCTCCTGTCATATACCTCATCCCCAGCTCCTATGACAATGAACTATTCTTCCTGGGGATCCTCCTGCAGGATTCTGCCCTCAGCAGTATTACCTTGAACATTCCTCGGGATGTTAACCTCGGGATCCAGATGAGGTCCATACACTGGTGGGTCAATACGAGGCTGGCCCCATTCATTGTTGCTAGTTCCTCCTGTTCCAAGATGAGGCTCCTCAGGAGTTTGTCTTTCCACCAGCTCTCTTAACCTTTCTTGACTCTGGGCTAAGCCAGTCATTACTGCCATAAATTGAGACATCTGATTTCTCATCTCTACTCTCTCATTGGCCATCTGGTTTCTGACCTCAGACAGGTCTTGCTGTACTTGTTCCATTTGAATGCCGGGAAGGTTGTTACGAGTTGGGTACCGGTGCGCGCGGTTGACAGGGAACACTCGGCGACGAGCAATGTTTCCTTAAATCACAACAAAGTTAGAAACAATAACAACAACAAAACCTACAAAACAAAAACAAAGTTAGTATGCAATGCAGTATGCTTATTTGTTTTCCAAGGTATCCGGTTTGGTTCTTGGTTTTGACCTTTCCAGACCTCGAGGAAGATGCTTGATGTTGTTGAGAGAAAGCCCAAATGAAAACAAACTAAAATATATTACAAATGATGAACAATACATAGTTTGTTTTACAATACATGCCCATGGAGGGTCAAAATACAACAAAAGGAAAAGTACATCAAATGGAAACAAACAACTAGCAAAGAATCAGACATCCAGTCCAAACCCATCTTCTCTGACCTCCTTCAGGAGTGCCTCAGTCACTGGACCAGCTGGGTGCTCTGTAATGGTCCTAATGAGGAGGTTCCTGGTAGCAATGGCAGTTGTCTGTTTCTTATGCCTGTCCTGGTCTTTTGATCTTTTCAACCCTGCTCTGAGCTTCAACTCTGATATCTCTCTCTGTGCAGCCAACAAAGCTTCCTGTTGCTTCTTCTCATTGGCTTCCAGCTGTTCAATCTTGGCTTGAGTCTTTTGGTCTTCTTGTGTACGGGCTTCGGTGATCCTGACCCACCTTGCCTGGCTTTCTTGCAGATAGTGCTCAGCCCTAGCTTTCTGAATCTTGGCCTCCTTGCAGGCATTCTTCAATATCTGTTCCCCAGCCCTTGCTTTCCTTATGTAGTCCTCTGTCTTCTCAATATTGGCAAGATGCTCCACCCCGAGCTTTTCCAATCTCTCAATATCCAGACGACCATCACTCCTTTCCCAAAGGGTCTTCTTCAAGGCTTGAGATAGCTGCTCATTACTTTCCTTCAACTTTTCAAACTCCTCCAGGATCACTGTTGCTGTAGGCTGTACTGTGGATGGCCCAGGTATGTCTTCCAAGATGAAAGGAATTCTAGTAATTTGAGCTCTAGTACGGGACCAGTCATAGTATTGAGCTGAAGCAACATTATTACATCTTCCAAGAATAACCACTCCTTTTGTCTGGATGTTGTCCAAAGCCCAGGATGCTTGTCTGACAATAGCTGAATTAGGTTTCACTTCACAATACAGGGTCTCAGCTAAATCCTGTCCTCTGGGAGGGTGAACCAAAGCATAGCCCAGCTGTCTCTTAAACAATAAAGGATTGTAGTTGATGCAACCCTTTACTCCTATCAGAGGCACATTTGGGTATTGTCCACAGCTGGTGATAATGTCCTTGCCTTTGGTGCTCTGGGTGCACCATCTAATATCATCTGAAGTCAAGGCAATGAGCCTCCTGGCCCAATTCTTATGTTGGTGGGGATTCAAGAAAGCATCTGACTTAGGCAGGTGTCTGAGCAGCCAGGTGTAAAACAAAGGAGCACAGCATCTTACCAACTTCCCCCTCTGTTTCTCATTCCTCTGATGGATGGAATAATAGAAATCTCCTAGCAATGTGGGTACTGGGTTCTTCAAGAGAAACAAATGGATGGAATTTTTGCTGACAAATTTGGGCTCATCTGCAAACAGTATAGCCCCATATATGCTGAGGGCTAACAGTGCATAGACTGCCCTCCACTCTCCCAAAGAAGCTTTCAGGATGGCCTGAGAAATCAAGAAGTCTAAGTGCAAACCAAGGACCCCAGCCTTTGTTGTCATATTTTTCTCAATCAAGGCAGGCTCCAAGTATAGTGCCCTTGCAATTTCCTCATTTCTGGGAGCTGTCATCTCTGGGTTGAAAGGGATTCCACCCCAGATAGGTACTCCAATCAATGAAGAAAATTCTTCCAGCAGAGGCCCTAGCTGAAAGTCTGGAAAGGTGAAACATCTCAATGGAGGGTCATAAAACTGTAAGCATGTGTGGATCATACTCCTTTGAGAAGGGTCAAGGTCCATAACCATATCCAGGATTCCTCCATAATGCTCTCTAAACAAAGGGATGTAATCAGGTGTGATGAGTGACTGGACCTGCCTGATACCAGTCAACATAGGCTCAAAGAAATTGTAGGATATGTTGCTCTTCCTGGGAGTAGTCATGAGTGTTGCTGAAGACAGGTGCTGATGAAGATCACAGACTGATGCTGGAAATGAGCCACTGACAGGCTGATGCTGGTGAGGGTGGAGATAACTAAAGCAAATAACTGATGAAGATAGCTGAAGCAGAGGTCAATGCAGAAGAAGGGGTCAAAACCAAAACCAAGATACAGTGAAATGGATACCCTGAAAAACAAATAAACAAATGTTAAATGATGCAATGATGATATATGCAAATGATATGCAAGGGTTTGTGATCAAGCTGGATCTGATTATCTGTCTTGATATGAGGCCCATGTATGTTTAAAAGTCCAGATGGGGGTTCAGAAATCCCGTAACCAGGGTGGGGGACTCAAATAAAGAGTCACATGTCCAGTGTTAATCACAAGAACTGTCCAAAGTGGAGTACTTTTAAACAAAACAGTAACAGGGTATGATGTGGCCAAGGGTTCCTGCAAACCTGTAAACAGCCCAACCCCCTCACAGGTGATGTTCTAGAATAAGGATCCTCAGACTTGGATCAGTTATGAGAAGTGTAAACACTTCTAACCCGAAGGTACAATGTTTACAATAACCATAAAAGATCCTCCTCTAATTCACCCCAGCTTCTGAAGGTCATAATAATGGTCATCCAGACTTAGCAGGCTTCCCAAATAGCCCTAGCACTACAGGAAATCTGTAGCATAGAGTTCTCAAGAAGAAACCCACATCTGAATCGTGTTTGACATTCCCGCACCAGACCGAAATGGAATGGGAAAGAACATGAACCACTCTAGCCTAGGTGTCACCCAGGTCCCAGGTATAGGACCTTAAACTCTCAATGGAACCCCACCCATCAAAACAACAAACCAGATCCAGCAATGACAGTATGACAGTATGACAGTATGATGCATAAAACTGTAAAGAAAGTAGTAAATAAGACTGTACATAAAGTAATAAAACAAATACATAAACACAATTAGCACACAACACCCCAGTAAACACAAATCAAACAAGCGCTAGGAGGAACCCACAAAAAGAACCAGAAGCCCTGGTTGCAATATAAGGGTCCCTAGCAGAGTCGCCAAGCTGTCGCTCCCACCAAAAGACACCTGGCCAAGAGGGGTACAGACGCGAACGGTCGGCGAAAAGAGAAAATGAAGAGAGTCGCCAGCTAGGCATTTTTATCCCGAAGGAAAGTTAATGCTGCATAAACCTAAGAAAAGATGGATAAGAGGGTCGCGAACCAGAGAAACTGAGAAAGGGGGTTGGTTACAACCTGGGAAGGTATTAGCACCCAGATTGTCCGTCGTACTCGACGGGATCCACGCTTGAAAGATTTGTGTTTTAAAGGGGTAATGTCAGTGCTATTCTGTGTGCAAAACCTGGAAAAGAATATAAGTGTCAGTGTAAAAGAAATGTGAAGTGAAGTAAGAGAGTGTCAGTGTAGGAAAAGAATGTGAAGCTCAAGACTATGAGGCTTAAAGAATAATGCTGGAAGAGGGGGATATACAGATACTTTTGTTCGATAACGATTAAGTTATGCCTACGTATCCTCTCGTGCAATGAGGAAGTCAGAACAGCGTAGTTCGACTCAAAGAGACTGAAAGGTAAATTGACTGATGAACAGCTTGCTTGTCTATGCTCAAGTGTATGACCTGTCTGGCTCAGGTGCTAACTGTCTTGCATTAGACGAAAGAAGCGAGTTCTCGTTTGAGAGTGGAGAAGATGAGAAAAGAATCCGGAAGGAGACAATTATTGTTTGTTTTTGTGTTTTCAATCTTTTAGTGATTTTTGAAGTTTGTCATAAGAAAATGAGCTTAAGCCTAAACCAAGGGTTAGTAAACTCATCACATCCTCCCTCTGATTAGGGGTAATGAGAACACCTTAAATGTGAAGTAAGCACCTCACACTTAATCACCATGATGTAGGATTAAGATCATTAACCTACTTGTATTTATTTAGATGTTTTTGGAGTTTTTGCTTAGTGTTAAATAATGAGTTTAAGCAATAATCAAGGATTTAATGTACTTATTACACCATCCTAATAGAAGGATAATAGATGAGAACATTTAAGCTGAGGAAGGCTCCTCAACTTAATCCATGATTAGGGATTAATCTCATGACAAAACAAAGCCTTTATTAAAGTGGATTTTAGTTAATGGTAAGATTAAGAAGTGAATTTTATGGTTTGTAAGACAACTTGAGGGGGACTTGTCCATTAATACTAGGGTTAGTCCTTCTTAACCAATTAAGGAAGAATTAGAACCCTAATGCAAGGCCCAAGTTACAAGCTTGATGTCTTAGTGATTATTAGGTGAATTGATTAAAGGGTTTAAACACATTAAGGGTTTAACACTTAGGATTAAAGTTATACACTCCATCCTAATAGAAGGATACAGGCATAACCCTAATCACAAAGCCTTAAAACCTTTAAGGTTTAGTCCTTGATTATGAGATGAGAAGAGGACTCAAAGATGACACAAAGGTAAACTAATGGGGGGACTAATCAAAACCCTAATTATTGTCATGCTTGGGTGTTCCTATGGTTTGTAAGGCTTGCAAGAGATCTTCAGAGAAGCCACCAATGGAAGAAGCAGATGAAAGGAGGAGAAGCAGAAGAAGCAAGTTACTTACTTCACTGAAGAAGATAAGTGTTGCACCCCAAAATTTGCCCTCACAATACAAGAGTTTGTGTGCTAAGAAGGTTCACAAGGTTCACAAGACCTTTCATGAGGTTCATGAAGTCTACAAGACACTTTATGAAGTTCACAATGTTCATAAGACCTTCCATGAGGTTCACAATACTTACAAGACCTTTCATGAGGTTCATGAAGTCTACAAGACACTTTATGAGGTTCACAAGGTTCACAAGACCTTCCATGAGGTTCACAAGGTTCACAAGACATCTTATGAGGTTCACAAGACATCTCATGAGGTTCACAAGGTTCACAAGACCTCTCATGAAGTTCATGAGGTTCACAAGATTCACAATTAGTCAGAAGATTTGACATTTCCCTCAGATAATGCATCCTCCTAAGCAGTGCATCCAAAACTAGGGTTTTGACTTTAATCAGGCTAAATGGACTTCCAAGACTTCAAGTGAGCTTCATAACATCTTATATGTGTGTAAGAGCCCCCATGACAAGTTTCAAGACTTTTCTCAGAAGTTTGCTCAGTCAGATGATCAGATAAGTCAATATTAGTCAAAGCAGTTAAAAAGTCAAACTGAGGTCAATTGTGGTCAAACCAAAGTCAAACTTCATGATTTTTTGCCAACATCAAGTATATGAAGTAAAATTCATCATTTGATCAAGGGTTGATCATGATTCATCAAGGATATTTCAGATCATCAAGAATCATGAGTTTCTAAATTAGGGTTTCCTCAGTAAAAGTCAACTGAACTTTGACCAGCCCTAACTTTCACATGCTTCATCACCAATTCTCCATCAAAAGCTCATTTTGAAGGAAATTGAATTCTCTACAACTTTGTGTCTCACAAGCCAAGCCCAAAAATGATTCATTTGGAAGGTATGAGCTAAGACATTATAGGTCCTTTTGAAAGTCAACAAAAAGTCAACAACTTCAAAAGGGCATAACTTGAGAATGGTAAATGATATGGACATGAAACCAGTGGGGTTGGTTAGAGGACTCTTCAAGCTTTCCAAAATGTCCAAAAACACCCTCATAGCATTAAAATTGAAGGATGTGTGCCCTTGCAAAGTTGGGAAATTTTAGGGAAGTTTATGAAGCAAATGGAGGTTTAAAACCAAATTTTGCTAAGTGGGCTGAACTTATAATGACCCAAGGCAATCCATGACATCATGCACGAAAATTCTTTGATATTTTCATAATTTTTATTTTATTTAATTAATTTATTATGATTTTTTATACTAAAAATCATTTTAAATTTAAATAAAATATTAAATGTGAAGATTTAAAATTATTTTTGGTTCTAGAAGGTCATGAATTCAATATGGATCAAATTGATACAAAGATAATGTTGATTGGCTTGAAATAGAAAGTGTTTATGCAAAAATATTTGAATTTCAAAGCTTATCTTTCTCAATCTTTTTGGATCAAATCTTTCAAACAATTACCAAGTTTTCTGACCTAAATTCATCATACTATAAGTACATGACATAACCCTAATCATAGAAGACGAATTTCCAGCCTCAAAGTGTAAGTTTCAAATTTCAAAAATCATCCAAAAAACCAATTTTCGGTTTCATCCATTCAAGAGGTTTCAAGGTATTTTGAGAACATAGCAAGCTTCCCTGGACATCCTTGAATCGAAACCAATCACTACATTGCATCATAACATGATACATTAAGAAATCCGAATCGTTTTTGTTCACTTTCGATTTTTTCTTGTTCTTGCATTTTCATGTAATATTAATCAAGTTTGACTGTTGGTTTGTGTTTAGATGAGTGCAGGGATGAATTCTGGGCAAGTGGATTGATGATTTAGTGGCCAATTCGTGAAACACCATTTTAGGGTTCATACCTAACGAATTAGGGTTTCATAATTTAACAACCATAAATGAATTTTGAGACCATAAATCAACTCAATGAACTGTTTGGATCATGTTGGTGTAATTAATTTGATGAAATTGTACTTGTATGATGATGTATGAAATTCGCAGGTTTAAGAACGTATGAGAATTCGCAGGTGTTTTCCCAAGTAATTTCGCAGGAAATCCTACGAATTCAAGGAAGAAGACGAAGTGGGCTGCGCGCGAAAAACAAATTCAAAATTTTGTTTTAAAATATTATGTATTGTTTCTGTTTATTAATCACACATGAGCGTGTGTCCCAGTGGTGAATGTATGCGCGCAGGGAGGCAGTGTCCTGAGTTTGAATCCTGGCTTCCACAAATTTTTATTATTTTTCAGCTTAACTATTAGTTTTAATATATTATGTATTATTGTTGTTATACTAACAGGTGCGCTCTCCCAGCTGGAATGGTTAAGGTGTTTGTGTGATGTTTGAAGGTCCTGGGTTCGATTCCCCCCCAGGCCTTTTTGTGTTGTTTTATTTTTCATGATATTTTCAGGTTTACACAACAAAAGCAACTGGACTCCCTCCTTTGTCACCTGCGCGCAGGCCAGCCCAATGGTTGTTGTTGATGGCCTGAGTGTTTGAAAGCAAGAGGGGGTGGGTTCAATTCCCAGCCAAGGTAAGTTCCCTTTTTTTTTCTCTCTTTTATTTTTCTGTTTTAATTAATATTATTATTTGTTTTCTTAATTAAAATTAGTGAATAATTAAATTATAAACCTAATCTTTTTTAATTCTAAAATTTTCATAAACCCTAATTCATCTTTATTAATTCTAATACCTTTTTTTTTATTATCATAGAAATGTTAGTTTATTTTATTATATAATTTAAAAATAGTTCTTATTTGTAAATAATTAAGTTAACCCTAATTTTATTTTTCATAATCCAAAATTTTCTTTTATTTAAAATTTAATCTTATTATAATCTTTAATTTATTATTTATAAACCTTCATCATATGTATATATTATACAATTTGTTTATAATTTAAATCTTATATATAAATATGCTTAATACTAAAATTTTGTTAATTATAATTAAATTCCATAAATTGTTTATAATTCAATTTTGTATGTAAATAATTTTATTGTATGTTTAAAAATATGTTAAAAATTGCTAATTTAATTTTCATAATATGTTCATAATTAATTTAATTTTTATAATTTACATATAATTCAAAACTTTCTAATAATTAATTGTTCATGTTTTCTTATTAACCTTAAATAATTGTTTATATAAATTTTAATTATTATAATATTTTTGCTTATTTCATTATTATTATTATTATTAATTATGTTTGTATGATATTTTATTATTACTAACCACATTGTGATTATTTTTATTATTTTCACTAACCCAATTATTATTATTATTATTTAATATTTTGCTTATTTATTTAAATTGCTTTTATTATTATTATGTAATTGCTCCTTGGTGTAATATTTAGTAATAATGTTTTTATTTATATTTTATGTTATGGTTAGTAAATAGGGAGTGTAACATGTATGTTTATTTAAAATTAATTTAGCTCATTAAATTTAAAGATAAATATTAAAATTGTACACTCACACACGTAAGTCGATCTTTGATCGTCATCTCACTTCCTTAGGGATCCCTCTCATGTTGCCTAATCAAAAGGTCAAGTAGGGTGTATAAAGCAAAAGTCCCTCAAATTCACATCATCTAGTCCCTTAACAAGTAAAAGATCAAGTCCCTTTCGAATGTTGCCTTCGTAATGATCTTGTCCCTTTCGAATAAAGATGATAGTCCCTTCGAATTGCTTATACACCCCACAGTTGCCTAAATGAACAAATGTCCCTTCACTTGTCCCATACATCCAAGGTAATGACTACCTATTCCTTAATAATAGGGATAGTCTTACCATTTAAAGGATCCAAGAACAGAAAAGACTTAAACTTAGGGTAGGTTCCTCATAGTTACTTGCTCACTCTTCAAAACTTTTCAAACACTTCACAATTTCAAACAAAAATTTTCAAAACAAAGGTTTATACGCATCCGTACATGGGTCATTATAAATACTTAAGAAAATTTCTATTCACACACTTCACATTTCAAAAACATTTTAAAGTGAGCTAAGTAACTAAGAGCCCATGGATAACCATGGATGTAAAGGGTGCTAACACCTTCCCTTTACATAACCTACCCCCCGGACCCAAAAATCTTTTAAAAGGTCTTTCCTGTTCTTTTATGCCTTTCCTTTGGATAAAATAAAAGTCGGTGGCGACTCTTGCTATCCGCAACATAACTAAAGTCAGTTCTCCCACCGTGTTACAATAAGTAACTTGGAGGAAGAAAGTGAATGATGAACATGAATGAGCAAGCTCACTCCAAAGCAAATGAAAAAATGCAGCAATGATACATAAGAAGAATGAGAAAAGAAATGAGAAGTGAAGGCAAATTCACTTGTCAAGTTACTTACCACCTGAAAAGGTTAGCATAAAGAAAGGAATGAAATGAAAATGAAATGTATGCAAAGGTAAAACCAAAACCAGAAGAAAACATATGATGAAAATGATGCTATGATATGATGCAAAGGTATGTCAAGAGTTATGAATGATCATATAAAGGATGGGAATGCAAATGAGGCATGTAAGAAGCATGAAAGTTCATGAAAACTTATGAAATGTAATGGATACATAACATGGAAAATGGATGATGAAATGATCAAACATGATTCTAATATGTCCTAAGAGGTCTTATATGTCACTTGGATGCACAACATGTCATGGCAAGTTCAAGTATGCAAGCATGTGAAAGATGAATGCAAATGAAGGAAAAAATTAGGGTTTATATATAACATGCAATGCAAAATTCAAAACCAGAAGCAAGACATGAGATAAAAAATTGAAAATAGGATCAAAGGTACCTTAAATCTATATAAGTTCACTGCCCAAAGGGGAAGACCTAACTCTTTACCTAAGGATAGTTATGATTTTCCTAAGTTTGCTAGGGTTTTAAGGGACTTTAAAAGGAAAAATGAAAAACAAATTGAAAAGGGAAGATAAATTCATGCCAATTTTATCCTAGAAACTAAATGACAAAAGGAATGCAATGCAAAAAGAACCATCATTAAACTCTTCATGGTTTGGCAGAAAGAATTTTTCTAATTTAGGGTAAAAATATTGATTTTTAAGAACCCTAAATCCAAAGAAAATGTCAAAATAGGTCAAGAACCAAAAAGAAATTTGTGTGAAGGGTTTGATAATGTCTCTAAATGTATCAAGATGAAATGTGATTTTTTTGGTGATTTTTAGAAACTTAAATGGTATTTTAATTAATTCTCATTAATTAATTAAAATAAACATTTAAATATTTTAAAAATACGAATTTTATGCAAAAAATAAAATAAAAATTCTTTTCAGAATGAGAAAAATATTTGAAATGGAAATGCAAAAGATAAAATTTTTTGAAAGTGTTTTTCTATTTTTAATAAAATGGTGAAGAAATGCAATTAAAATGAAAATTAAATTGTGAATTAATGGAAGTATGCTGATCTAGTGGTCTAGATTCAAATACAAAGGGGAGGGAATTGACTTCGCGCGCAATCCAAAGGCCAGAATTCAAACTTCACTAATTATGATTAAAACCCTAATATGAGCACTAATTACTTTCAGGTGACCGGAACAGTGTTCCGGTCATCTTCTCCGGCTAGCCAAACATGCTATCTCTCTCCATACGCAACCCCAAGCCCTCAAATTTCCAGAAATGATCCTCACATCAATCCCAACAAGAATCACACAAAAAAAATCATTTATTCATCATCATGAACACGAATCGAAGCAAAACTGAAAACATATCAGAATTTTCAGAAGCTTGTGAAATGCTTAAAACTCAACCATTTTCGAAACAAAACATATCATGGTAATCAGGGGAACACATAGAATCATTCTATAACATAAAATGAAGGTTCTGGAAAAATAAATGCCATGGCTACCTGAAGTGAAGCTTTCAACCCAGGAGCTTTCTGACCAGTTCTTTGCCTCAAATCAACTCCAATGACTCCCCTCAAGAGCTTGCAATGTTTGTCTGGAGTTTAAATGGCCCCAAAATGAAGTTGGCAGAATCTCAGTTCAAGGGATGTGAAAATCGTGTTTTGGATATGGTGTGTTTCAAGGAAAAATGAAGGGTGGGAAATGATCAGTGATGAATGTGTAGTTGAATGGTGGAAGAAGTTTTGATGTTTGTTGGCTGAGTTATGAGATTCGATAGCTTTTGCAAGTTTGAGGGATTTTGTGTATGCTGAGGATTCTCAAGTGTTAGGCTGCAATGTTGTGTGCTTTGGCTTGGTTTTGATTCACATAATAAGCTGTGATAGGTCAGAGGGTGAGTGGTGGCCTCTATTGATTGGTATGGGGCAAAATGCATAAAGTCAAGAGTTGGTGTACTTGAGGTATGGGCACATGGCAGGCCAAGGACAATGGGGTTTCCTGCGCAGCTGACTTTAGGGAGGTCCATGGGATCAGTTTTGAGGCAAGGCAGCAAGTTGAATGAAGTTTGTGGGTGATTTTGCAAATTATGAAGGTTTTGGCCCCTTTGAGAAATCTTAATGATCAAGGCATGAAACTTGAGAAATCTTTGGGCAATTCTGAATTTTATGTCATGTATGATGTTTGTGCAATGCTTAGACATCAATTAGAGGTCACAAATTGCCTTGGTATGAGTTTTTGCAAGTTTCCCTCTTTGGTGCTCAAGTGAAATTTTGTGATTTTTCCCAACTTTGCAAAGCCATAACTTGAGTTCTATGATGAATTAGGTCAAGTTCTTGTACTTTTTGAATAGGGAATGATCCAATCTACAACTTTCATGACCAAGAATTTTTCATTTGAAGCATTTTTGAATCAAAAAGAGGAGGTTGAAAAACTTTCCCAAAATGGCAAGTTCATTATAAGTCACTTTCCCAAAATGGCAACTTTGCAAATGACTTGAAATTCTTCAATTTTGTGAACTTCTAACTTCTTCTAAGATCAAATAAAGATCATATACACCCAAAATGATGGAGAAGACCCTTTGGTTGGATGATTGGGGGCCTCAGATGCCCTGATTTTGCCCTGACTTGCTCAAGAAGTCATCTAATGACCAAATGCCTTCCCCATTGAATTTCTTCATGAAAATTGGTATGCATGATCCTTACATCATATAGTGACCAATATAAACAAGAATGACCAAAAAATTTGGAGTTATGGCCTATGAAACCAAAACCCTAATTTCAGGCCATCAGTGCAGTTAAACCTGGCTCTGCTTCCATGCCTTTCCCAGTTCTTGTGATTTTTTGACCTTCTTGATCTTGTGAGGATATGGTATGATGATTGAACATACATGTACCCTCTTGTGATGATTGAAGACCTTTGGAGTGGCTCAAATGGCTCAGGGATTGCTCAGATCACAAACCCTAGATGCAGATGACTTTGAACCAATGCAGTGAAGCAAAAATGCAATATGAGGTGATATGATTGAACTTATGCAAATGGAAAGATCACAAGCCATGGTGAAATGAGTGAGGGAAAATTTGGGGTGTTTACAGTTATCAGCATTAAGGCTCCGCATGAGAAACCTTCTTAACCACAAATGGTCCCTCATAGTTGGGTGTCCACTTGCCCGTGTGATCTGATTGAGGAGGAGGGATCCTATTCAACACTAAGACATCGGGTATGTAGCATCGAGGCAACACCTTCTGGTTGAATTCCTATTTCATTCTCCGTTGATACAATTGTCCATGGCATACAACTGCTATCCGTTTCTCCTTGATGAGGCTCAACTGGTTGAATCTGGACTGGAGCCACTCAGCTTCATCAAGCTTAACGTCCATCATTATCCTTAATGAAGGGATCTCGACTTCAACTGGTAGGACTTCCTCCATACCATACACTGGAAAGAACAGGGTTGCCCTTGTTAAGGTGTGCACAGATGTTCGGTACCCATGCAATGCGAATGGCAACATCTCATGCCAATATTTATATGTCACAACCATCTTATGTACTATATTTTTGATGTTCTTGTTGGACGTCTCAACGACGCCATTCATCTTCGGGCGGTACGGAGAAGAGTTGTGATGTTCGATTTTGAAATCCCTACACAAATATGCAATCATCTTGTTATTGAGATTGGAACCATTATCAGTAATTATTCTTTTGGGTATTCCGTATCGACAAATGATATCCCTCTTTATGAATCGGGACACAACCTTCTTGGTCACATTAGCATATGACGCCGCTTCTATCCATTTGGTGAAGTAGTCAATGGAAACAAGGATGAAGCGATGACCATTAGAAGCGGTAGGCTCGATATTTCTGATCATATCGATGCCCCACATGACAAAGGGCCAAGGTGAAGACATGATGCTCAATTGATTGGGAGGCACATTCACCTTATCAACATAAATTTTACACTTATGGCATTTACGGGGATACTTGCAGCAATCGGATTCCATGGTTATCCAATAATACCCCGATCTCAAAAGTTTCTTCGCCATAACGTGTCCCCCAACATGGGTACCGAACGATCCCTCGTGAACTTCTTGCATTAACATGTATCCTTCGTGTCTATCCACGCATCTGAGTAAGACCATATCGATGTTCCTTTTGTAAAGCACATCATCCTGATATAAGAAGAACCCGCTTGCCAACCTCCTTAAGGTCTTCTTATCTTTGTTGGATACCCTATCGGGTATTCTTGAGATTTCAGAAAATGCTTGATATCGTAGTACCAAGGCTTATCATCATCAACACCGTCAGCTAAAAACACATAAGAAGGCCTTTCAAGGAAAGAGACCACGATTCTAGGCACGTAGTTCCACTATTGAAACTTTAATCATGGATGACAAGGTTGCTAGAGCATCATCGAATTGATTCTCTTCATGAGGCACACAATGAAGCTTGACTTTAATAAAGAAATGTCAACATACTCCTAGTATAATCCCTGTAAGGAATCAAATGTGGTTGATGAACAAGCCACCTTACGTTAACTTGATTTATGACCAAAGCTGAATCACCAAAGATGTCGAGGGTCTTAATTCGCAAATTACTTGACCCCTCGATCCCCATTATACAAGCTTTGTATTTTGCCTCATTGTTGGTGCACTCAAACGTCAATCGGGCAGTGAAGGGCATGTGGAATCCTTCCGGTGTGATAATAACAACACCAACTCCACTATCATTCATGTTAACGGCCCCATCGAACATCATATTCCATTTGGATTCAGGGTTTGGCCCCTCCTCCAGGAGTGGTTCTTCACAATCTTTCGATTTGAAGAACATCATGTCTTCATCAGGGAACTCAAATCTCATTGGCTGATAGTCGTCAATCGGTTGTTGAGCCAGATAACCTGATAATACACTTCCCTTGATTGCTTTCTGAGAAGTATACTGGATGTTGTATTCAGTTTAAATCATCTGACAACGAGCTACCCTTCCGGTCAAAGATGGCTTCTCCAAGATGTACTTGATAGGATCCATTTTGGATATCAGTAGAGTAGTATGAGTCAACATCTATTGTCTTAGTCGGCGAGCAACCCATGCCAAAGCGCAACAATTTTTCTCGAGCAGTGAATATCTTGTCTCACAGTCGGTAAACGTTTTGCTAAGGTAGTATATTGCATGCTCTCTTCGACCAGACTCGTCATGTTGACCGAGGACGTAACCCATTGATCCTTCAAGTACTGTAAGGTACATAATCAAAGGTCTCCTTGGAACTGGGGTTATGAGGCTTGGCGGTTCTTGCAGATATTCTTTGATTTGGTCGAAAGCCAATTGACAGTCACCGTTCCACCTAATGGCCTGATTCTTTCTCAAGAGTTTTAATATTAGTTCACACGTATCTCTTAGGTGAGATATGAACCATGCAATGTAGTTCAATCTTCCTAATAAGCCACACACTTCCTTCTCAGTTTTAGGCTCAGACATCTCTTTAATTCCTTTTACCTTTGTATGGTCGACCTAAATCCCCTTTTCACTTACAATGAAGCCCAGCAGCTTATCGGAGCGCACTCTAAAGGTACAATTATTCGGGTTCAACCTCAGTCTGAACTTTCGCAGTCTGTCAAACAGCTTGGCCAGTTTGAATAAGTGCTCTTCCTCAATTTGCGACTTCGAAATCATCTCATCCACGTAGACCTCGATCTCGTGATGAATCATGTCATGGAAGAGAGTCACCATTGCCCGTTGGTAAGTTGCTCCAGCATTCTTCAAACCAAACGACATTATTTTGTAGCAGAAAGTTCCATAAGAGGTGATGAATGTAGTTTTCTCCATATCATCTGGCGACATTTTGATCTGGTTATAGCCCGAAAAGCCATCCATGAAGGAAAACACCGAAAACTGAGCAATATTGTTAACCAACACATCGATGTGAGGCAACGGGAAATCGTCCTTGGGACTAGCTCTGTTTAAGTCTCGGTAGTCGACACACATCCGAACTTTTCCATATTTTTTGGCATTGGCACAATATTGACAACCCACGTTGGATAACTCGTAACAACCAAGAATCCAATGTCAACTTGTTTTTGAACCTCTTCCTTGATCTTTATCGCCATGTCAGTTCGAGTTCTTCGCAGTTTCTATTTTACTGGCGGGCGGTCTTCACAGAGTGGCAACCTATATACTACATATATGTATCTAACCCTGGCATATCCTGGTAAGACCAGACGAATACGTCAATATATTCACGGATCATGTCAATCAATCGGCCCTTCACGGATTCCTCTAAGGCAGCCCCGATCTTGACTTCTTTCTTCACCTCTTCGGTGCCCAGGTTTACAACCTCAATGACCTCCTTATGCCGTTGAATCTCCCTTTCCTCTTACTTAGGCAATCTGGCTAACTCCTCGGGTAATTCACAATCTCTCTCACCTTCCTCGTCAGATAGGTATATCGGATTGTCGAAGTCATAACGAGCCATAGCAAGATCGTTATTGACGAGACCTATTGGGGTGCATCTGCATGAACGATGATTCATGCTATATTTTAGAGAGTGGGAAAATTATGAAAATGGAAAATGCACATTGCCATTTATTGTGTGAAAAATGTAAAATGAAGGACATGGAATACTATGAATGAATGCAAAAACGTCCATTTTATTGATGATTAGTATTGCAAATTGAAACAATGAAACCCTTATAATGAGCTATTATGCCTTGGGCAAGACATAGAGCTTTCATACAAGAATAAAACACAAGACAATTACTCTTTGTGCTGAGTAACAGTGATGATTTTTTCCGATGGCCAATTGTTGAGTTCCATTCCTGGGACACTCGACTTGATCCACTCATCAATTTAGCAGTCGCTATCTATTATGTCTTCATGAATAACACAGATACTATTGTGGTCCAACCATCCAGATCTGGAAAAAGTGATTGGACCTTTACAACCTCTGGCACGTTGATCTGATATTGAATGAGCAAGGTTGTAACCGATTCCGAACATATCCTCTTTCTTGGGAACCTCTGTCATCTTGCCCCAGCCTTCATTAACCCCTGATTCCACCAATTTCAGAGCTTTCTTATAGGATGCGATGGATACACCCTTCTTCTTCTCTTCCAAAAGGGATGTTGATGATGATGACATGGATTTAGTCTTGATTGGCTCGAAAGCCTGGCACAGGGTCTCATATATCTCACCATCCATCTCCACGTATTTTAATGAAGATAGATGGCTTATGAAGATGTACTCCTCTCCACACAATGTGACAATTTTTCCTTCCCAAACGAACTTTAGCTTCTTGATGGAGAGTTGAGGATACTGCCCCAGCAGCATGAATCTAGGGAAGCCCGAATAAACAAATGTATGCCAGCTGAATGTCCATGACATAAAAGGCCGTGTTGAACGCTTGTGGGCCTACCTTGATCGGTAATTCCACTTCTCCAAAAACTGACATTTTTGACTCATCAAATGCTCTAACTACCAAGTTACTTGGCCTGAGCACCACTCCATCGTAATCCAGCTTTATTAACGCCTTCTTTGGAAGAACATTTAGGGAGGACCCTGTATCCACCAACACATGGAAAAGCACATCCCCTTTGCATTCCATCGAAATGTGTAAAGCTCTTTTGTGATTGCACCCTTCAGTGGTTAGATCAAGATCTGAGAAGCCTAATCTGTGACTAGCGTTCATGCTAGCGACCACCATCTCGAGTTGGTTTATTGATATCTCTTGTGGCACATAAGCATTATTCAGAATTCTCAGCAAATCCTTTATGTGGGATTCAGAACACATCAGTAGTGACAAGACCAGGATCTTTGAAGGAGTCTATTGCAAATGGTAGACTATCTAGTAGTTGCTCTTCTTTATGATCCTCAAGAATTTCTCGACCTCTTTGTCAAAGTTAATGTCCGGATCTGACACAGGAACATCATTTGCCATAACTTTCTTGCCCTTGGCCTTAGCATGGGCTTTCGCACTATCATTTGGTGGCGCTGTGATGTTCTTCAATGTTTGAGGCGCAAACAATCTTCCACTCCTCGTGAATCCACTGACTCCCGCATTTTTGACCTGATGCGGAGCTGCGTTGGAGGTGGTTACATCTTCTTTACAATAAACTTCTGCCCCATAATTCCATGGGATAACTTTCTCAATTTGATACGGAATAGGCCCTGAAGTGGTGAACGTGACTTATGCTACTCTAGCTGGAGCCGGAATTTTGACTGGGGTATATTAGATAGTAACCGTGGAAACTTCATCTTCTTTAACAACCCAGTCAAACTGGATGCTTCTGTCATCAATCATCATCTGAATTCCTAACTTCAACTTGTCACATCCATTGGTAGATCCTTCACATTCTGGATAAACTTCCCCACAACCTGGGAATATACCTTTCTTTGCCAAATAGCCATTTACTGCTAGTAGTGGAGTCTTCAAGGAATTAACATCATAAACCATATTCAAACAATCACCATAATCTACATCTCCCACATTTCTTCCATGTGGCGGCATGGGGTTTTGCAAGACATTCAGGGTAGGAGCAAAGTTGATCGCCTTGGAGTCTAACATATCCTGGACCAGGTGCTTGAAGGCTTTGCAATTCTCCACAGTATCCTTTAGAGCTCCATAATGAAGCTCACAATGGGCATTAGCATCATACCCTTCGGGGATCTATCCAGGTTTTGGAGGTTATAAAGTTCGCAGTTGAATCATTTACAACTGGAGGAGATTCTGAAACAACTATGAATATGACATTGGCGGAGTTTCGAATTTTCCATCTCTCGGCCTGATCGGATAGTATGATCTGGAAGCTTTTTGTGGCTGATAATTTTGTTGACGTTGTTGTGGTGGTTATTGTTGTTGTTGATTGGTGGCAACATGAATAGTGACACATGCAGCTTGATAATAAGTACCCTGATTTCCTCTCTTCTCTACAAGTACATTTCCCTAGTTTCGCCTTCCCTTCTTTTTGCAAAGGGCTTCTTAGTCCCGGAAGTAGAAGCTCCACCATTCTGGATCTTTCCTTGCTTCATCCAATTTTCAACCCGTTCACCGGTCAAAATAATATCAGAAAACCCACTTGAAGAAAACCCTGCTAGTCGTTCCATGAAAAGCCTTGGAAGGGTATCCATGAACAGATCCACCATTTCTCTTTCGAGAAGGGGTGGTTGTACTCTCGAAGTCAACTCGTGCCACCTTTATGCGTACTCTTTGAAACTCTCAGAATATTTCTGGGACAAGCTCTGCATCTGAGTTCTGCTCGGAGCCATATCGATATTATATTGATATTGCAGGAGGAAATCCTCTCCTAGTTCCTTCCAGTTGCGCATAACAGTCCGCTCTAACTTCATATACCATTCAAGAGAACCTCCAGACAGGCTATCCTGAAAGAAGTCTATCCATAGTTTTTCATCTTTGGTATAGGTAGCTATCTTGCGATAGTAAGCCTGAAGATGAGCCCTAGGACAGGAGCTCCCATTGTATTTGTCAAATCCAAGGGCCTTGAACTTCGGTGGGATGATCAAACCTTGCATCAATCCCATGTCAGAAACATCAATACCCAGGGTGTCTCTGCACTCAAGAGCTCTGACCTTCTCTGCTAGCATATGAAAATCCTGATTATTGCCCCCATACCAAATCCCAAATCCCCGTTCATCAAAGAGAACTGGTCGGCCTGATGATCCTCCACATTATGAATTGGAATAGGAATACCCTCTGGAGTAGGAAGCACACCGTCTCTGGTTGGAATAGTAGTGGCATTAACTGGATTGCCTTGTGCATCCAAAGTAACTCCGACGACGGGAGGGTCCACCTGCGGTTGATCAAGCTTCTGGACGGCAACATTCAACTCGTGTTGCTCAAGAGCGACCCCATGCATCATGTTCAGCTTGAACAACGTCCATAATGTTTCTTTGATTGCGACAGGTGGCGTACTGGTGAAGACGACGATTTATGTAACACCCCACTTCTACCCGGCGGAAATTCATAAATCAGAGTGTAAATCATCAATATATAAATAGGTGTCACATTTTCAACTTTTATAACCACAACAAATATCAACTATACATGTAGACACATAACACTTAAAACACCGGGTGACAAAATAACAACATATTTATTCTTTAAAAAAATAACTTTTATTACCAACAACGGGTTCATCATTTCAACCTATAACAACTTTATTTATCTATCATGACATCTTTCAACAACCTAACATTTTAGTCCATGTCACTACAACGTTCAACTACAAAAATAAACAACATATATCCAATAAACGTTAACCCCTGAGTGTTATGTATCAGAGCAACGACACCAACTTGACTATGAAGGTAAGCAACTCTAATCTGGAATACCTGGACGTTACCAACATAGGGCAACATTCAAACAGAAAGGGTGAGATATCTAACAATATAATCAGAATGTATGATAAATAACATATTAGATAAGATTTTATAAATCACCACCTCACAACACAACAACAACTTAAACAACGTAAAATACAACATAACAACGCAAAATACGAATCAGAAATGCAACTCAACAAATGCACAGGCATGTGGTACCATACGGAGTAAAACTCCTAACTTAAAATATGCCAGGTTATCGAGGCATCTGCAAGGCATAAGCCTTCAACTTAATAATTTTGTCAATCCAGACCAATGTGGTGAGCATCTGCTCCAACTTTAAAATGCAATGCGACTCAACATGATTATCATCCAACAACGTCTATAACAACATAACAACATCAACAATCAACATTGGCATAAAGGCCTACAACTTAGCATCTTTGGCCAAAGGCCTTCAACTCAAACGACAACTCAACATTGGCATTACGCCTGAAAACAACAACAACTATAACAAAATGACTTTGTCTCAATGACCTGCAATTTATCAACAACAATAAACGATACAACTTGGCAACTACAACACCCAACTATACAACGTAACAACGTAAAAACACTAATGACAACGACATAACATCGGCTCTACGCCTTAAAATTAATTCTACAACTAAGAAAACGCGACGACATAGTCCTCAACCAACAACTTATCGACTAGCCTATTACTAAGTCTCTTCTAACTCCATACCAATAACCAATTATCAAACCTGCTACTGAGTCTATAGTGCTCATAAATCAGGACAATTCAACTTATTAAGCAGTACCGGCAATTCCATGTATTCGACATAGTTATAACGAAAATAAATTCACCAAAGTATCTACCAAATTATACGAACCACTCCGACGAATTTCATCTCATTCCGGACGACTAACTTTTCCGCTCAATTCTACTTATTCGACTAAATTGACACCGTTTCACCCTCTAGTATTACTACTATAAGACCCTATTGTTTCAGTTACTTTAACTCACTACTACAATAGTTTTCTTCTATTTGACGTCAATCCCAACTCCATTTCAGCAATGCTACTGCAACTTAAAGCCAGTCACATTATTCATATATTTCTTGACTCGTTGGCTACTCAAATCCACAATTAATTCATCACTATGATCCTAATTCTTTTAAATTAAACTCTAAAAATTAGTTAATAAACTTAAGGAACATATCAGCATTGAAAGTCCAAGGGATACCAGTAACCCAAAACAAACTGCCACCAACAGACAACACACATACCAAAAAACAAGAGAATCCAAAATTTGTCAAGGTGAATCTCTATTTCTCTCCTTCTGCGTTCTGTAACTCCTTATACCAATTCCAATTATTCTCAGCAACAGTTCATAACCACACAACACAATCTTCTTAATCATCTACACGACTTATTCATCACCAATAATTAATTCAACACAGATTAATCCTTTTATCAAATCAGCAACTTATGAATTTCAACAATTTATTCAACCACACTACAACCAATGGACAACAATAATTTATACAACCCATCCCAGATGTTTTCATCATACACACCCGATTAGAGAGTTAGAATCCCACCCTTACCTTTGGATTTAAGGCGACTCTAACAATTTGATCGGAACCTAAATTTTCCTCTCCCAAGCACTTCTTGTAACCTCTTGTTCTTCTCAACTTCACGTTCTCCTCTTTTCACTGATAACTCCCTTTTTCCCTTTATTCTAAATGTTTTATAATTATATTAAATCCTTAAAAATTATTATTGGGCTTAAATTACGTACCTCCCACAATTACTACTTTACTCACCATTAGGCCCACTTATTAAGAACAACACAATTCCACTTATTATTCTCCCAACAAATCAATTTAAATTTTAATCCAACTTATCAAGACACAACTTAATTAATTCAACTTAATCCAACTGACAACAATACAACTTAAATCGACTTAATCCACTTAATTCAACTTAAATCAACTTATTCGACTTAATTCAAACCAACTTAGCAACTTATCATAAACAACTTCGGCAATTCAACATATATCAACACTAATAATGCGAATATAATTAATTAAATAATTAATTAATAAATAGGGCGTTACAACTTTCCCCCACTTAGGATATTTTCGTCCTCAAAAATTTATCTGATACAACTATTCCAACTACACTATCCCATCCAACTAGTCAACTTTCATCCCCGAAGGCCATCCCACGCATAACACAAACAATTCAAAACATCGACAATGACAACAATACAACAACAACACGAATACTACTGAAGTAATACACTTGACAACTATCATTACAACACAACGAGTAACCAACTTAAGAATTCACCGGTTTAAGAACCAGGACATAACAACATAAGAACACACAACTTAAATATGACATCAACACAACCAGCTACCAACATTGTTGTTACTCATGCATGAACAACTGCACTACACCATGCATTCGCTGCGCACTCTGATTACTTTCACTATATAAAATCTACCAAGTTACTTCCAACTCAAAATTCACCAAAATCGACATAACCAAAACTCTCGACTCAACTCTTGGGAAATTTTGTTCCAATCGGTATTCTACACTTTCGTAGTTACCGAATACTTCAACTGAGATCCGTACGAAAACACCTCCAAACATTCAACATAATTCCCATCGACGACTACTTCCAAATCTTAGATAATACATACATATACTTCCAGGAATCCTCGATTTCTTCTCATACCGACACAATTCTTCATCACTTCTTATTTGAATCAACACAACCAAACAACTCACCTTCTCCAACCAAAAATCGGACTTTAATAAATCAACTTATAATTTCTCTTCTTTTGACACTTGTAACCCAATTATCGATTACTCATCCTGAATCGTAAAACATCGGAACATCCACAACGAACAACGGATATAACTAATCCAAATAAGTATGGAAGTTAAATCTCATACTCTCCACTTACTCTTTACAGCGTACCAACCACAGCTAAATTATCCAACATTCTTATCACATCATGGTCTTACATTACCATCAACTCTTTCCTTAAATCCTATCAAGAAAGCTTCAAGTCTCATGCCACTTGATTCATCACTAAACAACATCCTCAATATCCAGAGTTCAACTAAGAGTCTCCTTAATACCATTTAATCCAAATGAATCTTAATGATATCATCTTTAAATCCAATTAATACTATCATATAATAACCTGTATTGACAAAACAAACAATACCCAAGCACTTGACTTGATTTCAACCAGTTCAACATACATACCATACGAGTTGGCATGACACATCTATCCATCAAGTATGATTTGTCAACTCTCTAAGGCTTACCAACAAGCATAAACCATCATTACCTAACTACAATAGCGTACTTCAACTTGGGCCCAAAGCCCGTAAGCTAATGCTTTGTCAACTCTCTAAGGCTTACCAACATCTTCTTTGTTTCCTTGATTTCAACTTTGTCAATGATTACAAAGACATGCAAAATCCAAAATCCAATACGCATCCTCCTATACATGCTCGTAGCACAACACAACTTTAATTATTTTTCCAACACCAAAATCTCTATAACATCGAGTACCATCCAAATCGACTCGCCTCAATTGTAACTTTCATCAAAATTAGGAATTTTAATCACACAAATCAAACGTTCGTCTTCCTCTCAACATTATCATCACATACACTGAAACTTAGCTATCCTTATTCAACATAAATCACATCTCTATGATTTTCTGAAACTGTCGCATTCTTTCTAATACCTACATTTAATTCCTTATCAACATTTCACGCTCGTCTTCGTCTTCCTCAAATTTTCAACAATAAATGCTCAACTTCAAACACATTTATCTCTTCCAATACAGACCTTCCGAACATAAAATCATATTCCAAAATGAAAAGAATTTCATGCAGAATTTTCAGAACTTCAAGAATCACTAAAACCCGACTCACGAGTAAATAGTTATCCTCCTTGCAATGAGTCTGGTCAACAATTTTCGTATGCAGAATTTCCCAAAAATCAGCAGCAGATCCAAATATTAAAACGCGCTTATCTCCCGCATCACAAACCTCCTGAATGAAAATATTATATGCAAACTGTAGGGAATTTTGTAAGCTTTCCAAAACGTCCATAACCACTTCAATCAGAAACACGAGAAAAAAGTTATGCCTCTTCTCTTGACAGTTGTTACAAAATTCCAAAATCAGAATTTTGAGATTGATGAACATAAATTCCATCTCTCCTTCTTACTACAAAGGTCTACCATACATCTTCGCCTTTCATCCAACCACAAAGTTACTCTTTTTTAATCCAATTATACTCAAGGCATAATAATCCACTAACTTGATTCATCAACTTATCTTTTGTTTGGAATAAATCCTCTTTCTCCAAAATTTCCATCCAAAATCAACGCACTTCTTAAACCCGACCGATACGAATCTAGGAGTCTAAACTCTCGCCGGTCCACAACAACATTGTTCCAACAACCTTGCACTCATGCAATCAACATCAACTTTGAATCAATATTCGACATTCCAACAACCGCCCGGGAGTCAAGCTTCTCCCCCACTTAATTCCAACCAACACCTGCAGACAACGACTAAAACTAACAACAAGTACCGACAGTGTTTCACACACATGTCGCGCACTAAGGAATAGAAAAATTGGCCGGAAGGATCGACCTGCTCTTATACCACTAATGTAACACCCTAATTCTACCCAACGAAAAATCATAAATCAGAGTGTAAATCATCAAGTTATAAATAGGTGTCACATTTTCAACTTTTAAAACCACAACAAATATTAACTATACATGTAGATACATAACACTTAAAACACAGGGTGACAAAATAACAACATATTTATTCTTTAAAGAAATAACTTTTATTACCAACAACGGGTTCATCATTTCCACTTATAACAACTTTATTCATCTATTATGACATCTTTCAACAACTTAACATTTTAGTCCATATCACTACAATGTTCAACTACATAAAGAAACAACATATATCCAACAAACATCAACCCCCAAGTGTTATGTATCAGAGCGACGACATCGACATGACTACCAAGGTAAGCAACTCTAATTTGGAATACCTGCACGTTACCAACATAGGGCAACATTCAAACAGAAGGGGTGAGATATCTAACAATATAATCAGAAATTATGATAAATAACATATTATATCAGATTTTATAAATCACCACCTCACAACACAAAAACAACTTAAACAACGTAAAATACAATGTAACAACGCAAAATACGACTTAGAAATGCAACTCAACAAATTCACATGCATGTGGTACCATACGGAGTAAAACTACCAACTTAAAATATACCAGGTTATCGAGGCATCTGCTAGGCATATGCCTTCAACTTAATAATTTTGCCAATCCAGGCCAACGTGGTGAGCATCCGATCCAACTTAGAAATGAAATGCGACTCAACATGATTATCATCCAAGAACGACTATAACAACATAACAACATCAATAATCAACATTGGCTCAAAGGCCTACAACTTAGCATCTTTGGCCAAAGGCCTACAAATCAAACGACAACTCAACATTGGCATTACGCCTGAAAACAACAACAACTATAACAAAACGAATTTGGCTCAATGACCTGCAACTTATCAACAACAATCAACGATACAACTTGGCAACTGCAACACCCAACTATACAACGTAACAGTGTAATAACACAAATGACAACGATACAACGTCGACTCTATGCCTTAAACTTAATTCGCAAACTAAGAAAACGTGACGACTTAGTCCTCAACCAACAACTTATCGACTAGCCTATTACTAATTCTCTTCTAACTCCATACCAATAACCAATTATCAAACCTGCTATTGAGTCTACGGTGCCCATAAATCAGGAAATTCAACTTATTAAGCAATACCGGCAATTCCATGTATTCGACATAGTTATAACGGAAATAAATTCACCAACTTATCTACAAAATTATACGAACCACTTGTAAACACCCCAAATTTTCCCTCACCCATTTCACCATGGCTTGTGATTTTTCCATATGCTTAAGTTCAATCATAGCATCTCATACCACATTTTTTATTCACTGCATTGATTCAAAGTCATCTGCATCTAGGGTTTGTGATCTGAGCCATCCCTGAGCCATTTGAGCTATTCCAAAGGTCATCAATCACTTCAAAGGGGTCCATGTAGGTCCAAGCATCATATTATATCCTCACAAGGTCAATAAAGTCAAAGAATCACAAGAACTGAGAGAGGCATGGAAGCAGAGCCAGGTTTAGCTGCACAGATGACCTGAAATTAGGGTTTTGGTTTCAGAGGCCATAACTCCAAATTTTTTTGGTCATTCTTGTTTCTATGGATCTCTATATGTTATGAGGATCATGCATATCAATTTTCATGAAGAAATTCCATGGGGAAGGCATCTAATCAAGAGTTGACTTCTTGAGCAAGTCAGTTCAGAATCAGGGCATCTGAGGCCCCCAATGACCCAACCAAAGGGCATTCTCCATCATTTTGAATATTTATGATCTTTATTTGATCATAGAAGATGTTAGAAGTTCACAAAATTGAAGGATTTCAAGTCATTTGCAAAGTTGCCTTTTTGGGAAAGTGACTTGTAATGGAAACTTGCCATTTTGGGAAAGTTTTTCAACCTTCTCTTTTTGATTCAAAAATGCTTCAAATGAGAAAACTTTGGTCATGAAAGTTGTAGAATGGATCCTCCCATTTTCAAAAAGTACAAGAACTCATTCTAATTCATTTTGGATCAAAAGTTATGGCTTGTCAAAGTTGGCAAAAATCACTTAATTTTCACTTTTGTACCAAAGAGGCAAAGTTGCAAAACCTCATGCCAGGCCTTTATATGACTTCAAATTGACTTCTATGCATTACACAAACATGAACCATGACCTAAAAATCAGGATGCACCAAAGAACCTCCCATTTTCATGACTTATGCTTCAAGTAATCACAAAAGGGCAAAACTTTGTGAAATTTGCAAAACATCACATAAACCCTAATCCACTTGCTGCATTGCCTCTAATCCATTTCCATGGTTCTCCTTGATTCAAGCTGCAGCCAAGCCATGCCTTGTACCTTGACTGAAATGGCCCATACCTCTCTTACACAAAAAGTTGACTTTATGCAAAAAGACCCATACCAATCAAGCTAGGCCAGTAACAACTCTCTGACCTATCCAAGCTTGATACATGGACAAAATGAGACTCAACACATAGTACAACACAAGCTAAAACCTCCAAGAATCCAGCATCCTCAAAACTCACCTCTTATGCATTTTGTTTCGAAACTCATCACACAAGCATCAAACTTCCAAACAAACTTCATAGAATCACTCACCATGATCCTCTGATCATTTCCCAACCATTTCTTTGGCCTGAAACCCCCCACATCAAAAACATGATTTCCCTCCTCCATTGACCTGAGCTTCTGCAAACTTCCTCTAGAGACCATATAAACTTCAGCCAAGCATCAAAAACTTCTAAAGAGGATCATTGGAGCTTTTTTGGACCAAAGAAGCAGCCAGAAAGTCCCTGTTTCGAAAGCTCCAGTTCAGGTGAGCTCAAGAACTTTTTTTCCAGAACTTTAATTTCTTGTTATAAAATGATTCTATGAGTTGCACCGATCATCTGGATGTGTTTAGTTTTGGAAATGGTTAAGAAACAAGCATGTATTGACTGTCTGAAAGTTTGCCCGTAAAAATGATTTTGTTCATTTCTCTTGATTCATGAAAAATAAATGGTTTTTGTTGTAGGGTTTATGTTTAATGATGTTCATAGGTTGACTCTGGAGAGTTTTGTGAGGTTTTGATGCGTATTGAGTGAGATTGGGAAAATGGTTGGCCGGAGAAGATGACCGGAACACTGTTCCGGTCATCTGAACGTGTTTAGGGTTCAGATTAGGGCTTAATGACGTAATTAGTGTAGTTTGAATCTCAGCCATCCAGATGCGCGCGCTGGTCAATTCCCTCCCTTTTTATTTGAATATCAGCCACTGGATTGGATTACTTTCATTAATTCGTATTTTTAATTCATTTTAATTGTATTTCTTTCCACATTTTATTAAAAATAGCAAAATGCATCCAAAAATTCCCATTTTTTGCATCAAGGTTCTAAATATTTTTCTCATTCTGAAAATATTTTTATTTTTTATTTTTGCATAAAAAATTATTTTTAAATCATTTAAATGTTTATTTTTAATTAGTTAATGGAAATTAATTAATTAAAAATGCATTTAGGTATTTAAAAATCACCAAAAAATTCTCATTGCATTTTAAAACATTTAGAAACATTACCAAACTCTCAAAGCAAATTTCTTTTTGGTTCTTGATGCATTTTGACCATTTTCATTGGAATTAAATTCATTTTAAAGTAATATTTTGGTTCAAACTTGGAAAAATCCATTCTGCCTAACCATTGAGAGTTTGATGATGGTTCTTCTTGCATTGCATCCTTCATGGCATATAGTTTATAGGATAAATTTGGTTTGAATTGATCTTCCATTTTCAATTTGTTTTGCATTTTTCATGATAAGGTACCTTAAAACCCTAATTGACTTAAGAAAATCATAACTTGCACTAGGTTAAGAGTTAGGTCCCCTCATTTGGGCAGTGAACTTGTGTAGGGTTAGGGTTCCTTTGATCCCATTTTCAATTTTTTATCATTTCATTTGCTTCTGATTTTGAATTTTGCTTTGTGTGTTGTGCATAAACCCTAATTTGTGCCTTCTTTTGCATCCATTTCTCATAAGCTTGCATTCAAGAACTTGCCATGACATTTTGTGCATCCACATGATTCATAATACATCTTAGGACATATTGAAATCATGTTTGGTCATTGCATCATCTATTTGCCATGCTTTTGCTTTCATTTGATGTCATAAGTTTTCATGAACTTTCATGTTTCTTTCATGTCTCATTTTCATCTTCATTGCTTGTATGATCATCCTCATCCTTTGACATGCTTTCATACCATCTCATAGTATCATTTGCATCATGTTTATGCTTCTGACTTTGGTTTGCATCATGACATTTCATCTCATTTGCATTGCATTCCATTCCTTTTGCTAACTTTTCAGGTGGTAAGTTATTTTAGGAAGTGAATTTGCCTTCACTTCTCACAATCTCTCTTCATCTCTTTTATGCATCATTGCTGCATTTTATCTTGTGTATTTGAGTGAGCTTGCTCATTCATGCTCTCTCTTACTTTCTTCCTTCAAGCAACTTGTCTTCTTAAGTGAAGCAAGTTGTTTTGCTTCTCTTTGCTTCTTTCTCCTTTCATCTGCTTCTTCTCCTGGTGGCTTTTCTCTTGAAGATCTCTTGCAAGCCTCATTAACCCTAGGAACAACCAAGCATGATAATAGTTAGGGTTTGATTAGTCCCCCATTTAGCTTTTACCTTTGTGTCATCTTTGAGTCTTCTCCTCTCATCACATAATCAAGGACTAAACCCTAAAGGCTTTAAGGCTTTGTGATTAAGCTTATGCCTGCATCCTTCTATTAGGATGGAGTGTATAACTTTAAGCCTAAGTGTTGAACCCTTAATGTGTTTAAATCCTTTAATCTATCCACCTAAAAATCACTAAGACATCAAGCTTGTAACTTGGGCCTTACATTAGGGTTCTAATTCTTCCTCAATTGGTTAAGAAGGACTAACCCTAGTGTTAATGGACAAGTCCCCCTCAAGCTGTCTTACAAACAATAAAAAACCACTTCTTCATCTTATCATTAACTAAAATCCATTTAATAAAGGCTTTGTTTTGTCATGAGGTTAATCCCTAATCATGGATTAAGTTGAGGAGTCTTTCTCAGCTTAAATGTTCTCATCTATTATCCTTCTATTAGGATGGTGTAATGGGTCCATTAAATCCCTGATTATGGCTTAAACTCATTACTTAACACTAAACAAAAAAATTCCAAAAACATCTAAATAATCATAAGTAGGTTAATGATCTTAATCCTACATCATGGTGATTAAGTGTGAGGTGTTTACTTCATACTTAAGGTATTCTCATTACCCCTAATCAGTGGGAGGATGTGATGAGTTTACTAACCCTTGGTTTAGGCTTAAGCTCATTAACTTATGACAAACCTCAAAAAGCAATAAAAGACTGAAAAATCAAAAACAAACAATAATCGTCTCCTCCGGGATTCTTTTCTCACCTCATTCACTTACAAACGAGAACTTGCTTCTTCCGTCTAATGCAAGACAGTTAGCACCTGAGCCAGACAGGTCATACACTTGAGCATAGACAAGTAAGCAGTTCACAAGTCAACTTACCTTTCAGTCTCTTTGAGTCGAACTACGGTGTTCTGACTTCCTCATTGCACGAGAGGATACGTAGGCATAACTTAATAGTTATTGAACAAAAGTCTCTGTATATTCCCCCTCATTCCAGCATTATTCTTTAAGCCTCATAGTCTTGAGCATTTCACTCTTGTTCTTACACTGGCACTTCTCTTATACACCTCACACTTCTTTTACAGTGACACTTGCATTCTTTCCAGCTTTGATACACAGATTGCACTGACAATACCCCTTTTAAAACACAAATCTTTTAAGTGTGGATCCCGTCGAGTACGGCGGACAATCTGGGTGCTAATACCTTCCCAGGTTGTAACCAACCCCCTTTCTCAATCTCTCTGGTTCGCGACCATCTTATCCATATCTTTCTAGGTCTATGCAGCATTACCTTTCCTTCGGGATAAAAATGCCTAGCTGGCGACTCTATTCATTCTTTCTCTTTTCGCCGACCGTTCGCGTCTGTACCCCTCTTGACCTGGTGTCATTTTGGTGGGAGCGACAGCTTGGCGAATCTGCTGGGGACCCTTATACTGTAACCAGGGCTTCTGGTTATTTTTGTGGGTTCCTTCTAGCGCTTGTTTGATTTGTGTTTACTGGGGTGTTATGTGTTATTTGTGTTTGTTCATATGCTTTATTTATTGCTTTATGTACAGCTTTATTTATTGCTTTCTTTACAGTCTTTCATATTTCATACTGTCATTATCATTGCTGGGTCTGTTCTTCTGTCTTGGTGGTTGGGGTTCCATTGAGAGTTTAAGGTCCTATACCTGGGACCTGAGTGACACCTAGGCTAGAGTGGTTCATGTTCTTTCCCATTCCATTTCGGTCTGGTGCGGGAATATGAAACACGGTTCAGATATGGGTTTCTTCTTGAGAACTCTGTGCTACAGATTTCCTGTAGTGCTAGGGCTATCTGGGAAGCCTGCTAAGTCTGGATGACCTTTATTATGACCTTCAGAAACTGAGGTGAATTAGAGGAGGATCTTTTATGGTTATTGTAAACACTGTACCTCCGGGTTAGAAGTGTTTACACTTCTCATAACTGATCCAAGTCTGAGGATCCTTGTTTTAGAACACTACCTGTGAGGGGGTTGGGCTGTTTACAGGTTTGCAGGTACCCTTGGCCACATCATACCCTGTTACTTGTTTTGATTAAGAGTACCTCACTTTGGACAGTTCTTGTGATTTAACCCTGGATTTGTGACTCTTTATTTGAGTCCCCCACCTTGGTTACTGGTTTTCTAAACCTCCATCTGGACTTCTTGAACATACATGGACTTTATATCAAGACAGATAGTCAGATCCAGCTTGATCACAAACCCTTGCATATCATTTGCATACATCATCATTGCATCATTTAACATTTGTTTATTTGTTTTTCAGGGTATCCATTTTATTATCTGGCTTGGTTTTGACCCCTTCATCTGCATAGACCTCTGTTCATCAGTTATCTGCTTCAGCTATCTTCATCAGTTGCCTGCTTCAGCTGCCTTCATCACCAGCACCAGCCTATCAGTGGCTTATCTCCAGTATCAGTCTTGATTCCTATCAGCACTTGTCTTTAGCTCTTCATCAGCACTCATGTCTGCACCCAGGAAGAGCAATATATCATATCATTTCTTTGAGCCTGTGTTGACTGGTATCAGAAAGGTCCAGTCACTTATCACCCCTGACCACATCCCTTTATTCAGAGAGCATTATGGAGGCATCCTAGATATGGTTATGGATCTAGACCCTTCTCAGAGGAGTATGATCCACACCTGCCTACAGTTTTATGACCCTCCTTTAAGATGCTTCACTTTCCCAAACTTTCAGCTAGGACCTCTGCTGGAGGAGTTTTCATCATTGATTGGAGTACCTGTCAGGGGTGGTGTCCCCTTCAACCCATAGATGACTCCTCCCAGCAATGGAGAAGTAGCAAAAGCATTGTACCTAGAGTCTACTTTGATTGAGCAAAACATGACAACAAAGGCTGGGATCCCTGGTTTGCACTTGGATTTCTTGATTTCTCAGGCCATCCTGAAGGCCTCTTTGGGAGAATGGAGGGAAGTTTGTGCATTGTTAGCCCTCAACATATATGGGGTTATACTGTTTGTAGATGAGCCCAAATTTGTCAGCAAGAATGCTATTCATCTTTTCCTTTTGAGGAACCCAGTACCCACATTGCTGGGAGATTTCTATTACTCCATTCATCAAAGGAATGAGAAACAAAGGGGGAAGTTGGTGAGATGCTGTGCTCCTTTGTTTCACACTTGGCTGCTCAAACACCTACCTAAGACAGATGCCTTCCTGAATCCTCACCAACAGAAGAATTGGGCTAAGAGGCTCATTGCCTTGACTTCAGATGACATCAGATGGTGCACCCAGAGCACCAAAGGCAAGGACATCATCACCAGTTGTGGGCAATACCCAAATGTACCTCTGATAGGAGTGAAGGGTTGCATCAACTACAATCCTTTTTTGTTTAAAAGGCAACTGGGCTATGCTTTGGTCCACCCTCCTAGAGTGCAAGATTTAGCTGAAACCCTGTATTGTGAGATAAAGCCTAATCTAGCTGTTGTCAGACAAGCATCCTGGGCTTGGGACAACATCCAGACAAAGGGGTGGCTATTCTTGGGAAGTGTAATAATGTTGCTTCAGCCCAGTACTATGAATGGTCCCATGCTAGAGCTCAGATCACTGGAATGCCTTTTACCATTGAGGACACACCTGGACCCTCCACAGTACAGCCAACAGCAACTGTCAGCCTGGAAGAATTTGAGAAGCTGAAGGAGAGGAATGAGAATCTGTCTCAAGCTCTGAAGAAGACTCTTTGGGAAAGGAGTGATGGTCGTCTAGACATTGAGAGGTTGGAGAAGCTTAGGGTGGAGCATCTGGCCAAGATTGAGAAAACAGAGGACTACATCAAGAAATCAAGAGCTGGGGAGCAAATATTGAAGAATGCCTGTAAGGAGGCCAAGCTTCAGAAGGCTAGAACTGAACTCTATCTACAAGAAAGTCAGGCTAGGTGGGTCAGGATCACTGAAGCCCGGACATAAGAAGATAAGAAAACTCAAGCCAGGATTGAGCAGTTAGAAGCCAATGAAAAGAAACAGCAGGAAGCTTTGCTAGCAGCCCAAAAAGAGATTTCAGAGTTGAAGCTTAGGGCTGGCTTGAAGAGGTCAAAGGACCAGGACAGGCACAAGAAGCTGACCACTGTTATTGCCACTAGGAACCTCCTCATCAGGACCATTACAGAGCATCCAGCTGGTCCGGTGACTAAGGCACTTCTGAAGGAGGTTAAGGAGGATGAGTTTGGACTTGATGTCTGACTTTTTGTTTGTTGTTGCTTTCATTTGATGTACTTTTCTTTTATGTTGTATTTTGACCCTTCAGGGGCATGTTTTGTAAAACAAACTATGTATTATTCGTCATTTGTAATATATTTGTTAGTTCGTTTTCATGGGGTTTCTTTTCTCAAGCAACATCAAAGCATCTTCCTCGAGGTCTGGGAAGGTCAAAACCAAGAACCAAGCCGGATACCTTGGGAAATAAATAAGCATACTGCATTGCATACTAACTTTTGTTTTGTTTTGTAGGTTTTGTTATTTTGTGTGTTTCTAACTCTATTATGGCTCAGGAAATATTGCTCGCAGAAGAGTGTTCCCTGTCAACCGTGCACACCGGTACCCTACCCACAACAACCTTCCGGGTATTATAATGGAGCAAGTACAGCAAGACCTGACCGAGGTCAGAACCCAGATGGCTAACGAAAGAGTGGAGATGAGAAACCAAATGGCCCAATTCATGACTGTGATGACTGGTTTGGCTCAGACCCAAGAAAGACTAAGGGCACTGGTGGAGAGACAAACCCCCGAGGAACCTCATCCCGGGACTGGAGGAACAAGTAACAATGAGAGGGGTCAGCCTCATGTTAATCCACCTGTATTTGGACCTCATCTAGATCCGGAAGTCAACATCCCGGGTAATGTGCAAGGAAATACTACTGGGGGGAGGATCTTACAAGAAGACCCCCAAGAGGAGCAATTCACTGTCATGGGAGCTGGTGATGAAGTCTATGACCGAAGGTTTGATGAAATTGCTTAGAAGTTGAGATCTTTGGAGTCTCAAAACTCCTTGGGTTTTGATGTAATGGATATGGGGTTAGTGGATGGGGTGAGAATTCCCCACAAGTTCAAACCTCCGTGCTTCGAGAAATACAATGGAACCTCTTGTCCACGAACTCACCTGCAATCTTTTCTGGGAAGACTTAAAGCATATACCATGGACGAAAAGCTGTGGATGTTCTATTTTGAAGATAGTTTGACTGGGGCTTCAAGGGAGTGGTATTCACACTTGACCAGAGCTACTATCAGATGCTGGAAGGACCTAGCTGAAGCTTTCATCAGACAATACCAATACAATCTGGATATGGCTCCTAACAGGACCCTCTTAATGGGGATGTCTCAATCCTCCAGGGAAAGCTTCAGGGAATATGCCCAAAGGTGGAGACAGCTTGCTGCTGCTGTGCAGCCACCCATGTCGGAAAGAGAAATGGTCGACATGTTCATGAATACTTTGCAAGGAACATACATCGATAGATTGGCTGCCTTTTCTTCTACTAGCTTCGTAGACGTAGTTATAGCCGGTGAAAGAATTGAGAGTCTATTAAAAATGGGCAAAATTTCTGATAATGGTGCAAGTTCGTCCAGTAATCCCAGGAAGCCTTTTGTGGGACCCCGAAGGACCGGTGAGACAAATGCCATTCGTGCCAGCAGGGGCAGACCTCAGTATGTCCACAGATCAGTAGCAACTGTCACTATTCCAGCTCCGATTCCTCAGCAACCAGCATATCAACAACCACAACAACCACAATATCAGCAACAAATTCAGTACCCGCCACAAAGAACCTACAACAACAATAACAGCAATCAACAACAAAGACCCTTCCAGCAAAGACCATCACAGGCAAATAGGGTGATTGATCCTATCCCTATGCCTTATGCTGCCTTATTGCCACAACTCCTGAAGCTTAACTTGGTTGAGTTAAGGACATTGGCACCCCCAGATCCCTCCAATCTCCCTAAGAATTATGATGTCAACGTCAGGTGTGCTTTCCATTCCAATGCACCAGGCCACAATACGGAAAAATACAGGGCTTTGCAAATGAAAGTTCAAGATCTGGTGGATTCTAAGGCCCTCAACTTCGCACCTCCTCCAAATGTCAACAGAAATCCTATGCCTAATCATGGTGGGCCGAGGATTAATGCCATTGAGGAAGACAAGCCATCTACTTTGATCACCAGTTTTGCACAAAATCGAACACCTCTGGTCGAAATTAAAGTTCAGCTTCTAGAGTGCCAAGTGTTCCCCGGGTGTGAGCTCGGTTGTGGGTATTGCAACATTGCAGTCCACGGGTGTGATAATTTGAGAAGCGGCATAGATGGTCTTATCAAGGATGGTATCCTTCAGATCTCAACAATGGCGCCTACAAATCCAGCAATTCCTTTGACAACAATTCCTGATTCTTCTACAACAGCAGCAACAATCATTCCAACCGATTCATCAATATCATCAGCAATGGCTCCGTCCATCACTTCAACAAATCAAATGTCAACAACCATTTCTTCTACAACATCAGCATCCTTTTTATCAGCAGAATCTTCTACAACGCCAACAACAATCAATGAAGATGTCTCAGTAGTCACCATCTACTATGACCCATCAAATGTTCCTCCAAACAACAATTTCCAACAACAAGCAGTGGCACCTCCTGCCCGATCACCAGTCACAATTTACTACGATCCGCACACCATTACAGTACCCTCCTCTGCAGCAGTCAGTCCAGTCACCATTATGGTGCCTGGACCTGTTCCTTATGAAAGCAGCAATGCCATACCTTGGCATTATGGCTCTGATCTCTATTGCAACGGGGAGAAAATCACTCTGGATTCATCAACCTCTTCTCCATAACTTGATAATGTTGGGGGAAGCGGAGGCTTCACCAGAAGCGGACGCCTTTTTGCCTCACAAACACAAAGACCTAGTGCGGAAGCAGAAGCTGCTGCCAAAGCAAGAGGAAAGAGTGTGATATCTGAAGAGCCAATTATCAAAGAAACTCAGAAGACATCTTTTGAACAAGATGTAGACGAGTTTATGAGAATCATCAAAAGAAGTGATTACAAAGTGGTGGATCAGCTTCACTAAACTCCCTCAAAAATCTCCATATTATCCCTGTTGATGTGTTCTGAAGCTCACAGGAATGCATTATTGAAAGTCCTGCACGCAACATACGTGCCAGAGGAGATCACTGTTAATCAACTAGAAACTGTGGTGGCAAATGTCAATACTAGTCATGGACTGGGCTTTACCAATGCTGACTTAACAACTGAGGGACGTAACCACAACAAGGCTTTACATATCACCTTGGAGTGCAAAGGTGTTGTTCTATCTCATGTAATGGTAGACACTGGGTCTTCACTCAATGTTCTACCAAAGAAAGCCTTAGTGAAGCTGGAGTATGATGGCTTGGCACTGCGACCGAGTAATTTGGTGGTGAGAGCATTTGATGGCTCTAAAAGATCAGTGCTTGGAGAGATTGATCTGCCTGTGATGATTGGCCCGCAGACCTTCAAAACTACCTTCTATGTGATGGACATTCAGCTGGCCTACAACTGTTTGTTGGGTAGACACTGGATCCACGCCGCAGGCGCTGTTACGTCTACCCTTCACCGGAAGCTGAAATTCGAGTGGGAAGGCCAGATCATCACCATCTGTGGAGAGGAAGATATCTTTGTTAGCCATCTGGCTACGTACAAGTACATTGAAATGGATGGAGAGATCCATGAAACTATGAGCCAGGGGTTTGAAGCCCTGAACATAAATGAAGCATCTGCTGTACTGGGAACCTCCATAACGTCGTATCAGCAAGCCCGGAAGGTTGTTGAAGAGGGTACTGCCCAAGGCTGGGGCAAGCTGTTGCCCGTGGAGAAGAAAGAAGACAGATTTGGGTTGGGTTACAGACCAACTCAACAAGATCAATCAGAGGCTGCCAAAGAGCCCAATTTTGTCAGCGGGGGGATGCTCACCCCTGATGCTGTGAACAATTTGGAAGACGAGGAGGAAAGCGACCGCAACCTGGATAGCTGGATACGTCCAAGGATCCCGGGGAGCCAAGTCCTTAACTGGTCTTCCCAGGAAATTATAAGGGTTACTCCTGCAGAGTAATTATTATTTCCTGTATTTTTAAGCATGTATCAAGTCTTGCATCTTGCCCAAGATGTCAAGACTCATTTTGTAATCGGGCCATCTTGTAATTTTGTGCAAATGGATTAATCAATGAATATCGGACATCTTTTGCAAATGAGTCTTTTTTTCTTTTCCGCTCACTGTTTTTCATTTTTTCTTTTTTTACAAAAATAAAATGGCAATGTTTTCCAAAATGATAACTTCATTTCACTTTTTCTAAAACAAGATTAAAATTGATCACTAAAATAAACCAATCTAAACCCTTGCAGAAAGTACCTTTCAGACTGCACCTACAACAACACTGCTATGACTTTGTATGACTTCGACAATCCAATCAATCAAGCTGATGAAGGGGTTGAAGAAGATTATGAGCTACCTGAAGAGCTAGCCAGGTTGTTAAGACAAGAGGAGAAGGTTATCACTCCTCATCAAGAGGAGATTGAAACGGTTAATCTTGGTACGGAGGAAGACGTGAAAGAAGTTAAGATCGGGGCCTGCCTACAAGATTCAGTAGAGAAATTGATTGATATGCTTCGGGAGTATGTGGATGTTTTTGCTTGGTCTTATCAGGATATGCCAGGGTTGGACACCAATATTGTCATGCACAAGCTACCGCTGAAAGAAGATTGCCCACCAGTGAAACAGAAGCTGCGCCGAACTCGCCCGGATATGGCAATGAAGATAAAAGAAGAGGTACAAAAACAGTGGGACGCCGGGTTCCTTGTTGTGACCAGCTATCCGCCGTGGGTTTCTAATATTGTACCGGTACCTAAGAAAGACGGCAAAATGAGGATGTGTGTGGACTACCGGGATCTGAACAGAGCCAGCCCAAAAGATGACTTCCCATTACCTCACATTGACGTATTGGTTGATAATACGACTCAGTTCTTGGTGTTCTCCTTCATGGATGGATTTTCAGGATACAATCAGATCAAGATGTCACCTGAAGACATGGAGAAGACAACTTTCATCACACCCTGGGGCACGTTCTGTTATAAGGTGATGCCATTCGGACTGAAGAATGCTGGTGCAACTTATCAACGGGCTATGGTAACATTATTCCATGATATGATCCATAAAGAAATTGAATGTTATGTTGAAATTATTCAAGCGTCTGAGAAAGTACCAGCTGAAGTTAAACCCCAACAAGTGCACATTCGGGGTGCGATCCGGTAAGCTGCTGGGATTTATTGTGAGCGTGAAAGGGATTGAAGTTGACCCTGATAAAGTTAAAGCCATTCAGGAAATGCCTGCACCGAAGACAGAAAAAGAAGTTCGAGGGTTTCTAGGTAGATTGAACTACATTTCACGGTTCATATCTCACCTTACAGCAACCTGTGAGCCTTTGTTCAAGTTGTTAAGAAAAGAACAAACGGTCAGGTGGAACGAAGACTGCCAGAGGGCTTTTGACAAAATCAAGGAATACTTACAAGAGCCTCCAATCCTTATGCCTCCAGTTGAAGGGAGACCTCTAATCATGTACTTGACAGTATTAGAAGAGTCAATGGGGTGTGTGCTGGGCTAGCATGACGAGTCTGGTCGAAAAGAGTATGCAATTTACTACCTAAGCAAAACGTTTACCGACTGTGAACAACGTTATTCACTGCTCGAGAAAACTTGTTGTGCTTTAGCGTGGGCTGCTCGCCAACTAAGACAGTATATGTTGACCCACACTACTTTATTGATATCAAAGATGGACCCAGTTAAGTACATTTTTGAGAAGCCAGCACTTACCGGACGGGTTGCAAGATGGCAAATGATCCTCACAGAATATGACATTCAGTACACATCTCAGAAAGCCATCAAAGGCAGTGTATTGTCTGATTATCTTGCTGAGCAACCCATTGATGATTACCAGCCTATGAGATTTGACTTCCCTGATGAAGACATCATGTTCATAAAAGCAAAAGATCATGAAGAGCCTGTTCACACTGAAGGGCCTGACCCGGAAGAAGAATGGACTATGATGTTTGATGGGGCTGTTAATATGAAGGGAGTTCACATGCCATTCTCGGCAAAACTCACATTCAACTGCACTAACAACGAAGCTGAATACGAAGTTTGCATTATGGGTCTTGAGGAAGCCATTGACCTCAGGATCAAGACTTTGACTGTGTTCGGAGATTCAGCTCTGGTAATTAATCAAACCAACGGCAAATGGTACACCCACCAAGATCATCTGATACCTTACCGGGATTATACAGGAAGGCTATTGACTTTCTTCACTACAGTCAAGCTTGAGTATATCCCTCAGGATGAAAATCAGTTTGCAGATGCTCTGGCTACCATTTATCCATGATCAAAGTTCAAGCTGCCAACTTTGTGCCTCGGATTTCAGTGTCCAGACTTGACAGACCAGCATACGTATTTGCAGCAGATGTTGTCAAAGATGATAAGCCCTGGTTCCATGACATTAAGTGCTTCTTGGAGGATCAAACATACCCATCTGGGGCATCTTCCAATGACAAGAAGACATTAAGAAGGCTAGCTGGTAGTTTCTTCCTGAATACTGATGGTTCCCTGTACAAGAGAAACTTTGATATGGTACTCCTCAGATGCGTTGATAAGACAGAAGCAGGCTTGTTGATGCACGAAGTGCACGAAGGATCCTTTGGTACCCATGCAGGAGGTCATGCAATGGCTAAAAAGTTGTTAAGATCAGGTTATTACTGGATCACAATGGATGCAGACTGTTGTGCCTATGCCAGAAAATGCCATAAATGCCAGATTTACGCAGATAAAGTGAATGTGCCTCCTAATCCTCTGAATGTGATGTCTTCACCCTGGCCCTTTGCCATGTGGGGAATTGATATGATTGGCAAGATTGAACCGACTGCTTCGAATGGCCACATATTCATCCTGGTAGCTATTGACTATTTTACCAAGTGGGTTGAAGCAGCTTCTTATGCAAATGTTACAAGGCAAGTGGTAGCCCGATTTCTGAAGAGAGACATCATCTGTCGGTATGGAGTTCCCGAGCGAATCATTACTGATAATGGTTCCATCTTAAACAACAAAATGATGGAAGAACTATGCCGGGACTTCAAGATCCAACATCACAATTCTTCTCCTTACAGGCCAAAGATGAATGGCGCTGTAGAAGCGGCTAACAAGAATATCAAGAAGATTGTACAGAAGATGGTAGTCACCTATAAAGACTGGCACGAAATGCTACCATTTGCCTTGCATGGGTACCGCACGTCAATCAGAACATCCACTGGGGCAACACCGTATCAGCTTGTGTATGGTATGGAGGCAGTCCTACCTGTTGAAGTTGAACTACCCTCCCTGCGGGTACTAATGGATGTTAAATTGAACGAAGCAGAATGGATCCGATCCCGATACGAACAACTAAGTATAATTGAAGAAAAGAGATTGGCTGCAATTTGTCATGGGCAGCTGTATCAGAAAAGAATGAAGAAAGCCTTCGATCAGAAAGTCAGGCTCCGAGAATACCAAGTAGGAGATCTTGTGCTGAAAAGACTCCTCCCTCCTCATACAGACCACAGGGGCAAGTGGACTCCGAACTATGAAGGGCCATTCGTAGTAAAGAAAGTTTTCTCCGGTGGAGCACTGATGCTCAGCACTATGGATGGGGAAGATTTCCTGTCCCCTATGAATTCAGATGAAGTTAAAAAATACTTCGCATAAAAATGACCCGCTGGACATAAAAACAGAATGTAAGTCCAGGCAAAAATAGGGCATCCCGGCGAGTCAAAAACAGAATAAAAGACTCGGGCAAAAATAAGGGAAAATAAAAGGAAAAATGTACACCCGCTGAGTTGAAAAGTCGCATCGGACAACTCAGGAAAAAAGGGGTATCTCGGTGGATCGAAAACCTGAAAGGGCGATCCACGCAAAATAAGGGAATAAGCGAACAACTGCATTCTGGATTCGTTTGTATCACTTACAACATGGTTAGCCTCGAAAGGGTCAAGATTCGTTCAGAATCAGCCTTCTTCAGGAAGCAAGATGAGAAGAACGTCAAAAGTCATACGAGTCATAGCAAAAGGGAAACTCCTCGAAGCGTCGTCAACATTGCCAGCACCCTTTTTGTTTCTCAATTTTTGTAACAATCTCCTCATCTCAGGAGATCTGTTTCCTTGTCTGTACTTGCCAATTCAGGGCACATGAATTAATAAAATCAGATTTTCAGTCATGTTTCGTCTCGTACATTTTATTTTCGTTTGCAAAAATGTCTGATGTCCTTAAGATATTAATTGCATAAATACAGATGCGTCTTTCTTAAAATGCGTGCTTACAGGAAATATACTTACTCCCGGGAGTGTCTAAACTCCTATGATGGAATCCAGTAAGGGATACCTCAGGGTACTTGTGCGTTTCTTTGTCTTTATAGGATTGCAGGTACCCAAAGCGCAACATGGGGCATGAATGCTTCTCCCTAGTAGGCTGCCAAGTCATTGTTTCCTCAGCACCCCTTCCAAACAGCACCAGAGATGCTTTCTCCCCATCAGAACTGCCAGTCATCACTTCTCCAACACTTCCTTCAAAGAGCAGCACCCGAAGATGTTCTTATCCCCCAGCTGAGAGTATTGTCGAGTATCGTCCTCAGCAGGATCCCCACAAAAATCTCTAGGAAGATCTTTCAGTGATCTTTCTTCTTCCCCAGCCAAGTGCTAGACAGGGAACCATCTCCCCATAGAGTTTCAGCCTCTATCCAGAAGAGCAACGCCTGAAGAACTCACAACAGAGTGAAGAAGGCTTCTACAAACCCCAGCTGGGTCCCCCATTACTGGGATGGGTCTATCAATGATCTGTTTCCCCATGCAGGGTCATATATGTCAGATCTATCAAAGATCTTATCCCCAGCTGGGATATCCACTTCAAGCAGATCAACCAGAGATCTTTACAGCAAAGGGATCCGAATCCCGGATCGGTATCTTTGCATAATCATAGCATTCGCATCATATTTTCCCCACAGAGTGTAGCATTCCGTCTAATACGGAGCATTACGGCAAAAATCAAACATACTGCATGATCGTAAGCCATGCTCTGAATCAAACACTTGTAAATACTGGCAATCCATCAACAATATACAGAACGTTCCCCAATTCCCCGCTAGAGATCCAAAGCATCTCCCTCACAAATACAGATACATACTCCTTTTGGCACTCGCCCATGTCATCATTCCCTAAGTATGTCGCCTAAACAGACACTTATACTACAGATGCTTCTTGACACTCGTATGTGTCATATCTCCAGCAGAAAGCCAAAGCGTCCCCTTTGCACTCGCTAACACGGACACATATATATACAATTCCTTGACACCCGTCCGTGTCACCCTCCCCAGCATAGTTACCTAAACACTTTGTAAATCAAATACTTGTTTATAATACACTTTTTCCGACACTCGTCCGTGTCACCCTCCCTAGCAAGTTGGACACTCGTCTATATCTCACTCATCACTTTTCACTCATACAGATACTCATCCGTATCTTGCATATACCACCTTAAATCCCCTCAGATTCGAAACTCGTCCGTGTTCTTTGTTAACTAGTTGATACTCGTCCGTATCATCATCTCTGAACATGCGTCAGCGTTTGTTTCTACCAATACTCATCCGTATCGTATTCTTAAGGATGCTCGTCCGCATCTGTAATCCATACACAATGTCAGATACTTTTACCTCTTTCTAGACTTTAGACACTCATCTGTGTCTATTATTCCCCAGAAGAGTCCCCTCAGGATCAACACTCGTCCGTGTTCATTGTTAACCAGTTGATACTCATCCGTATCATCATCTCTGAACATGCGTCAAGCGTTTGTTTCTACTGATACTCGTCCGTATCATAATCTTAAGGATGCTCTTCCGCATCTTTAATCTACACCGTGTCAAACACTTATATCTTCTTGAATTTAGGCACTCGTCTGTGTCTACTTTTCCCCAGCGAAGTCCCCAACAAAACTTCTCTTCTATCAGACATTTGTCCTATGTCATGATACCTTTTCGGCAGCCGTACCCTGCCAGGTGATCGTCATTCACCTTTTTGATGATCGTCCTTCATCACCCCCAGTGGAGTCTCTATTCATTAGAACCCCTTCCTATCCGACATTAGTCCTATGTCGTGATTTTTTAGCAGCCGTCCCCTGCTAGGTGATCGTCCTTCACCTCCTGATGATCGTCCTTCATCATTTTATCCGATGGCCGTCCCCATCGTTGATCTTGTTATCTGACATTCGTTCTATGTCATGATAAACCCTGAGAGAAGCCGTACCCTGCTAGGTGATCGTCCTTCACCTCTTGATGATCGTCCTTCATCACGCTTATCCGATGGCCGTCCCCATCGTCGACCTTTTGTATCCGACATTCGTCCTATGTCGTGATACTTTCGGCAGCCGTACCCTTCTAGGTGATCGTCCTTCACCTTAGATGACCGTCCCTCATCTTATCCCCAACAGAGCAGTCGTCCCCTGCTAGGTGATCGTCCTTCACCTTTGATGACCGTACCTCATCATTTATTTCATTTACCTATAATCCCCAGAGAGTCTTATAGCCTTACTTGATGGCCGTCCCCATCATAATCTCTTATATCCCTAGCATGTCGGTCGTCCCCGTCATTGCTTTTCCCCCGGCAGTCGTCCTCTGCTCGACGGTCGTCCTCCGTCGCCCGCACTTTATAATCATACTTTATTTTCCTTTACAATCTATATCCCTTTTCTTCTTCATTCTGTGAGTTCAAATTTTGGACTGTCTTTGGTATTCAACCACAAGTTATCTTGTTTGCCTGTTAAGTCGTTGCTTACATCCAGCACAGCTAACTCATGCTTGAATAGGGGCAGCTGTAAACACCCCAAATTTGCCCTCACCCATTTCACCATGGCTTGTGATTTTTCCATATGCTTAAGTTCAATCATAGCATCTCATACCACATTTTTGATTCACTGCATTGATTCAAAGTCATCTGCATCTAGGGTTTGTGATTGTCGCTCCCACCAAATGACACCTGGTCAGAAGGGGTACAGACGCGAACGGTCGGTGAAAAGAGAGAATGAATAGAGTCGCCAGCTAGGCATTTTTATCCCGGAGGAAAGGTAATGCTGCATAAACCTAGAAAGATATGGATAAGACGGTCGCGAACCAGAGAGACTGAGAAAGGCGGTTGGTTACAACCTGGGAAGGTATTAGCACCCAGATTGTCCGTCGTACTCGACGGGATCCACGCTTATAAGATTTGTGTTTTAAAAGGGGTAGTGTCTGTGTAATCTGTGCATCAAAGCTGGAACGAATGCAAGTGTCAGTGTAAAAGAAGTGTGAAGTGTATAAGTGAAGTGTCAGTGTAAGGACAAGAGTATGATGCTCAAGACTATGAGGCTCAAAGAATAATGCTGGAAGAGGGGGGAATATACAGAGACTTTTGTTCGATAACTGTTAAGTTATGCCTACGTATCCTCTCGTGCAATGAGGAAGTCAGAACACCGTAGTTCGACTCAAAGACACTGAAAGATAAATTGACTTGTGAACTGCTTACTTGTCTATGCTCAAGTGTATGACCTGTCTGGCTCAGGTGCAAACTGTCTTGCATTAGACGGAAGAAGCTAGTTCTCGTTTATGAGTGAATGAGATGAGAAAAGAATCCCGGAGGAGAAGATTATTGTTTGTTTTTGTGTTTTCAATCTTTTATTACTTTTGAAAGTTTGTCATAAATTAATGAGCTTAAGCCTAAACCAATGGGTTAGTAAACTCATCACATCCTCCCTCTGATTAGGGGTGATGAGAATACCTTAAGTGTGAAGTCAGCATCACACACTTAATCACCCTGAAGTAGGATTAAGATCATTAACCTACTTGTGATTATTTAGATGTTTTTGTTGTTTTTGTTTAGTGTTAAGTAATGAGTTTAAGCCATAATCAAGGATTTAATGGACTCATTACACCATCCTAATAGAAGGATAATAGATGAGAACATTTAAGCTGAGAAAGACTCCTCAACTTAATCCATGATTAGGGATTAACCTCATGACAAAACAAAGCCTTTATTAAGTGGATTTTAGTTAATGATAAGGTTAAGAAATGGTTTTTATAGTTTGTAATACGAACTTGAGGGGGACTTGTCCATTAACACTAGGGTTAGTCCTTCTTAACCAATTAAGGAAGAATTAGAACCCTAATGCAAGGCCCAAGTTACAAGCTTGATGTCTTGATGATTATTAAATGGATTGATTAAAGGATTTAAACACATTAAGGGTTTAACACTTAGGATTAAAGTTATACACTCCATCCTAATAGAAGGATGCAGGCATAAGCTTAATCACAAAGCCTTAAAGCCTTTAGGGTTTAGTCCTGGATTATGAGATGAGAAGAGAAGACTCAAAGATGACACAAAGGCAAAACTAAATGGGGGACTAATAAAACCCTAATTGTTATCATGCTTGGTCATTCCTAGGGTTTCTGAGGCTCAAGAGAGAAAGATCTTCAGAGAAATCACCAGGAAGGAAGCAAATGAAAGGAGCAAGAATCAAAGGGAAGCAAAACAACTTGCTCCACTTAAGGAGACAAGTTGCTTGAAGAAAGAAAGTAAGAGATGAACATGAATGAGCAAGCTCACTCTAGAACAAATACAAAATGCAACAGAGAAAGTATGAAAGAGATGAGAAGAGATTGTGAGAAGTGAAGGCAAATTCACTTCTCAGACAACTTACCACCTGAAATGTTAGTATAAGAAAATGAAATGCAATGCAAATGAGATGAAATGTCATGATGCAAACCAAAGTCAGGAGAAATTACATGATGTTAATGATGCTAAGATATGATACAAAACATGAGGCAAAGCATGAGAATGATCAAGCAAGCATAAAGATGCAAATGAAACATGCTTAGAACCATGAACATACATGAAAAGTTATGAAATGCAAATGACATACAACATGGAAAATGAAAGATGCAATGATCAAACATGATTCTAATATGTCCTAAGATGCCTTATGAATCAAATGAATGTACAAAATGTCATGGCAAGTCAATGGATGCAAGCAAATGAGAAATGGATGCAAAGGAAGGCACAAATTAGGGTTACATGTATCATGCAAAGAAAAAATCCAAAAACCAGAAGCAAATGACATGATAAAAATTTGAAAATGCAATAAAAGATACCCTAAACCTATACAAGTTCACTGCCCAAAGGAGAGGATCCAACTCTTGACTTATTGAAAGTTATGAATTTCCTAAGATTGCTAGGGTTTTGAGGTACCTCATCAAGAAAAATGCAAAACAAATTGAAAATGAAAGATCAATTCAAACCCATTTTATCCTATAAACTACATGCTATGCAAGATGCAATGCCAAAAGAATCATCATCCAACTCTCAAGGGTTAGGCAGAAATGAATTTTTGAAGTTTGACATAAAATATTGCCTTGAAATGAAATTAAATCCAATGAAAATGATCAAAAGGCATCAAGAACAAAAAAGAAATTTGGTTTGAGAGTTGGACAATGTTTCTAAATGTTTTTAAATGCTATATGAATTTTTTTTTTTAAATACCTAAATGTATTTTTAATTAATTAATTTTCATTAACTAATTAAAAATAAACATTTAAATGATTTAAAAATAATTTTCAGTGCAAAAAATAAAAATAAAAATATTTTTGTGTTTTAAAAATTAATGAAACTCTTGACAAAAAATTTCATAATTTTTAAAGGCCTTTTGCTATTTTAAATAAAATATGAAAGATAAAACAATTTAAATGCAAATAAAAATAAAAGAAATGAAAGTATGCAAAGGGGAGGGCCAGGATTTGATCTGGGCTTGGACTGGTTGACTGCGCGCCAGATCCAAGGGCCTAGATTCAAATCTGGCTAATTTGTTTTATGAATTAATTAAACAGGATTTTAATTAATTAATCAAAGGTTAGGGTTTTAATGACGAATCCAGGCCACACGTTCACGCGGGAGTCAACAAAAGTCCTCCAAATCAAGGGTCCACATTCAAACTTTGCCCTAAACGCGTTTAAAGCCCTAATGACTTTCAGGTGGCCGGAAATGACCTTCGGTCATCTTCTCCGGCCACCTCCTTCCCTGAAAATTGCTAACTCACTCCCTAGGTCACTAAAACTTGATTTCTCCGTCCAGAATCCATCCCCACACATCATATAACAAGAATCAACAAACAAAACGCATTTATTTTTCGTATCAAAGCTGAATCGAATCAAAAGGTTTTTAGGTCAAAAACTTTCAGAAGCTTCATACACACTCAATACTTAATCATTTGCAAAACTAAACATATCAGCATGATCAGCACATCACATAGATTCATTTAAGAACTTAAAAATGCGTTTCTGGAAAAGAAGTTCTTGAGCTCACCTGAAATGGAGCTTTCAATCCAGGAGCTTTCTGCCTGCTTCTCTACTTCAAAATGGCTTCAATGATCCTCCTGATGAAGCTTTGAGGCTTGATTGAAGTTTAAAATGGTTGGTTTGTGAGTTTGATGAGGTTCTGTTCAGTGAGGGAGAGAAATCGTATATTGATTTCAGGGAGTTTCAGGGCAAGGTGAAGGGCCAGGGATGATCAGTGAGACATGCTGAGATGTTCTATGGAGTTTGTTTTTATGTTTGATGCTTGTGTGAGGTGTTTCGAATGAAAATGCATAAGAGGGCAAAACTTGGTGCTATGGCTTGGAGATAGTTTCAGGCTTGTGTGTGTGGTGTGTTATGTTGCATTTGGTCCACTTATCACTCTTCGATAGGTCAGAGGAGTGGTTGTGCCCTATTGTGATTGGTATGGGTCTTTATGCAAAAAGTCAAGTTTTGTGTAAGAGAGGTATGGGTCAATGGTAGGCCAAGGACAATAGGGGTGTCCTGCGCAACAAGGAATGAGGAGAGCCATGGGATCAGTCTTGAAGCCAATTAACAAGTGGATTAGGGTTTGTATGATGTTTTGCATCTTTGTGACCTTTTGCCCCTTTTGAAGTTTCTTGATCCATAAGTCATGAAAATAGGCAAACCTTTGGTGCATTCTGAATTTTAGGCCTTGGTTTATGTTTGTACAAGTGTTAGAAGGTCATTTTAAAGCACAATTGGTCTTGGCAAGTGATTTTGCAACTTTGCCTCTTTGGTACATAACTTGAAATTATGTGATTTTTTCCAACTTTGACAAGCCATAACTTTTGATCCGAAATGAATTAGCATGAGTTCTTGTACTTTTTGAAAAGGGAATGATCCATTCTACAACTTTCATGACCAAAGTTTTCCCATTTGAAGCATTTTTGAATCAAAAAGCAAGGGTTGAAAAAGTTTCCCAAAATGGCAAGTTTACATTACAAATCATTTTCCCAAAAAGGCAACTTTGCAAATGGCTTGAAATTCTTCAATCTTGTGAACTTCTAACATCTTCTATGATCAAATAAAGATCATACACATTAAAAATGATGAAGAACACCCTTTGGTTGGGTCATTGGGGGCCTCAGATGCCCTGATTTTACACTGACTTGCTCAAGAAGTCAACTCTTGGTTAGATGCCTTCCCCATGGAATTTCTTCATGAAACTTGATATGCATGATCCTTATAACATATAGAGATCAATAGAAATAAGAATGACCAAAATTTTTGGAGTTATGGCCTTTGAAACCAAAACCCTAATTTTAGGTCATCTGTGCAGTTAAACCTGGCTCTGCTTCCATGCCATTCTCAGTTCTTGTGATTCTTTGACTTTCTTGACTTTGTGGGGATGTAATATGATGCTTGAACACACATGGACCCCTTTAAAGTGATTGAAGACCTTTGGAGTGGCTCAAATGGCTCTTGGATAGCTCAGATCACAAACCCTAGATGCAGATGACTTTGAATCCATGCAGTGAATCCAAAATGTGGTATGAGATGCTATGACTGAACTTATGCATATGAAAAGATCATAAGCCATGGTGTGAATGGGTGAGGGCAAATTTGGGGTGTTTATAGTGATCTGAGCCATCCCTGAGCCATTTGAGCTATTCCAAAGGTCATCAATCACTTCAAAAGGTTCCATGTAGGTCCAAGAATCATATTATATCCTCACAAGGTCAAGAAAGTCAAAGAATCACAAGAACTGAGAGAGGCATGGAAGCAGAGCCAGGTTTACCTGCACAGATGACCTGAAATTAGGGTTTTGGTTTCAGAGGCCATAACTCCAAATTTTTTTGGTCATTCTTGTTTCTATGGATCTCTATATGTTATGAGGATCATGCATATCAATTTTCATGAAGAAATTCCATGGGGAAGGCATCTAATCAAGAGTTGACTTCTTGAGCAAGTCAGTGCAGAATCAGGGCATCTGAGGCCCCCAATGACCCAACCAAAGGGCATTCTCCATCATTTTGAATATGTATGATCTTTATTTGATCATAGAAGATGTTAGAAGTTCACAAAATTGAAGGATTTCAAGTCATTTGCAAAGTTGCCTTTTTGGGAAAGTGACTTGTAATGGAAACTTGCCATTTTGGGAAAGTTTTTCAACCTTCTCTTTTTGATTCAAAAATGCTTCAAATGAGAAAACTTTGGTCATGAAAGTTGTAGAATGGATCCTCCCATTTTCAAAAAGTACAAGAACTCATTCTAATTCATTTTGGATCAAAAGTTATGGCTTGTCAGAGTTGGCAAAAATCACTTAATTTTCACTTTTGTACCAAAGAGGCAAAGTTGCAAAACCTCATGCCAAGCCTTTATATGACTTCAAATTGACTTCTATGCATTACACAAACATGAACCATGACCTAAAAATCAGGATGCACCAAAGAACCTCCCATTTTCATGACTTATGCTTCAAGTAATCACAAAAGGGCAAAACTTTGTGAAATTTGCAAAACATCACATAAACCCTAATCCACTTGCTGCATTGCCTCTAGAGACCATATAAACTCCAGCAAAGCATCACAAACTTCTAAGGAGGATCATTGGAGCTTGTTTGGACCAAAGAAGCAGCCAGAAAGTCCCTGTTTCGAAAGCTCCAGTTCAGGTGAGCTCAAGAAATTTTTTTCCAGAACTTTAATTTCTTGTTATAAAATGATTCTATGAGTTGCACTGATCATCTGGATGTGTTTAGTTTTGGAAATGGTTAAGAAACAAGCATGTATTGACTGTCTGAAAGTTTGCCCGTAAAAATGATTTTGTTCATTTCTCTTGATTCATGAAAAATAAATGGTTTTTGTTGTAGGGTTTATGTTTAATGATGTTCATAGGTTGATTCTGGAGAGTTTTTTGAGGTTTTGATGCGTATTGAGTGAGATTGGGAAAATGGTTGGCCGGAGAAGATGACCGGAACACTGTTCCGGTCATCTGAAAGTGTTTAGGGTTCAGATTAGGGCTTAATGACATAATTAGTGTAGTTTGAATCTCATCCATCCAGATGCGCGCGCTGGTCAATTCCCTCCCTTTTTATTTGAATCTCAGCCACTGGATTGGATTACTTTCATTAATTCGTATTTTTAATTCATTTTAATTGTATTTCTTTCCACATTTTATTAAAAATAGAAAAATGCATCCAAAAATTCCCATTTTTTGCATCAAGGTTCTAAATATTTTTCTCATTCTGAAAATATTTTTATTTTTTATTTTTGCATAAAAAATTATTTTTAAATCATTTAAATGTTTATTTTTAATTAGTTAATGGAAATTAATTAATTAAAAATGCATTTAGGTATTTAAAAATCACCAAAAAATTCTCATTGCATTTTAAAACATTTAGAAACATTACCAAACTCTCAAAGAAAATTTCTTTTTGGTTCTTGATGCATTTTGACCATTTTCATTGGAATTAAATTCATTTTAAAGTAATATTTTGGTTCAAACTTGGAAAAATCCATTCTGCCTAACCATTGAGAGTTTGATGATGGTTCTTCTTGCATTGCATCCTTCATGGCATATAGTTTATAGGATAAATTTGGTTTGAATTGATCTTCCATTTTCAATTTGTTTTGCATTTTTCATGATAAGGTACCATAAAACCCTAATTGACTTAAGAAAATCATAACTTGCACTAGGTTAAGAGTTAGATCCCCTCCTTTGGGCAGTGAACTTGTGTAGGGCTAGGGTTCCTTTGATCCCATTTTCAATTTTTTATCATGTCATTTGCTTCTGATTTTGAATTTTGCTTTGTGTGTTGTGCATAAACCCTAATTTGTGCCTTCTTTTGCATCCATTTCTCATAAGCTTGCATTCAAGAACTTGCCATGACATTTTGTGAATCCACATGATTCATAATACATCTTAGGACATATTTAAATCATGTTTGATCATTGCATCATCTATTTTCCATGCTTTTGCTTTCATTTGATGTCATAAGTTTTCATGAACTTTCATGTTTCTTTCATGTCTCATTTGCATCTTCATTGCTTGTATGATCATCCTCATCCTTTGACATGCTTTCATACCATCTCATAGCATCATTTGCATCATGTTTATGCTTCTGACTTTGGTTTGCATCATGACATTTCATCTCATTTGCATTGCATTCCATTCCTTTTGCTAACTTTTCAGGTGGTAAGTTGTTTTAGGAAGTGAATTTGCCTTCACTTCTCACAATCTTTCTTCATCTCTTTTTTGCATCATTGCTGCATTTTATCTTGTGTATTTGAGTGAGATTTCTCATTCATGCTCTCTCTTACTTTCTTCCTTCAAGCAACTTGTCTTCTTAAGTGAAGCAAGTTGTTTTGCTTCTCTTTGCTTCTTTCTCCTTTCATCTGCTTCTTCTCCTGGTGGCTTTTCTCTTGAAGATATCTTGCAAGCCTCATTAACCCTAGGAACAACCAAGCATGATAATAATTAGGGTTTTATTAGTCCCCCATTTAGCTTTTACCTTTGTGTCATCTTTGAGTCTTCTCCTCTCATCTCATAATCAAGGACTAAACCCTAAAGGCTTTAAGGCTTTGTGATTAAGCTTATGCCTGCATCCTTCTATTAGGATGGAGTGTATAAATTTAATCCTAAGTGTTGAACCCTTAATGTGTTTAAATCCTTTAATCAATCCACCTTAAAATCACTAATACATCAAGCTTGTAACTTGGGCCTTACATTAGGGTTCTAATTCTTCCTCAATTGGTTAAGAAGGACTAACCCTAGTGTTAATGGACAAGTCCCCCTCAAGCTGTCTTACAAACAATAAAAAACCACTTCTTCATCTTATCATTAACTAAAATCCATTTAATAAAGGCTTTGTTTTGTCATGAGGTTAATCCCTAATCATGGATTAAGTTGAGGAGTCTTTCTCAGCTTAAATGTTCTCATCTATTATCCTTCTATTAGGATGGTGTAATGGGTCCATTAAATCCCTGATTATGGCTTAAACTCATTACTTAACACTAAACAAAAAAATTCCAAAAACATCTAAATAATCATAAGTAGGTTAATGATCTTAATCCTACATCATGGTGATTAAGTGTGAGGTGTTTACTTCATACTTAAGGTATTCTCATTACCCCTAATCAGTGGGAGGATGTGATGAGTTTACTAACCCTTGGTTTAGGCTTAAGCTCATTAACTTATGACAAACCTCAAAAAGCAATAAAAGACTGAAAACTCAAAAACAAACAATAATCGTCTCCTCCGGGATTCTTTTCTCACCTTATTCACTTACAAACGAGAACTTGCTTCTTCCTTCTAATGCAAGACAGTTAGCACCTGAGCCAGACAGGTCATACACTTGAGCATAGACAAGTAAGCAGTTCACAAGTCAACTTACCTTTCAGTCTCTTTGAGTCGAACTACGGTGTTCTGACTTCCTCATTGCACGAGAGGATACGTAGGCATAACTTAACAGTTATCGAACAAAAGTCTCTGTATATTCCCCCTCTTTCCAGCATTATCCTTTAAGCCTCATAGTCTTGAGCATTTCACTCTTGTTCTTACACTGACACTTCTCTTATACACCTCACACTTCTTTTACACTGACACTTGCATTCTTTCCAACTTTGATACACAGATTGCACTGACACTACTCCTTTTAAAACACAAATCTTTTAAGCGTGAATCCCGTCGAGTACGGCGGACAATCTGGGTGCTAATACCTTCCCAGGTTGTAACCAACACCCTTTCTCAGTCTCTCTGGTTCGCGACCGTCTTATCCATATCTTTCTAGGTCTATGCAGCATTACCTTTCCTTCGGGATAAAAATGCTTAGCTGGCGACTCTATTCATTCTTTCTCTTTTCGCCGACCGTTCGCGTCTGTACCCCTCTTGACCTGGTGTCATTTTGGTGGGAGCGACACCACTCCGACGAATTTCAACTCATTCCAGACGACCAACTTTTCCGCTCAATTCTACTTATTCGACTAAATCGACACCGTTTCACCCTCTAGTATTACTACTATAAGATCCTACTATTTCGGTTACTTTAACTCACTACTACAATAGTTTTCTTCTATTTGACGTCAATCCCAACTCCATTTCAACAATGCTACTGCAACTTAAAGCCAGTCACATTTTTCATATATTTCTTGACTCGTTGGCTACTCAAATCCACAATTAATTCATCACTATGATCCTAATTCTTTTAAATTAAACTCTAAAAATTAGTTAATAAACTTAAGGAACATATCAGCATTGAAAGTCCAAGGGATACCAGTAACCCAAAACAAACTGCCACCAACAGACAACACACATACCAAAAAACAAGAGAATCCAAAATTTGTCAAGGTGACGCTCGTCATGCTTTGGTGACGGTCGTCATGCGTAATTGTTTGCGTGACGGTCATCATGCTCTGGTGACAGTCGTCACGTACCCAGACGACACGCTCTCTCTATTTCTCTCCTTCTGCATTCTGTAACTCCTTATACCAACTCCAGTTATTCTCAGCAACAGTTCATAACCATGCAACATAATATTCTTAATCATCTACACGACTTATTCATCACCAATAATTAATTCAACACAGATTAATCCTTTTATAAAATCAACAACTTATCAATTTCAACAATTTATTCAACCACACAACAACCAATGGATATAAATAATTTATACAACCCATCCCACATGCTTTCATCATACACATCCGATTAGAGAGTTAGAATCCCACCATTACCATTGGATTTAAGGCGACTCTAACAATTTGATCGGAACCTAGATTTTCCTCTCACAAACACTTCTCGTAACCTCTTGTTCTTCTCAACTTCACGTTCTCCTCTTTTCACTGATAACTCCCTTTTTCCCTTTATTCTAATTGTTTTATAATTATATTAAATCCTTAAAAATTATTATTGGGCTTAAATTACGCATCTCCCACAATTACTACTTTACTCACCATTAGGCCCACTTATTAAAAACAACACAATTCCACTTATTATTCCCCCAACAAATCAATTTAAATTTTAATCCAACTTATCAAGACACAACTTAATTAATTCAACTTAATCCAACTGACAACAATACAACTTAAATCAACTTAATCCACTTAATTCAACTTAAATCAACTTATTCGACTTAATTCAATCCAACTTAGCAACTTGTCATAAACAACTTCGACAATTCGACATAAATCAACACTAATAACGTGAATATAATTAATTAAATAATTAATAAATAGATAGGGCGTTACAATTTGTACTTCCTCCTGAATAAACAGATAAATTAGGGAACCCGGATAACCTGCAAAGAAAAATACAAAGATGATATGAATGCATGCAAATGATGTGTTCTTTCATTCTCAAGGTTATTTACGTCCCCGTTCCAGTATTCAAGAATAAGAAAATCCAGATAGCCTGTGAGGATCTTGACTCTTAGGAAAAGAAAAATCCTACGGAGTTTCAGATGAGATAACTTGTGGTGAACCAGTGCTTGGGACACGTGTTAGTGCATAGATAAAACTTGGGAATTCGAAACATATCTAATAGAAGGGAATGAAGTCAACAAATTTCCCCGAAGGGTTCCAATTCTTACAGTAAGGAAAAATGGCCAAAGAAATAAGGAATCCCACAACAGTCCTGTGGGTAATCCAGTACAAACAGAGTAAACTAGACCCTATGCAACTCCACATCCTTCAGCCTCTAGCTAAGGCGCTTGACCACCAGGAATAAGCGAGCGATATTTGGATGCTTCGGGTCTTCAAGCAACTTTTTTATGAGCAAATCGCTTTGATGGAAGGAAGTGTGGAGTTCATTGATCTATTGCAGGAAGATCTCTTCGTTTTCTCCTCTAGGACTAGGCTCATACATGGCCTTTTTAACCTCTACACGAACTCTAAATTCTTCTACCTCCTTCTGAACATCCTCAATTGCTTGTTGCTCTTGAGCTATCTTCTGAATGTAGTCTCCATGATGTTCGTGGGCTAGCTTGAGCTTTTCTTTCTTGTCACCCAGTTACTCCTGAAGATCTTCAACCTGCTTCTTGTAATCAGCTTCGACTTCCTTCTTCTTCTTCAAGTTGGCCTCCCATTTTTCCTTCCAGAGAGTTATTGTTTCATTGGCTTCATCCAGAGACTTCTTGTCCTTTCGGTGCTGATTCACAGTGCGGATTTCAGCCAGACCTTTTTTTGTTGAAATAAAGCTCTCTTTCTTCAAAGTCCATCTGCTTGACCTTCACCATTTCTTCAACTTTCTGAACCCTTTCCTCTAACTTCTAATTAAGGGTCACCATCCTCTGATAGGAAACGTTGGCTTCCTGATTCTATGCCCTGAGTTGCTAAACTAAAACCTCCAGTTTTTGGTATTCTTCCAAAGGCACGGTAGTCTTAGGTTCCACTACTGCAAGTGGGGATGGCGCTAAGAAGGGTAACAGGACCACATGAGCTTTATACTTTAACCATGTGTCGTACTCGGGAAATGTCTGGTTATTGCTTTCACCCAAGCATGTTGTACCTCTCCTTCGGATGAGCTTCCAAGAACCTGCATCTTTCCTAACCAACAAAAGGTTGTCCTTTAGTGGGAAATAAAAGGTATGAGCTAATTGTGAGTCCTCAGGAATATCTTTAAGCGCGTATCCCAATTTCCTTCTCAAGAGAATTAGGTTATAATTGATGCCTCTAGTTCTCCTAGAAGTTGCACATTGGGGTATCTCCCACAGGTAGTGATGAAGTTCCTTCCTTTCAATATCATGGTAAACCAGTTGATGTCTTTGGCAGAATACATGTTCAACCTTTGGGCCCAGATCAGGCCAGGATCAGCGAAGGCTTTAGTACTTGGCAAGTGCCTCACGAACCACTTGTAAATAAAAGGAGCGCAGCAACGCACCAAACCTCCTTGTTTTTCTCATTCTTATTGTGCACTGAATAATAGAGGTCTCCCAAGAGATAGGCACCGAATTCTTTGGCATAAAGAGATGAATGGAGTTCATGTCTACAAACTTGTCGATATTTGCAAATAAAATGATCCCCTAGATGGAGAGGGCCATGATAACATTATCTCTGTGCAAAAATTCCATAATTCATAACTAAAGACCATATAGAACTGGATCATATCACAAAGTAACACTGGTAAAGCGGGAATGTTGGAAGTTTAGGGTTCCTGAAAACCTGTAAACCCCTCCCAATCTCACGGGTATTCTACCTTAGGTCAACATCATTGACTCTCAAAGCCGAATAGCAATAATACGTTCACCATTTCCGAGAAATGGCGTAATAACCATATTAGGGAATCGGTTTAGCATTATGTACTAGTCGGGGAGGTCTCAACTGAGTCCAGGAAAAACAAGCGTCCCTCATAAGTTCCCAGCTTCAAGCACTGAATCGAGAAACAATAGTACATTCAGCCCTCAGGATACAGTATTATCGTCATACGAACAATTTTCTTTAACTAATTTCCTATGAGAGAACCAGGCCATCCTATGCAAGTTCCTAGTGAGCCCTCGGATGCGAGTAGGTTTACCAACAAATGTGTTATGCCACTTTCATCACTGGAGAGGGTTGTTTCCACTAATGTCCTCAATGATCGGTCCCCAGATGTATATAATTATCGAGGTCGTACCCTGAAGTGGAGGAAATCCCCACACAGAATATTTCCAAGACAAACGCACTCTGGGTGTGGAACACACCACCACTCATCATGGTGAGACACCATGGAAGTACAATGTATGTCCATACTAAAGTCTAGGGTGCACTTGAGCCTTGGTATTGGGCTCCTCACTCAGTAACCCCATTCGGACAAAGAAAACCAGCACAGTCCAGTTTATATGATGCATGGAAAATAAAATACTGAAAGCGATAAATAAAGCTGTAAATAAAACAATAAAGCTAAACTAAAGCATAGAACAGCAAACAGCTAAACACCAATAGAAACAAAAAAAGACAAGCGCTAGGATTGACTCTCAAAGGGGAAACCAGAAATTCTGGGTTCGATCCCCAACAGAGTCACCAGCTGTCGCTCCCGATATTTTCATCCAAGTACAAACACGAAAGTGGCGTGGAAAAGGTAGAGTCGCCAGCCAGGCATTTTTATCCCGAATGAATGGGAAAGATAATGCTTCACAAACCGAAGATAAAAAGGAAAGGACGAGGTCCTGTGAACCAAATAACTGGGTTTGGGAGTCGTTTACGAACTAGGAATGTATTAGAACCCCAGATCGTCTTCCGTACCCGACGGGATCCACGCTTGTTTGTCTGTTTTAAAGGGCAAGGAATAAAACTACTGCTGAATAAAAGCCGCTACTGGAACTGGAATGAAAGAGGGAATAGGAAAAGGAGAACAAAATGGTACGGGAAAAATGTAGGAAACACAAAGAATGTGCTCGAATGGGCCCTACCCCACTACCTACGTATCTCATGGGAAATGAGAATCAGAGTCAATGTAGTTCTCCTAACTAAGGCGGAAACTAATTTGTGTTTTTTATGAATCGAACTACTTATGCCTATGCTCAGGTGTTACAGAATTTCCTCGACGAGTGCGTTACCATCTTGCAGAGAGATAAGTCATAGCGAGTTCTTGAAATATGAGTGAAGAAGGTGAGAAGAGAACTCCCACATGAAAGACGTGTGTTTTTTTGTTCACTTTATTTTAGACGAAATGTTTTCGAGTTTGTTATTTTTGAGACATTCTCATGCTAAGACTTGTTCATCATGATAGATATCCTACACCTCATCTTGAGATGGAATACGTGCAATTACCCCATGGCAGAGTCTCCCTGTGCACGAGAAAGCTCGACCTTTATTAGGTATTTTATTTTTATTTTGAGATGAGAAAGAAGACTCAAGTTGGAAAAAAAGGATAAAACTAGGGGAAACTAAGAGTCGCCCTAAGTTGTTGTATTATGGATATGTCCTATGGTTAGTGTGGTTTTCTATTCCTAGAAAGAAGAAAAGGAAGCAAGTCTTAACTCACTTCAAGGAATTGAAGATTAGTTTAAACCTCAAAGTGGATGAACAAAGTGAAGTGTCGAAGAAGCATCCAATGCTTTTCGCAAACACATATTAAAATGTAAAAGGATAAAGAAGAAGGTGTATGTAGGATACCCTCCAACACATGGCTTACCATAACCCCCTACGAAACAAAGGTTAGTAAAATAAGGCCAAAGTGATAAAAGGAAAGAGGTAATCAAGTTCCAAACATATCCTACCACACAATTATGACCTAAACTAGACTCAATCCTAAGCCTAAGGACACTAGAAAGCTAAGCAAAGCCTAGAGTCAGCAACTACTACAACTCTCTAGTACACAATCGGCCACTAAATGCAACTAACAATGCAAACAACCTATTATAACTACCAAATAGCATGAAAATAAGTGTAAAAAGACCAAAACAGAATAATGTAGCATGTCTTTTACACCTTCTGTTTCAAAATGCAACAGTGAAACATGTCAGATTTTCAATTGTTTTTTTAAAATGAAAAAACATAGACTTTTAACGCAAATAATGAATCCAATGATCATGCATCTTAATGCAAGAAACCTGAAATGAATCATCAACACTAGAATGCAACACATAAAAAATCAACAATGGATGCAAACTATTTGAATCGTGCGGTTTTAAACATTATGCAACATTTCCAATTATGCGCACAATCAACCGAAACATGAAGGGATCACAAGTTCAATGCAAAACAGAACTAGACACTTATTAACATGCTATTGATGATGCTAAATCATGCAAACAACATTGACAACTAGCTATGAAGGCATATGCAACATTTATGTCAAATATCGGAACCTAACGAAAAGCATGTCGAAATTATCGAAACTACACATACCTGCTCATAAACAGCTCCTAAAACTCCCTAAAATCATATCCTAACGATTCATGATGATTAGAGGGGGAATGGATATCAAAATTGCAAGAAAAAGCAAGAATTTTTCATTCTGGTTCAGTGGTAACTGGTTACTACCTATGCAGTGACCGATTACCAGTTCAAAAATTGGGATTTTTTGCAATTTTAACACAGGTAACCAGTTACTGCCTATGAGGTAACCGATTACTCTATAAACCAAAAGCAAAAACCAGTAGCAACATATTCAAATAAGCTATATTCAAATACCTATCAACTAAGCACGAAAATTACACCTAGATGCAAAATTTTAACACCTATTAACAATACAATCACCCTACGATTCTAGCTCCTAATGATCAAACCCATAAAAGTATCAAAAATCAAGTTGCGCGAAGAATGCGGGAAGTGAGATGAAGAGAAATAAGTAAAAATGAGAAGTGATTATGGATTCACCAGACTACAAAGCGGAGGCTTGCTTTGGAAATTGTTGCGATGTCGAGCAATACGCGAAAGTAGGGAAAACCGGAGATCCGAAGCTTCGATCTGCAAATGCGCAAAATCAATGTTATTTGTGAGAATAATCTGAAACGCTTCTGAATGGTGAAATAAACAAGGCAACCGTAGCAAAATAAATGTTGCATTGATGAAAATAATGGAGGCTTAGCTTCCGATTCTTCAAGTTTCTATTCAAAACTAGAAGAATCTTGATGATGATGAAGCTTTGGTGTGAGTTTAGAAAATGGAGAGAAATTAGAGAATTGAGATTGTAAGAATAGTGAATTTTGTGAAAGGTGGCTAATCTTAATTTAGCTTGATGAACAGGGTTTATATAGGGGTTAGGTTTGGAGTTAAGTTTAGGTTAGGCGCGAGGTTTGGACACTAGGCCCGAATCCTAAGCTAAGGGTTGGTTGGGAATATTCCTAGAATATTCCATTGGCATATTCTTGGAATATTCCTTGGCATAATCTGAGAATATTCCTTTGGAAGAGTGTGGAATATTCTAGAATTTGGTGGAAATTACAAGGCAAAGTGAAAATGGAAGGGATGAAAGCAACCAACTGATTTTTGAATTTTTGAAATTCTGTATGAAGTAAACGGTTACTACCTATGAGGTAACCGGTTACCAGTCCAAAAACTTCACTTTTTCTCCAAATTTAAAGAGCTAACCGGTTACTACCCCTGAGGTAACCGATTAATTCAACTTAAACTTGAATTTTTCTTCTTTTTGGTGGGAAATCTTGGACATCCGGTCTTGGTCATATTTTTTGAGCTTATTTTCCTTCTGAGACCCAATAGTCGCCAAATTACCCTTGTACAGTTTTGGACATCCTGTTTTGTGTCGTTATCGGGATTTTCAACCTAGTACAAACACGAAAGTGGAATGGAAAAGGTAGAGTCCCCAGCCAGACATTTTTATCCTGAATTAATGGGAAAGTTAATGATGCACAAACCCAAGAGAAAAGAAAAGGACAAGGTCCTGCGAACCAAAGATCTGGGTTCGGGAGTCGGTTATGACCTGTGAAGGTATTAGCAACCCAGACCGTCCGTCGTACCCAACAGGATCCACGCTTAGTCTGTTTCAAAGGGTGAGGAATAAAATTGTTGCTGAACAAAAGAACTGCTAACTGGAACTAAAATGAGAGAAGGAATTGGAAAAAGAGATCGAAAAAAAATTGGGAAAATATAGGGAAAATAAATAGTTTGCTCGAACGGGCCCTACCCCGCTGCCTACGTATCTCATGGGAAATGAGAATCAGAGTCGACGTAGTTCGCCTAACTAAGGTGAAAACTCTGTTTGTATTATTTATGATTTGAACTGCTTATGCCTATGCTCAGGTGTTGCAGGCTCGCCTTGAACAAGTGTGTTACCATATTTCAATGAGACAAGTAGTAGCAAGTTCACATTATGAATGAATGAGATGAGAAAAGAATCCCCGCAGGAAAAGACGTGTGTTATTTGTTAACTGTCTTTTAAAGAAGTGATTTGAGTTTGTTATTTGTGAAACATTCTCATAATAAGACTTGTTCATCGTGGAATATGCCTTACACCTTGCCCCGAAATGGGACGTGTATAAGTAACCCACGGCAAAGTCTCCTGGCGTACGAGAAGATCAACCTTTATCAGGTATTTTGTTGTTTTTCTTTGTGAGATAAGAAAGAGAGGCTCAAATCAAGAAATGGAAAAACTAAGGGAACCAAGACATAACCCTAAGTTATTTATTGCATGCAAAAGGATATCCTAATGTTTGTGTGGTTTTCTAATCATAATGAGAAAAAGGAAAAGAAGAAAAGAGAATTAGAACTGAACTTACTTCCTAAGGAAGTTAAGTTATTTCCAAAAAGGGGGAGAGCCTATACAAATAAAGCACAAAGTGCTAAGGAAAACACACTTAGAAAACATAAAGAATATAAAAGGAAGAAGTTGTGTGAACAAACTTACCTCAACCTCCCTACAAAACAAATGTTAGTAGGATACGGCTAAAATGATAAAAGGAAAAAAGGTAAACAAGTACCACACATATCCTAATACATATATGGCCTAAACTAGACTTAATCCTAAGTTTAAGGATCCTAAAAACTAGGCAAAGACTAAATTCTGCAGCTACTACAACTTCCTGTTGCACAAATAGCTACTAAATGCAATGCACAACACAAACAACCTATTACACCTACCAAACAACATGAAAATAGGTGTAAAAAGACTAAAACAGAATAATGCATCATGTTTTTACAACTCCTGTTTCAAAATGCAGCGATGAAAACGAGGCAGATTTTCATTATTTTTCAAATGCAAAACATGAGTTTTAAGGAAAACAAGGGAATGAAATGATCACGCAAGTTATGAAACAATATGAAATGGATCACTAACAATGGAATTCAATATATTGTCATATAACCAATGGATGCAAACTAAATGATTTATGTGCAACTTTTCCATCATACAATTTTTCAATTATGCACATGATTTGACCAAAACAGGAACGAGCTTCAAATGTGATGCAAAACAGAAGTGTAAACATTTATTAACATGCTATGGATGATGCTAAGTCATGTAAACAATGATCATAACAAGCTATGGACATGTATGCAACACTTATGCTTAAAAATCGGAATCTAACAAAACGCATGTCAAAAGTTATCGAAACTACGCGTACTTGCACTAAATCAGCTCCTAAAAATTCCCTATAATCATAATCTAGCAATCCATGATGATAAAAGAAGGATTGGTACACACACATGCAAGAAAACAACATAAAAAACCAGATCAACACAGGTTTAACCAGTTAACGAATTCCAAAATCAGTTAAACAGCAGGAAAAAACAGTGTGTTAACCGGTTAACAATAAACCAGAATCAAAAAATAGTGGGGAAAAGAGAACTTCTACGTATCAACTTATTTCCAAAAGCTCCTACCACATCCATTACCAACTAGCACGAAATCGCCAACTAAACACAACATTCTAACGCCTATGAGCACTACTCGATTCTAGCTATTAATGATCAAACCGAAAAAAGTATCACAAAAGCAATAAAATCGAAGAATGCCTTATGGTGAGATGAAGAGAAATAAATTAAAGCAATAAGTGATTCAGATTCACCAACCTACAAAGCAGAGACTTGCTTTGGTGATTGTTGCAATGTTGATCAATGCATAGAAAAAAAGAATACCGGAGGTTCCATGCTTCGATCCACGAGAGTGCAAAATAAATGCAATCGATGAGAATCTGAAACGCTTCCGAACGGTGAACTAAACACCGCAATCGTGACAAATCCTTCAATTTTCCCCTGAATCAGTGATGATGATGAAGGCTAAGCTTCCAATCTTTTGATTTTCGACGCGAAACTTGAAAAATCTTGATGATGAAGCTTTGGTGAGTATGGGAAAATGGAAGAAAATGAGAGAATTGAGATAATGAGAATGATGAATTTTTATGAAGAAAAATGGCTAATCTTTTTTTGCTTGATGAACAAAATTTATATAGGCATTAGGTTTGGAGTTAGGTTAGGTTAGGTTAGGGCACAAGGCTTGGATCCTAAGCTAAGGTTCAAATGGGAATATTCTTAGAATATTCCTTGGCATATTCTTGGAATATTCCTTGGCATATTCTTAGAATACTCCTTGGGAAGAATGTGGAATATTCTAGAGTTTGATGGAAACACAAAGCAAAGTGGAAAATGGATAGGGGAGGGAGCACAACTGAATTTTGAAAATTTTGCCTAAACTTTGCAGGCGTTAACCGGTTAACGGAGGAAAATTTTGAATTTCCCTCCTTTTGTGGGAACCCTCCAAATGCATCTCCACCGTCCGTTCTGAGCCTGGTTTGATCTTGAGTTCTGATAGTTGATCTTGCCACTGAGTAAACCTTGATCACATGCCCCACACACCAACCAATGATGCATGACTTATTTTATTTCTTTTTTATGCAATGTATGGAATTATGAATGCAATGCGATATGCTAAATACCATGAAAATGAGAGGGAATATTTTGGGGTATTACACAATGATGTATGCTCTCTATTAATTTTTTATGCAATGTATGAACGAATATGCAAGATGACACGGAAACGAAGCATAAGCTACTCGGAAACGGCGATAAATAAGAGGGAAAATTTTGGGGTGTTACAATATTGAGTCACATACATAACATTAATTTAGTTGGAGCTGCTGCTCGGTAAGTTGGCCTGGTTTGGAAAAATTAAGTTGAAGGCTTATGCCTTGTTGTTGATGCCTTTATAATTGGAAAATTATTAAGTTGGGAGTTCTACTCCAATGGTACCACATGAATTTGTATTTGTTTAAGTTGCATAATTATGTCGTTGTGTTGTATTTTATGTCGATTGACGTTGTTTGTGCATTGTGAAGTGGTGATTGTATATGATCTGATTTAATATGTTATTTATCATATATTCAATTATATTGTTCGATATCTCACCCCTTCTGTTTGAATGTTACCCTCTATTGGTAATGTGCAAGTAAGCTAGAGTAGAGCTGCTTACCTTAGTAGGTTCGAGTCGGTGTTGTCACTCGGATACGTAGCACTCGGGGGATAACATATGTTTTCTTTTGATGTTGAATTTTAACATGTTGTTGAATTTTAAGTTGTTTTCATTAAAGATTTTTGTTTTTTTAGTTGTTTTGATGTTGAATACGAGTTATGTAATTTTATGTTGAATTTTATGAATTTGCTATATAGTAATGGAAGTTTTATTTTAAGGACTAATAATGTGATTGGATGTTGTTGTTTAAGTCGAAAGTGTAGCATTCCATTGTTTGTTGGAAATTTTATAACTATGAATTTGTAATTAATTTTTGGGTAGAAATGGGGTGTTACATTAGTGGTATCATAGCAGGTCGGTCCGTTCGGCCAAGTTGTTGAGTTATAAGTTTTTTAACAATCGAGTAGTGTTATCTAGTTCTAACCTTTGTTTGTGTTGAAGTGTTAAGTTGAGATGGTTGGAAAGCACGATGCTGCAATGGTTGCTACTCTACAAGCAATGACTCAAGTTGTGCAAAATTTACCAAACGCTGACGAGAATGTTGGATCTCGTAGTTTGGCGAATATTTAGAGAGAGAATCTGCCTACCTTCAAGGTTAAGTATAATCCCGATGCAGCGTTGGAATGGTTGAAAGAGATTAATAGAATCTTCTGTGTGATGGATTTCACTCTAGTGCAGAAGGTTCGATATGGGATGCACATGCTAGGAATCGAAGTTGATGACTGGTGGCTAGAGACTCGTCAGAGGTTGGAAGCTGCTGGTGAAGAGATCACTTGGGTTGTGTTTTGTAGGGAATTTTTGAGGAAGTATTATCCATAGGATGTTCGTGGTAAGAAGGAAATTGAGTTTATTGAGCTGAAGCAAGGTAACATGTTTTTACTGATAATGCTGCAAAGTTTGTTGAGCTGGCTAAGTTTTACCTGCACTATAATAAGGCGAATGCTGAATTTTCAAAGTGCATTGAGTTTGAGAATGGGTTGCGGCCAGAGATCAAGAAGGAAGTTGGATATCAAAAGATTCGTGTCTTCACTGATTTGGTTGATATTTGAAGGATTTATGAGGAGGATAACAATGCATATTATAAGACTATTAATGAGAGGAATGGCAAGAACAAACAGAGTCGTGACAAACCTTATGATGCTCTATCTGGGAAAGGTAAACAGAAAGTACATGATGGTAAGAGGACTAGTAGTGGAGATGCTCTTGTTGGTGTTGTTTATTTCAAATGTAGGAAACCTGGTCATAAGAGTAATGTGTGTACTGCTGAAGTAAAGAGGTGTTTCTGTTGTGGTAAGACAGAACTTGCAATATCTTAATGCAAGCATAAAGAGATGATTTGCTTCAACTGTTGTGATGAAAAACACATTGGTAGTCAGTGTGAGAAACCAAAGAAGGCACAAGCTGGTGGCAAAGTGTTTACTTTGGCTGGGACTCAGATAGCTAGTGAGGACAGACTCATCAGAGGTACATGTTTCATTAATATCACTCCTTTAATTACTTTTATTGATACTGGTGCTACTCATTGCTTTATTGTTGCTGATTGTGTTAAAAGATTGGGTCTAATGTTGTCTCCTATGAATGGATAATTGGTCCTCAAGATTTCGGCTAAGGGATCGGTGGCTACTTCTCTTGTGTGTTTAAAGTGTCCTTTAGCTATCTTTGATAGAGACTTTGTTGTTAATTTGGTGTGTTTGCTGTTAACCGGAATGGATTTGGTCTTAGGAATGAATTGGGTTGAATATAACTATGTTCGTATCAGTCGGTAAGGTTTTCTACTCCTGAAGAAGAGGGAGTTGGTTTGTTGTCTTTTAGAGTGTTGTAGCAGTTAATGAAAGAAGAAGCTCAGATGTTTACCTTTATGGTATTGTTATCTAGTGAGAGTAAAACTAAGATAGAGGAGTTGCAAGTGGTGTATGAATTTCCTGAAGTTTTCCTTGATGAAATTCCTGATGTGCCGCCAGAAAGAGAAGTTGGATTTGCGATTGATCTTATACTTGGTACTAGACTTGTGTTTATGGCACCGTACAGGCTCACTGCATCTAAATTGTAAAAATTAAAGAAGAAATTGGAGAATTTACTTGAAAAGAAGTTGGTAAGACCAAGTGTATCGCCATGGGGAGCTCCAGTGTTGTTAGTAAAGGAGAAATAGGGAAGTATGAGACTTTGTATTGATTATAGACAATTGAATAAAGTGACAACTAAGAATAAGTATCTGCTTCCGAGAATATATGATTTGATAGATCAGTTGGTAGGTTCTCATGTGTTTAGCAAGATCGGTTTGAGATCAGGCTATCATCAAATTAAAGTGAAAGATGAGGAAATTCAGAAGACGACGTTTAAACACGTTATGGACATTACGAGTATTCGATGATGCCTTTCGGTGTTTCTAAAGTGTTGGGAGTATATATGGAGTACATGAACTGTATCTTTCATACCTATTTAGATCGTTTCATGGTGGTTTTCATTGATGATATATTGATTTACTCTAAGTTAGAAGAAGAGCATGCGGGTCACTTAAAACTAGTATTGCAAGTTTTGAAAGAGAAGAAGTTGTATGCAAAGTTGTCTAAGTGTGAGTTTTGGTTGAAGGAAGTTAGTTTTCCTGGTCATGTCATTTCAGGTAGTGGCATTACTATGGATCCATCTAAAGTAGATGTGTGTTGCAATGGGAAACTCCAAAGTTGGTTACCGAGATTAGAAGCTTTTTGGGACTAGCTGGTTTTTATAGAAGGTTTATCGAGGGTTTTTCTAAATTGGCACTTCCATTGACTAAGTTTTCTTGTAAAAGTAAAGCTTTTGTGTGAGACGTCCAATGCGAAAAAGGTTTTACAGAATTGAAGAAGAGATTGACGTTAGCTCCGGTTTTGAAATTACCGAATTTGAAAGAACCGTTTGTGGTATATTGTGATGCTTCTATGATGGGTTTAGGAGGTGTTCTTATGCATAATAATATGGTAGTTGCTTATGCGTCAAGGAAGTTGAGAACTTATGAAAAGAACTATCCTACGTATGAAATAGAACTTGTTGCAATTGTTTTTGTACTGGAGATTTGGAGACATTACCTTTATGGTTCTAGATTTTAAATGTTTAGTAACCATAAGAGTTTAAAGTATTTGTTTGAACATAAGGAGTTGAATATGAGACAACAAAGGTGGTTGGAGTTATTAAAGGATTATGATTTCAGTTTGAATTATCATCCAGGTAAAGATAATGTTGTAGCTGATGCTTTAAGTAAAAAAACAATGCATATGTCGGCGATGATGGTTAAAGAGTTGGAATTAATTGAAGAGTTCAGGGATAAGATTTTGGTTTGCAAAGTGACACCTCAAAGTGTTATGTTGGGAATGTTGAAGATTAACAATGATTTTTTAGACAATATCAAAGAGACTTAGAAGTTAGATGTGAAATTAGTTTATTTGACGGTAGGAATCGATTTAGATATGCAAGGTGTCTTGAAGAAAGTCATAGGAGTAAGTTGAATATTCATCCGGGAGCTACCAAAATGTATCAAGATGTGAAGGATTTGTTTTGGTGGCTTGGGATGAAGAGAGATGTAGCATGTTTTGTGTATGCATATTTAACTTGTCAGAAGTCGAAAGTTGAACATCAGAAGCCTGTAGGGTTTATGCAACCGTTAGAAGTTTCAGAATGGAAATGGGATAGCATTTCAATGGACTTTGTGACAAGATTTCCTAATACTTCAAGAGGACATGATTCAATTTGGGTGATTGTTGATAGGCTTACGAATTCGGCTCATTTTATTCCTATTAACATCAGTTTTCCAGTATCTAAGTTGGAGGAGATTTATACTAAAGTAATTATATAGCTGCATGGTGTGCCTTTATGTATTGTGTCAGATAGAGATCTGAGGTTTACTTCTAATTTTTGGAAGAGCTTGAAAGAGGAGTTGGGTTCTAAGTTGAGGTTGAGTTCGGTGTATCATCCTTAGACAGATGGTCAGACTGAGAGGACTATTTATTCGCTAAAGGGTTTGTTGAGAGCATGTATTCTTGAGTAGGAAGGTTTGTGGGATACTTATCTTTCATTGATAGAATTCACTTAATATAACAGTTACCATTCTAGTATCGGAATGACATCTTTTGAAGCGTTGTATGGTCGGAGATTTAGGACTCCTTTATGTTGGCATGAATCTGGGGATAGTGTAGTGCTTGGGCATGAGATTGTTAGAGAGACTATGGAGAAGGTGACGTTAATTCAAGAAAAGATGAAAACTTCCCAAAGTAGACAGAAGAGTTATCATGATAAGCGAAGGAAAGATTAAAAATTTCAAGCTGGTCGTCATGTATTTTTGAGAGTTACACATGTAACCGGTGTAGGGCATGCATTGAAGTCTAAGAAGCTCACTCCTCGTTTTATTGGTCCGTATCTGATTTCATACAAAGTTGGAAATGTTGCTTATAGAGTGGATTTACCGCCTAATTTTTCAAATTTGCATTATGTGTTTCACGTGTCACAACTTCGGAAGTACATTTCATATCCATATCATGTGATTAGTATAGATGACGTGCAAGTATGTGATATTCTTACTATAGAGACGATGCTTGTACAGATTGCGTACCGTGAAAGGAGGACCTTGAATAATCAGTCTTGTGAGAGTGGACCTTGGCATTACTTTCAGAAATGAACCCGTTGTCGCTCCCACCAAATGACATATGGCCAAGAGGGGTACAGACGCGAACGGTCGGCGAAAGAGAAGAATGAAGATAAACTAAAAAGAGTCGCCAGCTAGGCATTTTTATTCCGAAGGAAAGGTAATGCTGCATAAACCTAGGAAAAGAGATGGATAAGACGGTCGCGAACCAGAAAAACCGAGAAAGGGGGTTGGTTACAACCTGGGAAGGTATTAGCACCCAGATTGTCCGTCGTACTCGACGGGATCCACGCTTAAAAGATTTGTGTTTAAAGGGGTAGTGTCAGTGTTATTTTGTGTGCAAAAAGCTGGAAAAGGATGCAAGTGTCAGTGCAGAAGAAATGTGAAGTGAAATGAAAAAGTGTCAGTGCAAGAAAAGAGTATGAAGCTCAAGACTATGAGGCTTTAAGAATAATTCTGGAAGAGGGGGGAATATGCATAGACTTTTGTTCGATAACAGTTAAGTTATGCCTACGTATCCACTCGTGCAATGAGGAAGTCAGAACACCGTAGTTCGACTCAAAGAGACTGAAAGATAAATTGACTTGTGATCTGCTTATTTGTCTATGATCAAGTGTATGACCTGTCTGGCACAGGTGCAAATTGTCTTGCATTAAACGGAAGAAGCGAGTTCTCGTTTGTGAATGAATGTGATGAGAAAAGAATCCCGGAGGAGACGATTATTGTTTGTTTTTTGTGTTTTCAATCTTTTATTGCTTTTTGATGTTAGTAAACTCATCACATCTTCCCTCTGATTAGGGGTAATGAGAATACCATAAGTGTGAAGTAAACACCTCACACTTAATTACCATGATGTAGGATTAAGATCATTAACCTACTTGTGATTATTTAGATGTTTTTGGAGTTTTTTTTTGGTTTTAAGTAATGAGTTTAAGCCATAATCAGGGATTTAATGGACCCATTACACTATCCTAATAGAAGGATAATAAATGAGAACATTTAAGCTGAGAAAGACTCCTCAACTTAATCCATGATTAGGAATTAACCTCATGACAAAACAAGACCTTTATTAAAGTGTATTTTAATTAATGGTGAGATTAAGAAATGGATTTTATGGTTTGTAAGACAACTTGAGGGGGACTTGTCCATTAACACTAGGGTTAGTCCTTCTTAACCAATTAAGGAAGAATTAGAACCCTAATGCAAGGCCCAAGTTACAAGCTTGATGTCTTAGTGATTATTAGGTGGATTGATTAAAGTAATTAAACACATCAAGGGTTTAACACTTGGGATTAAAGTTATACACTCCATCCTAATAGAAGGATACAGGCATAACCCTAATCACAAAGTCTTAAAACCTTAAGGGTTTAGTCTTTGATTATGAGATGAGAAAAGAAGACACAAAAGATGACACAAAGGTAAAACTAAATGGGGGATTAATAAAACCCTAATTGTTATCATGCTTGGGTATTCCTAGGGTTTATGAGGCTTGCAAGAGATCTTAAAGGAAAAGCCACCAAGAAAGAAGCAGGATGGAAGGAGGAGAAGCAGAAAGAAGCAAGACAACTTACTTCACTTAAGAAGATAAGTTGCTTGAGGAAAGAAAGTGAGGAGGGAACATGAATGAGCAAGCTCACTCTAATGAAAAAGTAAAATGCAATAATGAATGCATAAGAGGGATGAGAAGAGATTGTGAGAAGTGAAGGCAAATTCACTTCTCAAACACTTACCACCTGAAAAGTTAGCAAAAGGAAGTGAAATGAAATGAGAATGAAATGAAATGCAAAGATGGAAACAAAAACCAGAAGCATGTTCATGATGCTAATGATGCAAAGAGATGACATAAATGTATGTCATGAGATGAATATGATCATACCAAGGATGGGAATGCAAATGAAGCATAAAGGAAGCATGAAAGTTCATGAATGCATATGAAATGAAATGAAAGCAAAACATGGAAAATGGATGATGCAATGATCAAACATGATTCTAATATGTCCTAAGATGTCTTATATGTCATGTGGATGCACAAAATGTCATGGCAAGTTCATGTATGCAAGCTTATACAAGATGAATGCAAATGAAGATGCAAATTAGGGTTATATGATCACGTGAGATGCACAATTCAAAAAAAGAAGAAACACATAAGATAAAAAATTGAAAATGAACTCAAAGGAACCCAAAATCTATAATAAGTTACCATCCAAAGGGGGAGGTCAGAAGCTTAACCTAGAAAGACTTAAGATTTTTCTAAGTTTCTAGGGTTTTAAGGGTGATCCTAAAGGTAAAATTACAAACAAATTGAAAATGCATTATAAAAATGAAGCAAAAATGTTTTTAGATGCTTGAAACCAAGCATATCACAATGCAAAAAGAATCATTCACAAACTCACTTTGGTTCAAAAGTTATGAATTTTTGAAGTTAGGGTTTAAAATATTCAAGTTTAAGAACCCTAATTCAATTGAAAAATGTCAAAGTGTGATCAAAACCAAAAAGAAATTTGTGTGGTGAGTTTGTAAATATTTCTAAATGCCTAAGAATGTTCTCTGAATTTTTTTGGGATTTTTAAATACCTAAATGTATTTTTAATTAATTAATTCTCATTAACTAATTAAAAATAACATTTAAATAATTGAAAAATATATTTTTAATGCAAAAAATAAAAATAAAAATATTTTTGGGTTCTGAAAATTAATTAAAGGTTGGATAAAAAATTTCAGAATTTTTTGATGTCTTTTTCTATTTTTTAAAATTCGTAGAAGATTAAATAAGAAAATGAAATAAAATTAAAATAAAATGAAAAGTATGCTGAATGGGTGGACCAGATTGAAATTGGGTTTAAAAGCTTTGACTGGGCGCGCATCTAGACGACCCAGATTCAAACTTCATTAATCCTGATTATTTATTTAATTAAACCTAATTTAAAACTAATGATCTAATCCTAGCCACACAATGCACGCGAGAAAGCTTGATCCTACGACCTAAATTTAAACAATGCCCTAAACCTAATTAAAACCCTTAATGACTCTCAGGTGGCCGGAAATGACCTCCAGTCATCTTCTCCGGCCACACCTCCCCTGAGAAAACCCCATCTCACTCCCCAGGCTACAAAAACGTGCCAAAATCTCCAGAACTCATCCTCTAACATCACACAACAAGAATCCAGCATCAATAACAATTTATTTCACTCACACAGAGAATCGAAGAAGAACGGATTTAGGGCAAAAGTTTCAGAGCAACATAAAATGCTTGTCTTTGGCTCATTTTAAAAAATAAACACATCCCCATAATATTTCGAATTCTGGGCTTTCTGACCATTTGCCTTGTGCTTTTCCACTCCAATGAACTCCTTGATGCTTCTGGTAAGCTTGAACTAAGTTTGTATGGAGTGTTTTGGAACTTTCAGTTCAGGGGTGGTGAAAATCGTATTTTGGTTTGAGGTGGTTTCAGGCTGTTTTAATGGTTGGGAAATGATCAGTGATGAATTTTGAGATGAATGGTGGAAGAAGTTTTAAGTTTTGTTAAGTGTGCTGAGAGTTTCGAATGAAATGCATAAGAGGGATTTTTTGTGAACTATGGTGATGCTGATGATTCTGGTTGTGTTCTTGTGTCAAATGGCTTGTATTTGTTCCATGTATAGCGCTATGATAGGCCTGTGGAGTTGGTGTGGGCTATGCTGATTGGTATGACTTGTTTTGCAAAAAGTCAAGATTTGTTGTCCTTTGAGGTATGGGCTGGTTCAGGCCAAGGACAAGGGCATGTCTGGTGCAGCTGTGATCAAGGAGGACCATGGAAATGAGATTGAGGCAAATCAGCAAGTTGTGACAAAGCTATGGGAGGTTTTGCAAATTTGTGAACTTTTGGCCCTTTTGAAATTTCTTCATATGCAAGTCATGAAATCTTGAGATTCTTGGGCCAATTCTGAGTTTTAAGTCATCCACTATGATAATATGATGTGTAGAAGTCAATTTGAAGTCACAAAATAGCTTGGCATGAAGTTTTGCAAAAATGCCTCTTTGGCATGAAACATGAAATTATGTGATTTTTGCCAACTTTGGAAAGCCATAACTTTAGTTCCAAAATGAATTAGATCTTGTTCTTGTACTTTTTGAAAATGGAATGATCCAATCTACAACTTTTATGACCAAGAATTTTTCATTTGAAGCATTTTTGGTTAAGAAATAGGAGGTTGAAAAACATTCCCAAAATGGAAAGTTTACATTACAAGTCATTTCCATATTTGGCAACTTTTGGTTTAGCCCACTTTTCTTCAAATTTGTGAACTTATAAGCACTTCAATGATCAAATAAAGACCATATAACTTCATTTTGATGAAAAATCCACTTTGGGTCCATTGATGGGTGCCTCAAATGCCCTGATTTTGCTCTAACTTGCTCAGGAAGTTACCCAGTGATCAGATGACTTCCACAATGAATTTCTTCATCAAATTTGGTATGTATGATCCTTATAACATATAGAGACCAATAGAAACAAGAATGACCAAAACATTTGGAGTTATGGCCTCTGAAACCAAAACCCTAATTTTAGGTCATCTGTGCAGTTAAACCTAGCTCTGCTTCCATGCCTTGCAAGTTCTTGTGATTTTATGACTTTCTTGATCTTGGGAGGATATAATATGATGATTGAGCATACATGGACCCTCTTGAGATGATTGGAGATCTTTGGAGTGGCTCAGATGGCTCATGGATTGCTCAGATCACAAACCCTAGATGCAGATGACTTTGAACCAATGCAGTGAAGCACAAAATGCAACATGAGATGATATGATTGAACTAATGCAAATGAAAAGATCACAAGCCATGGTGTGAAGTTAGTGAGGGCAAATTTGGGGTGTTTACAGCTGCCCCTATTCAAACATGAGTTAGCTGTGCAGGATGTAAGCGACGGCTTATCATACAAACAAGATAACTTGTGGTTGAATATCAAAGATAGTCCAAAATTTGCACTCACTGGGTGAAGAAGAAAAGGGATATAGATTGTAAAAGGAAGTAAAGTATGATTATAAAGTGCGGGCGATGGAGGAAGACCGTCGAGCAGAGGACGACTGCTGGGGATAAAAGTGGTAAGTAAAGCAATAACGGGGACAGCCGACAAGCTGGGGAAGTAAAGAATCTTTGATGGGGACGGCCATCAAATATAGTAACAAAATTCTCTGGGGATTAAAGGTTAAGGAAATAATGGGGACGACCATCAGTTTGAAGAAATAAAATGATGAGGGACGGTCATCAAAGGTGAAGAACGATCACCTAGCAGGGGACGACTGCTCTATTGGGAATAAGGATGAGGGACGGTCATCCAAGGTGAAGGACGATCACCTAGCAAGGTACGGCTGCCGAAAATATCACGACATAAGACGAATGCCAGATAGAAAAGGTCGACGATGGGGACGGCCATCGGATAAGCATGATGAAGGACGATCATCAAGAGGTGAAGGACGATCACCTAGTAGGGTACGGCTGCTCTCGGGGTTTATCATGACATAGGACGAATGTCAGATAACAAGATCAACGATGGGGATGGCCATCGGGTAAAATGATGAAGGACGATCATCAAGAAGGTGAAGGATGATCACCTAGCAGGGTACGGCTGCCAAGATATCACGACATAGGACGAATGACGGATAGAAAAGGGTTCCAATAATGGAGATTCCGCTGGGAGAAAGATGAGGGAAGGTCATCTAAAAGGTGAAGGACGATCACCTGGCAAGGTACGGCTGCCGAAAGTATCATGACATAGGACGAATGTCAGATAGAAAAGAAATTTTGCTTTTTACTGGGGATTTGCTGGGGTTTCTTCTGGAGAATGGTAGACACAGACGAGTGTCTACATTCAAGAAAGGAAAGGTATAAGTGTTTGACGCTGTATAGATTTAAGATGCGGACGGGAATCCTTAAGACTATGATACGGACGAGTATCAGTAGAAACAAACGCTGATGCATGTTCGGAGATGATGATACGGACGAGTATCAACTGATTAACAAAGAACACAGACGAGTGTTGAATCTGAGGAGAGATAAGTGGCGTATACAAGGCACAGACGAGTATCTGTATGAGTGAAAAATAAGCATGAGTGAGAAAGAGATGAGTGTTCAGCTTGCTGGGGAGAGTATGACACAGAAGAGTATCATAAGAGAAAGTGTATAAGTTATGAACTTATAGGTGTAAAAGATATTCTAACGATCTGTGGGGATAAGATGACACGGACGGGTGTCAAAAGAAGTGTATTATGAACAAGTGTTTGGTTTATAATAGGTACTTGGGCAACCATGTTGGGAAAGGTGACACGGACGAGTGTCAAAGGAGTGTATAGATACCCGTTTGTGGTTTATATCTGCAGGGGAATGATATGACACAGACGAGTGTCGGGTGAGTACATATTGATATGTATTAGTGAGTGCAAAGGGGACGCTTTGGCTTTCTGCTGGGACTGTGAGTCTCTATATACATTGCTGATGGAGTGTTTGTTGATATACAGGTGTTTAATTCAAAACATGACTTGAGATTATGCAATATGTTTGATTTTTGCCGTAATGCTCCGTATTAGACGGAATGCTACGCTCTGAGGGGAAATATGATGCGAATGCTATGGTTATGCAAAAGATACCGATCCGGGACTCGGATCCCGTTGCTGTGAAAATCTCTGGCTGATCTGCTTGAAGGAATATCCCAGCTGGGGATGAGATCGTTGGTAGATCTGATATAGATGATTCTGCTCTGGGAAATAAGTCACTGATAGACTTATCTTGGTAATGAGGAGCCCAGCTGGGGCCTGTGGAAGCTTTCGTCACTTTCTTGTGAGATTTTCAGACATTGCTCTTCTGGATAGAGGTTGGAGCTCTGTGGGGAGATGGTTCCCTGTCTAACACTCGACTGGGGAGGAGAAAGATCACTGAACGATCTTCCTATATATTTCTGTAGGAATCCTGCTGAGGATGAGAATATCTGACAACTCAGCTGGGGAAATGAACACCTTCTGATGTTGTTTGGAAGACATGCTGAGGGAATAATGATTCGGCAACTTGCTGAGGAAAGCCTTTCATACCCCATGTTGTGTTGAATACCTGTGATCCTATCAAGACAAAGAGACACACAAGTACCCCGAGGTATCCCCTACTGGATTCCATCATAGGAGTTTAGACACTCCCGGGAGTAATATATTTCCTGTTAGCATGTGATTAGAAAAGGCGCATCTGTATTTATGCAACCATTATATCAAGGATATCAGACATTTTTGCAAATAAAATAAAAGTGCACAAGACAAAGTGTGATTGAAAATTCTGGTTTTATTAATTTGTGTGCCTTGAATTGGCAAGTACAGAAACAGATCCCCTGAAATGAGGAGATCGTTACAAATTGAGAAACAAGAAGGTACTGGCAATGTTGATGATGCTTCAGTGCTTCCCTTTTGCTATAACTCGTATGACATTGACGTTCTTCTCATCTTGCTTTTTGAAGAAGGTTGGTTCTGACGGACGCTTTAACCCTTCGAAGCTTGCCAAGTTGTAAGTGATACAGACGAATTTAGAATGCAGTTGTTCACTTATTCCCTTATTTTACGTGGATCGCCCTTTCGGGTTTTCAATCCACCGGGATACCCATTTTTGCCTGAGCTGTCCAATGTGGCTTTTCAACTCAGCGGGTGTACATTTTTTTATTATTTTTTCCCGAGTCTTTTATTCTGTTTTTTACTCACCGGGATGCCCTATTTTTGCCTGGACTTACATTCTGTTTTTATGTCCAGCGGGTCTTTTTATGCGAAGTATTTTTTAACTGCATTTGAATTCACAGGGGGCAGGAAATCTTCACCATCCATAGTAGTGAGCATCAGTGCTCCACCAGAGAAAAATTTCTTTACTATGAATGGACCATCGTAATTCGGCGTCCACTTGCCCCTGTGGTCTGTATGAGGAGGGAGGGGTCTTTTCAACACAAGATCTCCCACTTGGTATTCCCGAAGTCTGACTTTCTGATCGAAGGCTTTCTTCATTCTCTTCTGATATAACTGCCCATGACAGATTGCAGCTAATCTTTTCTCTTCAATCAGACTCAACTGATTGTACCAGGATCGGACCCATTCTGCTTCATTCAATTTGACATCCATCAGTACCCGCAAGGAGGGCAATTCAACTTCAACCGGTAGGACTGCCTCCATACCATACACAAGTTGATATGGTGTTGCCCCAGTAGATGTTCTGATTGATGTACGATACCCATGCAAGGAAAATGGTAGCATTTCATGTCAGTCTTTGTTGGTGACCACCATCTTTTGCACAATCTTCTTGATATTCTTGTTAGCTGCCTCAACAGCGCCATTCATCTTTGGCCTGTAAGGAGAAGAGTTGTGATGTTGGATTTTGAAGTCCCGACACAGTTTTGCCATCATTTTGTTTTTCAGGTTGGAACCATTATCAGTAATGATTCGCTCGGGCACTTCATACCGACAGATGATGTCTCTCTTCAAGAATCGGGCTACCACTTGCCTAGTGACATTTGCATATGAAGCTGCTTCGACCCGCTTGGTGAAATAGTCAATGGCTACCAGGATGAATCTGTGGCCATTTGAAGCAGTCGGTTCAATCTTGCCAATCATATCAATGCCCCACATGGCAAAGGGCTAAGGTGAAGACATCACATTCAAAGGATTCGGAGGCACATGCACTTTGTCCGCATAAATCTGGCATTTGTGGCACTTTCTGGCATAAGCATAATAGTCTTCATCCATTGTGATCCAGTAGTAACCCGATCTTAACAATTTCTTGGCCATTGCATGCCCTCCAGCATGGGTACCAAAAGATCCTTCATGCACCTCGTGCATCAGCAAGTCTGCTTCTGCCTTATCAACACATCTGAGAAGTACCATGTCAAAGTTTCTCTTGTACAAGGAACCATCAGTATTCAGGAAGAAACTACCAGCTAGCCTTCTTAATGTCTTCTTATCATTGGATGATGCCCCAGGTGGGTATTTTTGATCCTCCAAGAAGCATTTGATGTCATAGAACCAAGGCTTATCATCTTTAGCAAGGTCTGCCGAGAATACATATGCTGGTCTGTCAAGTCTGGACACTGAAATCCGAGGTACAAAGTTGGCAGCTTGAACTTTGATCATGGAGGAAATGGTAGCCAGAGCATCTGCAAATTGATTTTTATCTCGAGGGATATACTCAAGTTTGACTGTTGTGAAGAAGGTTAGTAATCTCCTCGTGTAATCCCGGTATGGAATCAGATGCTCCCGGTGAGTATACCATTTGCCGTTGGTTTGATTGATTACCAGAGTTGAATCTCTGAATACAATTAAAGTCTTGATCCTGAGGTCAATGGCTTCCTCAAGACCCATGATGCAAGCTTCGTATTCAGCTTCGTTGTTAGTTAAGTTAAAAGTGAGCTTTGCCGAGAAAGGCATGTGAACTCCTTTAGGTGTAATGAGAACTGCACCAACACCACGACCATTCATATTAACGGCCCCATCGAACATCATTGTCCATTCTTCTTCTGGGTCAGGCCCTTCAGTGTGAATAGGCTCTTCATGATCTTTTGCTTTTATGAACATGATGTCTTCATCAGGGAAGTCAAATCTCATAGGCTGGTAATCATCAATGGGTTGCTCAGCCAGATAGTCAGACAATACACTGCCTTTGATGGCTTTCTGAGATGTATACTGAATGTCATATTCTGTCAGAATCATTTGCCATCTTGCAACCCTTCCGATAAGGGCTGGCTTCTCAAATATATACTTGACTGGATCCATCTTGGAGATCAATAAGGTAGTGTGGGTCAACATATACTGCGTTAGTCGGCGAGCAGCCCACGCTAAAGCACATCAAGTTTTCTCGAGCAGTGAATAACGTTGTTCACAGTCGGTAAACTTTTTGCTTAGGTAGTATATTGCATACTCTTTTCGACCAGACTCGTCATGCTGGCCCGGCACACACCCCATTGACTCTTCTAATACTGTCAAGTACATTATTAGAGGTCTTCCTTCAACCGGAGGCATAAGGATCGGAGGCTCTTGTAAGTATTCCTTGATTTTGTTGAAAGCCCTTTGGCAGTCTTCATTCCACCTGACTGTTTGTTACTTTCTTAACAATTTGAACAGGGGCTCACAGGTTGTAGTAAGATGAGATATGAACCGTGAGATGTAGTTAAATCTACCTAGAAACCCCCGAACTTCTTTTTCAGTCTTTGGTGCAGGCATCTCTTGAATGGCTTTGACTTTGTCAGGGTCTACTTCAATTCCTTTTTCACTTACAATAAATCCCAGCAGCTTACCGGACCTTACCCCAAATGTGCATTTGTTGGGGTTTAACTTCAATTGGTACTTCCTCAGACGCTTGAATAGCTTCAATAGATTCACCAGGTGATCTTCTTCTGTGAGGGACTTGGCAATCAATTCATCCACATAACATTCAATTTCTTTATGAATCATGTCATGGAATAATGTTACCATAGCCCGTTGATAGGTGGCACCAGCATTCTTCAGTCCGAACGACATTACCTTGTAACAAAATGTGCCCCAGGGTGTGATGAAAATTGTCTTCTCCATGCTTCAGGTGACATCTTGATCTGATTATATCCTGAAAATCCATCCATGAAGGAGAACACCGAGAACTGAGTCGTATTGTCGACCAATACATCAATGTGAGGTAATGGGAAGTCATCTTTCGGGCTAGCTCTATTCAGATTCCAGTAATCCACACACATCCGTACTTTGCCATCTTTTTTAGGCACTGGTACATTGTTAGCGACCCACGGTGGGTAACTAGTCACAACAAGGAAACCGGCGTCCCACTGTTTCTGTACCTCTTCTTTTATCCTCATTGCCATATCCGGATGAGTACGTCGCAACTTCTGTTTTACTGGAGGACAGTATTCTTTTAGAGGCAGCTTGTGCATAACAATGTCGGTATCCAGACCTGGCATGTCCTGATAAGACCAAGCAAAAACATCCACATACTCCCGTAACATGTCAATAAGTTGCTCTTTCACTGAATCTTGCAGACGGGCCCCGATTTTCACTTCTTTCAAGTCTTCTTCTGTACCAAGATTAATCGTCTCAACTTCCTCCTGATGAGGAGTGATAACCTTCTCCTCTTGCCTTAACAACCTGGCTAATTCTTCAGGTAGCTCATAATCTTCTTCAACCCCTTCATCGGCTTGATTAATCGGATTGTCAAAGTCATACGAAGTCATAGCGGTGTTGTTGTCGGTGCCGTCTGGAGGGTACTCTCTGCAAGGGTTTAGATTTGTTCATTTTAGTGATCAATTTTATCTTGCTTAGAAAAAGTGAAAATGAAGTTACTATTTTGAAAAACATTGCCATTTTATTTTTGTACAAAAAATGAAAAAAGAAAAACAGTGAGCGGAAAAGTAAAGACTCATTTGAAAAAGATGTCCTGATATTCATTAATTGATCGTTTGCACAAAATACAAGATGGCCCGATTACAAAATGAGCCCTGACATCTTGGTCAAGATGCAGGACTTGATGCATGCTTAAAAGACAGGAAATAATAATTACTCTGCCGGAGTAACTCTTATAATTTCTTGGGAAGACCGGTTTGAGACTTGGTTCCCCGGGATCCTTGGACGTATCCAATTTTCCAGGTTGCGTTCGTCTTCTTCCTCATCTTCCAAACTGTTCACATCATCCGGGGTGAGCATTCCCCCGCTGACAAATTTGGGCTCCGTTGTAGCCTCTGGTTGATCTTGTCGAGTTGGTCTGTAACCAAACCCGAATCGGTCTTCTTTCTTTTCAACTGGCAGCAACTTGCCCCAGCCTTGAGCGGTACCTTCCTCAACAACCTTTCGGGCTTGTTGATATGAAGTGATGGAAGTCCCAGACACAGCAGATGCTTCATTGATGTTAAGGGCCTCAAACCCTTGACTCATGGTCTCATGGATCTCCCCATCCATTTCTATGTACTTATACATAGCCAGCTGGCTAACAAAGATATCTTCTTCCCCACAGATGGTGATGATTTGGCCTTCCCACTCGAATTTAACTTCTGGTGAAGGGTAGACGTAACAGCGCCGGCGGCGTGAATCCAGGGTCTACCCAACAGACAGTTGTAGGCCGGCTGTATGTCCATCACAAAGAAGGTAGTTTTAAAGGTCTGAGGGCCAATCAACACAGGTAAATCGATCTCTCCAAGCACCGATCTCTTAGAGCCATCAAATGCTCTCACCACCAGATTACCTGGGCGCAATGCCAAGCCATCATACTCCAGCTTCACTAAGGCTTTCTTTGGCAGGACATTGAGGGAAGACCCCGTGTCCACCAGCACATGAGACAGAACGACACCTTTGCATTCCAAGGTGATGTGCAAAGCCTTGTTATGGTTGCGCCCCTCCGTTGTTAAATCAGCATTTATAAAACCCAATCCATGACTGGTGTTGACATTTGCTACCACAATTTTTAACTGATTAACAGTAATCTCCTCCGGCACGTATGCTGCGTGTAGGACTTTCAACAATGCATTCCTGTGAGCTTCAGAACACATTAACAGTGATAATCAAGAGATCTTGGAGGGGGTTTGGTGAAGCTGGTCCACCACCTTGTAATCACTCCTTTTTATTATTCTCATGAACTCGTCTACATCTTGCTCAAAAGACGTCTTCTGAGTTTCTTTGGCAGTTGGCTCTTCGGATACCACATTCTTTCCTTTTGCCTTAGCAGCAGCTTCTGCTTCAGCATTAGGCCTTGGTGTTTGTGAGGCAAAAAGGCTTCCACTTCTGGTGAAGCCTCCGCCTCCCCCTACATTGTCAATTTTTGGTGAAAAGGTTGATGAATACAGAGTGATTTTCTCCCCATTGCAGTAGAGATCAGATTCGTAGTGCCAAGGTATGGCATTACTGTTTTCATAAGGAACAGGCCCAGGCACCGTAATGGTAACTGGACTGATCGCTGCAACGGAAGGAACTGTGATGGTGTGCGGATCGTAGTAGATTGTGACTCGATATCTGGCAGGAGGTGTCACAGTTTGTTGTTGGAAATTGTTGCTGGGAGGAACATTTGTCGGGTCATAATAGATCGTGACCGTTGAGACATCTTCGTTAATGTTTGCTGGTGTTGTAGAAGATTTCGTTGATAAAATGGGTGCTGACGTTGTAGAAGAAAAATTTGTTGAACTCTGATCTGTTGAAATGATGGGTGGAGTAATTTCTGGTGTTGATGATGAATCAGTTGGAATGATAGTTGTTGCTGTTGTAGGAGAAACTGTTGAAGGAAGAATTGTTGGTGTTGTAGGAGGATCCATTGTTGTCGAAACAAGAGTTACTGAAGGAGTTGTTGAAGTAATTTGCAAGATTTCGTCTTTGATGAGGCCATCTATGCCAAACCTTAGCTTCTCACAACCATTACTAGCTGTCTTGCACAATTCACAGCAGGCACCATAACCTGGGAACACTTGGCATCTTAAAAGTTGAACTTTGACTTTAGCCAGTGGTGTTTGAATCTGTGCAACATTATCAATTAGTGTAGATGGTTGGTCCTCTTCAATGGCATTAATCCTAGGCCCACCAAGATTAGGCATAGGATTTCTGTTAACATTCGGAGGAGGCGCGAAATTGAGAGCTTTGGAATCGACCAAATCCTGAACCTTCATCTGTAAGGCTCTGCATTTCTCAGTATTATGACCAGGTGCGTTGGAGTGAAAGGCACACCTGGCATTAACATCATAATTCTTCGGGAGATTAAGAGGATCCAGTGGTGCCAACGTCCTTAACTCAACCAAGTTAAGCTTCAGGAGTTGTGGCAATAAAGCAGCATAAGGCATAGGGATAGGGTCAATCACCCTATTTGCCTGAGATGGCCTCTGTTGAAAAGGGCGATGTTGTTGGTTGCTATTGTTGTTGTTTTAGGTTCTTTGTTGCGGAAAATGAGATGGTTGATGATAGTGATGTTGTTGTTGTTGTTGTTGAGGATATAATGGTTGTTGTGGAACTGGAGTTGGGATGGTAATAGCTGCTACTGACCTGTGAGAATACTGGGGTCTGCCCCTGCTTGCATGGATATCATTTGTTTCACCCGCCCTCCGGGGTCCTGCAAAAGGTTTTCTGGGGTTGCTGGAGGAACTTGCACCATTGTCAGAGATTTTTCCCATCTTCAAAAGACTTTCAATTCTCTCACCAGCTATAACTACATCAGCAAAACTGGTAGTGGAGAAAGCAACAAGTCTATCAATATAAGTTCCCTGCAAGGTGTTCATAAACATGTCAGCCATTTCTCTTTCTGACATGGGTGGCTGGACAGCAGCAACAAGCTGTCTCCACCTCTGGGCATAATCCCGGAAGCTCTCCCTTGAAGACTGAGACATGCCCATTAGAAGAGTTCTATTGGGGGCCATGTCTAGGTTGTACTAATATTGCCGGATGAAGGCTTCGGCCAAATCTTTCCAACATCTTATGGTGGCCCTTGTCAGATGCGAATACCATTCTCTTGAAGCTCCAGTCAGGCTATCCTCAAAATAGAACATCCATAACTTCTCATCCATGGTATACGCCTTGAGTCTTCCTAGGAAGGATTGCAGATGAGTACGAGGGCAAGAGGTACCATTATATTTCTCAAAGCATGGGGGTTTGAATTTGTGGGGAATCCTCACCCCATCTACCAGCCCCATATCCATCACGTCAAAGCCTAAGGAGTTCTGAGATTCCAAAGATCTTAACTTTTCAGCAATCTCATCCAGTCTACTATCATATACCTCATCTCCAGCCCCAATAACAGTAAATAGTTCTTCTTGGGGATCCTCTTGCAAGATTCTTCCCCCAGCAGTATTACCTTGAACATTCCTCGGGATGCTAACATCTGGATTCAAATGGGGCCCATACTCTGGTGGGTCAATACGAGGTTTCCCCCGTTCATTATTGTTGGTTCCCCCTGTTCCAAGATGGGGCTCTTCAGGTGTCTGTCTTTCTACCGGCTCTCTCAGTCTTTCTTGGCTCTGGGCTAAGCCCGTCATGACAGCCATAAACTAAGACATTTGGTTTCTCATCTCGACCCTTTCGTTTTCCATCTGATTTCTGACCTCATTTAGGTCCTGCTGTACCTGCTCCATCTGAATGCCTGGAAGGTTGTTACGTGTAGGGTACCGGTGTGTGCGCTTGACAGGGAACACTCAGCGACGAGCAATGTTTCCTGAGACGACAACAAAGTTAGAAACAATAATAATAACAAAAACCTACAAAACAAAGACAAAGTTAGTATGCAATGCAGTATGCTTATTTGTTTTCCAAGGTATCCGGTTTGGTTCTTGGTTTTGACCTTTCCAGACCTCAAGGAAGATGCTTGATGATGTTGAGAAAAGGAACCCAATGGAATCAAACTAAATATATTACAAATGATGAACAATACATAGCTTGTTTTACAATACATGCCCATGGAGGGTCAAAAATACAACAAAAGGAAAAGTACATCAAAAGGAAAGAACAACAATCAAAGAGGAATCAGACATCCAATCCATAATCATCTTCCCTGACCTCCTTCAGGAGTGCCTCAGTCACCGGACCAGCTGGGTGCTCTGTAATGGTCCTAATGAGGAGATTCCTAGTAGCAATGGTTGTGGTCAACTTCTTATGCTTGTCCTGATCTTTGGATCTCTTTAACCTTGCTCTAAGCTTCAATTCTGATATCTCCTTCTGAGCTGCCAACAACGTTTCCTGCTGCTTCTTCTCATTGGCCTCCAACTGATCAATCTTGGCCTGAGTCCTCCGGTCTTCTTGTGCACGGCCTTCGGTGATCCTGATCCCCCTAGCTTGGCTTTCCTCTAGGTAATTCTCAGCCCTAGCCTTCTGAATCTTGGCCTCCTTACAAGCATTCTTCAATATCTGTTCCCCAGCCCTTGGTTTCCTTATGTAGTCATTTGTTCTCTCAATCTTGGTAAGGTGCTCAGTCTTGAGTCTTTCCAATCTCTCAATGTCCAGGCGACCATTATTTCTTTCCCAAAGAGTCTTCTTTAAGGCTTGAGATAGCTGCTCATTCCTTTCCTTCAACTTTTTAAATTCCTCCAGGCTAACTGTTGCTGCAGGCTGTACTGTAGATGGTCTAGGTGTGTCTTCCAAGGTGAAAGGCATCCTGGTAATCTGAGCTCTAGTACGGGACCAGTCTGAGTACTGAGCTGAAGCAACATTGTTACATCTTCCAAGAATAGCTATCCCTTTTGTCTGGATGTTGTCCCAAGCCCAGGCAGCTTGCCTGACAACAACTGAATTAGGTTGCACTTCACAGTGTAGGGTCTCAGCTAAATCCTGTCCTCTGGGAGGGTGAACTAAGGCATAGCACAATTGTCTCTTAAACAACAAAGGGTTGTAGTTAATGCAACCTTTTACTCATATCAGAGGCACGTTTGGGTATTGTCCACAGCTGGTGATAATGTCCTTGCCTTTGGTGCTCTGGGTACACCATCTGATATCATCTGAAGTTAAGGCAATGAACCTCTTGGCCCAATTCCTCTGCTGATGTGGGTTTAAGAAAGTATCTGATTTAGGCAGGTGTCTGAGTAGCCAAGAGTAAAACAAAGGAGCACAACATCTAACCAACCTCCCCCTCTGTTTTTCATTCCTTTGATGAATAGAATAGTAAAAATCCCCTAACATTGTAGGTACTGGGTTCCTCAGAAGAATCAAATGGATGGCATTCTTACTGACAAATTTAGGCTCATCTGCAAACAATATAGCCCCATATATGCTGAGGGCTAAAAGTACACAGACTGCCCTCCACTCTCCCAATGAAGCCTTCAGGATGGCCTGAGAAATACAGAAGTCCAGATGTAAACTAGGAATCCCAGCTTTTGTTGTCATATTTTGCTCAACAAGGGAAGCCTCCAAGTACAGTGCCCTTGCTATCTCTTCACTTCTGGGAGCAGTCATCTCTGGGTTGAAGGGGATTCCCCCTCTGACAGGCACTCCAATCAACAAAGAAAACTCTTCCAACAAAGGCCCTAACTGAAAGTCTGGAAAGGTGAAGCATCTCAGTGGAGGGTCATAGAACTGCAGGCATGTGTGGATCATGCTTCTCTGAGAAGAATCAAGATCCATAACCATATCCAAGATACCCCCATAGTGCTCTCTGAACACTGGGATGTGGTCAGGTGTGATGAGTGACTGGACCTGCCTGATACCAGTCAATACAGGCTCAAAAAAGTGATAAGATATGTTGCTCTTCCTAGGAGTAGCCATGAGTGTTGCTCAAGAAGCTGAAGACAACTGCTGATGAAGATCACAGACTGAAGCTGGAAGTAAAATCTCTGAAAGTATGATGCTGGTGAGGATGGAGATGACTGAAGCAGATGCTGAAGAGGATAACTGAAGCAGAGGTCTAAGTAGAAGAAGGGGTCAAAACCAAACCAAAGATATAATGAGGTGGATACCCTGAAAAACAAATAAACAAATGTTAAATGATGCAATGATGATATATGCAAATGATATGTAAGGGTTTGTGATCAAGAGCCGAATCTGATTATCTGTCTTGATATAAGGTCCATGTATGTTCAAAGGTTCAGATGGAGGCACAGAAATCCAGTAACCAGGGCGGGGGACTCAAATAAAGAGCCACATGTCCAGGGTTAATCACAAGAACTGTCTAAAGTGAAGTATTTAAAAAAAAAACTGTAACAGGGTATGATGTGGCCAAGGGTTCCTGCAAACCTGTAAACAACCCAACCCCCTCACATGTAATGTTCTAGAACAAGGATCCTCAGACTTGGATAAGTTATGAGAAGTGTAAACACTTCTAACCCGGCGGTACAGTGTTTACAATAACCATAAAAGATCCTCCTCTAATTCACCCCAGATTCTGAAGGTCAAAATAAAGGTCATCCAGACTTAGCAGGCTTCCCAGATAGCCCCAGCACTATAGGAAATTTGTAGCACAGAGTTCTCAAGAAGAAACCCACATCTGAACTGTGTTTCATATTCCCGCACCAGACCGAAATGGAATGGGAAAGAACATGAACCACTCTAGCCTAGGTGTCACTCAGGTCCCAGGTATAGGACCTTAACCTCTCAATGGAACCCCACCCACCAAAACAGAAAACCAGATCCAGCAATGACAGTATGAAATATGCATAAGATTGTAAAAGAAAGCAATAAATAAGGTTGTACATAAAACAATAAATAAAGCAAATAAACAAACACAATTAGCACATAACACCCCAGTAAACACAAATCAAACAAGCGCTAGGAGGAACCCATAAAAAGAACCAGAATCCCTGGTTGCAGTATAAGGGTACCCAGCAGAGTCGCCAAGCTGTTGCTCCCACAAAATGACACATGGCCAAGAGGGGTACAGACACGAACGGTCGGCGAAAGAGAAGAATGAAGATGAACTGAAAAGAGTCGCCAACTAGGCATTTTTATCCCGAAGGAAAGGTAATGCTGCATAAACCTAGGAAAAGAGATGGATAAGACGGTCGTGAACCAGAGAAACTGAGTAAGATGGTTGGTTACAACCTGGGAAGGTATTAGCACCCAGATTGTCCGTCGTACTCGACGGGATCCACGCTTAAAAGATTTGTGTTTAAAGGGGTAGTGTCAATGCTATTTTGTGTGCAAAAAGCTGGAAAAGGATACAAGTGTCAGTGTAGAAGAAATATGAAGTGAAATGAAAAAGTGTTCGTACAAGAAAAGAGTATGAAGCTCAAGAATATGAGGCTTTAAGAATAAAGTTGGAAGAGGGGGGAATATGCAGAGACTTTTGTTCGATAAAAGTTAAGTTATGCCTACGTATCCTCTCGTGCAATGAGGAAGTCAGAACACCGTAGTTCGACTCAAAGAGACTGAAAGATAAATTGACTTGTGAACTGCTTATTTGTCTATGCTCAAGTGTATGACCTGTCTGGCTCAGGTGCAAATTGTCTTGCATTAGACGGAAGAAGCGAGTTCTCGTTTGTGAATGAGTGTGATGAGAAAAGAATCCCGGAGGAGACGATTATTGTTTGTTTTTTGTGTTTTCAATCTTTTATTTCTTTTTGATGTTTGTCATAAGATAATGAGCTTAAGTCTAAACCAAGGGTTAGTAAACTCATCACATCCTCCCTCTGATTAGGGGTAATGAGAATACCTTAAGTGTGAAGTAAACACCTCACACTTAATTACCATGATGTAGGATTAAGATCATTAACCTACTTGTGATTATTTAGATGTTTTTTGAGTTTTTGTTTGGTGTTAAGTAATGAGTTTAAGCCATAATCAGGGATTTAATGGACCCATTACACTATCCTAATAGAAGGATAATAGATGAGAACATTTAAGCTGAGAAAGACTCCTCAACTTAATCCATGATTAGGAATTAACCTCATGACAAAACAAGACCTTTATTAAATTGGATTTTAGTTAATGGTGAGATTAAGAAATGGATTTTATGGTTTGTAAGACAACTTGAGGGGGACTTGTCCATTAACACTAGGGTTAGTCCTTCTTAACCAATTAAGAAAGAATTAGAACCCTAATGCAAGGCCCAAGTTACAAGCTTGATATCTTAGTGATTATTAGGTGGATTGATTAAAGGAATTAAACACATCAAGGGTTTAACACTTGGGATTAAATTTATACACACCATCCTAATAGAAGGATACAGGCATAACCCTAATCACAAAGTCTTAAAACCTTAAGGGTTTAGTCCTTGATTATGAGATGAGAAACGAAGACACAAAAGATGACACAAAGGTAAAACTAAATGGGGGACTAATAAAACCCTAATTGTTATCATGCTTGGGTATTCCTAGGGTTTATGACGCTTGCAAGAGATCTTCAAGGAAAAGCCACCAAGGAAGAAGCAGGATGGAAGGAGGAGAAGCAGAAAGAAGCAAGACAACTTACTTCACTTAAGAAGATAAGTTGCTTGAGGAAAGAAAGTGAGGAGGGAACATGAATGAGCAAGCTCACTCTAATGCAAAAGTAAAATGCATTAATGAGTGCATAAGAGGGATGATAAGAGATTGTGAGAAGTGAAGGCAAATTCACTTCTCAAACACTTACCACCTGAAAAGTTAGCAAAAGGAAGTTAAATGAAATGAAATGCAAAGATGGAAACCAAAACCAGAAGCATGTTCATGATGCTAATGATGCAAAGAGATGACATAAATGTATGTCATGAGACGAAGATGATCATACCAAGGATGGGAATGCAAATGAAGCATAAAGGAAGCATGAAAGTTCATGAATGCATATGAAATGAAATGAAAGCAAAACATGGCAAATGGATGATGCAATGATCAAACATGATTCTAATATGTCCTAAGATGTCTTATATGTCATGTGGATGCACAAAATGTCATGGCAAGTTCATGTATGCAAGCTTATACAAGATGAATGCAAATGAAGATGCAAATTAGGGTTATATGATCATGTGAGATGCACAATTCAAAAATAGAAGAAAAACATAAGATAAAAAATTGAAAATGAACTCAAAGGAACCCTAAACCTATACTAAGTTACCATCCAAAGGGGGAGGTCAGAAGCTTAAACTAGAAGGACTTATGATTTTTCTAAGTTTCTAGGGTTTTAAGGGTGATCCTAAAGGTAAAATGCCAAACAAATTGAAAATGCATTATAAAAATGAAATAAAAATGTTTTTAGATGCTTGAAACCATGCATAACACAATGCAAAAAGAATCATTCACAAACTCACTTTGGTTCAAAAGTTATGAATTTTTGAAGTTAGGGTTTAAAATATTCAAGTTTAAGAACCCTAATTCAATTGAAAAATATCAAAGTGTGATCAAAACCAAAAATAAATTTCTGTGGTGAGTTTGTAAATGTTTCTAAATGCCTATGAATGTTCTCTGAATTTTTTTGGGATTTTTAAATACCTAAATGTATTTTTAATTAATTAATTCTCATTAACTAATTAAAAATAAAATTTAAATAATTTAAAAATATATTTTTAATGCAAAAAATAAAAATAAAAATATTTTTGGGTTCTGAAAATTAATTAAAGGTTGGATAAAAAATTTCATAATTTTTTGATGTCTTTTTATATTTTTAAACATTCGTAGAAGATTAAATAAGAAAATGAAATAAAATTAAAATAAAATGAAAAGTATGTTGAATGGGTGGACCAGATTGAAACTGGGTTTAAAAGCTTTGAGTGGGCGCGCATCTAGACGGCTCAGATTCAAACTTCATTAATCCTGATTATTTATTTAATTAAACCTAATTTAAAACTAATGATCTAATCCTAGCCACACAATGCACGCGGGAAAGCTTGACCCTACGGCCTAAATTTAAACAATGCCCTAAACCTAATTAAAACCCTTAATGACTCTCAGGTGGCCGGAAATGACCTACGGTCATCTTCTCCGGCCACACCTCCCCTGAGAAAACCCTATCTCACTCCCCAGGCTACAAAAACGTGCCAAAATCTCCAGAACTCATCCTCTAACATCATACAACAAGAATCCAGCATCAATAACAATTTATTTCACTCACACAAAGAGAATCGAAGAAGAACAAATTTAGGGCAAAAGTTTCAGAGCAACATAAAATGCTTGTCTTTGGCTCATTTTCAAAAATAAACACATCCCCGTGATCAGGGCAACACATAGAACAATATTTTAACAAGAAATCAGAGTTCTGGAAAAATTGTTCATCATGTTACCTGAGGTTGAGCTTTCGAATTCTGGGCTTTCTGACCTTCTGCCTTGTGCTTTTCCACTCCAATGAACTCCGTGATGCTTCAGGTAAGCTTGAAATAAGTTTGTATGGAGTGTTTTGGAACTTTCAGTTCAGGGGTGGTGAAAATCGTATTTTGGTTTGAGGTGGTTTCAGGCTGTTTTAATGGGTGGGAAATGATCAGTGATGAATTTTGAGATGAATGGTGGAAGAAGTTTTAAGTTTTGTTAAATGTGCTGGGAGTTTCGAATGAAAATGCATAAGAGGGATTTTTTGTGAACTATGGTGATGCTGATGATTCTGGTTGTGTTCTTGTGTCAAATGGCTTGTATTTGGTCCATGTATCGAGTTGTGATAGGCCTGTGGAGTTGGTGTGGGCTATGCTGATTGGTATGGCTTGTTTTGCAAAAAGTCAAGATTTGTTGTCCTTTGAGGTATGGGTTGGTTCAGGCCAAGGACAAGGGCATGTCTGGTGCAGCTGTGATCAAGGAGGACCATGGAAATGAGATTGAGGCAAATCAGCAAGTTGTGACAAAGCTATGGGAGGTTTTGTAAATTTGTGATCTTTTGGCCCTTTTGAAATTTCTTCATATGCAAGTCATGAAATCTTGAGATTCTTGGGCCAATTCTGAGTTTTAAGTCATGCACTATGATAATATGATGTGTAGAAGTCAATTTGAAGTCACAAAATAGCTTGGCATGAAGTTTTGCAAAAATGCCTCTTTGGCATGAAACATGAAATTATGTGATTTTTGCCAACTTTGGAAAGCCATAACTTGAGTTCCACAATGAATTAGATCTTGTTCTTGTACTTTTTGAAAATGGAATGATCCAATCTACAACTTTTATGACCAAGAATTTTTCATTTGAAGCATTTTTGGTTAAGAAATAGGAGGTTGAAAAACTTTCCCAAAATGGAAAGTTTACATTACAAGTCATTTCCATATTTGGCAACTTTTGGTTTAGCCCACTTTTCTTCAAATTTGTGAACTTCTAAGCACTTCAATGATCAAATAAAGACCATATAACTTCATTTTGATGAACAATCCACTTTGGGTCCATTGATGGGGGCCTCAGATGCCCTGATTTTGCTCTGACTTGCTCAGGAAGTTACCCAGTTATTAGATGACTTCCACAATGAATTTCTTCATAAAACTTGGTATGTATGATCCTTATAACATATAGAGACCAATAGAAACAATAATGACCAAAAAATTTGGAGTTATGGCCTCTGAAACTAAAACCCTAATTTTAGGTCATCTGTGTAGTTAAACCTGGCTCTGCTTCCATGCCTTGCAAGTTCTTGTGATTTTATGACTTTCTTGATCTTGGGAGGATATAATATGATGATTGAGCATACATGGACCCTCTTGATATGATTGTAGATCTTTGGAGTGGCTCAGATGGCTCATGGATTGCTCAGATCACAAACCCTAGATGCAGATGACTTTGAACCAATGCAGTGAAGCACAAAATGCAACATGAGATGATATGATTGAACTAATGCAAATGAAAAGATCACAAGCCATGGTGTGAAGTTAGTGAGGGCAAATTTGGGGTGTTTACAGCTGCCCCTATTCAAACATGAGTTAGCTGTGCAGGATGTAAGCGACGGCTTATCATACAAACAAGATAACTTGTGGTTGAATATCAAAGATAGTCCAAAATTTGCACTCACTGGGTGAAGAAGAAAAGGGATATAGATTGTAAAAGGAAGTAAAGTATGATTATAAAGTGCGGGCGATGGAGGAAGACCGTCGAGCAGAGGACGACTGCTGGGGATAAAAGTGGTAAGTAAAGCAATAACGGGGACAGCCGACAAGCTGGGGAAGTAAAGAATCTTTGATGGGGACGGCCATCAAATATAGTAACAAAATTCTCTGGGGATTAAAGGTTAAGGAAATAATGGGGACGACAAGAGATGATAGGGGTACTTACTTCCCTCCTACCATGATTGTTGTTCTGTAGTTATACGGAATTTCTTTCTCCGAAGCATAAGGCATTGAGCCTGGTAAGTAAATTTCCAAATGGCTTATAAGAGCCTTTTGGCTGTCGAAAGTAACCTCTATCGGTACTGGCTTAGGGATTTTTCCGCTATCAAAGTGAACTTCCAAGCAATTATTTTCTTCGATCAAAGGGATTATATTGAGAATCTCTTCGTTGGTTTCATAATCCATAAGTTCAACTGCGGGAACTTCCTGTATCATGTTAATCTGTGACTCTTGGAGACGAGTGACACCTTGCTCCATTTGATCTCGGAGATCATTGTGTACTCTGATACATCCTCATTTATGTGTTGAACAGACCTCACAATTTGTATAACATTAAGGTGGAAAAAGATCATATCCAGTTTGAATACGATGCATCTTAACTCTGTCAAAATCTTGTATTCTGGCGTCGAAAGTTTGTCGTCTAGCCGAAGTACTATTGTTAAGACTTATCTGACTATTTTCTTGGTCCATGTAAATTGGAAGCCACCAATGGTCCAATATGTAGAAGCAAGCCTCTCAAATCATATTTTGATGATAACAACAAATTTATCAAGTCTTTAAAGCAAGCAAAAAGGATCGTTCAAACTTCATTCAAAAAGTGTTTGTAAAGACAAGGTTTCGCATTGGAAGGTATAACTCATTTCTCATGACCGATAATGTTTATTAAGGGTTCAACTTAGGATGCACTCACACTTGTTATTGTCTAAAACTAATCATTGTGCATGCCTTGTTACTGATCTTAATCTTAAAACAATTTTTCTGATTTCTGATCAACTAACCGGTTGCCGAGTAGGTAGTAACCGGTTACTTTAACTTTTTTCTGAAAAATAATTTCTACGTTACATCAAGTAACCGGTTACCCATGGGGTAGTAACCGGTTACCACTGTTCAAAATCCAGAAATTTATTTATTCAAATTTTTAATTTTGTCTTATATTTTTCAAACTGAATTGAGATATCCTTTCATATTTTGTACCTTTTCCAAGAGGTATCTTGTATCATAATTAAACTATTTTGTGCAGAATTTTTAAACATACCTCCTACACAATTTTAACGAAACTTTTTCTTACTCAAAAATCTCAAACTTTCTAAAGTGCACTAAATTCATTTTTCATACTCTTTATTGAACACTGATATTCATTGTTTGTGAGTGAGAAATATAAAAGGAGAAAATCAAGATTGCTTGATATTACAAGACTTCAACATTTCTACATTTCATCTAATTCAAAGATTATTTCTTGTAGTGACTTGTGATCCAGGATTGTTGGACACAAAGGTTAGTGCTTGCAAGAGGATTGTTCTTGCACACTGTTGATGTATAGTTGTTAGATAGTAGGCCACACCGGTTTTGGTGTGATAGGTTGTACGATATGAAACTATAGTGAAAATCTCTTACGAGGTGTAAGGGGACTGGATGTACCTTCGGATTGTGAAGGGAACCAGGATAATTGCTTGTGTCTTTTTACTTTCCGCATTACCGCTTTCTTTTCTTAAACACTTAAAAGAGAAAAATCCATCCACCGATAAAATAACCGAGAAAAATTCATATAACCTAATTCACCCCCCCCCCCCCTCTTAGGCTATCTCTGTAACTACACAATAAGGCCTGAAGATCTCTTTGCACTATTACACACCTTTTATTACCTTCGATAATCGTGCATTTATAAAAATACAAGTCTGACGTGCTTGGAGTGAAAATTGACTAAACTGGTATTCATTATGCGAATGTCGAATATTTGAACCATGTTGATCCGAGGATCATCCATTTCTCGGTAATCTTGAATCTATCCTAAATCTATTTGTCGTTGACAAGATTCCTATACAAAGGAGCACCCTTGATCATTTCTTGAATAGACAGAGCAACTTTGGTTGTCGTGTCGTAGCAAATTATGATGTAGAGTTAGTCTGGAATGCAGTGCAACCAGATTGACATTCATTGCTCGAATGTCAAAATTTTGAATAATTCCCGGAGGAGAAAAAAGTAAATTAACTCATCGTATTTCCTGATCTTGTATCCAGTTGACCGATGCTTTACCTTGTTGTGGTAACAGATTTTTTTGAACATTTGAATTAGTATCTTTGAAGGATAAAATTTCGTTCCTGACGAGTCTCTGGACGTCGTATTTGAAAGCTAGGCAATTCTCAATGTCATGCTCTTTTCGTCCTTGATGATAAGGACATGATTGATCAGCTTTATTCCATGGAGGGAAAACAACAAGGATCGCTACAGAAGTCCTTATCTGAATATGCCCCTTGCTTAGTAAGAGTGGAAACAAATCAACATATGTTGTAGGTATAAGGTCAATTTCTTGAGCCCTGGAATACATGTTGTTGTTAAATTATGAGCAATCATGTTGGAGAGGTTGTTGTCTTTGCTGATATTGTTGTTGATTAGAAGAGTTCTGAGTGATCTGAGGTTGATATGTCGGAGCTACAACTTAGGTAATAACAGTAGATAACGTCGCATCTTGACGAGGTGCAAATATTTGTCGCTGTTTACCCAGCGATATGTTACTGATGTCTTGTTCATTCTTTTTCTTAAAGGAAATTCCATATCTTTTGTTTGAACTTAAATATTCAACGTCCTTTGTTAAACGTCCTTCTCTAACTGCCTCTTCTATGCATACTCCCATGTTTACCATCTCGGTAAAGTCATTGGGTGCGCTTGCAACCATCCGTGTTCAATAGTATAATGAACTAAATTTCTTGAGGAAGATTTTCGTCATTTCTTTCTCTCTGAGAGGCGTCGCTCCCCCGAAAAGACACCAGGGTCCCCAGGGTGCAGACGCAAACGGTCGGCGAAGAGATAAATTGAAGGCGAAGTGAATAGAGTCGCCAGCTAGGCATTTTTATCCCAAAGGAAAGGTAATGCTGCATAAACCTAAGAAGAGATGGATAAGGCGGTTGCGAACCAGAGAAATTGAGAAAGGGGGTCGGTTACACCCTGGGAAGGTATTAGCACCCAGATTGTCCGTCGTACTCGACGGGATCCATGCTTACAAGATTATGTTTAAAAGGGGTAGGTGTATGTGCCATCTGTGTGCAAAAGCTGGAAAAGAAATATACAAGTGTCAGTGCAAAAAGGTGAATTGCTCAGGAACTGAGGCTTAGAAAAGAATTCTGAAAGAGGGGGATGACAAAGAGACTTTTGTTCGATAACAGTTAAGTTATGCCTACATATCCTCTTGGGCAATGAGGAAGTCAGAACATCGTAGTTCGACTCAAAGAGAATGAAAAAAGATTGACTGTGAACTGCTTACTTGTCTATGCTCAAGTGTATGACTCGTCTGGCTCGAGTGCTAACTGTCTTGCATTAGACGGAAGGAGCAAGTTCCCATTTATGAGTGAGTGTGATGAGAAAAGAATCCCGAAGGAGACGATTATTGTTTGTTTTTTGTATTTTCAGTTTTGTTATTGTTTTTGGTGTTTTGCATAAGTTAATGAGCTTAAGCCTAAATCAAGGGCTTGTAAACTCATTATATCCTCCCTGATTAGGGATAATGAGCCTACTTAAGTATGAGATAAGCATCTCAACCTAATTACCATGATGATGTAGGATTAAGATCATTAACCTATTTGTGATTAATTAGATGTTTTTTGGGGTTTTGTTTAGTGTTAAGTAATGAGTTTAATCTCTAATCACAGATTAGTGAACTCATTACACCATCCTAATAGAAGGATAATAGATGAGAACACTTAAGCTGAAGAAGATACCTCAACTTAATCCATGGTGAAGGACTAAATACATTATATAACAATCCTTTATTAAATGGATTTTAATTAAGGGATGAGATTAAGAAGTGGATTTTAAGTTTGTAAGACAACTTGAGGGGGACTTGTCCATTAAACACTAGGGTTAGTCCCTCTTAACCATAAGGAAGAGATAGAACCCAAATGTAAGGCCCAAGTTACAAGATAAAGTCTTGGTGATTATTAGGTGATTTTATTAAGAGGTTTAAACAATTTAAAGTTTTAACACTTAGGATTAAAGTTATACACTCCATCCTAAGAGAAGGATGCAGGCATAACCCTAATTCCAAAGTCCTAAAACTTTAAGAGTTTAGTCTCTGATTATTGAGATGAGAAGAGAGACTCAAGGAGACTCAAAGGTAAAAAGCTAAGGGGGACTAATTATAACCCTAATCATTATCATGCTTGGACATCTAATGGTTTGTGAGGCTTAAGAAAGATCTTCAAGGAAGCCACCAATGGAAGAAGCAAATGAGAAGATGAGGAAGCAGAAGAATAAGTTACTTACTTCCTAAGAAGATAAGCAACTTAAAGGAAGAAAGTGAGAGAGATGGAACATAAGTGAATTAGATTCACTTCAAAGAAAAACAAAATGAAAATGAAAGAGATAAGAAGAAGTGAGAGGTGAAGGCAAATCCACCTCCCAAAATAACTTACCAAAACCTGAAAGTCTTAGCATGAATGCATAAAGTATAAAGCATAAAGAAATGAAGTGAAATGAGATGCAATGATCAAAGTCAGAAGTGTTTATGCAATGCAAATGGCATGTGAGATGATGCAAAGTCATACAAAGTTCATATGAATGATCATACAAGGATGAGATGATATGAAAGCATACTTTGAAGTTTGAAAACACATGAAAGTTCATGAAATGAAATGAATGCTAAACATGGCAAATGGATGAAGAAATAATCAATCTAGGTTCTAACATGTCCTGAGATGTCTAAGATGACATATGAATGCATGAAATGTCATGGCAAGTTTATGTGATGATGAATATGCAAGGTGAATGCAAATGAACATGAGAAATTAGGGTTTTATGGACATGTGAGATGCAAATGGATAAAACATAAGCATATGGCATGATAAAAATTTGAAATTAAGCTCAAACAAACCCTAATCCCATATTAGGTCACACCCCAAAGGAGAAGGTCAGAAGCCTAACCTATCAAAAATTATGATTTTCCTAAGTTTTCTAGGGTTTTTGGGTGGTTCAAAAGGAAAAATGCAAATCAAATTGAAAATGCAAGAAAAATTCATGAGGAAAATGACCTATAAACTACGTGCAATATGTAACACAATACAAAAAGAATCAAGTTCAAACTCTTCTTGGTTAGGCAGAAATGATTTTTTAAAGTTAGGGTTCAAAAATGTGATTTTTATAACCCTTAATTCAAAGAAAATTGGTAAAGTATGATCAAACCTAAAAAGAAATTTGTGTGAAGAGTTTGAAAATGTTTCTAAATTCATTGGAATGATTCATGATTTTTTTGGTGATTTTTAGAAACCTAAATGCATTTTTAATTAATTAAAATACTTTAATTAATTAAAAATAACATTTAAATGTTTTAAAAATACTTTTTTAATGCAAAAAATAAAATAAAAATTATTTTTGGATTGAAGAAAATATTTAAAGTCAGAATGCAAAGTTTCATATTTTTGTGATGGTTTTTGATATTTTAAAATAATTAGGCAAAAGAAATGAAAATAAATGAAATAAAAATGAGAATATATGGAAGTCTGCAGATCCTAAGGCTAAGATTCAAATTGGGGAAGGAGGGAATTGACCACGCGCGCATCTGGATTGCTGAGATTCAAACTGGGTTAATTAACTAATTATTTTAATTAAACTGAATTAGGGCTTAAGTGGATCAATCTGTACCCTACAAACACGCGCTAAATAGGATCCTTCGGCTGATATTCAAACTGGTTGGATTAACCCTAATTACAACCCTAAACAAACTCAGGTGACCGGAGCAAGCTCCGCTCATCTTCTCCGGCGAGCACAAAATGTTATCTCTCTCCCTAGGCTATAAGAACCTCCCAAACTCTCCAGAATCAACCATTAAACATCAACAAGCAAGAATCAAGCATCAAAAAGCATTTAAAACACGCATACATGATGAATCAAAGCAAAAACAAATTCACGGGAAAAGTTTCAGAACATCATGAAATGCTTATTTCTCAACCATTTTCAATTCTAAACACATCAGGGTGATCAATGAAGCATGTAGAATCATTCTATAACATGGAAACACGTTTCTGGAAAAAATGTTCTTGGAGGTTACCTGAGATGAAGTTCTTTGAAATGGAGCTTTCTAGCCTTCCCCCTTGTGCAATCCAGTTCCCTTTGACCTCCTGAGGCTATTGGTAAGCTTGAATGAAGCTTAGAGTGGCTGGTTTGTGTGTTTCAACTCTGACAAAGCAGAAATCGTGTTTATGATTCAATGGCTTTTAGGTCATGGTGAAGGGTGGGAAATGATCTCTGAGTGTTTTTGAGTTGATTGGTGGAAGAAGTTTGAAGTTTTGATGGTTGTGGAATGAGTTTCGAAGAGATGAATGGGTAAAGTGATTTTGTGCAATCTGAGTGTATGAGAGGTTTCAGCCTTGTGTGTTGTATGAAATGAGTTGCTTAATGTCCACATAAACAATGTTGATTGGCCAGAGAGTTGTTGTGGCACAGGCTAATTGGTATGGGAGGTTTTGCAAAAAGTCAAGATTGTGTACTATGAGGTATGGGCACGGGTCAGTGGTGGTTTGGAGGGGTGTCTGGCTTCAACTTGGTTCATGGAGGACCATGGGAATTAATTTGATGTGATGGAAGGCTTGGATGAAGAGATTGCATAGATTTTGCAACTTTCCCTCTTTGGTGTTTCTTGTGAATCAAGTTATGAAATGCTTTAATCCTTGGGCCAATTCAGATCTTTTGAAGTTGCATAGGCATGTTATGAAGTGTTTGTGCACATTAGAGGTCATTAGAAAGCTTGGCAAGTGAAATTGCAAAATTCCCTCTTTGGCATGAACTTGAAAATTATGTGATTTTTTCCAACTTTGCAAGGCCATATCTTGAGTTCTAAGATGAATCAAGACATGTTCTTGTACTTTTTGAAAAGGGAAATACCTAATCTACAACTTTCATGCCCAAGAATTTTTCATTTGAAGCATTTTTGGTCATGAAAGAGGAGGTTGAAAATCTTTCCCAAAATGGAAAGTTTGCATTTCAAGTCATTTCCAAAAATGGCAAGTTTGCAATTGGCTCAAAATTATTCAATCTTGTGAACTTATAACCACTTATAAGATCAAATAAAGATCATTTAACTTCAATTTGATGAAAATACCCCTTTGGTTCCATTGTTGGGGGCCTCAGATGCCCTGATTTTGACTTAACTTGCTCAGGAAGTTACCCAGTGAACAAATGACTTCCATAATGAATTTTTTCATCAAACTTGGTACACATGATCCTTATAACATATTAAGACCATTAGAAAAAATAATGACCCAAAAATTTGGAGTTAAGGCCTCTGAAACAAAAACCCTAATTTTGGTCATCTGTGTAGTGAAAACCCTAGCTTTGCTTCCATGCCTTTGCCAGTTCTTGTGATCTCTTGACTTTCATGAACTTTGGGGAGCATAATATGATGATAGAACACTCATGGACCCTCTTGGAAAGCTTCAAGACCTTTGGGGATGGCTCATATGGATTCTTGGATTGCTCAGATCACAAACCCTAGATGCAGATGAACTTGGACTATGCAGTGAAACAAAAATGCAATATGAGATGTAATGCTTATGTTAAAACAAAAATGAAAGATCACAAGCCAAGGTGTGATAAAGAGTGAGGGCAAATTTGGGGTGTTTACAAGAGGGTGAGAAATTTGAGCAACAATTTCACGCCATCTTTACACGTACTCTTTGAAGGTTTCATTACCTTTTAGAGACATTGCTTTGAGCTGGTCCTGATCAGGAGCCTTATCCAAATTGAATTTATATTGTTCAATGAAAGCATTCCCGAGATCTTGGAAGCTATTAATATTAGTTCGGTTGAGATTCATGTACCAACAAAGTACTGCCCCAGTTAAGTTATCCTGGAAGTAGTGAATCACTAGCTTTGGATTGTCCGTCTGAGTCGACATTTTCAGGGCGTACTTTGTCAAATGACTTTGAGGTCAAGAATAACCCTTGTATTTCTCAAAATATGGCACTTTGAATTTGGGCGGTATCAGAACATTTGGGACCAAGTAGAGATCTGTTGCATTTCTTACAAATAACTCTTGTCCTCTGAGAGACTGTAATTCTTGTTGCATTGCTGCAATCTGTGTTGGGAATTCATCTATCCTTTCATTGATTCCTTCCCCTTCACCTGGAGAAGGAGAGTACCTTCGATTTTCCAAGGTGATGTGTACCAGTGGATATGGTACGGCTTGTACTGCAGTTGGAATTTCAGATACCAGGAGTTTGTAACCTTCTGGTATGGCATTCTTTGCTAGTGCATCTTGAAGAGTTTGAAGTTTGTAACCTTCAAACTGAGATGGTCCTACAACTTTCCTCAATTATTCAGCTAGTCGGGGATCATACCCTTCTGGGATAAAACCGAGTGGCATGCCCCATGGACGATCCTTATGCATCTCATTTCTTGGATCCTTATATTGTAACACCCTATATATTTAATTATTTAATTATTTAATTATTTAATTAATTAAATATTATTGTATATTTGGTGTTGATTGTCGAAATTGTGTTGTGTTGAGTTGCTAAGTTGGTTTTAGTTGAATTAATTTAATTAAGTTGATTTAAGTTGTGTTGTGGTTAGTCTAGCCAAATTAAGTCGATTAAGTTGATTTACGTTGTGTCGTTGTTAGTTGGATTAAATTAAGTTGTGGAATTATTAGTAGAATGATACTAGTATTTTTAATGGGCTTATTTGTGAGAAGAAGTAGTAAAGAGTGGGGGTGTGTCAATTAGGCCCAATGAGAATGATCTAACAAATAAAATTATAAGTTAATTGGATTAATAAAGAATTGGGTTATGAGTAGAGAAAGAAGATCATGAGAGAAGTTACGTGAAGTTGGAGAAGAGAATAGGAAAAGACTTTAATCGAAGAGTTAGAGTCACCTTCAATCCAAGGTAAGGGTGGGTTTCTAACTCTATAATCGGGAAATATGATGAAAACATGTGAGATTGGGTGTTATAGTTTTCTTCTATTAGTATGTTGTGTTGTTTGGTTGAACAATGAAATTGATCAATGTGGTTGGATTAGCCGTAGAATGATTATTCAGTGTTGTTTGTTTATGATTTTGTTGTGTTGTTGTTGTAATTGTGTACTGGGTTAATTGGAAAATGGTTTGAGACTGAACGTATTAAAACATAGAGATGTAGAAGAATAAGAGAAACATAGAATATAACTTTTAGATATAGGACGATCGTCCCAAATGGAAGGTGACAACCTTCTTGAGGAGGTGATGTCTGTCACCCTCATGTTACGATTGTCACAAAGTCACAAGTGTGACGATGGTCATGGGAGTGTGACGATGGTCACACGGGTTCTGTATTGAAATTTGTTTTTGTTTTTGCATGTAGGTTCTGTCTGATGACTTGCATAATTGAACTCAGAGATAATTTCTAGAGACATAATTTAATTGAACTGAGTAATAATTTTCCAAAAATTTTAATTGGATTAAATAACTAATTTTCAGAGGATTAATTGGATTTAGAAGCACTGTAAGTCATAAGTAGCGGTCGTACTTGCAATTGTTTGATAGTATTGTGGTTTGGTGCGGTGTGATTGGTTTGTTCTTTGTGTTGTGTTCCTTGTTGTAAGTTGTGAAGTTGTTGGTTGTAAATTTTATTGTAGTACCTCATCATTGGAAATAATACAAGTTGCAGGCTAATGGCCAAAGTTGAATGGTTGTTAAATTTCTATGTAATTATCATTGTTGTTGTTTGATATTCATATCGAGTCACATATATATAATTAATTAAGTTTGAGCTGCTGCTCGGTAAGTTGGCCTGGATTGGCAAAAGTAAGTTAAAGAATTATGCCTTGTTTTTGACGCCTTAATTAATTGGCAAATTATTAAGTTGGGAGTTCTCCTCCAATGGTACCACATGCATTGAGTACCTTTTAACTTCAACCTTGGGCTTCAATCAAGGCACAAACAGTCAAACACTTTACAGTCACTCCAAATACAATCATAGTCTTGAAATTTAACTAAGCTAACAACATTCAACAAAGTCATAATCTTGGACTTTAAATAAGATAATTTCCCGCAGTCATAGTCTTGGACTCTAACTATGCTAAACATCCAGCCTTTCTTGAACTATGCAAACCAAGATAACCCATTCAGCTTTCCTGAGCTATGCAATTCAGGTCAATCATTCATCCTTTCTTAAGCTATGAAAATAAAGATACCATTCAGCTTATGCCTTGAGCTATACAATTCAAGAACCTATATCAGCTACCACAAACTTTTCTGCTTCAATCCTGGGCTTTGATCAGGACACATACAAATTTTCAACTTCAATCTTGGGCTTTGATCAAGACACAAATACAAACTTTGAGCATCAACATCCTGTACTTTAAATAGGATACAAATCAACCCTATCCTCCTAGCTCTAGCCTTTTAGGAGGAACTACGATGCTCTGATCCCTTAATTCTCTTTTTGGGGGTACGTAGGCAAAAGGTTGTAAGATCTTTACGAGCACACCAAACAAAAAATAACAATTAGTTTCTCAAACCTATGAAAAACATCAGAAAATTATGAAAACAACCAAAAAACTTCATCCTATCTTATCAACACTCATTTTATACCTATAACCAAATGAAAGAAACCCCATAAATATCGAAAAGAAATTGTTTTACACTAAACTTAAGGTGAAATAATCTAAAGAAGAACCCAAAACCATGTGGGCATATGTTAATCAACTGTATGCAAAGCGGGTTGAGTTTAAGATATTTGTTCCCTTCCATATCAAGCTTCACCAGGAATGAATATGAAATCAGAAAGTAGCAAAAATGCTATAGTGATTAAAGACCACAAAAATCGAGCTATAGGAAAATGGCGCCGTCTGTGGGAATCTTCTAACTATTTTAAGATAGAATTTTCTACTAAACCTTTTAGATGGAAAAAAATCTTAAGTTTAGGAACATGTATATATACTGCTTTTATATTGCTTTTATACTGCTTTATGTTTATGTTTCTGCAAAATATATGTTCAACTGATATCCTTCGGGGTGGTCTCTCAAAATGGGAATGCGATTAATCCACATCTGGGTGAGCTCGAGTGCACTTTAAGATACGTAGGGCATAATTCAGATAGCTTGTAGGGAGTCCAATCCCGACAAGGTGAAACCTTAAAAGTCCCTGAATCAGTATAGGTATCTGGTGTGAAATTGATGTTAAAAGTGTACTCCGCGAAACCTCGGTGATTTCCATTCGAATACTCATAACATTGAGGATTTAGTAAACATTTACCCTTTGACCTTAACTTACATGATCTACAGGTACCAAAATCTTTATTGTAGTATAAACCTTTGGGAATGGGTAGAGCTCTGGCCTCATGACACCGAACCATTGAACATGTTTTCACCATGTTTTTGTGTGTTGCATTCATGCATTCATCAAAAGAAAAACATTTAAAAAAATCATCATAATTTTCTCCTTTATAGAACTGAACAAATGTCTATTTCATATTATCTGTCTTTTCAAAAAAATGGACTTTGGGCGACGAAAAACCCACAAGTTTACATTCAAGAGAGCCAATTATACCTCTGTAGATCTTCTGATCTACTTTCTTACTTACCTCTTCCTTCTCCAGAGTACACGTGGGATGCATATGAGTCTTAGAGATCTTACTTTCTAATAGGTCAAATTTCTTCAGAAGTTCTTTGACATATTTACTTTGATGTATATATGTTCGTTCTGATGTTTGATTGATTTGGATTCCCAGAAAGAACTTTAATTCTCCCATCATGCTCATCTCAAATTCTGCCTGCATAGACTCAGCAAATTCCTTTCCCAAAGCACTTTTAGTAGAACCAAATATAATATCATCTACATAGATTTGGCATATCAGAATATCATTTTTAATGTTTTTACTAAAAAGAGTTGTATCTACTTTCCCTCTGATGAAATTATTTTCCAGAAGAAAATTACTTAGTCTTTCATACCAAGTTCTGGGAGCTTGTTTCATACCATATAAAGATTTTTTAAGTTTAAAATCATGTTCTGGAAATTTTGTATTTTCAAAACCAGGGGGTTGGTGCACATACACTTCTTCATCAATATAACCATTTAAAAATGCATTCTTTACATCCATTTGATATAAAATGATATCATGATTTATAGCAAATTAAATTAATAGTCTAATTGATTCTAACATGGCGACTGGTGCATAGGTTTCTGTATAGTCTATTCTTTCTTGTTGACTATAACTTTGTGCAACCAGCCATGCCTTGTTTCTGACAACTTCTCCTTGTTCATTTAGCTTGTTTTTGAATACCCATTTGGTGCCAATGATATTGAATCCTCTAGGTCTAGGCATTAAGTCCCACCCATCATTTCTGGTGAATTGATTGAGTTCATGTTGCATTGCAAGTATCCAATCATTTTCTGAGAATGCTTCTTCTACAGAAGTGTGTTCAATCAGAGAGACTAGTCCCATTAGAGATTCTTCAGAGTTTCTGAATGATGACCTTGTTCTGATTGGATCATCCTTCTGTCCCAAGATCTTATCTTCTGGATAATTCAACGTGCTTCTGGATTATTTCTTCTGAGTGGGTTCTTCAGAAATTGTTGGAGTGGTTATCTTGTCTTGTTCTGTAGATGGTTGATATGCAGATTTTCTATCTTTAGTGATTTCAACTTCTATATCTGCAAGAGATTCATTCTGCTTTGGTTTTTTAGAACCAATCTTATCATCAAATCTGACATAGATAGATTCTATCACAATTCGTGTTTCTATATTGTATACTCTGTAACCTTTTGAACATTCAGAGTATCCTAACATATAACACTTTTGTGCCTTAGAATCAAACTTGTTCAGAGGATCATTAGTATTCAGAATAAAATAGGTACATCCAAAAGGATGAAAATATGAAATGTTGGGCTTTCTGTTCTTCCACAATTCATAAGGAGTCTTCTCCAAAATAGGTCTTATAGAAATTCTATTCTGAATGTAGCATGTTGTATTTACTGCTTTTGCCCAAAAATATTTAGCCATGTTAGTCTCATTGATCATGGTTCTGGCCATCTCTTGCAATGTTTTGTTCTAACGTTCTACAACCCCATTTTGTTGTGGAATTCTAGGACAAGAGAAATTGTGAGAGGTTCCATTTTCATTAAAAATGATTCCAATTTTTTGTTTTCAAATTCCCCACCATGATCACTTCTGACTTTAACAATTCTAAACTCTTTTTCATTTTGAACGTGTTTGTAGAAGTTAGAAAATACAGCAATTGACTCATCCTGGTGTCTAAGGAACTTTACCCATGTCCATCTGCTATAGTCATCTACGATCACTAATTCATACTTCTTGCCACTGACTGAAGCAGTTTTCACTGGTCCAAACAAGTCAATGTGCAGAAGTTCTAATGTTCTAGAGGAAGATACAACATTTTTAGATTTAAAAACAGGTTTTGAAAATTTGCCTTTCTGACATGCTTCACACAAAGCTTCTGAGTTGAACTTCAAATTTGGAAATCCTCTGACCAGATTGAGTTTGTTAATCTGAGATAATCTTCTCATATTAACATGTCCCAATCTTCTGTGCCAGACCCATTGCTCAGTTTCCACAGACATTAGACATTTTACATTCTGAATTTTCAGTTCAGAGAGTTTTATTTTATATGTGTTGTTTTTTCTTTTTCAACTAAAGAGGATTGTTCCATCTTTCTGACTAACAGCTTTACAGAACTTTTGATTGAAGATTATGTCATAACCATTATCACTTAATTGGCTTATGGATAATAGATTATGCATTAATCCTTCCACTAACAGAACATTAGAGATAGAGGGAAAGGTGCCATTACCAACAGTTCCGGAGCCAATAATCTTTATCTTTTGATTGCCTCCAAAACCTACATAGCCTCCAGCTTTCATCTCAAGACTTTGGAACATATGCTTTCTTCCCGTCATGTGTCGTGAGAATCCAGAGTCCAGGTACCAAGATTGGTGTTTCAGTTTAGCTGTTAAAGACATCTGCAACATACACAATTTTATTTTTGGGTACCCATATCTTTCTGGGTCCTTGTTTGTTAGTTTTTACAAACTTTAGATTGATCTTAAGTTTCATATCAGAACTTGTAAAACAAGATGACTCACTAGTATATTTTAGATCATGATTATGACCATAGGTAAAATGAGAACTTAAAGGAGTATTAACTTTTATGACCATGTCATCAATCTTTTTAAATTTCAGAGTTTCCTCTCCTTTAGTTTTCACATGGCCTATACCTCTTCTACCATTTCTGCTAACTCCATAGATCATAGAGGCAATTTTTCTTCTGTCTATGTTTTTAGCTAGAAATTTTGGAAAACTGTAATCATATTGCTTTATGATACTATCAGAACTAAGTAGAACTTCTGATTCAGATTCCTTCTGAGCTTTATGTTTTTCAAAAGAATTTTTACATTCAAAAATATTTTCTTTTAGCTCAGAGTTTTCTGACTTAAGTTTTCTAACTTCTTCCAATTCAGATACTAGACTTTGTTTCATGTCTTTGTATTTGAATTGAAGCTTCTGATATTTTTCAAGAATTTCTGAGAGGCTGTCTTCTAATTGAGATCTAGAGAATTTAGAGAATACCTCTTCTGTGTCAGAATCTGACTCTGATTCTGATGCTTGAACATCTTCTGGTATTTTTGCTATTAATGCAATGTTTGCATGTTCATCTTCTGAGTCTGAATCAGCTTCAGAAGATTCTGAATCATCCCATGTTGCCATGAGACTCTTTTTCTTTTCTCTGTTTAATTTCTTTATGGGTTTCTCTTTCTGGAGTTTAGGACAATCACTCTTGTAATGTCCAGGTTCTTTGCATTTGTAGCATACTACTTCTTTGCTTCTAGATTTTCTGTGACCATAGGATGCTTCAGAATGATTGCTTGATCTTCTGGGATTTCTGAACTTCTTCTGACGATGCTTCCAAAGTTGTTGAACTCTTCTGGATAGAAGAGATAGTTCATCTTCTTCTGATGAGCCAGCACTTTCTTCTTCTTCTGCCTGCAAAGCTTTAGAATCAGATTTGTTAGATTTAATAGTAACAGACTTACCTTTCTACTAGGGTTCATCTTCTTCTAGTTCTATCTCATGACTTCTCAAAGAGCTGATCAGTTCTTCTAGAGATATTTCGTTCAGATTTTTTGATAGCTTCAACGCAGTGACCATGGGTCTCCAAGCCTTTGGCAAGCTTCTGATAATATTCTTCACATGATCTGCTGCTGAGTAGCCTTTGTCCAGAACTTTCAGTCTAGCAACCAGAATTTGAAACCTTGAGAACATCTTCTCAATTGTTCCATCTTCTTCCATCTTGAATGCTTCATACTTTTGGATGAGAACCAGGGCTTTTGTCTCCTTGACTTGAGTGTTTCCTTCATGTGTCATCCTCAGGGAGTCAAACATATGCTTGGCTGATTCTCTGTTGGTGATCTACTCATATTCTGTATATGAAATAGCACTCAGAAGTATGGTTCTAGCCTTGTGATGGTTTCTGAATTCCTTCTTCTGTTGAGCTATCATGTTCTTTCTTTAAATCTTTTGACCATTTGCTCCAACAGGATAAATGTATCCATCTGTCACCATATCCCAAAGATCTCCATCCAGAGCCAGAAAGAAACTTTCCAGAACATCCTTCTAGTAATCAAAGTTATCACCATTGAACACTGGAGGTTTTCCATTGATCTGGTCATTTTGGTAGTCAAGGTTGTTGTTGCCAAAATCTTCCATTGGGTTTTAACTTCAGGATCTTTTACTGAAACGTTTAAGTGTGTATCTCAGAACCTAGTGCTCTAATACCAATTGAAGGAATGTAAAACACAAGGAAGGGGGGTTGGAATTGGGTTTTCAATAACTAATAAAAATGACTTTAAAAACACTTTGATTTATCCTGGTTCGTTTGAACTCAAACTACATCCAGTCCACCCGCCAAGGTGATTTTGCCTCTATCAGCGAGGTCTGAATCCATTATTCAAATTTGAATACACACAAAGACCTACTGTCAATGTCTTCTTGATTCTACTGACTTAAACTAGTCACTCAAGGAAAAATGAACATATCTTTTATAAAGATAGTTTAAGTAACTATAGTGCTTCTAATAAGCTTTAATCACTAGGTGATTTGTTACAATCTTTTTAAGAGCAGTATGAAAGAGTGTGAAGATATAATGTGAGAACCAGAGCTTCAAATCTTCAGCTTAATTCCTTTATATAGTTGCTTGGATAATGTAGTCGTTGGGAACATCTATAGCTTGATTTGGATATAAGTTAATGCCATAAAATCCTTCCAAAATAAGAGATTCTTGTTCCCAGCCTTTATTCTGATTTTCTTTAATTAATCTTTAATGATAGAATCACAATCTTCTAGGCGAGAGTCAGAGTATCATAAATTTTAGTATGCAACTTTAATGATATCTTTAAATGAGAGATTCTCTTTAATCCATGTATCTTCTATATACATACGCAAGACTGCTTCTATTCCAACATGCTTTCTTTTTAAGAACTTCCTTTTTAAGAACTTCTACAATGCACATTAAAGAAGTTAACTGCAATACATATTAGAACTTCTATTCTTACAAAAGAATATTGTTATCATCAAAACTATTAGAGTATTAGAATCAAAATTGTTCTAACACTAGCCTTCCACAATGACGATGGGCCTTAGAAATGTCTTTTTTACGAAGCTAGACGACTACTAGCCTGCCACAATGACGGTGTGTCTTAGAAATGTCTTTTGTATGAGGAAAGACTACTGCTAGCCTGCCACAGTGATGGCGGGCCTTAACAATGTCTTTTGTACAAAGCCAGACGACTACTAGCCTACCACAATGTTGGTGGGGCTTAGAAATGACTTTTGTGTAAAGCTAGGTAATTATTAGTCTACCAGAAGGATAGTTGACCTTATAAATGTCTTGTACGAAGTTAGATGACTTGTAGCCTTCCACAATGACAGTAGGCAATAGAAATGATTTTTTTACGAAGCTAGACGACTACTAGCCTGCCACAATGATGGTGGGCTTTCGAAATATCTTTTGTATTAAGCTTGACGACTACTGGCCTGCCACAATGATGGTGGGCCTTAGAAATGTGTTTTGTACAAAGCCAAACGATTATTGACTTGCCACAACACTGTGGACCATAGAAATGTGTTTTGTACAAAGCTAGACAACTATTGGCCTGCCACAACGCTGGTGGGCCTTAAAAATGCTTTTTATATGAAGCCATACGACAACTGGCCTGTCACAACACTAATGAGCCTTAGAAATCTCTTTGGTACGAAGCTAGACTACTACTCACCTTCCACAATGACGGTGGGCCTTAAAAATGTCTTGTATGAAGCTAGACGACTACTAGACTGCCACAACGACGGTGGACCTTAGAAATGTCTTTTGTATGAACCTACATGACTACTAGCTTGCCACAACGCTGGTGGGCCTTAAAAATGTATTTTGTATGAAGTCACATGACTACTGGCCTGTCAAAACACTGGTGGGCATTAGAAATGTCTATCAAACGAAGCTAGAAAAATACAAGCCCGCTACAACGATGGTGGACCTTAAATATGTCTTGAACGAAGTTATACATCTACTAGCCTGCCACAACGATGGTGTTCCTTAGAAATGTCTTTTGTACGAAGCTAGACGACTACTAGCCTGCCACAATGACGATGGGCCTTAGAAATGTCTTTTGTACGAAGCTAGACGACTACTAGCCTGCCACAATGGTGGTGTGCCTTAGAAATGTGTTTTGCACGAAGCTAGAAGACTGCTAGCCTACCACAATGATGGTGGGCCTTAAAAATGTATTTTGTACAAATCCAGGTGACTACTAGCCTACCACAAAGGTGGGGGTGTAAAAATGTCTTTTGTATGAAGCTAGATAAATATTAGTCTGCCACAATGAAAATTGGCCTTAGAAATGTCTATTACGAAGTTAGATAACTACTAGCCTACCACAACGACAGTGGACCATAGAAATAACTTTTATACGAAGTTAGATGATTACTAGCATGCCACAACGATGGTGTGCCTTAAAAAAGTCTTATATACGAATTAGAAAACTACTATCCTGCCACAACGATGGTCGGCTTTCAAAATTTATTTTGTACTAAGCTTGATGATTACTAGCCTGCCGCAACAATGGTGGGCCTTAAAAATTTGTTTTGTATGAAGCCAGACGATTACTGGCCTGCCACAATTTTGGTGGACCTTAGAAATGTCTTTTGTTTTAAGCCAGACGACTACTGGCCTACCAACATTCTGGTGTTCCTTAAAAATGTCTTTTGAACGAAGCCATATGACTACTGGCCTGCCCAAACACTGGTGGGCATTAGAAATGTCTTTCGTACGATGCTAGACGACTACTAGCTTTCCACAATGACGGTGGGCCTTAGAAATGTATTTTGTACAAAGTTAGACGTCTACTAGCCTTCCACAATGATGATGGGCCTGAGAAATGGTTTTTGTATGAAGCTAGACGACTACTAGCCTGCCACAATGATGATGGGCCTTAGAAATATTTTTTGCACAAAGCTAGACTACTACTAGCCTGCCATATTGATGGTAGACCTTAAAAATGTCTTTTGTACGAAGCTAGACGACTACTAGCCTGCCACAACGGTGGTGTGCCTTAGAAATGTCTTTTGTATGTGGCTAGAAAACTGCTAGCCTGCTACAATGATGGTGGGCCTTAAAAATGTCTTTTGTACGAAGCCAGATAACTACTGGCCGACCACAATGTTGGTGGGGCTTAGAAATTTCTTTTGTATGAAGCTAGATGACTAATGGCTTGCCACAATGATGGTGGGCCTTCGAAATGTCTTTTGTACGAAGCAAAACAATTATTGGCCTGCCACAATATTAGTGGGCCTTAGAAATGTCTTTTGTACGAAACCAGATGACTACTCGCCTGCCACAATGTAGGTGGGCCATAAAAATGTCTTTTGTAGGAAGCCAGATGACTGCTGGCCTGCCACAACGCTGGTGGGTATTAGAAATTTCTTTTGTTTGAAGAAAGATGACTACTAGCCTGCCACAATGATGGTGGGTCTTAGAAATGTCTTTTGTATGAAGCTAGACGACTACTAGCCAACCACAACAATGATAGGCCTTAGAAATGTCTTTTGTACAAAGCTAGATGACTACTAGCCCACCACAATGATGATGGGCCTTAGAAATGTCTTTTGTATGAAGCTATACGACTACTAGCCTGCCACAACTATGGTGTGCCTTAGATATGTATTTTGTATGAAGCTAGGAGACTACTAGCCTTCCACAACGACAGTGGGCCTTAAAAATGTCTTTTGTATGAAGCTTGATGACTAATGGTATGCCACAATGCTAGTGGAGTTTAGAAATGTGTTTTGTACGATGCTAGACGACTACTAGCCTACCACAACGACGGTGGGCCATAGAAATGTCTTTTTTACCAAGTTAGACGACTACTAGCCTGCCACAATGATGGTGTGCCTTAAAAATGTCTTATATACGAACTAGACAACTACTAGCCTGCCACAATGATGGTGGGCTTTTGAAATGTCTTCTTATTAAGCTTGACGACTACTAGCCTGCCACAATGATGATGGGCCTTAGAAATTTGTTTTGTACGAAGCCAGACGATTACTGGCCTGCCACAAAGTTGGTGAGCCTTAGAAATGTCTTTTGTATGAAGCCAGACGACTACTGGCCTGCCCAAATGCTGGTGTGCCTTAAAAATGTCTTTTGTATGAAGCCATATTACTACTAGCCTGCCACAATGATGGTGGGCATTAGAAAAGTCTTTCGTACGATGCTGGACGACTACCAGCTTTCCACAATGACAGTGGGCCTTAGAAATGTCTTTTGTACGAAGTTAGAAGTCTACTAGCCTGCCACAATGATGGTGGGCCTTAGAAATGTTTTTTGTACGAAGCTAGATGACTACTAGCATGCCACAATGATGATGGGACTTAGAAATGTCTGTTGCACGAAGCTAGACTACTACTAGCCTGTCACATTGATAGTGGACCTTAGAAATGTCTTTTGTACAAAGCTAGACGACTACTAGTCAGCAACAACAACGGCGTTCCTTAGAAATGTCTTTTGTATGAAGCTAGAGAACTAATAGCCTGCTAAAATGACGGCGGGCCTTAAAAATGTCTTTTGTAATAAGCCAGACAACTATTGGTCGGCCACAATGCTAGTGGGACTTAGAAATTTCTTTTGTACGAAGCTAAATGATTATTGGCTTATTACAATGCTGGTGGGCCTTAGAAATGTCTTATGTACAAAGGCAGATGACTACTCTCCTTCCACAATGCAGATTGGCCTTAAAAATATCTTTTGTAGGAAGCCAGATGACTACTGGCCTGCTACAACGCTGGTGGGTATTAGAAATTTCTTTATTATGAAGCAAGACGACTACTAGCCAGCCATAATGATGGTGGGTCGTAGAAATATCTTTTGTATGAAGCTAGATGACTACTAGCCTGCCACAACAATGATATGACTTAGAAATGTCTTTTGTACAAAGCTAGACGACTACTAGCCCACCAGAACAATGGTAGGCCTTAGAAAAGTCTTTTGTATGATGCTAGACGACTCTTATCCTGCCACAACAATGGTGTTCCATAGAAATGTCTTTTGTACGAAGCTAGGAGACTATTAGCCTTCCACAATGACGGTGGGCCTTAAAAATGTCTTTTGTATGAAGCTAGACGACTACGAGTAAACCACAATGCTAGTGGGCCTTAGAAATGTCTTTTGTAAGAAGCTAGACGACTACTAGCCTACCACAATGATGGTGGGCCATAGAAATTACTTTTGTACGAAGTTAGACGACTACTGGCCTGCCACAACGATGGTGTGCCTTAAAAATTTCTTATTTACAAACTAGACAACTACTAGCCTGCCACTACGATGGTGGGCTTTTGAAATGTATTCTTACTAAGCTTGACGACTACTAGCCTGCCTCAACGATGGTGGGCCTTAGAAATGTCTTTTGTACGAAGCCAGACGATTACTGGCCTGCCACAATGTTAGTGGGCCTTAGAAATGTCCTCTGTATGAAGTCAGACGACTACTGGCCTGCCACAATGTTGGTGGTCCTTAAAAATGTCTTTTGTACGATGCCAGATGACTACTGGCATGCCACAATGATGATGGGCCTTAGAAATGTCTTTTGCACGAAGCTAGACTACTACTAGCCTGCCACAATGATCGTGGACCTTAGAAATGTCTTTTGTACAAAGCTCGGCGACTACTAGCCAGCCACAACAATGGTGTGCCTTAGAAATGTCTTTTGTATATGGCTAGACAACTGCTAGCCTGCTACAATGACGGCAGACCTTAAAAATGTCTTTTGTCCGAAGACAGACAACTACTGGCCTGCCACAATGCTGGCAGGGCTTAGAAATTTCTTTTGTATGAAGCTAGATGACTACTGGCTTTCCACAATGATGGTGGGCCTTCGAAATGTCTTTTGTACGAAGCAAAACAATTATTGGCCTTCCAAAATATTAGTGGGCTTTAGAAATGTCTTTTGTACTAAACCAGATGACTACTCGCCTTCCATAATGCAGGTGGGCCATAAAATAGTCTTTTGTAGGAAACCAGATGACTGCTGGCCTGCCACAACGCTTGTGGGTATTAGAAATTTCTCTTATGTGAAGAAAGATGACTACTAGCCTGCCACAATGATGGTGGGTCTTAGAAATGTCTTTTGTATGAAGCTAGACGACTACTAGCCAGCCATAAAATTGATATGCCTTAGAAATGTCTTTTGTACAAAGCTAGACGGCTACTAGCCCACCACAATGATGGTGGACCTTAGAAATGTCTTTTGCATGAAGCTAGACGACTACTAGCCTGCCACAACGAAGGTGTGCCTTATATATGTCTTTTGTACGAAGCTAGGAGACTATTAGCCTTCCACAACGACGGTGGGCCTTAAAAATGTCTTTTGTATGAAGCTTGACGACTAATGGTATGCCACAATGCTAGTGGGACTTAGAAATGTGTTTTGTATGAAGCTAGACGACTACTAGCCTACCACAATGACGGTGGGCCATAGAAATTACTTTTGTACAAAGTTAGACGACTACTAGCCTGCCAAAACGATGGTGTGCCTTAAAAATGTCTTATATACAAACTAGACAACTACTAGCTTGCCACAACGATGGTGGGCTTTCGAAATGTCTTCTTATTAAGCTTGATGACTACTAGCCTACCACAATGAGTATGGGCCTTAGAAATGTGTTTTATACAAAGCCAGACGATTACTAGCCTGCCACAATGTTGGTGGGCCTTAGAAATGTCTTTTGTATGAAGCCAGACAACTATTGGCCTGCCCAAATGCTGGTGTGCCTTAAAAATGTCTTTTGTACGAAGTCATATGACTACTGGCCTGCCACAACGATGGTGGGCATTAGAAAAGTCTTTCGTATGATGCTAGACGACTACTAGCTTTCCGTAATAACTGTGGGCCTTAGAAATGTCTTTTGTACAAAGTTAGTCGTCTACTAGCCTACCACAATGATGGTGGGCCTTAGAAATGTTTTTGGTACGAAGATAGATGACTACTAGCATGCCACAATGATGATGGGCCTTATAAATGTCTTTTGCTCGAAGCTAGACTACTACTAGCCTGCCACAATGATAGTGGACCTTAGAAATGTCTTTTGTACAAAGCTAGACGACTACTAGCAAGCCACAACAACAGTGTGCCTTAGAAATGTCTTCTGTATGTGGCTAGTCGTTAGTATGTGGCTAGACAACGATTAGCCTGCTACAATGACGGCGGGCCTTAAAAATGTCTTTTGTACAATGCCAGACAGCTATTGGCTGGCCACAATGCTGGTGGGACTTAGAAATTTCTTTTGTATGAAGCTAGACGACTACTGGCCTGGCAAAATGATGGTGGGCCTTAGAAAGTCTTTTGTACGAAGAAAAACGATTATTGGCTTGCCACAATGCTGGTAGGCCTTAGAAATGTCTTTTGTACGAAGCCAGATGACTACTCTCCTGCCACAATGCAGGTGGGCCTTAAAAATATATTTTGTAGGAAGCCAGATGACTACTGGCCTTCCACAACACTGGTGGGTATTAGAAATTTCTTTTGTACGAAGAAAGACGACTACTAGCCAGCCACAATGATGGTGGGCCGTAGAAATGTCTTTTGTATGAAGCTAGATGACTACTAGCCTACCACAACAATTATAGGGCTTAGAAATGTCTTTTGTACAAGCTAGATAACTACTAGCCCACCATAACTATGGTGGGCCTTAGAAATGTCTTTTTTATGAAGCTAGACGACTCTTAGCCTGCCACAACAATGGTGTGCCAAAGAAATGTCTTTTGTATGAAGCTAGGAGACTATTAGTCTTCCACAACAACGGTGGGCCTTAAAAATGTCTTTTGTATGAAGCCAGACGACTACTAGCCTGCCACAATGCTGGTGGGCCTTAAAAATGTCTTTTATACGATGCTAGATGACTACTGGCCTACCCCAACGTTGGTGGGCATTAAAAAAGTCTTTCGTACGAAGCTCGATGACTACTAGCTTTCCACAACGAAGGTGGGCCTTAGAAATATATTTTGTACTAAGTTAGACATCTACTAGCCTGCCACAACGATGGTGGGCCTTAGAAATGTTTTTTAAAAGAAGCTAGTTTACTACTAGCCTGCCACAATGATGACGGGCATTAGAAATGTCTTTTGCATGATGCTAGATTACTACTAGCCTGCCACAATGACGGTGGACCTTAGAAATGTCTTTTGTATGAAGCTAGACGACTACTAGCCTGCCACAATGACGGCGTTCCTTAGAAATGTCTTTTGTACGAAATTAGACGACTGCTAGCCTGCCACAACGACGGTGTGCCTTAGAAATGTCTTTCGTACGATGTTAGACGACTACTAGCCTTCCACAACATCGGTGGGCCTTAAAAATGTCTTTTGTATGAAGCAAAACGACTACTGGCCTGCCACAATGCTAGTGGGCCTTAGAAATGTCTTTTGTACGAAGCTAGACGACTACTAGCCTTCCACAACAACGGCGGGCCTTAAAATTGTCTTTTGTAAGAAGCCAAACAACTATTGGCCTGCCACAATGCTAGTGGGCCTGAGAAATGTCTTTTGTATGAAGCTAGATGACTACTAGCCTGCGACAACGACGATGGGCCTTAGATATGTGTTTTGTAAGAAGCAAGACGACTACAAGCCTGCCACAATGATGGTGTGCCTTAGAAATGTCTTTTGTATGAAGCTTGACGACTGCTAGCCTGCCATAATGACGGTGGGCTTGAAAAATTTCTTTTGTATAAAGCCAGACAACTACTAGCCTACCACAACGCTTATGGGGCTTAGAAATGTCTTTTAAACGAAGCTAGATAATTATTAGTCTGCGACAAGGATAGTTGGCCTTAGAAATGTCTTGTACGAAGTTAGATGACTACTAGCCTGCCACAATGACGGTGGGCCATAGAAATGACTTTTGTACGAAGCAAGATGACTACTAGCCTGTCACAACAATGGTGGGCCTTAAAAATGTCTTATATACGAACTAGATAACTACTAGACTGCCACAATGATGGTGGGCTTTCAGAAATATTTTTTGTACAAAGCTTGACGACTACTAGCCTGCTACAATGATGGTGGGCCTTAGAAATGTGTTTTGTACAAAGCCAAACGATTATTGTCTTGCCACAATGTTGTGGGCCTTAGAAATGTCTGTTGTACGAAGCTAGTCAAACTATTGGCTTGCCACAATGCTGGTGGGCCTTAAAATGTCTTTTGTATGAAGGCAAACGACTATTGGCCTGCCACAACGCTAGTGGGCCTTAGAAATGTCTTTTGAACGAAGCTAGACGACTACTAGTCTGCCACAACGATGGTGGACCTTAGAAATGTCTTTTGTACGAAGCTAGACGACTATTTGCCTTCCACAAAACTGGTGGGCCTTAAAAATATCTTTTGTATGAAGCAAGATGACTACTGGCCTGCCACAATGCTGGTTGGAATTAGAAATGTCTTTCAAATGAAGCTATACGACTACTAGCAAGCCACAACAATTGTGGACCTTAAATGTGTCTTTTGTACGAAGTTAGACTTCTACTAGCTTGCCACAACGATGGAGGGCCTTAGAAATGCCTTTTGTTCGAAGCTAGATGACTTCTAGCCTGCCACAATGACAATGGGCCTTAGAAATGCCTTTTGTACGAAGCTAGAAGACTACTAGTCTGCCACAATGACGGTGTTCCTTAGAAATGTCTTTTGTACGAAGCTAGACGACTGTTAGCATACAACAATGACAGTGGGCCTTAAAATTTTCTTTTCTACAAAGCCAGACGACTACTAGCCTACCAAAACGCTGGTGCGGCTTAGAAATGTCTTTTGTACAAAGCTAGATAATTCTTAGTCTTCCACAAGGAAAGTTGGCCATAGAAATGTCTTGTTTGAAGTTAGATGACTACTAACCTGCCACAACCACGGTGGGCCATATAAATGAGTTTTTTACGAAGCTAGACGACTACTAGCCTATCATAACGATGGTGGGCTTTCGAAATGTCTTTTGTACTAAGCTTGACGACTACAGGCCTGCCACAATGATGGTGGGCCTTAGAAATGTGTTGTGTACGAAGCTAGACGATTACTGGTCTGCCGTATTACTGGTGGGCCTTAGAAATGTCATTTGTACGAAGCCAGACGACTATTGTCCTGCCACAATGCTGGTAGACCTTTAAATTGTCTTTTGTACAAAGCTAGATGACTACTGGTCTGCCACAACGCTGGTGCGCATTAGAAATGTCTTTCGTACGAAGCTAGACGACAGTTAGCTTGCCATAATGGAGGTGGGCCTTAGAAATGTCTCTTATACGAAGTGATACGTCTACTAGCCTGCCACAATGATGGCGGGACTTAAAAATGACTTTTGTACAAGGCTAGGCGACTACTAGCCTGCCACAATGATGATGGGCCTTATAAATGTATTTTGTACGAAGATAGAATACTATTATCTTGCCACAATGACAGTGGAACTTAGAAATATCTTTTGTTGAAGCTAGACGACTACTAGCCTGCCATAACGACGATGTGCCTTAGAATTTTCTTTTGTACGAAGTTAGACAACTGCTAGCCTACCATAATGACGGTGGGCCTTAAAAAAGTCTTTTGTACGAAGCCAGACAACTACTGGCTGACCATAAGGCTGGTGGGCCTTAGAAATGTCTTTTATACGAAGCTAGAAGACTAATAGCCTGCCACAACGAAGATGGGCCTTCGAAATGTCTTTTGTACGAAACTAGACGACTACTAGCCTGCGACAACGACAATGAACCTTAGAAATGTCTTTTATACAAATTTCTTTTGTATAAAGTCAGACGACTACTGGCCTACAACAACGCTGGTGGGCATTAGAAATGTCTTTCAAATGAAGCAAGTCGACTACTAGCCTTCTACAATGACGATGGAACTTTGAAATGTCTTTTGTATGAATTTAGACGTCTACTAGCCTGCCACAATGATGGTGGGCCTTAGAAATGCCGTTTGTACGAAGCTAGACGACTACGAGCCTGCCACAATGCTGGTGGGGCTTAGAAATGTTGTTTGTATGAAGCTAGATAATTATTAGTCTTCCACAAGGACAATTGGGATTAGAAATGTCTTGTATGAAGTTAGATGACTACTCGCCTGCCACAACGACGATGGGACATAAATATAACTTTTGTATGAAGCTAGACGAGTACTAGCCTACCACAATGATTGTGGGCCTGAAAAATGTCTTATATAAGAACTAGACAACAACTAGCTTGCCACAAGAATGGTGGGCCTTCAAAATGTCTTTTGTACGAAGCTTGACAACTACTGGCCTACCACAACGACGGTGGGACTTATTAGTGTGTTTTGTACGAAGAAAAACGATTATTGGCCTGCCACAATGATGTGGACCTTAGAAATATCTTTTGTACGAAGCTAGACAACTATTGGCATACCACAACGCTGGTTGGCCTTAAAATTTCTTTTTGTATGAAGCCAAACTACTACAGGCCTGCCACAATGTTGGTGGGCATTAGAAATGTCTTTCTTACGAATCTAGAGGACTACTAGACAGCAACACCGACGATGGGTCTTAAAATGTATTCTTTACGAAGTTACAAGTCTACTAGCTCGCCACAATGATGGTGAGCCTTAGAAATGTCTTTTGTACGAACCTAGACGACTACTACCCTGCCACAATGATGATGGCCCTTAGAAATGTCTTTTGTACGAAGCTAGACAACTACTAGCCTGACACAATGATGGTGGGCCTTGGAAATGTCTTTTGTACGAAGCTAGTCGACTACTAGCCTGTCACAATGATGGTGGGACTTAAAAATGTCTTTTGTATAAAGCCAAACAAGTACTGGCCTGCCACAACGCTGGTGGGGCTTAGAAATATCTTTTGTACGAAGCTAGATAACTATTAGTCTACCACAAGGACGACTACCCTCTAAATGTCTTGTACGAAGTTAGATGACTACTAGCCTGCCACAACGACGGTGGTCCATAGAAATGAATTTTGTACGAGGCTAGACGACTAATAGACTGCCACATCGATGGTGGGCCTTAAAAATATCTTATATACGAACTAGAAAACTACTAGCCTGCCACAATTATGGTGGGCCTTAAAAATGTCTTATAAACAAACTAAACAACTTCTAGCCTGTCACAATGATGGTGGGCCTTCGAAATATCTTTTGTATGAAGCTTGAAGACTACTGGACAGCCACAATGATGTGGACCTTATAAATGTGTTTTGTATGAAGCGAAACAATTATTGGCCTGCCATACTGCTAGTGGGCCTTCAAAATGTCTTTTGAATGAAGGTAAATGAAAACTCGCATACCACAACACTGGTGGGCCTAAGAAATGTCTTTTGTGCAAAGCTAGAGGACTATTGGCCTGCCAAAATGCTGGTGGGCCTTAAAAATGTCTTTTGTATGAAGTCATGCGTCTACTGGCCTGCCACACTGTTGGTGGGAATTAGAAATGTCTTTCGTACGAAGCTAGATGACTACTAGCCTGCCACAACAATAGTTGGCCTTAGACATGTGTTTTGTACAAAGCTAGACGACTACTAGCCTGCCAAAAGACGGTGTGCCTTAGAAATGTCTTTTGTACGAAGCTACACGAATACTAGCCCTCCACAACGACGATGGGCCTGAAAATGTGTTTTGTATGAAGCAAAACGATTATTGGTCTGCCAAAAAGCTAGTGGGCCTTAGAAATGTCTTTTGTACGAAGCGAGATGACTACTGGCCTGCCACAACACTGGTGGGCCATAGAAATGTCATTTGTATAAAGCTAGAGGACTACTGGCATGCCACAATGCTGATGGGCCTTAAAAATGTCTTTTGTATGAAGACAGATGACTACTGGCCTGCCACAACACTAGTGGGCATTAGAAATGTCTTTTGTACGAAGCTAGACGACTACTAGCCTGCTACAACGACGGTGGGCCTTATAAATGTCTTTTGTACGAAGTTAAACGACTACTACCTTGCCACAATGACGGTGGGCCTTAAAAATATCTTTTGTACAAAGCCATGCAACTACTAGCCTAATACAATGACGGTGGGCCTTAAAAATGTCTTTTGTACGAAGCCAGACAACTACTGGACGACCATAACGCTGGTGGGGCTTAGAAATTAATTTTGTATGAAACTAGACGACTACTAGCCGGTGGGCCTCTAAAATGTCTTTTGTATGAAGCCAAACGACTAATGGCCTACCACAATGCTAGTGGGCCTTAGAAATGTCTTTTGTACAAAGCTAGACGACTACTAGCCTGCCACAATGAAGGTGGGCCTTCGAAATGTCTTTTGTACGAAGCTAGACAACTACTAGCCTGCCAAAATGACGATGGACCTTAGAAATGTCTTTTCTACGAAGCTAGACGACTACTAGCCTTCCACAATGCTGGTGGGCCTTAAAAATGTCTTTTGTATAAAGTCAGATGACTACTGGCCTTCCACAATGCTGGTGGGCATTAGAAAAGTCTTTCAAACGAGGCTAGATGACTAATAGCCTACCACAACGAAGGTGGGCCTTCGAAATATCTTTTGTATGAAGCTAGACGACTACTAGCCTGCCACAACGACGATGGACCTTAGAAATGTCTTTTGTATGAAGCTAGACGACTACTAGCCTACGACAACGCTGGTGGGCCTTAAAGATGTCTTTTGTATAAAGTCACACAACTATTGGCCTGCCACAATGCTGGTGGACCTTAAAATGTCTTTTTGTATAAAGCTAAACTACTACAGGCCTGCCAAAATGTTGGTGGGCATTAGAAATATGTTGGGTACGAATTTATAGGACTACTAGACTACCACAACGACGATGGGCCTTAAAATGTCTTTTCTACGAAGTTACAGGTTTACTAGCCTGCCATAACGATGGCGGGCCTTAGAAATGTCTTTTGTACGAACCTAGACAACTACTACCCTGCAACAATGACGATGGGCCTTAGAAATGTCGTTTGTACGAAGCTAGACAATTACTAGCCTTACACAATGACGGTGGGCCTTGGAAATGTCTTTTGTACGAAGCTAGAAGGTTACTAGCCTGACACAATGATGGTGGGCATTAAAATTGTCTTTTGTATAAAGCCAGACGAGTAATGGCCTACCACAATGCTGGTGGGGCTTAGAAATGTCTTTTGTACGAAGCTAGATAAATATTAGTCTACGACAAGGACGGCTGCCCTCTAAATGTCTTGTACGAAGTTAGATGACTACTAGCCTGCCACAATGACGGTGGGCCATAGAAATGAATTTTGTATGAAGCTAGACGACTACTAGCCTGCCACAACGATGGTGGGCCTTAAAAATTTCGTATATACGAAGTCAAAAACTACTAGCCTTCCACAATGATGATGGGCCTTAAAAATGTCTTATAAACGAACTAGACAACTACTAGCCTGTCACAATGATGGTGGGCCTTCAAAATATCCTTTGTACGAAGCTTGACGACCATTGGCCAGCCACAATGATGGTGGTCCTTAGAAATGTGTTATGTAAGAAGCGAAACGATTATTGGCCTGCCATAATGCAGGTGGGCCTTAAAAATGTCTTTTGTACGAAGTTAAACGACTACTAGCATACCACAACACTGGTGGGCCTAATAAATGTCTTTTGTGCGAAGCTAGAGGACTATTGGCCTGCCAAAATGCTAGTGGGCCTTAAAAATGTCTTTTGTATGAAGCCATGCGACTACTGGCCTGCCACACCGCTGGTGGGGCTTAGAAATGTCTTTTGTACGAAGCTAGATAAATATTAGTCTACGACAAGGAAGGCTTCCCTCTAAATGTCTTGTACGAAGTTAGATGACTACTAGCCTGCCACAATGACGGTGGGCCATAGAAATGAATTTTGTACGAAGCTAGACGACTACTAGCCTGCCACAATGATGGTGGGCCTTAAAAAGGACGTATATACGAAGTCGAAAACTACTAGCCTGTCACATAAATGGTGGGCCTTCCAAATATCTTTTGTACGAAGCTTGACAACTATTGGCCATCCACAATGATGGTGGTCCTTAGAAATGTGTTTTGTAAGAAGGGAAACGATTATTGGCCTGCCATAATGCTGGTGGGCCTTAAAAATGTCTTTTGTACGAAGTTAAACGACTAATGGCATACCACAACACTGGTGGGCCTAAGAAATGTCTTTTGTGCGAAGCTAGAGGACTATTTGTCGCTCCCGATAAGTGGACATAGGCCCAGATAAAGGTACAGACGCGAACGGTCGGCGAGGGGGACAGTGAGAACACACAGCCGTGAACTCACTGGAGAATGAATAGAGTCGCCAGCTAGGCATTTTTATCCCGACGGAAAGGCAATGCTGCATAGACCTAGAAAGAGATGGATAAGACGGTTGCGAACCAGAGAGACTGAGAAAGGGGGTTGGTTACAACCTGGGAAGGTATTAGCACCCAGATTGTCCGTCGTACTCGACGGGATCCACGCTTAAAAGATTTGTGTTTAGAGGGGTAGTGTCAGTGCAATTTGTGTATCAAATAGCTGGAAAAGGATGTACAGGTGTCAGTGTAAAAGAAATGTGATGTGCAGTATGAAAGTGTCAGTGTAAGAAAGGAGTGAGATGCTCAAGATCATGAGGCTAAGAATAATGCTGAAAGGGGGGGGAATATACAGAGACTTTTGTTCGATAACTGTTAAGTTATGCCTACGTATCCTCTCGTGCAATGAGGAAGTCAGAACACCGTAGTTCGACCCAAAGAGACTGAAAGATGAATTGACTTGTGAACTGCTTACTTGTCTATGCTCAAGTGTATGACCTGTCTGGCTTAGGTGCGAACTGTCTTGCATTAGACGGAATGAGCAAGTTCTCGGTTGTGAGTGAATGAGATGAGAAAAGAATCCCGAAGGAGACGATTATTGTTTGTTTTTGAGTTTTCAGTCTTTTATTGCTTTTAAAAGTTTGTCATAAGTTAATGAGCTTAAGTCTAAATCAATGGATTAGTAAACTCATCACATCTTCCCTCTGATTAGGGGTAATGAGAATACCTTAAGTGTGAAGTCAGATTCTCACACTTAATCACCTTTGATGTAGGATTAAGATCATTAACCTACTTGTGATTATTTAGATGTTTTTGTTGTTTTTGTTTAGTGTTGAGTAATGAGGTTAAGCCATAATCAAGGATTAAACAGACTCATTACACCATCCTAATAGAAGGATAATAGATGAGAATGTTTAAGCTGAGGAAAACTCCTCAACTTAATCCATGATTAGGGATTAAACTCATGACAAAACAAGCCTTTGATTAAGTGGATTTTATTCAATGGTATGATGATGAAGTGTTTTTTAGGGTTTGTAAGACAACTTGAGGGGGACTTGTCCATTAACACTAGGGTTAGTCCTTCTTAACCATTTAAGGAAGAATTAGAACCCTAATGCAAGGCCCAAGTTACAAGTGTGGTGTCTTGATACTTATTAAGTGAATTGATTAAGAGATTTAAACACATTAAGGGTTTAACACTTAGGATTAAAGTTATACACTCCATCCTAAGAGAAGGATGCAGGCATAAGCTTAATCACAAAGCCTTAAAGCCTTTAGGGTTTGGTCCCTGATTATGAGATGAGAAGAGAAGACTCAAAAGAGACACAAAGGTAAAACTAAGAGGGGAGACTAATCAAAACCCTAATCATTGTCATGCTTGGTTGTTCCTAAGGTTTGTGAGGTTTACAAGAGAAGTCTTCAAAAGAACCACCAGGAAGCAGATGAACAGGATCAAGAGAAGCAAAGTGACTTGCTTCATTCAAGAAGTCACTTGAAGAAAGTAGGAGCAAGCTCAATCTCAAACACATATGAAATGCAGCAATGGATGCAAGAGAGATGAAAAGAAAAGTTATGAGAAGTGAAGGCAAATTCACTTCTCAAGTTTACTTACCACCTGAAATGTTAGAAAAGAAATGCAATGCAAAGCCAAATGAGATAAGATGACATGATGATAAACAAAACCAGAAGCATGTTGATGATGATAATGATGCTATGAAATGCTATACACATGAGGCAACATATGGAAATGTTCATACAAGCTCATGGATGCAAATGGTGCAAGTTAAGAAGCATGAATGAACATGGAAAGTTGTGAAACAAACATGGCATACAACATGGCAAATGCAAGATGCAATGATCAAACATGCTTTCTATATGTCATATGATATCAAATGAATCAAATGGATGCTTGGAATGTCATGGCAAGTCATGTTATGCAAGAGTATGCAAGATGGATGCAAATGGAAGCCCAAATTAGGGTTTATGGATCAAACAACAAACAAAAACCAAAAACAGAAGCAAACCCTAAGATAAAAAATGGAAAATGCCACTCAAAGAAACCCTAACCCTATACTAAACCAAGGTCCAAAGGGGAGGTCTCAACTCTTAACCAATCTCAAGTTATGATTTTTACAAGTTATTAGGGTTTTTAGGGTTCCTAAACAAAAGAAATGCCAAACAAATTGAAAATGAGGAATCAAATCATGGCCATTTTATCTCAAAAACTACATGCTAAACACAATGCAATGCAAAAAGAATCAATGTCCAACTCTTCATAGATAGGCAGAAATGATTTTTTGAACTTAGGATCAAAATAATGCACAAAAATGATTTTAATTCAAGGAACAATTCTCAAAATGCATCAAGATCCAAAAAGAAATTTGGTTTGAAGGTTGGACAATGTTTCTAAATGTCTTAGAACAATTCATGAATTTTTTGGTGATTTTTAGATACTTAAAAGTATTTTTAATAAATTAATTCTCATTAATCAATTAAAAATAATCTTTTAAATATTTAAAAATACTTTTTTAATGATAAAAATGAAATAAAAAATATTTTTGTGTCATAAAAATTATTAAAACTCATGAGAAAAAGTTTCATAATTTTTAGACATTTTTTACTATTTTTAATAAATTATGCAAATAAAATGAAAAGAAAAGAAATTAAAATGAATTTAATCTGATTTAAATGAAAGTCAACACATCCTAGGGTCTGGATTCAAAGCTATGCGCGCGGGAAGAGACTTGGCGCCAGATCTCACGGCCAGAATTCAAATTTCGCTAATCAATGCTTATGCCCTAATCTCGCCGTTAAACACACTCAGATGACCGGAACAGTGCTCCGGTCATCTTCCCCGTTCAACCAAAATCTCTAACTCACTCCATACGCATCTAAAATGAATTCTAAGAACCCAGAAATGATTCCCACAAGCTCACGATTCAAAACCCCCACTCAAAACAAATTTATCATTCATGGAAAGGCTGAATCGAAACAAACAAAAACTAGGGCAAAACAGTTTCAGGAAGCAATTAAATCCTCATTTCATCACCATTTCAAAATCTAAAAGCATATTCATGATCAGGAAGACATATAGAACAAGTTTAGAACTTAAAAATCCATTTCTGGAAAAAAAGTTCTTGATCTACCTGAGATTCGAAGCTTTCACTCCAGCTACCTTCTGACCTCCTCTCTTGGTGAAATCCACTCCTTATGACCTCTTGATGATGCTTGAATGCTCAGGAGAAATTTATATTGGCTGGATGAAGAGTTTGAACAACTCCTGCTCAAGCTCAGTTGAACATGGCAATGGTGATTCAGGCTGTTTCTGGCAAGGGTGAAGGGTTCTTTGTGGTCCAGATGATGAGTGGAGAAGGTTTGTGGAGTTGGTTTTGATGTTTGTGAGCTGTGGAGAGAGATTCGAATGAAACTGCAAGTTGGAGTGAAAATGGTGAAATGGAGTTGTGGCTTGTTTCAGGCCTGGTTCTTGGTTGCTTTGGGCTCAATGAGACATGGTGAGTTGAAGTGTGGAAATAGTTTGGATGTTTGTGAGCTGGGCAGAGAGATTCGAAGAGAGATGCAAAATGGAGTGTTCTTTGGAATGTGATGCTCTAGAGTGTTTCAGCCTTGCCTCTTGATATGTTTTGCTAGCATATGGAAAGTATATTTTAATCCAAGTGGCCAGAGGATGTGACATGGCCTGTGGTGATTGGGATGTTTACTTTTGCAAAATGTCAACTTGGTTGTAAGAGAGGCATGGGCTTGGTGCTAGCTTGGTACAAGGGCTAGGGCTGGCGCAGCATGGTGTGGTGAGAGACTATGGCTGGTTCAAAGGCCAAGGCAGCAAGTTGTAGGAAGCATCATGATGGTTTTGCAACTTGGTTAACTTTTGGTTCATATGGAAAAATCTTGTTACATAAGCCATGAAACATGAGGCACCTTGGTTCAAATCTGAATTTTAGAAGTTGCATGACCATGTTAAGTGCATTAGAAGCCCATATGGTGACTGAATTGGCCTTGAAAGGAGAATTTGCAATTTTTGCCTTTTGGTGCATATCTTAAAAATCAATGATTTTTGCCAACTTTGTCACACCATAACTTTTGATCCAAGAAGAATTTGATCATGTTCTTGTACTTTTTGAAAAGGGAAAGATGTAATCTACAACTTTCATGACCAAAGTTTTTCCATTTAAAGCATTTTTGGATAAAGAATCAAGGCTTGAAAAATGACCTAAAATGAAGCATTCTTGAAAAGTCAACTATGCCCAAAAAAGTCAACACTTGCAAAAACTCCAAATTCTTGATTTTTGTGAACTTCAACCTTATTCCATGATCAAATAAAGATCATATACACTCAAAATGATGAAGATCACCCATTGGTTGGGTCATTGGGGGCCTCAGATGCCCTGATTTTACACTGACTTGTCCAGAAAGTCAACCCTTGATCAGATGACTTCCCCATGGAATTTCTTCATGAAAATTGATATGCATACTCCTTATACCATATAGAGACCAATGGAAACAAGAATGACCAAAAAAATTGGGTGTTATGGCCTCTGAAACCAAAACCCTAATTTTAGGTCAACTGTGCAGTCAAACCTGGCTCTGCATCCATTCAAACCCTAGTTCTTGTGATTCTTTTGAAATCTTGACCTTGAGAGGATGTAATATGATATATGAACACACATGGATCCCCTTGAAGTGATTGGTGGCCTTTGGAATGGCTCAAGTGGCTCTTTGATTGCTCAGATCACAAACCCTAGGTGCAGATGACCTAGAAACTATGCAGTGAATCAAAAATGAGATATGAGATGATATGATTGTGTTTATGCATATGAGATGATCACAAGCCATGGTGAATGGGTGAGGGCAAATTTGGGGTGTTTACAGCTGCCCCTATTCAAACATGAGTTAGCTGTGCAGGGTGTAAGCGACGGCTTATCAGGCGAACAAGATAACTTGTGGTTGAATATCGAAGACAATCCAAAATTTGCACTCACAGAATGAAGAAGAAAAGGGATATAGATTGTAAAAGGAAAATAAAGTATATTGTAAAGTGGGCGACGGAGGACGACCGCCGAGCAGAGGACGACTGCTGGGTAAAGAGCAATGACGGGGACGGCCGACATGCTGGGAAAAGTGTAGGAAATAAAACAATGACGGGGACGGCCGACATGCTGGGGATAAAAGGTAAAGCTAAGACGGGGACGGCCGACTAGCTGGGGAAAAATAAAATTATGATGGGGACGGCCATCAAGATAAAGTAAGATTCTCTGGGAATTAATGAAACATGACGGGGACGGCCATCAAGTTCACAAAGGTAAAGTAACCAACGATGGGGACGGCCATCGGGCTAAAAAGGAAAAAAGGACCACGACGGGGACGGCCATCGGGTTAAAGAATAAATGGAATAAAACAGATGATGGGGTACGACCATCAAAGGCGAAGGACGATCACCTAGCAGGGGACGGCTGCTCTGTTGGGAATAAAAGAAATATGATGGGGACGGCCATCAAAGGCGGAGGACGACCACCTGGCAGGGTACAGCTGTCGAAAATATCAACGATGGGGACGGCCATCGGATAAAAGGTCAACGATGGGGACGGCCATCGGACGAGCATGATGGAGGACGACCATCAAGAAGTGGAGGACGACCACTCAGCAGGGTACGGCTGCTCTCAGGGTTTATCATGACATAGGACGAATGCCAGATAACCAAAATCTACAATGGGGACGGCCATTGGATAAAATGATGAAGGACGATCATCAACGGGTGGAGGACGACCACCTAGCAGGGGACGGCTGCTAAAGATCAACGATGGGGACGGCCATCGGATGAGCATGATGGAGGACGACCATCAAGAGGTAGAGGACGACCACCTAGCAGGGTACGGCTGCTCTCAGAGTTTATCATGACACAGGACGAGTGTCAGATAAGAAGGAAAATTTGCTTTGTTGGCGATCTACTGGGGGAAAAGTAAACACAGACGAGCGTTTATATCCAAGAAACAAAAGGTATAAGTGTTTGGTATTGTGTATAGATTAAAGATGCGGACGAGCATCCCTAAGACTACGATACGGACGAGTATCAGGTAGAAACAAATACTGACGCGTGTTCAAAGATGATGATACGGACGAGTATCAACTGGTTAACAGAGAACACGGACGAGTGTTGAATCTGAGGGGACTCCTGGGGAATAGTAGATACAGGCGATTATCTATATTCAAAAAGAACAGAAGTATTTGACACAGTGTATGGATTAAAGATGCGGACGAGCATCCTTAAGGCTATGATACGGACGAGTATCATGTAGAAACAAACTCTTGACGCATGCTCTGAGATGACGATACGGACGAGTATCATCTGGTTAACAAAGAACAAGGACCAATGCCGAATCTGTGGGGATATGAAAGTATATACAAGATACGGACGAGCATCTGTATGAGTGTATAGATGAGTGTTTTATCTGCTGGGGAAGGTGACACGGACGAGTGTCGAAAGGAGGAGAGTATAATATGAACAAAAATCTGATATACCAAGTGTAGGTGACTGTACTGGGGATATGACACGGACGGGCGCCGAGAAGGTGTATATAAGTATATGTGAGTGCAAAGGGGATGTCTTTGGCTTTCTGCTGGGGATGTGACACGGACGGGTGTCAGGAAGTATCTGTAATACGGGTGATTTTGTTGTAAGAGCGTTCAGACGACTTTACTGGGGAAAGATGGCACGGACGGGTGCCAAAAGGAGTATATACTGGTGTTTGTGATTTGTGAGGCAACTGCTTTTGCTGGGGACTCTGGGGGATTTTGGGGGAAGTATTCTGTATTCTGATGAATGGTTATTATCCACAAGTGTTCGATTCACATCATGGCTTATGATTATGCTATATGTTTGATTTTTGCTGCAATGCTCCGTGTTAAAACGGAATGCTACGCTTTGTGGGTGAATATGATGCAAATGTTATGATTGTGCAAAGATATCAAAACCGGGATCCGGGTCCCGCTGCTGCGAAGATCTTCGATTGATCTGTTTGAAGTAGACATCCCAGCTGGGAATGAAATCATTAGTAGGTTTGATGAGATGTATCTGCTTGGGGATCTAGGTCACTGATTGACATATCCTTGTAAATGAGAGACCCAGCTGGGGTTTGTAGAAGCTTTCTTCACTCTGTTGTGATCTCCTATGCATTGCTCTTCCGGATAGAGGTTGGAACTCTGTGGGGAGATGGTTCCCTGACTTTTGTGCTCCGGCTGAGGGCAAGATGGCAGCTCGGCTGGGGATAAAGAGAGATCATTGAGAGACCTCCCTAGGGATTCTGTTGAAGAGGATCCTGAATCAGTCGGGGATATGGGCGTCTTCCGTGATGCCTGACAACTCTGATGGGGATAAGTAATGGGTGACAACTCAGCTGGAGAAAGTAATGAGAGGCAACTCAGCTGGGGAAGAAGCAACTCAGGTGCTAAGACTGAGCGAGTATTGATTTGGCAACTTCGCTGGGGAAATGGGCACCTTCCAGTGCCTCGTGGAAGATAGACCGAGTTGATAATGATCTGCCAGCTTGCTGAGAGTGAAGCTTTCATACCCTGAGCTGTGCCCTGGATACCTGCAATCCTGCAAAGATAAGGAAACGCGCAAATGGTCCCGAGGTATCCCTTACCGGATTCCGTCATAGGAGTTAGACATTCTTGAGAGTAAGTACACTTCCTGTAAGCATGCGTTTTTATTATTATTATTATTTTTTCTCAGAGAAAAGCATCTGTACTCATGCGAATAGTTTTTTAGAGACATCAAACATTCTTTGCAAATAAAAATGTACAAGACGAAACATGACTGAAAAATCTGATTTTATTAATTCATATGCCCTGAATTGGCAAGATACAGCCAAGGAAACAAATCTCCTAAAATGAAGAGATTGTTACAAATTGAGAAACAAAATGTTGGCAGTGTTGATGACTCTTCGAGGAGCTTCCTCTTCACTATGACCCGTATGACTTTGGACATTCTTCTCATCTTGCTTTTTGAAGAATGTTGATTCTGATTGAAGCTTGATCCATTCGAAGTTTACCAAGTTGTAGATGATACAGGCGAATTCAGAATGCAGTTGTTCGCTTATTCCCTTATTTTGCATGGATCGCCCTTTCGGGTTTTCAATCCATCGGGATACCCATTTTTGCCTGAGCTGTCCAATGCGGCTTTTCAACTCAGCGGGTGTACATTTTTCATTATTTATTTTCCCTTATTTTTGCCCGAGTCTTTTATTCTGTTTTTGACTCGCCGGGATGCCCTATTTTTGCCTGGACTTACATTCTGTTTTTATGTCCAGCGGGTCGTTTTATGCGAAGTATTTTTTAACTGCATCTGAATTCACAGGGGACGGGAAATCTTCACCATCCATGGTGCTGAGCATCAGTGCTCCACCAGAGAAAACTTTCTTTACAACAAATGGTCCTTCATAATTCGGAGTCCATTTGCCCCTGTGGTCTGTATGAGGAGGGAGGATTCTCTTCAGCACAAGATCTCCTACTTGGTACTCTCGGTGCCTGACTTTCTGATCGAAGGCTTTCTTCATTCTTTTCTGATACAACTGTCCATGACAGATTGCAGCCAATCTTTTCTCTTCAATCAGACTCAGTTGTTCGTATCGGGACCTAACCCATTCTGCTTCGTTCAGCTTAACATCCATCAATACCCTTAGGGAGGGTAATTCAACTTCAACAGGTAGGACATCTTCCATACCATACACAAGCTGATACGGTGTTGCCCCAGTGGATGTCCTGATCGATGTGCGGTACCCATGCAGGGCAAACGGTAGCATCTCATGCCAGTCTTTGTACGAGACTACCATCTTCTGCACAATCTTCTTGATATTCTTATTTGCTGCCTCAACAGCGCCGTTCATCTTTGGCCTGTAAGGAGAAGAATTGTGATGTTGGATCTTGAAGTCCCGACACAGCTCTGCCATCATTTTGTTGTTCAAGTTGGAACCATTATCAGTAATGATTCGCTCGGGAACTCCATATCGACAGATGATATCTTTTTTCAGAAATCTGGCTACCACTTGTCTTGTGACGTTTGCATATGAGGCTGCTTCAACCCATTTGGTGAAATAATCGATGGCAACCAGGATGAATCTGTGGCCATTTGAAGCAGTTGGCTCGATCTTGCCAATCATGTCGATGCCCCACATAGCAAATGGCCAGGGTGAAGACATCACATTCAAAGGATTGGGAGGCACATGCACCTTATCTGCATAGATCTGACATTTGTGGCATTTTCTGGCATAGGCACAACAGTCAGCATCCATCGTGATCCAGTAATAGCCTGATCTTAGCAACTTTTTAGCCATGGCATGCCCTCCAGCATGGGTACCAAAGGATCCCTCGTGCACTTCATGCATTAACAACTCCGCTTCCGTCTTATCAACACATCTGAGGAGTACCATATCAAAGTTCCTTTTGTATAAAGACCCATCAGTGTTCAGGAAGAAACTACCAGCAAGCCTTCTCAAAGTCTTCTTATCATTGGAAGATGCCCCAGGTGGGTATGTTTGATTCTCCAAGAAGCACTTAATGTCATGGAACCAAGGCTTATCATCTTTAACAACATCTGCTGCGAACACATATGCTGGTTTATCAAGTCTGGACACTGAAATCCGAGGTACAAAGTTAACGGCTTGAACTTTGATCATGGATGAAATGGTAGCCAGAGCATCTGCAAACTGATTCTCGTCCCGAGGGATATACTCAAGCTTGACTGTTGTGAAGAAAGTCAATAACCTCCTTGTATAATCCCTGTAAGGTATCAGATGATCCTGGTGGGTGTACCATTTGCCGTTGGTCTGATTGATTACCAGAGCTGAATCTCCGAATACGGTCAATGTCTTGATCCTGAGGTCAATGGCTTCCTCAAGACCCATAATGCAAGCTTCGTATTCAGCTTCGTTGTTAGTGCAGTTGAAGGTAAGTTTTGCCGAGAAAGGCATGTGAACTCCTTTAGGTGTAATGAGTACTGCACCAACACCACGACCATTCATGTTAACAGCCCCATCAAACATCATAGTCCATTCTTCCTCCGGGTCAGGCCCTTCAGTGTGAATAGGCTCTTCATGATCTTTTGCTTTAATGAACATGATGTCTTCATCAGGGAAGTCAAATCTCATGGGCTGGTAGTCATCGATGGGTTGCTCAGCAAGATATTCAGATAGTACACTGCCCTTGATGGCTTTCTGAGAGGTGTACTGGATGTCGTATTCTGTGAGAATCATTTGCCATCTTGCAACCCGTCCGGTAAGGGCTGGCTTCTCGAAAATGTACTTAACCGGGTCCATTTTTGAGATCAATAAAGTAGTGTGGGTCAACATATACTGTCTTAGTCGGCGAGCAGCCCACGCTAAAGCACAGCAAGTTTTCTCGAGCAGTGAATAACGTTGTTCACAGTCGGTAAACTTTTTGCTCAGGTAGTATATTGCATACTCTTTTCGACCAGACTCGTCATGCTGGCCCAACACACACCCCATCGACTCTTCTAATACTGTCAAGTACATTATCAGAGGTCTTCCTTCAACTGGAGGCATAAGGATTGGAGGTTCTCGTAAGTACTCTTTGATCTTGTCAAAAGCCCTTTGGCAGTCTTCGTTCCACCTGACCGTTTGTTCCTTTCTTAACAATTTGAACAAGGGTTCACAAGTCACTGTAAGGTGAGATATGAACCTTGAGATGTAGTTCAATCTACCTAAAAACCCTCGAACTTCTTTCTCAGTTTTCGGTGCAGGCATCTCTTGAATGGCTTTGACTTTATCAGGGTCAACTTCAATCCCTTTCTCGCTTACGATAAAGCCCAGCAGCTTACCAGATCTCACCCCGAATGTGCATTTGTTGGGGTTCAATTTCAGTTGGTACTTCCTCAGACGCTTGAATAACTTCAGCAGATTCACCAGGTGGTCTTCTTCAGTAAGGGACTTGGCGATCATATCATCTACGTAACATTCTATTTCTTTATGGATCATATCGTGGAATAATGTCACCATAGCCCGTTGATATGTTGCACCAGCATTCTTCAGTCCGAATGGCATCACTTTGTAACAGAACGTGCCCCAAGGTGTGATGAAAGTGGTCTTCTCCATGTCTTTAGGTGACATTTTAATTTGATTGTATCCTGAAAATCCATCCATGAAGGAGAATACCGAGAACTGAGCCGTGTTATCCACCAATACATCAATGTGAGGTAATGGGAAGTCATCTTTCGGGCTGGCTCTGTTCAGATCCCGGTAATCCACACACATTCTTACTTTGCCGTCCTTTTTAGGCACAGGTACTATATTAGCAACCCACGGTAGATAGCTAGTCACAGCAAGGAACCCGGCGTCCCATTGCTTTTGTACCTCTTCTTTGATTTTCATTGCCATGTCCGGGCGAGTACGGCGCAGTTTCTGTTTGACCGGTGGGCACTCTTCTCTCAAAGGCAACTTGTGCACAACAATATCGGTATCCAACCCTGGCATATCTTGATACGACCAAGCAAACACGTCCACATATTCTCGAAGCAGATCAATCAGTTGTCTCTTCACTGAGTCTTGCAGGCAGGCCCCGATTTTAATATCTTTCACGTCTTCATCTGTACCAAGATTAATCACTTCAACCTCCTCCTGGTGAGGAGTAATAACCTTTTCCTCTTGTCTTAACAACCTGGCTAGCTCTTCAGGAAGCTCATATTCTTCTTCAACCCCTTCATCGGCTTGATTGATTGGATTGTCAAAGTCATACGAAGTCATAGCCGTGTTGTTGTCGGTGCTGTCAGGAAGGCATTCTCTGCAAGGGTTCAGTTTGTTCATTTTAGTGATTTGATTTTAATCTTGTTTTAGAAAAGTGAAATAAAGTTGTCATTTTGAAAACACTGCCATTTATTTTTTGTACAAAAAGAAGAATGGAAAAACAGTGATCGGAAAAGAAAAAGACTCATTTGCAAAAAGATGTCTGATGTTTCGTTGATTAATCTTGTTTGCACAAAAAGTACAGATGGCCCGATTACAAAATGAGTCTTGTCATCTTGGGCAAGATGCAAGACTTTGATGCATGCTATAAAAATACAGGAAATAATAATTACTCTGCATGAGTAACTCTTATAATTTCCTGGGAAGACCAGTTTGAGATACTGCTCCCCGGGATCTTTGGACGAATCCAGCTTTCCAGGTTGCGCTCCTCTTCCAGCTCGTCTTCCAAACAGTTGACAGCATTAGGGGTGAGCATCCCCCCACTCACAAAGTTGGGCTCCTTTGCAGCCTCCGCTTGATCTTGTTGAGTTGGTCTGTAACCCAACCCAAATCTGTCCTCTTTCTTCTCCACCAATAGCAGTTTGCCCCAGCCTTGGGCAGTTCCTTCCTCAACAACCTTCCGGGCTTGTTGGTATGATGATATTGAAGTACCAGGCACAGCAGATGTCTCATTCACATTCACGGCTTCAAACCCCTGGCTCATTGTTTCATGGATCTCCCCATCCATCTCAATGTACTTATAAGTAGCCAGGTGGCTGACAAAAATGTCCTCCTCTCCGCAGATTGTAACGATTTGACCCTCCCACTCATATTTTAACTTCTGGTGAAGGGTAGAGGTCACGGCGCCAGCGGCGTGAATCCATGGCCTACCCAATAAACAGCTGTAGGCGGGCTGTATATCCATCACGTAGAAGGTAGTTGTGAAAGTCTGCGGGCCAATCGTTACGGGCAACTCAATCTCTCCCAGAACCGATCTCTTTGAACCATCAAAGGCTCTCACCACCAGGTTGCTGGGTCTCAACGCCAATCCGTCATATTCTAGCTTCACCAGGGCCTTCTTAGGTAAGACATTAAGGGACGACCCCATGTCTACCAGCACATGGGAAAGGACAGCTCCTTTACATTCCATGGTTATGTGCAAGGCTTTGTTATGGTTGCGGCCTTCCGTTGTCAAATCAGTATTGGTGAACCCTAGTCCGTGACTAACATTAACATTTCCAACTACAGCTTCTAGCTGATTGACAGTGATCTCTTCAGGCACGTAAGCTGCGTGCAAGACTTTGAGTAGTGCATTCCGATGGGCTTCGGAGCACATAAGCAATGATAGGATTGAGATCTTGGAAGGCGTCTGATGAAGCTGATCCACTACTTTATAATCACTCTTTTTGATGATTCGCATGAACTCATCAACCTCTTGATCGAAGGGTGTTTTCAAGGCTTCTTTACCAGCTTGATCTTCCTGCACAGGGCTCTTTCCTTTTGCCTTAGCAGCAGCTTCTGCTTCGGCAGTGGGTCTTTGAATTTGTGGAGCAAAGAGACGTCCGCTTCGAGTGAAGCCTCCGCCTCCTCCCACATTGTCAATTTGTAGTGCAGGGGTTGATGATTCAAAAGTGATTCTTTGTCCTTCACAGTACAGGTCAGAGCCGTAATGCCAGGGGATAGCATTACTGCTTTCATAAGGTACTGGTCCAGGCACCGTGACAGTGACTGGACTGACTGCAGCTGCGGAAGGAATTGTGATAGTCTGTGGATCGTAATAAATCGTGACTGGTGCTCTGATGGGAGCAGCACCTTCTGAGTTGTAGGCAGAGTTGTTTTCAGGATCATAGAATATGGTGACAGTTGAGACATCTTCATGATTTGTTGCTGGTGTTGTAGGAGACATTGTCGGGAGTGTGGATGTTGTTGTTGTAGGAGCTTCATAATGGAGTGGTGCTGGAGTTGTAGAAGGAACATTCATTGATATCTGATCAGTTGAAATGACAGATGAAGTACTTGTTGATGAAACCGAAGAATTGTCAGGAACAATGGTTGCTGCAGTTGTAGGAGGTTCTGGAACTGTTGCTGATGAGATTGCTGGATTTGTTGGAAATGATGTGGTGATCTGAAGTTGGCCGCTCTGAATAAGACCATCTATGCCATTCCTCAAATTATCGCACCCATTTACTGAAATATTGCAGTAAGCGCACCCTAACTCGCACCCCGGGAACATATGACATTCCAAGAGCTGAGCCTTGATTTCCACTAACGGTGTCCTGATCTGTCCCACACTGGTTATTAAATAAGACGGCTTGTCTTCTTCAATAGCGTTAATTCTAGGACCACCGTGATTCGGCATCGGGTTCTTATTGACATTGGGTGGTGGTGCGAAATTCAGAGCCTTGGAGTCCACCAGGTCTTGTACCTTCATATGCAGAGCTCTGCACTTTTCTGTACTGTGGCCAGGTGCGTTTGAATGGAAGGCACATCTGGCATTGGAGTCATAGTTCCTGGGTAGACTGTTGGGATCTGGAGGTGCCAGCGTCCTTAGCTCAACTAGGTTGAGTTTCAGGAGTTGTGGCAGCAATGTAGCATATGGCATGGGGATCGGATCGATCACCCTATTAGCTTGAGATGGCCTCTGTTGGAATGGCCTTTGCTGGTTATTGTTGTTGTTGGTGTTGCTGTTGTTGTAATTTCTCGGAGGATACTGATTCTGTTGATGGTACTGAGGTTGTGGCTGATAGTTTTGTTGCGGAGGTTGATAAACTGGTTGAGGATGAGCTGGAGCAGGGATGGTGACTGCTGCCACTGATCTGTGAACATATGGAGGCCTGCCCCTGTTGGTGTGGATGGCATTGGTCTCGCCAGTTCTTCTTGGGCCTGCAAAAGGCTTTCTTGTACTACTGGACGAGCTTGTACCGTTGTCTGAGATCTTACCCATTTTTAACAGGCTTTCAATTCTCTCTCCTGCTATGACAACATCTGCAAAGCTGGTGGATGAGAAGGCAGCCAGCCTGTCAATATATGTCCCCTGAAGGGTGTTCATAAACATGTCTGCCATTTCCCTTTCAGACATAGGTGGCTGAACAGCAGCAGCCAATTGCCTCCATCTCTGGGCATATTCTCGGAAACTTTCTCTTGACGACTGTGACATTCCCATTAGGAGGGTCCTGTTGGGTGCCATGTCTAAGTTGTATTGATACTGTCTGATAAAGGCCTCTGCCAGGTCCTTCCAGCATCTGATAGTTGCCCTTGTCAAGTGAGAGTACCATTCTCTTGACGCTCCAGTTAAGCTATCCTCGAAATAGAACATCCAAAGCTTCTCATCCATTGTATAGGCCTTCAGCCTTCCCAGAAATGACTGTAAGTGAGTGCGGGGGCATGAAGTCCCGTTATACTTCTCAAAGCATGGTGGCTTAAACTTGTGGGGAATCCTGACCCTGTCTACCAAGCCCATATCCATAACATCAAAACCCAGAGAGTTTTGAGACTCTAAGGACCTCAATTTCTCAGCTATCTCATCCAACCTTCTATCATAAGCTTCTTCCCCAGCACCCATTACTGTAAACTGGTCCTCTTGGGGGTCTTCTTGAAGTACCCTGGCTGCAGTGGCAGTCCCTTGAACATTTGCAGGAATATTGACCTCTGGATGGAGGTGTGGTCCAAATACAGGGGGGTTAACATGAGGTTGGACCCTTTCATTGTTGCTGGTGCCGGCAGTCCCTATATGTGGGTCTTCTTGATTCTGCCTTTCCACCATGGCCCTCAATCTTTCCTGGCTCTGAGCCATGTTGTTCATCACTTCCATAAACTGAGCTATCTGTGTTCTCATTTCCAATCTTTCGTTTGCCATTTGAGTCCTGACCTCTGCAAGGTCCTGCTGTACCTGGTCCATTTGAATTCCCGGAAGGTTGTTTCGGGTTGGATAACGGTGTGGACGGTTGAGGGGAAATACCCGGCGCCGAGCAATAGTTCCTGGACATCACAACAGAGTTAGTGGCAATAAAACAAAAACCTACAAAACAAACAAAAGGTTAGCATGCAATGCAGTTATGCTTATTTGATATCAAGGTATCCGGTTTGGCTTTCAGTTTTGACCCTTCCAGACCCTTGAAGATGCTGTTGATGTTGCTTTTGAAGTGAAACTCGGATGGAACAAACTAATACATATATTACAAAAAGCAAAATGGTACATAGTTGGTTTACAAATACAAGCCCTCTGAGGGGTCAAAACATATTACAAGAAAACAAAAGTACATGGAATGAAAGCAACAACAAACAAATGGTCAAACACCAAGACCAAACTCATCCTCACGAACTTCCTTGAGAAGTGCTTCGGTCACAGGATCAGCTGGACGCTCCGTGAGACTCCTGATGAGGAGGTTCCGGGTCGTAACAGCTGCTGTCAGCTTCTTGTGCTGACATTGGTCTTTTGACCTCTTCACCCCTGCTTTGATCTTTAGCTCTGATATCTCCCTCTGGGCTGTTTCCAGGGCTTCTTGTTGCTCTTTTGCACTAGCTTCTAGTTGCTCTATCCTGTCTTGAATTCTCTTGTCCTCCAGAGTACGAGCCTCGGTGATCCTGACCCACCGGGCTTGACTCTCTTTCAGATACAAGTCTGTCCTTGCTCTCTGGAACTGGGCTTCTTTGCAAGCATTCTTCAGAATTTGCTCTCCGGCCTTAGACTTTTTGATATAATCCCCAGACTTCTCAATCTTAACCAGGTGCTCCATTCTCAGCTTCTCTAATCTCTCAATCTCCCTCATACCATCACTCCTTTCCCGGAGGGTCTTCTGCAAAGCTTGAGTTAACTTCTCATTTCTTTCTTTCAAACTCTCAAACTCCTCCAAACTGATAGTGGCAGGGGGTGGTGCTGAAGATGATTCAGGCATATCTTCTATAGTAAAGGGCATTCCGGAGAATTGGGCCCTGGCATAGGACCACTCATAATATTGTGCTGATGCCACATTATTGCACTTCCCCAGAATGGTCACTCCCTTGGTTTGAACATTATCCCAGGCCCAGGCAGCCTGCCTAACAACAGCCAGATTAAGCTTGTTCTCACAGTAGAGAGTTTCAACCAAGTCCTGTGCCTTAGGAGTATGGACCAGTGCATAGCCCAGTTGCCTTCTGAATAGCAGAGGATTGTAATTAATACTGCCCTTAACTCCTATTAGGGGCACATTGGGAAAATGCCCACAGCTGGTGATGATATCTTTGCCCTTGGTGCTTTGAGTACACCATCTGATATCTGCTGAAGTTAGAGCAGTGAGTCTCTTAGCCCAGTTGCTTTGCTGATGAGGGTTCAAAAATGCATCTGTCCTGGGTAGATGCCTGAGAAGCCAAGTGTGAAATAATGGAGCACAACACCTCACTAATCTTCCCCTCTGCTTTTCATTCCTCTGATGCACTGAATAGTAGAGATCCCCCAATAAAGTTGGCACTGGGTTCTGCAGGATGAAAAGATGGATTGCATTCTTGCTAATGAATCGAGGCTCATCTGCAAACAACACAATTCCATATATACTCAAAGCCAATAAAGCACAGACAGCTTTCCACTCTCCTAAAGAAGCTTTCAGGGTAGCTTGAGAGATCAAGAAATCCAGATGAAAACCAGGGATTCCAGCTTTAGAGGTCATATGCTGCTCAATCAGGACAGGTTCCAGATGCAGAGCCTTTGCTACTTCTCCATTACCAGGAAAGACCATCTCAGGGTTGAAAGGGATTCCAGCCCTGACAGGTAAACCAACCAATGATGAGTATTCTTCTAATAGAGGGCCCAACTGAAAGTCCTGAAAAATGAAACATCTTAGTGGGGGATCATAAAACTGAATGCAAGTGTGGATCAGGCTTCTCTGTGAAGGGTCCAGATCCATAACCATATCAAGTATATCCCCATAATGTTCCCTGAACAATGGTATGTGATCTGGAGTGATCAGGGTCTGAATCCTCCTGATGTCAGATAGCTCTGGCTGGAAGAAGTGATAGGTGATGTTGCTCTTTTTAGGAGCCATGATGTTGCAGATGAGTAGAGACAGGTGCTGATGATAACACTGAAGAATGGGCCACTGATTGGCTGGAGTAGATGATAGCTGAAGCAGATGCTGATGAAGATGGGTCAATACTGAAGATGGGGTCAAAACCAGAACCAAATGAAGATGGATACCCTGAAACACAAATAAGCAAATGTCAATATGATGCCATGAGTATGTATGCAAATGATATGCAAGGGTTTGTGACTGAGCTGGATCTGAGCAAGAACTCTGATATAGGTCCAAATATGTTCAAGAATTCCAGATGGAGGTCTATAAATCCAGTAACCAAAGTGGGGGGCTCAAATAAAGAGCCACATGTCCAGGGTTTTAGCATCACAAGAACTGTTCCAACATGGAGTATTCTTACTCAAGTCAAAGTAACAGGGTATTCTGAGGTCAAGGTACCTGCAAACCTGTAAACAACCCAACCCTCTCACAGGTGGTGTTCTAAAACAAGGATTCTCAGGCTCGGATCAGTTATGAGAAGTGTAAACACTTCTAACCCGGAGGTGCAGTGTTTACAATAACCATAAAAGTTCCTCCTCTAATTCACCTCAGTTTCTGAAGGTCAATACTAAAAGGTCATCCAGACTTAGCAGGCTTCCCAGATAGCCCTAGCATTGCAGGAAATCTGCAACACAGAGTTCTCAAGAAGAAACCCATATCTGAACCGTGTTTCATATTCCCGCACCAGACCGAAATGGAATGGGAAAGAATATGATTCACTCTAGCCTAGGTGTCACTCAGGTCCCAGGTATAGGACCTCAACTCTCAATGGAACACCCACCTACCAAAGCAAACAACAGATCCAGCCAGCAACATGACAGTATGATATATACAAAAGCAGTAAAGAAAGTAAACAAACTGTACATAAAGCAAAAAATAAAACATATACAAGCACAAATAAACACATAACACCCCAGTAAACACAAATCAATCAAGTGCTAGGAGGAACCCCCAAAGTCCCCAGCAGAGTCGCCAAGCTGTCGCTCCCGATAAGTGGACATAGGCCCAGATAAAGGTACAGACGCGAACGGTCGGCGAGGGGGACAGTGAGAACACACAGCCGTGAACTCACTGGAGAATGAATAGAGTCGCCAGCTAGGCATTTTTATCCCGACGGAAAGGCAATGCTGCATAGACCTAGAAAGAGATGGATAAGACGGTTGCGAACCAGAGAGACTGAGAAAGGGGGTTGGTTACAACCTGGGAAGGTATTAGCACCCAGATTGTCCGTCGTACTCGACGGGATCCACGCTTAAAAGATTTGTGTTTAGAGGGGTAGTGTCAGTGCAATTTGTGTATCAAATAGCTGGAAAAGGATGTACAGGTGTCAGTGTAAAAGAAATGTGATGTGCAGTATGAAAGTGTCAGTGTAAGAAAGGAGTGAGATGCTCAAGATCATGAGGCTAAGAATAATGCTGAAAGGGGGGGGGGGAATATACAGAGACTTTTGTTCGATAACTGTTAAGTTATACCTACGTATCCTCTCGTGCAATGAGGAAGTCAGAACACCGTAGTTCGACCCAAAGAGACTGAAAGATGAATTGACTTGTGAACTGCTTACTTGTCTATGCTCAAGTGTATGACCTGTCTGGCTTAGGTGCGAACTGTCTTGCATTAGACGGAATGAGCAAGTTCTCGGTTGTGAGTGAATGAGATGAGAAAAGAATCCCGAAGGAGACGATTATTGTTTGTTTTTGAGTTTTCAGTCTTTTATTGCTTTTAAAAGTTTGTCATAAGTTAATGAGCTTAAGTCTAAATCAATGGATTAGTAAACTCATCACATCTTCCCTCTGATTAGGGGTAATGAGAATACCTTAAGTGTGAAGTCAGATTCTCACACTTAATCACCTTTGATGTAGGATTAAGATCATTAACCTACTTGTGATTATTTAGATGTTTTTGTTGTTTTTGTTTAGTGTTGAGTAATGAGGTTAAGCCATAATCAAGGATTAAACAGACTCATTACACCATCCTAATAGAAGGATAATAGATGAGAATGTTTAAGCTGAGGAAAACTCCTCAACTTAATCCATGATTAGGGATTAAACTCATGACAAAACAAGCCTTTGATTAAGTGGATTTTATTCAATGGTATGATGATGAAGTGTTTTTTAGGGTTTGTAAGACAACTTGAGGGGGACTTGTCCATTAACACTAGGGTTAGTCCTTCTTAACCATTTAAGGAAGAATTAGAACCCTAATGCAAGGCCCAAGTTACAAGTGTGGTGTCTTGATACTTATTAAGTGAATTGATTAAGAGATTTAAACACATTAAGGGTTTAACACTTAGGATTAAAGTTATACACTCCATCCTAAGAGAAGGATGCAGGCATAAGCTTAATCACAAAGCCTTAAAGCCTTTAGGGTTTGGTCCCTGATTATGAGATGAGAAGAGAAGACTCAAAAGAGACACAAAGGTAAAACTAAGAGGGGAGACTAATCAAAACCCTAATCATTGTCATGCTTGGTTGTTCCTAAGGTTTGTGAGGTTTACAAGAGAAGTCTTCAAAAGAACCACCAGGAAGCAGATGAACAGGATCAAGAGAAGCAAAGTGACTTGCTTCATTCAAGAAGTCAAGTCACTTGAAGAAAGAAAGTAGGAAGAAGAAGAATGAGCAAGCTCAATCTCAAACACATATGAAATGCAGCAATGGATGCAAGAGAGATGAAAAGAAAAGTTATGAGAAGTGAAGGCAAATTCACTTCTCAAGTTTACTTACCACCTGAAATGTTAGAAAAGAAATGCAATGCAAAGCCAAATGAGATAAGATGACATGATGATAAACAAAACCAGAAGCATGTTGATGATGATAATGATGCTATGAAATGCTATACACATGAGGCAACATATGGAAATGTTCATACAAGCTCATGGATGCAAATGGTGCAAGTTAAGAAGCATGAATGGACATGGAAAGTTGTGAAACAAACATGGCATACAACATGGCAAATGCAAGATGCAATGATCAAACATGCTTTCTATATGTCATATGATATCAAATGAATCAAATGGATGCTTGGAATGTCATGGCAAGTCATGTTATGCAAGAGTATGCAAGATGGATGCAAATGGAAGCCCAAATTAGGGTTTATGGATCAAACAACAAACAAAAACCAAAAACAGAAGCAAACCCTAAGATAAAAAATGGAAAATGCCACTCAAAGAAACCCTAACCCTATACTAAACCAAGGTCCAAAGGGGAGGTCTCAACTCTTAACCAATCTCAAGTTATGATTTTTACAAGTTATTAGGGTTTTTAGGGTTCCTAAACAAAAGAAATGCCAAACAAATTGAAAATGAGGAATCAAATCATGGCCATTTTATCTCAAAAACTACATGCTAAACACAATGCAATGCAAAAAGAATCAATGTCCAACTCTTCATAGATAGGCAGAAATGATTTTTTGAACTTAGGATCAAAATAATGCACAAAAATGATTTTAATTCAAGGAACAATTCTCAAAATGCATCAAGATCCAAAAAGAAATTTGGTTTGAAGGTTGGACAATGTTTCTAAATGTCTTAGAACAATTCATGAATTTTTTGGTGATTTTTAGATACTTAAAAGTATTTCTAATAAATTAATTCTCATTAATCAATTAAAAATAATCTTTTAAATATTTAAAAATACTTTTTTAATGATAAAAATGAAATAAAAAATATTTTTGTGTCATAAAAATTATTAAAACTCATGAGAAAAAGTTTCATAATTTTTAGACATTTTTTACTATTTTTAATAAATTATGCAAATAAAATGAAAAGAAAAGAAATTAAAATGAATTTAATCTGATTTAAATGAAAGTCAACACATCCTAGGGTCTGGATTCAAAGCTATGCGCGCGGGAAGAGACTTGGCGCCAGATCTCACGGCCAGAATTCAAATTTCGCTAATCAATGCTTATGCCCTAATCTCGCCGTTAAACACACTCAGATGACCGGAACAGTGCTCCGGTCATCTTCCCCGTTCAACCAAAATCTCTAACTCACTCCATACGCATCTAAAATGAATTCTAAGAACCCAGAAATGATTCCCACAAGCTCACGATTCAAAACCCCCACTCAAAACAAATTTATCATTCATGGAAAGGCTGAATCAAAACAAACAAAAACTAGGGCAAAACAGTTTCAGGAAGCAATTAAATCCTCATTTCATCACCATTTCAAAAACTAAAAGCATATTCATGATCAGGAAGACATATAGAACAAGTTTAGAACTTAAAAATCCATTTCTGGAAAAAAAGTTCTTGATCTACCTGAGATTCGAAGCTTTCACTCCAGCTACCTTCTGACCTCCTCTCTTGGTGAAATCCACTCCTTATGACCTCTTGATGATGCTTGAATGCTCAGGAGAAATTTATATTGGCTGGATGAAGAGTTTGAACAACTCCTGCTCAAGCTCAGTTGAACATGGCAATGGTGATTCAGGCTGTTTCTGGCAAGGGTGAAGGGTTCTTTGTGGTCCAGATGATGAGTGGAGAAGGTTTGTGGAGTTGGTTTTGATGTTTGTGAGCTGTGGAGAGAGATTCGAATGAAACTGCAAGTTGGAGTGAAAATGGTGAAATGGAGTTGTGGCTTGTTTCAGGCCTGGTTCTTGGTTGCTTTGGGCTCAATGAGACATGGTGAGTTGAAGTGTGGAAATAGTTTGGATGTTTGTGAGCTGGGCAGAGAGATTCGAAGAGAGATGCAAAATGGAGTGTTCTTTGGAATGTGATGCTCTAGAGTGTTTCAGCCTTGCCTCTTGATATGTTTTGCTAGCATATGGAAAGTATATTTTAATCCAAGTGGCCAGAGGATGTGACATGGCCTGTGGTGATTGGGATGTTTACTTTTGCAAAATGTCAACTTGGTTGTAAGAGAGGCATGGGCTTGGTGCTAGCTTGGTACAAGGGCTAGGGCTGGCGCAGCATGGTGTGGTGAGAGACTATGGCTGGTTCAAAGGCCAAGGCAGCAAGTTGTAGGAAGCATCATGATGGTTTTGCAACTTGGTTAACTTTTGGTTCATATGGAAAAATCTTGTTACATAAGCCATGAAACATGAGGCACCTTGGTTCAAATCTGACTTTTAGAAGTTGCATGACCATGTTAAGTGCATTAGAAGCCCATATGGTGACTGAATTGGCCTTGAAAGGAGAATTTGCAATTTTTGCCTTTTGGTGCATGTCTTAAAAATCAATGATTTTTGCCAACTTTGTCACACCATAACTTTTGATCCAAGAAGAATTTGATCATGTTCTTGTACTTTTTGAAAAGGGAAAGATGTAATCTACAACTTTCATGACCAAAGTTTTTCCATTTAAAGCATTTTTGGATCAAGAATCAAGGCTTGAAAAATGACCTAAAATGAAGCATTCTTGAAAAGTCAACTATGCCCAAAAAAGTCAACACTTGCAAAAACTCCAAATTCTTGATTTTTGTGAACTTCAACCTTCTTCCATGATCAAATAAAGATCATATACACTCAAAATGATGAAGATCACCCATTGGTTGGGTCATTGGGGGCCTCAGATGCCCTGATTTTACACTGACTTGTCCAGAAAGTCAACCCTTGATCAGATGACTTCCCCATGGAATTTCTTCATGAAAATTGATATGCATACTCCTTATACCATATAGAGACCAATGGAAACAAGAATGACCAAAAAAATTGGGTGTTATGGCCTCTGAAACCAAAACCCTAATTTTAGGTCAACTGTGCAGTCAAACCTGGCTCTGCATCCATTCAAACCCTAGTTCTTGTGATTCTTTTGAAATCTTGACCTTGAGAGGATGTAATATGATAGATGAACACACATGGATCCCCTTGAAGTGATTGGTGGCCTTTGGAATGGCTCAAGTGGCTCTTTGATTGCTCAGATCACAAACCCTAGGTGCAGATGACCTAGAAACTATGCAGTGAATCAAAAATGAGATATGAGATGATATGATTGTGTTTATGCATATGAGATGATCACAAGCCATGGTGAATGGGTGAGGGAAAATTTGGGGTGTTTACACTATTGGCCTGCCAAAATGTTGGTGGGCCTTAAAAATGTCTTCTGTATGAAGCCATGCGTCTACTGGCCTTCCACACCGCTAGTGGGGATTAGAAATGTCTTTCGTACGAAGCTAGATGAGTACTAGCCTGTCACAACAACAGTGGGCCTTAGAAATGTGTTTTGTACGAAGTTAGACGTCTACTAGCCTGCCACAACTATGGTGGGACTTAGAAATGTCTTTTGTACGAAGCTAGACGACTACTAGCCTGCCATAATGAAGGTTGTCCTTAGAAATGTATTTTGTAAGAAGCAAGACAACTAATAGCCTGCCACAATGACGGTGGTCCATAGAAATGTCTTTTCTATGAAGCTAGACGACTACTAGCCTGCCACAATGACGTTATGCCTTAGAAATGTCTTTTGTACAAAGTTAGACGACTGCTAGACTTCCACAATGACGGTGGGAATTACAAATGTCTATTGTACAAAGCCAGACGACTACGGGCCTGCCACAATGTTAGTGGGGCTAAGTAATGTCTTTTGTACGAAGCTAGGTAACTATTAGTCTGCCACAAGGAAGGTTGGACTTAGAAATGTCTTGTACAAAGTTAGATGACTACTAGCCTTCCACAATGACGGTGAGCCATAAAAATGACTATTGTACGAACCTAGACGACTACTAGCTTGCCACAATGATGGTGGGCCTTAAAAATGTCTTATATGCAAACTAGACAACTACTAGCCTGGCACAATGATGGTGGTCCTTCTAAATTTCTTTTGTACGAAGCTTGACGACTACTTGACTTCCACAACGATGGAGGGCCTTAGAAATGTGTTTTATACGAAGCTAAACAATTATTTTCCCGCCACAACGCTGATGGGCCTTAGAAATGTCTTTTGTACAAAGCTAGATGAATAATTACCTGCCACAATGTTGGTGGGCCTTAAAAATATCTTTTGTATGAAGCAAGATGACTATTGGTCTGCCACAACGCTGGTGGGTATTAGTAATATCTTTTGTACGAAGCTAGACGACTACTAGCCTCCCAAAATGACGTGGGCCTTAAAAATGTCTTTTGTACGAAGCTAGACGTCTACTAGCTTGCCACAATGATGGTGGGCCATAGAAATGTCTTTTGTATGAAGCTACACAACTACTAACCTGCCACAATGATGATGGGCCTTAAATATGTCTTTTGTATGAAGCTAGACGACTAATATCCTGCCACAATGATGGTGGACCTTAGAAATGTATTTTGTACGAATCTAGACGACTACTAGCCTGCCACAATGACGGTGTGCCTTAGAAATGTCTTTTGTACGAAGTTACACGAATACTAGCCTTCCACAACGGCGATGGGCCTTAAAAATGTGTTTTGTACGAAGCAAAACGATTATTGGTATGCCATAAAGCTGGTGGGCCTTAGAAATGTCTTTTGTACGAAGCTAGACGACTACTGGCCTGCAACAACGCTGGGGGGCTATAGAAATGTCTTTTGTACAAAGCTAGAGGACTAGTGGCCTGCCACAATGCTGATGGGCCTTAAAAATGTCTTTTGTATGAAGCCAGATGACTACTGGCCTGCCATAACACTAGTGGGCATTAGAAATGTCTTTTGTACGAAGCTAGACGACTACTAGCCTTCCACAATGACGGTGGGCCTTATAAATGTCTTTGTATGAAGTTAGACGACTACTACCTTGCCACAACGACGTGGGCCTTAGAAATTTCTTTTGTACAAAATTAGATAACTGCTAGCCTACTACAATGACGGTGGGCCTTAATAATGTCTTTTGTATGAATCCAGACAACTACTGGCCGACCATAACGCTGGTGGGGCTTAGAAATTTCTTTTGTATGCAACTAGACGACTACTAGCCGGTGGGCCTCCAAATTGACTTTTGTATGAAGCCAAACGACTACTGGCCTGACACAATGCTAGTATGCCTTAGAAATGTCTTTTGTACAAAGCTAGACGACTACTCTCCTACAACAACGAAGGTGGGCCTTCGAAATGTCTTTTGTACGAAGTTAGACAACAACTAGCCTGCCACAACGATGATGGACCTTAGAAATTTCTTTTGTACGAAGCTTGACGACTACTAGCCTTCCACAATGCTGGTGGGCCTTAAAAATGTCTATGGTATAAATTCAGGCGACTACTGGCCTGCCACAACGCTTGTGGGCATTATAAATGTTTTTCAAACGAAGCTAGACGACTAAAGGCCTTCCACAACGAAGGTGGGCCTTCGGAATTTCTTTTGTATGAAGCTAGATGATTACTAGCCTGCCACAACGACGATGGACCTTAGAAATGTCTTTTGTATGAAGCTAGACAACAATTAGCCTGCCACAATGCTGGTGGGCCTTAAAAATGACTTTTGTATAAAGTTAGACGATTACTGGCCTGCAACAATGCTGGTGGGCATTAGAAATGTCTTTCAAATGAAGCTAGATGACTACTAGCTTGCCACAACGATGATGGACCTTAGAAATGTCTTTTGTACTAAGTTAGACGTCTACTAGCCTGCCACAATGATGGTGGGCCTTATAAATGCCTTTTGTACGAAGCTTGACGACTACTAGCCCGCCACAATGACGATGGGACTTATAAATTCCTTTTGTATGAATCTAGACGACTACTCGCCTTCTACGATGATGGTGTGCCTTAGAAATGTCTTTTGTACCAAGCTAGATGATTGATAGCCTGCCACAATGATGGTGGGCCTTAAAAATGTCTTTTGTACAAAATCAGACGACTACTAGCCTACCACAACGCTGGTGGGGCTTAGAAATGTCATTTGTATGAAGCTAGATAATTATTAGTCTGCCACAAGGACAGTTGGCATTAGAAATCTCTTATATGAAGTTAGATGACTACTAGTCTGCCACAATGACGGTGGGCCATAAAAACGACATTTGTACGAAGCTAGACGACTACTAGCCTACCACAACGATGGTGGGCCTTAAAAATGTCTTATATACGAACTAGACAACTACTAGCCTTCCACAACGATGGTGGGCCTTCGAAATGTCTTTTGTATGAAGCTTGACGACTACTGGCCTACCACAACGACGGTGGGCCTTAGAAATGTGTCTTGTACGAAGAAAAAACGATTATTGGCGTACCACAATGCTGTAGAGCTTAGAAATGTTTTTTTTTACGAAGCTTGAACACTATTGGCCTGCCACAACGCTGGTGGGTCTTCAAATGTCTTTTTGTATGAAGCCAAACTACTACATGCCTGCCACAATGTTGGTGGGCATTTGTAATGTCTTTTATACGAATCTAGAGGACTACTAGCCGACCTCAATGACGATGGGCCTTAAAATGTCTTTTATGCAACGTTAGACGTCTACTAGCCCTCCACAATGATGCCGGGCCTTAGAATTCTCTTTTGTACGAACCTAGACGACTACTACCCTGCCACAATGATGACGGGCCTTAGAAATATCTTCTGTACGAAGCTAGACAACTACTAGCCTGAAACAATGACGGTGGGCCTTGAAAATGTCTTTTGTATGAAGCTAGACGACTACTAGCCTGCCACAATGACTGTGGGCCTTAAAAATGTCTTTTGTACAAAGCCAGACAAGTACTGTCCTGCCACAACGCTGGTGGGGCTTAAAAATGTCTTTTGTACGAAGCTAGATAACTATTAGTCTTCCACAAGGATGGTTGCCCTCTAAATGTCTTGTACGAAGATAGATGACTACTAGCCTACCACAACGACGGTGAGCCATAGAAATAAATTTTGTACGAAGCTATATGACTACTAGCCTGCCACAACGATGGTGGGCCTTAAAATGTCTTATATACGAACTTGAAAACTACTAGCCTGCCACAATGATGGTGGGCCTTAAACATGTCTTACAAACGAACTAGACAACTACTAGCTTGTCAAAATGATGGTTGTCCTTCGAAATATCATTTGTACGACGCTTGACGACTACTGGCCAACCACAATGATGGTGGGCCTTAGAAATGGGTTTTATATGAAGCGAAACGATTATTGGTCTGCCATAATGCTGGTGGGCCTTAAAAATGTCTTTTGTCCAAAGCTAAACGATTAATGGCATACCACAACACTGGTGGGCCTATGAAATGTCTTTTGTGCGAAGCTAGAGGACTACTGGCCTGCCAAAATACTGGTGGGCCTTAAAAATGTCTTTTATACAAAGCCAGACGTCTAATGGCCTGCCACAATGCTGGTGGGCCATAAAAACGTCTTTTGTACGAATCTAGAGGACTTCTAGCAATCCACAAAGCTGGTGGGCCTTAAAAATATCTTTTGTATGAAGCCAGCTGACAACTGGCCCGCCACAACACTGTTGGGCATTAAAAATGTCTTTTGTACAAAGCTAGACGACTACTAGCCTGCCACAACGACGGTGGGCCTTATAAATGTCTTTCGTACGAAGTTAGACGACTACTATCTTGCCACAATGACGGTGGGCCTTAGAAATGTCTTTTGAACAAAGCCAGACGATTACTGGCCAGTCCTAATGCTGGTGGGCCTTATAAATGTCTTTTGTACGAATCCAGATGACTACTGGCCTGCCATAACGCTTGTGGGCTTTAAAAATGTCATTTTTATGAAGCCAGACGACTATTGGCCTTCCAAAATGCTGGTGGGTCTTAGAAATGTCTTTTGTATGAAGTTAGACAACTACTAGCCTGCCACAATGATGGTGGGCCTTACAATTGTCTTTTGGACGAAGCTAGATGACTACTAGCTTGCCATAACGATGGTGGACCTTAAAAATGTATTTTGTACGAAGCTAGATGACTACTAGCCTGCTATAACGATAGTGGGCCTTAGAAATATCTTTTGTACGAATCTTGATGACTACTAGCCTGCCACAATGATGGTGGGCCTTAGAAATGTATTTTTTACGAAGCTAGACGACCACTAGCCTGCCACAATGTTTGTAGGCCTTAGAAATGTCTTTTGCACGAAGCTTGATGACTTCTAGCCTGCCACAACGACGACGGTCCTTAGAAATCTTGAGAAAATGACTTCATATAGGAAATGACTTTGCGGTGGTAGACTCTATCTGTAGAATTCCACTGAGAATTAGAACGTCCTGACTTACATTCTTCTGCGGAACTAAACAAAGATACTCTGACAAATATTTGACTCTTACTGAGGAGCAAATGATCGCAATACTACTCTTCAACTTCTATTCTTCTCTGCTTGTTGTTTTGTGAAGAATTTGATACTTAGAAGTGGTTTTTGGTGAGAATTGTAGTATGTTAGTGATGCTTTTTAAGTTGAGCTTTAATGGAGTTTTGAAATATTGAAGGTGTATTTGTGCAGGGTTTTGAGTGGCTATCAAAACTTGAAAATGAATGAGAATTAAGCCCTATTTATAAAAGAATTTGAGTGATTTGAATAAAAAAGTTCATTGTGTTTTGGTGAGTTTAGGGTGCATTTTGGACATGCCCAATGCATGTTTGTTGCAGCGTGTTTCATCCTTATGTTTTATTCACTATCATTTGCGGTTTAATTTCAATTCTTATGCGTTTTAAGGTGTATCTTGCATGTGAGTGCTTGTGTTCGATTATAACGTGATGTAGTAGTGTGTTGCGGCTGGCTGTATATATGTGGTGATGAAAGCTTCAAATGGCTGGAATATATGCTTCGGCTGATTCACGTATGAGCTTGGGTGTTAGATAGCTAGCTTGTAAAGGATTCATCATCCTTCAATTCATTTTTTTAGTTTTTTTGTAAATTTTGTTATATAAAAAATGGGCCTATGAAATGTGCTTATACAAAAAGGAATTGGAAATTAAAATTGGTTTTTAGGAGTTAATGTGAAATTTTAGAGAATTAAAAAAATGGATAATTTGGATATTGGATTAAAAATATGGAAATTAAAATGGTGACCGATATAGAATTTTTAGAAAAATGAATAATGGAAAGAATCGGATATTGGATAGTAGGTGAAAAATGAGAATGGATTTAAATGATATATGCAAATGGTTATTGAAAATAAAAGGGTTTAATCAGAAATGGATATTGGTTTCGAAATTAAAATATGGAATGTAACTAATGAGAAAAAAAATGGATAAGGAAATGAGTGGTTAACCATTGATGAACTGATGACCACTCAATCAAGATAAACTGTGTAACACCCCGATTTTATAAAATGAATATTGGGAGTATGGTGGTGTATTTGGAATAATAGGTAGATAAATTATTTTATTTAAATAATAGTATGGTGATGAAGTGGTATTATTATTAGAATATTGTTATTTAATAAATAAAATAATAAGTTGGAGGTCTAAGGGGCAAGGTGGTAATTGTGTTATGTTATGATAAGAGGAGAACGATTCTTTTTCCTCATATCGTGTTCTGACGTAGAAGCAGTTGACTCTGAAGGAAAGGGAGAAGAGAAGGGAGATCAAGAATCGTTGAGTTCAGGATCAAGAATTTGCCAAGGACCATTTGAATTTGAGGTAAGGGGGGAAAAAGGGTTTTATATTGGTGATTTAACATGAAAGGGTAATTGAGAGTTCCTTACTCTCTTAGGGATTGTATGAAATTGTTGATTTTGATGAAATTGTGATATAATATGTATATGATGTTGATTTGTTGTGTTTGTGTGAATTTGATGTTGTATTGCATGAATGTATGTATAATATGGAAAAGATATCTATGAATATTGTGGATGAGGAAGCCATTGGAGAAGATGAAGGAAACCTAGGATTTTCCCTAATTTGATTAGTAAATATTAGGGTAAGTAGTTATATAGTGTTAGAGGTATAAATTGATCATAAAGATCACAATTAAACTGTTTTGGATGATAAAATTGAAGTATAATGAACTGGATTAGGACTGGTGTTAAAGTAGGAAGAAAAGTGAGTTTTATGCGAAAAAGTTAATTTTGGATGCAGGCATTCTGACACGGGTCGTGTCACACGACACGGGTGGCCGTGTCAGGCTACGGGAAAGTGATAAGGGATGAAATTTTGAAGGATTTGGCCTCAGGGAGTGTGACACGGGCCGTGTCACACGACACGGGTGGCCGTGTCACCCTTCTGTACTTGGAAAAATGTGGATTATTGGGATGGCGTACCAGATCGTGTGACACGGGCCGTGTCATAGGACACAGGGGGCCGTGTCAGGCCTTTGATTTTGAAAATATTTGTCCTGTTCTCTTGGTCAATATTCGTGCCATTAGTCTAAGGCATTGAGGATAGCATACATGCGTAACTATATGACCTGACAATCGATCATTAATGTGTGACTTTTAGAAGATTAATTTGATTTGTATAACTTTATTAATAGATAAATTTGAATGTGTTGATTATGAAAATGTGTGTTATGTGTCTTGTATAAACCATATGATGGGATAGTTGATAACCGATGAAGGTTTGAGGTTCTGGATATGTTATACAAATACATGAGGGATAGTTGAGGATGGAATTAATGAAAATCTCATAGGATATGATAACCGACGATTAATGTGTAAGATATATATATATATATATATATATATATATATATATATATATATATATATATATATATATATATGCTTCTATTGATTTGTATAACTTTGATGATGAATTATATGGATTGTATTGATAATGTGCATTGACCATTGTCTGATTTTGATGTGACCCATGTGATGGGATGTGTGGTAATTTATGAGGATCAGGAGGATCGTGATATGTATGATTATGTTCATGCATGTGTTTTGTTATGTATAATCAAGTTTTCATATGCATGTACGGTGGAATAATCATGTCTCTGATGTAGCGTAAATGATTATTTAGATTCATTGTGAATCAAGAGGTGGGGGATGATCGTGATTCAGTAGGAGCATAAGCAATACATCCGGTCCGAATCAGTGGACATTTGTTGAAGTCGGTACCGCATTTGCATTGTGTCATAGAGTCACTTTGCATTTTATTGAATGAATGATATGTGAATTATGACATGTGATATGTGTTGATGGATTGTGTGAGATATTTGATTGATAGAATGATATATGGTTTGGGTTGATGATAGAGATGAGATTACCCTTTAAGATGTTATTTGCACCGTTAAAATATTGAATTTTTTTCTCACCCCTTTGTTGTTTGGTTGCGTCTGTGCTTCTTCGAATGTACAAATGATTCAGGTACTTGAGTATGCTCGGAGTACGAGTTGCTTGGTTAAGTATTAGGAGTCGCTCTGATACATAACACGGGAGTTAGGGATCTTTGTTGTTTAATTTATTTCTTGTTAGTAATAGTTACGTATCACATTTTGTAGAAACTTGTAAATCAAGAGAATTGTTGAATGTTGTAGATATTTGGTGAATTGCCGTATGATGAATAAAAAGATATATATTTTCCGCTGTTTTAATAAAGAGCTATGTGAACTTGATTTTTTGTTGAAAAAGTAGCACTCCATTGTTGATAAAAACTCTGTTTTTTTGTTAATAAATAGTTATTTTATTTAATTGGGAATAATGGGTGTTACAATCTGGACCAAACTTCTCACAAACCATTATTCGATAAACTAGAGAGCTTTCACACACAACACAATTTAACATTGAATACGATCGCCTGAGAAATAACCATTGGCACAAATAAATTGCAGTTGAAGCAATTTTTGATAGTTTGACCAAGATTAGGTCAAACTTCCATCTGAATCGGATCATAACTGAACAACCACATATGAAGTGAAATCCCTACCATGCCTTTGACAACCCTACAACACCTGAAAACACATAGAGAAGATGAAGCAAACTATACCATATTTTTGGGATTTTGGTTAGAAGTTAGTAAAAATATACAAATAAGAAGAAATAAAACAAAAGCAATGGTAATCCCCTGGGAGGCATAAACTTGCAACCGAGAAGAACCTGGAACTAGTGCGATCTTATTTGTATGCAAGATGCAGATGAAATGTGAAGAAATCTTAGGGTCATGGATCGATATGAAATGTTATGAAATGATATGAAAAAGATAGGGAAAATTTTGGGGTGTTACACACTTGTGATAGCATAATATTATGTAGAATATTTTGCATAATTCAGATCATAAACCCATCACTCCAGCTCCACAGACCAAGACGTCATGGCATCTGTCTTTGACATCTGTCTATAACATATGATGGTAATTCTATCATGTCAGTTGAAGATGTTTCAACATCTGGCTCAGTATCTGTCTATAACACATGACAGTAATGTTGTCATGACAGTTGCAAATGTTTCAAAATCAGGCTCAACATCTGCCAGTCCTTATAACCCCATCTGTATTGTGCCACCATGTTAAGACATCTTGTTTGACATGTTATTTCAGAATCTCGACCATGTTAATTTAAAATTTGGAACTTCTTATACAACATGTTCCAGCCATATTAGTTTTACCAAACATAGTGTCAATCATATAATCATAGAATTAACACAAACTAGATATGAGACTAGGAAATCGATAGATGGTGAGATAGTACAAGTTATGTCTAAGTATGTTTTCTTAGCATGTGATTATATTGTACTATTATGTTAAATGTTTGAAATGGTTATTACACTAAGTCCCATAGGAAGCAATGCTAAAGTCTTGAGGTAGGTATTACATTGAGTCCCACAGGAAGCAAAATGTAAAATCTTGAGGTGGTTATTACATTGAGTCCCACGGGAAGCAAAAGTTAAAGTCTTGAGGTGGGTATTACACTGAGTCCCACGAGAAGCAAAAGGTAAAGTCTTGAGGTGGGTATTATACTGAGTCCCATGGGAAGAAAAAGTAAAATTTTGAGGTGGGTATTACACTGAGTCCCACGAGAAGCAAAAGGTAAAGTTTTGAGGTGGGTATTACATTTAGTTCCACGTGAAGCGATTCGAACATTGAATGTGTGGCACATCTAGTTCTATAGAAATTAATGACCTTAGGCTTGAGATGGGTATTACACCAAGTCTCATGGGAAGTAAAAATACAAGATCCTCACTAGTGATAGTTGGATTTGTAGAGCTCTTGGACGTGTTCCATGTTAGTAATGAGAGTTGTGGACTCAAAGTCTTTGTTTTCCCCCCGACTTGAGTAGGATTTTGTAGAACCTTGTAAAGCCGAGAGAATCCATAAGATAGGGAACTCACTAAGATTTTTTATCTCACCCCATGTTGTTGATTATTGATTTAGGTACTTCGGATTCTGAGAAGGGTAAGGATAAAGTTGTTTGACTTATCCTTAATATTTGATATTTTGAGTATTGCATGGCTTCCGTTGATGGAGTTTAATTTGAGATTATTATTGATCTAGTTCTTAGTACTTTATTTTTGAACATCTTTTATACATTATGCCTTGATTTTAGACTGTTTTATTTCGGGCATTTAATGTCTGTAATGAGTTTACTAGGAACTTGTATGTATTTAAATACCCAAAATTGGATTCATCTATAATATATATGCTTTGATGTATGTTGTTATATATGGGTGTTACAGTTCTGATATATATGATGTTTTCCATTCAATATTTTATGGAATTTAAGTTAAGGGTTTTAAATTTGGTTTTGTTTAGTATCATGAATTTGACATGATTTAAAAAGATTAAATCTAAAAGTGTTTTGGTTAACAAAGTATATAAAAGATAGTATTCATCTCCCCTAACATGTATATATTCTTTCAATTTTGCATGAAATTTTGGAAACAAATATAAGATGTCGAATAGGATTTTACGACACTAATATCTGACAAATTAAAAAGAACAAGGTAAATAAACAAAAACAACTGTAAAAGACACAAGCAATTGTTAACCCAGTTCGGTGCAAACACACCTATTCTAGGGGCTACCAAGAAAGGAAGGAAATCCACTATCAGTAGTATCAATTCAGAGCTAAACCACTTTGTTTACCCTCTTCACTTAATCACTACCCAATGCAATTTCTATCTAAGAACTTTTAGATAAGAGACACCTCTCACCCCCCTCCCCCAATCACAGTAGTGATAAAAAACTAATAATTAAAAACAAGACACACTTCAAAGACAATTCTTGACCTTGCTTAAAAACTTCAGTCAAGTACAAAACACTCTTGCCTAAAAGCTTTGAGTGGACAACTTACAACTCAATAAAACCTAGTTCAATATAACCATCAACATTATAATTTTTTGGCTCACAAGAAAACAAAACACACGTAAGACTCTAATGATATTCAATCCTAATTGTTTGTATCTTCAAATAGAGTTTAGCAGCCTTTAAGTAGAGTCTGAAACGTGGGCATGGGCCTGATGCACAAGGGATTAATTTTAACCTAATAAAACTAATTCCTAAAATAAAGGAACAAATAATATAATAAGATAAAATATTCTGCAAATACCACTCCTTGTTGAATCACAACTTTATAATTAAAGCGCCTGATAATTCTCAACAAAACAGACCAGCTAAAAATAGAATAGGCGCGCACATAATTAAAGGCTTCAATTAGGTATGCATTACCAAGCAAAGATGTCATGAGATCATTCTTGACATCCTGATAAAACAACAGCACACTTAAACTTTCACACCTGCAGATTGCTTAAATAACATGTCATAACATCAAACATGACATTAGAATACATAACATGTTTTACCATAAAATACATCCAATATACAACATCTACATACTCCCCCTTTGGAAACTTTTTGGCTAAAACAATTTAAGGATTTATCAGAGCACAACCAGTAGAAGAAACACACTTGAAAGATTAACAATCTCCCCCTCAACATAACTTGTATCAGAGTACAACAACAGAAAACACACACTCAAAAGAGAGGTTACATCTTCCCCTAAACACAACCTGTAAACCAATCCTGCAAAATACAACCTGACTACACAAAGATAAATATAATATATATCTATAAATGTCTCCCCCTTTTTGCCAGAAATTGAGCTAAACAATTAACTTAACAAAGTGCCAAAACATAAAGCTCATGAAGAGCAGAAAATCAAAGTTACATCAGAACACCATAAATCTAAACCATACACCAGAAAAACCAGAAATCTAACCAGAGCACATATTACATAAGGGCCTTCAAGGGCCAGAAATCAAATAGAAAAACTAAAATACTTCATCAAAAAATCCAGCAGTCATTTGTACATAGTTCATTTATCATCAAAACTAGATTGATTTGAGTAATCTCCAACACTATCACCTTCTCCCCACTAACATTATCACCATCTGAGCCACCATCAGAACCTGCTTCAGCTTCCTCCTCAGCTTGATCACCATTAGTTATCTCATCCCTTTCCAACATACCAATCATTTTCTCAAATCTTATTTTCCTTGCATCTAGCTCTTTGCATGCTTCTTTGAGTTCAGTAATGATTGTATCCTTTCTAAAAGGTTTGTTGCTATGAGATGTTCCAGTAGATGTCATAGCAATGTCAGGTACATGTGTTCCCTGAAACAACTTGTAGTGAAAAGAAAGAGGACTCTCTCTCTTGCAAGCAGTGCCAGACTCAGTTAGAATGCCACGGTACTGATTTAGGATTATTCCATAAATAAGAGAAGAAAAGGCTATTGGAAGCTTGACAAGTAAATTACTTGCATGCCTCATGATCGGGTCAAAGATATAGGTTCCATAATCAAATTTGGTTTTGGTACCTACAACATAGATGAATCTACCCACAATAGTTGCAATGTTAGAAGTATGGTTTGTTGGCACCCAATTTGCAACACCAATTTTGTTCAGCATAACATACTTCACACTAACCATGCTAGTAGAAAGTTTTCCTTTCCTAGGCCAAGTTTTAACTTGATTTGTAGTGAGAACTCTGCAAATCTGGTTATCAGTGGCTTCCAATTTAGGGTGACTAGCAGTATATCTTCCTAAGTATGTATTGATCACAGTTGGTGAGAAGTTAACACACTTACCTCGCACAAATACCTTTATGAAATCCTTTGAACTCCCATAAGCACACTCCTCATACAAATTCACAATGAATTCTTTGACAAGAATTTCATATCATTTGGAGAATCTAGACACAGTCTTCAATAATCCAGCAAAATAAATAAGGTCCATTACCTCAGAACAATCAAGGGAAGAACTATCCATCTCCCTTTCCAACGCCAGTCTTCTTTGATACACAAACATCCACTTGCTCACACTAGTAATCCAATAAAAGTAGATGTTGTCTAGAGGTGCATTAGGAACCCTAGCAGCAAGTTTATTGGTAGTTGTTTTCTTCCTTGGAGTGATGTCTGGGACATCACTTTCGACATCAACTTCTGACACAGAGATAACTCTAGCCTTTCTATTCTTTGTGATAACTTTGCTCCATCCTTTGGGAGGGCCAACAACATTATTCTTGGGAGTGTCCTTGGGATTACCTTTTCTTTGAGAAGTCTTACTCTGAGGAGTACTTTGTTCAACAACATTATTTCCTTTCCTTGATGTTAACCTTTTGGCTATGTTAGGGTTAATGTTGGCAATGAGATCATTGCCAGACACATCATTAAGATTAATCACATCATCAATTACAACTTCCTTTGTTTCAGTAGGAACAGATTTAGTTGTTTTCACAGCATCATCCTCAGTGATTTCAATATCCCTCTCAGAAGTTTCAGCATCCTTGTGATCAACTCCAGATCTGTTTGAGCAACTCCAGCAGCAGATGTTGCAACATCTTTCTCACCATCTCTAGAAAAAACATCCTTTTCACTTTCTACAACAGTAGGAATTTCAACATCTTCTTCATCAGCCTCATCAACAGGATTTTCCTCACTTAGACCATTAGTTGTGTCAACATTTGGATCATCATGATCTTGATCCTTTTGGCTATTCAGAGGAGCATGAAGACTAGCCAATGGTACAAAAACCCCCAAAAATAACATGATCCTCATTCATCATTCTTGTAATCAATTTTTCAATAGCCTCGTTAGCATATATAAAACTGTTCCTTTCCCTTGCATCTGATGATGAACATGCAGAGATATCTTTTGGTCTTCGTGACTTTGGTGTTATAGGTTATGAAACCTTAGGAATATCAGGGATAACCACGTTAAGGGGAGCAACATCAAGAACATATTTAGAGAGGTTCATGGAATGAACCCTAGAAGGAGTGATGGAATCAGTCTTAGAGGATGATTTCTTTGAAGGAGAGATAAATTAATGTTGAGACATTGTTGAGCAGGCTGAGTTATGCAGAGTGAAATAACAACAAAGTTTTAACTGAATGTGGAAGATGAAAGAGTAGGTAAACAGTATGGTGTAGTAGCGTGTTTGATGAGGAGTAATAGCCTTTTGAAAGTATTTCCCTTGAATAGAAAAATTAATGATGAAATCAAATATTTCGTGCCTCCATTGAAATATTTAAATTGTATTAATATTAGTTCTTGAAAATATGATATGTCCTTAAGAATGTTCCAACATGTCAATAATTGCTATAAAACCTCATAAAGGCATATTCCTAATTTTCCTCTTAGGTTTTCAAATTTATTTGCATCTAAGGCCTTTGTAAATATATCAGCCAATTGAAGCTCAGTGGCAACATGTTCCAATGTGATCACTTTATCTTCAACAAGATCTTTGATGAAGTGATACCTAATATCAATGTGATTTGTCTTGCTGTGTTGAATAGGATTCTTGGAAATATTGATAGAACTTAAATTGTCACAATATAATGTCATGACATCTTGTGTGACATTATACCCAGAAAACATTTGTTTCATCCAAACAATCTAAGAGCAACTGCTACCAGCTACTATGTACTCAGCCTCTGCAGTAGATAAAGAAACACAATTTTGCTTCTTGCTAAACCAGGATATGAAATTGTTCCCTACAAAGAAACACACTCCATAAGTATTTTTTCTATCATCTGCACTTCCAGCCCTATCAACATCATAATATCCATATAGAATAGGGTCACACCCATGAGAATATAATTTCCATAGTCACAAGTTCCATTCACATAATTTAGAATCCTTTTGAATTGATTTATGTAAGAGACCTTGGGTTCTGCTTGATATCTAGCACACACTCCAACAACAAAAGTAATATCAGGTCTGTTAGCTATAAGGTACATAAAGCTACCTATCATGCTTCTATATAAACTTTGATCAACATTTACACCCTTTTCATCTTTAGTAATCTTAAGATGAGTGGGATAAAGTGTTCTTTTGTGGCAGGCACTTTCCATTCCAATCTTCTTGACTATGTTCCTGGCATACTTGCTTTGAGAGAGAAAGATAGAATCCTCCATCTGCTTAACTTGCAAGCCAAGAAATAAATTTAACTCTCCAACAAGACTCATTTCAAATTTAGATTGCATTTGTCAGACAAAATGTTTAACCATCTTATCTGACATCCCACCAAAAACTATATCATCCACATAAATCTAAGCAATCATTATCTTTACTTCTTCATCTTTGACAAATATAGTCTTATCTATTCCTCCTTTTATGTATCCATTCTTGATGAGGAACTCTATTAATCTCTCATACCAAGCCCTAGGAGCTTGTTTTAATCCATACAAAGCCTTTCTCAACCTGTTGACATGATACCAATTGAAAGTTTGGTTATGCAGATACTCCAATGTCCTATCTTAATGTTAAGATAATGATTACTACACTTTAGTAAACAAGAGAATAACACAACTGCTATTTTGAAGTAGTGCAACATAAATACCAACAGATGTCAAGACAACATGTTATGACATCTCAATCAAGAACATACATATAGAAAAACTATAAATCTGCAGAGTATAAAGAACACAATAATTGTTGACCCAGTTCAATGTTAATAAACCTACATCTAGGGGATACTAATCCAGGACAAAGTTAAACTCCTCCATTTACAACTATGTCTCCTAATGACTACCCTAATGAACATCTTTAGCAAAGCTAAAATCTATGATTTACAACTCTGATATGAGAGACCACTCACATCCTTCATAACTTGTGTTTCATCTGTCTTCTGCCATCATATGACCTGTCACAGTTTCTTAAGACACAAGTTACCTTGGACATTTATAAAACCTTCGACCAAGAAAATACAACTACCATTACCTAAAGGATTCTGGAAGTGTACATGCACCTATGTCGTCCCGTCTGCATCCAATACTACAGATTGGAACTACAACCCTAAGACCCAACGACTCTCAAAACCTAAACCCTTATTTTACAAAAGAGAACTAGGTTACAATTGTTATATAAGGCATACATAACCCTAGGTCTAAGTCTTCATATTTTTAGTATTATGATTTTACTTGGGCCTTATATCTTTGCTCTTTGATCCCGTCTTTAAGGAGTGAAACAAATTCTGAAAAGATTTGTTACTCAATTAAATCTGCTGAAGTAATAGCTCAGGAAGTCCTATTAACATGATATGACATCTTCTTTGACATCTTGGTTTCTGCAGTTTTTCTTTACTATTAGGTTTTACTAAAATTCTGTCAAACACCAGGAGCTCTTAGGTAGGCCTGAAATTTTTACAATGCATACAATATCGCAAGAAACTCTTTTTCAGTTGTTGCATAATTTGTTTGAGCTTCATTTAAAAATTTGATTTCATAGTGTATAACATGAAAATTTCCCGTCCTTCTTTGACTAAGTACCACACCAAATTCATAATCCCTCACATCACACATGAATTCAAAATCAAGTTTCCAATTAGGAATGATGATTATGGGTGCAGTACTCAAACTCAATTTTAAAGCATTAAAAGCAATCATGCAAGGATTATCAAATTCAAAAGATTTATCTTTGTTGAGCAAATTACTCAAGGGCTTTGCAAGCTTTGTGAAGTCTTTGATGAACCTCCGATAGAATCTCACATGACCAAGAAAGCTTCTAATTCCTTTGACATTCAAAGGTGGTGGCAACTTCTCAATAACCTCCCATTTGGCTTGACCAACTTCAAGGCCCTTTCAGGAAACTTTATGGCCAAACACAATTCCCTTCGTAACCATAAAGTTGCATTTCTCCCAATTTAGCACAAAATTTGTTTCCACACACTTTATAAGAAAATATTAAATGACAGTCCAAAAATCGAGAAATCATCCATGAAGACTTCAATGGAGTTTTGCTATCAAATCAGAAAAGATTGCTTGCATACACCACATAAAAGTAATCGGTGCATTACACAACCTAAAAGGAATCCTTCTATAAGAAAACATCTCAAACGAGCATGTAAAAGAAGTTTTCTCATGGTCCCCGAGTCAATAATGATTTGGTTATAACCCGAATAACTAACAAAAAAGCAATATAATTCTCTACCTGATAGTCTCTCGAGTATTTAGTCCATTAAAGGTAAAGGAAAGTTATCTTTCCTTGTACTTGGTTTGGCCTACGGTAATCGATACACACCCTCCACCCGGTCATGGTTCTAGTGGGGATTAACTCATTCTTCTCATTGCGGATAACCCTCATTCCACCTTTCATTGGTACCCCGTGCACCAGACTAACCCAAGGACTATCGAAAATAGGATAAATCATCTTGACATCTAACATTTTTACCACCTCTTTCCTAACCACTTATTTCATGGTTGGATTTAAGTGGAATAGAGATTGAGCTATCGGTTTGAAATCTTCCTTCATTAATATTGTATGCATACAATAGGATGGATTTATTCCTTTCAAGTCGGAAAGAGTCCAGCCCATAACACTTAGATTCTTTTTCAACACAACAATCAGTTTTTCTTTCTCCTTCATAGTTAGCTCATTGCTAATGATAAGCGATTTGTTCCGTCCCACATCAATAAAAACACATTTTAAGTGAAAGGGCAACAACTTCAACTTTAGGTTGGTTTCTTCATTATTTTCTTTATTCAAATTTTCAATACATTCCTCGAGTTGGTTTCTTCATTATTCTCTTTCTTCAAATTTTCTTCATTTATTTTCTTTCTTCAAATTTTCAAAACATTCTTTCAATGGAGGAATCTCGTCCAATTCTAGGTTGGTTTCTTCATTATTTTCTTTCTTCAAATTTTCTTCGTCATTTTCTTTCTTCAAATTTTCAAAACATTCTTCCAACTCTAGGTTGGTTGCTTGATTATTTTCATTCTTCAAATTTTCTTCATTATTTTCTTTCTTCAAATTTTCAAAACATTCTTCCAATGGAGGAATCTCGTCCAATTCCTCAAGTTCTTGCAATCACTCCCTAATTTCCTTTTCTTCTTTCTCATTGAGACTTTAGAGAGCATTTGTGAGAACTTTTACTATGGGGGTGTAAACATGGGCTTGATTTTTGACCTCTTCAATCACCTCATCCTTTGTTTCAAGGAGAAAACAATCATTCCTCTCTTTAGAATGCTTCATGGCTTCAAATAGATTAAATCAAACCTCTTCATCTTGCACTCGCACTTTCATGAGACCATCATCTATATCAATTTTCCATTCTAGAGGTCTTCATAAAAAGGTCTACCAAGAATTAAAGGAGCATCACTATTTTCCTCCATGTCTATCACCACAAATTCAATAGGGAACAAGAACTTATCAAATTTCACTAACACATCTTTCGATACACCGTGAGGACAAGAAGTATTTTTATCGGCTAATTGGAAAGTCATTCTACTTTCCTTCAATTACAGGTGTCCTACCCTTTTTACAATGAACAATAGTATAAGGTTAATACTAGATCCTAAATCAATCAAACCATTACCAACATATACATTACCAATGGTAACTGGTAAGGTAACTCTTCCCAAATCTTGTTCTTTCAACAGAAGAGTCCTTTGAATGATGGCACTACAACTAACATCAACAATTAAGGTCACTTAATCTGTATACTGTTTCTTCTTGGTGATAATATCGTTCTTAAATTTTGCATAAGTGGGAATTTGCTATAATGCCTCAGAGAATGGAATACTAATTTGTAATTGACTAAATATGTCCAAAAACTGAATGTGATGCCTCTCATTATCCTTTTTTTATAGGAGTAAGAGGATAAGGTAATCACCTAGTTTGAATAATGCTCTCTAGTTCCTTCCCCTTTCTATTCTTTTTCTTTTATATATGTTTCTTTCCTACTTACTCCCTTTTTCATTCCTCCTTTTCAACTAATTTCGCCTCTTTTTTCAATAGATGAAAAATATTCTAGAGATATTATGCAATCCTATGTGGCGCTTATTTAAAGGGGTGTTGATTTAAAGGTCTGGAAGATTCAATCAGAATTCACAAAGAAATATATACTTTACAGATAAGATGATAATTTAGGAAATTAATGATTGAAGACGTATTTTCTTGGAGGTTAATTTGCAGACGTTGTGCATCCTTGTTACTGCTGGTTTGAAGGCCCAAATCCAGTTGGGAATAGGTTATAAATAAAAGCATTGTAACCTAGTTTTGATAACAAGTTGTGAATAGAAAAGATGTAAACATTAAGGCTTTGTTTGTGAAACAACTCTCTAGGAGAGTTGGTATTTGTGAGCCACTCTTTTATCATTATGATATTAGGGTTCGACTGAGTTCATTGATTTTTATATTATCCACTCTAAGCTTTTAAGCATGAGTGTTTGTTCTTGATTTAAGCTTTTAAACAAGATCATGTTTTTATCTTGGAAGTGTGTTCTTCTTTCTTTGAAAGGTTCTGTTATAATCACAGTGTGATTGAAGGGAAGTGAGTGGGAATGCTCATATACTAGGAGTGAGGAAATCTTAGGTAGAAGTTTCATTGGGTAGGGATTAAGTGAGAAGTTGTAAAATAGGATTATTTAGCTTCTAATTGATACTACTAATAGTGGATTTTCTTCCTGGCTTGGTAGCCCCTATAGTAGGAGATTTTGCACTGAACTGGGTTAATAATCCATGTGTTGTTTATGCTTTTCAGTACTGTTATTGTTATATTCATTGCCTTGTTGTTTCTGTCAAACTAGATATCTCGACATCTTGTAGAACATCTGGGATCTGTCATACCAGAATTTCAATTGGTATCAGATCAGGCATCCTAGTCTATTTCTAGATGAGATCCAAGGGGGATACATTTTGGTTCATGGTAAAGGAAGAAGGATGATATACTAAAAAGTTGTTTGAATTGGGTTGGTTCTTATTGGTGTTTGAATGGTCCCTAGAAGTGGAGGATGGAATATTCATGGCAGGTGAGTATTGGATCAGTCTTTTGTTATTAGGTGTGTAGCTTTGGTGGAGATATGTTGTTGTGAGTTTGATATGTCAATCCTAATGTCTCGACATCGCGCTACACATCAGAAGTTTATGTTGTGACGTTTGACAAAATGACTTCACATTTTGATTCAGAGAAATTTTTATTTGAAGGAGGCTTATGTTTTGTTTTCTGGGAGGCTGTGTTTCTAATTCTGTATTGCTTAATGTGCCTCTGATATATTTCGAAGTTATACAAAGTTTGTGGGTAACTTGAGATGGATATATTGTGTTTGGGTAGTGTTTTTGTTGTTCTTGTGGTATGGCAAGTTATTTCTGAATTGATGATCATACAACTTATGGGGATTTTATTATAATGGTGTTTTATGTGCATAGGTTTGCTGATATTGGTGTGATGTCAGACAACATGTCTTGACATTGTGTTTCAGTTTCTTTTGGAGGACCTTGGTGTGGGGGAGCTTATTTCTCTCCAAGGAATTGCTCTGTTATTTCCGTTGTGTTCTATTTGATTGATGTTGTGTTTGATTGTGGTTCCCTAGTATTTCATGCAAAGGATGTTGTAGAGTTTCATTCCATGATGTCAAGTTGGATATCCCAACATATTATTACTGAACTGGAAAACATTCAGTTCAGAAGGTTGCAGTTGTTTTGTTACCTTTTGGTTACAATCCAGTGTGTATTCCTGATGATGTAGTATATGCAAGACTATTTCAACCAACTGCATAAAGTTGCCAATGATACTTGTGTTTTATTTCACAAGTCCTCTATTAAAGGAACTATAGTTTGTGGTTGATATACTCTTCAAGAAATCTGTTGAAGAAAGGATATAGCTATTTATTTTGGTCTCTAGAAGAGTCTTCCTAATACTCGGCCTAATTAGGAAAGTAACTCTGAGTCTGGTTGTTGTTTAGTTTTGCTAAAGCTAGGATTAGTTTTGAAGATCTTTAAGGTGATCAAGGGGTGTATTGATTTTCTTAAAGTTGTAATGACTTCAGAACCAAGTTGACTTTTGTGTTCAAGAAACTAATTTTTTATCCTCCTAACATGATAGATGTTTTGGGTACTGGACAAATGTGTGATGATCACGTATGTTTGGAACCTACTCCTAACCTAGAAGACGAGGCATCTATGCTATATGTTGAAGAAGGTATCAGGTTGAAGAAAGTAGGAGTGTGTTGCAAATAACCATTATTATTTGTGAATGATTAAGGGAAGTTTTCATCAAGCTTAGGTCCAATTATGTGTTGTCCCCATATGATGGAACACTTGGAAGAATAGAAAATGAAGATGTGTTGATGGTGTGTATCATGCAATTTGATGCATGTATTTAAGGTCTGGTCAGATAGGATGATCAACTATTGGTGAATTCTTGTATCCCCTGCAAATAGTTGAACATGGATACGTACAAATGTTATGCTCAAAACCATAGTAAGTGTCAAATCCATGTGTTTGAGGTTTGTGTCAAATCTGATGTTAGAACAAAATCTCAAAAGTGTTGAGTCTTTGTCCAAGGAAGTGAGTTATGCTCATGGTAGAATACAAGGTCAATCCACTTACATAATCAGTGCCACAAGTTTGCAGGAAAATAAGGTCATACCAAATGTCATACAAGGTGTTGAGTATTTGTCTTCTTTTGATAAGGATATGCATCTAATCGATAGTGAATACTCTAACAGGAGCTGAGTGTTTATCTGTCTATGAAACATGTTGTACATTAAATTGATGAAAAAAATACATTGACAGAAGACTATGTATATGTCTGATGTAAAAGTGCTGGACTTCATTTTGAACATTATAATTCAAGAAGTGTAGAGAATTTACTTTTTTCAATGTGGCTGTTTAATTCTTTTCATGGTGTTTTGGTGTGTGACGACCTGTTTTAGCTGCTGAAGGTGTGATCTGTTGAAGATCTTCTTGTATTAAAGGACTATAAAATTTAATAAGATCTTTGAATGATATGTCAAGAACCAAATGATTAGGTTCTATGAAGAAAAAATGATGTCCTAAATGATGTTGTAACATCACTTTGTGTTATTCCTGAAGAAGGTGTGAAATTATGATATGGAGGTTTGAGGATCAACGTTGGTGTCAGAAGATGAAGTTCTAACTTTGTGGATCAGAATATGCATATTACAGTAGTATGCTTGGTGAATGCATGGCTACTATGTCGAAGACCCCACTAGTGTAAGCAATTGTTAGTGGATATACAACAGAAGAATGTGTCAGACAGTGAAGATATGATCAGGAAGATTTTGGTAAAATGTTATTCTGCTCTAATGCATGTAACGCTACCTGAGATTGGGTTAGTTTGGACCTCAATAAATCTTTTGAGCAAACTAAGTATGTGTGGGGGAGTGGTTTCCTGTGGAGAAAGAAAACTATCTATTTTGGCACTGGAGTGATGTCAAACCAAGTATGCATGACACCTTATCTAACCAAAAGGTCATGATACCGTATGGATCTTAGAGTCATTTTTTAGTCATGTCCTTGTTGTGTGAAGAGCTCAAGGAGCTTGGAGTTATTATCAAGGAGTTGATGTATCTGAATCTGTAAAAGTCGTGATTGAGTTTACAGTTTGAGACTATGTTCAACAGGTGTTTGAAGCTGAGAATTTGTGGAGTTTATGCTCAGCTGGAGTACTGATTATCCATGACATGAGGAGAGCTTTCTAATCTTATTTAGAGCTAACCTTAAAAAATTTCGGAATTAAAAGATCATACTAAGTTTTGTTTAAGGGGGATAACTGATGATTTTGTTTCGGTGATATCTAACCAGATGTTCTAACATGTGCTAACCTGAATTTTTCTTCTGCCGCATTGATCTTTGTGTTCTGTGTTTTTCTTGTTATCTGGTTATGTGCCAAAGCGGGAGTTCTTAAGGTTCTTTGTTAGGTTGCATGTGTAGAAAACATTATCATGTGTTATGATGTCTTGTAAGATGTCTCTGACATTCTTGAAGAAAATTTGTGTTGGTTTTGTTTATGATATCAGATCAGATGTCTGAACATCTGTCTGTCAGTTCTAGGACATCTTTATGTAGAAATATATGGTTTGAATCTTGCATATTTTAAGTAGGTGTTTTTTTTGTGATTGGTCTAATAGACTGCGAAAATCAAGGAGGAATATGGAGCATCTCAAAGTCAATGGATTCAATCAAAGTTGTACATGTTTCTTAAGAGTGAACTTAGAAACAATGTTGGATGGTGTCTGTGAGAAGGGGGAGTAAGCGTGATAATATGTCATGATGGTTAAAGATGATTCTTAATCTAATATGGAGAAATGATTGTATTAAATAGGGGGAGTTATGTTCCTGATTTATTAGATTTTTTATGAAGTGTGTGGTTTGTGGCTGCAGTGATATAGTTATTGTAAAGTTTGTGTGTGTTTCAAGCTTATGGAGATTAAATACCTCTGTGGTTATTAATATGCCTTTCTCTTTTTATGGCTAAAAATGGCGAGAAGTATAGTGTGTACTATTAAGGGAGTGATGTATTTCTCTGTAACAGTTATTGAGAGGTCTGATTTGAAGAGGTGATATTGAGGTACTGCTACATGAGGTACTACTACACCTGTAATATGTAAATTAGTTTTAGCTAAAATAAGCCAAATGGGGAGATTGTTAATTCAATGATTTTATGATTGGCATTATGTTTGGTAAAACTAATATGGCTGGAACATGTTGAATAAGAAGTTCCATATGACAAATTAACATGTTCTAGATTCTGGAAGAACATGTCAAACAAGATGTCTTGACATGGTGGCACAAACATCAGTACATATGTGGTTACTGGAAGATATTGAGCTAGATGTTGAACCGGATGTTGAAACATCTGAAAATGTCATGACAACATTATTGTCATGTGTTACAAACAGATGTCAAAGACACATGTCATTACGTCTTGGTCTGTTGGAGCTAGAATGATGGATTTATGATTTGAATTATGTAGAATATTCTATATAATATTATGCTATCAAATGTGGAGTTGTTTAAAAGGACTAAGAGATTCAAGGTGGAGTTGTTTTGAAGGTATTTTCAAGGAGAATCCTTAGGGTTCAATTGTGGAGATATTCTGGAGCTAATGATAAAAGTCATAACTTTGAGGAGAATATCTTGAAGGTTTCTTTTGTTGTTCTGGAACATGTAAAAGAAGATGTCCTACGATATCTCATACAACATCATGCTTGTGCTGAGCTGGAGTGATTGGTTCTGTTATATTTTAACAGATGCAAAATATTCTGGAGATATTATGCAATCCTATGTGGCGCTTATTTAAAGGTCTGGAAGATTGAATCAATATTCACAAAGAAATATATACTTTGCAAATAAGGAGATAATTTAGGAAACTAATGATTGAAAACCTATTTTCTTAGAGGTTAATTTGTAGACTTTGTGAAGCCTTGTTACTGTTGTTTTGAAGGCCTAAATCCAGTTGGGAAAAAGGTTATAAATAGAAGCATTGTAACCTAGTTTTGATAATAAGTCGTGAATAGGAAAGATGTAAACATTAGGGGTTTGTTTGTGAATCCACTCTCTAGGAGAGTTGGTATTTTTGAGTCACTCTTTTATCATTATGATATTAGGGTTGGACTTGTTAGAAAAAGAATCTGCCACATTTATTTAAGATCAAAGGATTAACGGCTCTAGACACAAATCTGGATTTTTGGAAACTCTTAAATGACGTTAATCATCATCCAAAAAATATTCAAGATGTGTCCAACGGATCATTTGTACTTATCTGTAAAAGGATTCTACTGAAGATTTTGAAGCACTCACACTCGTGCGCATAATCAAAGTCAAAATTATTTCATAAAATCGTGAATTAATCTTGTTAAAATTATCACAATTGTGATAACAGCTTTCTAGAAGCAATTTTAGTTACAAAATGTGTAATCAAACTTGATATACCTTGAGTGGCTAACTGTTAGTTAGTAGACTCAAGAAGACTTTGACAGTAAGTCAATGTAATTGTAATCCTTATTTGATTAGTGGATTAAGACCTCGTTCAGAGAGATACGAAATCACCTTGGCAGCTGGATTGGATGTAGTTTGAGTTCAAACAAACCAAGATAAATCAATCGAGTTCATTGCATTAGTTTTTGAAAACCTCAATTCAAACCTGATATTTTGTAATACCCCATATTTTAATTAAACGCTCTGGATAATATTAATTAAGATTAATTAGTATTATCTGCCTCAGAGACATTTTTGGATACTCTCAATTTGGACATGTTAGCTTACTAACTAATAGTTATATTAGTATAACTATTTTTGTTTGGGTTAAAAGGAAAGAAAACAAGGATTTGTTATAAAGAGGGAAAAGAAAAATAAAGTTAGTAAGGAAAAAATGGAAAGAAAGGAAGAGAAAAGAAAGAAGAAAAATGGAGGAAAAGAAGAAGGAAAACCGTAGAAGAGGAAATGATTGGATCATTACCATTCTTCATCAATCTTCATCATCTTCACTAAACTCCTCTTCATTACTAGGTGAGTTCATAGTTAGAAACCTTTTATTTTAGTTTTGGTGGAAGTTTGTGATTTTAGGGTTTTGTAGAAAATCTTAGAATTGAAAGATTAAACGGTTAAAACTTGTTAAAAATGAAGTATATTGGCTATTATATGCATATAATCATGTTTTGTTGATGATTTAACTGGTTGGTGATGTTTAAATGAGATTTTGGAGTTTAGAAGCGACTTTTCAGGTTTTATAGCAGGTACAATCGATTGCAGCAAAGTGCAAATCGATTGCACCATAGTCCAGAAACGTTTTTTTGAAAATCTGGAACTGTGCAATCGATTGCAGTAGTTGTGCAATCGATTGCACCCTGTAGTTTTTTCAAAAATGAAACTGAAACGGGCGTATCTTTTGAATTGTAACTCTGATTTGACCCCCGTTCGAAGCATTGGAAAGATATTTCAAGCTCTATTTGAAGGAAGGAAGAAATATTGTTTTATATATGAAATTTATTAATTTGTGAGATTAATTAATTTGTGATATTATTAATTTGTGAGATTAATGGAAGAATGTCAATTTCATATCTTTTGTTTCCGGTGTCCGTTTTTAGTGTTTCACGTATCGTTTTGAAGCTAATAACATGTTCCATCTAATGAGACCGAGAAACATTAATTTAAGCCGACTTTTCCAATTAACTGTAAATATGCCAATTAGGGAATTGAGGTGTTAATCGGTTTGTGTTGTATATGTTGAACCATGAGAATTGAATTAAAGTAGAACAACGAGATTATTGTAAGAATCGTTTATTGTTGATAATTCAATTAAAATGTTAGAATTATATGTTTAAGAGAAATATAATTAAAAGCATCAAGAATGGAGAAAGAGTGAGGAAACCTTATCATAAACCAATTGAATGGCCTAGTATTGTGACTAGGAATTGAGAGATAGTATAACTCGTGAGGTAAGTAGGATTACCCTAGGTATACCAAACTGTACTAGAGACTTGATAATGCTTAGACGTCGATACTCGAATAGTATCCACGTGCTAAGTAGTTGTGAACAGATGGAGGTTATGTTCCCATCATGTTATAATCCTAATTTAATTATGTTTAGCTCGTGTCAAGGTCCCACGAGGCGGAACGGCCGGGGAGACATAATTAATCAGTGGATTTGAATCCCTTAATGGATGATCATGACCCGTGCTTGTCTTGGTGTGGATGGGCGGGGATACTATCCATTAGGATAAGTAACGAGTGACCCGTGTCAAGATTTTTGTGTGTAGGATGGCCCGTACCATGACCCGTGTTGTAGTGCCCTTGTGTGGCTGGGCGGGGAATGAACCTTAGATAGATAATGAGTGACCCGTGCTGTAGTGCCCCTGTGTGGCTGGGCGGGGAAAGTTATCTATACATTGAGGATCAAGTGACCCGTGATCGTCTATTATGGCTATGGCTGGGCGGGGAAAGATGCCTCAAAGCACCTTATGTGTGCTCGGTTTTGTTTTACTTAGATGTCTCTAGTTTTATGTGAACTCGAAGTCTAGGTTTTCCCCGACTTGAGTATTATTAGTTTGGAACCTTTAGAGCCTAGAGAACTCTAAGATAGGGAACCCACTGATATGTTGTTATCTCACCCCATTATTGTTGTTGCTTTTCAAGTTTCTTTTGTAGGTTTGATTTACAAGTGGAGCTATGCTCGGGATGTTTCAAGTGAAGCATAGATTTAGTCTTCCGCTGTCTATTTTATCTTTGTACAATAATGGATATTGTATTGATCTTAGTATTTTATTTTAGTATAATTTCCATATCTTGTACCATAGTTTGTATACTTTTAGATTTGGTCAAGAATGTGAATTATACTATTAGGCACTTATGATGGTGTCAATACCAATAATGACACTTGTATGATATTATTCTAGATATATATTATATGGGCATTACAATTGGTATCAGAGGAGGTCCTATCCTCGACCTAGCCTTGAAACATCATAAGTAAATCTTTCCAACCTCTTAATTGTGTCTTGTCGGCATGGTTCTTAATATCATACTATGTAGTATTGGGTATGATCAACCTAAGGCTATATATGTGATAGGTAGAATCATGGTTGTGCGACCACGAGGACTCTGAAGTGTTATCGTAACTTATGATGTGAGAGTAGGCTCAAGCCAAGGGTTAGTAGAGGGAGCTTCAGTCATCTCAGTTGGAGTCTTCATAAGAATTTTACTTCCTGTAACATGGAGTTGCAGAGTAGTGTGTTGTTCGAGGAATCCTTTGGAATGGATAGAATCTGAAAGGTACAAATATCTACATTAGGAGTGTTCAGTGTACCTAGGAATATGTAAGTCGCTGGTGGATCAATATTGGTCACTAGTATGGACAAGAGTTTTGAGAAATCTCATTCCATGGTAAGAGAAGATGCTTTGTGGATTGTGTGATGTAAGGTTCGGGAGTGAGTTAATTGTTAGTGTTTTAGTTCTAAGGTCGCGGTTGAATCTTATATGAGAAAGAGTACTTCAAGAAATGTATTCGGATGATACCTCACAAATGGATAAAAGTTACTAGTTAAAAGCGTTTGTTTTCTTATGGGAACCTAAATTCGTGGTGAAGCGTGAAGAGAAACATAAGGATGTGATTACACGTTTCGAATAAGACAAGTATGCCCCGGACAAAGAGTAGAATACTAGAGTTGTATATCCGGTTATGACCGAGGAGACAAAGTTTAGAGTGATACATCAAGATGTTATATTTAGTAAGGGATCATTTCAAAAATGTTGAACTACCCAAGGAATGGCATAAAGTATAGTGCCAGAGAGAGCAAGTTTTGTTTAGTAAGATGAGATGAGTTTGGTATGGCCCAAATGCAGTTGCGTTAAGTGTTAGAGCAAGCACCTTGAATTAAGGGGAAATTCTAGTAAGATGGATTACGTTTGAGCATGAGAGAATTACCGCAGACGTGAAGTGAACACGGTATGGGAACAATATTAACAATACAATATGAGAAAGTGATAACAGAATGTATTTTGAACGAATGTGCATTGGAGTTGCTAAGTTGTTGTTGAAACTAGATTTAAGGAAGTGTAAGAAATGATGGTTCACCCATTAGGACCTTGGTGGTGTGATTTCTATATGTGTGGAATCACCTGTTGGTATGGTTGTAACTTTTGGACGTGATTGGAATGAGCTTGGGAGGTTTGGGTAGCAATGAAAACTAGAATTGTGCTTTTGTGTTGAAGTAATCGAATTCCCTCTGGGTATTATCCGGTTACTGAATTGTGTTTCTAAATCTCTTTTAGCTACTGGAAGTTCAGATTTGCACTGAGTAATCGGTTACCCTCCTGGTAGTAATCGGTTACCACTGTTATGGTTTGAAAGCTTGTTTTTCTAAGATTCCTACTTTTGACTTGAGTGCCCGGTTGAAGCGTTCTTGGTACCGATAGAAAGTTGCATAGACTTTATATGCGATGATTAGTAGTGGGTAAGGGAACTCCGGGTAATATCTAAGAAAAGACATCAAGGCTCTTCGAAGGAGTGCATTACCTTAGTTTTCAAGTGTAAGGGAAAACTCTTGTATTTGTGAATAATCGAAGTATTTGGAATCTATCTATATGGGATTAAGAATGTTGTTGCTGTTGTTTTAATTCTTGCCAAGAAATTAAAGAGAGAGGACAAAGTTGTATACTAAACATGAGATGTTCATCTTTTTGTTTAACCCGATAAGGATTGTGTGTTGGATTTTGTTATGGACGAACTAAGTGTTATCTTGTGACTAAAACCCTTTTGATGTCGTCGTTGTCGTTTTCCTAATAACATCGTTGTACGAGTGGAATCAAACTTCTCAGTAGAGTATTCATGATGTGGCCATAACAGAAATGGTAGTTCCTTTTCGTCGCTTGTTGGCGTGTGTGATCTGCATGTCGTGTCCCGTTCTGTGTTATCTAGAGTTGTGGATGGTGAATGATTGTTGCACTTGTTTAGAAACCATGAATGAGAATCATCTTGCAAGTTAGTGTGGACTGGATTGGTAATTTTGAGTTGGATTATTTATTAATAAGAAGAACGATTTCGGTTGTGTTCAACCGTTTAGCCTCAGATAGGTAATCGATTGACCACGACTTTTGTGGAAGACTTAAGAGAATTGTACTTTATGAACTGTAAGTCCGTTTTGGCTTCCGTTCGAAGTATCTAAGGATTAAGTGTTGGACCTCCTTTTGAACATGTTTGGTAGACAGTAAATGATCTGAATAATTAGAGTGTCATCGTTGCGGCTATTGAGGAATTAACTTGCAAAGTCATACGAGGATCATGAAGTGTCGATCTTCCAGGAAACATTTTGGTATCAAATTCTTGTGTGGATAAGAGATAAACAATTGATCAGTTTTAGTATCATTAATTCTCAACATCAATTATGGACTCCATAAGAGTAATATCAGATGTGTGCAGTTGAGTCGTACTCCGAGATTTAGATTTTTAAGTTACCTTCTAAGTAAGAGTGAGAGATGAATGCTCCAAAGTTAAGCATGTAAATTGGAACATTTAGGGAACGAGACCCTTGAGAGTAATGGATTGGAACGAGAATTTATGTGTAATATTCAAAGGTGAGTATGTAGAATATTGTATGCATTAGGCAAGTGTTATGGAAATTCGTGAGTATACTAAGGATGATTTAAGTTTGGTATGGAAGACTCACTAATTATTGTAAGCTCTGTGATGTTTTTACGTTATTATTAATGGAGACCTTGTATCAGTAGAAACCTTGAGTGAATGGAATCATGTGAAGAGAATTGGCACGGAGTATAGTAACCATGGCGGATTGGTTAAGTGTAATTGGATGAATGTTTTCGCGTTTAGAATGGAATCAGAATTGTACCAGTTTTGTTTGCAACAATACAACCCATGTATCTCTGTCGTTGGAGAGTTTTGGTCTGATGTTGTTATTGTTTGGTTGACAAGTAAGTTATTCTATCCCGGAATGTCTACAAGTTTTGTTTCGTTGATTGGTGAGAACCCGATGAATAAGTGTATTTTCCGCAGACTATTAACTACTTGGTATTGTTTGAGAATTCGTGGAATCTCCACTGTTAGGCTTTGAAGGCATAGTGGAAGGAGAAAAATAAAAGAGTTTAGTCAGATTATTGAGAATCAGAAGATAATTATTTATAAATTTAGAAGTAAATGGATTTTTTCTTAGTCTGTTGTCTATAGTAAGATACTAAAAGAATGAAGTGTCAGATGTAAATGGTTACAACGTGTAACATCAAATCAAGTGTAATTAGTAAAGAATTCGTTTGACGGCCTTTGAAATGGCTCTAGTGATTGAAGGATTGTAATAAGAGCTTTCGTTGGAAATTGTATGTAGTTAAGATTTCACCAAGGTACCTTGTGGAGATTTGTTGAGTGTCTGTGTCCCGAAATCAAGTTGGAGTGCTATGATTTTGTGTTGTGACTCAATAGAAGGGATTAGAGTGGTATGTTTCTCCGAAGGAGGAATGAGACTAAGTGATTCGGTATGAAACAACAAATGATTTTCGGGAATGGTAAGTTAGAAGTTAATCCAATGTTGGAACAAGCGTATGAGTAAGGATGTGAAGCTTGATTTGTTATGAAAACGAGGACTTTGAGCCGCGAAGTCAAATTGGAATTTGAGTATATAAGAATATGAAGAGAACTGAGGATAAGTATGGATCTGAGACAGTGTTGTAAACTGTCGTTGTTTTGAGTAAAGGAAATTCGAGGACAAATTTCAATTTTAAGGAAGGGAGGATGTAATACTGCGTATTTTAATTAAACGCTCTGGATAATATTAATTAACATTAATTAGTATTATCTGACTCAGAGACATTTTGGGATACTCTCAATTTGGACCCGTTAGCTTACTAACTAATATTTATATTAGTATAACTATTGTTGTTTGGGTTAAAAGGAAAGAAAACAAGGATTTGTTATAAAGAGGGAAAAGAAAAAGAAAGTTAGTAAGGAAATAAAGGAAAGAAAGGAAGAGAAGAGAAAGAAGAGAAATGGAGAAAAAGAAGACGGAAAACCCAAGAAGAGGAAATGCTTGGATCATCACCATTCTTCACCAATCTTCATCATCTTCACCAAGCTCCTCTTCATTACAAGGTAGGTTCATAGTTAGAAACCTTTTCTTTTAGTTTTGGTGGAAGTTTGTGATTTTAGGGTTTTGTAGAAAATCTTAGAATCGAAAGATTAAATGGTTAAAACTTGTTAAAAATGAAGTATATTGGCTATTATATGCATATAATCATGTTTTGTTGATGATTTAACTGGTTGGTGATGTTGAAATGAGTTTTTGAAGTTTAGAAGTGACTATTCAGGTTTTATAGAAGGTACAATCGATTGCAGCAAAGTGCAAGTCGATTGCACCATAGTCCAGAAACGTTTTTTTTTTGAAAATCTGGAACTGTGCAATCGATTGCAATAGTTGTGCAATCGATTGCACCCTGTCGTTTTTTCAAAAATGAAATTGAAACGGGCGTATCTTTTGAACTATAACTCTGATTTGACCCCCGTTCAAAGCATTGGAAAGCTATTTCAATGCTCTATTTGATGGAAGGAAGAAATATTGTTATATATGTGAAATTAATTAATTTGTGAGATTAATTAATTTGTGAGATTAATGGAAGAATGTCAATCTCATATCTTTTGTTTCGGGTGTCTGTTTTTAGTGTTCCACATATCGTTTTGAAGCTAATAACATGTTCTATCTAATGAGACAGAGAAACATTAGTTTAAATCGATTTTTCCAATGAACCGTAAATATGCCAATTAGGGAATTGAGGTGCTATTCGGTTTATGTTGTATATGTTGAACCATGAGTATTGAATGAAAGTAGAACAATGAGATTATTGTGAGAATCGTTTAATGTTGATAATTCAATTAAAATGTTAGAAATATATGTTTATGAGCAATATAATTAAAAGCATCAAGAATGGAGAAAGAGTGAGGAAACCTTATCATAAACCAATTGAATGGCCTAGTATTGTGACTAGGAATTGAGAGATGGTATAACTTGTGAGGTAAGTAGGATTACCCTAAGTTTATACAAAACTGTACTAGAGACGTTGTCGCTCCCGGGATTTTCATCCTAGTACAAACGCGAAAGTGGTGCAGAAAAGGTAGAGTCGCCAGCCAGGCATTTTTATCCCGTAAGAATGGGAAAGGTAATGCTGCACAAACCTAAGGAAGAAGGAAAAGACAAGGACCTGCGAACTAAAGATCTGGGTTCGGGAGTCAGTTATGACCTGGGAAGGTATTAGCACCTCAAATCGTTCGCCGTACCCGACGGGATCCACGCTTGTTTGTTTGTTTCAAAGGGTGGGGAATAAGATGATGCTGAATAAAACTGATAACTAGAATGGTAATGGAAATGAGAAAGGGAATTGAAAAAGAACAAAAAGAAATAATGGGGAAAATGTAGGGAAAATAAAGAATGTGCTCGAACGGGCCCTACCCCGATTCCTACGTACCTCATCGGGATAATGAGGATCAGAGTCGACGTAGTTCGCCTAATAAGGTGGGAACTATTTGTTTGTGTTTTTTATGGTTGGAACTGCGTATGTCTATGCTCAGGTGTTGCAGGCTCGTCTGGTACGAGTGCGTTTACCTTCTTGCATGCGAGACAAGTCGTCGCGAGTTCGCGTTGTGAGTGAATGAGATGAGAAAAGAAGTTCCCGCAGGATAGTCGCTTATTGTGTGCTTTTGTCTTTTATGAGAAGTGTTTTGAATTTGTTTGTGAACATTCTCATACTAAGACCTATCCATCGCGGTGAGTATTTATACCTCACCCCGAAATAGGACGCGTATAAGTACTCCGCAACAAAGTCTCGTGTCGTACAAGAACGTCTGGTTTTTATTAAGTGTTTTATTACTTTTCTTTATAAGATGAGAAAGAAGGATTCAAGTTGAGAAAAGACAAAATCTAAGGGACTAAGACTCAATCCTAATTTTTTTTTTATTTACAAAAGGTCCTAATGGTTTGTGAGGTATTCTAAACCTAATGAAGAAAGGACTAGAAACTACTAGAATGCAAGTTACTTCCTAAGGAAGATAAGTTGATTCTAAAGCAAGAGGGAAACCTATACAAGTGAAATATTCAAGTAATAAAGCAATGCAATAAAATTGACATAAGAAATAAAATTCTAAAACAAAACATTTAAGGTATGAAACCAAAAAGTAAGCCTAAATTTATTCTTAGTCTATTTATTATGAATTCTAAGCCTAAGTCCTAAAACTAAGGGCATTACCTAATATTGTCATTCTAAAAATCAGAAATTAAACTAAGCTAAGTCATCATTAAATCCTAAGATTAAATCTAAGTAAACTATTTTTTAATGAAATCCTAATATTCTAACCGAAACTAATTGAATTTTACATGTATAAAGGCCTAAAGATTAATGCACTAAAAATAGTAAAGGTCCTGGAAAAATTATGGGATTAATCCTATAGGGTCCTTAATCTACCTATAATATTGTGTTAAAAAATATCCTAAAAAATCAGAAGTTAACTATGCTTAAAAGTCACTTAATTCTACCTAAGGATTAACAATTTGTTTTCATGGATTAAGCCACTAAAACAGGGGATAAAATGACCTAAAAAATCTACCAAAATTATTCTAAGTCCTATTATGAGTCCTCTAACTATGGCAAAAAGAATGGGTCAAATATCCCACTAAAAGGTTAGAAAATAAAATGAACAAAATCATGTACAGTTAAAGGAAGTTCAATAAAATCTAATTACATGAAAAATCAGAATTAAATCGAAAATAATGCAAATCCAGAAAAATAAAATGCCAAAAATTTCTAAAATGAATTAACAAGCTACTTAACTTTTTGTAGAATTTTATTATGGATTTTATTATTTTTAAATGAATTAATCCTAAACTATAGTAAACTAAAATTTAAAATCTAAAAGAAATGAAGGAGGGGGTCATTAAGTATTTTTATAGTTCTTTTTCTATACTGGGCTTAAAACAGTGGTGCGAATAGCAAACGGGCAAGGCCCACACGCAGGAAAGCCCAGGGGGTGCATGCAGCATGTCTTTTATAACTGTTTTCCTAATGGGCCTCAACAGAGGGGTGAGAAAAGCAAAGGGCTAAGCCCACCAGCGCTGGAAATGGGGAGGGTCCATCATGGAATGCAGTCAATTATTTTGACTTGATCTTGGCCGTTGATTCAGTCTTCTTCACTGTGGTATTCTCATCAAGTGATTCAAAAATGCATGCACGCGATAGCTACGCTGGAAGACACACATGGGAACAAACCGCAGACACAACCAACCGGACGGTGACACGTGTCACCGCTGGTGTGGTTAGAATTCCAAAAGGTGTCTATCTTATCTCTTCTAACGGCGGGTTTAAGAGTGATTAATGTAATTAACTCAATTTAACATACTTTATTATTTGATTAATGCTAAGAATCAATATAATTTAAGCTTACAAATTAATTTGAATATTAAAACAAAACGAAAAACAAATAACATAAACCCTAATCAACCCTAAATCCCCATTCCCCTCTTCTTCTACCTCTCGCCTCCGCACTTTCCTTCATCTCTTCCATCCCCTTTTCTTCTCCCTCACCGCCATCCTCAACTCCTATTCTTCCTCTTCATCATCGTCTCCTTCATCCTTTTCCTCCATCATCTTCTTCTTCCACACCCCCAATCTTCGCCGTCACCTTCTCTCGAATCCCTTTTCTTCTTCACTGAATCAAACCAACATTTGAGCTCCCTCTCTTCACAACGCCGTCACCTCCTCTCGTATCTCTCTCCCATCATCTTCTTCTTCGCACCAAAGCCAATCTTCTTCTTCTCCGAACCAACCTCTCTATCCACAAACCCTAACCTAATCTAAATCCGAAAAGCAAATCCCCATCCTTCGAATGGAAGCTTCATCCTTAACCTAGTCCAGATCAACATTTCATCTTCTTATCTAAATACAACAAATACCTAACTGATTCGCCTCTACCCGAAATCCAAAAAAAACACTCACCCTAACCTCACTCTAGCTCACCGAACAAAATCACAGGGAAACAAAACAAAGTTGCTGCTAGCTTGTATCAACTTTTTTTGGATGCATTATTTTTATATTTAAATTTCTTTCTCTTCCTTCTACACTCATGCACTAAGACACTAACAACACAACTTTGATCTAAAATTTGATATGGAGCAAACAATTGACATGGATATTGGTATTATCGATTTTAGAAAGTATTCAAAATATGAACTAATGAAACTAGTTTCGTGTGAAACATGAGAAAAAGTGGACATGGTTTAGAAAATCTAAATGGACTTGGAATGGTTTAAAAGTGTAGAATTTGGTCAACGAATTTGAACACGGGTATGAACAACCAGGCTAGGAATCAATTAGGATGAAACGACATATAAACTCGAATGGCCTGACAAAATAGAATTGGGCTTCATATTTTTGAAATGGACATGGGCTTGGAACAAGTATGGTTCCAATTGGATATGGATTAAGAAAGAGGACAACAAATGGACTTAGAACAATTCTATTCAAGATTTTGCAATGGGCCTATAATTGTAAATGAGAAAATAGATGAGTTTAAAAAACAAATGGAATGGATTTGTGGTAAATGTGACAATTATGAATATTTATTAAAGGAGGATTATATGGGTAATTGGATATGGACAAAGGTAAATGGAAAGATGAATAAAAAGAAACTGAAAATGAATTGATGAAAACATATAGAATAATGGAAATTGAAGTAAAAAGATGAAAGTGGAATGGAATATTCGGGAATGGTTTATGAAAATGAGAACACAACAATGAATGGATATGAAATCTCGATTTTAGCCCAACGTCTATTTTGAATTCTTTCCACAAGCCCATGAACACGACCACTTCTGAACCACTGAATAATTTTTCCAGATAAGTCACACCCCTTTGAATCGTCTAAAACATGCCATGACCATTCAAAACCATATGAATCACTGATAAACTGAAGATTCAAACCAAACTTCACACAAAACGCTGCTCGATAAACTGATGAATCTCAGCACACAACAACCTGAACTTTGAATATGCATTGTCTAAGAAATAGACCAGTGGCCCAAATAATCTTGCAGTTGCAGCAATCTTTTGATAGTTTCACCATAATTAGGTCAAACTCCCATCTGAGTCGAAACATAACTGAACAAACTCATTTGAAGTGGAATCACTGTCCAGTGAATATTCTCCATCATTTCCATCCCTGACAGATACGGATAAGGTACGAAACCCTAATTTCCCAAGGCCTTGATCACATGCCCTATGAATCCATGAAATGCACTATTATGATGTTAATGGCCAAGTGAAAAATGCAGATGAATGCAAATGTGATGATAATTATGCATATGCAAATGCAAAGAGATCTCCTGATAAGGAGACTACAAGTATCCCAGATGGCTTGACTGGGGAGAACTGATGATCACTGCACTGATCTGGTCCATCCTGATGAGGAGGAAACAACCCTACGGGGACAACTATCAATGATATACCGACTCTGAACAGCCGCCATTGCCAAAAATAAATTGTACTTTGAGATTGGAGCAGCAAGACCCTGCTGGAGAGGGACCCTTCTTGAACTCAGATGGGAAAGTGAGGACCTCCTGACTTGGCTGGGAACCAAAGGCATGATATTGCTGAGGAAGCAACTGCTGGGGAGGAAAGACACCCCTTATACTGCTGAAAATTGCCCATGTCTGAAGGGAAACTTCTACTTGGGGATGACACCCACCTTCTTCTACCTTGCTGGGAGAAATTTCAACTTCCACTTTACTGGGGATGATTGGAGACACCCTGGGAGACACCTGCTCTTGTTAAACCATAAAGAAATGCTCCTCCTGGGAATTTTCTTTTAGTTAGCAACACCGGTACCTATACCTGCATGAACACAATCGATAGTACCTGCAACATGGAGAGTTAGTTTGGGACCTGCCTGTCCCAGGCTCATAGTATAAATCATTATCTGGGTATCTCGACACCCTTTCAGAGTTGTATTGAATGTTTTTGTCCTCCTGCATGAGTTAGAAAGCATTCAAATGTTCACAACACAATGTAAATCACAATTTGCTGGACGTTTTCGCAATCAATCAATGCTAGATGAAAAAATGAAAACAAGAAGCAAATAGTCGCAAATTGACTGAAGTTGAATTTTATTGATTCGAAAAAATGGCCATGAATAGGCAATACAAAGGAAGCAATTCCCTGGAAAGAGGAAACAACCAAAAAGGAAAACAAACTATCCTATTGGAAATGTGAGAAGTGGATCTCATCAAGTTTCAACCCGGTTATGACTCGTATATCTTCAAGACGCTCCGCTCGCTCTGCCTCGTGAGAAAAAGTAATTGAACTGATCTTCAACCCTTAGGATAGCCTCAACTGTAGATAAGTCACAGATCTCGCAGATCACAGTCGTTCGTGTTAAACCCTCTTTTGCGTGGATCGCCTTTTCAGGTTTTCAATCCACCGGGATACCCTTTTTTGCCTGAGTAATCCGATGTGGCTTTTCAACTCAGCGGGTGTACATTCTTTCAAGATTTCCCTAACTTTTTCCCGAGTCTTTTATTCTGTTTTTGGCTCACCGGGATGCCCATTTTTTCCTGGATCTTTATTCTGTTTTTATCCAGCGGGTCTTTTTTACACGAAGTATTTTCTTACTGCGTCTGCGTTGATAGGGGATTGGAAGTCTTCTCCGTCCATGGTTGTCAGCATCAAGGCTCCACCTGAGAAAACCTTTTTAACCACGAACGGTCCTTCATAGTTGAGTGTCCACTTGCCCCTGTGATCGTTAAGAGAAGGAAGAATCCTTTTCAGCACTAAGTCACCTGGCATGTACCTATGTGGTTGCACCTTCTTGTCAAAAGCCTGCTTCATCCGTCGCTGATACAATTGTCCATGGCATACAACTGCTAGACGCTTCTCTTTAATGAGGCTCAATTGATTATATGTGGATCGGCACCACTCAGTTTTGTCTAGCTTAATGTCCATCATCAACCTCAACGAGGGGATCTCCACTTCAATTGGTAGGACTGTCTCCATACCATACACCAGTGAGAATGGGGTTGCCCCTATTGAAGTACGTACTGACGTTTTGTACCCATGCAACGCAAATGGTAGCATCTCATGCCAGTCTTTGTATGTCACAACCATCTTCTGCACAATCTTCTTGATATTCTTATTGGCCGCCTCGACGGCGCCATTCATCTTCGGGCGATATGGAGAAGAGTTGTGATGCTCTATTTTGAAATCTCGACACAAGTCAGCCATCATCTTGTTGTTGAGATTAGAACCATTATCAGTAATGATCCTTTCAGGAATTCTGTCCCAGCAAATGATGTCTCTTTTAATAAATCGGGCTACCACTTGTTTAGTGACATTGGTGTAAGACGCCGCTTCAACCCACTTCGTGAAATAGTCTATAGCAACCAGGATGAAGCGATGACCATTAGAAGCTGTCGGCTCGATCTTGCCAATCATGTCAATGCCCCACATAGCGAACGGCCATGGTGAAGACATGACACTCAACGGATTCGGAGGCACATGGACCTTTTCAGCGTAAATTTGACACTTGTGACACTTACGGGAGTACTTACAGCAATCGGATTCCATGGTGATCCAATAATATCCCGATCTCAACAATTTCTTGGCCATAGCATGTCCTCCAGCATGGGTACCAAACGAACCTTCGTGAACCTCCTGCATCAACAGGTCTGCTTCGTGTCTATCCACGCATCTGAGCAGAACCATGTCGAAGTTTCGCTTGTACAACACGCCATCTTGATTCAAGAAGAAACCTCCTTCCAGTCTTCTAAGGGTCTTCTTATCCTTACTAAATGCCCCAGCCGGGTACTCTTGAGCCTTCAGGAATTGCTTGATATCATGATACCAAGGCTTATTATCTTCATCACTGTTAACTGCAAAGACATAAGCAGGTCTTTCAAGACGGGAGACCGTAATTCGAGGCACGAAATTCTCTTGACAAACTTTAATCATGGACGACAAAGTTGCTAGAGCATCGGCGAATTGGTTTTCATCTCGAGGAATATAATTCAATTTGACTTTGGTGAAGAAGGTTAACAGCCTCCTGACATAATCTCTGTAAGGAATCAAATGAGGTTGATGAACCAGCCATTTGCCATTGACTTGATTCACCACCAGAGCAGAATCTCCGAAGATCTCAAGGTTTTGGACTCGCAAGTCGATTGCCTCTTCAATCCCCATGATACAAGCTTCATACTCCGCCTCATTGTTAGTGCATTTGAAAGTCAACCGAGCTGCTAAAGGTGAATGGACCCCTTCTGGCAAGATGATAACAACATCTACTCCACTTCCATTCATGTTCACAGCCCCGTCAAACATCAACTTCCATTTGGATTCAGGGTCTGGCCCCTCCTCCGGAAGTGGTTCTTCGTAGTCTTTTGACTTGAGGAACATGATGTCGTCATCCGGAAACTCGAACCTCATGGGTTGATGTAAACACCCCAAATTTTCCCTCACTAAGTTCACACCATGGCTTGTGATCTTTTCATTTGCATAAGTTCAATCATATCATATTATTTTGCATTTTTGCTTCACTGCATTGGTTCAAAGTCATCTGCATCTAGGGGTTTGTGATCTGAGCAATCCAAGATCCATCTGAGCCACTCCAAAGGTCTTCAATCATCTCAATAGGGTCCATGTAGGTTCAATCCTCATATTACATCCTCCCAAGATCAAGGAAGTCAGAAAATCACAAGAACTGGCAAGGCATGGAAGCAGAGCCAGGGTTTAGCTGCACAGATGACCTGAAATTAGGGTTTTGGTTTCAGAGGACATAACTCCAAATTTTTTGGTCATTCTTGTTTCTATTGGTCTCAATATGTTATAAGGATCATGTGTACCAAGTTTGATGAAGAAATTCATTGTGGAAGTCATCTGATCAGTGGGTAACTTCTTGAGCAAGTCAGAGCAAAATCAGGGCATCTGAGGCCCCCCAACATGGAACCAAAGTGGATTTTTCATCAAGTTGAAGTTATATGGTCTTTATTTGATCATTGAAGTGCTTTGAAGTTCACAAATTTGAAGAAAAGTGGGCTAAACCAAAAGTTGCCAAAAATGGAAATGACTTGTAATGTAAACTTTCCATTTTGGGAAAGTTTTTCAACCTCCTCTTTCTTAACCAAGAATGCTTCAAATGAAAAATTGTTGGTCATGAAAGTTGTAGATTGGATATTTCCCTTTTCAAAAAGTACAAGAACAAGATCTAATTCATTTTTGAACTCAAGTTATGGCTTTCCAAAGTTGGCAAAAATCAAATAATTTCATATTTCATGCCAAAGAGGCATTTTTGCAAAACCTCATGCCAAGCCATTTTGTGACTTCAAATTGACTTTTAATCATCATACAAACATAACACATTGCCTAAAACTCAGAATTGGCCCAAGAATTTCCAAATTTCATGACTTACACATAAAGAAATCTCAAAAGGGCCAAAGGTTCACAAATTTGCAAAACCTCCCATAACCTTTCACAAACTTGTTGATTTGCCTCAAAGTGATTTCCATGGACATCCTCAATCCCAGCTGCACCAGACACCCCTTTGTCCTTGGCCTGAACCAGCCCATACCTCAAAGTACAACTTTGTTGACTTTTTTGCAAGAAGGCCATACCAATCAGCATAGCCCACACCAACTCCACAGACCTATCACAGCTTGATATGTGGACAAAATGAAACTCAAAACACACAAGAAGAAAGCCTGAAACCACAACATTTCTATAGTTCACAAAAACTCTCCCTCTTGCATTTTCTATCGAATCTCACAACTCAGCCACCCATTCTCAAAACTTCTTCCACCATTCATCTCCAAATTCATCACTGAACATTTCCCACCCTTCACTTTGCCCTGAAAGTCACCATACACAAAATACAATTTTCCCTCCCCTAAACTGAACTTCACTGAACTTTGAAAAGAGGTTGCATACACTTCAGCAAAGCATCAAAGAAGCTCAAGGGAGGTTAGAGGAAGTCATTTGCATCAAGAAGAAGGCCCAGGAAGCTCCATTGGTAAAGCTTCATCTCAGGAATCTTCTTGAAACTTTTTTCCAGAAATCTTTTCTTTAGTTATGAGATGATTAAGCATGCTCCCCTGAATACACTGAGCTTTGTATTTTTGAAAATGGTTGAGAAATGAGGTTGTATGGTTGTTCTGAAATTTCTGCCATTTTTAAACTTTGAATCGAATCTTGTTTATGAGTGAAAAGAAATGAAGTTTGAGGGTGGGGTTGATCTTAGGAAGGTGAGAGGTGTGGCCGGAGAAGATGACCGGAGGTCATTTCTGTCCACCTGAAAGTAATTAATATTAATTAGGGTTAGGGTTCCAGGTTTGAACGTGGGCCATTGGATCAGTCTCTCCCGCGCGTGTTGTGTGGTCCAGATTGAATCATTAGTTTTAATTTTAGGATTAATAATTAATTAAATCAGTTTAATGAAGTTTGAATTTGGGCCGTTCAGATGCGCGCCCAGTCAAACATTTTAAACCCAGATTTCATCCTGGCTCTCCATTCTGCATACTTTCCTTAAATTAATTTTTATTTCATTTTTTCTAATTTATTTTGCACGAATTTTTAAAAATAGTCAAAATAGTCAAAAAATTCTGAAATTTTTTTTCAAACATTTTATTAATTTTTAGAACCCAAAAATATTTTTATTTTTATTTTTTGCATTAAAAAAATATTTTTAAATCATTTAAATGTTATTTTTAATTAGTTAATATATTTTAATTAATTAAAAATACATTTAAGTATTTAAAAATCACAAAAAAATTCAGAGAACATCTTTGAACATTTAGAAGCATTTACAAACTCACCACACAAATTTATTTTTGGTTTTGATCATGCTTTGACATTTTTTCATTGAATTAGGGTTCTTAAATTGTTCATTTTATAACCCTAACTTCAAAAATTCATAACTTTTAAACCAAGTTGAGTTTGTGAATGATTCTTTTTGCATTGTTTTAGGCATATCATCTAGTTTCTAAAAACATTTTTGTTTCATTTTTATCTTTCATTTTCAATTTGTTGGCATTTTATCTTGAGAATCACCCTTAAAACCCTAGAAACTTAGGTTTAGCTTCTGACCTCCCCCTTTGGATGGTAAACTAGTATAGGTTTAGGGTTCCTTTGAGTTCATTTTCAATTTTTTATCTTGTCATTTGTTTCTGTTTTTTGAGTTTTGTATCTCACATGTTCATATAACCCTAATTTTGCATCTTCACTTGCATTCATCTTGCATATGCTTGCATACATGAACTTGCCATGACATTTTATGCATCCACATGACATATAAGACATCCTAGGACACATTAGAACTGTGTTTGATCATTTCATCATCCATTTGCCATGTTATGCATTCATTTCATTTCATGTGCATTCATGAACTTTCATGCCTCTTATATGCTTCATTTGAATCTTCATCACTTGTATGATCATTCATATCTCATGACATACATTTTCATCATCTCTTTGCATCATTAGCATCATGAACTTGCTTCTGGTTTTGGTTTGCTTCTTTGCATACATTCCATTTCCATTTCATTTCAGTTCCTTTTGTTAACTTTTCAGGTGGTAAGTCTTTGAGAAGTGAATTTGCCTTCACTTCTCACAATCTCTTATCATCTATCATATGCATCATTGTTGCATTTTATCTTTGTATTAGAGTAATCTTGCTCATTCATGTTGCCTCCTCACTTTCTTTCTTCAAGCAACTTATCTTCTTAAGTGAAGTAAGTTGACTTGCTTCTTCTGCTACTCTTCCTTCCATCTTTGCTTCTTCCTTGGTGGCTCTTCCTGAAGATCTCTTGCAAGCCCCATAAACCCTAGGAATACCCAAGCATGATCACAATTAGGGTTTGATTAGTCCCCCCATTAGTTTTACCTTTGTGTCATCTTTGTGTCTTCTCTTCTCACCTCATAATCAAGGGTTAAACCCTTAAGATTTTAAGGCTTTGTGATTAAGGTTATGCCTGCATCCTTCTCTTAGGATGGAGTGTATAACTTTAATCCTAAGTGTTAAACCCTTAATGTGTTTAAATCCTTTAATCAATCAATCTAATAATCACTAAGACATCAAGCTTGTAACTTGGGCCTTGCATTAGGGTTCTAATTCTTCCTTAATTGGTTAAGAAGGACTAACCCTAGTGTTAATGGACAAGTCCCCCTCAAGTTGTCTTACAAACCATAAAACTCACTTTTTAATCTTACCATCAGTTAAAATCCACTCTAAAGGCTTTGTTTTGTCATGAGGTTGATCCCTAATCATGGATTAAGTTGAGGAGCCTTTCTCAGCTTAAATGTTCTCATCTTTTATCCTTCTATTAGGATGGTGTAATGGGTCCATTAAATCTTTGATTATGGCTTAAACTCATTACTTAACACTAAACAAAAACTCCAAAAACATCTAAATAATTGCAAGTAGGTTAATGATCTTAATCCTACATTACAGTGATTAAGTGTGAGGTATTTACCTCACATTTAAGGTATTCTCATTACCCCTAACCAGAGGGAGGATGTGATGAGTTTACTAACCCTTGGTTTAGGCTTAAGTTCAGTTTCTTATGACAAACACAAAAAGCAATAAAAGATTGAAAACATCAAAAACAAACAATAATCGTCTCCTCCGGGATTCTTTTCTCATCATCTTCACTCATAAACGAGAACTTGCTTCTTCCGTATAATGCAAGACAGTTTGCACCTGAGCCAGACAGGTCATACACTTGAGCATAGACAAGCAAGCAGTTCATCAGTCAATTTATCTTTCAGTCTCTTTGAGTCGAACTACGGTGTTCTGACTTCCTCATTGCACGAGAGGATACGTAGGCATAACTTAACAGTTATCGAACAAAAGTATTTGTGTATTCCCCCCTTTTCTAGCTTTATTCTTTAAGCCTCATTGTCTTGAGCTTTGCACTCTTCCCTGACACTGACACTTCTCTTATTCACTTCACATTTCTTTTGCACTGACACTTGCATTCTTTTCCAGCTTTTGCACACAAAATAGCACAGACACTTACCCGTTTTAAACACAAACTTTTAAGCATGGATCCCGTCGAGTACGACGGACAATCTGGGTGCTAATACCTTCCCAGGTTGTAACCAACCCCCTTTCTCATTTTCTCTGGTTCGCAACCGTCTTGTCCATATCTTTCCAGGTTTATGCAGCATTACCTTTCCTTCGGGATAAAAATGCCTAGCTGGCGACTCTTTTCAGTTCACCCTTGTGTTCTCTCTTTCGCCGACCGTTCGCATTTGTACCCCTTCTGACCAGGTGTCATTTGGTGGGAGCGACAACTTGGCAACTCTGTTGGGGAACCTTATACTGCAAACAGGGCTTCTGGTTCTTTTTGTGGGTTCCTCCTAGCGCTTGTTTGATTTGTGTTTACTGGGGTGTTATGTGATATCTGTGTTTATTTATTTGCTTTATTTATTGCTTTATGTACAACTTTATTTAATGCTTTCTTTATAGTTTTTATATGCATCATACTGTCATTGCTGGATCTGGTTTTCTTTGGTGGGTGGGGTTCCACAGAGTGACTAAGGTCCTATACCTGGGACCTGAGTGACACCTAGGATAGAGTGGTTCATGTTCTTTCCCATTCCATTTCGGTCTGGTGCGGGAATATGAAACACGGTTCAGATGTGGGTTTCTTCTTGAGAACTCTGTGCTACAGATTTCCTGTAGTGCTAGGGCTATTTGGGAAGCCTGCTAAGTCTGGATGACCTTTATTTTGACCTTCAGAATCTGGGGTGAATTAGAGGAGGATCTTTTATGGTTATTGTACACATTGTACCTCCGGGTTAGAAGTGTTTACACTTCTCATAACTAATCCAAGTCTGAGGATCTTTGTTCTATAACATTACATGTGAGGGGGTTGGGTTGTTTACAGGTTTGCAGGAACCCTTGGCCACATCATACCCTGTTACTGTATTGTTTAAGAATACTTCACTTTGGATAGTTCTTGTGATTAACCCTGGACATGTGACTCTTTATTTGAGTCCCCCACCCTGGTTACTGGATTTCTGATCTTCCATCTGAACCTTTGAACATACATGGACCATATGTCAAGACAGATAACTAGATCCAGCTCTTGATCACAAACCCTTGCATATCATTTGCATATGTCATCACTGCATCATTTAACATTTGTTTATTTGTTTTTCAGGGTATCCACCTCATTGTATCTTGGTTTTGATTTTGACCCCTTCTACTACTTAGACCTCTGCTCCAGTTATCTCCATCATCACCTGCATGAGTCTATCAGAGACTTACTTCCAGCTTCTCAGTTTGTGATCTTCAGCAGCATTTGTCTTCAGCTTCTTCAGCAGCACTCATGGCTACTCCCAGGAAGAGCAACATATCTTATCACTTTTTTGAGCCCATATTGACTGGTATCAGGCAGGTCCAGTCACTTATCACCCCTGACCACATCCCACTGTTCAGAGAGCACTATGGGGGTATCTTAGACATGGTCATGGATCTTGATTCTTCTCAGAGAAGCATGATCCACACATGCTTGCAGTTTTATGAACCTCCACTTAGATGCTTCACCTTTCCAGACTTTCAGATAGGGCCTCTGTTGGAAGAGTTTTCTTTGTTGATTGGAGTGCCTATCAGAGGAGGGATCCCCTTCAACCTAGAGATGACTGCTCCCAGAAGTGAAGAGATAGCAAGGGCATTGCACTTGGAGCCTGCCCGTATTGAGCAAAACATGACAACAAAAGCTGGGATTCCTGGTTTACATCTGGACTTCTTGACTTCTCAAGCCATCCTGAAGGCTACAATGGGAGAATGGAGGGCAGTCTGTGCACTCTTAGCCGTCAGCATATATGGGGCTATATTGTTTGCAGATGAGCCTAAATTTGTCAGTAAAAATGCCATCCACTTGTTTCTTCTGAGGAATCACGTGCCTACATTGCTAGGGGATTTTTACTATTCTATCCATAAGAGGAATGAAAAATAAAGGGGAAAGTTAGTCAGATGTTGTGCTCCCTTGTTTTACTCCTGGCTACTCAGACACCTGCCTAAATCAGATGCTTTCTTGAACCCACATCAGCAGAGGAATTGGGCCAAGAGATTCATTTCCTTAACCTCAGATAATATCAGATGGTGCACCCAGAGCACCAAAGGCAAGGAGATTATCACCAGCTGTGGGCATTACCCTAATGTGCCTCTAATAGGAGTAAAAGGTTGCATCAACTACAACCCTTTACTGTTTAAGAGACAATTGGGCTATGCCTTAGTTCACCCTCCCAGAGGACAGGATTTAGCTAAGACCCTATACTGTGAAGTGCAACCTAATTCAGTTGTTGTCAGGAAAGCTGCCTGGACTTGGGAAACATCCAGACAAAGGGGATAGCCATCCTTGGAAGATGTAACAATGTTGCTTCAGCTCAGTACTCAGATTGGTCCCATACTAGAGCTTAAATTACCAGAATGCCTTTCACTTTGGAAGACACACCTGGACCATCTACATTACAGCCTGCAGCAACTGTCAGCCTGGAGGAATTTGAGAAGCTGAAAGAGAGGAATAATCAGCTATCTGAGGCCCTGAAGAAAACTCTTTGGGAAAGAAATGACGGTCGTCTGGACATTGAAAGATTGGAAAGACTCAAGACTGAGCATCTTACCAAGATTGAAAGGACAAATGACTACATAAGGAAATCAAGAGCTGGGGAACAAATATTGAAGAATGCCTGCAAGGAGGCCAAACTTCAGAAAGCTAGGGCTGAGCATTACCTGGAAGAGAGCCAGGCTAGGTGGATCAGGATCACCGAAGCCCGGGCACAAGAAGACCAGAGGACTCAAGCCAAGATTGAGCAGCTGGAAGCCAATGAGAAGAAGCAGCAGGAAGCTTTGTTGGCAGCTCAGAAGGAGATATCAGAATTGAAGCTACGAGCAGGGTTAAAGAGATCAAAAGATCAGGACAGGCATAAAAAGATGACTACTGCCATTGCTACTAGGAACCTCCTCATTAGGACCATTACAGAACACCCAGCGGGTCCAGTGACTGAGGCACTCCTGAAGGAAGTCAGGGAAGATGATTTTGGCTTGGATGTCTGATTCTTTTTGTTTGCATTTCTTTCCTTTTGATGTACTTTTCCTTTTGTTGTACTTTTGACCCACCATGGGCATGTATTGTAAAACAGACTATGTATTTTTCATCATTTGTAATATATTTAGTTTGTTTTCATTGGGCTTCTTTTCTCAACAACATGAAGCATCTTCCTCGAGGTCTGGAAAGGTCAAAACCAAGAACCAAACCGGATACCTTGGAAAACAAATAAGCATACTGCATTGCATACTAACATTTTCTTTGTTTTGTAGGTTTTTGTTTATTATTTGTGTTTCTAACTTTGTTGTGATCTCAAGAAACATTGCTCGTCGCAGAGTGTTCCCTGTCAACCGCACACACCGGTACCCAACACGTAACAACCTTCCAGACATTCAGATGGAGCAGGTATAGCAGGACCTGAATGAGGTCAGAAATAAGATGGTAAATGAAATGGTCGAAGTGAGAAACCAAATGATCCAGTTTATGGCTGTGATGACTGGCTTAGCCCAGAGTCAAGAAAGGTTGAGAGAGCTGGTAGAAAGACAGACACCTGAAGAGCCCCACCTTGGGACAGGAGGAACCAGCAATAATGAACGGGGGCAGCCTCGTATTGACCCACCAGAGTATGGCCCCCATTTGAATCCAGATGTTAACATCCCGAGGAATGCTCAAGGTAATACTGTTGGGGGCAGAATCCTACAAGAGGATCCCCAAGAAGAACAATTTACTGTTATTGGGGCTGGAGATGAGGTATATGATAGAAGACTGGATGAGATTGCTAAAAAGTTAAGATCTTTGGAATCTCATAATTCTTTGGGCTTTGACGTAATGGATATGGGGCTGGTAGATGGGGTGAGGATTCCCCACAAATTCAAACCCCCATGCTTTGAGAAATATAATGGTACCTCATGCCCGCGTACTCATCTGCAATCCTTTTTAGGAAGACTCAAGGCTTATACCATGGATGAGAAGTTATGGATGTTCTATTTTGAGGACAGCCTAACTGGAGCTTCAAGGGAATGGTATTCGCATCTGACAAGGGCCACTATAAGATGTTGGAAAGACTTGGCCAAAGCCTTCATCCGGAAATACCAGTACAACCTAGACATGGCCCCCAATAGAACTCGTCTAATGGGCATGTCTCAGTCTTCAAGGGAGAGCTTTCGGGATTATGCTCAGATGTGGAGACAGCTTGCTGCTGCTGTCCAGCCACCCATGTCAGAAAGAGAGATGGCTGACATGTTTATGAACACCTTGCAGGGAACTTATATTGATAGACTTGCTGCTTTCTCCTCTACCAGTTTTGCTGATGTAGTTATAGCTGGTAAGAGAATTGAGAGTCTTTTGAAGATGGGAAAAATCTCTGACAATGGTGCAAGTTCCTCCAGCAACCCCAGAAAACCTTTTGCAGGACCCCGAAGGGCGGGTGAAACAAATGCTATCCATGCAAGCAGGGGCAAACCCCAATATTCTCACAGATTAGTAGCAACTGTTACCATCCCGGCTCCGGTTCCACAATAACCATCATATCCTCCACAACACCAACAATATCACTATCAGCAACAATCTCATTTTCCGCAGCAAAGAACGTACAACAACAATAGCAACCAACAACAGCGCCCCTTTCAACAGAGGCCATCTCAAGCAAATAGGGTGATTGACCCCATCCCTATGCCTTATGTTGCTTTATTGCCACAACTCCTGAAGCTTAACCTGGTTGAGTTAAGGACGTTGGCACCACCAGATCCCCTCAATCTCCCGAAGAATTATGAGTCTAATGCCAGGTGTGCCTTTCACTCCAACGCACCTGGACACAATACTGAGAAGTGTAGAGCCTTACAAATGAAGGTTCAAGATCTGGTCGACTCCAAAGCTCTCAATTTCACACCTCCCCCGAATGTTAACAGAAATCCTATGCCTAATCATGGTGGGCCCAAGATTAATGCCATAGAAGAAGACCAACCATCAGTACTAATTGATAATGTTGCACAGATTCAAACACCATTGGCTGAAGTCAAAGTTCAACTTTTAAGATGCCAAGTGTTCCCGGGCTGTGAAGCCTGCTGTGAGTTGTGCAAGGTTGCTATTAATGGTTGTGAATGGCTAAGGCTTGGTATAGATGGCCTCATCAGAGATGGAATCTTGCAAATTACCACAACTCTTCCTTCAACAGCAATGGATTCTCCTTCATCATCAGCAATCCTTTCTTCAGCAACAACAAATTCTCCTACAACTGCAACAACTATCATTCCCACTGATTCATCCACAATTCCAACAATCTCTCCATCCATTATTTCAACAGATCAAAGTTCAGCAACATTCACTTCTACAACATCAGCACCCATTTTATCAACGGAATCATCTACAACGCCAGCAAACATTAATGAAGATGTCTCAACCGTCACGGTCTATTATGACCCAGCAAATGTTCATCCCAACAACAATTTCCAGCAACAAACTGCAACACCTCCTGTCAGATCTCCAGTCACGATCTACTACGATCCGCACACCATCACAGTTCCTTCCGCTGCGGCAATCAGTCTGGTCACCATTACGGTACCTGGGCCTGCCCCTTATGAAAGCAGTAATGCCATACCTTGGCACTACGGCTCTGATCTCTACTGCGACGGAAAGAAGATCACTCTAGATTCAGCTACCTTTTAACCACAAGTTGACAATGTTGGGGGAGGCGGAGGCTTCACCAGAAGCGGACGCCTTTTTGCCTCACAAACACCAAGGCCCAATGCTGAAGCAGAAGCTGCTGCTAAGGCAAAAGGGAAGAATATGGTATCTGAAGAGTCAACTGTTAAAGAGAATCCGAAGACGTCTTTTGAGCACGAGGTAGACGAGTTCATGAGGATAATAAAGAAGAGTGATTACAAGGTGGAGGACCAGCTTCACCAAACCCCCTCCAAAATCTTTATATTATCATTACTAATGTGTTCCGAAGCCCACAGGAATGCATTGTTGAAGGTCCTGCACGCAGCATACGTGCCAGAAGAGATTACTATTAATCAGTTAGAAACTGTGGTTGAAAATGTCAATACCAGTCATAGACTGGGCTTTACAAATGCTGATTTAACAACGGAGGGGCGCAACCATAACAAGGCCTTGCACATCACCTTGGAATGCAAAGGTGATGTCCTTTCTCATGTGCTGGTGGACACTGGGTCTTCACTCAATGTTCTCCCAAAGAAAGCCCTGGTGAAGTTGGATTATGATGGCTTGGAATTGCGCCCAAGTAATTTGGTGGTGAGAGCATTTGATGGCTCTAAGAGATCGGTGCTTGGAGAGATCGATCTACCTGTGTTGATTGGCCCGCAGACCTTTAAAATTACCTTCTTCGTGATGGACATACAGTCGGCCTACAGCCGTCCGTTGGGTAGACCCTGGATTCACGCCGCTGGTGCTGTTACGTCTACCCTTCACCAGAAGTTAAAATTCGAGTGGGAGGGCCAAATCATCACCATCTGTGGGGAGGAGGATATTTTTGTTAGCCAGCTGGCTACGTACAAGTACATAGAAATGGATGGGGAGATCCATGAGACCACGAGTCAAGGGTTTGAGGCCCTTAACATCAATGAAGCATCTGCTGTGTCTGGAACTTCCATCACTTCATATCAACAGGCCCGGAAGGTTGTTGAGGAGGGTACCGCTCAAGGCTGGGGTAAGCTGCTGCCAGTTGAAAAGAAAGAAGACAGATTCGGGTTGGGTTACAGACCAACTCGACAAGATCAACCAGAGGCTGCAATGGAGCCCAAATTTGTCAGCGGGGGGATGTTAACCCCGAATGCTATGAACAGTTTGGAAGACGAGGAAGAAGACGAACGCAACCTGGAGAATTGGATACGTCCAAGGATCCCGGGGAACCAAGTCTCAAACTAGTCTTCCCAGAAAATTATAAGAGTTACTCCTGCAGAGTAATTATTATTTCCTATCTTTAAGCATGCATCAAGTCCTGCATCTTGCCCAAGATGTCAGGACTCATTTTGTAATCGGGTCATCTTGTATTTTGTGCAAACGATCAATTAATGAATATCAGGACATCTTTTGCAAATGAGTCTTTTCTTTTTTTCCCGCTCACTATTTTTCATTTTTCATTTTTTGTACAAAAATAAAATGGCGATGATTTTCAAAATAATAACTTCATTTTCACTTTTTCTAAGCAAGATAAAATTGATAACTAAAATGAACCAATCTAAACCCTTGCAGAGAGTGCCCTCTAGACTGCACCGACAACGACACTGCTATGGCTTCGTATGACTTTGACAATCCAATTAATCAAGCCGATGAAGGGGTTGAAGAAGATTATGAGCTATCCGAAGAACTAGCCAGGTTGTTAAGGCAAGAGGAAAAGGTTATCACTCCTCATCAGGAGGAAGTTGAGACGGTTAATCTCGGTACCGAAGAAGATTTGAAAGAAGTGAAGATCGGGTCCCGTCTGCAGGATTCAGTGAAACGACAACTTATTGACATGCTGCGGGAGTATGTGGATGTTTTTGCTTGGTCTTACCAAGACATGCCAGGTCTGGATACCGACATTGTTATGCACAAGCTGCCTTTGAAGGAAGACTTTCCTCCAGTAAAACAGAAGTTGCGGTGTACTCGTCCGGATATGGCCATGAAGATAAAAGAAGAGGTACAAACACAATGGGATGTCGGTTTCCTTGCTGTGACTAGTTATCCGCCGTGGGTTGCTAACATTGTACCTGTGCCTAAAAAGGATGGCAAAGTGAGGATGTGTGTGGACTACCGGGATCTGAACAGAGCTAGCCCGAAAGATGACTTCCCATTACCTCACATTGATGTATTGGTTGACAATACGGCTTAGTTCTAGGTGTTCTCCTTCATGGATGGATTTTCAGGATATAATCAGATCAAGATGTCACCTGAAGACATGGAGAAGACAACTTTCATCACACCCTGGGGCACATTCTGTTATAAGGTAATGCCATTCGGACTGAAGAATGCGGGTGCCACCTATCAACGAGCTATGGTAACATTATTCCATGACATGATCCACAAAGAAATCGAATGTTATGTGGATGACATGATTGCCAAGTCCCTTACTGAAGAAGATCACCTGGTGAATTTGTTGAAGCTATTCAAATGTCTGAGGAAGTACCAGCTGAAGTTAAACCCCAATAAATGCACATTTGGGGTGCGATCCGGTAAGATGCTGGGATTTATTGTAAGTGAAAAGGGGATTGAAGTTGACCCTGACAAAGTCAAAGCCATTCAAGAGATGCCTGCACCAAAAACTAAAAAAGAGGTTCGGGGGTTTCTAGGTAGATTGAACTACATTTCAAGGTTCATATCTCACCTTACAGCAACCTGTGAGCCTTTGTTCAAGTTGTTAAGAAAAGAACAAACTGTCAGGTGGAATGAAGACTGCCAAAGGGCTTTTGACAAAATCAAGGAATACTTACAAGAACCTCCAATTCTTATGCCTCCAGTTGAAGGAAGACCTCTAATAATGTACTTGACAGTATTAGAAGAGTCAATGGGGTGTGTGATGGGCCAGCATGACGAGTCTGGTCGAAAAGAGTATGCAATATACTACCTAAGCAAAAAGTTTACCGACTGTGAACAACGTTATTCACTGCTCGAGAAAACTTGTTGTGCTTTAGCGTGGGCTGCTCGCCGACTAAGGCAGTATATGTTGACCCACACTACCTTATTGATCTCAAAGATGGACCCAGTCAAGTACATATTTGAGAAGTCAGCACTTACCGGACGGGTTGCAAGATGGCAAATGATTCTCACAGAATATGACATTCAGTACACATCTCAGAAAGCCATCAAGGGTAGTGTACTATCTGATTATCTAGCTGAGCAATCCATTGATGATTACCAGCCTATGAGATTTGACTTCCCTGATGAAGACATCATGTTCATAAAAGCAAAAGATCATGAAGAGGCTATTCACACTGAAGGGCCTGACCTAGAAGAAGAATGGACAATGATGTTTGATGGGGCTGTTAATATGAATGGTCGTGGTGTTGCTGCAGTACTCACTACACCTAAAGGAGTTCACATGCCTTTCTCGGCAAAGCTCACTTTTAACTGCACTAACAACGAAGCTGAATACGAAGCTTGCATCATGGGTATTGAGGAAGCCATTGACCTCAGGATCAAGACTTTAACTGTATTCGGTGATTCAGCTCTGGTAATCAATCAAACCAACGGCAAATGGAACACTCACCAGGAGCATCTGATTCCATACCGGGATTATACGAGGAGATTACTGACATTCTTCACAACAGTCAAACATGAGTATATCCCTCGAGATGAAAATCAGTTTGCAGATGCTCTGGCTACCATTTCATCCATGATCAAAGTTCAAGCTGCCAACTTTGTACCTCGGATTTCAGTATCCAGACTTGACAGACCAGCATACACATTCTCAATAGACATTGCTAAAGATGATAAGCCTTGGTTCTATGACATCAAATGCTTCTTGGAGGATCAAACATACCCACCTGGGGCATCGTCCAATGATAAGAAGACATTAAGAAGGCTGGCTGGTAGTTTCTTCCTGAATGCTGATGGTTCCTTGTACAAAAGAAACTTTGATATGGTACTCCTCAGGTGTGTTGATAAGACAGAGGCAAAATTGCTGATGCACGAGGTGCATGAAGGGTCTTTTGGTACCCATGCTGGAGGGCATGCAATGGCTAAAAAGTTGTTAAGATCAGGCTACTACTGGATCACAATGGATGCAAACTGTTGTGCTTATGCCAGAAAGTGCCACAAATGCTAGATTTATGCAGACAAGGTGCATGTGCCTCCAAATCCTTTGAATATAATGTCTTCACCTTGGCCCTTTGCCATTTGGGGCATTGACATGATTGGAAAGATTGAGCCGACTGCTTCAAATGGCCACAGATTCATCCCGGTAGCCATTGACTATTTTACCAAGTGGGTTGAAGCAGCTTCGTATGCAAATGTCACCAGGCAGGTGGTAGCCCGATTCCTGAAGAGAGACATCATCTGTCGGTATGGAGTGCCCGAGCGAATCATTACTGATAATGGTTCCAATTTGAATAATAAAATGATGGCAGAACTGTGCCGGGACTTCAAGATCCAACACCACAATTCTTCTCCTTACAGGCCAAAGATGAATGGCGCTGTAGAGGCAGCTAACAAGAATATCAAGAAGATTGTGCAAAAGATGGTGGTCACCTACAAAGACTAGCATGAGATGCTACCATTTTCCTTGCATGGGTACCGTACCTCAATCAGAACATCCACTGGGGCAACACCATATCAACTTGTGTATGGTATGGAGGCAGTCCTACATGTTGAAGTTGAGTTACCCTCGTTACGGGTACTGATGGATGTCAAGCTGAATGAAGCAGAGTGGGTCCGATCCCGTTACAATCATCTGAATCTGATCGAAGAAAAGAGATTAGCTGCAATCTGTCATGGGCAGCTGTACCAGAAAAGAATGAAGAAAGCCTTCGATCAGAAAGTCAGGCTTCGGGAATACCAAGTGGGAGACCTTGTGCTGAAAAGACTCCTCACTCCTCATACAGACCACAGGGGCAAATGGACTCCAAATTATGATGGTCCGTTCATAGTAAAGAAAGTTTTCTCGGGTGGAGCACTGATGCTCACTACTATGGATGGTGAAGACTTCCTGTCCCCTGTGAATTCAGATGCAGTTAAAAAATACTTCGCGTAAAATGACCCGCTGGACATAAAAACAGAATGTAAGTCCAAGAAAAAATAGGGCATCCCGGCGAGTCAAAAACAGAATAAAGACTCGGGCAAAAATAAGAGAAAATAAGGAAAAAATGTGTACACCCGCTGAGTTGAAAAGCCGCATTGGACAGCTCAGGCAAAAATGGGTATCCCGGTGGATTGAAAACCCGAAAGGGCGATCCACGCAAAATAAGGGAATAAGCGAACAACTACATTCTGAATTCGTCTGTATCATTTACAACACGACAAGCTTCGAAAGGTCTGAGCATCGGTCAAAATCAGCCTTCTTCAGATAGCAGGATGAGAAGAGCGTTAAAAGTCATACGAGTCATAACGAAAGGGAAGCTCACTAAAGCGTCATTAACATTTCCAGCACCTTTTGTTTCCCAATTTTGTAACAATCTCCTCATGTCAAGGGATCTGTTTCTTTAACTGTATTTGCCATTTCAGGGCACCCAAATTAATAAAATCAGATTTTCAGTCACACTTCGTCTTGTACATTTTTATTTCATTTGCAAAAATGTCTGATATCCTTGATATAATGGTTGCATAAATACAGATGCACTTTTTCTAATCACATGCTTACAGGAAATATATTACTCACTCCCGGGAGTGTCTAAACTCCTATGATGGAATCCAGTAAGGGATACCTCGGGGTACTTGTGCGTTTCTTTGTCATAACAGGATTGCAGGTATTCAACGCGCAACATGGGGCATGAAAGGTTTCCCCCAGCCAAGCTGCCAAATCATTATTTCCTCAGCATCTTCCAGACAGCACCAGAGATGTTTTCTCCCCATCAGAGTTGCTAGGCATCACTCCTCCATCGCATTTTCTTCAGAGCAGTGCCAGAAAATGCTCATTTCCCCAGCTGAGTTGTTAAGTCTCCTCATCCTCAGCAGGATCCCCACAGAAATCTCCAGGAAGATCGTTCAGTAATCTTTTCTTCCCCATCCGAGTGCTAGACAAGGAACCATCTCCCCACAGAGCTCCAGCCTCTCCAAGAGGAACAATGTAAGAATTTTCCGCACAACAGAGTGACGAAAGCTTCCACATCCCCAGCTGGGCTCCTCACTACCAAGATAGGTCTATTAGTGACTTATTTCCCCAAGTAGAGCCATATATCAAGATCTACCAATGATCTCATCCCCAACTGGGATATTCTTTCAAGCAGATCAGACGGAGATCTCCACAGCAGCGGGATCCGGATCCCGGATCGGTATCTTTTGCATAATCATAGCATTCACATCATAGATCACCCAGAGCGTAGCATTCCGTCTAATACGGAGCATTACGGCAAAAATCAAACATATTGCATAATCACAAGTCGGGTTTTTGAATCAGTCACCTGTAAATAAATACCAACATTCCATCAGCAATGTATATAGAGACTCATAGTCCCAGCAGAAAGCCAAAGCGTCCCCTTTGCACTCACAAATACATATTAATATACTCTTTTCGACACCCGTTCGTGTCATATCATTCCCCTGCAGATATAAACTACAAACAAATATATCTATATACACACCGTTGACACCCGTCTGTGTCACCACTCCCCAGCATGGTTGCCTAAACACTCATTGTAAACCAAATGCTCCTTCATAATACACTCTCATTGACGCCCGTCCGTGTCATCCTATCCCCACAGATCGTCAGAATATCTTTCACACTTATAAGTTCATAACTTATACATTTTCTCTTTGACACTCGTACGTGTCACTTTCCCCAGCAAGTTGAACACTCGTTTGTGTCTCACTCATGCTTATCCTTACTCATACAGATACTCGTCCGTATCTTGTATACACCACTTGTTTCTCCTCAGATTCAACACTCGTCCGTGTTCTTTGTTAACCTGTTGGTACTCGTCCGTATCATCATCTCTGAACATGCGTCAGCGTTTGTTTCTACCAATACTCGTCCGTATCATAGTCTTAAGGATGCTCGTCCGCATCTTTAATCTATACACAGTGTCAAACACTTATACCTTTTATCTCTTGGATGTAAACACTCGTCCGTGTTTACCTTTCCCCAACAAATCCCAGCAAAATTTCTTTTCTATCTGACATTCGTCCTATGTCATGATACTTTCGGCAGCCGTACCCTTCCAGGTGATCGTCCTTCACCTTTGGATGACCGTCCCTCATCCCTTCCTCGGTGGAGTCTCCATTATTGGAACCCCTTTGTTGCCTGACGTTCGTCCTATGTCATGATATTTTAGCAACCGTCCCCTGCTAGATGATCGTCCTTCACCTTCTTGATGATCGTCCTTCATCATTTTATCCGATGACCTTCCCCATCGTTGATCTTTGTTATCTGACATACTTCCTATGTCGTGATACTTTCGGCAACCGTACCTTGCCAGGTGATCGTCCTTCGCCTTTGGATGACCGTCCCTCATCCTTATCCCCAACAGAGCAGCCGTCCCCTGCTAGGTGATCGTACTACACCTTTGATGACCGTACCTCATCATTTGTGCTTCGCAAACCTGATGGCCATCCCCATCATTGCTTTACCTTTAATCCCCAGAGAACTTAGTTTCCTTACTTGATGGCCGTCCCCATCTTGATCTCTTTATTTTCCCAGCATGTCGGTCGTCCCCATCATTGCTTTACCCCCAGCAGTCGTCCTCTGATCGATGGTCGTCCTCCATCGCTCGCACTTCATAATCATACTATACTTCCTTTTACAATCTATATCCCTTTTCTTCTTCACACCCAGTGAGTGCAAATTTTGGACTGTCTTTGGTATTCAACCACAAGTTATCTTGTTTGCCTGTTAAGTCGTTGCTTACATCCTGCACAGCTAACTCATGCTTGAATAGGGGCAACTGTAAACACCCTAAATTTGCTCTCACTAAGTTCACACCATGGCTTGTGATCTTTTCATTTGCATAAGTTCAATCATATCATATCATTTTGCATTTTTGCTTCACTGCATTAGTTCAAAGTCATCTGCATCTAGGGGTTTGTGATCTGAGCAATCCAAGATCCATCTAAGCCACTCTAAAGGTCTTCAATCATCTCAATAGGGTCCATGTAGGTTCAATCCTCATATTACATCCTCCCAAGATCAAGGAAGTCAGACAATCACAAGAACTGGCAAGGCATGGAAGCAGAGCCAGGGTTTAGCTGCATAGATGACCTGAAATTAGGGTTTTGGTTTCAGAGGCCATAACTCCAAATTTTTTGGTCATTATTGTTTCTATTGGTCTCAATATGTTATAAGGATCATGTGTACCAAGTTTGATGAAGAAATTCATTGTGGAAGTCATCTGATCATTGGGTAACTTCTTGAGCAAGTCAGAGCAAAATTAGGGCATCTGAGGCCCCCCAACATGGAACCAAAGTGAATTTTTCATCAAGTTAAAGTTATATGGTCTTTATTTGATCATTTAAGTGCTTTGAAGTTCACAAATTTGAAGAAAAGTGGGCTAAACCAAAAGTTGCCAAAAATGGAAATGACTTGTAATGTAAACTTTCCATTTTGGGAAAGTTTTTCAACCTCCTCTTTCTTAACCAAAAATGCTTCAAATGAAAAATTGTTGGTCATGAAAGTTTTAGATTGGATCATTCCCTTTTCAAAAAGTACAAGAACAAGATCTAATTCATTTTTGAACTCAAGTTATGGCTTTCCAAAGTTGGCAAAAATCACATAATTTCATGTTTCATGCCAAAGAGGCATTTTTGCAAAACCTCATGCCAAGCCATTTTGTGACTTCAAATTGACTTTTAATCATCATACAAACATAACACATTGCCTAAAACTCAGAATTGGCCCAAGAATTTCCAAATTTCATGACTTGCACATAAAGAAATCTCAAAAGGGCCAAAGGTTCACAAATTTGCAAAACCTCCCATAACCTTTCACAAACTTGTTGATTTGCCTCAAAGTGATTTCCATGGACATCCTCAATCCCAGTTGCACCAGACACCCCTTTGTCCTTGGCCTGAACCAGCCCATACCTCAAAGTACAACTTTGTTGACTTTTTTGCAAGAAGGCCATACCAATCAGCATAGCCCACACCAACTCCACAGACCTATCACAGCTTGATATGTGGACAAAATGAAACTCAAAACACTTAAGAAGCAAGCCTAAAACCACAACATTGCCATAGTTCACAAAAACTCCCCCTCTTGCATTTTCTATCGAATCTCACAACTCAGCCAAACCATTCTCAAAACTTCTTCCACCATTCATCTCCAAATTCATCACTGAACATTTCCCACCCTTCACTTTGCCCTGAAAGTCACCATACACAAAATACAATTTTTCCCTCCCCTAAACTGAACTTCACTGAACTTTGAAAAGAGGTTGCATACACTTCAGCAAAGCATCAAAGAAGCTCAAGGGAGGTTAGAAGAAGTCATTTGCATCAAGAAGAAGGCCCAGGCAGCTCCATTGGTAAAGCTTCATCTCAGGTATCTTCTTGAAACTTTTTTCCAGAAATCTTTTCTTTAGTTATGAGATGATTAAGCATGCTCCCCTGAATACACTGAGCTTTGTATTTTTGAAAATGGTTGAGAAATGAGGTTGTATGGTTGTTCTGAAATTTCTGCCATTTTTAAACTTTGAATCGAATCTTGTTTATGAGTGAAAAGAAATTAAGTTTGAGGGTGGGGTTGATCTTAGGAAGGTGAGAGGAATCAATCTGGAGCTTTAGAGCTCCAGAAATGGCCTAGGGAGTGTTTTGGGAAATTTTCAGGGGAGGTGTGGCCGGAGAAGATGACCGGAGGTCATTTCCGGCCACCTGAAAGTAATTAAAATTAATTAGGGTTAGGGTTCCAGGTTTGAACGTGGGCCATTGGATCAGTCTCTCCCGCGCGTGTTGTGTGGTCCAGATTGAATCATTAGTTTTAATTTTAGGATTAATAATTAATTAAATCAGTTTAATGAAGTTTGAATTTGGGCCGTTCAGATGCGCGCCCAGTCAGATATTTTAAACCCAGATTTCATCCTGGCTCTCCATTCTGCATACTTTCCTTAAATTAATTTTTATTTCATTTATTCTAATTTATTTTGCACGAATTTTTAAAAATAGTAAAAATAGTCAAACAATTCTGAAATTGTTTATCAAACATTTTATTAATTTTCAGAACCCAAAAATATATTTATTTTTATTTTTTGCATTAAAAAAATATTCTTAAATCATTTAAATGTTATTTTTAATTAGTTAATTGATTTTAATTAATTAAAAATACATTTAAGTATTTAAAAATCACAAAAAAATTCAGAGAACATCTTTGAACATTTAGAAGCATTTACAAACTCACCACACAAATTTCTTTTTGGTTTTGATCATACTTTGACATTTTTTTCATTGAATTAGGGTTCTTAAATTGTTCATTTTATAACCCTAACTTCAAAAATTCATAACTTTTAAACCAAATTGAGTTTGTGAATGATTCTTTTTGCATTGTTTTAGGCATGTCATCTAGTTTCTAAAAACATTTATCTTTCATTTTCAATTTGTTTGGCATTTTATCTTGAGAATCACCCTTAAAACCTTAGAAACTTAGGAAATTCATAACTTCCTTTAGGTTTAGCTTCTGACCTCCCCCTTTGGATGGTAAACTAGTATAGGTTTAGGGTTCCTTTGAGTTCATTTTCAATTTTTTATCCTGTCATTTGTTTCTGTTTTTTGAGTTTTGCATCTCACATGTTCATATAACCCTAATTTTGCATCTTCACTTGCATTCATCTTGCATATGCTTGCATACATGAACTTGCCATGACATTTTATGCATCCACATGACATATAAGATATCCTAGGACACATTAGAACCATGTTTGATCATTTCATCATCCATTTTCCATGTTATGCATTCATTTCATTTCATGTGCATTCATGAACTTTCATGCCTCTTATATGCTTCATTTGCATCTTAATCACTTGTATGATCATTCATATCTCATGGCATACATTTTCATCATCTCTTTGCATTATTAGCATCATGAACTTGCTTCTGGTTTTGGTTTGCTTCTTTGCATACATTCCATTTCCATTTCATTTCAGTTCCTTTTGCTAACTTTTCAGGTGGTAAGTCTTTGAGAAGTGAATTTGCCTTCACTTCTCACAATCTCTTCTCATCTCTCTTATGCATCATTGCTGCATTTTATCTTTGTATTAGAGTGAGCTTGCTCATTCATGTTCCCTCCTCACTTTCTTTCTTCAAGTAACTTATCTTCTTAAGTGAAGTAAGGTGACTTTCTTCTTCTGCTTCTCTTCCTTCCATCTTTGTTTCTTCCTTGGTGGCTCTTCCTGAAGATCTCTTACAAGCCCCATAAACCCTAGGAATACCCAAGCATGATCACAATTAGGGTTTGATTAGTCCCCCCATTAGTTTTACCTTTGTGTCATCTTTGTGTCTTCTCTTCTCACCTCATAATCAAGGATTAAACCCTTAAGGTTTTAAGGCTTTGTGATTAAGGTTATGCCTGCATCCTTCTCTTAGGATGGAGTGTATAACTTTAATCCTAAGTGTTAAAACCTTAATATGTTAAAACCTTTAATCAATCCATCTAATAATCACTAAGACATCAAGCTTGTAACTTGGGCCTTGCATTAGGGTTCTAATTCTTCCTTAATTGGTTAAGAAGGACTAACCCTAGTGTTAATGGACAAGTCCCCCTCAAGTTGTCTTACAAACCATAAAACTCACTTCTTAATCTTACCATCAGTTAAAATCCACTCTAATAAAGGCTTTGTTTTGTCATGAGGTTGATCCCTAATCATTGATTAAGTTGAGGAGCCTTTCTCAGCTTAAATGTTCTCATCTATTATCCTTCTATTAGGATGGTGTAATGGGTCCATTAAATCTTTGATTATGGCTTAAACTCATTACTTAACACTAAACAAAAACTCGAAAAACATCTAAATAATTGCAAGTAGGTTAATGATCTTAATCCTACATTATGGTGATTAAGTGTGAGGTGTTTACCTCACACTTAAGGTATTCTCATTACCCCTAACCAGAGGGAGGATGTGATGAGTTTACTAACCCTTGGTTTAGGCTTAAGTTCATTTTCTTATGACAAACACAAAAAGCAATAAAAGATTGAAAACATCAAAAACAAACAATAATCGTCTCCTCCGGGATTGTTTTCTCATCATCTTCACTCATAAACGAGAACTTGCTTCTTCCGTCTATTGCAAGATAGTTTGCACCTGAGCCAGACATGTCATAAACTTGAGCATAGACAAACAAGTAGTTCATCAGTCAATTTATCTTTCAGTCTCTTTGAGTCGAACTACGGTGTTCTAACTTCCTCATTGCACGAGAGGATACGTAGGCATAACTTAACAGTTATCGAACAAAAGTCTCTGTATATTCCCCCATTTTCCAGCTTTATTCTTTAAGCCTCATTGTCTTGAGCTTTGCACTCTTCCTTGACACTGACACTTCTCTTATTCACTTCACATTTCTTTTGCACTGACACTTGCATTCTTTTCCAGCTTTTGCACACAAAATAGCACAGACACTTACCCCTTTTAAACATAAACTTTTAAGCGTGGATCCCGTCGAGTACGACGGACAATCTGGGTGCTAATACCTTCCCAGTTTGTAACCAACCCCCTTTCTCAGTTTCTCTGGTTCGCAACCGTCTTGTCCATATCTTTCCAGGTTTATGCAGCATTACCTTTCCTTCGGGATAAAAATGCCTAGCTGGCGACTCATTTCAGTTCACCCTTGTGTTCTCTCTTTTGCCGACCGTTCGTGTCTATACCCCTTCTGACCAGGTGTCATTTGGTGGGAGCGATAGTTGATAATCATCGATTGGCTGCTGAGCCGAGTATTCTGACAATACACTTCCTTTGATTGCCTTTTGCGAAGTGTAATGTATATCATACTCTATTAATATCATCTGCCACCAGGCTACTCTTCCTGTCAGAGCTGGCTTTTCAAAAATGTATTTCACATGATCCATCTTGGAAATTAAGAGAGTAGTGTGAGTCAGCATGTAATGTCTTAGTCGGCGAGCAGCCCATGCCAAAGCGCAACAAGTTTTCTCCAGTAGTGAGTAGCGCATCTGACAATCGGTAAAAATTTTGCTAAGGTAATAAATGGCGTGCTCTTTTCGACCAGACTCATCCTGCTGACCCAACACACATCCAATTGATCCTTCAAGCATGGTAAGATACATAATCAAAGGTCTCCCTGGCACTGGAGGCATAAGAATTGGAGGTTCTAGCAGGTATTCTTTGATTCGGTGAAAGGCTTGCTGGCAGTCTTCGTTCCATTTAATGGCCTGATTTTGCCGCAGAAGCTTAAAGATGGGCTCACACATGGCCGTTAGATGAGAGATAAACCGTGCAATGTAGTTTAGTCTCCCTAAGAAACCACGTACTTGCTTTTCAGTCTTCGGCTCAGGCATCTCTTGGATAGCTTTCACTTTAGCTAGATCAACCTCAATTCCTCGCTCACTAACAATGAAGCCGAGTAGCTTGCCAGAACGGATCCCGAAGGTACACTTATTCGGATTCAACCTCATTCTGAACTTCCGAAGTCTGTCAAACAACTTTGCTAGATTAACCAAGTGCTCTTCCTCTGTTTGGGATTTTGCTATCATATCATCAACATAAACCTCAATTTCATGATGAATCATGTCGTGAAATAGCGTCACCATCGCTCGTTGATAAGTGGCTCCAGCATTCTTCAAACCAAATGGCATGACCTTGTAACAGAAGGTGCCCCAAGGCGTGATGAAGGTTGTCTTTTCCATGTCATCGGGAGACATCTTAATCTGGTTATAACCGGAAAATCCGTCCATGAAGGAGAACACGGAAAACTGAGTAGTATTATCGACAAGCACATCTATGTGAGGTAGAGGGAAGTCATCTTTGGGGCTAGCCCTATTCAAATCCCTGTAGTCTACACACATCCTGACTTTACCGTCTTTCTTAGGAACCGGCACAATGTTGGCAACCCATGGAGGGTAACTGGTCATGGCCAAGAAGCCAGCATCAAACTGTTTTTGTACTTCTTCTTTTATTTTAATTTCCATATCAGGACGTGTGCGCCTCAACTTCTGCTTCACTGGAGGGCAGTCTTCTCTGAGAGGCAACTTGTGTACCACAATGTCAGTGTCTAAATCAGGCATATCTTAGTAGGACCATGCGAAGACATCAACATAATCTCGAAGCATATCAATCAAACGAGTCTTGAAAGATTCTTCTAATGCGGCCCCGATCTTGACTTCTTTCTTGTCTTCTTCAATACCCAGGTTTATTACTTCGACGACTTCTTCGTGCGGCTGAATCATCTTCTCCTCCTATTTAAGCAGTCTGGCCAATTCTTCAGGTAGTTCGCAATCCTTTTCACCTTCCTCATCGGCTTTATAAATTGGATTGTCGAAGTCATACTCAGCCATAACAGGGTCGTCATTTATAAGATCTGGTGACGAGCACCTGCATGAATGGTGATTCATGCAAGGCTTTAGCAAAAACTTGAGAAAATGAGAAACATTGCCATTTTAAAACTTTTCTTTCTTTTTGAAAAACAAAAGCAAAAATGAAAGACAAAGAACAACATGAATGAATGTGAAACGTCAGCTTTTATTATGATTGTGTTAAGAACAAACGAACCCTTACAAAGAGCTACTATGCCCCGGGAAAGACATAGTGCTTTAATACAGGAAAAACAGAAACAAAAAATTATTACTCTTCGAAAGAGGTGACTGAAATAAGCCTTTCTGATGTCCAATTGCTAAGCTGAGTCCCTGGAACGACAAGCTTGATCCACTCATCTAGGTCACAGTCACTATCAACTGTGTCATCCTGCACGACACTGATGTTTCCATAATCGACCACTCCCGCACTCGTGAAAGTAATCAAGCTTGGACAACCTTTAGCACTTGGTCCAGACGATGACTTCCCAGGATGGTAACCAATCCCGAACATATCTTTCTTTTCTGGCACTTCTATTGGACTGCCCCAGCCTTCTCGTATCCCATATTCTACCAACTGAAGCGCTTGCTTATAAGAGGCCACAAAAACCCCCTTCTTCGGTTCTTTAGGAGAAGCTGCCACTGCAGATGTTTGTTCAGTCTTCAAGGGCTCAAAAGCCTGACATGGAGTTTCGACTATTTCGCCATCCATCTCCACATACTTGAATGAAGCCAGATGACTAACAAAAATGTCTTCTTCCCCACTAACAGTTACAATTTGACCCTCCCAGACGAACTTTAGCTTTTGATGGAGTGTGGACGATACTGCTCCCGCTGAATGTATCCAAGGTCTTCCGAGCAAGCAACTGTATGTAGGCTGTATATCCATTACGTAGAACGTGGTATTGAAGATCTGTGGACCTACTTTAATGGGTAACTTCACCTCCCCGAACACCGATCTCCTCGACCCATCAAATGCTCGAACTACCAGGTCGTTGGGCTTTAAAACTACTCCATCATAATCCAACTTCATCAGTGCTTTCTTGGGCAAGACATTCAACGACAATCCAGTATCTACCAACACGTGAGAGAGAATTGCACCTTTACACTCTAAAGAGATATGCAGTGCCCGGTTATGAGCATGCCCATCAGAAGTCAGATCCAAGTCTGTGAAACCCAATCCGTGACTGGCATTGACACTGGATACCACCGCTTCCAACTGATTTACTGAAATATCCTGAGGCACGTACGCCTTGTTCAGAATATTTAGGAGAGCCTTCCTGTGGGAATCAGAACAAATGAGCAAGGACAAGATGGAAATCTTCGACGGAGTCTGCTGCAGATGGTCCACAATCTTGTAATCGCTCTTTTTGATAATCCTCAGAAATTCTTCAGCTTCTTTATCAAAGGTAAGGTCTGGATCAGTTGCTGGTGCAGGATCGTTGACAACCACTGGCTGTTTCCCTCTCTCTCTAGCCTGGGCTTCTGCGGTGTCTCTGGGTGGTATCACACTATTTCTTAGTGTTTCTGGCGCAAATAATCTCCCACTTCTAGTAAAGCCCCCTACTCCAACATTTTCTACTTGAGCTGGGTTTGTACTAGACGTGGCCAACTCTTGCTTCTGGCCGTTACAATATACTTCACAACCATAATTCCAAGGAATAGCTCTATCGCTCTGATACATTACCGGTCCTGCAGTGGTGATGGTTATCGGTGCCGCTCTGGCCCATGAAGGAACTTGAAATGGATTGTAGAAGATAGTTATTGTGGAGACTTCGCTTTCTTTTACAATCTTGTCAAACTGCAACATTCCCTCATCAATCATACTCTGGATCCCCTCTTTCAACTGCTCACACCCATTTTTAGCTTTAGCACATCCTGGACAATCTTCTTCACACCTAGGAAAGATACCTTTCTTTGATAAGCAAACTAACAACATTCAACGGAATCTGCAGGTCGTTGGCATGACACACCAAGTTTAGATTCTCCCCTTCATCGACTGCCACGACTGTACCCCCGTGAGAAGGCATAGGGTTCTGTATTACATTAGGAGTAGGAGCGAAGTTAATTGCTTTGGAATCTACTAGGTCTTGGACTACATACTTCAAGGCCCTGCAGTTTTCCGTGGTATGTCCGGGAGCTCCGGAGTGAAATTCACATCCAGCGTTCGTATCATACCCTTCAGGAAGTTGTCCCGGCTTCGGGGGTTGCAAAGTTCTGAGCTGAACCAACTGGAGTTGGAGGAGATTCTTCAGAAGTTGTGAATAGGACATAGGCGGAGTGTCAAACTGCCTTTCTCTGGTCCTCTGGGAATATTATGGATGGGGAGTTCTTTGCTGATACCCTTGCGAGCGTTGCGGCTGCGGTGGTTGGACTTGCTGTTGAACAGGTTGAGCTGAGATAGTGATAGGGGCCACTTGCTGATAAAATCCTCGGTTGATTCCTCCCCTATGCGCGTACACTGCACCAGTCTCTCCTTCTCTTCTTTTCACGAAGGGTTTCTTGATACCAGAACTTGAAGCGCCTCCGTTCTGAATCTCCCCTTGCTTGATCCAACTTTCTATCCTCTCGCCAGTCAAAATGATATCTGAGAATCCACTTGAAGAACATCCAGCTAGCCTTTCCATGAAATGCCCAGGGAGGGTATCCAGGAACAGGTCTACCATTTCTCTCTCCAACAAAGGCGGTTGCACTTGAGCGGCCACTTCACGCCACCTTTGTGCGTAATCTTTAAAACTCTCTGAGCCCCACTGAGTCAGACTCTGAAGTTGGGTGCGACTGGGCGCCATGTCAATATTATACTGATACTGCTTGAGGAATGCTTCTCCCAATTCCTTCCAGTTTCTTACGGAACTTCTCTCTAGCTTCATATACCTTTCCAAGGACCCTCCGGAGAGACTATCCTGGTGTCATACCCCAAATTTGTCCTACTTGTGCCATTTTATTTTTCTGTCTAACCTTTGTTTCAAAAAAAAAAAACCAAAAAATACGTATTACTTTATTCTTCTGTCTGTTATTCGAAAAATCAAAAAAACGCGTTCGTTATTTTCTAAAAAAAAATTTATTTTCTATTTTTATATTATCATACATTTTATTTTTATTATTTAGTCAGTATCCGAAAATTACAAAAAATTCCATTATTCATTCTATCAAAACTATTTTATGTAAATCTCCTTTTTCTTCCCAAGCCCATTAGTTCATTATCTTTTTAAGTCCAATATTAAAAAAAATCAAAAAAATTATATCATTATTATTATTATTATTATTTTTGTTTTTTTTCATATCACTATTTTCCAATTTTTAAGATTATTATTAATTTTATCACCACTATTATCTCTATTATCTATTTATTATTATCATTAGTATTATTTCTTTTTTTAGTTATTACTATTATTTCTATATTACTATTATTCTTTTTCTTACTATCACTATTTTTTATTTTTGTTATTATCTTTTTTTATTTATTTTATTTTTTATTCTTATATTCTTACAATTCTTATTATTATTATTATTATTATTATTTATTATTATTATTATTATTATTATTATTATTTCATACCCACCTTTATCATAAAACAAATTAAGCACAAGTACAATCCCATTTTTGTTTTGTTTTCTTTTTCCTGCCAGCTACCAACAAACTTTCTCCACTCCCTCAGCACCACACCACTCATCACGCGATTCCTCAATAACTTTTACAAAACACACAATAGCAAGATTCCTCCACTCACTAACAAACTTTTCGCCAGCTTGCAAATTTTTTTGATTCCTCAATTCCTAATCTCTATATAACGCACATTAACATCATCACCTGGGGGGGGGGGCTTGAAAAAACCAGAAAAAAGTTCTGCAAAAAAAAATCATTAAGCTTTATCTGCAAAAAAACAAATCAAACGTTCCCTTTCCTCTTCTTCAACCCCTCACAAATCCACACCAACTCAAACCACAAATCAACAAAACCATCAACACAAAAATAAACCCATGACATAAATCACCTTCTTTACCGCAGAAAGAATCACAAAATCACCTCTGATTTGAATAACGTAGATTCACTCATTATCGCCGCATACCAGCCAACCGAAGCCACTGCTTTGAAACCGGCACGAACACCACCATTTTTTTTCAAACGCAGACCGCAAACCTTCCCAACCCAGAAGCATGAAACACTAGCCATACACAAACAAAAAAATCCATATCGAAATAGTGACACGAAGAAGATTGAACACCATTTCATTTCACTCACCGATCTGACCCGAAAAACTTGTGAAACAACACCAAAACCGAATCAATCTTCGACCGAAACCCGTGAAACCACTGCGTTTTGAACCGGGAAAACATAAGCCGCATCAAATCTGAAACAACCATCACCACCACTACCGCGAGATTTCCGCCGCGAGACCGTAGCCGTAAATAACCTGAGATCGAGCGGAATGCAGAGCCGGTATCGGGTTCATCGGCGCCGTTTGTGTTTGAAGTGGATGACGTGAAGGGTCGTGAGGGTAATGCCCCTTCATTCTATTTTGCTGCGTTAACTATTGTTTTCATTCTGAAGTTTGTTTCTTTGTTAAAAAATAGAAACATTAATTTATGTTGTTGAGTAAATTAGTCAAATATAAAAATTATTTTTTGGCTTGACCCATGATGATATGTAAATGCTACACACACTATCACTGAATCCCAACGGCACATTCCCCTTTATTTCTTATTCACTTTTTTTTATATACTTTTAGTTAAGTTTTCTTTTCCATTAATATTGTCTAGAGTTTCTTTTTGATTTGGGCTTTGAGCCCAACGAATTTTTATGTCTTCACCCCCGTTTTACTGCTCATACTCCCTCATATATTTTATTTTCATAATTTATATTTGTTTCATTTAATAAAATAGTTTCTTTCATGTAATAATCTTAATCTTGAGTTTCTAAAACTCATTTTATTTTATTCTTTTCATTTTAAGGGCCAATGACATAACAAAAGGCCGAGGCATTGCCCGATTTCGTTAAATCGGTGATACTCGGTCAATATGAGGCCCTCCTTGTAATTAGTTTTTTTTATTATTTATTTTTTATTATTTTGGCAAATAAACATTGAAATTAATTTAATTTATTTATTATTCTTAATATTATTTGATTTATTTAATTATTTAATTTATTATTCTATCTTAATTTAATTCTCGTAAATCAATTTTATTTATTTATTTCCGCATTTCAAAAGTAATGTTTCGACTCCTTATAGAATGATTCCAATTTTGAATCAATTCTAAGGTAGTGAACGAACTAACTTTCGACGCGTCCCAAAAAGGTCCAACGCCTTCGAACAGTTGCACCCGAATAAAAAGGCCGAACGCCTTCAAATAGTTCAAAAACACTGCACACACGCTTTCTCTTGGGCGAAATACAATGAGACCTCTTTATTTCTCGCAATCCCCTGTATTTATTTTGTATCCCTCTCCCATTACTTTGTACGCATTTTTATTTTCCGTATTTTATTTAATTCTGAATCCTTGGTCCAACGCCAAGCGATTTCACTCGCACACTTGCACTTTATTTTTCAGTTATCGTTTCGTTTATTAGGATCCACCACTCCTTGCGAGCCGAACGCATTGTGCCTCGCTAACAAACCACAAAAAATAAACTCCATTTGCATTTACCCTTTAACCTCAAAAAACCAAAACGATTCTTTTTAGATCCAAACCCTTGATCCAACGTCAAGCGGTCTTAGGAAATAAAACACTTTAAATAAAAACGATAAGATCTGTACGCTACGAGCCTTAAGCGGTAGAAAGGAGGATAACGAGCTCTCGTTACTCGCTCCGATTATTTCGACGCAGGACGCTCGTCTTGTTGGACGAGATAAACTACCCATAGTCTTTAGTACATTCCAACTCCTAAACCCTTTCATCGAAGAAAGGTAATAAAATCAACAACCATTACCCTTAGTAGGCTGAACTACGAGGCTCTGACTTTCCCATTGCACACGGGAGTACGTAGGCACGAGGATCTCAATCCTTGCCGAGCACCTAGGATCAATCTAACTTATAATTCAACTCATTTCCCTCTAGCAAGCAATTCATTTAAGCATAGACATCCTTTCGCGCGTGATAACTTAGATGGTTCCCATCGAGTACGATGGATGTAGGGGGTGCTAATACCATCCCCCTGCATAACCGACTCCCGAACCCAAGCAATGGTTTCGTTGACCTTTGTCCTTATCTCTCTCTTCTCGGGTTGTATCTATATCTTCCCTTTCCCTCTTCGCGAATAAATAGAATTAGGTGGCGACTCTTCAGTCTGTCCAGCATGCGGCTCCGTCCTTTCGGATCGCGTGAGGTCGTATTTTTCGGGGTACGACAGCTGGCGACTCTGTTGGGGACTGGTTCACCCCTATGTGAGTCAGGCCAAGTCTAGGTTTTCGCGCTTGTTTTGATGTTTGCTTTTATGCTTTACTTGTTTATTTTTATCGCTTTCTTTATCGCATTCCATCTTATATATCTTGTGGCTCCTTGGTACTATAATTTGGATCGATACTTTGCAAGAGAAACTTGAGGGAAAAGGCTCTATACCTGGGCTTACGAGTATAAACATAAGTTAGTGAGGTTGTGTAGTATGGGCTCCCGAGAGAACCACTCTCGTGGGTTGTCGATACAAAAACCTCACTTGGAGTAGATTTTAATGAGAATACTGACAACCGTCAAGTCCTTGACGTGTGTGCTCATTTGCTTTCATTAGGGTCATCAACTCTGAGGGCCTCTAGAACCTTTTGGTTAAAACATCGATTGATGGTTGCGTAGTATTGGGCACCAGGGTTCGCCCTCGCGTGGCTCGATACGAAAACCTCACTTGGAATAGACTTACTCAATGGAGTTGATTGACTGTCAAGAATGTATGAAATTGACACGTGCATCAAACAGTTGAGAAAGTTCCATAACTCCAGGACTTTGTTTTAAACCTCGTGTCAGTGATCACGTAGTATAGGCTCCTGAGAAAATTTGCTCTCGTGGGTTGTCGATACGAAGATCTCACCCAAAATAGATTCATATGGCGGAGTCAATCAACCGTCATGCCTATGGTGCGTGTGATGAACATCCATATGAATCGATAACTTTGGGATCCCTAAAACTTTAGATTCTACCCAGTGAGTTCCTGATCAGAGTATCCTCCATCTGTACCGTGGACTCGTGAGACTTCGATCTTGTGATCCTGGATTCTGGCATTGCATATCATCTCATTTGCATTATTTATTCATCTTGCATTTCATTCCAAAAGCCATAAACTCATTCCATGTTCCTCCATCTTCAGTAAATCAAGCTGGTTGCCCGACGCCCGTATCGTGCTAGACGCCCGTACTTAACTCGAGCCAACACTAGAAGACTGATGGATGTGATTCAAGAAGAGCAAGCTGCCATGAGGGAAGAGATTGACTCGGTCAAGAGCAAGATTGAACAGATTTATGAGACTTTGCAAGCTTTGGCAAGAATGGAAGAACGTCGCGAAGCTGCTGTCGCAATGAATAATGCTCAAGTGCAAGGATCTACCTCACGAGCAATGCCTTCAGTTCTAGTTCCAAATCCTTTGGTCTACGGTTTGCCTCCAGGCTTCACTCATGTTGTTGAAGAGGTCACTTCCCAACCAATACCAACCTCTGGTGTTACTGTTGGTGCTATTCCTCAAGCTCAACCTATTCCAACTCAAGTCCAGTTTCCTCAAGCTGAAGAGAATCATCAAGTTGAGTATGAGATGCATACTACTGTTCCAATCACCAATCCTCAGGCTGCTCAAGAGTCTGAAGCTATGAAGATGTGCCGCGAGTTAGCTGGAAAACTCCGAATTATGGAAGCACACAACTCAACTTCTCTGAGTGCCTCAGACATGTGCTTAGTTCCAGATGTTGTGATCCCTGCTAAGTTCAAACTGCCAGAATTCGAGAAATACAAAGGCCTCAGCTGTCCTGAGCTTCATTTGAGGATGTACTGTAGGAAAATGGCCGCTCATGCCAAAGATGATAAACTTATGATCCATTGCTTCCAAGACAGCCTGTCTGGAGCTTCTCTAGAATGGTACATGCAGCTCGAACGCAACAATGTTCGTACTTGGCTTGATCTATCTGATGCATTCAAAAAGCAATACAAGTACAACACTGACTTAGCTCCTAACCGTACTTAACTTCAGAGTATGTCTCAAAAGGAGAGCGAATCCTTTAAGGAGTACGCCCAACGCTGGAGGGAGTTAGCTGCCAGAGTTCATCCACCTTTGGTTGACCGTGAATTGATCGACATCTTCATGGGTACCTTACAGGGGCAATACTTCGAGAAGCTGATCAGCAGCGTATCTTCTGGATTTTCAGACATGGTGATGGTAGGAGAAAGAATTGAAGAGGGTCTGAAAAGTGGAAAGATCCAAGGGGGTTCTAGCAGCCAATCTGGAACTAATAAGCCTTTCAACGGGTACAAGAAGGGTGAAACAAATGCCGTTTCTGCTGCAAATGGGAATTTTCAACAGAGTGCACCTGCGCCAGTTCCCTACTACCAGTATCCCTATGTTGCTGCTGCACAATATGCTCCCATGCCATATCAGCCAGTTCCTCCAATGCCTTATCAGCAGGCCTTTCAAGCTCTATTTCCGCCTTAGATGGCTCATCAACCACGTCCACGTCCTATGGTTGCAGCCGCACAATATGCACCTGGACCATACCAACAACCGGCTTATCCACAACGGCCTGGTCAACAGCAACAACGCGCTCCTCAACAGCGTCCACCATATCAACAAAGAGGATATGATAGGCACATTGATCCCCTGCCTATGTCATATACCGAAATCTTTAATCATCTAATGGAAAAAGGACCTCTTACTTTGAGAGATATGCCACCTCAGACTGGTAATGCCCGGAATTATGATGCCAATGCTCGCTGTGAGTATCATAAAGGCGCTCCAGGTCATACAATCGAGAACTTCCATGCCTTCAAGCACATGATTCAGGATATGATCAACTCTAAGGACCTCACTCTCACTCCGAGAAATGCAAATGTCCAGAACGATCCAATGTCGCCGCACGGTGCCAACAAGTAAAGGCATTTGAAGGGGTTATTGAAGACCAAGCTGAGTTGTCTCCAACTTTGAAGTATTCAATCAAGAGAAGTTCATTCCTCAAATCAAGGCAGCCAGTGCCATTTATGATTTCCGCATTCCTGTTGTTTTGTAATGTTTGTCTAAGTACTATTTGCTCTGAACATTGTTATCTGTACTTGGTTATGTTAATGTTTTGTTTATGCATGTTTTGAATCAATTTATTCGCATTCGCGCATTATTTATCATTTATCGTAAAAATCACAAACAATATTCTCTCACTTCACTTTAGCAAATATTTGAGGGAGGATGATGAAAACAAAATACCCATAATGGTTGCGATATGCTTTCGGATAAAACCTCGTCAATGATGTACATGCATTCTTTCAAATCCCCAAACACTGGAGATACAAGGAGTTAATCCCTAGTCAACCACTTCGAGCCTAGAAGTAGGAGTTTCTTTCGGATACAACCCTTACATTTAACCCGGGGCAGGGTAGTTGTTCAATTAACCTGGCTACATTTCCAAATCGCAAGATGGGACATCCCGTCAGAGGACCATCAACAAATGACTTGGCAGTCACAATATCCAACAAAATACAAAAAATATAGAAAAGAAAACCACTAAGTTGAGAACCCAAAGGAAGACTTAGTTCGCAAAAAATAGAGCAAATCAAAAGAGGAGCTCAAATCCTCAGCAAAAGCAAAACAAATATCAGTGACCAACAAATCAAGAATCAAATGGTCACCAACAAAATAGATGACTGCCACTTCAAGCAAACTTTAAAGCTTCATCTTCACTCTTGCAAAGTCAAAACAAATGCATGTGTAGAGTTAACTGAACGTAGGACGGGAGAACATCACGAAGAAGGGTTGGGTACAAATCAAACTTTGAGCCTTATATCCTTTATTTCTTAAACCATTAACCAGACCACATTACAACCCTCAAAAGACCTAATTGAGGCATGGTTTATTCTGAAAGCGTATTACCAACAAGGTTGCGTAAAATGACTCCCATATATTTGCTAATCTTCAATCTTGATTGCATATTATTCTTGCTGCATCTTTCACGCACCTTCTAAATCAGCACCTTGTTTGGGCTAACGGTCCATTCATCACACTATCACAACATTCAAATAAATTTACTCTTTCAAAAACATACATGAACTTTACATTAACATTACCATTTGTGTATGAATAATTTAATTGCAATTTAGTGCTTGACATCAGTGCAATCCCAACAAGGGGCAATCAAAAAAGAAATTTGAACTTCATTGATGCCAACATGAATCAAGACTACCTCAACAACCAAATTAGGGGCAAATCATCTTCCAACAAGCTCAATCAGGGGCAGGCGTTTACCAAATCCAGACACTGGGGCAGAGCATGTCATGGTCATTGTCAAAGCTTCCCTACCAGATTTATTTCAGATACCCTACATGCAGGGGCAAGCAAACAAGGAGCCAATCTTCCTATCTCTTATCATTATGCATCATTTATATCAGTCGTGTACAACATATGCATCATGTGCATACCTAAACAAAAACAGACCTTCTTATTTTCCCCAACATTCTTAATTTACATCTCAGTGCATAAACACTTGCATCGTATCTCCATCCTTATGGAATACCATTTCAAAAACAGTCAGGCATGGTTGCATAATTCAGGATCCAGAATCAACACAGGTTTCCAGTCCTTTCCCCAGCGGAAGTCAGGATCATATCAATCGAAGATTCCAGGCATCCCTTTGGCGGATTCAATGGCCGTGTTTAAATTTTATTCGCCTATCATCCTCTGTTGATAGTGATTCTTTATTTTTCAGTTATTCTCCTATCATTCTCTGTTGATAGTGATTCTTTATTTTTCAGTTATTCGCCTATCATCCTCTGTTGATAGTGATTCTTTATTTTTTAGTTATTCGCCTATCATCCTCTATTGATAAGTGATTTTATTTTTTCAGTTATTTGCCTTATCATCCTCTGGTGATAAGTGATTTTATTTTTCAGTTATTTGCCTTATCATCCTCTGGTGATAAGTGATTTTATTTTCAGTCTTTTGCTTTATCATCCTCTGGTGATAAGTGATTTTATTTTCAGTTTGTTGCCTTATCATCCTCTGGTGATAAGTGATTTTATTTTCAGTTATTTGCCTTATCATCCTCTGGTGATAAGTGATTTTATTTTTAGTCTGTTGCCTTATCATCCTCTGTTGATAAGTGATTTTATTTTCAGTCTTTCGCCTATCATCCTCTATTGATAGTGATTCTTTATTTTTCAGTCGTTCGCCTTATCATCCTCTGTTGATAAGTGAGTTTATTTTCAGTTATTCGCCTTATCATCCTCTATTGATAAGTGATTTTATTTTCAGTCTGTTGCCTTATCATCCTCTGGTGATAAGTGATTCTACTTTCAGTCATTTGCCTTATCACTTTCTCTTGATAAGTGATTCTACTTTCAGTCATTTGCCTTATCACTTTCTGGTGACAGGTGATTTTATTTTTAGTCAAATTGCCTTATCATCCTCTGGTGCTAAGTGATTTACTTTGTCAATTTGTTTTTTATTGTGTCACTCATTATTTCTAGTTTATTTCATTTGCCATTTCACAGTTTCTTCCTTTGTCGGACAAATTTGGAGTCTGTTAATATCTAATTATCTTATACCTTGAAAGATTGAACGCGAGCCAGTTCATCTTACTCGGTCTAAGCCAATTCGATAGGGGCATCTGTCATACCCCAAATTTGTCATACTTGTGCCATTTTATTTTTCTGGCTAACCTTTGTTTCAAAAAAAACAAAAAACCAAAAAATATGTATTACTTTATTCTTCTGTCTGTTATTCGAAAAATCAAAAAAACGCGTTCGTTATTTTCTAAAAAAAAATTTATTTTCTATTTTTATATTATCATACATTTTATTTTTATTATTTAGTCAGTATCCGAAAATTACAAAATATTCCATTATTCATTCTGTAAACACCCCAAATTTTCCCTCACCCATTCACACCATGGCTTGTGATCTTTTCATGTGCATAGGTTCAATCATAGCATCTCATATTGCACTTTTGCTTCATTGCATTGTTTCTAAGTCCTCTGCATCTAGGGTTTGTGATCTGAGCAATCCAAGAGCCTCTTGATCCACTCCAAAGGTCCTCAATCACTTCAAAGGGGTCCATGTATGTTCAAGTATCATATTGTATCCTCACAATGTCAAGGAAGTCAAAAAATCACAAGAGCTGAGAAAGGCATGGAAGTAGAGCCAGGTTTAACTACACAGATGACCTGGAATTAGGGTTTTGGTTTCAGAGGCCATAACTCCAAATTTTTTGGTCATTCTTGTTTCTAGTGGTCTCTATATGTTATAAGGATCATGCATATCAAGTTTCATGAAGAAATTCCATGAGGAAGGCATCTAATCAAGAGTTGACTTCTTGAGCAAGTCAGTGCAAGATCAGGGCATATGAGGCCCCCAATGACCCAACCAAAGGGTGTTCCTCATCATTTTGAATGTGTATGATCTTTATTTGATCATAGAAGATGTTATAAGTTCACAAAATTGAAGAATTTCAAGCCATTTGCAAAGTTGCCTTTTTGGGAAAGTGACTTGTAATGGAAACTTGCCATTTTGGGAAAGTTTTTCAACCCTTTCTTTTTTATTCAAAAATGCTTCAAATGAGAAAACTTTGGTCATGAAAGTTGTAGAATGGATCCTCCCATTTTCAAAAAGTACAAGAACTCATTCTAATTCATTTTGGATCAAAAGTTATGGCCTTACAAAGTTGGATAAAATCATTGAAATTTCACTTTTGCACAAAATGGAAAACTTGCAAATTCTCATGACAAGCCTTTATGTGATTTTAATGTGACCTCTAATCATCATACAAATACAATGCATGACCTAAAAATCAGTTTGGCCCAAGGGATTTCCCATTTCTATGCCTTAAGTTTCAAGTAACCATAAGCCATTCTTCATGAAAGTGCAAAGAGGGATTTCTTGCAAAATGATTCTCAAAGGGATTGTATGATCTCTAGCTGGTCTCAAGACATTGCTATAACCTCATGAGGCATCTCACACCAAAAATTCAGCAAGACTTATCACATGTTCATGGCCAAAAATCATGAAATGTAACAAGTTGCCAAATTGCAAAAACACTTCAAACTTGTGATCCAATGCACCCATCTGTCTTCTCTTGATCCTAGGGTCTTCCTTGACTCAAGCTGAGGCAGGACAATCCCTAAGACTGCCTCTGACCCGAGCCATGCTTAGAGTACACAAAGTCTTAACTTTCTTGCATTTTGCCCATACCAATCCCACAGTGCCACCACCAACTTTCTGCCCAATCAGAGTCAAATATGTGGCCATCAAGCAACCCTAAACACACCATACACAAGCCATAAGCTCCCACATTGCAGCATACACAAAAATCTGCCAAGAACTTCCCTCCTTCGAATCTCCTCATACAGCCCTCAAACATCAAAAATTCCTTCACACACAAACCACAAATCACTCATAGAACCAAATCCACCCCCTGAAACAGCATGAATCACCACACATAGAGACCTTCATTTCTGCTACACCAGAACCAAACAGTCACAACCAGCCACTCTCAAAGCATTCTAAGCCTCATTCCATCACCAGGAGGATCAAGGGAGAAGGATTGCACAAAGCTTGAGGCCAGAAAGCTCAAAATCAGAGGAGCTTCATCTCAGGTAACATGAAGAACTTTTTTCCCAGAAACTGATTTTTAAGTTCTTTTATGATGCTATGTCATCTCCTGATCATGAATATGTGTTTATTTTTTGAAATGGTGAAGAAACCAGCATGTATGATATCTCTGAACATTTGCCCGTATTTTGTGTTTTGCTTCGATTCAGGCTTGTGAGTGAAAATAAATGTATTTGAGATGAGGGGTTAAGTTTAGATTGATGAGAGGATTGTTTTAGTGGAAGAAATTTCATGATTGGTAACCTGTAGAAGATTCTAGGGTTTTTAGTTCGCCGGAGAAGACGACCGGAATACTGTTCCGGCCGTCTGAATTTGTTTAACCCTAATTAGGTTTAGCATCGTAATTAATGAGAGTTTGAATTTGGACCGTAGATGAGGTGGACTGGGGTTGACTCCCGCGCGTGTGTGTGGCTCAGATCACATCATTAAAACCCTAATCTGTTTTATTAATTTAATAAATCATATTTAAGTTAATTAAGCCAGAAGAGATCCTGACCTTCCAATAGCGCGTGCAGTCAACCATTGACTCCCAACTTTGAATCTCAGCCGTGGATTGTGCATACTTTCTATTTAATTAATTTTTATTTCATTTTCTTGTCATTTAATTTGTACATTTTATTTAAAATAGCAAAAATCATTTAAAAATTATGAAAATTTTTGTCAAAGATTTCATTAATTTTTAAAACCCAAAAATATTTTTATTTTTATTATTTGCATTAAAAATCATTTTTAAATCATTTAAATGTTTATTTTTAATTAGTTAATGAAAATTAATTAATTAAAAATGCATTTAGGTATTTAAAAATCACCAAAAAAATTCACATTGCATTTAGAAACATTTAGAAACATCATCAAACCCTCAAACCAAATTTCTTTTTTGATCTTGATGCATTTTGATCATTTTCTTTGAAATTAAATTCATTTTAAGGCAATATTTTTGTGCAAACTTTGAAAAATTCATTCTGCCTAACCCTTGAGAGTTTGATGATGATTCTTCTTGCATTGCATCCTTCATGGCATGTAGTTTATAGGATAAATTTGGTTTGAATTGATCTTGCATTTTCAATTTGTTTGGAATTTTTCTTGATGAGGTACCTTAAAACCCTAGTAATCTTAGGAAATTCATAACATGCACTAGGTTAAGAGTTGGATCCCCTCCTTTGGGCAGTGAGCTTGTATAGGTTTAGGGTATCTTTGATTGCATTTTCTATTTTTTTATCATGTCATTTGCTTTTGGTTTTGGATTTTTGCATTGCATGATGTATGTAACCCTAATTTGTGCCTTCCTTTGCATCCATTTCTCATTTTCTTGCATCCAATGACTTGCCATGACATTTTGTGCATCCACATGATCCATAATACATCTTAGGACATATTAGAATCATGTTTGATTATTGCATCTTTCACTTACCATGTTATATGCCCATTGCATTTCATAACTTTTCATGTACATTCATGGTTTAAAGCATGCTTCATCTGCATCCTTATGCTTGTTTGATCATTCTCATGTCTTGCCTCATGTTTGTATCATCTCTTAGCATCATTAACATCATGTTTATGCTTCTGGTTTTGGTTTGCACCATGGCATTGCATCTCATTCTTATTGCATTTCATTTTCTTGTGCTAACATTTCAGGTGGTAAGTTGTTTGAGAAGTGAATTTTCCTTCACTTCTCACAATCTCTTTTCATCTCTTTCATACTTTCTTTGTTGCATTTTGTATGTGTTTTAGAGTGAGCTTTCTCATTCATGTTCATGCTCTTGCTCTCTTTCTTTCTTCAAGCAACTTGTCTTCTTAAATGAAGCAACTTGTCTTGCTTCTCTTTGCTCCTTTCATCTGCTTCCTTCCTGGTGGTTTTCTCTGAAGATCTCTTGCAAGCCTCATTAACTGTAGGAACAACCAAGCATGATAACAGTTAGGGTTTGATTAGTCCCCCATTTAGTTTTATCTTTGTGTCATCTTTGAGTCTTCTCTTCTCACCTCATAATCAAGGACTAAACCCTAAAGGTTTTAAGACTTTGTGATTAAGCTTATGCCTGCATCCTTCTATTAGGATGGAGTGCATAACTTTAATCCTAAGTGTTAAACCCTTTATGTGTTTAAATCCTTTAATCAATCCACCTAATAATCACTAAGACATGAAGCTTGTAACTTGGGCCTTGCATTAGGGTTCTAATTCTTCCTTAATTGGTTAAGAAGGACTAACCCTGGTGTTAATGGACAAGTCCCCCTCAAGCTGTCTTACAAACCATAAAAATCATTTCTCCATCTTATCATTAACTAAAATCCATCTAATAAAGGCTTTGTTTTGTCATGAGGTTAATCCTTAATCCTGGATTAAGTTGGGGAGTCTTTCTCAGCTTAAATGCTCTCATCTATCATCCTTCTATTAGGATGGTGTAATGGGTCCATTAAATCCTTGATTATGGCTTAAACTAATTACTTAACACTAAACAAAAACAACAAAAACATCTAAATAATCACAAGTAGGTTAATGACCTTAATCCTGCATCATGGTGATTGAGTGTGAGGTGTTTACTTCACACTTAAGGTATTCTCATTACCCCTAATCAGAGGGAGGATGTGATGAGTTTACTAACCTTTGGTTTAGGCTTAAGCTCATTAACTTATGACAAATCCAAAAGCAATAAAATATTGAAAACACAAAAACAAACAATAATCGTCTCCTCCGGGATTCTTTTCTCATCTCATTCACTCACAAACGAGAACTTTCTTCTTCCGTCTAATGCAAGACAGTTTGCACCTGAGCCAGACAGGTCATACACTTGAGCATAGACAAGTAAGCAGTTCACAAGTCAATTTATCTTTCAGTCTCTTTGGGTCGAACTACGGTGTTCTGACTTCCTCATTGCACGAGAGGATACGTAGGCATAACTTAACAGTTATCGAACAAAGTCTCTGTATATTCCCCCTCTTCTAGCATTATTCTTTTAGCCTCATTGTCTTGAGCATTGCACTCTCCTCTTACATTGACACTTCTCTTATACACTCCACACTTCTTTTACACTGACACTTGCATTCTTTCCAGTTTTGATACACAAATTGCACTGACACTACCCCTTTAAAACACAAATCTTTTAAGCGTGGATCCCGTCGAGTACGATGGACAATCTGGGTGCTAATACCTTCCCAGGTTGTAATCAACCCCCTTTCTCAGTCTCTCTGGTTCGCAACCGTCTTATCCATATCTTTCCAGGTTTATGCAGCATTACCTTTCCTTCGGGATAAAGATGCCTAGCTGGCGACTCTTGTCTTCTGAGTTCACCCTTGTGTGTTCTCTCTCCTTTCGCCGACCGTTCGCGTCTGTACCCCTTCTGACCTAGGTGTCATTTGGTGGGAGCGACAGCTTGGCGACTCTGCTGGGGACCCTTATACTGTAACCAGAGTCTCTGGTTCTTTTTGTGGGTTCCTCCTAGCGCTTGTTTGATTTGTGTTTACTGGGGTGTTATGTGCTAATTGTGTTTGTTTATATGCTTTATTTATTGCTTTATGTACAGCTTTATTTATTGCTTTCTTTACAGTCTTTCATATTTCATGTTGTCATTATCATTGCTGGATCTGTTCTTCTGTCTTGGTGGGTGGGGTTTCATTGAGAGTTTAAGGTCCTATACCTGGGACCTGAGTGACACCTAGGCTAGAGTGGTTCATGTTCTTTCCCATTCCATTTTGGTCTGGTGCGGGAATATGAAACACGGTTCAGATATGGGTTTCTTCTTGAGAACTCTGTGCTACAGATTTCCTGTAGTACTAGGGCTATCTGGGAAGCCTGCTAAGTCTGGATGACCTTTATTATGACCTTCAGAAACTGAGGTGAATTAGAGGAGGATATTTTATGGTTATTGTAAACACTGTACCTCCGGGTTAGAAGTGTTTACACTTCTCATAACTGATCCAAGTCTGAGGATCCTTGTTTTAGAACACTACCTATGAGGGGGTTAGGGCTGTTTACAGGTTTGCAGGTACCATTGGCCACATCATACCCTGCTACTTGTTTGATTAAGAGTACCTCACTTTGGACAGTTCTTGTGATTTAACCCTGGATATGTGACTCTTTATTTGAGTCCCCCACCTTGGTTACTGGACTTCTGAACCTTCATCTGGCCTTCTTTGAACATGCATGGACTTTATATCAAGACAGATAATCAGATTCAGCTTGATCACAAACCCTTGCATATCATTTGCATACATCATCATTGCATCATCTAACATTTGTTTATTTGTTTTTCAGGGTATCCACATCATATTTGGCTTGGTTTTGACCCCTTCATCTGCAGAGACCTTTGTTTCATCAGTTATCTGCTTCATCCATCTTCATCAGTTGCCTGCTTCAGCTATCTTCATCATCACCAGCATTAGCCTATCAGTGACTCATTTTCAGTATCAGTCTTGTTCTTCATCAGCACCTATCTTCATCATCTTCAGCAACATTCATGGCTACACCCAGGAAGATCAACATTTCATACCATTTCTTTGAGCCTGTGTTGACTGGTATCAGGCAGGTCCAGTCCCTTATCACTCCAGACCACATCCCATTATTCAGAGAGCATTATGGAGGTATCCTTGACATGGTTATGGACCTGGACCCTTCTCAGAGGAGTATGATCCACACCTGCCTACAGTTTTATGACCCTCCTTTGAGATGCTTCACATTCTAGAATTTTCAGCTAGGACCTCTTTTGGAGGAGTTCTCATCATTGATTGGAGTACCTGTCAGGGGTGGTGTCCCCTTCAACCCAGAGATGATTTCTCCCAACAATGGAGAAGTGGCAAAAGCACTGTGCCTGGAGCCTATTTTGATTGAGCAAAACATGACAACAAAGGCTGGGATCCCTGGTTTGCACTTGGACTTCTTGACTTCTCAGGCCATCCTGAAGGCCTCCTTGGGAGAATGGAGGGCAGTTTGTGCATTGTTAGCCCTCAGCATATATGGGGTTATACTGTTTGCAAATGAGCCCAAGTTTATCAGCAAGAATGCCATTCATCTTTTTCTTCTGTGGAACCCAGTACCCACATTGCTGGGGGATTTCTTTTATTCTGTTCATCAGAGGAATGAGAAGCAAAGAGGGAAGTTGGTGAGATGCTGTGCTCCTCTGTTTCATACCTGGCTGCTCAAACACTTACCTAAGACTGATGCCTTCCTGAATCCTCACCAACAGAAGAATTGGGCCAAGAGGCTCATTGCTTTGACTTCAGATGACATCAGATGGTGCACCCAGAGCACCAAGGGCAAGGATATCATCACTAGCTGTGGGAAATACCCAAATGTACCTCTAGTAGGAGTGAAGGGTTGCATCAACTACAATCCTTTGCTGTTTAAAAGACAATTGGGCTATGCTTTGGTCCACCCTCCTAGAGTGCAAGATTTAGCTGAGACCCTGTATTGTGAGATAAAGCCTAATCTAGCTGTTGTCAGGCAAGCATCCTGGGCTTGGGAAAATATCCAGACAAAGGGGATGGCTATTCTTGGAAGGTGCAATAATGTTGCTTCAGCCCAGTACTATGAATGGTCCCATACTAGAGCTCAGATCACTGGGATGCCCTTTACCATTGAAGACACACCTGGACCCTCCACAGTACAGCCAACAGCCACTGTCAGCCTGGAGGAATTTGAGAAACTGAAGGAAAGGAATGAGAATCTGTCTCAAGCTCTGAAGAAGACCCTCTAGGAGAGGAGTGATGGTCGTCTGGACATTGAGAGGTTGGAGAAGCTTAGGGTGGAGCATCTGGCCAAGATTGAGAAAGCAGAGGACTACATCAAGAAATCAAGAGCGGGGGAGCAAATATTGAAGAATGCCTGTAAGGAGGCCAAGCTTCAGAAGGCTAGGACTGATCTCTATCTGCAAGAAAGTCAAGCTAGGTGGGTCAGGATCACTGAAGCTCGCACTCAAGAAGATAAGAGAACTCAAGCCAGGATTGAGCAGTTAGAAGCTAATGAAAAGAAACAGCAGGAAGCATTGATGGCAGCCCAGAAGGAGATTTCAGAGTTGAAGCTTAGGGCTGGTTTGAAGAGATCAAAGGATCAGGATAGGCACAAAAAGCTGACCACTGCCATTGCCACTAGGAAGCTCCTCATCAGGACTATTACAGAGCATCCAGCTGGTCCAGTGACTGAGGCACTTTTGAAGGAGGTTAAGGAGGATGAGTTTGGACTAGATGTCTGACTTTTTGTTTGTTGTTGCTTTCATTTGATGTACTTTTCTTTTATGTTGTATTTTGACCCTCCAAGGGCATATGTTGTAAAAAAAAGAATATGTATTATGCACCATTTGTAATATATTTGTCAGTTTGTTTCATTGGATTTCTTTCTCTCAAGCAACATCAAAGCATCTTCCTCGGGGTCTGGAAAGGTCGAAACCAAGCACCAAGCCGGATACCTTGGAAAATAAATAGGCATACTGCATTGCATACTAACTTTTGTTTTGTTTTGTAGGTTTTGTTACTATTTTGTTTGTTTCTAACTCTGTTGTGGTTCAGGAAATATTGCTCGCAGAAGAGTGTTCCCCGTCAATTGTGCACATCGGTATCCTACTCGCAACAACCTTCCGGGTATTATAATGGAACAAGTAAAGCAAGACCTGACCGAGGTCAGGACCCAGATGGCTAATGAAAGGGTGGAGATGAGAAACCAAATGGCCCAATTCATGACAGTGATGACTGGTTTGGCTCAGAGCCAAGAAAGGTTAAGGGCATTGGTAGAAAGACAAACCCCCGAGGAACCTCATTCTGGGACTAGAGGAACAAGTAACAATGAGAGGGGTCAACCTCATGTTAATCCACCTGTATTTGGACCACATCTGGATCCGGAAGTCAACATCCCGGCTAATGTGCAAGGAAATACTATTGGGGGGAGGATCTTACAAGAAGACCCCCAAGAGGAGCAATTCACTGTCATGGGAGCTAGTGATGAAGTCTATGACCGAAGGTTTGATGAAATTGCTGAGAAGTTGAGATCTCTGGAGTCTCAAAATTCCCTAGGTTTTGATGTAATGGATATGGGGTTAGTAGACGGGGTAAGAATTCCCCACAAGTTTAAACCCCCGTGCTTCGAGAAATACAATGGAACTTCTTGTCCACGAACTCACCTGCAGTCTTTTCTGGGGAGACTCAAAGCATATACCATGGATGAAAAACTGTGGATGTTCTATTTTGAAGACAGTTTGACTGGGGCTTCAAGGGAGTGGTATTCACACTTGACCAGAGCTACTATCAGGTGCTGGAAGGGCCTAGCTGAAGCTTTCATCAGGCAGTACCAATACAATCTAGACATGGCCCCTAACAGGACCCTTTTGATGGGAATGTCTCAATCCTCCAGGGAAAGCTTCAGGGAATATGCCCAAAGGTGGAGACAGCTTGCTGCTGCTGTCCAGCCACCCATGTCGGAAAGAGAAATGGCCGACATGTTCATGAATACTCTGCAAGGAACGTACATTGACAGGTTGGCTGCCTTTTCTTCTACTAGCTTCGCAGACGTGGTTATAGCGGGTGAAAGAATTGAAAGTCTGCTAAAGATGGGCAAGATTTCTGATAATGGTGCAAGTTCGTCAAGTAATTCCAGGAAACCTTTTGTGGGACCTCGGAGGACCAGTGAGACAAATGCCATTCATGCCAGCAGGGGCAGACCTCAGTATGTCCACAGATCAGTAGCAGCTGTCACTATTCCGGCTCCAATTCCTCAGCAACCAGCATATCACAACCACAACAACCACATTATCAGCAGCAAGTTCAATATCCACCACAAAGAGCCTATAACAACAACAATAACAGCAATCAACAACAAAGACCCTTTCAGCAAAGACCATCACAGGCAAATAGGGTGATTAATCCTATCCCGATGCCTTATGCTGCCTTATTGCCACAACTCCTGAAGCTTAACTTGGTTGAGTTAAGGACATTGGCACCCCAGATCCCTCCAATCTCCCGAAGAATTACGATGTCAACGCCAGATGTGCTTTCCATTCTAATGCACCTGGCCACAATATTGAGAAATGCAGGGCTTTGCAAATGAAAGTTCAAGATCTGGTGGATTCTAAAGCCCTCAACTTCGCACCGCCTCCGAATGTCCACGAAAATCCTATGCCTAACCATGGTGGGCCGAGGATTAATACCATTGAGGAAGACAAACCATCTACTTTGATCACCAGTGTTGCACAAATTCGAACACCTCTGGTAGAAATTAAAGCTCAGCTTCTAGAGTGCCAGGTGTTTCCCGGGTGTGAACTCGGTTGTGGGTATTGCAACATTGCAGTCAATGGGTGTGATAATTTGAGAAGCGGCATAGATGGTCTTATCAAGGATGGTATCCTTCAGATCTCGACAACGGCACCTACAAATCCAGTAATTCCTTTGACAATAATTCCCGATTCTTCTACAACAGCAGCAACAATCATTCCAACCGATTCATCAATATCATCAACAGTGGCTTCATCCATCACTTCAACAAATCAAATGTCAACAACCGTTTCTTCTACAACATCAGCATCCTTTTTATCGGCAGAATCGTCTACAACGCCAACAGAAATTAATGAAGATGTCTCAGCAGTCACCATCTACTATGATCCATCCAGTGTTCCTCCAGACAACAACTTCCACCAACAAGCAGTGGCACCTCCTGCCAGATCACCAGTCACAATTTACTACGATCCGCACACCATTACAGTACCCTCCTCTGCAGCAGTCAGTCCAGTTACCATCACAGTGCCTGAACCAGTTCCCTATGAAAGCAGCAATGCCATACCTTGGCATTATGGCTCTAATCTCTACTGCAACAGGGAGAAAATCACTTTGGATTCTTCAACCTCTTCTCCACAGATTGATAATGTTGGGGGAGGCGGAGGCTTCACCAGAAGCGGACGCCTTTTTGCCTCACAAGTACAAAGACCTAATGCTGAAGCAGAAGCTGCTGCCAAAGCAAGAGGAAAGAGTGTGATATTTGAAGAGCCAATTATCAAAGAAACTCAGAAGACATCTTTTGAGCAAGATGTAGACGAGTTCATGAGAATCATAAAGAGAAGTGATTACAAGGTGGTATATCAGCTTCACCAAACTCCCTCAAAGATCTCCATATTATCACTATTAATGTGTTCTGAAGCTCACAGGAATGCATTATTGAAAGTCCTGCACGCAGCATACGTGCCAGAGGAGATTACTGTTAATCAGCTAGAAACTGTGGTGGCAAATGTCAACACCAGTCATGGACTGGGCTTCACCAATGTTGATTTAACAACCGAGGGACGTAACCACAACAAGGCTTTACATATCACCTTGGAATGCAAAGGTGCTGTTTTATCTCATGTACTGGTGGACACTGGGTCCTCACTCAATGTTCTACCAAAGAAAGCCTTAGTGAAGCTGGAGTATGATGGCTTGGCATTGCGTCCAAGCAATTTGGTGGTGAGAGCATTTGATGGCTCTAAAAGATCAGTGCTTGGAGAGATTGATCTGCCTGTGATGATTGGCCCGCAGACCTTCAAAACTACCTTCTATGTGATGGACATTCAGTCGGCCTACAGTTATTTGTTGGGTAGACCCTAGATCCACGCCGCTGGCGCTGTTACGTCTACCCTTCACCAGAAGCTGAAATTCGAGTGGGAAGGCCAGATCATCACCATCTGTGGGGAAGAAGACATCTTTGTTAGCCATCTGGCTACGTATAAGTACATTGAAATGGATGGAGAAATCCATGAAACTATGAGCCAGGGGTTTGAGGCCTTAAACATTAATGAAGCATCTGCTGTACTGGGAACCTCCATAACGTCATATCAACAAGCCCGGAAGGTTGTTGAAGAGGGTACTGCCCAAGGCTGGGGCAAGCTGTTGCCCGTGGAGAAGAAAGAAGACAGATTTGGGTTGGGTTACAGACCAACTCAACAAGATCAATCAGAGGCTGCTAAAAAGCCCAGTTTTGTCAGCGGGGGAATGCTCACCCCGGATGCAATGAACAACTTGGAAGACGAGGAGGAAAGCGACCGCAACCTGGAGAGCTGGATACGTCCAAGGATCCCGGGGAGCCAAGTCCTTAACTGGTCTTCCCAGGAAATTATAAGGGTTACTCCTGCAGAGTAATTATTATATCCTGTATTTTAAGCATGCATCAAGTCTTGCATCTTGCCCAAGATGACAAGACTCATTTTGTAATCGGGTCATCTTGTAATTTTGTGCAAATGGATTAATCAATTAATATCAGATATCTTTTGCAAATGAGTCTTTTTCTTTTCCGCTCACTGTTTTTCATTTTTCTTTTTGTACAAAAATAAAATGGAAATGTTTTCCAAAATAAAAAATTCATTTCACTTTTTCTAAACAAGATTAAAATTGGTCACTAAAATGAACAATCTAAAACCTTGCAGAAAGTGCCCTCCAGACTGCACCGACGACAACACTGCTGTGACTTCGTATGACTTTGACAATCCAATCAATCAAGCTGATGAAGGGGTTGAAGAAGATTATGAGCTAACTGAAGAGCTAGCCAGGTTGTTAAGGCAAGAGGAGAAGGTTATCACTCCTCATCAGGAGGAGATTGAAACAGTTAATCTTGGTACGGAAGAAGATGTAAAAGAAGTTAAGATCGGGGCCTTTCTACAAGATTCAGTAAAAGAACAACTGATTGATATGCTTCGGGAGTATGTGGATGTCTTTGCTTGGTCTTATCAGGATATGCCAGGGTTGGACACCGATATTGTCATGCACAAGCTGCCTTTAAAAGAAGACTGCCCACCAGTGAAACAGAAGCTGCGCCGAACTCGCCCGGATATGGCAATGAAGATAAAAGAAGAGGTGCAAAAGCAGTGGGACGCCGGTTTCCTTGCTGTGACTAGTTATCCGCCGTGCGTTGCTAATATTGTACCTGTGCCTAAGAAAGACGGCAAGGTAAGAATGTGTGTAGATTACCGGGACCTGAACAGAGCCAGCCCGAAGGATGACTTCCCATTACCTCACATTGACGTATTGGTTGATAATACGGCTCAGTTCTCGGTATTCTCCTTCATGGATGGATTTTCAGGATATAATCAGATCAAGATGTCACCTGAAGACATGGAGAAGACAACTTTCATCACACCCTGGGGCACGTTCTGTTACAAGGTGATGCCGTTCGGACTGAAGAATGCTGGTGCAACTTATCAACGGGCTATGGTAACATTATTCCATGATATGATCCATAAGGAAATTGAATGTTATGTGGATGACATGATTGCCAAGTCCCTCACAGAAGAAAACCATCTGGTGAATCTGTTGAAGTTATTTAAGCGTCTGAGGAAATACCAACTGAAGTTAAACCCCAACAAATGCACATTCGGGGTGTGATCCGGTAAACTGCTGGGATTTATTATAAGCGAGAAAGGGATTGAAGTTGACCCTGATAAAATCAAAGCCATTCAAGAAATGCCTGCACCGAAGACAGAAAAAGAAGTTCGGGGTTTTCTAGGAAGATTGAACTACATTTCAAGGTTCATATCTCACCTTACAGCAACCTGCAAGCCTTTGTTCAAACTGTTAAGAAAAGAACAAACGGTCAGGTGGAACGAAGACTGCCATAGGGCTTTTGACAAAATCAAGGAATACCTACAAGAACCTCCAATCCTTATGCCTCCAGTTGAAGGAAGACCTCTAATAATGTACTTGACAGTATTGGAGGAATCAATGGGGTGTATGCTGGGCCAGCATGACGAGTCTGGTCGAAAAGAGTATGCAATATACTACCTAAGCAAAAAGTTTACCGACTGTGAACAACGTTATTCACTGCTCGAGAAAACTTGTTGTGCTTTAGCGTGGGCTGCTCGCCGACTAAGGCAGTATATGTTGACCCACACTACTTTATTGATATCAAAGATGGATCCAGTTAAGTACATTTTTGAGAAGCCAACACTTACCGGACGGGTTGCAAGATGGCAAATGATCCTCACAGAGTATGACATTCAGTACACATCTCAGAAAGCCATCAAAGGCAGTGTATTGTCTGATTATCTTGCTGAGCAACCCATTGATGATTACCAGCCTATGAGATTTGACTTCCCTGATGAAGACATCATGTTCATAAAAGCAAAAGATCATGAAGAGCCTGTTCACACCGAAGGGCCTGACCCGGAAGAAGAATGGACTATGATGTTTGATGGGGCTGTTAATATGAATGGTCGTGGCGTTGGTGCAGTACTCATTACACCTAAAGGAGTTCACATGCCTTTCTCGGCAAAGCTCACCTTTAACTGCACTAACAACGAAGCTGAATATGAAGCTTGTATTATGGGTCTTGAGGAAGCCATTGACCTCAGGATCAAGACTTTGACTGTATTCGGAGATTCAGCTCTGGTAGTTAATTAAACCAACGGCAAATGGTACACCCACCAAGATCATCTGATACCTTATCGGGATTATACAAGGAGGTTATTGACTTTCTTCACAACAGTCAAGCTGGAGTATATCCCTCGAGATGAAAATCAGTTTGCGGATGCTCTGGCTACCATTTCATCCATGATCAAAGTTCAAGCTGCCAACTTTGTACCTCGGATTTCAGTTTATAGACTCGACAGACCAGCATACGTATTTGCAGCAGATGTTGTCAAAGATGATAAGCCTTGGTTCCATGATATCAAATGCTTCTTTGAGGATCAAACATACCCATATGGGGCATCTTCCAATGATAAGAAGACATTAAGAAGGCTTGCTGGTAGTTTCTTCCTGAATACTGATGGTTCCCTGTACAAGAGAAACTTTGATATGGTACTTCTCAGATGCGTTGATAAGACGGAAGCAGACTTGTTGATGCACGAAGTGCACGAAGGATCCTTTGGTACCCACGCAGGAGGGCATGCAATGGCTAAAAAGTTGCTAAGATCAGGCTATTACTGGATCACAATGGATGCAGACTGTTGTGCCTATGCCAGAAAATGCCATAAATACCAGATTTATGCGGATAAGGTGCATGTGCCTCCCAATCCTCTGAATGTGATGTCTTCACCCTGGCCCTTTGCTATGTGGGGCATTGATATGATTGGCAAGATTGAACCGACTGCTTCGAATGGCCACAGATTCATCCTGGTAGCCATTGACTATTTCACCAAGTGGGTTGAAGCAGCTTCATATGCAAATGTTACAAGGCAAGTGGTAGCCCGATTCCTGAAGAGAGATATCATTTGTCGGTACGGAGTGCCCGAGCGAATCATTACTGATAATGGTTCCAACTTGAACAACAAAATGATGGCAGAGCTATGTCGGGACTTCAAGATCCAACACCACAATTCTTCTCCCTACAGGCCAAAGATGAATGGCGCTGTCGAGGCAGCTAACAAGAATAGCAAGAAGATTGTGCAGAAGATGGTGGTTGCCTACAAAGACTGGCATGAAATGCTACCATTCGCCTTACATGGGTACCGTACATCAATCAGAACATCCACTGGGGCAACACCATATCAGCTTGTGTATGGTATGGAGGCAGTCCTACCTGTTGAAGTTGAACTACCCACCCTGCGGGTACTGATGGATGTTAAACTAAATGAGGCAGAATGGGTCCGGTCCCGATACGAACAACTGAGTCTGATCGAAGAAAAGAGATTGGCTGCAATTTGTCATGGGCAGCTATATCAGAAAAGAATGAAGAAAGCCTTTGATCAGAAATTTAGGCTCCGGGAGTACCAAGTAGGAGATCTTGTGCTGAAAAGACTCCTCCCTCCCCATACAGACCACAGGGGCAAGTGGACTCCGAACTATGAAGGGCCATTCGTAGTAAAGAAAGTTTTCTCCGGTGGAGCACTGATGCTCAGTACTATGAATGGTGAAGACTTCTTGTCCCCTGTGAATTCAGATGCAGTTAAAAAATACTTCGCATAAAATGACCCGCTGGACACAAAAACATAATGTAAGTCCAGGCAAAAATAGGGCATCCCGGCGAGTCAAAAACAGAATAAAAGACTCGGGCAAAAATAAGGGAAAATAAAATAAAATGTACACCCGCTGAGTCGAAAAGCCGCATTGGACGACTCAGGCAAGAATGGGTATCCCGATGGATTGAAAACCCGAAAGGGCGATCCATGCAAAATAAGGGAATAAGCGAACAACTGTATTCTGAATTCGTTTGTATCACTTACAACGTGGTAAACTCCGAAAGGATCAAGCTTCGGTCAGAATCAGCCATCTCCAGAAAGCAAGACGAGAAGAACGTCAATGTCATACGAGTCATAGAAAAAAGGGAAGCTCCCTGAAGCGTCATCAACATTGCCAGCATCTTTTGTTTCTCAATTTGTAACAATCTCCTCATTTTAGGGGATTTGTCTCTATGATTGTATCTCGCCAATTCAGGGCACTCGAATTAATAAAATCAGATTTTCAGTCATGATTCGTCTCGTACATTTTATTTTCATTTGCAAAAATGTCCGATGTCTTTAAGATATTGATTGCATAAATACAGATGCTTCCTTTCTAAAAATACGTGCCTGTAGGAAATATATTTACTCCCAGGAGTGTCTAAACTCCCATGACGGAATCCGGTAAGGGATACCTCGGGATACTTGTACGTTTCCTTGTTATGCAGGATTGCAGGTGTTCAAAGCGCAACATGGGGCATGAAAGTTCCTCCCCAGCAAGCTGTCAAATCATTATCTACCCAGTCCGTCTTCCAGATTAGCACCGGAGGTGCTTTCTCCCCAGCTGAGTTGCCATTTATTATTCCTCCTCAGCCAAGTACAAAAGCCAGGGAACCATCTCCCCACAGAGTGTCAACCTCTACCCGGAAGAGCAACGCGTGAAGAAATCACAACAGAGTGAAGAAAGCTTCTACAAACCCCAGCTGGGACCCTCATTACCAAGACGGGTCTATCAGTGACCTACTCCCCCATGCAGAGTCACATCTTATCAGATCTACCAATGATCTCATCCCCAGCTGGGATATCCACTTCAAGCAGATCAGCCAGAGATCTTCACAGCAACGGGATCCAAGTCCCGGATCGTTATCTTTGCATAATCATGGCATTCGCATCATATTTTCCCCACAGAGTGTAGCATTCCGTCTAATACAGAGCATTACGGCAAAAGTCAAACATACTGCATGATCGTAAGCCATATTCTAAAACAAACTCTTGTAAATACTGACAATCCCTCAAGAATATACAGAATGCTCCCCAAAATTCCCCGGCAGAGAGCCAAGACATTTCCCTTACAGGTGCAGATACACTCCCTTCGGCACTCGTCCGTGTCATCATTCCCTAGTAAATTGCCCGAACAAACGGATGCTTACAGTACAGATACTTCTTGACACCCGTCCGTGTCATCCCCCCAGCAGAAAGCCAAAGTGTCCCCTTTGCACTCACCACATACTTACTTATATCTATACAATTCCTTGACACCCGTCCGTGTCATCATCCCCAGCACAGTTGCCTAAACATTTTGTAAACCATATACTTTTTTATAATACACTTTTTCAGACACCCGTCCGTGTCATGCTCTCCACAGCAAGTTAGACACTCGTCCGTGTCTTACTCATACTTGTTGCTCATACTTTTTACTCATACAGATACTCGTTCGTATCTTGTATATGCCACCTTAAATCCCCTCAGATTCAACACTTGTCCGTGTTCTTTGTTAACCAGTTGGTACTCGTCCGTATCATCATCTCTGAACACGCGTCAGCGTCTGTTTCTACCGATACTCGTCCGTATCGTAGTCTTAAGGATGCTCGTCCGCATCTTTAATCCATACACAATGTCAGATACTTTTACCTCTTTTTTTAGATCTTAGACACTCGTCTGTGTCTATCATTCCCCAGAAGAGTCCCCTCAGAATCGACACTCGTCCGTGTTCTTTGTTAACTAGTTGATACTCGTCTGTATCATCATCTCTGAACACGCGTCAGCGTTTGTTTCTACCCGATACTCGTCCGTATCATAGTCTTAAGGATGCTCGTCCGCATCTTTAATCTACACAGTGCCAAACACTTATACTTTTCATTTCTTGGGTGTAAACACTCGTCCGTGTTTACTATTCCCCAGCAAAGTCCCCAGCAAAACTTATTTTCTGTCTGACATTCGTCCTATGTCATGATACCTTTTCGGCAGCCGTACCCTGCCAGGTGATCGTCCTTCACCTTTTTTTTGATGATCGTCCTTCATCATTCCCAGTGGAGTCTCTATTCATTAGAACCCCTTCCTATCCGACATTCGTCTTATGTCACGATATTTTCGGCAGCCGTACCCTTCCAGGTGATCGTCCTTCACCTCCTGATGATCGTCCTTCATCATTTTATCCGATGGACGTCCCCATCGTTGATCTTGTTATCTGACATTCGTCCTATGTCATGATAAACCCTGAGAGTAGTCGTACCCTGCTAGGTGATCGTCTTTCACCTCTTGATGATCGTCCTTCATCATGCTTATCCGATGGCCGTCCCCATCGTCGACCTTGTTACCCGACATTCGTCCTATGTCGTGGTACTTTCGGCAGCCGTACCCTGCCCGGTGATCGTCCTTCACCTTAGATGACCGTCCCTCATCTTATCCCGAACAGAGCAGCCGCCCCCTGCTAGATGATCGTCCTTCACCTTTGATGACCGTACCTCGTCATTTATTTCATTTACCTATAATCCCCGGAGAGTCTTACAGCTTTACTTGATGGCCGTCCCCATCATAATCTCTTATATCCCCAGCATGTCGGCCGTCCCCGTCATTGCTTCTTCCCCAACAGGCGTCCTCTGCTTGACGGTCGTCCTCCGTCGCCCGCACTTTATAATTATACTTTATTTTCTTTTACAATCTATATCGCTTTTCTTCTTCATTCTGTGAGTGCAAATTTTGGACTGTCTTTGGTATTCAACCACAAGTTATCTTGTTTGCCTGTTAAGGAGTTGCTTACATCCTGCACAGCTAACTCATGTTTGAATAGGGGCAGCTGTAAACACCCCAAATTTGCCCTCACCCATTCACACCATGGCTTGTGATCTTTTCATGTGCATAGGTTCAATCATAGCATCTCATATTGCACTTATGCTTCATTGCATTGTTTCTAAGTCCTCTGTATCTAGGGTTTGTGATCTGAACAATCCAAGAGCCTCTTGAGCCACTCCAAAGGTCCTCAATCACTTCAAAATGGTCCATGTATGTTCAAGCATCATATTGTATCCTCACAAAGTCAAGGAAGTCAAAGAATCACAAGAGCTGAGAAAGGCATGGAAGCAGAGCCAGGTTTAATTGCACAGATGACCTAGAATTAGGGTTTTGGTTTCAGAGGCCATAACTCCAAATGTTTTGGTCATTATTGTTTCTAGTGGTCTCTATATGTTATAAGAATCATGCATATCAAGTTTCATGAAGAAATTCCATGAGGAAGGCATCTAATCAAGAGTTGACTTCTTGAGCAAGTCAGTGCAAGATTAAGGCATATGAGGCCCCCAATGACCCAACCAAAGGGTGTTCTTCATCATTTTGAATGTGTATGATATTTATTTGATCATAGAAGATGTTAGAAGTTCACAAAATTGAAGAATTTCAAGCCATTTGCAAATTTGCCTTTTTGGGAAAGTGACTTGTAATGGAAACTTGCCATTTTGGGAAAGTTTTTCAACCCTTTCTTTTTGATTCAAAAATGCTTCAAATGAGAAAACTTTGGTCATGAAAGTTGTAGAATGGATCCTCCCATTTTCAAAAATTACAAGAACTCATTCTAATTCATTCTGGATCAAAAGATATGGCCTTACAAAGTTGGATAAAATCATTGAAATTTCACTTTTGCACAAAATGGAAAACTTGCAAATTCTCATGACAAGCCTTTATGTGATTTTAATGTGACCTCTAATCATCATACAAATAAAATGCATGACCTAAAAATCAGTTTGGCCCAAGGGATTTCCCATTTCTATGCCTTGAGTTTCAAGTAACCATAAGCCATTCTTCATGAAAGTGCAAAGAGGGATTTCTTGCAAAATGATTCTCAAAGGGATTGTATGATCTCTAGCTGGTCTCAAGACATTGCTATAACCTCATGAGGCATCTCACACCAAAAATTCAGCAAGACTTATCACATGTTCATGGCCAAAAATCATGAAATGTAACAAGTTGCCAAATTGCAAAAACACTTCAAACTTGTGATCCAATGCACCCAGCTGTCTTCTCTTGATCCTAGGGTCTTCCTTGACTCAAGCTGAGGCAGGACAAGCCCTAAGATTGCCTCTGACCCGAGCCATGCTTAGAGTACACAAAGTCTTGACTTTCTTGCATTTTGCCCATACCAATCCCACAGTGCCACCACCAACTCTCTACCCAATCAGAGTCAAATATGTGGCCATCAAGCAACCCTAAACACACCATACACAAGCCATAAGCTCCCACATTGCAGCATACACAAAAATCTGCCAAGAACTTCCCTCCTTCGAATCTCCTCATACAGCCCTCAAACATCAAAAATTCCTTCACACACAAACCACAAATCACTCATAGAACCAAATCCACCCCCTGAAACAGCATGAATCACCACACATAGAGACCTTCATTTCTGCTACACCAGAACCAAACAGTCACAACCAGCCACTCTCAAAGCATTCTAAGCTTCATTCCATCACCAGGAGGATCAAGGGAGAAGGATTGCACAAAGCTTGAGGCCAGAAAGCTCAAAATCAGAGGAGCTTCATCTCAGGTAACATGAAGAACTTTTTTACCAGAAACTGATTTTTAAGTTCTTTTATGATGCTATGTCTTCTCCTGATCATGAATATGTGTTTATTTTTTGAAATGGTGAAGAAACCAACATATATGGTATCTCTGAACATTTGCCCGTATTTTGTGTTTTGCTTCGATTCAGGCTTGTGAGTGAAAATAAATGTATTTGAGATGAGGGGTTAAGTTTAGATTGATGAGAGGATTGTTTTGGTGGAAGAAATTTCATGATTGGTAACCTGTAGAAGATTCTAGGGTTTTTGGTTCGCCGGAGAAGAGGACCGGAATACTGTTCCGGCCGTCTGAATTTGTTTAACCCTAATTAGGTTTAGCAATGTAATTAATGAGAGTTTGAATTTGGACCGTAGATGAGGTGGACTGGGGTTGACTCCTGCGCGTGTGTGTGGCTCAGATCACATCATTAAAACCCTAATCTGTTTTATTAATTTAATAAATCATATTTAAGTTAATTAAGCCAGAAGAGATCCTGACCTTCCAATAGCGCGCGCAGTCAACCATTGACTCCCAACTTTGAATCTCAGCCGTGGATTGTGCATACTTTCTATTTAATTAATTTTTATTTCATTTTCTTGTCATTTAATTTGTACATTTTATTTAAAATAGCAAAAATCATTTAAAAATTATGAAAATTTTTGTCAAAGATTTCATTAATTTTTAAAACCCAAAAATATTTTTATTTTTATTTTTTGCATTAAAAATCATTTTTAAATCATTTAAATGTTTATTTTTAATTAGTTAATGAAAATTAATTAATTAAAAATGCATTTAGGTATTTAAAAATCACCAAAAAAATTCACATTGCATTTAGAAACATTTAGAAACATTATCAAACCCTCAAACAAAATTTCTTTTTTGATCTTGATGCATTTTGATCATTTTCTTTGAAATTAAATTCATTTTAAGGCAATATTTTTGTGCAAACTTTGAAAAATTCATTCTGCCTAACCCTTGAGAGTTTGATGATGATTCTTCTTGCATTGCATCCTTCATGGCATGTAGTTTATAGGATAAATTTGGTTTGAATTGATCTTGCATTTTCAATTTGTTTGGTATTTTTCTTGATGAGGTACCTTAAAACCCTAGTAATCTTAGGAAATTCATAACTTGCACTAGTTTAAGAGTTGGATCCCCTCCTTTGGGAAGTGAGCTTGTATAGGTTTAGGGTATCTTTGATTGCATTTTCTATTTTTTATCATGTCATTTGCTTCTGGTTTTGGATTTTTGCATTGCATGATGTATGTAACCCTAATTTGTGCCTTCCTTTGCATCCATTTCTCATTTGCTTGCATCCAATGACTTGCCATGACATTTTGTGCATCCACATGATCCATAATACATCTTAGGACATATTAGAATCATGTTTGATTATTGCATCTTTCACTTACCATGTTATATGCCCATTGCATTTCATAACTTTTCATGTACATTCATGGTTTAAAGCATGCTTCATCTGCATCCTTATGCTTGTTTGATCATTCTCATGTCTTGCCTCATGTTTGTATCATCTCTTAGCATCATTAACATCATGTTTATGCTTCTGGTTTTGGTTTGCACCATGGCATTGCATCTCATTCTCATTGCATTTCATTTTCTTGTGCTAACATTTCAGGTGGTAAGTTGTTTGAGAAGTGAATTTGCCTTCACTTCTCACAATCTCTTTTCATCTCTTTCATACTTTCTTTGTTGCATTTTTTATGTGTTTTAGAGTGAGCTTGCTCATTCATGTTCATGCTCTTGCTCTCTTTCTTTCTTCAAGCAACTTGTCTTCTTAAATGAAGCAAGTTGTCTTGCTTCTCTTTGCTCCTTTCATCTGCTTCCTTCCTGGTGGTTTTCTCTGAAGATCTCTTGCAAGCCTCATTAACCCTAGGAACAACCAAGCATGATAAAAGTTAGGGTTTGATTAGTCCCCCATTTAGTTTTATCTTTGTGTCATCTTTGAGTCTTCTCTTCTCACCTCATAATCAAGGACTAAACCCTAAAGGTTTTAAGACATTGTGATTAAGCTTATGCCTGCATACTTCTATTAGGATGGAGTTTATAACTTTAATCCTAAGTGTTAAACCCTTTATGTGTTTAAATCCTTTAATCAATCCACCTAATAATCACTAAGACATCAAGCTTGTAACTTGGGCCTTGCATTAGGGTTCTAATTATTCCTTAATTGGTTAAGAAGGACTAACCCTAGTGTTAATGGACAAGTCCCCCTCAAGCTGTCTTACAAACCATAAAAATCATTTCTCCATCTTATCATTAACTAAAATCCATCTAATAAAGGCTTTGTTTTGTCATGAGGTTAATCCCTAATCATGGATTAAGTTGAGGAGTCTTTCTCAGCTAAAATACTCTCATCTATCATCCTTCTATTAGGATGGTGTAATGGGTCCATTAAATCCTTGATTATGGCTTAAACTCATTACTTAACACTAAACAAAAACAACAAAAACATCTAAATAATCACAAGTAGGTTAATGACCTTAATCCTGCATCATGGTGATTGAGTGTGAGGTGTTTACTTCACACTTAAGGTATTCTCATTACCCCTAATCAGAGGGAGGATGTGATGAGTTTACTAACCTTTGGTTTAGGCTTAAGCTCATTAACTTATGATAAATCCAAAAGCAATAAAAGATTGAAAACACAAAAACAAACAATAATCGTCTCCTCCGGGATTCTTTTCTCATCTCATTCACTCACAAACGAGAACTTGCTTCTTCCGTCTAATGCAAGACAGTTTGCACCTGAGCCAGACAGGTCATACACTTGAGCATAGACAAGTAAGCAGTTCCCAAGTCAATTTATCTTTCAGTCTCTTTGGGTCGAACTACGATGTTCTGACTTCCTCATTGCACGAGAGGATACGTAGGCATAACTTAACAGTTATCGAACAAAAGTCTCTATATATTCCCCCTCTTCTAGCATTATTCTTTTAGCCTCATTGTCTTGAGCATTGCACTCTCCTCTTACACTGACACTTCTCTTATACACTCCACACTTCTTTTACACTGACACTTGCATTCTTTCCAGTTTTGATACACAAATTGCACTGACACTACCCCTTTAAAACACAAATCTTTTAAGCGTGGATCCCGTCGAGTACGACGGACAATCTGGGTGCTAATACCTTCCCAGGTTGTAACCAACCCCCTTTCTCAGTCTCTCTGGTTCGCAACCGTCTTATCCATATCTTTCCAGGTTTATGCAGCATTACCTTTCCTTCGGGATAAAGATGCCTAGCTGGCGACTCTTGTCTTCTGAGTTCACCCTTGTGTGTTCTCTCTCCTTTCGCCGACCGTTCGCGTCTGTACCCCTTCTGACCTAGGTGTCATTTGGTGGGAGCGACACATTCTATCAAAACTATTTTATGTAAATCTCTTTTTTCTTCCCAAGCCCATTAGTTCATTATCTTTTTAAGTCCAATGTTAAAAAAAATCAAAAAAATCATATCATTATTATTATTATTATTTTTGTTTTTTTTCATATCACTATTTTCCAATTTTTAAGATTATTATTAATTTTATCACCACTATTATCTCTATTATCTATTTATTATTATCATTAGTATTATTTCTAACTGATGGTTCTGAATCATCAATTTATGACAGGAATTATAAGCCTCTTGATTCTCAACCCTAAGCTGCTTGACCAAAGCTTCCAACTTCTGATAATCTTCTAAAGGCATCGTTACTGGAGGTGAAGTTGGTACAGAAAAAGGGACTAGAGCCCTTTGAACCTCCTCCTTTATCCAAGCTTCGAATTCAGGGAACATCCGGTTATTGCTCTTGCCTAGACATGCCGTGTCCTTTCTTTTGATCACCTTCCAAGAACCTGCAACTTTCCTAACCAACGGAAGATTGTCTTTCACCGAGAAGTAAAAAGTTTGGAATAACTCGGATTCATCGGGAATCTCCTTGAGCGCATACCCTAACTGTCTTCTTAAGAGAATGGGATTGTAGTTGATACCTCCTGATACTCCTAACAAAGGCACATTAAGTTAATTCCCACAACTGGTAATGAAACTCTTTCCTTTCAACCTCAAAGTAAACCACCTAATATCTCTGGCCGACAAAGTACTCAGCTTCTAGGCCCAAGTAGTATTAGGATCAGTAAAACTCTCAGTAGTAGGCAAATGTCTCATGACCCACTTGTAGAATAAGGGAGCACAACATCTAACCAGACCTCCTCGCTTCTTCTCATTCTTATAGTGCACCGAATAATACAAGTCACCTAGGAGAGTGGGCACCGGATTCTTCAACACAAATAAATGAATAGCATTTATGTCCACAAATTTGTCCATATCAGTGAATAGGATGATCCCATAAATGGATAGTGCTAAGATGGCGCAAATAGAATCCCACTGATTTGTCACTGCAAGTTCTTCAGCTTTTCTAACCAGATACTCTAGAGTGAAACCAAGTACTTTTGCTTTGGTGGTAGACAAATTTGCAGATACTTCAGATGAGCTCAAATAAAGAGCTTTGGCGATGTCAGCATGGGTTGGTCTTGTCATCTCTGAGTTGAAAGGAAACTGATCCTTTATTGACACTGCCGTAATCTCAGCATACTCTTCCAGCAAAGGACCCAACTGAAAGTCGTGAAATGTGAAACACCTGAGCCGTGGATTGTAATACTGCAACAAAGTTTGAACGACGCTTCTCTGAGTGCTATCTAAGTTGAATACCAAGTCCAGAATATCACCATACTTTTCCTTGAAGTATCCCAAATGACTCGGGGTAATAAGAGACACCATTTGGTTGATCAGGTCCATCTTGGTATCAAAAAATTTGTAGTGCACAGTTCTCTTTCTGACGTCTTCCATTTTGAAGCAATGATATGACCAGGAACCGGGAGTAATGCAGACCCTGAGAATAAAAGAAACATAAATGATTAATGATGATATGATTCTTATGCAAGACAAGCCATGTGATCAGTGAAGTGTCTGTGATGTGCCAATCATATAATCAGGTGTTGGTGCAAGGTCACAATATCCACATATCACAATAACAATCCCTCTGATCTGGGATCCATATCTCAGAACCAGAAATCCAGATCACAAAACTGAACCAAAGGCAAAGCGGGTATGCTGAAGGTCTTATGGTTCCTGCAAACCTGTAAACCCATCCCAATCTCACAAGTGTGCTACTCGGGTCAACATCACGGAATCTCAAAGTCGAATAGCAATAATACGTTCACCATTTCCGAGAAATGGCTTATGACCAAATCAGGGAATCGGTTTGGCATTATGTACTACTCAGGGAGGCCTCAGTTGATTCCGGAAAAAACAAGCATCCCTCACAAGTCTCCAGCTTCAAGCACTGAATCGAGAAACAATAGTACATTCATCCCTAAGGGTACAATACTACCGTCATACGAACAATTTGCTTTAACTGAATTCCTATGAGAGAACCAGGTCATCCTATGCGAGTTCCCGATGGACCCTCGGATGCGAGTGGGTTTGCCAACAAATGTTGTATGCCACTGTCATCACTGGAGAGGGGTGTTCCCATTAAGGTCCTCGAAGATCGGTCACCAGATGCACCTAACTATCAAGGTCGTATCCTGAAGTGGAGAAGAACCCCCACACAGAATAGTCCCAGGACGGTCGCAGTCTGGGTGTGGAACACATCGCCACTCATCATGTAACCATGCGAGTACAACGTGTCCACGCTAATCCTATAGTGCACTCTAGTCGGGTATTTGGCTTATCTCACAGTAACTCCCATCCCACAGAAAAAATGAAAACCAGCACAGCCAGACAATCCTGTATAATATGATGCATGGAAAATAAATACTGAAAGCGGTAAATAAATGCGGTAAAGTAAAGCTGTAAAGTAAAAATCGTAAATGAAAACAGTAAAGCTAAACCAAAGCACACATTAGCAAATAGATAAACACCCAAAGAAACAAAACCAAACATGCGCTAGGATTGACTCTACAAGGGAAACCAGAGATTCTGGGTTCGGTCCCCAGTAGAGTCACCAGCTGTCGCTCCCGGGATTTTCATCCTAGTACAAACGCGAAAGTGGCACGGAAAAGGTAGAGTCGCCAGCCAGGAATTTTTATCCCGAAAGAATGGGAAAGGTAATGCTGCACAAACCTAAGGAATAAGGAAAGGACAAGGTCCTGCGAACCAAAGATCTGGGTTCGGGTGTCGGTTACGACCTGGGAAGGTATTAGCACTTCAAATCGTCCGCCGTACCTGACGGGATCCACGCTTGTTTGTTTGTTTCAAAGGGTGAGGAATAAGATGCTGCTGAATAAAACTGCTAACTGAAATGGGAATGGAAATGAGAAAGGGAATTGAAAAAGAACAAAAAGAAAGAATGGGGAAAATGTAGGGAAAATAAAGAATGTGCTCGAACGGGCCTTACCCCGCTGCCTACGTACCTCATCGGGATAATGAGGATCAGAGTCGACGTAGTTCGCCTAACTAAGGCGGGAACTATTTGTTTGTGTTTTTTATGGTTGGAACTGTGTATGTCTATGCTCAGGTGTTGCAGGCTCGTCTGGTACGAGTGCGTTTACCGTCTTGCATGCGAGACAAGTTGTCGCGAGTTCGCGTTGTGAGTGAATGAGATGAGAAAAGAAGTTCTCACAGGATAGTCGCTTATTGTGTGTTTTTGTCTTTTATGAGAAGTGTTTTGAATTTGTTTGTGAACATTCTCATACTAAGACATATCCATCGCGGTGAGTATTTATACCTCGCCCCGAAACAGGACGCGTATAAGTACTCCGCAACAAAGTCTCGTGTCGTACAAGAACGTTCGGTTTTTATTAAGTGTTTTATTACTTTTCTTTATAAGATGAGAAAGAAGGACTCAAGTTGAGAAAGGAAAAAATCTAAGGGACTAAGACTCAATCCTAATTTTGTTTATTTATTTACAAAAGGTCCTAATGGTTTGTGAGGTATTCTAAACCTAATGAAGAAAGGACTAGAAACTATTAGAATGCAACTTACTTCCTAAGGAAGATAAGTTTATTCTAAAGCAAGAGGGAAACCTATACAAGTGAAATATTCAAGTAATAAAGCAATGCAATAAAATTGACATAAGAAATAAAATTCTAAAACAAAACATTTAAGGTATGAAACCAAAAAGTAAGCCTAAATTTATTCTTAGTCTATTTATTATGAATTCTAAGCCTAAGTCCTAAAACTAAGGGCATTACCTAATATTGTCATTCTAAAAATCAGAAATTAAACTAAGCTAAGTCATCATTAAATCCTAAGATTAAATCTAAGTAAACTATTTTTTAATGAAATCCTAATATTCTAACCTAAACTAATTGAATTTTACATGTATAAAGGCCTAAAGATTAATGCACTAAAAATAGTAAAGGTCCTGGAAAAATTATGGGATTAATCCTATAGGGTCCTTAAACTACCTATAATATTGTGTTAAAAAATATCCTAAAAAAACAGAAGTTAACTATGCTTAAAAGTCACTTAATTCTACCTAAGGATTAACCATTATTTTTCATGGATTAAGCCACTAAAACAGGGGATAAAATGACCTAAAAAATCTATCAAAATTATTCTAAGTCCTATTATGAGTCCTCTAACTATGGCAAAAAGAATGGGTCAAAAATCCTACTGGAAGGTTAAAAAATAAAATGAACAAAATCATGTACAGTTAAAGGAAATTCAATAAAATCTAATTACATGAAAAATCAGAATTAAATCGAAAATAATGCAAATCCAGAAAAATAAAATGCCAAAAATTTCTAAAATGAATTAACAAGCTACTTAATTTTTTGTATAATTTTATTATGGATTTTATTATTTTTAAATGAATTAATCCTAAACTATAGTAAACTAAAATTTAAAATCTAAAAGAAATGAATGAGGGGGTTCATTAAGTATTTTTATAGTTCTTTTTCTATACTGGACTTAAAACAGTGGTGCGAATAGCAAACGGGCAAGGCCCACACGCATGAAAGCCTAGGGGTGCATGCAACATCTCTTTTTTAACTGTTTTCCTAATGGGCCTCAATAGAGGGGTGCGAAAAGCAAAGGGCTAAGCCCACCAGCGTTGGAAATGGGGAGGGTCCATCATGGAATGCAGTCATTTATTTTGACTTGATCTTGGTCGTTGATTCAGTCTTCTTCACTGTGGTAATCTCATCAAGTGATTCACAAATGCATGCACGCGATAGCTACGCTGGATGACACACATGGGAACAAACCGCAAACACAACCAACCGGACGATGACACGTGTCACCGCCGGTGTGGTTAGAATTCCAAAAGTTGTTTATCTTATCTCTTCTAACGGTGGGTTTAAGAGTGGTTAATGTAATTAACTCAATTTAACAGACTTTATTATTTGATTATTGCTAAGAATCAATATAATTTAAGCTTACAAATTAATTTGAATATTAAAACAAAATGAAAAACAAATAACAAAAACCCTAATCTACCCTAAATCCCCATTCCCCTCTTCTTCTACCTCTCGCCGCCGCACTTTCCTTCATCTCTTCCATCCCCTTTTCTTCTCCCTCACCGCCATCCTCAACTCCTATTCTTCCTCTTCATCATTGTCTCCTTCATCCTTTTCCTCCATCATCTTCTTCTTCCTCACCCCCAATCTTCACCGTCACCTTCTCTCGAATCCCTTTTCTTCTTCACCGAATCAAACCAACATTTGAGCTCCCTCTCTTCACAACGCCGTCACCTCCTCTCGTATCTCTCTCCCATCATCTTCTTCTTCGCACCAAAGCCAATCTTCTTCTTCTCCGAACCAACCATTATAACCACAAACCCTAACCTAATCTAAATCCGAAAACCAAATCCCCATCCTCAAATGGAAGCTTCATCCTTAACCTAGTCCAGATCAACATTTCATCTTCTTATCTAAATACAACAAATACCTAAATGATTTGCCTCTACCCGAAATCCAAAAAAAACACTCACCCTAACGTCACTCGAGCTCGCCGAACAAAATCCCAGGGAAACAAAACAAAGTTGCTGCTAGCATGTACAAGGAGGATACAAAATCGTACCTGGTGGATTGATTGTGTTGAAGATGTCAATTTCGTTACAACGCCGTTGCGATATCGACCGCGATTCCAAGAGAGCCTTAGAGCCGCACACGATTACCTCCAAGTATAGTTCAATCTTGTTTTCTTGCTTGCTATTCTTAATTATCACTGATTCTCAATTTCTGACTTGTTGTTGTATCCTATGGTATTGCTGCAGATGGTTGATTGAATTGACAATGGCAGGTGTCTTTTGATGATGATGAGCATTGAAGAAGAGGATAAGGTTGCTGGTGATGAAAGCTCGGGTTTGTAAATGGTGGAAGCAGAAGATTGAAGAGGAGGTTACTGCGGGAAGGAGAGGATAGAGGAGGAAATTGAGGAAATCGGGTGAAGGAGGTTGAAGCTTGGTGATGGGGGAATTGTGTGTAGGAGCAGAAGAAGAAGAAAAGTGGTGAAGAATTGGAGAAGAAGGTTGAAGAAGAATGGTTTTTGAAGCCCTGGATTGGAGGTGAAGATCCTCATTTATAGAAATGCAAATCTAGCTTAAGGAGAACTCAAATGAAGCTTCCAGAACAAAAAGAGGTTAGGAGCTTGTTGATTTTTAGTTATAAATCTGTTATGAGCTGTTATGAATCTGTTATAGTTTCTTTTGGATATGAACTTTCACTTCTGTTTTTTCTGTTGGAAGTTGGTTAGGGGTAAAAGAAATGGTTAGGAATCTGAACTTTGTTATTCTGTTATGCATTTTTGTTGTTGCAGGAAGTTTGTTGGAGTTTTAGTTAAGATTTAGTTGGGAATTTTTTAGTGATTATTGATTTCTGTTGCTTGAATTTGTAGGTGCGAGTTCTGATGCGAAAATATTGATGAAAGATGGTGATGAATACGCATATTGACGACAATTCTGATTCTGAAGGATGATGAAGAAACCGAGGAGTCTGAGCCTGAGAATTTCGGTTCCTCATTCTTTCGATTTTTCTCTTTCCCTTATGTGTTATGCTCTGAGTTATTTTCAATGTATTGATAGATTATCACTTTCTTTTGTGTTAGGTTGGGAGAAGAATCCAATGGCAATGGCACTGAAAATGTTGAAGAATCCTTCATTGCTCCAACACCACCTACTTCTTTCTTTGGGAGAACTTGATTGAAGAATGACCATGAGTGATCCTAAATGTTTATATGCTTGATTTGAATTCGATGACCATGAGTGATCCTAAATGTCTTATTTCCAAAAATGAAGAGTCTTGGCTTTGGCATAGACGTTTAGCTCATATCAACTTTGACCTGCTAAATAAGGTTGTGTCCAAAACCTTAGTAGTCGGTTTGCCTAACATAAAGTTCACTAGAGATCATCTTTGTGATGCTTGCCAAATGGGAAAGCAAACCAATATATCTTTTAAATCAAAAAATTTAGTCTCTACTTCTAGACCTCTTGAACTTCTACACATGGATATTTTTGGTCCTTCTAGAATCAAAAGTATAGGAGGGAACTATTATGGTTTTGTTATTGTTGACGACTACTCTCGATTTTGTTGGACAATCTTCTTAGCTAGTAAAAGTGATACCTTTTCGGCTTTTGAAAATTTTGCCAAATTATCTCAAAATAAACTTGGCACAAACATTGTAACTATTAGAAGTGACCATGGAGGTGAGTTTGAAAATCATCTCTTTGATTTTTTTTGTGAAAACCATGGCATTGATCATAACTTCTCCGCTCCTAGAACACCACAACAAAATGGTGTTGTGGAACGTAAAAATCGTGTGTTGGAGGAATTGGGAAGAACTATGATTAATGATAGCGGTCTTCCTAAATATTTTTGGGCCGATGCTATTAGCACCGCTTGCTATGTTTTGAATAGGATCATTATTCGACCTATTCTAAACAAAACACCCTATGAACTATTAAAAGGAAGAAAGCCTAATGTGTCACATCTTCATGCTTTTGGTTGCAAATGCTTTGTGCTAAATAATGGAAAATAAAATCTTGGTAAATTTGATTCAAAGAAGGATGAGGGCATATTCCTTGGATACTCTAATTCAAGCAAAGCATATAGAATATACAATAAAAGGTTGCTTATAGTTAAATAATATGTACATGTATCTTTTGATGAAACTTATCTGAATGTTGTCGGAAAAGGTAGTGTTGTTATTGGTGCAAGTGCCTCCTCTAGTGAGATCGTTAAAGACATTGATATTTCTCGTGTGGAACCCTTTCCAGATTTTGTTAATAAGGAGTCGGTTGATGTGTCTAGTCTTAAAGATGAAGGTCAAGCATCCTTTCAAAATGATCTACCATTGGAATGGAAGACATCAAAAGATCATCCTATCGATAACATCATTGGAGATATCTCAAAGGGTGTCATTACTAGATCAAGACTAAGTAACTTTTGTTTTTATCATGCCTTCATATCTCAAATTGAGCCTAAAAATGCCAAAGAAGCCTTACTTTATGAAAATTGGTTCCTAGCCATACAAGAGGAACTAAATCAATTTAAAAGAAATGAGGTTTGGGACCTTGTTCCACCTCCGCGAGATCATCGAGTAATTGGCACCAAATGGGTTTTTAGGAATAAATTGGATGAAAACGGCACTATTATTCGCAACAAGGCCCGTCTTGTTGCTCAAGGGTATAACCAAGAGGAAGGCATAGACTATGAGGAAACATATGCTCTTGTTGCCCGCCTTGAGGCTATACGCCTTTTACTTGCATTTTCTTGTTCACAAAACTTCAAATTTTATTAAATGGATGTTAAGAGTGCCTTCCTTAACGGATATATAAATGAAGAGGTTTATGTGTGTCAACCTCCTGGATTTGAAAACTTTGAAAAACCAAATCATGTTTACAAACTAAAACGTGCTTTATATGGTCTCAAACAAGCTCCTAGAGCTTGGTATAAGCGCCTAAGAAAATTTGTAATCAATCAAGGTTTTTCAAGAGGAAAGGTTGACACTACTCTCTTTATTAAACGTGAAGGAAAACATTCTATATTAGTTCAAGTATATGTAGATGATATTATTTTTGGATCTACTAACATGAAGTTGGTCAAAGAATTTTCAAGTTCTATGCAAGGCGAATTTGAGATGAATATGATGGGGGAGCTAAATTTCTTCCTCGAACATCATATTAGACAACTTGAAGATGGAACCTTCATAAGTCAGACTAAATATTGCAATGAGTTGCTCAAAAGGTTTGATATGACAAACTCCAAGTCTATTGATACACCAATGCTTACTGCGACAAGTCTTGATCGTGATGAAAAGGGTAAGGATGTAGATATAAAAAGGTATCGAGGTATGATCGGATCTCTTATTTATCTTACCGCATCGCGTCCATATATTATGTTTAGTGTATGTATGTGTGCTAGGTTTCAATATTTCCCTAAGGAATCACATTTAAAATCAGTTAAACACATACTTAGGTATCTTTGTGGGACGTCTAAGTTTGGTTTATGGTATCCTAAGGGTAGTGATTGCTCTTTGGTAGGTTTTTCCGACTCCGACTTTAATGGTTTCAAAGTGGATAGGAAAAGCACAAGTGGAACTTGTCATTTCTTTTCAAACTCTCTTGTTAGTTGGCATAGCAAAAAGCAAGTTTATGTTGCTTTATCAACTGCAGAGGCGGAGTATATTGCAGCCGGAAATTGTTGTGCCGAAATCTTATGGCTAAAACAACAATTGCTCGACTTCAATATCTCTCTCAAACAAATTCAAATTTTGTGTGACAACACTAGTGCAATTAATCTTACCAAAAATCCTATTCTTCATTCACGCACTAAACATATTGAAATAAGGCATCATTTCCTTAGGGATCATGTAGAGAAAGGTGATGTGGTGTTTGAGCACGTTGATAGTTCAAATCAACTAGCCGATATTTTTAAAAATCCACTAGCTACCGATCCTTTCTTCTTTATCCGTAGGGAACTTGGTGTTCTTGACATCTCAGATAGATCTTAATAATCATTTCTTTGTTTGTATACTATTATTTGGTTCAACTCCTCTTGTCTCTAACATCTTGTTGTATAGTGTTATCGTACATCTATTTCTCATATACTCGAGGTAATATCCTTCTATACTTTGTTATCTATATTCATTCATGATATATATAGTAAAATTGTGTTGCATTGCTTATGTTTGTATATTTATCTATTTCTTCTATTCTCTTGGATTATGATTGATTGTTTGTCAAATAATTAGCATAAATGACGATATTTTCATGATTTAAGGTGTTTTAAGTGGCCTTTGGTGAAATTTTTTGTTAAAAACTGTCGGGTCCCAACAGGCCGACTCATGAGTTGGCTCATGGAACCTTATGAGTCGACCTCTCTGCTTCGTTGAGCCGAATCATTTCAAATTCAAATTGATTCGACTCATTTTACAATTTAAGCCGGCTCATTGTTGCGTCAACTGACATTTGGCAGTCTTGAAAAGACGCGCCGCCTGCCATTCCCTCTCCCTAGGTCGGCACATCAATGCCTTCCATCCACTTTTGACTTTCATTTATGGTTTCTTTATGGATTTCTTCATTAAAACTCATTAACATTTCATTTTATCATTATCAACATCTCATATTTTCATATTCTCTCAAGATTATCTCTTCAACCTCAAACCCTAAAATCCTGTCTCAAAGCTTCAAATTTCTCAACAATGGCCTCAAGACCTACAGGTAAAAGGTCACGTGGATCTACTTCTCAATCATTACTCCCTCTCAATGCTTTGTCTCTTCTTCCATCTGACTTGGTTGAGGATTATAACAAGAGATTCAAGAACAGGAAGGTCTTCTTCAATATGTGTACTCAAGAAAAACAGCTACTCAAATGCACATTCCTCATATTATTAAACTGATGGATTTTCAAGGTATCAATCCCTTTCTCTCCTGTCATGTCGACTAATGAGGATTTGGTCAAAATGTTCTATGCTGGTCTGGTTGGTACTTTTAAGGGTTCTGAATTCAACTTCCGTATGGGCTCTTGAATGTTTGAGGTTAATGCTCAAGTGTGGAAAGATTTGTTTCACATTGATCCTGAGGAAGCTAGTATCTTGATGACCGATACATCTCAAGTGGATAATTACTCATATCGTTCTGAACTAAACGGTATGCTTAAATAACCTTTGTAACACCCCAAATTTGCCCTCTTCTTTTTAAGCATCATATCATATCATATTCATCATGAACATATCATATTCTTGGCATCTTAGCATGGAAAGATGAGGCATAACATTCTCATGACCTAGCATTAGGCATATGATCATCTGTGGAAGGATTTGAAGCATCACAAGCTATGGCAAGGGGCCCAATGGATTTGCTCAAGTCCTATGAGGGGTCTATGTTGTATTCACAAGTTCAAGATTATTCACAAAAGACCAAAAGGTTGGAAGATCATCAGGGAATTCAAGCTAGGGCAAAGCTCCTACACAATGATCCCAAATTAGGGTTTGATTTTCAAGCATAAAAACCTTGAGACTTTGGCCATTTCATTTGGGCAAAGTCTCTCATATGTTAAGAGGATCCTAGGGATGAAATTTGGTGAGAAAATTCCTTGTGGAAATCAGTTATTTCTTCAGTTGCTTGTAAATGAAGAAATTGGTCAACTGTGCATTTTGAAAGTCAACTGTGAGATTTCAAAGGGTCCAACCCTAGTTTTCAAGCCAAGGGATGTTCTTATAACCTTATAAGAGGTTTGGCAAGATCAAAGATCAAGAATCATGAGGTTTTGAGGTGTTTTGCAAAATTGGAATATGTTTGGTCATGAGAATTTCCATTTTTAGTAACATTTTGCCCTAATTTTCAAGTAAGCATAACTTGGTGAAAAAAGATTCAAATGGACCGAATCCAAACATGAAAGTTGAATATTAAAGCCTCCCATTTTCATAAAGTACAAGAGCATTTTCATAGCCCTCATGGTTTAAGAGGAATGCCCTTCGAAAATTGTTGGTTTTTTAGGGCATGCATGCATTTCAAGCATCCTTCAAATGCAAAACTTCATGAACTTTATTTTTGAGTGACATAATGAACCAAGTGAGGTCACAAACTTACAAAGAAATGCCAAGAGTCCATTTTTCTCCAAAAATAGTGTCAAATTCGTGCATGAGAAGAAGAATAATTCACAAGAGGGAAATTTGCATGAACATGGGAAAAGCATGATCCTCAGATCCAAGGGCCAAAATGATTGTTGTTTTGAATCAAGGGTGAGATATTGATTACACATGTGCAAGAAGTGAGAGGGATGCACGAGCCAAGCACCTCATCACAAGAATTTTGCAAGTTTTGCATTTTCACTCTCACACTCTAATCTCACGTGCTCTTGCTCTCATCCTTTCAGCATTGCATTTTGGATCCATATATAAGAAAACTAGGGTTTCTTTTCAGGCTAGATCCATCACATTTCACCACTTCAAATTTCTTGCACCAAAAGAAAAAGCCTTCGAATCTCTCTTTTCAGGCTCTCATTCTCCAATCCCTTTCCATATTCTTGTTCAGTGAGCTCTAAGGATCATAAATATACCATCAATTCAAGCTGAAAGGAAGGTTTTCATCAAGTGCCATTCAAGTGCAGTTGGTTTCGGGTTTCAAGATCTAGAGAGTTTCAGGCTCTCTCTTGCATTTATTTTGCAAAGGGAGGATAAAAGGAGTTGATCTGCACCTTTGGAAGCTTTATTCTGGCTTGTTTCAAGATCTTCAATCTCAGGTATGCTCTGAAGCTTTTGGATCTGGAAATGTAATTTTATGTGTGCTTCTTGATCTTTGTGGTTGCTGATTGCACTGAGCCTTTTTGTTTTGAAAATGGTTAACTATTGAATGAGATATGGTAAATTTCAGTTTTATGTATGATTTTGTTCTTGTTCGATCTGGCTTGATCTTTGATCATTTGTGATTTTCATTGCCATTTTTGGATTCAGCATAGTTCATTTATTGGATCTGGAGTGTTTGAGTTATTTATATTGCGTTTTGTTCATAGTTTGTGTTTTCCGGTGCCGGAGCCCTAGCTCTGGTCACCGGATTCTGGAATTGTGTTTACCTGAATTTCAGGAAGAAGATGACCTCTCAACCATTGGATCATTTCATCTGGACGTCCATCATGCCGCCAACGCATAAATGAGCCAACCTCCCTCTCACGTGTTTTATTTTTTTCTGAATTAATGCTCATGTTTCTCACCACACCATAATTACCTTGTTCCTTCACTGCCAACCAATTAATATGCTGACTAAGTTTAATGAGTTGACTAATCCTGCGCGTGCATTTGATCCAGTGGTCCTTGTTTTTTCCTGAATTTTTGAATTTCCATTTTAATTGTGGTGTGGTGCGCTGACTTTTCAGTGGGCTTGACTTGATAATCCCACTCCCATGCGTGTGAGCCCAACATATTTGAACTGGAATCCATTTCTATTCGCACCCCTGGCGCTTCTCATTTATTTTTATTTCAATTTTATTTTTCAGTTTGGTTTTTTAATTTTTAAAATTAGTTTTAGGTCTCCAAAAATTATAAAAAAATTCATGAATGTTTGTTTAGTTTTCTTTAATTTCTGATATTGTTATTTTCCATTTATTTTTAATTGGCACGTGGAATTTAATTGTTCCTTTTAATTAATTCATTTTTATTTCATTTTGAACCTTGCTGACTTGTCCATTTTCTATCTTGATCATTATTTTGAATTTTTGGTTTTTTCTTTTTGCTTTGGATTCATGATAGGATGTAGTTTATTGGTGATTTTTGTTCTGATTTTTAGAACCTTGATTAATTGATTTTGGTCTCTAACTTGTGAGTGAAGCCATCTAACCCTAATCCATGTTTGACCTCCCATTTGACTTGTTTAGCTTCTGAATTTCTTTCCCTCCTTTTGGCATGTTTTTATGGTATGATTGAAGATCTTTTGTGTAAAGTTGTAGAATTTTTGAATGCTCATTTGATTTGTTTTGAATTTTGGTTCTTCACTTGTCCCTTTTTGCTTCTTTTTGATCATAAGTCCATTCCTTAGCATAGAAGGGCACTTGTGCCAACTTCTTCAACTTGTTTAGAGCCTTATTAGGATGTTGATACCTCTATGATCTTGAGTTTTGGTTTATGCCTTGAGGAGTCTAGTAATTTGCTTGCCTTTGGAGTTCTTCCATACTTATGTATATCCACCTCACTTCCTTTGCTTCTTTCTTCTTATAATGTTACCACTTAGCTATATGAATCTCTTATCTTCATCTCTCTTGCTTCTTAGGCATTCTTCTAACATGATTAGGGTTCTGGTCATGTACCTTGGGGTTGTGATTTGTTCATTTTGCTTTGCATCTTCTCATGTTTGTTTTGTTTTGCCATTGTGATTCATGTGGTTCCACTTTGAGTTGTGTGTTTCTCTTCTCATTCTTGTGACTTGTATTTGCATTGGATGTTTATGTGTATGACTTCACTTCTGGTTGAATGGTGTTGGTATGGCATTATGTTCATGTTGTATTGCCTTTATACTTGTGTTACTAACCATTTCAGGGGCTTTGGTAAGTGAGAGGTGTGGATGTGATTCCCACATCTCCAAGTCTTATCTCTTCTCTTCTTATTATTATTTGTTCTAACCTTGTGATTGTTGGGCTTAGGCCTTACACCCCCCCTCTTCTATTCTTCTTTCTTCTTCTTCTCTTCTTCTTTCTTTCTTCTTTAGGATAGTAAACCTCACTAACCTAGGATTTCCCATGCATGACAACACTTAGGATTCATTAGTCCCCCATTAGACTCTTACCTTTATGATCCTTTTGGTTTCTCTTCTCTTCTCATCTCAAAATTCTAAAGAAGACACTTAATAAAGTTTGAAGTGATACCTTGAGCAATAGCCTTGTCCCATGAGACACTTGTAGTCTTCCCATCTTGGGATAGTACAAGCTTGTCTTGTGATGTAAAAGTCTGATCAGGATGTCATCTTCACCAAGAAAAATCCTAAAACACACTTCTTCATTGTAAATACAAAAACACTTAATAAGTTAATGAGTTAGTGAACTTAGGCCCTAATCTCTGGATTCATGTTTTGGGGATCTTCTCCTGACTTGAGGGTACTTGTTCTATTATTCCATCTTGGAATGTAGTGACAAGTGCACATTCCATTGAAAAGAGCTTGAGTTCACTTCCTTGTGACACACTCCTAAAAGCTTCTAAAAAACACAAACAAACAATAAGCGTCTCTCCTTCGGAATTCTTTTCTCATCTCCTTCGCTCCGTACGCGAACTTGCTCCTACTTGTCACTTTGCAAGACGGTTATGCACTCGTCGTCCGAGCCTGCAACACCTGAGCATTGACATAGGCAATTCAAGCCTTAAGACACAAGCAATCTTTTCTACCCCTAGTTAGGGGAAATATGGCGACTCTGATCCTCATTGTCCAGATGAGGTACGTAGGCAGCGGGGTAGGGCCCGTTCGACCACAATCTTTATTTTCCCTACATTTTTCCTTTTCATTTCTTTTTCAGTTCCCTTTTCTTTTCTTTTATCCAGTTCAGTTCCTTTTCTTCGTAGCAACTTTCATTTCTTCACCCCTTGAAACAGTTTCTTTGCAAACTTGGATCCCATCGGGTACGGCGGACAATCTGGGTGCTAATACCTTCCTAGGTCGTAACCGACTCCCGAACTCAGTCTCTTTAGTTCGCAGGACCCGTGTCCTTCCTTTTCTTTTCTTCTGGTTTGTGCATCATTACCATTCCCGGTCCTTCGGGATAAAAATGCCTGGCTGGCGACTCTATTCTTTTCCGCGCCACTTTCACGTTTGTACTAGGATGGAAATCCGGGGAGCGACAGCCGGCGACTCTGCTGGGGACTTCCTAACCAGAGTATCTCTAGTTCCCCTGAGAGTCTCTCCTAGCGCTTGGGTGTTTCTGTTTCTTTGGGTGTTGATTGCTTATTGTTATGTGTTGTACTGTTGTTTATTTACAGTTCCATTTACAACTTTATTTACAGTTTTCAGTATTTATTTTCTACATCATATTATTACTGGACTGTTTGGACTGGATTTTCTGTTTGGTGGGTCTGGGTGATACTGTTTCTGAGAGATGAGCTCATTACCACGGCTCGAGTGCACCTTAGGACTTAGAGTGGTTCCACTTTGGCCTCATGAGATCTTGTCATGGGGGTAGTAGTGAGTTCCACACCCGGATTTGCGACTGTCTTGGAAATATTTTGATTTGGGGATCTTCCTCTCTCATTTCATAACCTTGACAGTTATGTGCAGCTGGGGACCGATCTTTGAGAACCTTGTGGAAACATCCCTCTCTAGTGATGACAGTGGCAGACCACATTTTTGTGGCAAACCCATTCGCATCTGAGGGCCCACCTGGGACTTACATAGGATGACCTTGTTCTCCCGGACTCAGCTGAGGCCTCCCTGCGTAGTATATAATGCTAAACCGATTCCCTGATCTGGTCATGTGCCATTTCTCGGAAATGGTGAAAGTATTATTGCTATTCGGCTTTGAGAGTCCATGATGTCTGACCCGGAGCATACCAGTGAGATTGGGAGGGATTTACAGGTTTGCAGGAACCCTTGGCCTCTACATACCCTTATTATCAGTGGTCCATGTTGAGATTTGGTTCTATGGTTCTCGTGTTCTGGTTTTCTTGGTACTATGGTTCTGAGAATTTCTATCAGAGGGTGTAATACCTCAAAATTTGCCCTCTCATTTCCTCAACATTTTGCATAGCATTTTGCATATATGGATTCATAAAAATAACCAAAAACATTGCATCATATATAGCATAGCCGAGGCGTGGGTATGTGATCAGTGATCGGAGCAACCGAAAGTTATGAAGAGGCTACCGAAGGGCCACAAAGCTTCTCAACCTTGTGCAAAGGGTTCACAATATCCCACAAGTCTTCACTTGAAGCCACAAGTCATGGAAAGTTTCGGTTTGATTGAAGGAGGCAAGCAGTGCAATACTTCTTGAGAGAAAAGAGCCGAATTAGGGTTTCATTTCTACGGGGTTTCCGCATAAATTTTTGAGTCGAAGTGGATTTCTCTGACTTATATATGATGTCAAGTGCCTAGGGTTCAAATCTCGTCCACAAGTTCATTTTGGAAGGGGTTCGACTGGCCGGACGACGGAAAATCGAAGAATTGGAGAAAAGGCAACCGAGCTAGGTAAAAAGGGATCGACTCCGGACTTTTAAGATCGAAATCATGAAATTAGGGTTACAATTATCCTATGGTTCAAATTTGGTCAAGAAACGATGGAGGAATCATGAAAAAAATCAAAGAAAATCATTTGAAAGTTAGTTGGTTTTGCATTTCCCTCCACCTTTCCTTCCACTTTCTTTCCACACTTCCTTTCATTCTTTCCATCTCATTTTTCCACTTCAATTCCACTCCATTTCCCTTGGAAACTTCCACCACCTTCCACCATCTTCTAGAGTGTTCCAAGGAATATTCCAAGGAATATTCCAAGGAATATTCCCTTTTCCAACCCTAACCCTAACTAACTTCCAAACCTAATTTTGGATCCCAAACCTAATTTTTGGGCCCCAAACCCAAACCTAACTCCTAGCCTAAGCCCTATTTAAGTCATTTTCATCCAAACCAAGAGGGTTCCCACAATTCCAAATTTTTCACTTCCATAATCACTTTTTCTCTCTCACTTTTCCTCTCCCTTTCACCAAAGCTTTTTCAAATAAGCTCTTCAAGTTTCACATTGAAACTTGAAGATCTTGAAGCTTGAGCCTCAATCTCCATTGATATTGTGGATTATAGAAGAAGAAGCTACTGAATTTTGTGAGGATTATCGACTTATCGGAAGCACACGAAGATCCAATCTCAAGAACGCATTTATTTTGCGATTTCTCGGTTTTCGGTTTTCTTTTCGATTCAAGCTTCGATACTTGCAACAATCACCGAAGCAATCCTCCGCTTCGTAGGTTGGTGATCTTAATCACTTCTTCTTTAAGTTATTCTCTTCATCTCGCCGTTTCGGCATTCTTTAAGTGCTTTTCGTTTTGCTTGAATTAATTCCGTTCGATTATGTGTTGTTTGCATTTTTGGGATTTTTGTTGAATTAGTATTTAGAGTGTTAATAGATATAGGTTTTATCATATGTAGATAAGCTCCGAATAAGTAGAAATTAGTGGTAGCATGTCCCTAGGTATGTTAGGATTGTCTAGAAGCAAGTTTGTGGCCAAAAGCACTTTTTTTTAAAAGCTTTTTTTCAACTCTGTTCAGTGTTAACCGGTTAACGCATATGGTTAACCGGTTAACACATGCGTTTTTGGCCAAATTGCTTCTGTTTTGGGTCTGTTAACCGGTTAACCTATATGGTTAACCGGTTAACGCTGTGAATTTTTGGATTCTTGGTTTAGTTGATTGCTTGGCCCTAAGTTCTAGTGCCTCTCATGTTCATGTATGTTTAGGTAGTGATTTTAGGGAATTTTTGAGTCCATTTCTAGTAGCTAGTTCCCCCATTTCGAGTCGTTTCGACACGATTCCGTTTATGTTGCGTTTTATGCGGTTTTTTGTGTTTTTGTGCATACTTTGATTTCTTGCATTTTGTTGCTATGTTCATATATCATTAGGTATGTAATAATCATGTTGCATTCTGTTTTTACATGTTTGCATGGCATTAAATCATTTTGCATTTCATTGTATCATTATGTTGATGTATGTTGCATGTTGCATAAGCATGTATGTATGTGCATTTGGTTGCATTTAGTTGCATGCTTGATCATAGCATTTGCATAAATTCAATTCTGAATTTTGCATGGAGTTTAGTATGTTTGTTGAATTATCATGTTGCATATTCATAATCAAAGATCATCATGTTCATATGCATGTTCATGTGATTCACTTTGTACATTACTTGTTGCATAATCTATGTGATTCATTCTTGCATAATCTTTCTAAAGGTTCATGTGCTTGCATTTATGTATGTTGATCCATGTTTAAATGCATGTTCATGATGAGATTAGTGCATTTTTCCTTGTGTTTGTGCATTAAAAAATGAAAATAAGCAATTCTGGATTTTGCATTACATAGCTGCTTTTTGCATAAGTGCTGTAAAATACATGCTGTTTGTTGTAAATTCATGTTGTTTGTGACTTTTAACACCTGTTTTTGCATACATATAGGTGCTGTAAAAAGTTGTTGCATTGCATAGTGCATTTCATAGCTGTTTGTGCATTAAGTGTTGTAAATAGGTTGCTGAATTTCGCATTGCATTAGTTTTAGGTCCTTTAAAATATAGATTGAGTCTAGTTTAGGTCCAAGGTGCCTTAGAATTTAATTAGGATTTAATTAATGTGTGTTTGCCTTATTTTTTTAATAAAAATGTGCACTAATCACTTGTTTTGTAGTGGGGAAGATTGAGGTAAGTTTACTTCACTTTATCCTTTATTTTCTATGCATTTCTTTTATGCATTTTATTCATTTTTCCTTCCATATTTGTGTTTGGTAGGATTCCCCCTTGTTAGGATCAACTTACCTTCCTTAGGAAGTAAGTTGTATCCTATTTCTTCTTTCTTTTCCTTTTTATCTTTAGGATTAGAAAAACCTCACTAACCCTTAGGATCTCCCTTTGTGCATAATAAATTAGGGTGTGTCTTAGTCCCCCTTAGATTTTCCCTTTTCCAACTTGAGTCATTTTCTTTCTCATCTTCAAACAAAATCAAAAACACTTAACAAATAAATGAAATGATTCCTTGTGTATAGCCTTATTCCATGAAGCACTTGCATTCATTCCATCTTGGAGTGGTGTAAGCTTGTCTATCATGATGCACAAGTCTCATCAAGGAGTTGTTCACAAAGAAAAACTTAAAAGATACTTCTTCACAAAAGCAACAAAACACTTAATAAAGTTCAACAAGCCAGTGAACTTAAACCCTAATCCTAGGAAACCAGTCTTGGATAAATTCTCCTTGCTGGGTATGCTTGTTCTATTATTCCATCTTGGAATGTAGAGTCAAGTGTACATTCCATGGAAAAGAGTTTGAATTCACTTCCTTGTGCCAAATTCATACAAAACTCATAAAAGACAAAAACAAACAATAACCGACTATCCTGCGGGAACTTCTCTTCTCATCTCATTCACTCACAACGCGAACTCGCGACGACTTGTCTCGCATGCAAGACGGTAAACGCACTCGTACCAGACGAGCCTGCAACACCTGAGCATAGACATACGCAGTTCCAGCTGTAAAAAACACAAACAAATAGTTCCCGCCTAGGTTAGGCGAACTACGTCGACTCTGATCCTCATTATCCCGATGAGGTATGTAGGCAGCGGGGTAGGGCCCGTTCGAGCACATTCTTTATTTTCCCTACATTTTCCCCATTCTTTCCATTCTCTCTTCTTATTCTTTTCTCATTTTCCATTCCCTTTATTCCAGTAGCGGTTTTATTCAGCAGCATCTTATTTTCTCACCCTTTGAAACAAACAAGCAAGCGTGGATCCCGTCGGGTACGACGGACGATCTGGGGTGCTAATACCTTCCCAGGTCGTAACCGACTCCCGTACTCAGATCTTTGGTTCGCAGGACCTTGTCCTTTCCTTTTTCCTCAGGTTTGTGCAACATTACCTTTCCCATTCTTTCGGGATAAAAATGTCTGGCTGGCGACTCTAATCTTTCCGCGCCACTTTCGCGTTTGTACTAGGATGAAAATCCCGGGAGCGACAGCTGGCGACTCTGCTGGGGAAACCTGATTCTTCCGGTTTCCTTTGTAGAGTCAATCCTAGCGCCTGTTTGGTTTTGTTTCTTTGGGTGTTTATCTGTTTGTTGTTGAGTGCTTTAGTTTAGCTTTACTGTTTTCATTTACAGCTTTACTTTACCGCATTTATTTATCGCTTTCAGTATTTTATTTTCCATGCATCATATTATACTGGACTGTCTGGCTGTGCTGGTTTTCATTTTTTCTGTGGGTTGGGAGTTACTGTGAGATAAGCCAAATACCCGGCTTGAGTGCACCATAGGATTAGCGTGGACAGACATTGTACTCTTATGGTATCTCACCATGATGGGTGGCGATGTGTTCCACACCCAGATTGCGACCGTCTTGGAACTATTCTGTGTGGGGATTACCTCACTTCAGGGTACGACCTTGATAGTTATGTGCATCTGGTGACCGATCTTCGAGGACCTTAATGGAAACACCCCTCTCCAGTGATGACAGTGGCAGACCACATTTGTTGGCAAACCCACTCGCATCCGAGGGTCCATTGGGAACTCGCATAGGATGGCCTGGTTCTCTCATAGGAATTCAGTTAAAGCAAACTGTTCGTATGACGATAGTATTGTACCCTTCGGGATGAATGTACTATTGTTTCTCGATTCAGTGCTTGAAGCTGGAGACTTATGAGGGATGCTTGTTTTTTCCGGACTTAGCTGAGACCTCCCTGAGTAGTACATAATGCCAAACCGATTCCCTGATTTGGTCATGAGCCATTTCTCGGAAATGGTGAAAGTATTATTGTTATTCGGCTTTGAGAGTCTGTGATGTTGACCCGAGTAGCACACCCGTGAGATTGGGAGGGGTTTACAGGTTTGCAGGAACCCCAAACTTCAACATACCCACTTTGTCAGTATTGTTCAGTGTTCTATGGTTCTTTGATTCTGAGATCTGGGATTTCTATTCAGAGAAATTGTTACTGTGATTACCATTATGACCTTGATATTGTGACTCTCCACAGACACTTGGCTTGTTGTTCAACTTCAATACCATCAGTGACTATTCTATTATGTGATCCAGTTCTACAATTATTGGGTTCTCAGTTATAGGGTTCTATACAGAGATGGTGCCGCTATTATGGTTCTATTCAGATAGTCGGTTCACTGCTCAACACCAGCATCAGATCATTGATCACATGCCTATTGCATACATGACATCATAGCATTCCAGCACACATGTTCAGTTATTTCCGAGGATCACATATCTGAATTATGCTGTTGGATTTTTCTGTATCAAAACTTGAATCAAAGCAGATAGATTCCTCAGAAATAATTGAACATGGCATTTGCATACATCCTTGCATTCTTGACAGGTGTTCAGAGACAACTTCTTTTCCTGACTTGATTTCTCATCAGAATGGACAACTTGAATCACAGTCATCAAGGTATATATTTGAAGCAACTCCGGGCGGAGGTAATCGAAGGAAGACCCAGCCGAGGCCATTCAGGACAGAGGTGCAAGCTTTATTTCAGAACCAGAAACTGCTGAAACATGAAGTCAACCAGATGAAGACTCAGATGAGCTTGGTTATGGAAATTCTGAACGAAGCTATTTTCATCCCTATTGAGGGGAACTACGCTGCTCTGATTCTCCATTGGTCAATGGAGATACGTAGGCAGGAGATCATGCAAGATCTTTCCGAGCAACCTTATATATTAACTTCATTTATCAACCTCTTCCCTCCATATGTCGTTGTCAGCATCCAACCTCAGCTTCCCAAGAGAATCCTAGGGGAAGAGCATATGGATAAAGACCAAAACAACTTGAGAAAAAGTTTGATCATATTTTCATGTCGTACGTGTAACAAGTTTCCTTATTTACTCAAATTCGAGTTGGTTGAGCTAGACGCATCAGGATCATCTCTGACAAAGCTTCCTTTGGGGTTTCAATTCCAAGTATAGTTGCCATTCTGGGGCACCTGGCCTTTTAATTGAAGATTGCAAGTCTTTCAGAGGTAAAGGTGAAGACAAGGTCGCGAATTTGATTGAGTAAACATCCAGACTACTGACCACCATGATATGAAGGCTAGATGCAAGTACCACTCAGGGGCATTTAGGCATACAATTGACAACTGTGATGTGTTCAGGCACAAGGTTCAAATTTTGATCGACTCAAAGGTCATCATGCCAGAAAGTCTGCTCACATATTGAAGTCTCCTCATCAAATGGGTCTCCCAATTGGCAAAGGCATTTTCAGAATCAATAAGTCCATACGGAGTCAAGTCTCCTCAATGACGGCAATGTTCAGCTTCTTTACTGCATTTTCATTTGTAGTTTATATTGTTTGTTTAAACATTTGTATGCATGCATGAAACTTATTTGTTTTTGAATGATAACCATAATAAAATGCACATGTTTTTCTTGAAGTAATCCATTCGTATTCACTCATGATTTTGTGTATGTGCATTGCAATACCAACTATTGTGCTTAAACTCTATCAGGGAGGATGACGAAATGAAAACGCAAAAACACTCTAATTGTGCGCTTTTGAGAAAGACCCTGTTGACGATGTACAGGCATTGTTTCAAATCCTAAACACCGGAGATATAAGGGAGATAGACCCTCGCTAACCCATTTGAGCCTTGAAGTAGGAGTTTCTTTTCGCATGGAAAAAACCCTTGCATTTAACCCAGGGGCAGGGTAGGCGTCAGCTAGTTTGACCTAGCGTTCAAATTTCAAAAAGGAGTGTGAATCTGAGGATCCATTACCTTTCGTTTTACCAAATCAAGAGGTCCAATGACCAGAAACCACAATGGTTATCCCAATCAATAGGTCCAAAGACCGGAAACCATAATGGTTATCCCTCATCAACTGAAAAATGAGACAGTCACGACCATTTCAAAGCCATCAAGACAAACAATGTCACGCGACTTGTTCAAAATGCAAAAAAAAAATAAAAAGAAAAGAAAAGGCCCGCTAAGTCGAAACTTGAAAACAAGCGACTTAGGCAAAAGTTAGGGCATCCCGCTGGACTCCACAATCAAAGATTCACAAGAATCAGTCCGGGCAAAAGTTAGGGATAAGAAAAATAATGCAAAAGCGAAAGACGAAAAGGATTACACAAGAAAGATCCTTGAACAAGAACAAAGTCGTGTGATACAGACACAAAAGGTGAAGGGGTGACTGACTCCAAGCGACAACCTGATTGGTGCTTGAAACCGTTAGTGTAATTGGTTCCTCAACCATCACAAAACCCTTTTTGAAAAGGGAGCGCTTGTGAAAGCTAGCTGAATATAGGAATGGAGAACATCACGAAGATGGGTGGGCACAAATAAATTTCGAGCCTATATCTTTTGTTTCTATAACCGTGAACCAGGCCACGATACAACCCTCAAAAGTCCTAACTGAAACAGGGTTATTTTTGAGAGCGTACTACCACGAGACTGCGTTCCTGACTCCTATGAGTAATGTTGAAAGATCTTTGTTGGTGTTGCATGTGCATGCTTTCTATTAAAAAAATTTTAATGTCGTATCTTAACTAGTGATTCACTCACAAAGGTTGGTGACATCTTTTTACAATAAAACTTCAAGATTAACACGTGTGTTGCATTAGAATTTTCATTTTTAGAATAAACATTTTCTGCTTGCATATATTTGTTTGGCATCATAAAAGTTTACATATGGAATCTCAGTCCAGAAGCTTAATCTTGCCAAGTTGAGAAGTCTGAAACTTCCGAAGGACAATCTGTCGAGGTGCACTTTTCCAATAAATTCCATTGAGTAGGAATTTTTCCCAACACTCATAGCAGGAGCCAATTAATCTGGGGCAATCATGTCGAGCAATCTCTTCGAAATTCAGCCAAGTTGGGGCAATCACTTCGAGATTCAATCTCTCAAAGATCAGTTGATCTGGGTGTTTTCTTCAAAGCACGGTCAGTCAGAGGTGATAACTTCAAAGCTTGTACTGGGGCAGGCCACCCCAAGAGCACTGGAAGTTACTTTCTCCTGAAGGCGGTTAATCAAAAGCACCTATCCGGAGTTCAAAATACTGGGGTAAAATATCTCACAGTGATATGAGGCTTTTCATGAATCCTTGCGAGGCAAATTCTTGCACAGACCGTGCAGTCTGGGGTAGTTATTTCGAGATCCGATGAATCTCTCCAAGAGTTTGAAGACACTGAGGCATTTCATATGCCATGTTTTCTGTAAAATCCTCTTGAGACATTTACTTCTGACGGACTTTAATCTGAGGCGAGTCGAAAATTGCAAAGAACCATTGTTCACTCATGATTAGTTGACAACCTATCAACCCAGGGCTAGGGGCAAGGCCAGCGTCGGCACAGTACTGCAAGAGTTGTTTCATCTGCGGATCAAGGTTCCTTAGCAAGTCTCATGGAAAGTTACTTCTTGATCAGAAGGGTATCATCGTCTCTCATCACCAGCATGAGACGCCTTATATCTCTCATTCCCAACATGAGAGGATTTATCTCTTATCCCCAACAAGTGGCAGCTTGAGCTTTTATCTTCAGCAGGAAGCTTTATCATTGATATCACCCGTCATCCCCAGTAATGTGGAAGTCGAAATTTCTCCCAGCAAGGTAGCAGAAGGTGGGTGTTATCCCCAAGCAGAAGTTTCCCTTCAGACAGGGGCAATTCTCAGTAGTATAAGGAGTGTTTTGCCTCCCCAGTAGTTGCTTCCTCAGCATTATCATGCCTTTGGTTCCCCACCAGAGTTCAAAAAGAGTCCATCTCCAGCAGGGTCCTGGCACTCCAATCTCAAAGTCCAATTTATTTTTGGCAATGGCGGTTGTTCAAAGCCAGTGAATTATTAACAATTTTCCCCGCAGAGTTGTTTCCCCCTCATCAAGACAAACCAGATCAATGCAGTGATCATCGTTTCTCCCCAATCAAGTTATCTGGGATACCTGCAGTCTCTTTATCAGGAGATCTTTTTGCATTGTCATTTGCATAATCATCATTGCGTCTGCATCTTCCAAAGCGTAGCATTTCCATCGTCATGGAGCATTACGCCATAAATCCAAACATATGCATACCAGCATGGGCCAGTTTTGAGGTATATTACATAAGACCCGTTACATCTCCAATCAGATTGAAGTATTCCCCACAGAATGCATTTCCGTTTCCCAAGGTGGTTATTTCTACCAAGTCTTGTTGTTTTCCCCAGTTGAGTCTTGTTTCAGTACAACAGTCTCATTTTTTCGCGTCTCCGTTTCAGTACAATGGTCGCGTCTTGGGCTCTCGTTTAAGTACAACGATCCCGTTCCTTTCGAGTCTCCATTTAAGTACAATGGTCTCGTTATTGAGTCTTGTTTCAGTACAACAGTCTCATTTTTTCGCGTCTCCGTTTCAGTACAATGGTCGCGTCTTGGGCTCTCGTTTAAGTACAACGATCCCGTTCCTTTCGAGTCTCCATTTAAGTACAATGGTCTCGTTATTGAGTCTTGTTTCAGTACAACAGTCTCATTGTTTTTGCGTCTCCGTTTCAGTACAATGGTCGCGTCTTGGGCTCTCGTTTAAGTACAACGATCCCGTTCCTTTCGAGTCTCCATTTAAGTACAATGGTCTCGTTATTGAGTCTTGTTTCGGTACAACAGTCTCATTGTTTTTGCGTCTCCGTTTCAGTACAATGGTCGCGTCTTGGGCTCTCGTTTAAGTACAACGATCCCGTTTCTTTCGAGTCTCCATTTAAGTACAATGGTCTCGTCTCAGTGCAAAGATAATGGATCGGTTGATACCATTTTCGTGTAGATCGGTTGATCTTATTTGAGTCATGAATCGGTTGATATCATTTCTCTTCGAGTTGTAAATCGGATGATATTACATTCTCGTTTTTCTTGGTTATGGATCGGTTGATACCATCTCCATGTTAGATCGGTTGATCTTATTTGAGTTATGAATCGGTTGATATCATTTCTCTTCGAGTTGTAAATCGGATGATATTACATTCTCGTTTTTTCTTGGTTATGGATCGGTTGATACCATCTCCATGTTAGATCGGTTGATCTTATTTGAGTCATGAATCGGTTGATGTCATTTCTCTTCGAGTTGTAAATCGGATGATATTACATTCTCGTTTTTCTTGGTTATGGATCGGTTGATACCATCTCCATGTTAGATCGGTTGATCTTATTTGAGTCATGAATCGGTTGATGTCATTTCTCTTCGAGTTGTAAATCGGATGATATTACATTCTCGTTTTTCCGGGGTGGATCGGTTGATACCATTTCCGTGTTAGATCGGTTGATCTTATTTGAGTTATGAATCGGTTGATGTCATTTCTCTTCGAGTTGTAAATCGGATGATATTACATTCTCGTTTTTTCTTGGTTATGGATCGGTTGATACCATCTCCATGTTAGATCGGTTGATCTTATTTGAGTCATGAATCGGTTGATGTCATTTCTCTTCGAGTTGTAAATCGGATGATATTACATTCTCGTTTTTTCTTGGTTATGGATCGGTTGATACCATCTCCATGTTAGATCGGTTGATCTTATTTGAGTCATGAATCGGTTGATGTCATTTCTCTTCGAGTTGTAAATCGGATGATATTACATTCTCGTTTTTCTTGGTTATGGATCGGTTGATACCATCTCCATGTTAGATCGGTTGATCTTATTTGAGTCATGAATCGGTTGATATCATTTCTCTTCGAGTTGTAAATCGGATGATATTACATTCTCGTTTTTCCGGGGTGGATCGGTCGATACCATTTCCGTGTTAGATCGGTTGATCTTATTTGAGTTATGAATCGGTTGATATCATTTCTCTTCGAGTTGTAAATCGGATGATATTACATTCTCGTTTTTCTTGGTTATGGATCGGTTGATACCATCTCCATGTTAGATCGGTTGATCTTATTTGAGTCATGAATCGGTGGATATCATTTCTCTTCGAGTTGTAAATCGGATGATATTACATTCTCGTTTTTCCGGGGTGGATCGGTTGATACCATTTCCGTGTTAGATCGGTTGATCTTATTTGAGTTATGAATCGGTTGATATCATTTCTCTTCGAGTTGTAAATCGGATGATATTACATTCTCGTTTTTCTTGGTTATGGATCGGTTGATACCATCTCCATGTTAGATCGGTTGATCTTATTTGAGTCATGAATCGGTTGATATCATTTCTCTTCGAGTTGTAAATCGGATGATATTACATTCTCGTTTTTTCTTGGTTATGGATCGGTTGATACCATCTCCATGTTAGATCGGTTGATCTTATTTGAGTTATGAATCGGTTGATATCATTTCTCTTCGAGTTGTAAATCGGATGATATTACATTCTCGTTTTTCTTGGTTATGGATCGGTTGATACCATCTCCATGTTAGATCGGTTGATCTTATTTGAGTTATGAATCGGTTGATATCATTTCTCTTCGAGTTGTAAATCGGATGATATTACATTCTCGTTTTTCTTGGTTATGGATCGGTTGATACCATCTCCATGTTAGATCGGTTGATCTTATTTGAGTTATGAATCGGTTGATATCATTTCTCTTCGAGTTGTAAATCGGATGATATTACATTCTCGTTTTTCTTGGTTATGGATCGGTTGATACCATCTCCATGTTAGATCGGTTGATCTTATTTGAGTCATGAATCGGTGGATATCATTTCTCTTCGAGTTGTAAATCGGATGATGTTACATTCTCGCTTTCCGGGGTGGATCGGTTGATACCATTTCCGTGTTAGATCGGTTGATCTTAGTTGAGTCGCAAATCGGTTGATATTGCGTTAAGTCCTGTTTCGATAACAGGCACCCTCCTTGTGGTTTCGGTTCGTTCAGCAGTCGCAGTGATTGCATTGATTCTATTCCATCTGGTTTTATCTCCGTTACCTATTCAGAGGTCAAAAAAAAAAAAAAAAAAAAAAAAAAAAAATCAAAAAATACATAAATAAATAAATGGGCAGATGGCATTTCCATTACCCTCAGGGTGCAAATTTTCAGGTTTTATTCGAGTATTCAATCACTCCATACCTTGAACGTCTAAAAGCTGTTGCAATCATCCGTTCAGGTCTGCAGTTGATTGAATAGGGGCAGCTGTAATACCTCAAAATTTGCCCTCTCATTTCCTCAACATTTTGCATAGCATTTTGCATATATGGATTCATAAAAATAACCAAAAACATTGCATCATATATAGCATAGCCGAGGCGTGGGTATGTGATCAGTGATCGGAGCAACCGAAAGTTATGAAGAGGCTACCGAAGGGCCACAAAGCTTCTCAACCTTGTGCAAAGGGTTCACAATATCCCACAAGTCTTCACTTGAAGCCACAAGTCATGGAAAGTTTCGGTTTGATTGAAGGAGGCAAGCAGTGCAATACTTCTTGAGAGAAAAGAGCCGAATTAGGGTTTCATTTCTACGGGGTTTCCGCATAAATTTTTGAGTCGAAGTGGATTTCTCTGACTTATATATGATGTCAAGTGCCTAGGGTTCAAATCTCGTCCACAAGTTCATTTTGGAAGGGGTTCGACTGGCCGGACGACGGAAAATCGAAGAATTGGAGAAAAGGCAACCGAGCTAGGTAAAAAGGGATCGACTCCGGACTTTTAAGATCGAAATCATGAAATTAGGGTTACAATTATCCTATGGTTCAAATTTGGTCAAGAAACGATGGAGGAATCATGAAAAAAATCAAAGAAAATCATTTGAAAGTTAGTTGGTTTTGCATTTCCCTCCACCTTTCCTTCCACTTTCTTTCCACACTTCCTTTCATTCTTTCCATCTCATTTTTCCACTTCAATTCCACTCCATTTCCCTTGGAAACTTCCACCACCTTCCACCATCTTCTAGAGTGTTCCAAGGAATATTCCAAGGAATATTCCAAGGAATATTCCCTTTTCCAACCCTAACCCTAACTAACTTCCAAACCTAATTTTGGATCCCAAACCTAATTTTTGGGCCCCAAACCCAAACCTAACTCCTAGCCTAAGCCCTATTTAAGTCATTTTCATCCAAACCAAGAGGGTTCCCACAATTCCAAATTTTTCACTTCCATAATCACTTTTTCTCTCTCACTTTTCCTCTCCCTTTCACCAAAGCTTTTTCAAATAAGCTCTTCAAGTTTCACATTGAAACTTGAAGATCTTGAAGCTTGAGCCTCAATCTCCATTGATATTGTGGATTATAGAAGAAGAAGCTACTGAATTTTGTGAGGATTATCGACTTATCGGAAGCACACGAAGATCCAATCTCAAGAACGCATTTATTTTGCGATTTCTCGGTTTTCGGTTTTCTTTTCGATTCAAGCTTCGATACTTGCAACAATCACCGAAGCAATCCTCCGCTTCGTAGGTTGGTGATCTTAATCACTTCTTCTTTAAGTTATTCTCTTCATCTCGCCGTTTCGGCATTCTTTAAGTGCTTTTCGTTTTGCTTGAATTAATTCCGTTCGATTATGTGTTGTTTGCATTTTTGGGATTTTTGTTGAATTAGTATTTAGAGTGTTAATAGATATAGGTTTTATCATATGTAGATAAGCTCCGAATAAGTAGAAATTAGTGGTAGCATGTCCCTAGGTATGTTAGGATTGTCTAGAAGCAAGTTTGTGGCCAAAAGCACTTTTTTTTAAAAGCTTTTTTTCAACTCTGTTCAGTGTTAACCGGTTAACGCATATGGTTAACCGGTTAACACATGCGTTTTTGGCCAAATTGCTTCTGTTTTGGGTCTGTTAACCGGTTAACCTATATGGTTAACCGGTTAACGCTGTGAATTTTTGGATTCTTGGTTTAGTTGATTGCTTGGCCCTAAGTTCTAGTGCCTCTCATGTTCATGTATGTTTAGGTAGTGATTTTAGGGAATTTTTGAGTCCATTTCCAGTAGCTAGTTCCCCCATTTCGAGTCGTTTCGACACGATTCCGTTTATGTTGCGTTTTATGCGGTTTTTTGTGTTTTTGTGCATACTTTGATTTCTTGCATTTTGTTGCTATGTTCATATATCATTAGGTATGTAATAATCATGTTGCATTCTGTTTTTACATGTTTGCATGGCATTAAATCATTTTGCATTTCATTGTATCATTATGTTGATGTATGTTGCATGTTGCATAAGCATGTATGTATGTGCATTTGGTTGCATTTAGTTGCATGCTTGATCATAGCATTTGCATAAATTCAATTCTGAATTTTGCATGGAGTTTAGTATGTTTGTTGAATTATCATGTTGCATATTCATAATCAAAGATCATCATGTTCATATGCATGTTCATGTGATTCACTTTGTACATTACTTGTTGCATAATCTATGTGATTCATTCTTGCATAATCTTTCTAAAGGTTCATGTGCTTGCATTTATGTATGTTGATCCATGTTTAAATGCATGTTCATGATGAGATTAGTGCATTTTTCCTTGTGTTTGTGCATTAAAAAATGAAAATAAGCAATTCTGGATTTTGCATTACATAGCTGCTTTTTGCATAAGTGCTGTAAAATACATGCTGTTTGTTGTAAATTCATGTTGTTTGTGACTTTTAACACCTGTTTTTGCATACATATAGGTGCTGTAAAAAGTTGTTGCATTGCATAGTGCATTTCATAGCTGTTTGTGCATTAAGTGTTGTAAATAGGTTGCTGAATTTCGCATTGCATTAGTTTTAGGTCCTTTAAAATATAGATTGAGTCTAGTTTAGGTCCAAGGTGCCTTAGAATTTAATTAGGATTTAATTAATGTGTGTTTGCCTTATTTTTTTAATAAAAATGTGCACTAATCACTTGTTTTGTAGTGGGGAAGATTGAGGTAAGTTTACTTCACTTTATCCTTTATTTTCTATGCATTTCTTTTATGCATTTTATTCATTTTTCCTTCCATATTTGTGTTTGGTAGGATTCCCCCTTGTTAGGATCAACTTACCTTCCTTAGGAAGTAAGTTGTATCCTATTTCTTCTTTCTTTTCCTTTTTATCTTTAGGATTAGAAAAACCTCACTAACCCTTAGGATCTCCCTTTGTGCATAATAAATTAGGGTGTGTCTTAGTCCCCCTTAGATTTTCCCTTTTCCAACTTGAGTCATTTTCTTTCTCATCTTCAAACAAAATCAAAAACACTTAACAAATAAATGAAATGATTCCTTGTGTATAGCCTTATTCCATGAAGCACTTGCATTCATTCCATCTTGGAGTGGTGTAAGCTTGTCTATCATGATGCACAAGTCTCATCAAGGAGTTGTTCACAAAGAAAAACTTAAAAGATACTTCTTCACAAAAGCAACAAAACACTTAATAAAGTTCAACAAGCCAGTGAACTTAAACCCTAATCCTAGGAAACCAGTCTTGGATAAATTCTCCTTGCTGGGTATGCTTGTTCTATTATTCCATCTTGGAATGTAGAGTCAAGTGTACATTCCATGGAAAAGAGTTTGAATTCACTTCCTTGTGCCAAATTCATACAAAACTCATAAAAGACAAAAACAAACAATAACCGACTATCCTGCGGGAACTTCTCTTCTCATCTCATTCACTCACAACGCGAACTCGCGACGACTTGTCTCGCATGCAAGACGGTAAACGCACTCGTACCAGACGAGCCTGCAACACCTGAGCATAGACATACGCAGTTCCAGCTGTAAAAAACACAAACAAATAGTTCCCGCCTAGGTTAGGCGAACTACGTCGACTCTGATCCTCATTATCCCGATGAGGTACGTAGGCAGCGGGGTAGGGCCCGTTCGAGCACATTCTTTATTTTCCCTACATTTTCCCCATTCTTTCCATTCTCTCTTCTTATTCTTTTCTCATTTTCCATTCCCTTTATTCCAGTAGCGGTTTTATTCAGCAGCATCTTATTTTCTCACCCTTTGAAACAAACAAGCAAGCGTGGATCCCGTCGGGTACGACGGACGATCTGGGGTGCTAATACCTTCCCAGGTCGTAACCGACTCCCGTACTCAGATCTTTGGTTCGCAGGACCTTGTCCTTTCCTTTTTCCTCAGGTTTGTGCAACATTACCTTTCCCATTCTTTCGGGATAAAAATGTCTGGCTGGCGACTCTAATCTTTCCGCGCCACTTTCGCGTTTGTACTAGGATGAAAATCCCGGGAGCGACAGAGGGTTGTGACTCAGAGGATCTTGGTTTGCAGTTGATCAAAGGGTCCTTATGTTCAGTGTCCAGTATCCAAATGGTCCCAGATTGATCATATGCCTGCATTGCATTTGCATTGCATCATTCTTGCATTAACTGTTTATGTTTCCATTTTTTAGGTTATTGTTCATAGTCAGTTCCCAGTTCTGGTAAATCTTGTCTCCAGATGGAAGAAGTCAGAAGAATTACAAGGAAAAAGAATGTTCATTATACGTTTCTTCAACCTAAAGTCAGGAGTGTTAAAAAATGAGCAGGTTTGATGAATGACCAAGTCTTGGGGAATTTCAGAAAAAGATATGGCCAGATATTGAAGTATATGGACAAACCTACTGCAGACCAGAAGGACAGCTTGCATACCTTGCTTCAGTTTTATGATCCCTCGCTGCGGTGCTTTGTGTTTCCAGGCTACATCTTAGCTCCTACCTTGGAGGAGATTTCCAGCATGTTGGGTGTTCCAGTCAGAGATACCTTGCCATTTTATGGGTCTGAGGTGGTTCTTAAGGAAGAAGACATAGCCAAAGTCTGTCGTTTACCAACTGCTACAGTCAAGAAGGCTCTGAAAGACAGTGAAGGCAGAGGACTCCCTTGGAGTGTGCTTATACCAGAGGCAGAGGAATATGCTAAAGAGGGTAAATGGGGGGATTTTGGTGTTATGCTGGATTTGATGGTGTATGGTGATCAGTGATCTTTAGTCGTATTTTTCAAGCCGTTTTCGTTGTTCTTTTCGTATGCTTTCAGTTGTTTGAAGTGTATCTTTCACGTTTTCGTCGTAGTTTTCTTATTTTAGCATGAAAGTCTGGTTTTGGTCTTTTTATCAATTTTTACCTTTGGTATGTGTTATTTGGTTGTTTTGTTGATGTGTTTTCAGGTTTGCATCTAGTTGGTTGTTCGAAGCCTTCGCAAAGATGATCCGAGTGTTGAAAAACCAACGAAATAGAGATATCAGAAGCACAACACAGGTGCTCGTGCCATACAACACGGTCCGTGTTGTGAAGGCCTTTGAAGAGGAGTTTCTTGGGTTGAAAAGGATCAAATCAGAAGCATGACACGGGTGCCCGTGTTGCACAACACGGCCCGTATCATGGCCTCTGAAGGAGCTGAGAATTTGAGGAGAGTCAGTAGCATGACACGGGTGCCCGTGTTGCACAACACGGCCCATGTCGTGACAACCAGAAACATAAATTCTACTTTTTTTAATGATGCTGACTGAGATATTTTCGGAGGACAATCTGGACATTTCACGGAGTATTTTGAAGACTGATATATTAGATGATTAAGACTTTTTCTAGGGGTGATTTTTGGAAATTTGACGATAGAGAGAGATTAAAGTGGATATCGAAGGAGAAGAAGGATTGATCAAGAGCGGAAGCAATTGACGATCCAACCGATCCAACGTTGATTGTAATGTCTCTATATCATTATTCAGTTTTTATTTTTGTTATGAACATGAGTGGCTAAACCCCCCAATGCCAGGGGGGTGTCCCTGATTTTCTTATTGTAATGACTTTTTGAATTCTTAATCTATGAGATTATGTGTTTAAACCATTTTCTTTATTTTATGCAACGTTCATAATGCTTTATCTTTTTGGAAAATTTGATAATTGATCTTAGTTAGGGTTTGGTCTGACCAACCATCCTAACTTTATTGCGTAATTTTTATCACGGTAGATATTACCGAGGAATTGGAATACCCTGTGAAAACCATTTTTATGTCAGAATTATTGATTGATATTCTTCCTTGGCCATTGAGGAATTAGGGTCGAGGAAGAATACCAAAGGTTTTTCTCTAAAGGAATTTTGGAAAAATAATCTTGAACATAGGAAAGATAAGGTTTGAAGCATGTCTCTTTAGAGTCGAGAAATTATTAAGTCATTGCATTGCAAATTATACACCGTCCCTGACATTATTCTCATATTCGTGCAACCTCTATTCTTTGTTTACATTTTAGTATTTTAATTCTATTTTATCTCAAAACAAACTATCAACCAAAACTTTTGTTCAATTAAAATCTATTCAGAAAAACTTATTTCGGTACGCAGTCCTCGAGATCGATATTCGGGATAACTCCCTTTTATTACTACATCGGTAAAAATAGTACACTTGCTAATTTTCCGATCATATGGGTCTAGCTTGTTCCCGGGAGAGAAAGAATTTGTGAGCTTGGAAGTGATCTCTATCTTTGCTAAAGGCAATCCTGTGCCAACTCTGTTGGGAGATTTCTACTACAACGTTCATTACCGGAATGAGAAAGGTAGGGGTGGACCAGTGGGCTGTTGTGCTTCATTGTTTGCTGAGTGGTTTTCCAGGCAATTGCCAAAATCAGGTGCTTTCAAGGAGATGAGAGATTAGTGGAGATGGTCTAGAAGGCTGATGGGGCTAACTGCTGAGGATATAGCCTGGGGATATGACAGAGATCTGCTGGGAAAAGAGTTGCTGGTCAGTTGTGGAAGATTTGTTGGAGTGCCTTTGCTATGAAGGAAGGGTGTGATCAGTTATCATCCAACATTAGCCAGGAAGCAATTTGGTTATCCTTTGAGAGATCCTCCAAATATGGAAGAATTTGCTTAGTCTTTGTACTTTCCTGTGGAGGGAAACAAGGAGTTAGTTCTACAAGCATCTCAGGCTTGGGCTCACAGAGTGAGGAAAGGTAAGAAAGACTTTGGCAGAGTAGATCCCAAAACGTATCCTCATTTTGCTACATGGTTGCAAAAAGATGTAGAGGAAGTTCTCATGCTGTTCTCAGTAGAAGCTCCATTATATCCAAAGGAAGTGCCATGCCAGAGTACTGTCTCCCTTGAAGAGTATAAGAAATTGGAAGCTCAGCTGCATGAAGTCCGAGTGGAGAATGCTGAAATGGTTAACCTGTACCATCTTGCCAACTGGGCCAAAAATGAAGCAGAGGGAAAGCTGCTGAAATGCAAGCCTCCTTGGAAGCTAAAGAGAAAGACTTTGCTGGAAGGGAAGCTCACTTTCAAAGGTTGGGTGTGATGGAGGCAAAAAGAGAAGCGGAACGCAAAAAGACTTTGAAAACTCTCAAGGAAGCTCGCCAGTCCATTGTTTGGTTGCAAGGCCAAAGGGAGGAAGAGCAAAAGAAGTTTAAAGAAAAAGAAGAGTTTTTCGAGGTGCAAATGGCCTTCAAGAAAGAGGAGGTGGAGCAAGTCCACAACATACGAAGGGAAAAGACTCAGCAGTTGGCACAAAGCTAGATAGCCTTGGAGGAGGCACTGAAGGAGATTGAAGAGCTCAAGCTGAGAGCAGGTGTAAAGAAGAACAGAGCAGAGGTGGCTGCAGAAGAACCTGGGTCTTTAGTTTAGTTTATTTATTTTTGTTCAGACTACCTACAGACTTGTTGTAGGAGTCTTGCTTTTTTCTTTTGTCTTTTTGTAATGACTTGTAACCGTTCGGGGAATATTTTTGTTGGTGCTCTAACTTTTGGCCGGCAGTGGGTTGTCCATGATATACAATGTTAATTTGAAAATTATCATTTCTGAATATGCAAGGCTTGTTTGTCTGATACTGCTAAGATCTGAACACTCTTCAAAAGAGAAAGTCTGAAATTAGTACTCAAAGTGGCTGTCTGGAGCAAATACCAGAACTAGGGCATACAAATGCTTAAAACTTGGAAACATGAGCAGTTACATTGCATGCATATAACGTGTTTGTTTGTTTTGCAGGTAGTGCTTTAGTTTCTAACGTTTATGTTGTTTCAGGAACTATAGCTCCCAGAAAGGTTTGAGAACAACCGATCATACACAGATATCCCACAAGAGTCAACAGAGAAAACGTCATGGATCAAATGCAGGCTGATTTAGCTGACTTGAGACTGAGGATGGACAACTTTATGACCCTTATGGAAGGAATGGGTCAAAATCAGGAACGTCTGCGTGAGTTGGTTGAAAATAGTCAAGCCAGGAACAACGGTACTGCTGATGGAGGTAATCGTAACGGTGCGGGCGCCCGTTAGGTTGAAATCCCAGTAGCACAGCCAGGGGTCACCATTATCAATGATGGACTGAACAATGTACATATGGACGGTCAAGACGAACAGTTTACATTGCTGGACGAAACTGAAGGCCAGGGGGCTGAAATGAACGGGAAATTTGAAGAGATGGCTGAACAAATCAGGGATATTCAATCTCAGAACTCCTTGGGGTTCGACATTACTGACTTGGGCTTGGTTCCAGGGGTTAGAATCCCTTACAAGTTCAAAGTCCCGACTTTCGAGAAATACAACGGCACAGCGTGTCCAAAGACTAATCTCCAGTCCTTTGTGGGGAGGATTGCTGCCCACACTGACGATGAGAAGTTATGGATGTACTATTTCCAGGACAGCCTGGTTGGGGCTTCCTTGGAATGGTATATGAAGCTAATTAGAGTCAACATTAAGAGCTGGAAGGACTTGGCAGAGGCTTTCGTGAAGCAATACCAATACAATTTGGACATGGCTCCAAATCGCACTCAATTGCAAAACATGTCTCAAACTGCTAAGGAGGGGTTTAAAGAATATGCTCAAAGGTGGCGTCAGCTCGCTTCCAGAGTGCAACCACCATTGCTGGAGAATGAGATGGCTGATATGTTCATGGGGACATTGCAAGGGGTGTTTATCGAAAGGTTGGCGTCTTGTTCGGCTACCAAGTTCAATGATATAGTAATAGCCGGAGAGAGGGTCAAGACTTTGTTAAAGATGGGAAAGATTCAGGATACCAGTGCAAGCAGCTCTAATGGAGTAAGAAAAGCTTTCAACGGGCCCCCTAGAAGAAGGGAAGGTGAAACCAATGCTGTGTTTGGCCAAGGACGGGGCCGAGGATATAGAAGATCATATGAGCAAGTGGCAGTTGTCACTATCCCTTCTAGTCCAGTGCAGCAGGTACATACTCAACCTCAACAACATCAACAACAACAGCCACAACGTAACAACTATCAACAAAGACCTTATCAGCCAAGACAAGCTCGTCCGGCTAATAGGGTGCTTGAGGAAATTCCCATGACATATAATGCATTGCTGTAGAGATTGCTAGACCTGAACTTGATACAACTGAGAACACTGGCACCACCACCACCTGGAGAGCTTCCAGTGGGGTACGATGCCAATGCTAGATGCGCTTTCCATTCAGGGGCACCCGGGCACTCAACTGAGAAGTGCAGGGCGCTACATCACAAGGTTCAAGATTTGATCGACTCCAAGGCGATTAACTTTGCACCTCCGCCAAATGTTACTTCAAACCCTATTCTGAACCATGGAGGGGCTAGAATAAATTCTGTTGATGGTGGGGAGAAGTTATGTTTGATTCTGAGTATAGAAGAAGTGAAGACTCCACTGTTGGTAGTAAAGGAGAGGTTGTTGAAAGGACAAGTGTTTCCGGGATGCAATTCTGATTGTGAAAAGTGTTTGAATTCAGTGAAGGCTGTGAAGACCTGAAGATGGAGTTGCAGAATCTGATTGATGAAGGGTCATTGCAGTTTGATAAAATTGATAATTAAGTTGATGATGTGTCCACTATAACTATTTTCTATAATCCAGCTGAGATGCCTACTAGAAGAGAACCTGTGACCATTTATGCTCCTGAAGTCAGTCCTGTGACTATCACTGTTCCTGGGCATGTGCCTTATACAGACGATAAAGCCATTCCATGGCATTACGGCTCAGATATGTACGTGGAAGGACAGAAAGTGGAGAGTAAGTCAGCAACTATTGACCCGACTGTAGTGAACGTCGGAGGGGTTGGAGGTTTTACGAGAAATGGTCGTCTTTTTGCTCCCCTAGTTTTGAGTGGAGATCTTGAAGCTGAGGCTTCGGCAAAGGCTAAAGGAAAGCAAACAGCGACTGAAGAAACAACAACTCCTGCTGCTGGACAGGGTACCTTTGAGAAGGAAGTGGAGGAATTTATGCGCATAATTAGAAAGAGTGATTATAAGGTGGTTGAACAGTTGAACCAGACGCCGTCCAAAATATCAATTTTGTCTTTGCTTATGTGTTCTCCAGCACATAGAGAAGCCTTGCTGAAAGTATTGCAGATGGCGTATGTTCCTCAAGAAATAACTGTTAATCAACTGGAAGCTGTAGTGGGCAGTGTGAATGCAAGCCATGGGTTGGGCTTTACAGATAGAGACCTTACTTCAGAGGGCCGTAACCATAACAAAGCACTTCATATTACTATGGAGTGTAAGGGTGTTGTTTTGTCGCATGTCCTGGTTGACACAAGCTCTTCTCTTAATGTACTCCCGAAGAAAGCATTAATGAAGCCGAATGTTGATGGTATCGTCTTAAGACCCAGTGATTTGATAGTTAAAGCTTTTGATGGGTCCAGAAGGTCAGTGTTCGGAGAAGTTGAGTTACCTGTGAAAATAGGGTCTCAAGTATTCAAAAAAACCTTCTACGTCATGGACAATCAGCCCGCGTACAGTTGCTTGTTGGGACGTCCATGGATTCACACTGTCGGAGCAGTAACTTCCACTTTGCATCAAAAGCTAAAATACGTGGTTGATGGCCAAGTAATCAATGTATGCGGAGAGGAAGATATCTTTGTGAGCCATTTATCAACTTTCAAATATGTGGAGATGGATGGAGAGATCCATGAGACGCTGTGTCAGGCCTTCGAAGCAGTTAATGTCAGCATTTTGGCTCCTGTGGAGAGGAACAGTGAGAAAGAAGGTACCTCCATTCACTCCTACAAGCAGGCGAAGGAAGTGGTTCAGTCGGGAAGCGCCCAAGGCTGGGGCAAATTGCTGGAATTAGAGAAGAAAGATGATAAGTTTGGTTTGGGTTATCAGCCTGGTGGGTCTAACTGGCCTCCAAGTGGTAAAGCTATTACTTTTACAAGCGCTGGGATGCTCGACCGCAACCATATCTGTACAACTAATGAAGAGGGAGACAGTGATGGTGATTGGGACAACTGGATTCATCCGTGTGCACCCGGACAGGAGCTGAAGAACTGGTTTGCTGAAGACATCGTCCAAGTTACCTGGCAATCAGAGTAATTTATTTGTTTCCTTTTCTTATCATGCTGCATGTCAATCCTGCACTCTGCCCAAGGTGCACAGATCCATTTGTAGGGCCACCATGTTTGTTATGCATTTATTTTACCATGAATTAAAGGACATTTTCAGAAAAATTGTGTTCTCTTTCTTTCATTTTAATTTTTCACAAAAAAAAATAATAAATAAATAAAATGGCAATGTGTTTGTCCTTTTTGTTTGTGTGTTTGCGTCTCTTTTTGAAAAAAATAAATAGATTCTGAAATAAGCACATCATCTGTGCAGTGTTGATCATCCGGATTCTATTGATAACGTTCCTGCTATGACCACGCATGACTTTGACAATCCTATGTACCAAGCCGATGAAGGGGTTGAGGAAGACTGTGAAATCCCTGAAGAATTGGTCAGATTGTTGAAACAAGAGGAACGGGTTATTCAGCCTCATCAGGAAGAAATTGAGATCATTAACATCAGCATTGAAGATGTGAAGAAAGAGATCAAGATTGGGGCCAGTCTGCAGGCCGAAGTAAAGAAAGAGTTGATTGGTATGCTGCGTGAATATGTGGATATCTTCACCTGGTCGTATCAGGATATGCCAGGGTTGGATACCGACATTGTTGTACATAAGCTACCATTGAGAGAGGACTGTCCTCCTGTGAAACAAAAGTTGAGAAGAACTCGTCCTGACATGGCGATGAAGATCAAGGAGGAAGTTCAGAAACAGTGGGATGTCGGATTCCTTGCCGTAACTAGTTACCCACCTTGGGTAGCTAACATTGTGCCTGTACCAAAGAAGGACGGAAAGGTCCGGATGTGCGTTGATTACCAGGATCTAAATAGAGCGAGCCCAAAAGATGACTTTCCATTACCTCACATTGATGTGCTGGTAGATAACACTGCTCAATTCTCGGTATTTTCCTTCATGGATGGCTTCTCCGGGTATAATCAGATTAAGATGGCGCCGGAAGACATGGAGAAAACAACGTTCATTACCCCGTGGGATACATTCTGCTACAAGGTGATGCCCTTTGGTTTGAAGAACGCCAGGGAAACGTATCAGCGGGCTATGGTCACATTGTTCCATGACATGATACACAAGGAGATAGAGTGTTATGTGGACGATATGATTGCCATGTCCCGAGCCGAAAAAGAGCATCTGGTCAATCTCAAGAAGCTGTTTGATAGACTAATAAAGTATAAGCTAAGATTTAATCCAAACAAGTGCACTTTCAGAGTGCGTTCCGGGAAATTGCTGGGTTTCATTGTTAGTCAGAAAGGAATCGAGGTAGATCCTGCAAAAGTAAAAGCAATACAGGATATGCCTGCACCGAAAATAGAAAAAGAAGTGTGCGGGTTCTTAGGGAGGTTGAACTACATTTCCCGGTTCATATCTCATCTAACTGCCACGTGTGAGCCAATATTCAAATTGCTAAGAAAAGAGCAAACGGTCAGGTGGAATGAGGACTGCCAAAGAGCTTTTGAAAAGATAAAATAATATTTGCCGGAACCTCCGATTCTAATGCCTCCAGTTCCAGGACGGTCACTTATCATGTACTTGACTGTGCTAGAAGGGTCAATGGGGTGTGTTCTAGGCCAACATGACGAGTCTGGTCGAAAAGAGTACGCTATTTATTACCTTAGCAAAAATTTTACCGACTGTGAATCCCGTTACTCACTGCTCGAGAAAACTTGATGCGCTTTGGTATGGGCTGCTCGCCGACTGAGACAGTATAAGTCGACTCATACCATACTGTTGATCACAAAGATGGATCTTGTCAAGTATATCTTTGAGAAACCAGCGTTAACAGGAAGGGTTGCTAGGTGGCAAATGATCTTAACAGAATATGATATACAGTATACTTCTCAGAAAGCCATCAAAGGAAGTGTATTGTCAGATTACCTTGCACAACAACCTCTTGAAGATGACTATCAGCCAATGAAGTTTGATTTCCCTGATGAGGACATCATGTACCTCAAAGCAAACGATTGCGAGGAACCACTTCCAGAGGAGGGGCCAGACCCTGAATCCAAATGGAAGTTGATGTTTGATGGGGCAGTCAATATCAATGGACGTGGAGTTGGTGTTGTTCTTATCACTCCTGAAGGTGTTCACTTTCCCTTCGCTGCCAAAATTACTTTTGGCTGCACCAACAACGAAGCGGAATACGAGGCTTGCATAATGGGAATAGAGGAGGCAATTAATCTTCGGATTAAGACCCTCGATATATTCAGAGATTCAGCCCTCGTTATCAACCAGATTATCGACAAGTGGTATACGCATCAAGAACATCTAATTCCTTATATGGATTATGCCAGAAAACTATTGACGTTCTTAACAACAATTAAGCTTCAGGACATACCACGTGATGAGAATCAATTTGCCGACGCATTGGCTACTCTTTCTTCGTCTATCAAAGTCTTGTGTTGGAATTATGTGACCAGAATTGACATTTCCAGGCTTGACGCACCAGCTCATGCTTTCTCAATAGACGCAGTGTCTGATGAGAAACCTTGGTACTTTGATATCTAGCTCTTCCTGGAAAAGCAAGAATACCCAACTGGGGCATCATCCAACGACAAGAAGACCTTGAGGCGACTTGCTGCTAGTTTCTTCTTGAATACAGACGGGGTTTTGTATAAGAGGAACTTCGATATGGTCTTGCTCAGATGCGTGGATAGACACGAAGCAAGCTTGTTAATGCAGGAAGTCCACGAGGGATCCTTTGGTACTCATGCAGGAGGGCATGTTATGGCTAAGATATTGTTGAGATCGGGGTATTATTGGACGACAATGGATGCAGACTGTTGTTCATACGCCCATAAATGCCACAAGTGTCAGATTTATGCAGACAAAGTGCATGTTCCTCCAAGTCCGCTCAACGTCATGTCATCTCCTTGGCCCTTTTCTATGTGGGGAATTGACATGATCGGAAAGATAGAGCCTACTGCTTCAAATGGTCATCGCTTCATCTTGGTTGCGATTGATTACTTTACTAAGTGGGATGAGGCAACATCTTATGCCAATGTCACTCGTCAAGTGGTAGCCAGATTTTTGAAAAGAGACATTATCTACAGATACGGAGTGCCCGAGAGAATAATTACTGACAATGGTTCTAACTTAAATAATAAGATGATGGCAGAGTTGTGTCGGGACTTCAAGATCCAGCATCACAATTCTTCTCCTTACCGACCAAAGATGAATGGTGCGGTAGAGGCGGAAAACAAGAATATCAAGAAGATTGTGTAGAAAATGGTTGTCACTTACAAAGATTGGCATGAGATGTTACCATTTTCGCTGCATGGGTACCGAACGTCAGTCAGGACGTCAACTGGGGCAACTCCCTTCTCATTGGTATATGGTATGGAGGTAGTCTTTCCTGTTGAAGTAAAGATTCCTTCATTGCGTGTGATGAGGGATGTGAAGCTTGATGAGGCTGAATGGGTACGTGCTCGATACAATCAGCTATGTCTAATTGAGGAAAAGAGATTAGCGGCTATCTGTCATGGTCAGCTTTATCAGAGGAGAATTAAGCGAGCATTTGATCAGCGAGTACGTACTCGGGAGTATCAAGTAGGAGAGCTTGTACTCAAGAGGATTGTTCCTCCAGGTTCAGATCATAGGGGCAAGTGGACCCCGAACTACGAAGGACCATTCATAGTGAAGAAAGTTTTCTCAGGCGGAGCACTGATGCTCACCACTATGGATGGAGAAGATTTACAATCCCTTGTTAACTCGGACGCAATTAAAAAATACTTCGCATAAATAGACCCGCTGGACACAAAAATAGAATTAGAGTCCAGGCAAGAAAAGGGCATCCCGGCGAGCTAAAAATAGAATAAAAAGCTCGGGAAAAAGTTAGGGAAAACAAATAAAAAAATGTACACCCGCTGAGTTGAAAAGCCACATCGGACAACTCAGGCAAAAAAGGGTATCCCGGTGGATTGAAAAACCGAAAGGGCGATCCACGCAAAACAAGGGAATAAGCGAACAACTACGATCCGAGTAATCTGAACCAAATCATCGTTTCGTATAGCTTGACAATATCAGAAGGATAGGAATCAGTCCCCTCACCTTCTCAGAAAGCAAAGGCAGGAATGGAGAATTTTGAAGACATGCTGGTCATAGCAGAAGGGGAGCTCATTGGGATGTCGTGCCCATTTCCATTAAGATATTTTATTTTCTCAATTTTATGGTAGCTACCTCTTTCCAGGTGGTTGCTTCCTGATGTAAAACTTTGCCTATTCAGAGGCCTTTCAATAAAAGAATATTCAGTCAAAAGCTGTGTTGTGTTTATTTTTGTTTGCAAAATGTCCTGAATTTGTTTGGCAAAAATAGCAATGCATTTAAAACATGATGATAATTTGAAAAATGAAATTGCGGGGAAACATTTGAAATCCTCTTTGAGTGTCGGGTGACGATGGATGAACAGATCATACCATGCAAGTCCTCGGGGCACATATGCGTTTTCTGTTGTTGCAGGTTTTGCAGGATGGCGTCACATTCTCCCAAACAGAGTTTTCCCCAGCTAAGTCATGGCTGGTAGGATCCCCAAGCAGTTTATTTTCCCCAGTGGAGTATGCCCAGCAAGCAGTGGGAGGCCCATTCCCCACAGAGTATGACTGTCAAAACTCTTTTCGCAAACAAAGGATATTTGAGGAAGCATCTCCCCAGCCATGTTGGAAGATCATCATTCCCCCGCAGAGTTTCATGATTGAGATACAACCATCATGGAAGTATTCCCTAGCACTCGTCCGTGTTTGATAGTTGTTGTTGCTCGTCTGCATTTCCCCACACGCGTCTGTGTTATCACTTTGGTATTTCTCATTTGCTTTCCCCAGCAGTTACCTGTGCTTGATAATTGTTGGTTGCTCGTCTGCACTTTCCAACACTCGTCTATGTTTGATATGTAATATTTGTGGTTGCTCGTCTGCATTCTCCAGCACTTGTCTGTGTTTATTATCTGTTTGAAGCTCGTCTACATTTGTTTGAATATTCATTTGTATCATCCCTTACACTCGTCTGTGTTAGCTTATATCCACATGTGTTGATTTGACAATTACCTTGGTACTTGTCTGCTATTACAAACGCTCGTCTGTGTTGGATTTCTGGTATTCGTCTGTACCAGTGAATGATATTCGTCTGTGTTGGATTTCTGGTATTCGTCTGTACCAGTGAATGATATTCGTCTGTATCATTGCCTGAAGCGCTCATCTGTGTTTCTCGGATCATCGTCTGATATTCGTTTATATCATTGACTTATGGCACTCGTCTGTGTTTCTCTTGATGATCATCCAATACTCGTCTGTATTGAAGAGGTTTGAAGTCCTGATTGTGGGAATAAATGTCAAAATGGTTACCGGTCCTGGCGTAACAGGTTTATCCGAAGGAGGCTCGTCTGTCTCAAGTACTACTTATTAAGTTGCACCTGGCGTAACAGGTTCGCTCAAAGAAGGCTCGTCTGTCTTAGACCATATATCCACGGGTAATATATGAGGAGGGTTCGTATATCCTGATTATGCATGTCTATCCCACAGACTTAAGTGCATCACTGGTCCTGGCGTAACAGGTTTTTCCGAAGGAGATTCGTCTGTCTCAAGTTATACGTTTTGCAGAGTATGTGAGGGCTCGTATGTCCAGTTCCTGGCATGACAGGATTGTTCGAAGAAGACTCGTCTGTCAAAGTATTCTGATTCCAAATAACAGTTTCAACTTAGAAGGAGCTCGTCTGCTTTATCTCCATTTCAATCACCAAAGCGTCATTTGGTTGGGTTTATTTCCCAGTTTTTGCATTCTTCATCAGAGTGCAAATTTCAGGTCTTCTTGGTATTCAGCCACAATTTATCTTGAACGGTCGATAGCCCGTGCTACCGTCCTTTTCAGATTAACAGTTGTTTGAATAGGGGCTGCTGTAACACCCCAAATTTGCCCTCTTCTTTTTAAGCATCATATCATATCATATTCATCATTAACATGTCATATTCTTGGCATCTTAGCATGGAAAGATGAGGCATAACATTCTCATGACCTAGCATTAGGCATATGATCATCTGTGGAAGGATTTGAAGCATCACAAGCTATGGCAAGGGGCCCAATGGATTTTCTCAAGTCCTATGAGGGGTCTATGTTGTATTCACAAGTTCAAGATTATTCACAAAAGTCCAAAAGGTTGGAAGATCATCAGGGAATTCAAGCTAGGGCAAAGCTCCTACACAATGATCCCAAATTAGGGTTTGAGTTTCAAGCATGAAAACCTTGAGACTTTGGCCATTTAATTTGGGCAAAGTTTCTCATATGTTAATAGGATCCTAGGGATGAAATTTGGTGAGAAAATTCCTTGTGGAAGTCAATTATTTCTTCAGTTGCTTGTAAATGAAGAAATTGGTCAACTGTGCATTCTGAAAGTCAACTATGAGATTTCAAAGGGTCCAACCCTAGTTTTCAAGCCAAGGGATGTTCTTATAACCTTAGAAGATTTTTGGCAAGATCAAAGATCAAGAATCATGAGGTTTTGAGGTATTTTGCAAAATTGGCATATGTTTGGTCATGAGAATTTCCATTTTTAGTAACATTTTGCCCTAATTTTCAAGTAAGTATAACTTGGTGAAAAAAGCTTCAAATGGACCAAAGCCAAACATGAAAGTTGAAGATTAAAGCCTACCATTTTCAAAAAGTACAAGAGCATTTTCATAGCTCTCATTGTTTAAGAGGAATGCCCTTCGAAAATTGGTGGTTTTTTAGGGCATGGCATGCATTTCAAGCATCCTTCAAATGCAAAACTTCATTAACTTTATTTTTGAGTGACATAATGAACCAAGTGAGGTCACAAACTTACAAAGAAAAGCCAAGAGTCCATTTTCCTCCAAAAATAGTGTCAAATTCGTGCATGAGAAGAAGAATAATTCACAAGAGGGAAATTTGCATGAACATGGGAAAAACATGATCCTCAGATCCAAGGGCCAAAATGATTGCTGTTTTGAATCAAGGGTGAGATATTGATTAAACATGTGCAAGAAGTGAGAGGGATGCACGATTCAAGCACCTCATCACAAGAATTTTGCAAGATTTTCATTTTCACTCTCACACTCTCATCTCACGTGCTCTTACTCTCATCCTTTCAGCATTGCATTTTGGATCCATATATAAGAAAACTAGGGTTTCTTTTCAGGCTAGATCCATCACATTTCACCACTTCAAAGTTCTTGCACCAAAAGCAAAAGCCTTCGAATCTCTCTTTTCAGGCTCTCATTCTCCAATCCCTTTCCATATTCTTGTTCAGTGAGCTCTAAGGATCATAAATATACTATCAATTCAAGCTGAAAGGAAGGTTTTCATCAAGTGCGATTCAAGTGCAGTTGGTTTTGGGTTTCAAGATCTAGAGAGTTTCAGCCTCTCTCTTGCATTTATTTTTCAAATAGGGGATAAAAGTAGTTAATCTGCACCTTTGGAAGCTTTTTTCTGGCTTGTTTCAAGATCTTCAATCTTAGGTATGCTCTGAAACTTTTGGATTTGGAAATGTAATTTTATGTGTGCTTCTTGATCTTTGTGGTATGCTGATTGCACTGAGCCTTTTTGTTTTGAAAATGCTTGACTATTGAATGAGATATGGTGAATTTCAGTTTGATGTATGATTTTGTTCTTGTTCAATCTGGCTTGATCTTTGATCATTTGTGATTTTCATTGCCATTTTTGGATTCAGCATAGTTCATTTATTGGATCTAGAGTGTTTGAGTTATTTATATTGCGTTTTGTTCATAGTTTGTGTTTTCCGGTGCCGGAGCCCTAGCTCTGGTCACCGGATTCTGGAATTGTGTTTACCTGAATTTCAGGAAGAAGATGACCTCTCAACCATTGGATCATTTCATCTGGACGTCCATCATGCTGCCAACGCATAAATGAGCCAACCTCCCTCTCACGTGTTTTATTTTTTTCTGAATTAATGCTCATGTTTCTCACCACACCATAATTACCTTGTTCCCTCACTGCCAACCAATTAATATGCTGACTAAGTTTAATGAGTTGACTCATCCTGCGCGTGCGTTTGATCCAGTGGTCCTTGTTTTTTCCTGAATTTTTGAATTTCCATTTTAATTGTGGTGTGGTGCGCTGACTTTTCAGTGGGCTTGACTTGATAATCCCAACCCCCATGCGTGTGAGCCCAACATATTTGAACTGGAATCCATTTCTATTCGCACCCCCTGGCCATTCTCATTTATTTTTGTTTATTTTTATTTCCATTTTATTTTTCAGTTTGGTTTTTTAATTTTTTAAATCAGTTTTAGGTCTCCAAAAACTATAAAAATATTCATGAATGTTTGTTTTAGTTTTCTTTAATTTCTGATATTTTTATTTTCCATTTATTTTTAATTGCCACGTGGAATTTAATTGTTCCTTTTAATTAATTCATTTTTATTTCATTTTGAACCTTGCTGACTTGTCCATTTTCTATCTTTATCATTATTTTGAATTTTTGGTTGGTTCTTTTTGCTTTGGATTCATGATAGGATGTAGTTTATTGGTGATTTTTGTTCTTATTTTTAGAACCTTGATTAATTTATTTTGGTCTCTAACTTGTGAGTGAAGCCATCTAACCCTAATCCATGTTTGACCTCCCATTTGACTTGTTTAGCTTCTGAATTTCTTTCCCTCCTTTTGGCATGTTGTTATGGTATGATTGAAGATCTTTTATGTAAAGTTGTAGAATATTTGAATGCTCATTTGATTTGTTTTGAATTTTGGTTCTTCACTTGTCCCTTTTTGCTTCTTTTTTATCATAAGTCCATTCCTTAGCCTAGAAGGGCACTTGTGCCAACTTCTTCATCTTGTTTAGAGCCTTATTAGGATGTTGATATCTCTCTGATCTTGAGTTTTGGTTTGTTCCTTGAGGAGTCTGGTAATTTGCTTGCCTTTGGAGTTCTTCCATACTTATGTATATGCACCTCACTTCCTTTGCTTATTTCTTCTTATAATGTTACCACTTAGCTATATGCATCTCTTATCTTCATCTCTCTTGCTTCTTAGGCATTCTTCTAACATGGTTAGGGTTCTGGTCTTGTACCTTGGGGTTGTGATTTGTTCATTTTGCTTTGCATCTTCTCATGTTTGTTTTGTTTTGCCATTGTGATTCATGCGGTTCCACTTTGAGTTGTGTGTTTCTCTTCTCATTCTTGTGACTTGTATTTGCATTGGATGTTTATGTGTATGACTTCACTTCTGGTTGTATGGTGTTGGTGTGGCATTATGTTCATGTTGTATTGCCTTTATACTTGTGTTACTAACCATTTCAGGGGCTTTGGTAAGTGAGAGGTGTGGATGTGATTCCCACATCTCCAAGTCTTATCTCTTCTCTTCTTATTATTATTTGTTCTAACCTTGTGATTGTTGGGCTTAGGCCTTACTTCCCCCATCTTCTATTCTTCTTTCTTCTTCTTCTCTTCTTCTTTCTTTCTTCTTTAGGATAGTAAACCTCACTTACCTAGGATTTCCCATGCATGACATACCTTAGGATTCATTAGTCCCCCATTAGACTCTTACCTTTATGATCCTTTTGGTTTCTCTTCTCTTCTCATATCAAAATTCTAAATAATACACTTAATAAAGTTTGAAGTGATACCTTGAGCAATAGCCTTGTCCCATGAGACACTTGTAGTCTTCCCATCTTGGGATAGTACAAGCTTGTCTTGTGATGTACAAGTCTGATCAGGATATCATCTTCACCAAGAAAAATCCTAAAACACACTTCTTCATTGTAAATACAAAAACACTTAATAAGTTAATGAGTTAGTGAACTTAGGCCCTAATCTCTGGATTCAAGTTTTGGGGATCTTCTCCTTACTTGAGGGTACTTGTTCTATTATTCCATCTTGGAATGTAGTGAAAAGTGCACATTCCATTGAAAAGAGCTTGAGTTCACTTCCTTGTGACACACTCCTAAAAGCTTCTAAAAAATACAAACAAACAATTAGCGTCTCTCCTCCGGAATTCTTTTCTCATCTCCTTCGCTCCGTACGCGAAATTGCTCCTACTTCTCACTTTGGAAGACGGTTACGCACTCGTCGTCCGAGCCTGCAACACCTGAGCATTGACATAGGCAGTTCAAGCCTTAAGACACAAGCAATATTTTCTACCCCTAGTTAGGGGAACTACGGCGACTCTGATCCTCATTGTCCAGATGAGGTACGTAGGCAGCGGGGTAGGGCCTGTTCGAGAACTATCTTTATTTTCCCTACATTTTTCCTTTTAATTTCTTTTTCAGTTCCCTTTTCTTTTCTTTTATCCAGTTCAGTTCCTTTTCTTCGCAGCAACTTTCATTTCTTCACCCCTTGAAACAGTTTCTTTGCAAGCGTGGATCTCGTCGGGTACGGCGGACGATCTGGGTGCTAATACCTTCCTAGGTCGTAACCGACTCCCGAACTCAGTCTCTTTGGTTCGCAGGACCCGTGTCCTTCCTTTTCTTTTCTTCTGGTTTGTGCAACATTACCATTCCCGGTCCTTCGGGATAAAAATGCCTGGCTGGCGACTCTATTCTTTTCCGTGCCACTTTCGCGTTTGTACAAGGATGGAAATACGGGGAGCGAAAACCTTTTGTTGAATTCATTGCTAATTCTGAGTTATTTCTGAATACAACTACTACTGGAAAAGTTAAGTCGTTGGATCGTATCCTTCATTGGATTGTTGCCAACAACTTACGTCCAAAGAAAGGTGGCTTCTCTCATATTGATATGAGTGAAGTTTATTTGGTATATATTCTTCGGAACAAGGTCAAAGTAAACTGGCCCCATTATTTTGCGAGTCGTATTTTTTCCTTAAAGGAAAAGAAAGGAGTTGCTCTTGCATATCCTTCAATCATTCAGAAGATCATCAACAAAGCGGAACTTGTTAGTGGTGACTTACCCATGGTGTCCATGCCTGAAACAAATTGGTTTCAACAAAAGACCCTAAGTCTTATGGGTCACATATGGGACTCTCAAGGAAGACGGTATCAATATGTGGTAAGAAGTGATCAAAATCAACTGTTAGAAGACAATTCTGATGGGGATGATCCTGAGGACCAAAATGAACCAAATGTGGTTCCAAATGAAGAATTTACCGCTGACAACGAAGAGTGGCATGGCATCCCATCAAATGATTCCTATGAAAATCAAGGATGGGGTGAATGGAAACACATCGGGTGGACAAACACTACTACTCGCTTTGCTCCTCCATCTCCTCCTCCGTCTCAACCGCAATAAGACGATCCTTCAAGAATCATGGCTATGCTCCAAAATATGCAACTTCAATAGCAAGCTTACTACACAACTCAGACTGAGAGATACACGGAGATAGAACGGCGTTTAAATGAGCAAGATACCGCTTTTGCCGATTATGTGTCTATTCAAGACACTCGGTACACCGCATTGCAGGATCATTTGGTTGCTCAGGACACTGCCTTCAACTCTCTCAACAGTAGTTTTCTTCAGTTTACCGAAACCGACATGGATGACTCACAACCCATCACTTATCGTCGCCGTTACCCATCCACTCGGGATCGTAATCCCCAAGCTTGAGAGAATCATTGCATAATATGTGTTTGTGATGATTATAAATGTTGTTTATGTTTTTTTTGTATGAACTCATATTTCCTTTGATTAAATTATTCTGTTTATTGTCATTGTCTTTACTCGTATTTCCAAATTGTGTGTTTGTGAATGCGTGTTTCTATTGCAATTGGTTTCTCATTTGAAATTAGGTTTCACATGCTATTTCCATTGGTGGATTAACTCATATGTTTCATCTTATTTTTGATGTTGTCAAAGGGGGAGATGATATTGATATTGATAATATATAAGATCGGGTCATATAATCAGGGGGAGCTTAACAACAACATATGGCGATTGATTCATCAAGTTTTTGCCATCATCAAAAAGGGAGAGGTTGTGTGACTTAGCATGATTTTTAATGTGTCAAAAACTTGGCATGATTGAAAGCTTAAGTGGTTCTCAAAGAAAAAGCAATAATTGGCATTTTTGGAAAAATGAACTTAATGAGCCGAATCAAATTCCACAATAAGCCGACTCATTCAGTGTAATTTGGTGCCAAACGCACGGGTCCCAACAGGCTTCCTGAGGCATCAATTTTGGTCGACTCATGGGTATGGATGTGTCGACTCAAAACCCTTCATGAGTCGACTCATCAAGAAGTCTTTTCTTCTCATTTTCTACGGGTCTCAATAGGCTGCCTCTCTGTTGATTTTGGTCGGCTCATCTGGAATTTTGAGCCGGCTCATTTAATGATTTGAGTCGGCTCATTACTGTGCTGACTCATTTTATTCATTTAATTTTTCCCTCTCTTATGTTACTTTCTCTAACCAATATAAATATTTGTTTTATTTCATTAGAGAAGGAGTACAAGGAAAGTGAAAGATATACACACAACTCTCTTTATCTTCTTCATTCTTGCATCAATCAATAATCAGACACAACAATCTTTGTTTGATTACGGTGCTTGTTTCGAAGATAAAGTTCAATCATGAATTAGAGTTTCAGATTGGGTTTAGAGTGTGTGGGTTTTCCTTGAAAAATATGAAGGGTTTTCTCCTCCAAGATCATTGAAGATTTGGGGGTTTTGCACACATCGATCGTTCGTAGATTCAGCCAAGTGAGGTAGATTGAAGATCAAGTGATTCGTTCTCTCATATCACGGTAGACGGAGGATTGCGAAGGACTTTGTAGGTTCACAAGTGTTGGAGAAACTCAGTCGTGCTCAAAGTTTGGAGAATCGTGAAATCTTGCAAGAAGGGAGTAATTAATCGAAGGCTTTCTCGACACGCGTGGAAGACTTGATTCTACTTTGGATCAAGGGACAAGAAGAATATTTGACAGCATATTCAACGCGGTTTGGTTTGTTGGTTCATTTATCTCTCTTCTTGTAAAACAATTGCGATTTAATAAAATTGCCCAATTCAATTTTGAATTGGGGGCAGAGTACTTCGAGCAAGGACGACGAAGGAACTGCCTCAACAAATTCCTTGTGTTCTTTTCATTTCTCGCATTTTACTTTTGTTCATATTGATCTTGTGTGCTTAAAAATTATGGTGTATCAAATTAGTGCACTCAAAGTGTTTGATAAATTGTTACACTCAAAAGTGATAACTAGAGTGGGTAAAATTATGCACTATTTGATACAACAAAATTATCCTTGGTGTGTGCACTCCAAGTGTTTGGTAAAAAGCCTAACCACACAAATTCAATTTGATTATGCTTAATTTCTTCTCCATATCATTTTTAAGAATAGTTTTATCAAGTGCCGAATTATCAAGTGAATCATTTGTGCAATATTAATTCTTCTAGTCATCATTTCATTCTAATTAGGTTTTACGCATATCCGATCTCTAGTGACTTCTAATTTGAACTAGAAGATTTTCCGGGAAACTTCCGCAATACTTTTTCAACTTAATTTTGAAAAGTAAATTTTAAAAAGGGATCTATTCAAACCCCCCTTCTAGATCCGTGCTATCGTCTAACATTGTGTTCTATAGGTTATGTGGAGATGATTGGTGGAAAAAGATTTGAGTTTTGATGGCTAGGAAGTGAGTTTCAAAGAGATGAAGATTTTTGAGGTTTTTGTGATTCTGGATGTGTGTGTGCTTTCAGGCTTGAATGTTATCTGTTTTGTGCTCCTTAGGGTTATTATAAGTCTTTGTGATTGGCCAGAGAGTTGTTGTGGCACATGATGATTGGTATGGTGTGTTTTGCAAAAAGTCAAAGTTTATGTCATAGAGAGAATGGTTTTGGTCAGAGGTGATCTAAAGGATGGATTTGCCTCAGCTGAGTTTGTGGATGACCATTAGATTGAGCTGGAGGATCTGCAGCACTTGGATCAAGAGTTTGAAGTGGTTTTGCAATTTTGCCTCTTTGAAGATTTTGAATGAAAAGTCCATGAATTCTTGTGTCCAAGGCACAAATTTGGTCAAGGCAAGTTATGTGATGTTGTTATGATGCTTAGAGATGCATTAGAGGTCATTAGAATGCCTAGAAATCAAAATTGCAAAATTCACTCTTTGGTATGACTTGAAAAATTATGTGATTTTTGCCAACTTTGATTTACCATAACTTGAGTTCTAGGATGAATCAAGAGTATTTCTTGTAATTTTTGAAAATGGGAAGATCCAATCGATAACTTTCATGTTTAAAGATTTTTCATTTGAAGCCTTTTTTATCAAGAAAGAGGAGGTTGAAAATCTTTTCCAAAATGGAAAGTTTTCATTACAAGTCATGTCCAAAAATGGAAACTTTGCAAATGGCTCAAAATTATTCAATCTTGTGAACTTCTAACCACTTCTAAGATCAAATAAAGATCATAGAACCTCAAAATGATGGAGATGACCCTTTGGTACCATTGATAGTGGCCTCAGATGCCCTAATTTTGACTTTTTTTGCACAACAAGTTACCAGTTGATCAGATGACTTCCACAATGAATTTCTTCATCAAATTTGATACACATGCTCCTTATAACATATTAATACCAATGGAATCAAGAATTAACAAAAAATTTGAGGTTAAAGGCCTCAAACCCAAAACCCTAATTTTAGGTCATCTGTGTAGGAACTACTCGGTCTGCTTGAACACCTTTGCAATACATTTTGACTTTTAAGAACCCTGGGGAGCATATTATGATCATAGACCACACATGGACCTTCTTGACAAGCTTCAAGGCCTTTGAGATGGCTCATATCACTTCTAAGATTCATCTGATCACAAACCCTAGCTATGCCACTCATGCAGTGAAACAAATATGCAATGTGAGATGATATGCTTATGCAAATGCAAAATGAAAGATCATAAGCTATGGTGTGAGAAAAAGTAGGGAAAATTTGAGGTGTTTACAGTTGCCCCTATTCAAACATGAGTTAGTTGTGCAGGGTGTAAGCGCCTAGCTTAATAAACAAACAAGATAACTTGTGGTTGAATACCAAGACAGTCTGAAATTTTCACTCTTTATTAAAAGAAGGAAAAGGATATAAATTGTAACAGGAAGTATAGTACGAGTATCAAATGAAAGCGATGGAGGACGACTATCGAGCAGAGGACGACTGTTGGGGATGAAAACGGTAAGTAAAGCAATGACGGGGACAGGCATCATGTTGGGAAATAAAGAGACCGCGACGGGGACGGCCATTGGGTAAACTAATGAAGGACGGTCATAAGGATAAAGGAAGAGACCACGATGGGGACGACCATCGGGTAAAGAAATAAAACTCTCTAGGGATTAAAGAAATGAAGAAAGCACTGACGGGGACGGCCATCAGGTTAAAGGGTAAATAAACCACGACGGGGACGACCATCAGATAAAAGAATAAATGAAATAACGGATGAGGGACGGTAATCAAAAGTTGAAGGAAGATCACCTAGCAGGGGACGGCTGCTAAAAATATCACGACATAGGACGAATGCTGGATAGAAAAGATCAAAGATGGGGACGGCCATCGGATAAGCATGATGAAGGACGATCATTAAGAGGTGAAGGAAGATCACCTATCAGGGTACGACTGCTCTGTTGGGGATTATCTCAACATAGGACAAATGTCGGATAACAAAGATCAATGATGGGGATGGCCATCGGATAAATGGTGAGGGACGGTCATCATAACGTGAAGGACGATCACCTAGCAGGGGACGACTGCTAAAAAGATATTGCGACATAGGACGAATGCCGGATAGAAAGTTCCAACAATGGGGATTCCACTGGGAGAAAGGATGGGGGACGGTCATCCAAAGGTGAAGGATGATCACCTAGCAGGGGACGGTTGCCGAAAATATCACGAATGGATAGAAAAGTTGTTTTGTTGGTGACTTACTGGGGAATGGTAAACACGGACGAGTGCTTACGCTTTAAAATAAAAGGTATAAGTGTTTGACAGTGTGTATAGACTAAAGATGCAGACGAGCATCCTTAGGACCATGATACGGATGAGTATCGATAGAAACAAACGCTGACACGTGTTTAAGGATGATGATACCGACGAGTATCAATCGGTTAAGCAAGGAACACGGACGAGTGTTGATCTGCTGAGGAGATGATACATACAAGATACGGACGAGTATCAGAGGATTGTGTATAAGTATGTACAAGTGTTTGACCTACTGGGGAAATATGTGCAAGACCCGGACGAGTGTCAAAAAGATTGAGCAAGGGACACGGACGAGTGTTTGACTTGCTGGGGATGTATGACACGGGCGAATTTCAAAAAGAATATGTACAAGTATGAACAAGTATCTGTATTGAGAGTACAAAAAGTATTCTGGCTTTTTCTGCGGGGGATAAGTTTTGTATATTGCTGGTGAAGTGATTCTGATGTTTGCAGGTGATTGGCTCGAACCTGGCTTATGATCATGCAAATGTTTGATTTTTGCCGTAATGCTCCGTATTAGACGGAATGCTACACCTATTTTGGGAGAAAATGATGTGAATGCTATGATTATGCAAAATGAGAGAACCGATCTGAGATCCGGATCCTGCAGGGAGAAAGATCTTTGGGCGATCTGTCTGGAGGGAGAACTTCGCTGGGGAAGGAGATCATTAACCGATCTGTGGGGAGAGAGGATCACCGAACGATCTTCCTAGGGAACTCTGTGGGGATCTTGGCTGGGGAAGATTCTGTTGAAGAGACTCATGCTGGGGATGAGGAGGCTTCAGCAACTCCGCTGGGGAGGAACTGGCAACTCTGATAGGGAACAAAAAGTCCTGGCGACTGGATGAGGAAAAGGAAAACTCTGGCAACTTGTTGGGGAACAGCAGTTCAAGCATTGCTCGGGAGATCCTGCTTGGGGAGAAGAGAACTTTTGGGAAGTAATCTATTGTAACTCCTTCGTCCAAGCGACACGTTGGGGATTTAATGAGTTTCTCGAAGGATCCTTTTATGGGATGACAACTTTGTAGGGGAAAACTCATGTCAAGTAACCCTGCTGATGAGGTGATTGTTGACTTGGTTGGGGATACGAGGCTTGATATACCCCATGATGTGAGATTGTCTGTCTTGAGTACCTGCAACCTGTTAAAAAGAAACGCACAAGTGTCTCGAGGTATCCTCAACCGAATTCTGTCATAGGAGCTAGATTTTCTCAAGAGTGCATATTTCCTGCAAGCATATATTGAAAATGGCTTATATGTTTTCATGCAAGTGTTGTATTATGAACTTTGGACATTTTGCAAACGAAACAAAAATGTACAAAACAAAGTGTAACTGAATATTCTGATTTTATTGATTTGTGTGCCCTGAATGGGCAAGTACAGTGAAGAAGCGAATCCCTAAAAGGATGAGATTGCTGTAAATTGAGAAAATAAAGGTGTTGGCAATGTTGAAGTTGACGCTCCAGTGAGCTTCCTTTGTTATGACCTGTATGACCCTACGTTCTTCATATCTTGCTTTTTGAAGAACGTTGATTCTGACCGACGCTTTATCCTTTCGAAGCTTGCCATGTTATGAGTGATACATACGAATTCAGAATGCAGTTGTTCGCTCTCTCCTAGATTTTGCGTGGATCGCCCTTTTGGGTTTTCAATCCACCGGGATACCCATTTTTGCCTGAGCTGTCTGATGTGGCTTTTCAACTCAACGGGTGTATACATTTTTTTTAATTTTTCCCTTATTTTTGCCCGAGTCTTTTATTCTGTTTTTGACTCGCCATGATGCCCTATTTTTTCCTGGACTTACATTCTGTTTTTGTGTCCAGCGGTTCATTTTATGCGAAGTATTTTTCAATTACATCTGAATTCACAGGAGATAAGAAATCCTCGCCATCCATAGTAGTGAGCATCAGTTCCCCACCAGAGAAAACTTTCTTTACTATGAATGGGCCTTCGTAGTTTGGCGTCCATTTTCCCCTGTGGTCTGTATGAGGAGCAAGAAGTCTTTTCAGAAGAAGCTCTCCCACTTGGTATTACTGAGGTCTGACTTTCTGATCGAAGGCTTTCTTCATTCTCTTTTGATATAACTGCCCATGACAGATGGCTGCTAAGAGGGTAGTTCACATCCATCATTACCCGTAAGGAGGGTAGTTCAACTTCAACAGGTAGGACAACTTCCATACCATACACAAGCTGATAAGGTGGTCCCCCTGTATATGTTCTGATAGAGGTTCGGTACCCATGCAAGGCAAATGGTAGCATTTTGTGCCAGTCTTCGTAGGTGACTACCATCTTTTGCACAATCTTCTTAATATTCTTGTTAGCGGTCTCAACAACGCCATTCATCTTTGGCCTGTAAGGAGAAGAGTTGTGATGTTGAATTTTGAAGTCCCGACAAAGTTCTGCCATCATCTTGTTGTTCAAATTGGAACCATTATCAGTTATGATTCGCTCGGGAACTCCGTATCGACAGATGATATCCCTTTTCAGAAATCGAGCTACCACTTTCCTGGTGACATTTGCATACGAAGCTGCTTCAACCCATTTGGTGAAGTAATCAATGGCTACCAGGATGAATCTGTGATCATTTGAAGCATTCGGTTCAATCTTTCCAATTATATCAATGCCCCACATGGCGAAGGGCCAAGGTGAAGATATTACATTCAAAGGATTCAGAGGCACATGCACTTTATCTGCGTAGATCTGGCATTTGTGGCATTTTCTGGTATAGGCACAACAGTCTGTATCCATTGTGATCCAGTAGTAACCCGATTTTAATAACTTCTTTTCCATTGCATGTCCTCCGGCATGGGTACCGAAAGAACCTTCATGTACTTCGTGCATCAGTAGGTCTTCTTCCTTCTTGTCAACACATCTGAGCAAGACCATGTCGAAGTTTCGCTTGTACAAAGAACCATCAGTATTGAGGAAGAAACTGTCGGCTAGCCTTCTTAATGTCTTCTTATCGTTTGACGATGCCCCAGGTGGGTATGTATGAGTTTCCAAGAAGAATTTGATGTCATGGTACCAAGGCTTGTTATCAGTGACAGTGTCTAGAGAGAATACATATGTCGGTGTGTCCAGTATGGATACCAAAATCCGAGGTACATAATTGGCGACTTGTACTTTGATCATGGATGAAATGGTAGCCAAAGCGTCTGCAAACTGATTCTCATCTCGAGGGATGTATTCAAGCTTAACTGTTGTGAAGAAGGTCAACAATCTCCTCATATAGTCACGGTAGGGAATCAGATTCTCCTGATGAGTGTACCACTTGTCGTTGGTCTGGTTGATTACCAAAGCTGAATCTCTGAATACATTAAAGGTTTTGATCTTGAGGTCAATGGCTTCCTCAAGACCCATGATACAAGCTTCGTATTCTGCTTCGTTGTTAGTGCAGGAAAAGGTGAGCCTTGCTGAGAAAGGCATATGAATCCCTTTAGGTGTAATAAGCACTGCACCAACCCCACGACCGTTGCAATTAACTGCCACGTCAAACATCATAGTCCATGCTTCTTCTGGGTCAGGCCCTTCAGTGTGAATAGGCTCTTCACAATCTTTTGCTTTTAAGAACATGATGTCTTCATCAGGGAAGTCAAATCTCATAGGCTGGTAATCATCAATGGGTTGCTCATCCAGATAGTCAGACAATATACTGTCCTTGATGGCTTTCTGAGAGGTATATTGAATGTCATATTCTGTTAGAATCATTTTCCACCTGGAAACCCTTTCGGTAAGTGTTGGCTTCTCAAATATGTACTTGACTGGATCCATCTTTGAGATCAATAAGGTAGTATGAGTCAACATATACTGTCTTAGTCGGCTAGCAGCCCACGCTAAAGCATAACAAGTTTTCTCGAGCAGTGAATAACGTTGTTCACAGTCGGTAAACCTTTTGCTTAGGTAGTATATTGCATACTCTTTTCGACCAGACTCGTCATGTTGGCCCAACACACACCCCATCGACTCTTCTAATACTGTCAGGTACATGATTAGAGGTCTTCCTTCGACTGGAGGCATGAGAATTGGAGGTTCTTGCAGATATTCTTTGATCTTGTCAAAAGCTCTCTGACAGTCATCGTTCCACCTGACTGTTTGCTCTTTTCTTAACAACTTGAACAAGGGTTCGCAGGTTGCAGTGAGATGAGATATGAACCTTGAGATGTAGTTCAATCTACCTAAGAACCCTCGAACTTATTTCTCAGTCTTAGGTGCATGCATTTCCTGAATAGCTTTAACCTTTTCGGGGTCAACCTCAATTCCCTTTTCACTCACAATAAAACCCAGCAGCTTACCAGAACGTACCCTGAATGTGCATTTGTTGGGGTTTAATCTCAGTTGATACTTCCTCAGACGCTCGAACAGTTTTAGAAAATTCACCAATTGATCTTCTTCGGTGAGGGACTTGGCAATCATGTCATCCACATAGCACTCGATTTCTTTATGGATCATATCATGGAATAATGTTACCATAGCCCGTTGATATGTTGCACCGACGTTCTTCAGACCAAACGGAATTACCTTTTAGCATAACGTTCTTCAAGGTGTGATGAAGGTTGTCTTCTCCATGTCTTCAGGTGACATCTTGATCTGATTGTATCCAGAAAATCCATCCATGAAGGAAAATACCGAGAATTGAGATGTGTTGTCTACCAATACATCAATGTGAGGTAATGGGAAGTCATCTTTCGGGCTAGCTCTGTTCAGATCCCGGTAATACACACACATACGCACCTTTCCATCCTTCTTAGGTACGGGTACAATGTTAGAAACCCACGGCGGGTAACTAGTTATAGCAAGAAAACCGGCATCCCACTGCTTTTGTACTTCCTCTTTGATTTTCATGGCCATGTCTGGGCGAGTACGGTGCAACTTCTGTTTAACTGGCGGACAATCCTCCAATGGCAGCTCGTGCATGACAATATCTATATCCAAACCCAACATATCTTGATAGGACAGATCTTTCGCTGGAGCCTGCAGACTGGCCCCGATCTTCACCTCTTTCACATCTTCCTCGGTACCAAGATTGATAGTCTCAACCTCCTCCTGATGAGGAGCAATCACCTTTTCCTCTTGTCTCAATAACTTGGCTAACTCTTTAGGTAAATCGTAGTCTTCTTCAACCCCTTCATCTGCTTGATTAATCGGATTGTCGAAGTCATACAAAGTCATAGAAGTGTCGTTGTCGGTGGGATCTGGAGGGCTATATCTGCAAGGGTTGAGAGTTGTTCATTTTAGTGATTGATTTTATCTTATTTTGAAAAAGTGAATGAAGTTTATTAAGAAAACATTGCCATTTATTGTTTTGTGCGAAAACAAAATGAAAAGACAGTGAGCGAAAAGATTGTTTGCAAAAGATGTCCATTGTTCATTAATTTCAATTTTCAAAAAATACATATATGGCCCTATTAAAAAATGAGTTCTGACACCTTGGGCAAGATGCAGGACTTGATGCATGCTTAAACAGGAAATAATAATTACTCTGCAGCAGTAAACCTTATAATTTCCTAGGAAGACCAGTTGAGGACTTGTTGGCCCGGGACTCTTGGACAGATCCAGTTTTCCAGGTTGTAGTCGCTTTCATCCTTGTCTTCCACATTGTTGATAGCATCCGGGTCAGCATTCTCCCACTTATGGACTTGGGAGCTTTAGCAGCCTCCTCTTGAGCTTGTCGGGATGGTCTGTAACCCAACCCGAACTTGTCTTCTTTTATCTGAACTTGCAGCAGCTTTCCCCAGCCTTGGGCGTTCCCGTCTTCAACAACCTTCCGAGCTTGTTTGTAAGAGGCAATTGAAGTACCTGATACTTCAGCTGTTGTTTCATTGACATTAAGAGCTTTGAAACCCTGACTCATTGTCTCATGGATCTCCCCATCCATCTCTATGTATTTGTAAGTGGCCAAGTGACTGACGAAAATGTCTTCCTCTCCACAGATGGTGATAACTTGGCCCTCCCACTCGTATTTTAACTTCTGGTGAAGGGTAGATGTTACCGCGCCAGCGGCGTGAATCCAGGGTCGACCCAACAAACAACTGTAGACAGGTTGTATGTCCATCACATAGAAGGTAGTTTTGAAAAACTTATGGGCCAATTACCACAGGCAGCTCAACCTCTCCGAGAACCGATCTCTTAGAGCCATCAAAAGCTCTGACAACTAGGTTGCTTGGACGGAGTGCAAGACCATCATACTCCAGCTTTACTAAGGCCTTCTTTGGTAGCACATTGAGTGATGATCCGGTATCAACAAGGACATGAGTACGGAACCTTTGCATTCCAAAGTGATATGTAAAGCCTTGTTGTGATTATGCCCCTTCGTAGTCAAGTTAGTATCGGTGAAACCCAATCCATGACTTGTATTGACGTTTGCAACCACCATTTCTAACTGATTGACTGTGATCTCCTCAGGCACATAAGCTGCGTGCAAGACTTTGAGAAGTGCATTCCGGTGAGCTTCGGAACACATGAGTAGAGATAGAATGGAGATCTTGGAGGGAGTCTGGTGGAGCTGGTCTACAACTTTATAGTCACTCTTCTTGATAATTCGCATGAACTCTTCCACATCGTGACCAAAGGATGTCTTCTGAGTCTCCTTAATAGATGGTTCTTCTGGCACCACACTCTTGCCTTTTGCTTTGGCAGCGACTTCTGCTTCAGCATTAACTCTTGGGAACTGTGAAGCGAAGAGACGTCCGCTTCGAGTGAAGCCTCCGCCTCCCCCTATATTATCTATTTGTGGAGTAGGAGTTGAAGAGTCAAGAATAACTTTCTTTCCGTTGTAATAAAGATCTGAGCCGTAATGCCAAGGCACGACACTGCTGTTGTCATATGGAACTGGTCCAGGTACTGTGATGGTAACCAGACTGATTGCTGCGGAAGAAGGAGTTGTGATAGTATGTGGATCATTGTAGATGGTGACAGGAGGTCTGATTGGAGACGACACAGGTGCATGGAGTTGTTGATGTCGATGTTGATGTTGCTGAGAGTTGTTGTTGAGAGAATCCGGAACATGAACGATTGCTGGATCATAATAAATGGTAATTGTTGAGATATCGTCACTGATGGTTGCTGTTGTTGTAGTAGACTCTGTTGAGATAATGTTTGCTGGTGCTGTAGGAGAGATTTTTGTTACAGTTGTAGAAGATGAAACTGTGGATGTGATTTGTAGAATGCCTTCTTTGATAAGACTACTGATACCATTCTTCAGACTTGCACAACCATTGGCAGAAATTTTGCAAGCTTCACAATGGGCCTCACAACCCGGAAACACTTGGCACTTCAACAGCTGAGCTTTTACTTCGGCCAGTGGTGTTTGAATGTTTGCAATGTCATCAATCAGAATTGTTGGTTGGTCCTCCTCAATAGCATTAATCCTCAGCCCACCGTGATTCGATATTGGATTCTTTGTGACCTTTGGTGGAGGTGCAAAATTCAAAGCTTTGGAGTCAATCAGATCTTGGACTTTCATGTGCATGGCCCTACACTTCTCTGTTGAGTGACCAGGTGCATTAGAGTGAAAAGCACATCTGGCATTGACATCATAATTTCTTGGAAGATTCAAAGGATCTGGTGGAGCCAAAGTTCTTAATTCAGTCAGGTTAAGCTTCAATAGTTGTGGGAGTAAGGTTGCATAGGGCATCAGAATGGGATCGATCAACCTGTTAACTTGTGAAGGCCTTTGTCGGAAAGGACGTTGCTGCAGATTGTTGTTGTTATAAGATCTATGTTGTTATTGTGGAAACTGTTGTTGCTGAGGATACTGTTGTTGCTGAGGTGCTGGAGCAGGAATGGTGATTGCGACCACTGATCTTTGCAAGTATTGGGGCCTACCTCTGTTAACATGTACTACATTGGTCTCTCCTGTCCTTCTAGGTCCTGAGAAAGGTTTCCTTGCATTGCTGGAGCTAGCACCATTATCAAAAATCTTACCCATCTTCAATAGGCTTTCAATTCTCTCTCCCGCTATGACCACATCTGCTAAGCTAGTGGAAGAGAAAGCAACAAGTCTATCAATGTAGGTCCCTTGCAAGGTATTCATAAACATGTCAGCCATTTCCCTTTCAAACATAGGTGGCTGGACAGCAGCAGCGAGTTGTCTCCACCTTTGAGCATATTCAAGGAAAATTTCCCTTGAAGACTGAGACATTCCCATTAGGAGAGTCCTGTTGGGTGCCATATGCAAGTTGTACTGATATTGGTGTATAAAGGCCTCGGCTAAGTCCTTCCAGTTTCTGACAGTAGCCCTTGATAGGTGTGAATACCACTCTCTGGATGCCCCGGTTAAACTGTCTTCAAAGTAAAACATCCATAATTTATCATCCATGGTATACACTTTCAATCTTCCAAGAAAAGATTTTAAATGGGTACGAGGACAGGAGGTACCATTGTACTTTTCAAAGCATGGAGGTTTGAACTTGTGAGGAATCCTTACTCCTTCAACTAGGCCTATATCCATCACATCAAATCCCAAAGAGTTTTAAGATTCCAAGGATCTTAACTTCTCTGATATCTCGTCCAGACGACGATCATAAACTTCATCAGCCCCAACACCTAACACTGTAAACTGCTCGTCCTTAGGATCTTCCTGTAGAACACGATCTCTAGTGTTTCTCTAGGTATTTCCAATAACACTGACTTCAGGGTTTATGTGGGGCCCAAACTCTGGTGGATTTGTTTGCGGCTGATCGCATGCGTTGTTACTAGTACCTCTAGTGCCTGCATGGTTATCTTCTGGAGTTTTCCGCTCAACTAACTCCCTTAATCTTTCCTGGGTCTGTGCCAGCCTAGTCATCACATCCATGAATTGATTCATCTGGGTCCTCACTTTTTTCCTCACATCAGTCATCTGAGTCCTCACATCTGTCAGTTCTTGTTGTAACTGATCCATTTGTAGACTCGGAAGGTTGTTACGGGTCGGATATCTGTGGATGCGATTGACGGGAAAGACCCTCCTGCGAGCAATATTTCCTGAAACAATCAACAAGGTGAGAAAACAACAACTAAACACCTACAAAAACAAAGAAGATGAGGTTAGCATGCAATGCAGTATGTCTATTTGTCTTTCAATGGTATCCGGTTTGGCTCTTTGGTTTTGACCTTCCAGACCTCTGGGAATGATGGAGATGTTGAAGCAAACGAAGTTCAAAAGAAGATCCAGGTAATACATAAACCATACATTACAAATTCCAAAAATACATAGTTTATGATCACAACAAGCTCCCATGGTGGGTCAAAATACAATCAAGTCAAGAATACAAACAAAATCACCATGGTAAGTCACAGTACAACCACAATAAAATACAAGTAAAGGAAATCAAACATCCAGTCCAAAGTCATCCTCATTGACTTCCTTCAGCAGAACATCAGTCACTGGTCCAACTGGATGCTCTGTGATGGTCCTGATAAGAAGGTTCCTGGTTGCAATAGCGTTTGTCAACTTCTTGTACTTGTCTTGTTCTTTTGATCTCTTTAAACCTGCCCGGAGTTTCAGCTCGGAGATTTCCTTATGTGCTGCTAGGAATACTTCTTAACTCTTCTTCTCATTGGCTTCTAACTGCTCGATCTTTGCTTGCATTTTTTGATCTTCTTGCAAGCGAGCTTCAGTTATTCTGATCCATATAGCCTGACTCTCTTCCAGATAGTGCTCAGCTCTGGCTTTCTGAATCTTGGCTTCTTTGCAAGCATTCTTCAATACCAATTCTCCTGCTCGGGATTTTCTGATGAAGTCCTCTGTTTTCTCTATCTTAGTCACATGCTCGATGCGGAGCTTCTCTAACCTCTCATTGTCCAGACGACTATCATTCCTTTCCCAAAGGGTCTTCTTCAAGGCTTCAGCAAGCTGGGCATTCCTCTCTTTCAGCTTCTCAAATTCCTCCAGGCTTACTGTAGCTATGGGCTCTACTGTTGATGACCCTGGTACATCTTCCAGGGTGAATGCCATACAAGTAACTTGTCCTCTGATGCGAGACCATTCAGTGTACTGAGCAGAAGCTATGTTGTTACACTTACCCAGAATAGCAATCCCTTTTGTCTGTATGTTGTCCCAAGCCCAGGCTACTTGTTAGACGATGGCATGATTATTCTGAACAGCACAATAAAGGGACTCTTCTAAGTCCTGCTCTCGAGGTGGATGTACCAGTACATACCCCAACTGTCTTTTGAAAAGCAAAGGATTGTAATTGATGCAACCCTTCACTCTAATAAGAGGTACATTAGGATATTGTCCACAGCTTGTTATTATGTCTCGGCCCTTGGTGTTCTGAGTACACCACCTGATATCTTCTGACATAAGGGAAATCATCCTCTTAGCCCAATTCATTGACTGATGTAGATTCAGGAAAGCTTCTGTCTTCAGCATATGTCTTATCAACCAACTATAGAAGAGAGGTGCACAACATCTCACCAGTCTCCCTTTCTGTTTCTCATTCCTCTTATGAACTGAGTAGTAAAAGTCTCCTAACAAGGTGGGAACTGGGTTCTTAAGCATGAAGATGTGGATGGCATTTTCGCTTACAAACTTAGGCTCGTCTGCAAACAAGATGATACCATAAATACTGAGAGCTAGGAGAGCACACACAGTCTCTCAATTCCCTACTGCATCTTGCTTTGTAGCCTGAGTGATCAATAAATCCAGATGAAGGCATGGGATTCCAGCCTTAGAAGTTAGGTTCTCATCAATAGTAGTTACTTCCAGATGTAGTGCCTTAGCTATGTCTTCATTTTTTGGAGGGGTCATTTCAGGGTTGAAAGGGATTCCTCTTCCGATAGGGACACCCACTAACATAGAATACTCTTCCAGCAAAGGACCAATCTGAAAATCTGGGAAAGTGAAGCAACGGAGAGGAGGTTCATAGAACTGAAGACAGGTGTGAATCATGCTCCTCTGTGATGTGTCCAAGTCCATGATCATGTCCAAAATACCACCATAATGCTCTCTGAATAAGGGAACATGATCAGGGGTGATAAGAGCCTGTATTTGTATGATGCCTGCTAGAGGATACTCAAAGAAGTGGTAGGTGATGTTGCTTTTCCTGGTTGAATCCATGCTGAAGGAGACAACTGAAAAGGATAGCTGAAGAAGTGTTGAAGCAGATAAGATGAGCATAAGAACGGTCAAAACCAAACCAAGAAAAAGGTGGATACCCTGTAAAACAAATAGACAAATGTTAAATGATGCAATATGATGTATGATGAATGATATGCAAGGGTTTGTGATCATGTGCTGGATTATCTGGTGCTCTAGGTAGGGTCCATGAGTGTTCAGAATTCCGGATGAAGGTCTGAGAACCAGTAACCTGGTGGGGGACTCAAATAAAGAGTCACTTGTCCAGGGTTTCATAGAATCAGTCCAAAGTAATGTAACCTTAAAACAATCCAATAATAGGGTATGATGAGGTCAAGGGTTCCTGCAAACCTGTAAACAACCCAACCCACTCATAGGTATTGTTCTAGAACAAAGATCCTCGGGTTCGGATCTATTATGAGAAGTGTAAACACTCTTAACCCGGAGGTACAATGTTTACCATAATCATAAAGAATCCTCCTCTAATTCACCTCAGATGCTGAATGTCATCTAAAAATGTCATCCAGACTTAGCAGGCTTCCCAGTTAGCCCTAGCACTACATGAGATCTATAGCACAGAGTTCTCAAGAAGAAACCCATGTCTGAACCGTGTTTTCATATTCCCGCACCAGACCGGAATGGAATGGGAAAGAATATGAAGCCACTCTAATCCTAGGTGTGTCACTCAGGCCTTTGTGCTGGACCTTTCTCACTGGAATACCCCTCCCACCAAAGCAAACCAGCAAACCAACATATGATATGATAATAAAATGAAATGCATAAAGCAGTAAATGAAAGCGATAAAGTAAATGCAGTAAATAAAGTTGTACAGAAAGCAATAAATAAAGAAAAAACAAAAGCACACATAGCACATAACACCCCTAGTAATCACAAACAAACAAGCGCTAGGAGAAACCCACAAGAGAACTAGAAGCCCTGGTTGCATCTTGATTTCCCCAGCAGAGTCTCCAAGCTATCACTCCCCGGACTTTCGTCCCGGTGAAAACGTGAACGGTCGGCGATGTTGGAGGTTGAGGTTGAATAGAGTCGCCAGCTAGGCATTTTTATCCCGAGGGAAAGGTAATGCTGCATAAACCTAGAAAAAGTGGATAAGACGGTTGCAAACACAAAAAACTAAGTGAGGGGGTTAGTTACGACCTGGGAAGGTATTAGCACCCAGATCGTCCTTCATACTCAATGGGATCCACGCTTACTTGATTATGTTTAAAAGGGGATAGTGTATGTGCTAAATTGTGCATAAGGAGCTAAGGAGAAAAGAATGTACATAGTGTTAGTGCAAAAGGAAGGTGAGTGCTCTAAGACTGAGGCTTAGAAAAGAAAGCTGAAAGAGGGGGAAGACAAAGAGACTTTTGTTCGATAACTGTTAAGTTATGCCTACATATCCTCGCGTGCAATGAGGAAGTCAGAACACCGTAGTTCGACTCAAAGAGACTTAGATGATTTGGTGTGAACTGCTTGCTTGTCTATGCTCAAGTGTGTGACTCTTCTGGCTCGAGTGCTAACTGTCTTGCATTAGACGGAAGAAGCGAGTTCTCGTTTTCAGAGTGAATGTGATGAGAAAAGAATCTCGGAGGAGACTATTGTTTGTTTTTGTGTTTTCAGTTTTTTATTGTTTTCGGTGTTTTGCGTAAGATAATGAGCTTACGCCTAAATCAAGGGTTGTAAACTCATTATATCCTCCCTGATTAGGGACAATGAGCCTACTTAAGTATGAGATGAAGATCCCAACTTAATTACCATGATGATATAGGATTAATATCATTAACCTACTTTGGTAATTATTAAGTGTTTTTGGGTTTTTGTTTAGTGTTAAGTAATGAGTTTAATCTCCAATCAAAGATCAGTGAACTCATTACACCATCCTAAGAGAAGGATGAAAGATGAGGTCACTTAAGCTGAGGAAGATACCTCAACTTAATTCATGGTTAGGGATTAAATTCATTATATAACAAGCCTTTATTAAGTAGATTTTGATTAAAGATGAGATGAAGAAGTGTTTTTTATGTTTGCAAGACTTTATCATGAGGGGAACTTGTCCATTGAACACTAGGGTTAGTCCCTCTTAACCATAAGGAGAAGATGTAACCCTAATATAAGGCCCAAGTTATAAGCTTAAGTATTAATAGTTATTAGGTGTTTTGATTAGAAGGTGTAAACAAATTAATGTTTTAACACTAAGGAATAAAGTTATGTACACTCCATCCTAAGATAAGGATGCAGGCATAACCCTAATTCAAAGTCCTAAAGCTTTAAGTGTTTAGCCTTGATTATGAGGTGAGAAGAGAGACTCAAGGAGACTCAAAGGTAAAAAACTAGGGGAGACTATATACAACCCTAAATCTATCATGCTTGGATGTTCCTATGGTTTGTGAGGCTTAAAGAGAAGTCTTCAGGAAGTCCACCAAAGGAAGAGAAGCAGATGAATAGGGAAGAGAAATGAGGATAGGTTACTTACTTCCTGAAGAAGATAAGTGACCTAAGAGAGAGAGAGAGAAAGGAGCAAGAGAGCATAAGTGAAGCAAGTTCACTTCAAAGATAAGTAGAATATGAAAATGAAGAGACAAGAAGAAGGTTGGATGTGGATGCACATCCACATCTTGATCAACTTACCATGAGCCCCTGAAAGGTTAGTATGAGATGAATAAGGAAAGAAATGAAATGAAATGCCACAAGTAATGATGCAATGACCAATACCAGAAGTAAACATGCAATGTAAATATGTCATGAGATGATGCAAAGTCAAATATGATGCATATGAATGATCACACAAGGGATGAGATGCAAAACAAACATATTAGGAGCTTGAAAAATGCATGAACATACATGAAATGCAATGAATGCAAAGCATACAAAATGAATGAAGAAATGATCAAGCAATGTTCAAACATGTCTTAAGATGTCTAAGATGGCATACAAGTGAATGAAATGCTATGACAAGTTCACATGATGATGATATGCAAAGATGAATGCAAATGAACATAGAAAATTAGTGTTTTAAGATAACATGAGATGCACATAGTAAAAACAGAAGGAATACACATGATAAAAATTTGAAAATGAAATAAAACAAACCCTAAACACACTCAAGATCACTCTCCAAAGATGGAGGTCTAAAGCTAAACCTAGAGAAAGTTATGAATTTTCTAAGTTAACTAGGGTTTTTGGGTACTTCTAAAGGAAAAATGAAAAACAATTTGAAAATGAAATTCAAAATTATAAGTTAAATAACCTAGATAGTAGATGAAAAGTATGAAGTAATGCAAAAAGAACCAAATGCAAACTCATCATGGTTGATCAGAAATGATTTTTGAAAGTTAGGGTTAGAAAAATGTGAATTTTAGAAACCCTAATTCAAAGTAAATTATGAAAATATGATCAAACCTAAAAAGAAATTTGTGTGATGGGTTTGTAAATTGTTCTAAATGTATGAGAATGCTTCATGATGTTTTTGTGTTTTTTAGATACCTAAATGTTTTTTTAATTAATTAAAATCAATTAATTAATTAAATAAAACATTTAAATGATTTAAAAATACATTTTTAATGCAAAAATTAAAAATAAAAATGTTTGAGTTTAGAAAAATATTTGAAATAAAAATGCAGAAAATGGTGATTTTAGAAATGTTTTTGCTATTTTAAATAATTATATGAAAATAAATGTGAAATAAATAAAAAGAAAAATAAAGTATGCCAAAGGAGTGGATCAGATTGAAAGTTGAGGGATCCTAAGGTCCAGATGAGAAGTCCACGTGACTAAGGGTAGGAAAGATCAAAGGCTCAAGTTTAAAAATGGGATTGGCGCGTGATCCTAATGTCCAGATTTAACCTGACTTAATTAATTTATTACACAGATTAAACTAGATTTAGGGTTTTAATGAAGTGATCTGGGCCATTCATTGCGCGCGGTTAAAACAAATCCAAGGGTCAACATCTAAATTGGCTAATTAATTAGGATTAGCCCTAATTAAACTCAGGTGGCCGGAGAAGAACTTCGGTCGTCTTCTCTGGCGTGCCCCTCACCTGAGCTCACTCAAAATACCACCTCAAGCCCCCAAAATCTCCAGAATGAATCATCTAACATCCCTAAACAATAATCCAACCCCAAAACTCATTTATATTGCATCAAACAAGAGAATCGAACAAGAACATGAAAACGGACAAAATTTCAGAACCACCATACACACTCATTTCTCAATCATTTTCCATCATTCAAAGCTCATTGTGATCAGGACAACATGTTCTTTCATATTTTAACATAAAAAACAAGTTCTAGAAAAATTATTTGAGATGACTACCTGAACTGGAGCTTTCCAAACCTGAGCTTTCTGGCTTCTTTCTTTGTGCAATCAACCTCCAATGATCTCCCTTGAGTGACATACAAAGACTGGTGTTGCACCCCAAAATTTTCCCTCACCTAGACAAGACATTGTGTATTAAGGTGTCCCAAGAGGTTCACAAGGTTCACAAGGTATCTCAAGAGGTTCACAAGGTTCACAATTAGTCAGAAAGTTTGACAATCCCCTCAGACAAAGCATCCTCCTAAGCAATGCATCCTAAACCAGGGTTTTGGATTTCATCAGGCTAAATGGACTTCCAAGGCCTCAAGTGAGCTTCATAGCATCCTATATGTCTTCAAGAATCCCTATTTCAAGTTTCAAGGCTTTCCCAAAAGGTTTGCTCAGTCAGATGATCATATATGCAAAAGTCAGTCAAAGTAGTTAAAAAGTCAAACTGAGGTCAACTGTGGTCAAACCAAAGTCAAACTTCATGATTTTTTGCCAACATCAAGTATATGAAGTAAAATTCTTCATTGTATCAAGGGTTGATCATGATTCATCAAGGAGATTTCAGATCATCAAGAATCAGGAGTTTCTAAATTAGGGTTTTCATAGGAAAAGTCAACTGAACTTTGACCAGCCATAACTTTCACATGCTTCATCAAAAAATTTCCATCCAAAGCTCATTTTTAAGGAAATTTAATTCTCTACAACTTTGTGTCTCACAAGCCAAGCCCAAAAATGCTTCATTTGGAAGGTATGAGCTAAGACATTATAGGTCATTTTAAAAGTCAACAAAAAGTCAACATCTTCCAAAGGGCATAATTTGAAAATGGTAAAGGATATGGACATGAGACCAAAGAGGTTGGTTATAGGACTCTCTAAGTTTTCCAAAATGTCCAAGAACACCTTAATATCCTTAAAATTGAATGATTTGTGCCTTTGTAAAGTTGGGAAATTTTTGAGAGGTTTATTGAGAAAATGGGGTCTTAGAACCAATTCTTTCCACATGGGCTTGCAATTTTATGACCCAATCTCTACCATGACATCATGCACGATTCAAATATCATTTATTCAGATTTTTATTAGTTTATTTTTTATTTATTTTGATTTTATTCATTAAAAATCAATTTAAATCAAAATAAAATATGAAAAACTCAATATTTGATATGATTCTCATTCTAGAAGCTCTTAAAGGTCATTCAAAACTGATTGGTATCATTCAAATTCGTGCTCAACCAAATTGGAAAGGTTTTATAAGATTTTTTGGAATATTTGAAAGTGGTGAAACTTCATGATCAAGCAACCATCAAAAGCCCATAAATCCACAAACTCTTGACCTAATTTGCATCACCATATATACACAAACCTATTACTAAGACAAGGGATGAATTTCCAGCCTCCAAGAACATCATTCAACCTTCAACTTTTCAAAGAAAAAGTCAAATTCGGATTTTGGTTTGGAGGCTATTTCAAAGCAAGATAAAGGTTGCAATACCTTCCTGGGTGTTCATTGAACCTATTTGCATCATTATCATCATCTAAAACATCACTATATGCCCTAACCGAATCATTTTTATTCAAGATTAATGTCTTTTTCGATATCATATTTTGATGCATTATTAATTGAATCTAATGGTTGGTTTGTGTTTGTAGTGACCTTAGGATACTTTCTGGACAATTAGATTGAAGGTTCATGACCTGAATCGTAAATGGCCATGGCTAGGGTTTATGCTCCTCATTTGGGGTTTTGCGAAATAATGAATATAAATGAATTCTAAAAATATGGTTATGACGTATGAACACTGGGTAATTGATCTAGGTTGTGAATTTTTGTTATTATTATGGTTTGTATGGTGTTTCAAAACCCTAGGTTCTTCTTGTTTGCACTGCCCACAGGAAATTTCGCAGGAAATATCTTATGAATTTTCTTAGGAAATTCAAATGAGGAAGATGAAGTTTGGCGCGGAAATTCAGTTTGAATATTTATCTTATTTTATTATGATTTTTGTTGGTTATGTTGACAAAGCAGGCTGGTAGCTCAGCTGGTAATGTGTGCGCGTGTGAAGGCCAATTGACCTGGGTTCGATTCCCAGGTTTTGCATTTTTGTTGTTTTATTTATCATATTTACCAGGTTTTATATTTAATGATTTAGGTTCACTCTTTGTTTGCTAGCATGCGCTAGCTCAGTGGCAGGGTTTTAGTTATGGTAAGGGGGAGGTCCTGGGATCAAAACCAGGTCCTGGAATCATTTATTTTATTTTATATAATTAAATATTACTTAATTTGTAATTATATGAAAACTATTAATTAAAACCCTAATTAAACTTTATATCTTTATTAATATTATAATTTTTCTTGACTAATCACTTTAATTAATTTTATATAATGTATTTATAAATATTTTTATTATATATAATTTGTAAATAATTTATTTATATCTTATTTAATTTCTAAACCTAAATCTAACCCTAATTTTCTTAATTAAAATACTAATCCTAATTTTTCTTCTAACCCTAAAAATTAACTTATTTTTTTCTAAACCCTAATTATTAATCTTTATTTTTATTAATATGTAAATATCTTAATATTTTGTTTATTATTATTAAATTTATTATATTTTCTTAATTAACTTATAAAAATTTTCTAATATTTATTTAACCTAAAAATAATTTTTCTTTTTAAATTCTTATATTCTTTGTTTATTAATCTAACCATTATTATTATTATTATCTTATTATTTTTATTATTATGTAACTGCTAAAGCCATGTAATATTTGTAGGTTTACTTTTACATCTTTATTTTATTTTGTAAATATTTTACTGTATGGTTAGTAATCTTAGGGTGTGCATAACCTATATGTAATTTAAAATAACTTAGAAAATTAATTTAAATAAGATAAATACCTTAATATAAACACTCACACACGTAAATCGATCTTTGATCGCCATCTTGCACTTCCTAGGTTACCCCTCTCAGTTGCCTTAAATATGGTCAAGTCCCTCGAATATAGGGGTGTTTTAAGCAAAGTCCCTTCACAGATAAATCATCAAGTCCCTATAGATTTAAAAGATCATGTCTCTTCGAGGTTGCCTACGGAATAATGATCTTGTCCCTTCGAATAAATGATGATAGTCCCTACGAATTGCTAAAGACATCCCTTAAGTTGCTTTCTATGACCATACGATGACCATACGCTTGTCTCTTCTGCATCCAAGGTAATGACTACCTATTCCTTAATAATATGGATAGTCTTACCATTGAAAGAACATACGAGAACATGAAAGACTTAATCTAGGGTAGGTACCTCATAGTTACTTGCTCACACTTTTCAAAATTACTTTTACACCTCACAATTTCTAAACTAGGCTTTGTATACACCCATACGAGGGTCATTACAAAGTACTTAAAGAGATTTTTAAATCACACACTACACTTTTCAAAAACAATTTAAGTGGGCTAAGTAACTAAATGCCCATGGATAACCATGGATATAAAGGGTGCTAACACCTTCCCTTTATATAACCTACCCCCCGAACCCAAGTCTTTTAAAATAGGTATTTCATGTTCTTTTATGTCCTTTCCACTTGGATAAAATAAAAGTCGGTGGCAAATCTTGCTATCCGCAACATTTATAGAAAGTCAGTTCTCCCACCGTGTTACAGTACTGGCGACTCTGCTGGGGAGTTACTAAGTAAAAGAGGGGTACCCTTAGGAATTAGATCACTTAAATTGTTTGTCTTGTTTGCTTTTCTTTTCAGTTGTGCTTTTTGTGTAAAAGATCCTAACTCGGATCTAGTGTACCCTAGGTAAATGGCAATAGACCAAGGAAACTGTACGGCGTATACCGATATGGTTGATCTGGTGGCCATAGTTAGTGTGACTTCTTGGTTGGTGCTTATGTTCCTTACGTAAGTTGAGGATAATATGAGGCTGCCATATGTTGTCAATACACTAACTGACTTTTAGAACCTTAGTCATCCCATCTTGGCCTTTAGAAAGTAGTGAGATAACCGACTTTGGTGAAGACTGAAGTTGGTTGATACTCGATACTACGCTCATTGAGATCCTAAACCTGGGGGGTTTTGGTTGGCAAGTAAGTTTCCAACTGAACAACCACCCTTGTGAAGGATCAATGATATTGAGATCCCTTAGGACCTGGTTACTTTGTAGGACAGGATGAACCATCTAAACTTCAAGGGAGGGTACTTACCTTTAAACCTCATGCAAGCCTTTAAACCTAGGGCTATGGTGTGACTTGTTTGTGTGTGCCACATGTTTGTGATTGAGCATAACATCATAGCATCATCATGCATCATAAGCATAGCATTTTCACTAACCGTTTCAAGGACCAAAGAATTTATCTTTGTTCTTTGTTGCAGGTTATGGCTTCTTCTCGTAGGAATACTATCCGGATCAACTTTGTAGGAATACCTCCTAAGCTTAAGGAATTGGTCTCTCAAGTTTCTGAAAACTCCTAATTCATCAAAAAGCATGGTCACCTACTGGATCTAGTCACTTCTGGGTTCAATGAAGACATGATGAGTGTTCTGTTTCAATTCTTTGATCCTAAACATCATTGCTTCACATTCCCCGACTATCAGCTGGTTCCTACAATGGAGGAGTTCTCCAAACTATTGGGTATACCTATCCTTGATCAGAGACCCTTCACAGGCTTAGAGAAAGAGCCTAAACCTGAAGTCATTGTTGCAGCCCTACATTTGAAGAAATCAGACATTGTCCTAGAAACAAGAAGTGGAGTTAAGGGTATCCTTGCTAAGGTATTGATTGAGAAAGCTCAAGTGTTCCTGAAGGCTATGAGTTATGATGCTTTTGAGGAGATCTTGGCCTTACTAATCTATGGCTTAGTTTTGTTCCCTAATCCAGACCAGTTCATAGACGTACACGCTATCAACATATTTATGACTCGCAATCCAGTGCCTACATTACTTGGGGACATATTACATTCTCTCCATACCCGTACTACGAAGGCACGAGGAACTCTGATGTGCTGCATACCTCTATTGTCTAGGTGGTTTATTTCTCACCTTCCTCGATCAGTGATGAAGAATGAACAAGGGTTAAGGTGGTCCAAGAGGATCATGTCACTTTCTCATTCAGACATTCATTGGTTCTCTAGATCCACGGAGAATGTTACTATCATTGACCGTTGTGGGGAGTTCCCTAATGTGCCACTCCTTGGAATAAGAGGGGGCATTACTTACAACCATTCTTTAGCTCTACGTCAGTTTGGTTATGCTCGGAGTAATGGTCCTCATGACATGCTTATTCAGGGTATTGTGTTCGACTACGACAACGATCTGCAAGGTTACCGTCAGAGGTTCATACGAGCTTGGGGTAAAGTGAACAAGGTTAACAGCAAGACTCTGGAACCAAAGTACTCCATTCTTATGGAACCTTATCTCAGATGGGTACGAGCATGTGCTCAGACTCTTATGATGCCATATCCTGCTATCCTGCCAGTTACCATGGAGCCTGTTGCTGAAGGAGATACTCCTTATATCATTCTTCATCAAGACATGCCCACTGACATGGAAGAGCTGCAGAGGTCCTGGATCCAGTTGAAGGAACAAAGGGATACTTTTGAGACTCATTTCAAAGCTAGTCAAGAAAGAATCCTGGAGCTGACAAGACAACTTCACGAGGAGCAGAATCTCAACACATACCTCAATACAAAGAGGAAACGTCCATGGGAGACTTAAAACCCCATCTTTGTATTTATTTTATTTTGTTGTAAGCCCAAGAGGCAAACAAGTTTATTGCTTACTAATAAAAGTTTACTTTCTGGTTGTTTAAACAAATTTAAATCATGCGGTCCTTGAAAACATTGCATATGCATTTACATACCATATCATTGCATCACATGTTTCTTATGAACATGTATCTTATCTTCTCGCTGTTTATTTCAGCAGAAATGGCTCTCGAACAAACTATTAAGGATCTCCAGGCTCAGAATGCACAATTTCAAGAACTGATCCTGAACTTGTCCAAGAGACAAGATGAGTTGAAGGCACTGCTGGCTAAGAAGAAGAAGAATACTAGAAAACCAGGGGGCCTCATCAACCTGGGTAGAAGATTCAGAGGTCCTATCAAGACAAAAGAAGAGGTTAAGGATTTTGAGTCTGAAAATTCTGAGAAAGAAGGAGGTAGTCTCCATGATACTGTGGAAGATTCTGATTCTGAGGCGAACTATTATCATGATCCTGCTAGTGAGGAGAAGTACAAGATGTTGGTAGACAGAATGAACACTTGGGAACTACAAAAATCTTCTGGGCTTGATTTTGAAGATTTGAGTTTAGTTTCTGGAGTGGTTATACCTATTGGCTTCAAGGTTCCTGTTTTTGTGGTGTATGATGGTGTTTCATGTCCTAAACTGCATTTGAGGTCCTATGTCCGGAGGATTCAACCACATACTGTTGACAAGAAACTGTGGATTCATTTCTTCCAAGAGAGTTTATCTGGAGCTCAATTGGAATGGTATTATCAACTTGAAAGTGTTAATATTCATGATTGGAATGATCTTGATGAGGCCTTCTATAGGAAATACCAATATAATGCTGATTTAGTACCAACTCGCATGCAGCTCCAAAGCATGGCTATAGGTGCTAAGGAGAGTTTCAAAGAGTATGCCTAGAAATGGAGAGACCTGGCTGGCAGAGTTCAACCTCCTCTGACTGACAGGGAGCTGGTGGATATGTTTATGAGTATGATGAATGGTCCTTTTTATAGTCACCTCATTAGAAGCTCATCATCTAGTTTCACTGAGCTGATAATGACTGGAGAAAGTGTGGAAAGTGAGATAAGAAGTGGTAAGATACAGGTGGATGCCTCTTCATCAAACACTACTAAGAAGCCCCCTAGTGGAAAGAAGGAGTCTAACGTTGTGTATGGTCAACATAGTCGTAAAAGGAGTCACCAATCTGTGGGAGCAGTTCACATCTCCAATCCTGCCCCTACAACACCAGATCAACAACAAAACAATCAACAGAAGCCTAGAAGACAGTTCACCAAGATCAACATGTCACTGGCCCAAGCTTTGCAACACATGTTAAAAAGGGAGCTAATTACTTTAAGGGATCCTCCTCAGAATCCTAATACATCCTCTCCTCGGTACAATCCTAATGCAAGATGTGCATATGATTCTAATAGTCCGGGACATGACACCAACAACTGCTGGGTGTTGAAAAAAAAGATTCAAGACATGATCGAAGCTGGGGAAATTGAATTTGACCCTCCTGGGACCCCAAATGTGATCACTGCTCCTATGCCCAATCATGAGAAGACTGTTAATGTTGTTGATGAAGTTTCTTATGTTTCCTCAATAGCAGATGTAACTACTCCTATATCCATTATCAAGAAGAAGCTGGTGCAGGCTGGGTTTTTTCCAGGTTGCAATGAAGACTGTTTTTACTGTGCCTATAAACCTGATAGTTGTTGGAAGTTGAAAGATGGTATTCAACGCCTCATGGACAATTACACCATATTGTTTGAGAGGACTCTTTCTGTTGAAAGTATGTGTGAACATTTGACTCGAAACACGAAGCTTGAAGATGTAGCTATGGTTGATAAAGTACCGGTGAGGATCAACTCCAAAGGTCCTGTCAGGATTACATCCAAAGGACCAGTGAAGATCACTGCTGAAGGTTCTGTGAAGACTGTTGCTGAAGCTAGAGTGGCTACCATGATCATTACCACTCTTGGCCATGTTCCTTATACTTCTGATAAAGCTATACCCAAGAATTATGGTTCTGATGTTTATATCCATGGTGTCAAACAATAACCTTTGACTGATACACCTGTTACTGATGTTAATCTTGATGTGGACAACATTGTTGGATCTAGTAAGGTCACCAGAAGTGGAAGAATCTTCTCCCCTCAAGATACCTCTAAAAGTACAGTTACTCTAGCTCATACCTCCAATTCTGGGCCAAGTACTGATGCTCGGGGCAAAGGTCTTGTGATTGAACCTGTGCAAGCTGAGGCACTGAATGTTGAAAATCTTTCTAAATAGATGGAAGAAGTATTGAAGATCATTCGCAAGAGTGATTATGATATTGTTGACCAGTTGGGGCATACTCCCTCCAAAATCTCCATGTTATCTTTGCTGTTGTGTTCTGAGGCCCATGCTAAAGCCTTAATCAAGTTCTTAAAGGCTGCTCATGTGCCCAATGAAATTTTTGTGGATCAATTTGAGAATTGTGTTGCACATCTGACTAGTGATAATGGTCTGGGTTTTTCTGATGCTGATCTGACTCCTGCCAAGAGAAATCATAACAGAGCTCTGCATATCTCCATTGAATGTAGGGGCACTACTTTGTCTCATGTACTGGTGGACAATGGTTCTTCATTAAATGTGCTCCCTAAAGAGGTTCTGGACAAGCTCAGTCCTGAAGATGTTGTGTTAAGACCAAGTGATGTAGTGGTAAGGGCCTTTGATGGTTCAATAAGGGTGGTACATGGAGAAGTAGGCCTCCCGATCAAAGTAGGCTCTCAAGTCTTCAACTCTACTTTCTATGTGATGGATATTCGTCCTGCGTATTCTTATTTGCTTGGGCGCCCCTGGATCCATGGGGCAGGTGCTGTGACTTCCACCTTGCATCAGAAGTTGAAATATCCAGTGAAAAACAAAGTTGTCACTGTCTATGGTGAAGAAGAGTACATGGTTAGCCATGTGAATACTTTCAAATATGTAGAAATGGAGGTTGAAATGGTTGAAACTCCATGCCAAACATTTGAAGTTATTCCTTGCTCTGCTCCTGTTCCTCAGTTTGTCCCTGCTTCTGAAAGAGCTCTCGTGGTTACTAGAATACCTCCTGCAATGGCCTCCCTCAAAGATGCTAAGGCTGTGGTTGAAAAAGGTGGTTTTGCTATTTGGGGCCAGCTTCCCAACATCCCTTACAAGTCTGATAAGTTTGGTTTGGGTTTCACTGCAGAATCTCATAGGACTGTTCGTCGTGCTCGTGTTGTTCGTATCACTAATCAAGGGGTCATAAGAGATCAAATCAATGTTGTGAGGGACCATAATGAAGACTACAACCTGGACGATTGGATCTTTCCTACCATGGGTGATGGGCTCAACAATTGGAAGGCTGAAGATGTTATTCCTATCTCCTTTAGTCAGGAGTAAATACTATTACTGTGTTTTGTTTTAAGTTTGTAATTTCAAACAATAAAACCTTTTAAGCCTTGTGTCTTACTCGGGGCACAATGGTATGCTTGTGTCGGGATGTCATATCATTTGCATACTTCATTCAATAAAATCAATGGACGTTTCGTTTTCGTAAATATTGTGCTCTTTGTCTTTCTTTTATTATTTCTATTTTATCAGCTATGTGTTCTTACACACACCCACGTCACTAAAATGCAGATCCTCATCCACTCTGGATCCTGTTGATAACAGTTCTACTATTTCCAATTATGACTTTGAGAATCCGATCTATCAAGCTGAAGATGGGAAGGAGGAAGATTGTGAAGTACCTGTAGAGCTTGCTAAGTTGTTACAACAACAAGAGAAAACTATACAGCCACATGAAGAGCCAATCGAAGTTGTGAATCTGGGAACTGAGGAAAACAGGAAAGAGGTCAAGATAGGGGCTGAATTAGAAGATGGTGTTAAGAACAGATTAATCCAGATGTTACATGATTATATGGAGATCTTTGCTTGGTCGTATGAAGATATGCCAGGGTTGGATACTGACATTATGGTTCACCGTCTGCCGGTAAAAGAAGATTGTCTTCCAAGGAAGCAGAAGGTTCGTCGCATGCGTCCTGAAATGTCAGAAAAGATTAAAGTAGAGGTAATGAAACAATTTGATGTAGGGTTCTTAGCTGTGACTTCTTATCCTCAATGGGTTGCAAACGTGGTACCGGTACCTAAGAAGGATGGTAAGGTACGCATGTGTGTGGATTACAGGGATTTGAATAAGGCCAACCCTAAAGATGACTTTCCACTTCCATATATTGATGTTTTGGTAGACAACACTGCTCAACATAAGGTATTCTCTTTCATGGATGGTTTCTCTGGTTATAATCAGATTAAGATGGCACCAGAAGATATGGAAAAGACTACATTTGTTACACAATGGGGCACTTTTTGTTATAAGGTGATGCCATTTGGTTTGAAGAATGTTGGGGCAACGTATCAGCGTGCTATGGTGGCTTTGTTTCATGATATGATTCACCATTAGATAGAAGTATATGTGGATGATATGATAGCCAGGTCCCAGAATGAGGAACAACACCTTGATCACCTGCACAAGTTGTTTGAGAGGTTGAAGAAATACAAGTTGAGATTGAATCCAAAAAAATGTACTTTTGGAGTTAGGTCTGGCAAACTCCTGGGTTTCATTGTCAGTGGAAAAGGTATTGAAGTAGACCCTGCAAAAGTAAAAGCTATACAAGAGATGTCAGATCCCCGTACTGAAAAGGAAGTTAGAGGTTTCTTGGGACGACTGAATTACATTGCAAGATTTATTTCCCAGCTAACTGCTACCTGTGAGCCAATATTCAAGTTGTTGAAGAGAGATCAGGTAATGGAATGGAATGACGAGTGCCAGCTAGCCTTTGATGAAATCAAGAGATACCTCCAAGGAACTCCAATTTTGATGCCACCAGTTGATGGAAGACCCTTGATTATGTACTTAACAGTGTTAGACAACTCGATGGGGTGTGTGTTGGGGCAACATGACGAGTCTGGTCAAAAAGAGCAGGAAATATACTACCTTAGCAAAAAGTTTACCGACTGTGAAACAAGATACTCACTGCTCGAGAAAACTTGTTGCGCTTTGGCATGGGCTGCTCGCCGACTAAGACAGTATATGTTGACTCATACTACCTTGTTGATTTCGAAGATGGATCCAATCAAGTACATATTCAAGAAACCTGCTCTCTCCGGACGAATAGCGAGATGGCAAATGATTTTAACAGAATATGATATACAGTACACCACTTAGAAGGCCATTAAGGGCAGTGTGGTAGTTGATCATTTAGCTCATCAGGCAGTGGATGATTATCAGTCAATGAATTTTGAGTTCCCGGATGAAGATATTATGATTGTTACTAAAGAACCTAAACAATATGACGGACCTGAACAGGGATCCCGATGGACTATGATGTTTGATGGAGCTTCTAATGCGCTTGGTAATGGTGTTGGTGTTGTTTCTATTGTACCAATAACATGGCTGAATATGAAGCATGTATCATGGGTATCAAAGCTGCCATTGAGATGAAAATTCAGTTTCTGGACGTATATGGAGGTTCAGCCCTGGTAGTTAGTCAGGTTAAAGGAGATTGGCATACCAAGCACGCAAATCTCATTCCTTACAGAGAACATGTGTTGTCTTTGATCCCATATTTTAAAGAGATTACCTTTGGACATATTCCACGGGGAGAGAATCAGTTGGCAGATGCATTAGCCACCATGGCATCTATGTTTGAGATTAGCTGGGATGATGAGGCTCCCAAGATCACTATTGATAGATTTGAGAAGCCTGCATATTGTAATGAGATTGATACTGAAGGAGTAGAGGGAAAACCTTGGTTCTATGAAGTAAAAAGGTATCTTGAAGCTCAGGAGTTCCCTGAAGGGGCATCTGTCAATGATAAGAAGTTTCTAAGAAGGTTTTCTACTAAGTTCTTCTTGAGTAATGGAATTTTATACAAGCGCAATCATGATTCAACTTTGCTTCGTTGTGTGGATAAGAAGGAAGCAACAAAGATTATGGAAGACATGCATGATGGGATCTTTGGCACTCATTCTAGTGGTCATACCATGGCAAAGAAGATATTGAGAGCAGGTTACTATTGGTCTACCATGGAAGCTGACTGCTATAAACATTCCAAAACATGTCACAAGTGTCAAATTTATGCTGATAAGGTGCATATAACTCCAGTTCCGTTGAATATGTTGACTGCTCCTTGGCCTTTTTCCATGTGGGGCATTGATATGATTGGTGAGATCAAGCCTACTGCTTCTAATGGACATCGTTTCATCCTTGTTGCCATTGATTACTTTACAAAGTGGGTGGAGGCAGCCTCATTTGCATCAGTTACTAAGAATGTTGTGGCTCGATTCATTAAGAATAATCCCATATGTAGGTATGGCATCCCTGAAAGGATTATCACAGACAATGGCTCTAATCTGAAAAACACTATGATTAGTGACCTCTGCACGCAGTTCAAGATTAAGCATCATAACTATTCTCCGTATCGCCCAAAGATGAATGGTGCAGTAGAAGCTGCGAATAAGAACATCAAGAAGATTCTACAGAAGATGACTGTTACTTATAAGGATTGGCATGAGATGTTACCATTTGCTCTTCATGGTTATCTTACTACAATACATACTTGTCGCTCCCGACAAATGACACCGGGTCATATGAAGGTACAGACGCGAACGGTCGGCGAAGGGAACAGTGAGAACACACAGCCGTGAACTCACTGGAGATGAAAAGAGTCGCCAGCTAGGCATTTTTATCCCGGAGGAAAGGTAATGCTGCATAGACCTAGAAAAATATGGATAAGACGGTCGCGAACAAGAGAGACTGAGAAAGGGGGTTGGTTACAACCTGGGAAGGTATTAGCACCCAGATTGTCCGCCGTACTCGACGGGATCCACGCTTAAAAGATTTGTGTTTTAAAGGGGAAGTGTCAGTGCAATCTGTGTGTAAAATGGCTGGAAAGCAATATGTACAGGTGTCAGTGTGAAGGAAGTGAAGTGTATAATGATGTGTCAGTGTAAAAGAGAAAGAGGTGAAATGCTCATGACAATGAGGCTTAAGAATGAAGCTGGAAAGAGAGGGAATGAACAGAGACTTTTGTTCGATAACTGTTAAGTTATGCCTACGTATCCTCTCGTGCAATGAGGAAGTCAGAACACCGTAGTTCGACCCAAAGAGACTGAAAGATGAATTGACTTGTGAACTGCTTATTTTCCTATGCTCAAGTGTATGACCTGTCTGGCTCAGGTGCTAACTGTCTTGCATTAGACGGAAGAAGCAAGTTCTCGTTTGAGAGTGAATGAGATGAGAAAAGAATCCCGGAGGAGACGATTATTGTTTGTTTTTGAGTTTTCAGTCTTTTATTTCTTTTTGAAGTTTGTCATAGGATAATGAGCTTAAGTCTAAACCAATGGGTTAGTAAACTCATCACATCTTCCCTCTGATTAGGGGCAATGAGAGTACCTTGAGTGTGAAGTCAGATTCTCACACTCAATCACCTTTGGTGTAGGATTAAGATCATTAACCTACTTGTGATTATTTAGATGTTTTTGTGATTCTTGTTTAGTGTTGAGTAATGAGGTTAAGCCATAATCAAAGATTAAACAGACCCATTACACCATCCTAAAAGAAGGATGATAGATGAGAATGTTTAAGTTGAGGAAAACTCCTCAACTTAACCCATGATTAGGGATTAAACCCATGACAAAACAAACCTTTGATTAAGTGGATTTTATTTAATGGTATGATGATGAAGTGTTTTTTTATGATTTGTAAGACGACTTGAGGGGGACTTGTCCATTAACACTAGGGTTAGTCCTTCTTAACCACTTAAGGAAGAATTAGAACCCTAATGCAAGGCCCAAGTTACAAGTGTGATGTCTTGATAATTATTAAGTGATTTGATTAAGAGATTTAAACACCTTAAGGGTTTAATACTTAGGATTAAAGTTATACACTCCATCCTAAGAGAAGGATGTAGGCATAAGCTTAATCACAAAGTCTTAAAGCCTTTAGGGTTTAGTCCCTGATTATGAGATGAGAAGAGACACAAAGAGACATAAAGGTAAAAACTATGAGGGGAAACTAATCAAAACCCTAATTCATTGTCATGCTTGGTTGGTCCTAAGGTTTGTGAGGTTTTCAAGAACAATCTTCAAAGGCCACCAGGAAGCAGATGAACAGGATCAAGAGAAGCAAAGTGACTTGCTTCATTCAAGAAGTCAAGTCACTTGAAGAAAGAAAGTAGGAGGAACAAGAATGAGCAAGCTCAAACTCATACACAAACAAAAATGCAGCAATGGATGCAAGAGAGATGAAAAGAAAAGGCATGAGAAGTGAAGGCAAATTCACTTCTCAAGTTTACTTGCCACCTGAAATGTTAGAAACAAATGCAATGCAATGCTAAATGAAATGAAATGACATGATGCTAGGCCAAACCAGAAGCATGCACATGATGATTATGATGTTATGAAGTGTTGCAAACATGAGACAAGGCATAGGGATGCTCATACAAAGTCATGGATGCAAATGATGCAAGTTAAGGAACATGAATAAACATGAAATGTCATGAAGCATACAAGACAAATGGCATGGCAAAGATGTAATGCAATGATCAATGATGTTTCATACATGTCTTAAGATGTCAAATGAATCATAAGAATGCACAAAATGCAATGGCAAGTCATGTTATGCAAGGAAATGCAAGAAGGATGCAAGAGAAAGCCCAAATTAGGGTTTATGGATCAAACATCAAACACAAACCAAAAACAGAAGCAAACCCTAAGATAAAAAATGGAAAATGGCACCCAAAGAAACCCTAGACCTATAACAAACCACTGCCCAAAGGGGAGCTCCCAACTCTTTACCAATCTCAAGATATGATTTTTGCAAGTTATTAGGGTTTTTTAGGGTTCTTATCAAAACAAATGCCCATCAATTAGAAAATGCAAGATCAAATCATGGCCTTTTTATCTTTGAAAATACATGTCAAATGGAAAACAATGCAAAAGAATCAATGTCTCAACCTTCACCAAAAGGCAGAAATGAATTTTCAAACATGTGATCAAAATAATGCATAAAAAATGATTTAATTCAATGAAAAATTCTTAAAGTGCATCAAGATCAAAAAGAAATTTGGTTTGAAGGTTGGACAATGTTTCTAAATGTCTTAGAGCATTTCATGAATTTTTTTGTAATTTTTAAATACCTAAAAGTATTTTTAATTAATTAATTCTCATTAATCAATTAAAAAATGATCTTTTAAATATTTAAAAATACTTTTTTAATGATAAAAAATAAAATAAAAATATTTTTGTGTCATAAAAATTAATAAAACCTTAAAGAAAAAGTTTCATAATTTTTATGATTTTTTAACTATTTTAAATAAATTGTGCAACTTAAAAGAAAAAGAAATGAATTAAAATTAAATTAAATGGAAGTCAACAGAATGGATGGATGAGATTGATCCTGGATTTAAAAACATTGACTGCGCGCCAGAATGAGAGGCCCAGATTGTTTCTGATTAAATTAACTAAAATATGATTAATTAACCCTAACACGTGGATTAGGGTTAATCAAAGAGATCCTGGCCCTTCCCTTGCGCGCGTAGTCAACAGATTCAACGCATCCTACGGCCAATATTCAAACCAGCATTAATTATGGGATTAAACCCTAATCACACTCAGGTGGCCGGAGAAGACTTCCGGTCGTCTTCTCCGGCCAGAAGCTCACCTGAAAATCACCCAACTTCCTCAAAACGTAATATAAATGAAATCTATGAATTGGGAAACGTTTCTAACACCCTCACGAATCAAACCCCTAACCTAAAACAAATTTATCTTTCCTAAATCATCTGAATCGAAGAGGGAAAGTTCTAGGGTTCGTAAGCTTCAAACACAAATTAAATTCTCAAAACACAACCATTTCAAAAACTAAAAGCATCAGGATGATCAGGAGAGCATAAAGAACAAGTTTGTAACAAGAAAAATCATTTCTGGAAAAATTAATTTCGAGCTACCTGAGATTTGCAACTTTCAATTTAGGAACTTTCAGGCCTCTTCCTTCAGTGCAAGCTGCTCCTCTTGGTCCTACAAAGGTGCTTGAATGCTCAAAATGAGTTTGTGTTGGCTGGAGAAAGAGATTCGAATGCTCCTGCTTCAGTTCAGTCAAAAATGGCAGATGAGATTCTGGCACTTTCAGGTCATGGTGATGGGGTGTTTAAGGTCCAGATGATGTGTATAGATGATCTGTGGTGTTGGTTTGTGTGTTGGAGACTTGTGGAGAGAGATTCGATAGAATCTGCAGCTTGAGGTGAATGATGGCAATGGAGTTTTCAGGCTTGTTTCAGGCTTATGCTTGGGGTGTTTCTTGTCTATGAGGTGTGGTGAGTTGAGTGATGATGAGAGTTTGAGTGTTTGAAGACTGTGGAAAGAATTTCGAAGGAACTTGCAATGAGGTGAGTTTTTGTGAATGTGATGAATGTTTTTGCTTCAGCCTTGGTTCTCATGTGTTATGGCCAGCAAACTGATTCAATAAACAATTGCAAGTGGCTGATGGATGTGACCTGGCCTGCAGAGATAGGTGTGGCTACTTTTGCTCAAAGTCCACTTTTGTGTAAGATAGGGCATGGCTCAAGTTTAGGCAAGTACAAGTTGGGTTCTGGTGCAGCATGGTGAGTGTGAGAGGCTGGCTTGACTCAAGGATCAATGCAGCAAGTTGGTGAAAAGGTCATGAGTGTTTTGCAACTTGGTTAGCTTTATGGATTTTCATGAGAAAAGTCAAGTTACATGAACCAAACCATGAGCAAACTTGATCCAAATCTGATTTTTGTGACTTAGAGGATGTTTACATAATGGTTTGACATGAATTAGAGGCTACATTTGACTTTGGTTCAAGACTTTGCAAAATTTCCTTTTTGTGCATAACTTGAAAATCAATGATTTTTGCTAACTTTGCAATGCCATAACTTTTGATCCATGAAGAGTTTGATCATGTTCTTGTACTTTTTGAAAAGGGAAAGATGAGATCTACAACTTTCATGACCAAAGTTTTTCCATTTGAAGCCTTTTTGGATCAAGAATCAAGGCTTGAAAATTGGCCTAAAATGAGGCATTCTTGAAAAGTCAACTATGCCCAAAAAGTCAACATTTGCAAAAACCCTAAATTCTTGATTTTTATGAACTTCAACCTTCTTCCATGATCAAATAAAAATCATATACACTCAAAATGGTGAAGATCACCCATTGGTTGGGTCATTGGGGGCCTCAGATGCCCTGATTTTGCACTGACTTGTCTGAAAAGTCAACTCTTGATCAGATGACTTCCCCATGGAATTTCTTCATGAAAATTGATATGCATATTCCCTATACCATATAGAGACCAATGGAAACAAGAATGACCAAAAAATTTGAGATTATGGCCTCTGAAACCAAACCCTAGTTCTTGTGATTCCTCTGCAATTTTGACTCTGTGAGGATGTGACATGATACAAGAACACACATGGACCCCTTTGAGTTGATTGGTGGCCTTTGGAATGGCTCAAGATGCTTTTGGGATTGCTCAGATCACAAACCCTAGGTGCAGATGCCTTAGAAACCATGCAGTGAATCAAACATGAGATATGAGATTGTATGATTGTGTTTATGCATATGAGATGATCACAAGCCATGGTGTGAATGGGTGAGGGAAAATTTGGGGTGTTTACAGCTGCCCCTATTCAAACAGGAGTTAGCTGTGCAGGATGTAAGCAACGGCTTAACAGGCAAACAAGATAACTTGTGGTTGAATACCAAAGACAGTCCAACATTTGCACTCACAGAATGGAGGAGAAAAGGGATATAGATTAAGTAAGGTATATTGTAAGTGTGGGCGACGGAGGACGACCGTCGAGCAGAGGACGACTGCTGGGTAAATAGCAATGACGGGGACGGCCGACATGCTGGGAAAAGTGTGTAAAGTAAAGCGATGACGGGGACGGCCGACATGCTGGGGACATAAGGAAAAGCTAAGACGGGGACGGCCGACTAGCTGGGGAAAGTAAAATCGTGATGGGGACGGCCATCAAGATAAAGCTGTAAAATTCTCTGAGAATTTAATGAAACATGACGGGGACGGCCGTCAGGTTCATAAAGGTAAAGTAACCAACGATGGGGACGGCCATCGGGCTAAAAAGGAAAAGGGACCACGACGGGGACGGCCATCGGGTTAAAGAATAAATGAAATAAACAGATGATGGGGTACGACCATCAAAAGTGAAGGACGATCACCTAGCAGGGGACGGCTGCTCTGTTGGGGATAAAAGAAATATGATGGGGACGGCCATCAAAGGTGGAGGACGACCACCTGGCAGGGTACGGCTGCCGAAGATATCAACGATGGGGACGGCCATCGGATAGAAAAGGTCAACGATGGGGACGGCCATCGGACGAGTAAGATGGAGGACGACCATCAGGAAGTGGAGGACGACCACTCAGCAGGGGACGGCTGCTCTCGAGGTTTATCATAACACAGGACGAGTGTTAGATAACCAAAAATCAACAATGGGGACGGCCATTGGATAAAGTGATGAAGGACGATCATCAAATGGTGGAGGACGACCACCTAGCAGGGGACGGCTGCTAAAATCAACGATGGGGACGGCCATCGGATGAGCATGATGGAGGACGACCATCAAGAAGTGGAGGACGACCACTCAGCAGGGTACGGCTGCTCTCAGGGGTATCATAACACAGGACGAGTGTTAGATAAAAAAGAAAATTTGTTGGTGATCTACTGGGGAAAATGTAAACACGGACGAGCGTTTACATCCAAGAAACAAAAAGGTATAAGTGTTTGGTATCGTGTATAGATTAAAGATGCGGACGAGCATCCTTAAGACTATGATACGGACGAGTATCATGTAGAAACAAACTGACACATGTTCAGAGATGATGATACGGACGAGTATCAACTGGTTAACCAAGAACACGGACGAGTGTTGCATCTGAAAGGACTCTTCTGGGGAATAGTAGACACGGACGAGTATCTATATTCAAGAAGACACAAGTGTTTGACGCGGTGTATGGATTAAAGATGCGGACGAGCATCCCTAAGACTATGATACGGACGAGTATCATGTAGAAACAAACACTAGACGCGATGTTCTGAGATGATGGTACGGACGAGTACCAACTGGTTAACAAAGAACAAGGACTACTGTCGACTCTGCGGGGATATGAGTGATGATGTATACAAGATACGGACGAGTATCTGTATAAGTGTACCAATGAGTAGCGAGTGTTGTGTTGTATAGACGAGTGTTTATCTGCTGGGGAGAATGACACGGACGAGTGTTGAAAGAGAAAAGTATAATATTAACAAGTGTATGGGTTGTAAAAGCGTAAGCGACTGCGCTGGGGATATGACACGGACGGGTGTCAAAGATGATGTACAAGTACAGGCGACCACGCTGGGGATATGACACGGACGAGTGTCAAAGATTGTGTGAGTGCAAAGAGGATGTCTTTGGCTTTTTGCTGGTGATTTGACACGGACGGGTGTCAGAAAGTATCTGTGATCTTGTTTGTAAAGTGTATTCAGGCATCCTGCTGGGGAATGATGACAAGGACGGGCGTCAAAAGGTGTATATACTGGTGTGAGGCAAACGTTTTTGCCGGGACCCTGGTGGGGATTTTGGGGGAACTATTCTGTATAACAACGGATTGTCAATATTTACAAGTGTTCAATTCACAACATGACTTATGATTATGCTATGCGTTTGATTTTTGCCGTAATGCTCCGTATTAGACGGAATGCTACGCTTTGGGGGTGAATATGATGCGAATGCTATGATTATGCAAAGGGGCACGGATCCGGGATTCGGATCCCATTGCTGCGAAGATCTCTGGCTGATCTGCTGAGGAAGACATCCCAGCTGGGGATGAGATCATTGGTGTATCTGCCTTGGGGATATAGGTCACTGATCGACATATCCTCATAATATGGGAGACCCAGCTGGGGTTCGTAGAGGCTTTCTTCACTCTGTTGTGACTTCTTCGTGCGTTGCTCTTCTGAATAGAGGCTGGGGACTTTGTGGGGAGATGATTCCCTGATTTCTGCATTCTGCTGAGGAAGGACGGCAACTCGGCTGGGGAATGCTGTTGATAACTCAGCTGGGGAGAGCAACAAGAGGCAACTCCGCTGGGGATAGAGCACTCTGAGTGTTAAGCTTGTTTGTTGACTTGGCAACTTTGCTGGGGAAGGCAATGGGGAGCTACTCAGCTGGGGGAAGAGCATTCTGATGCTGAGATTGAGTGCATGCTGATTCGGCAGCTCCGCTTGGGAAATGGGCACCTTCTAGTGCCATGTGGAAGATAGACCAAGTTGATCATGACTCGCCTACCTGTTGAGACGTAACCTGCATGCCCCAGGTTGCGTTCTGGATATCTGCAATCCTGCAAAGATAATGAAACGTACCAAAGGTCCCGAGGTATCCCTTACTGGATTCCGTCATAGGAGATAAGTACTTTCGAGAGTAATCATATTCCCTGCAAGCATGTGCTTTTATATTTTTTTTTAGAGAAAGGCATCTGTACTTATGCAATTGTATTTTTAGAGATATCAGACAACTCTTTGCAAAACATAAATGTAAAACGAAACATGACTGAAAATCTGGTTTTATTAATCCATGTGCCCTGAATTGGCAAAGATACAGTCAAAGAAACATATCTCCTGAAATGGGGAAATTGTCACAAATTGAGAAAACAAATGTTGGCGGTGTCGACGACGCTTTGAGGAGCTTCCTCTCCTGCTATGACTCGTATGACAATGACGTTCTTCTCGTCTTGCTTTCTGGAGAGAGTTGATTCTGATTAAAGCTTGATCCTTTGGAAGCTTACCAAGTTGTAGGTGATACAGACGAATTCAGAATGCAGTTGTTCGCTTATTCCCTTATTTTGCATGGATCGCCCTTTCGGGTTTTCAATCCATCGGGATACCCATTTTTGCCTGAGCTGTCCAATGCGGCTTTTCAACTCAGCGGGTGTACATTTTTTTTAATTATTTCCCTTACTTTTTCCCGAGTCTTTTATTCTGTTTTTGACTCGCCGGGATGCCCTATTTTTGTCTGGACTTACATTCTGTTTTTATGTCCAGCGGGTCATTTATGCGAAGTATTTTTTAACTGCATCTGAATTCACAGGGGACGGGAAATCTTCACCATCCATGGTGCTGAGCATCAGTGCTCCGCCAGAGAAAACTTTCTTTACAATGAATGGTCCTTCATAATTCGGAGTCCATTTGCCCCTGTGGTCTGTATGAGGAGGGAGGATTCTCTTCAGCACAAGATCTCCCACTTGGTACTCTCGGTGCCTGACTTTCTGATCGAAGGCCTTCTTCATTCTCTTCTGATATAACTGCCCGTGACAGATTGCGGCCAATCTTTTCTCTTCGATCAGACTCAGTTGCTCGTACCGGGCCCTGACCCATTCTGCTTCGTTTAGTTCAACATCCATCAATACCCGTAGAGAGGGTAATTCAACTTCAACAGGTAGGACTGCCTCCATACCATACACAAGTTGATACGGTGTTGCCCCAGTGGACGTTCTGATTGAAGTGCGGTACCCATGTAAGGCAAACGGTAGCATTTCATGCCAGTCTTTGTATGTGACTACCATCTTCTGCACAATCTTCTTAATATTCTTATTCGCTGCCTCCACAGCGCCATTCATCTTTGGCCTGTAAGGAGAAGAATTGTGATGTTGGATTTTGAAGTCCCGGCACAGCTCTGCCATCATTTTGTTGTTCAAGTTGGAACCATTATCAGTAATGATTCGCTCGGGCACTCCATACCGACAGATGATGTCTCTCTTCAGAAATCGGGCTACCACTTGTCTTGTAACATTTGCATATGAGGCTGCTTCAACCCACTTGGTGAAATAGTCAATGGCGACCAGGATGAATCTGTGGCCGTTTGAAGCAGTTGGCTCAATTTTGCCAATCATATCAATGCCCCACATAGCAAAGGGCCAGGGTGAAGACATGATGTTCAATGGATTAGGAGGCACGTGCACCTTATCTGCGTAGATCTGGCATTTGTGACATTTTCTGGCGTAAGCACAACAGTCTGCATCCATTGTGATCCAGTAATAGCCTGATCTTAACAACTTCTTTGCCATGGCATGCCCTCCTGCATGGGTACCAAAAGAGCCTTCATGCACTTCATGCATCAACAAATCTGCTTCCGTCTTGTCAACACATCTGAGGAGTACCATGTCAAAGTTCCTCTTGTATAAAGATCCATCAGCGTTCAGAAAGAAACTACCAGCAAGCCTTCTCAAAGTCTTCTTATCATTGGAAGATGCCCCAGGTGGGTATGTCTGATCCTCCAAGAAGCACTTAATGTCGTGGAACCAAGGCTTATCATCCTTTACAACATCTGCTGCAAATACATATGCTGGTCTGTCAAGTCTAGACACTGAAATCTGAGGTACAAAGTTAGCAGCTTGAACTTTGATCATGGATGAAATGGTAGCAAGAGCATCTGCAAACTGATTCTCGTCCCGAGGGATATACTCAAGCTTGACTGTTGTGAAGAAAGTCAATAATCTTCTTGTGTAGTCCCTGTAAGGTATCAGATGATCTTGGTGTGTGTACCATTTTCCGTTGGTTTGATTGACTACCAAAGCTGAATCTCCGAATACGGTCAATGTTTTGATCCTGAGGTCGATGGCTTCCTCAAGACCCATAATGCAAGCTTCGTATTCAGCTTCGTTGTTAGTGCAGTTGAAAGTGAGTTTTGCCGAGAAAGGCATGTGAACTCCTTTAGGTGTAATAAGTACTGCACCAACACCACGGCCATTCATGTTAACAGCCCCATCAAACATCATAGTCCATTCTTCCTCCGGGTCGGGCCCTTCAGTGTAAATAGGCTCTTCGTGATCTTTTGATTTAATGAACATGATGTCTTCATCAGGGAAGTCAAATCTCATAGGCTGGTAATCATCAATGGGTTGCTCAGCAAGATATTCAGATAGTACACTGCCCTTGATGGCTTTCTGAGATGTGTATTGGATGTCATATTCTGTGAGGATCATCTGCCATCTTGCAACCCGTCCGGTAAGAGCTGGCTTCTCGAAAATGTACTTAACTGGATCCATTTTTGAGATTAATAAGGTAGTGTGGGTCAACATATACTGTCTCAGTCGGCGAGCAGCCCACGCTAAAGCACAACAAGTTTTCTCGAGTAGTGAATAACGTTGTTCACAGTCGGTAAACTTTTTGCTTAGGTAGTATATTGCATACTCTTTTCGACCAGACTCGTCATGCTGGCCCAGCACACACCCCATTGACTCTTCTAATACTGTCAAGTACATTATCAGAGGTCTTCCTTCAACTGGAGGCATAAGGATTGGAGGTTCTTGTAAGTATTCTTTGATCTTGTCAAAAGCCTTCTGGCAATCTTCGTTCCACCTGACCGTTTGTTCTTTTCTTAGCAGCTTGAACAAAGGTTCACAGGTTGCTGTGAGGTGAGATATGAACCGCGAGATGTAGTTCAATCGACCTAAGAACCCTCGAACTTCTTTCTCAGTTTTCGGTGCAGGCATCTCTTGGATGGCTTTGACTTTATCAGGATCAACTTCAATCCCCTTCTCACTTACAATGAATCCCAGCAACTTACCGGATCGCACCCCGAATGTGCATTTGTTGGGGTTCAACTTCAGTTGGTACTTCCTCAGACGCTTGAATAACTTGAGCAGATTCACCAGATGGTCTTCCTCTGTAAGGGACTTGGCAATCATGTCATCCACATAGCATTCTATTTCCTTATGGATCATATCGTGGAATAATGTTACCATAGCCCGTTGATACGTTGCACCGGCATTCTTCAGTCCGAATGGCATCACCTTATAACAGAACGTGCCCCAAGGTGTAATGAATGTCGTCTTCTCCATGTCTTCAGGTGACATTTTGATCTGATTGTACCCTGAAAATCCGTCCATGAAGGAGAATACCGAGAACTGAGCCGTGTTATCCACCAATACATCAATGTGAGGTAATGGGAAGTCATCTTTCGGGCTAGCTCTGTTCAGATCTCGGTAATCAACACACATTCTTACTTTGCCATCCTTCTTAGGCACAGGTACTATGTTAGCATCCCACGGCGGATAGCTAGTTACGGCAAGGAACCCGGCGTCCCATTGCTTTTGTACCTCTTCCTTGATTTTCATAGCCATGTCTGGACGAGTTCGGCGCAGCTTCTGTTTGACTGGTGGGCATTCTTCCCTCAAAGGCAGCTTGTGCACAACTATATCGGTATCCAACCCTGGCATGTCTTGGTACGACCAAGCAAACACATCAACATACTCTTGAAGCAGATCTATCAGTTGTCTCTTCACTGAGTCTTGCAGGCAGGCCCCGATTCTAACTTCTTTCACGTCTTCGTCTGTACCAAGATTAATCACTTCAACCTCCTCCTGGTGAGGAGTAATAACCTTTTCCTCTTGCCTTAACAATCTGGCTAGCTCTTCAGGAAGCTCATATTCTTCATCAACCCCTTCATCAGCTTGATTGATTGGATTGTCAAAGTCATACGATGTCATAGCCGTGCTGTTGTCGGTGCTGTCAGGAAGGCACTCTCTGCAAGGGTTAAGTTGGTTCATTTTAGTGATTGATTTTAATCTTGCTTTAGAAAAAAGTAAAATGAAGTTATCATTTTGAAAACACCGCCATTTATTTTTGTACAAAAAGAAAAATGGAAAAAACAGTGAGCAGAAAGAAAAAGACTCGTTTGCAAAAAGATTGTCTGATATTTCAATAATTTAATCTTGTTTGCACAAAAGTACATATGGCCCTGATTACAAAATGAGTCTTGTCATCTCGGGCAAGATGCAAGACTTTGATGCATGCTTATAAAAATACAGGAAATAATAATTACTCTGCTCGAGTAACACTTATAATTTCCTGGGAAGACCAGTTCGAGACACTGCTCCCCGGGACCTTCGGACGAATCCAAATCTCCAGGTTGCGCTCCTCTTCCAGCTCGTCTTCCAGACAGTTGATAGCATCGGGGGTAAGCATCCCCCCACTGACAAAACCAGGCTCTCCAGCAGCCTTTGCTTGATGTTGAGTTGGTCTGTAACCCAACCCAAATTTGTCCTTCTTCTCCTCCACAGCTAAAACCTTGCCCCAGCCTAGGGCAGTTCCTTCCTCAACAACCTTCCGGGCTTGTTGGTAAGATGACATTGGAGTACCAGATATAGCAGATGCTTCATTCACATTCAAAGCCTCAAACCCCTGGCTCATTGTTTCATGGATCTCTCCATCCATTTCAATGTATTTGTAGGTCGCCAGGTGGCTGACAAAAATGTCCTCCTCTCCACAGATAGTGACAACTTGACCCTCCCACTCAAATTTTAACTTTTGGTGAAGGGTAGACGTTATTACGCCAGCGGCGTGAATCCAGGGTCTACCCAACAAACAGCTGTAGGCGGGCTGAATGTCCATCACATAAAAGATAGTTTTAAAGGTCTGTGGGCCAATTGTCACAGGCAGCTCAATCTCTCCCAGAACCGATCTCTTCGAACCATCAAAGGCTCGCACCACCAGGTTGCTGGGTCTCAATGCCAATCCATCATATTCAAGCTTCACCAGAGCCTTCTTCGGTAAGACATTCAGGGAAGAACCTGTGTCCACCAGCACATGAGAAAGGACAGCTCCTTTGCATTCCATGGTTATGTGCAAGGCTTTGTTGTGGTTGCGGCCATCTACTGTCAGGTCAGAATTGGTAAACCCTAGCCCATTGCTAGCAGTAACATTTCCAACCACGGTTTCCAATTGGTTGACAGTAATCTCCTCAGGCACGTAAGCTGCGTGCAGGACTTTAAGTAGTGCATTCCGATGGGCTTCGGAGCACATAAGCAGTGAGAGGATAGAGATTTTGGATGGCGTCTGGTGAAGCTGATCCACAATTTTGTAATCACTCTTTTTGATGATCCTCATAAACTCGTCAACTTCCTGATCAAATGGAGTTTTCAAGGCTTCTTTGGCAGCTGGATCTTCCTGCACCGGGCTCTTTCCTTTTGCCTTGGCAGCAGCTTCTGCTTCGGCAGTAGGTCTTTGGACTTGTGAAGCAAAGAGACGTCCGCTTCGGGTGAAGCCTCCGCCTCCGCCCACATTATCAATTTGTGGTGCAGGTGCTAATGTTTCAAGAGTGATTCTTTTTCCTTCGCAGTACACGTCAGAGCCATAGTGCCAAGGGATGGCCCTATCGCTTTCATATGGTACAGGTCCAGGCACCGTGACAGTGACCGGGCTGATTGCTGCTGCTGAAGGGATTGTTATTGTTTGTGGATCATAAAAGATTGTGACTGGTGCTCTGGTGGGAGCAGCACCTTCTGAATGGTAGGCGGAGTTATTTTCAGGATCGTAGAATATGGTAACAGTGGAGACATCTTCGTGATTGATTGCTGGTGTTGTAGGAGGTTCCGTTGGAAGAACTGTTGTTGTTGTTGATGGAGAGTCGAAATGGAATGAAGCTGAAGTTGTAGCAGGAGAAACTGTTGAAAACTGATCATTCGGAAGGACAGGTGAAGTACTTGTTGATGGTGCTGATGAATTATCGGGAACAATTGTTGTTGCATTTGTAGGAGGATCTGAAACCGTTGTCGATGAAGTTGCTTGAGTTGCCGGAAATGATGTAGTGATTTGTAGCAAGCCACTCTGAATAAGGCTGTCAATGCCATTCCTCAGGTCCTCACACCCATTCCATGAAATATTGCAGTAGGGGCACCCTAGTTCACACCCTGGAAATATGTTGTTTTCACGGAGTTGAGCTTTGATTTCCACCAACGGTGTCCTGATCTGATCCACACTGGTTATAAAATAAGACGGTGTGTCTTCTTCAATTGCGTTAATTCGAGGACCACCATGGTTTGGCATTGGGTTTTTGTTGACATTGGGCGGCGGTGCAAAATTCAGAGCCTTGGAGTCTACCAAGTCTTGTACCTTCATATGCAGAGCCCTGCATTTTTCTGTACTGTGACCAGGTGCGTTCGAATGGAAAGCACACCTAGCATTGGAGTCATAGTTTCTTGGTAAACTGTTGGGATCCGGAGGTGCCAACGTTCTTAGCTCAACTAGGTTGAGTTTCAGAAGCTGTGGCAGCAAAGCAGCATACGGCATTGGAATCGGATCGATCACTCGGTTAGCTTGGGAGGGCCTCTGTTGAAATGGCCTCTGTTGATTGTTGTTGCTATTGTTGTTGTTGTAGTTGTTTCTTGGAGGATATTGATTCTGATAATACTGAGGTTGTTGTTGGAAGTTTTGTTGAGGAGGTTGATAGACTGGCTGAGGATGAGCTGGAGCAGGGATAGTGACTGCCGCTATTGACCTCTGAGCATATTGGGGCCTACCCCTGTTGGTGTGGATGGCATTGGTCTCGCCAGTTCTTCTCGGGCCTGCAAAAGGCTTTCTTGTACTACTGGACGAGCTTGCACCGTTGTCTGAGATCTTACCCATCTTTAACAGGCTTTCAATTCTCTCCCCAGCTATGACAACATCTGCGAAGCTGGTGGAGGAGAAGGCAGCTAGCCTATCAATATAGGTTCCTTGCAGGGTATTCATGAACATATCAGCCATTTCTCTTTCAGACATTGGGGGCTGGACAGCAGCAGCAAGCTGTCTCCATCTTTGGGCATATTCTCTGAAGCTCTCCCTAGATGACTGTGACATTCCCATTAGGAGGGTCCTGTTGGGTGCCATATCTAGATTATACTGATACTGTCTGATGAAGGCCTCTGCCAGGTCCTTCCAGCATCTTACAGTTGCCCTTGTCAAATGGGAATACCACTCCCTCGATGCTCCAGTCAAACTATCTTCAAAATAGAACATCCACAATTTCTCGTCCATGGTATAAGCTTTTAATCTTCCGAGAAATGATTGCAGATGAGTCCGGGGGCATGAAGTCCCATTATACTTCTCGAAACATGGAGGCTTGAACTTGTGGGGAATCCTAACCCCGTCTACCAGCCCCATGTCCATGACGTCGAAGCCCAAAGAGTTCTGAGATTCTAGGGACCTTAGCTTCTCAGCTATTTCATCCAATCTCCTATCATAAGCATCCTCTCCAGCGCCCATTACTGTAAATTGGTCCTCCTGAGGATCCTCTTGAAGTACTCTGGCTGCGGTGGCTGTTCCTTGAACATTTGCAGGGATGTTAACCTCAGGATGTAGATGTGGACCAAACACAGGGGGATTCACATGTGGTTGCACCCTTTCATTGTTACTTGTGCCTGCAGTCCCCACATGAGGCTCATCTTGGTTCTGCCTTTCCACCATAGCTCTCAACCTCTCCTGGCTCTGAGCCATGTTGTTCATAACCTCCATGAACTGCGTCATCTGTGTTCTCATCTCCAATCTTTCATTGGCTAGCTGATTTCTGACATCAGCAAGATCTTGTTGAACTTGATCCATCTGAATTCCCGGAAGGTTGTTTCTAGTTGGATACCTGTGTGGCCTGTTGAGAGGAAATACCCGGCGACGAGCAATAATGCCTGAGATTCACAACAGAGGTTAGTAACAATAAAACAAAAACCTACAAAACAAACAAAAGGGTTAGCATGCAATGCAGTTAGGCTTATTTGCTATCAAGGTATCCGGTTTGGTCTTCAGTTTTGACCCTTCCAGACCCTTGAATGATGATGCTGTTGAAGTTGCTTTCGAAGTAACCCAGACGGAAACTAACACAAATATATTACAAAAAGGAAATAATACAAATTGTTCAAGTTACAACACAAGCCCTCAAAGGGGTCAAAATACACAAAAAAAGTAAAAGTACATGGAAAAGGAACAACAACAAGCAAATGATCAAACTCCAAGGCCAAACTCATCCTCACGAACTTCCTTAAGAAGTGCTTCGGTCACAGGATCAGCCGGGTGCTCCGTGAGATTCCTGATGAGAAGGTTTCTTGTTGCAACAGCTGCAGTCAATTTCTTGCTCTGACTTTGGTCCTTAGACCTCTTCAATCCTGCTTTGATTTTCAGCTCTGATATTTCTTCCTGGGCTGCTGCCAGGGCCTTTTTCATCTGCTCCATCTTGTCTTGAGCTCTCTTGTCTTCTAGAGTACGGGCCTCAGTGATCCGGACCCACCTGGCCTGACTCTCTTTCAAATACAAGGTCTGCTCTTGCTCTTTGGAACTGGGCTTCTTTACAAGCATTCTTCAGAATCTGCTCACCAGCTTTAGACTTGTTGATATACTCCCCAGACTTCTCTATCTTGGTCAAGTGTTCCACCCTCAATTTCTCCAATCTCTCAATCTCCCTCACACCTTCACTCCTCTCCCTGAGGGTCTTCTGCAAGGCTTGAGTTAACTTCTCATTCCTTTCCTTCAGGCTTTCAAACTCCTCCAGACTGATAGTGGCAGGGGGTGGTGCTGAAGATGACTCAGGCGTGTCTTCTATGGTAAAGGGCATTCCAGAGAATTGGGCCCTAGCATGGGACCACTCATAATATTGGACTGATGCCACATTATTGCACTTCCCCAAAATGGTGATTCCCTTAGTCTGAACATGATCCCAGGCCCAGGCAGCCTGCCTAACAACAGCCAAACTAATCTTGTTCTCACAGTAGAGGGTCTCCACCAAGTCCTGTTCCCTAGGAGCATGGACCAGTGCATAGCCTAACTGCCTCTTGAACAGCAGAGGGTTGTAATTGATACTTCCCTTAACTCCTACTAGAGGCACATTGGGGAAGTGTCCACAGCTTGTGATAATATCTCTGCCCTTGGTGCTCTGAGTGCACCATCTGATGTCTGCTGAAGTGAGAGTAGTGAGCCTCTTAGCCCAGTTGCTTTGCTGATGAGGATTTAGGAATGCATCTGTCCTGGGCAGATGCCTGAGAAGCCAAGCATGGAATAGTGGAGCACAACACCTCACTAACTTACCCCTCTGCTTCTCATTCCTCTGATGCACTGAGTAGTAGAGATCTCCTAACAAGGTTGGCACTGGGTTCTTCAGGATGAACAAGTGAATTGCATTCTTGCTGATGAATCGAGGCTCATCTGCAAACAACACAATTCCATATACACTTAAGGCCAACAATGCACAAACAGCTTTCCACTCCCCCAGGGAGGCCTTCAAACTAGCTTGAGAAATCAGGAAGTCAAGATGAAAACCAGGGATCCCAGCTTTAGATGTCATATGCTGTTCTATCAAAGCAGGCTCCAGGTGCAAAGCTTTTGCTATCTCTCCATTGCTGGGAAAGACCATTTCAGGGTTGAAAGGGATTTCCCTCTTGATAGGCAAACCAATCAAAGATGAGTATTCTTCTAATAGAGGCCCCAACTGAAAGTCTTGAAAGGTGAAACACCTCAATGGGGGGTCATAGAACTGAATGCAGGTATGGATTAGGCTTCTCTGAGATGGGTCCATATCCATAACCAAGTCAAGTATATCCCCATAATGCTCTCTGAACAGAGGTATGTGCTCTGGAGTGATCAGGGTTTGGATCCTCCTGATGTCTGATAAGTCTGGTTGGAAGAAATGGTAAGTGATGTTGCTTTTCTTTGGAGCCATGAGTGCTGAGGACTGAGTAGAATAAGTGCTGATGAAGATGCTGAGAAGTGGGCCACTGGCTGGCTAGTGCAAGTAACTGAAGTATATGGCTGACAAGCTGAAGCAAGATGCTGGTGGAGACAGGTCAAAACTGCAGATGGGGTCAAAACCAAAACCAGATAAAGGTGGATACCCTGAAACACAAATAAGCACATGTTAATATGATGCAATGAGTATGAATGCAGATGATATGCAAAGGGTTTGTGACTGAGCTGGATCTGATCAAAATGCCCTGGTATAGATCCATGTGTGTTCAAGAATTCCAGGTGGAGGTCTAAAAATCCAGTAACCAAGGTGGGGGACTCAAATAAAGAGTCACATGTCCAGGGTTTAGAATCACAAGAACTATCCAACATGGAGTACTCTTAACAATGTCAAAGTAACAGGGTATTCTGAGGTCAAGGTACCTGCAAACCTGTAAACAGCCCAACCCCCTCACAGGTAGTGATCTAGAACAAGGATCCTCAGACTTGGATCAGTTATGAGAAGTGTAAACACTTCTAACCCGGAGGTACAGTGTTTACAATAACCATAACAATTCCTCCTCTAATTCACCTCAGTTTCTGAAGGTCAAACTAAAAGGTCATCCAGACTTAGCAGGCTTCCCAGATCCCCCTAGCATTGCAGGAAATCCGCAACACAGAGTTCTCAAGAAGAAACCCATATCTGAACCGTGTTTCATATTCCCGCACCAGACCGAAATGGAATGGGAAAGAATATGATTCACTCTATCCTAGGTGTCACTCAGGTCCCAGGTGTAGGACCTTAACTCTCAATGAAATACCCACCCACCAAAAACAAGGAAACCAGATCCAGCCAGCAACAGTGACAGTATGATATATACAAATGCAATAAAGAAAGCGGTAAATAAAGCTGTACAGAAAGCAATAAAGCAAATATTCAAACACAAATAACACATAACACCCCAATAAACACAAATCAATCAAGCGCTAGGAGGAACCCACAAAAAGAACCAGAAGCCCTGGTTGCAGTATAAGGTTCCCCAACAGAGTCGCCAAGCTGTCGCTCCCGACAAATGACACCGGGTCATATGAAGGTACAGACGCGAACGGTCGGCGAAGGGAACAGTGAGAACACACAGCCGTGAACTCACTGGAGATGAAAAGAGTCGCCAGCTAGGCATTTTTATCCCGGAGGAAAGGTAATGCTGCATAGACCTAGAAAAATATGGATAAGACGGTCGCGAACCAGAGAGACTGAGAAAGGGGGTTGGTTACAACCTGGGAAGGTATTAGCACCCAGATTGTCCGCCGTACTCGACGGGATCCACGCTTAAAAGATTTGTGTTTTAAAGGGGAAGTGTCAGTGCAATCTGTGTGTAAAATGGCTGGAAAGCAATATGTACAGGTGTCAGTGTGAAGGAAGTGAAGTGTATAATGATGTGTCAGTGTAAAAGAGAAAGAGGTGAAATGCTCATGACAATGAGGCTTAAGAATGAAGCTGGAAAGAGAGGGAATGAACAGAGACTTTTGTTCGATAACTGTTAAGTTATGCCTACGTATCCTCTCGTGCAATGAGGAAGTCAGAACACCGTAGTTCGACCCAAAGAGACTGAAAGATGAATTGACTTGTGAACTGCTTATTTTCCTATGCTCAAGTGTATGACCTGTCTGGCTCAGGTGCTAACTGTCTTGCATTAGACGGAAGAAGCAAGTTCTCGTTTGAGAGTGAATGAGATGAGAAAAGAATCCCGGAGGAGACGATTATTGTTTGTTTTTGAGTTTTCAGTCTTTTATTTCTTTTTGAAGTTTGTCATAGGATAATGAGCTTAAGTCTAAACCAATGGGTTAGTAAACTCATCACATCTTCCCTCTGATTAGGGGCAATGAGAGTACCTTGAGTGTGAAGTCAGATTCTCACACTCAATCACCTTTGGTGTAGGATTAAGATCATTAACCTACTTGTGATTATTTAGATGTTTTTGTGATTCTTGTTTAGTGTTGAGTAATGAGGTTAAGCCATAATCAAAGATTAAACAGACCCATTACACCATCCTAAAAGAAGGATGATAGATGAGAATGTTTAAGTTGAGGAAAACTCCTCAACTTAACCCATGATTAGGGATTAAACCCATGACAAAACAAACCTTTGATTAAGTGGATTTTATTTAATGGTATGATGATGAAGTGTTTTTTTATGATTTGTAAGACGACTTGAGGGGGACTTGTCCATTAACACTAGGGTTAGTCCTTCTTAACCACTTAAGGAAGAATTAGAACCCTAATGCAAGGCCCAAGTTACAAGTGTGATGTCTTGATAATTATTAAGTGATTTGATTAAGAGATTTAAACACCTTAAGGGTTTAATACTTAGGATTAAAGTTATACACTCCATCCTAAGAGAAGGATGTAGGCATAAGCTTAATCACAAAGTCTTAAAGCCTTTAGGGTTTAGTCCCTGATTATGAGATGAGAAGAGACACAAAGAGACATAAAGGTAAAAACTATGAGGGGAAACTAATCAAAACCCTAATTCATTGTCATGCTTGGTTGGTCCTAAGGTTTGTGAGGTTTTCAAGAACAATCTTCAAAGGCCACCAGGAAGCAGATGAACAGGATCAAGAGAAGCAAAGTGACTTGCTTCATTCAAGAAGTCAAGTCACTTGAAGAAAGAAAGTAGGAGGAACAAGAATGAGCAAGCTCAAACTCATACACAAACAAAAATGCAGCAATGGATGCAAGAGAGATGAAAAGAAAAGGCATGAGAAGTGAAGGCAAATTCACTTCTCAAGTTTACTTGCCACCTGAAATGTTAGAAACAAATGCAATGCAATGCTAAATGAAATGAAATGACATGATGCTAGGCCAAACCAGAAGCATGCACATGATGATTATGATGTTATGAAGTGTTGCAAACATGAGACAAGGCATAGGGATGCTCATACAAAGTCATGGATGCAAATGATGCAAGTTAAGGAACATGAATAAACATGAAATGTCATGAAGCATACAAGACAAATGGCATGGCAAAGATGTAATGCAATGATCAATGATGTTTCATACATGTCTTAAGATGTCAAATGAATCATAAGAATGCACAAAATGCAATGGCAAGTCATGTTATGCAAGGAAATGCAAGAAGGATGCAAGAGAAAGCCCAAATTAGGGTTTATGGATCAAACATCAAACACAAACCAAAAACAGAAGCAAACCCTAAGATAAAAAATGGAAAATGGCACCCAAAGAAACCCTAGACCTATAACAAACCACTGCCCAAAGGGGAGCTCCCAACTCTTTACCAATCTCAAGATATGATTTTTGCAAGTTATTAGGGTTTTTTAGGGTTCTTATCAAAACAAATGCCCATCAATTAGAAAATGCAAGATCAAATCATGGCCTTTTTATCTTTGAAAATACATGTCAAATGGAAAACAATGCAAAAGAATCAATGTCTCAACCTTCACCAAAAGGCAGAAATGAATTTTCAAACATGTGATCAAAATAATGCATAAAAAATGATTTAATTCAATGAAAAATTCTTAAAGTGCATCAAGATCAAAAAGAAATTTGGTTTGAAGGTTGGACAATGTTTCTAAATGTCTTAGAGCATTTCATGAATTTTTTTGTAATTTTTAAATACCTAAAAGTATTTTTAATTAATTAATTCTCATTAATCAATTAAAAAATGATCTTTTAAATATTTAAAAATACTTTTTTAATGATAAAAAATAAAATAAAAATATTTTTGTGTCATAAAAATTAATAAAACCTTAAAGAAAAAGTTTCATAATTTTTATGATTTTTTAACTATTTTAAATAAATTGTGCAACTTAAAAGAAAAAGAAATGAATTAAAATTAAATTAAATGGAAGTCAACAGAATGGATGGATGAGATTGATCCTGGATTTAAAAACATTGACTGCGCGCCAGAATGAGAGGCCCAGATTGTTTCTGATTAAATTAACTAAAATATGATTAATTAACCCTAACACGTGGATTAGGGTTAATCAAAGAGATCCTGGCCCTTCCCTTGCGCGCGTAGTCAACAGATTCAACGCATCCTACGGCCAATATTCAAACCAGCATTAATTATGGGATTAAACCCTAATCACACTCAGGTGGCCGGAGAAGACTTCCGGTCGTCTTCTCCGGCCAGAAGCTCACCTGAAAATCACCCAACTTCCTCAAAACGTAATATAAATGAAATCTATGAATTGGGAAACGTTTCTAACACCCTCACGAATCAAACCCCTAACCTAAAACAAATTTATCTTTCCTAAATCATCTGAATCGAAGAGGGAAAGTTCTAGGGTTCGTAAGCTTCAAACACAAATTAAATTCTCAAAACACAACCATTTCAAAAACTAAAAGCATCAGGATGATCAGGAGAGCATAAAGAACAAGTTTGTAACAAGAAAAATCATTTCTGGAAAAATTAATTTCGAGCTACCTGAGATTTGCAACTTTCAATTTAGGAACTTTCAGGCCTCTTCCTTCAGTGCAAGCTGCTCCTCTTGGTCCTACAAAGGTGCTTGAATGCTCAAAATGAGTTTGTGTTGGCTGGAGAAAGAGATTCGAATGCTCCTGCTTCAGTTCAGTCAAAAATGGCAGATGAGATTCTGGCACTTTCAGGTCATGGTGATGGGGTGTTTAAGGTCCAGATGATGTGTATAGATGATCTGTGGTGTTGGTTTGTGTGTTGGAGACTTGTGGAGAGAGATTCGATAGAATCTGCAGCTTGAGGTGAATGATGGCAATGGAGTTTTCAGGCTTGTTTCAGGCTTATGCTTGGGGTGTTTCTTGTCTATGAGGTGTGGTGAGTTGAGTGATGATGAGAGTTTGAGTGTTTGAAGACTGTGGAAAGAATTTCAAAGGAACTTGCAATGAGGTGAGTTTTTGTGAATGTGATGAATGTTTTTGCTTCAGCCTTGGTTCTCATGTGTTATGGCCAGCAAACTGATTCAATAAACAATTGCAAGTGGCTGATGGATGTGACCTGGCCTGCAGAGATAGGTGTGGCTACTTTTGCTCAAAGTCCACTTTTGTGTAAGATAGGGCATGGCTCAAGTTTAGGCAAGTACAAGTTGGGTTCTGGTGCAGCATGGTGAGTGTGAGAGGCTGGCTTGACTCAAGGATCAATGCAGCAAGTTGGTGAAAAGGTCATGAGTGTTTTGCAACTTGGTTAGCTTTATGGATTTTCATGAGAAAAGTCAAGTTACATGAACCAAACCATGAGCAAACTTGATCCAAATCTGATTTTTGTGACTTAGAGGATGTTTACATAATGGTTTGACATGAATTAGAGGCTACATTTGACTTTGGTTCAAGACTTTGCAAAATTTCCTTTTTGTGCATAACTTGAAAATCAATGATTTTTGCTAACTTTGCAATGCCATAACTTTTGATCCATGAAGAGTTTGATCATGTTCTTGTACTTTTTGAAAAGGGAAAGATGAGATCTACAACTTTCATGACCAAAGTTTTTCCATTTGAAGCCTTTTTGGATCAAGAATCAAGGCTTGAAAATTGGCCTAAAATGAGGCATTCTTGAAAAGTCAACTATGCCCAAAAAGTCAACATTTGCAAAAACCCTAAATTCTTGATTTTTATGAACTTCAACCTTCTTCCATGATCAAATAAAAATCATATACACTCAAAATGGTGAAGATCACCCATTGGTTGGGTCATTGGGGGCCTCAGATGCCCTGATTTTGCACTGACTTGTCTGAAAAGTCAACTCTTGATCAGATGACTTCCCCATGGAATTTCTTCATGAAAATTGATATGCATATTCCCTATACCATATAGAGACCAATGGAAACAAGAATGACCAAAAAATTTGAGATTATGGCCTCTGAAACCAAAACCCTAATTTTAGGTCAACTGTGCAGTTCAACCTGGCTCTGCATCCACTCAAACCCTAGTTCTTGTGATTCCTCTGCAATTTTGACTCTGTGAGGATGTGACATGATACAAGAACACACATGGACCCCTTTGAGTTGATTGGTGGCCTTTGGAATGGCTCAAGATGCTTTTGGGATTGCTCAGATCACAAACCCTAGGTGCAGATGCCTTAGAAACCATGCAGTGAATCAAACATGAGATATGAGATTGTATGATTGTGTTTATGCATATGAGATGATCACAAGCCATGGTGTGAATGGGTGAGGGCAAATTTGGGGTGTTTACAATACTTCAACAGGGGCAACCCCATTCTCCTTAGTCTATGGTATGGAAGCAGTTCTACCCATTGAAGTTCAGATCCCCTCCTTAAGAACCATGAAGGATGCAGGCTTGGATGAAGATGAGTGGATTCAGACTCGACTTGACCAGATAAATTTGATTGATGAGAAAAGGCTGGCAGTTGTTTGTCACGGTCAGATGTACCAGAAATGGATGATCAAAGCTTTTAATAAAAAGGTTAAGCAAAAGGTATATCAGACTGGTGACTTGGTAATCAAGCGTATCATATTACCACAGGGTGATCCTAGGGGCAAGTGGACTCCTACATATGAAGGACCATTTGTAGTCAAAAGGGTATTCTCAGGAGGTGCCATGATGCTTACTACTATGGATGGTGAAGATTTCCCACAGCCCGTAAACGCAGACATAGTTAAAAAATACTACACATAAAAAGAGACCCGCTAGGTTGACTGGCCTAGGCAAAAATAAGGGCATCCCGGCGAACCAAAAGGGTTCGGGCAAAAATTAGGGATATATATAAAAAAAATGAACACCCGGCAAGTCGAAAACCTGAAATGGCGGCTTGGGCAAAAAAGGGTATCCCGGTGGATTGAAAACCTGAAAAGGCAATCCAGGAAAAAGTTAGGGATTAAAGCGTATGACTATGTCTATTTGGATCACTCATGTAACCTTAACTATTTGTGCTACCTGGATCAAGTTCAAACAGATAAAGATCAATCCAATCATTTCCATCTCAACAACAAAGGATGAGATACTTGAAGATAATGGCAATAGTGGAATTGGAACTCAATAGGATTATTTTTCACATAGCTGCTTTTCTTTGTTTTTTTAAAGTTTTTATGACGAATTCCTCTTACTAGGATTTCTGTCTCCTTATACAGACTTGCCTGTATATAGGCCACTTTCTAAATAAATAGTCTCATGTTTTAATCCAAGTTTACTTTTCCCCTGTCTACTTAAGCGAAAACGTCCATTGGTTATGTTTGAATGTATGTATGCTTTTGAATATGATTGATGTTTACCAGAAATGCATAAAATGAAGTAATAGTATTTACTAAGGATGAACGAAGGTAGGAATTCAACGATGCTTCGCCAGTCCATCCCCACAGAGTAATCTTTACGGATATCCTTACGGAACTCTTCAAGTAGTATCTTATACTTCCCACTCAACGAAGTCTTCAAGCAGTTTCATATCCTCCGAAGAATTAAGTCTCCCGGATTTATGTCCATCTCTTTTATCCTCAGTCAGGATATTCAGGAACTTATTGCTTCAATAAAAAGCACGACGAACGAAGACGGGAGGTTCTGAGTACCATATTATTAAACAAGACGGGAACGAAGTCCTCATATTCCTCAGCAACGAACCAGGATTTATTTTCCCTAGCCAGCAGTTGTTATACAGAGATATCCAGACACTTCAGGCTACATGATTCATACATACATCATTTACATTATATCATGGCATACGCATCCATAATACATATGACATTTTTACTTAAGTGCATCATGCCATACATGCATGCATCAAACAATCTTGCATAAACTAACCTCTCCTTTTCAGGATAGTTGCAGGTAGATAAACATTATCAACTCCTTGAAACAGTTCAGAGACGATCTATACGAAGATCTAGTACTGATACTTAATTCAGAGATAATCGTTACGAAGATTCATTTCTGATGATCAATACTCAAGTTGTTCTTGGAAGGGTACGTAAATGGTCTATACGAAGATCTAGTACTTAATCCAAGATCTTTCTAGAGGAGATAATCATTACGAAGATTTATTTCTGATGGTCAACTATCTTTGGGGTAGTGTGTAAATGATCTATACGAAGATCTAGCACTTAATCCAAAAGATTCTTTCAGAAGAAGTTCAGGGATAATTGCCACGAAGATTTAATCATGATGTTCTTTTTGTCCTTGGGAAGGTATGTAAATGGTCTATACGAAGATCTATTACCTAATCCAGGATATTTCCAGAAGAGATAATCGCTACAAAGTTTTATTTCTAATGGTCTATGCAATAGTTTATCTGTGGGATGGTACATAAATGATCGATACGAAGATCTTGTACTTAGCCCAAGATATTACTAAGAGCAATTCAGAAAAGATCGCCACGAAGATTTGATTCTGATGCTTAAATTAAAGTATGTTCTTAAAGATGGTTCAGAGCCGATCTATACGAAGATCTAAGTACTGACACCTAATGAATGATATTCTTTTCCCCCAGAGATAATGCAGAGACGATCTATACGAAGATCTAGTGCTGACATTCCACTCAAACCAAGTTACAGGAATGATTCAGAGATGGCCTATACGAAGACCTAGTACTGATATCCAGTGACAACCTTTTGATACTATCACCTTCTTATATTATAGATGGCATCTATAAGCCCATCTCTAGTTCCTCTGAGTGGCATCTTTAAGCCCATTTCGGCATTTACAACCAATCAGCAGTGTTACTTTACGCACCGACAAGTGCAAATATTTGGGCTTTTGTGTTCAATCCCCTTCAACCTTCCAAGTCACGAATGGCACACAGGCCAATCTAACTCCTCAGGTTTCAGAAAATTGAACAGGGGCAGCTGTTGCACCCCAAAATACGCCATCACCTAGACAAGACATTATGTATTAAGGTGTCCCAAGAGGTTCACAAGGTATCTCAAGAGGTTCACAAGGTTCACGATTAGTCAGAAAGTTTGACAATCCCCTCAGACAAAGCATCCTCATAAGCAATGCATCCTAAACTAGGGTTTTGGATTTCATCAGGCTAAATGGACTTCCAAGGCCTCAAGTGAGCTTCATAGCATCCTATATGTCTTCAAGAATCCCTATGTCAAGTTTCAAGGCTTTCCCAAAAGGTTTGCTCAGTCAGATGATCATATATGCAAAAGTCAGTCAAAGTAGTTAAAAAGTCAAACCGAGGTCAACTGTGGTCAAACCAAAGTCAAACTTCATGATTTTTTGCCAACATCAATTATATGAAGTAAAATTCATCATTTGATCAAGGGTTGATCATGATTCATCAAGGAGATTTCAGATCATCAAGAATCAGGAGTTTCTAAATTAGGGTTTTCATAGGAAAAGTCAACTGAACTTTGACCAGCCATAACTTTCACATGCTTCATCAAACATTTTCCATCCAAAGCTCATTTTAAAGTAAATGTAATTCTCTACAACTTTGTGTATCACAAGCCAAGCCCAAAAATGCTTCATTTGGAAGGTATGAGCTAAGACATTATAGGTCATTTTAAAAGTCAACAAAACGTCAACATCTTCCAAAGGGCATAATTTGAAAATGGTAAAGGATATGGACATGAGTCCAAAAAGGTTGGTTAGAGGACTCTCCAAGCTTTCCAAAATGTCCAAGAACACCTTCATAGCCTTAAAATTGAAGGGTTTGTGCCTTTGTAAAGTTGGAAAATTTTTGAGAGGTTTATTGAGCAAATGGGGTCTTAGAACCAATTCTTTCCACATGGGCTTGCAATTTTATGACCCAATCTTTACCATGACATCATGCACGATTCAAATATCATTTATTCAGATTTTTATTAGTTTATTTTTTATTTATTTTGATTTTATTCATTAAAAATCAATTTAAATCAAAATAAAATATGAAAAACTCAATATTTGATATGATTCTCATTCTAGAAGCTCTTAAAGGTCATTCAAAACTGATTGGTATCATTCAAATTCGTGCTCAACCAAATTGGAAAGGTTTTATAAGATTTTTTGGAATATTTGAAAGTGGTGAAACTTCATGATCAAGCAACCATCAAAAGCCCATAAATCCACAAACTCTTGACCTAATTTGCATCACCATATATACACAAACCTATTACTAAGACAAGGGACGAATTTCCAGCCTCCAAGAACATCATTCAACCTTCAACTTTTCAAAGAAAAAGTCAAATTCGGATTTTGGTTTGGAGGGTATTTCAAAGCAAGATAAAGGTTGCAATACCTTCCTGGGTGTTCATTGAACCTATTTGCATCATTATCATCATCTAAAACATCACTATATGCCCTAATCGAATCGTTTTTCTTCAAGATTAATGTCTTTTTCGATTTCATATTTTTATGCATTATTAATTAATTCTAATGGTAGGTTTGTGTTTGTGGTGACCTTAGGATACTTTCTGGACAATTAGATTGAAGGTTCATGACCTGAATCATAAACTGCCATGGCTAGGGTTTATGCTCCTCATTTGGGGTTTTGCGAAATAATTAATATAAATGAATTCTAAAAACATGGTTATGACGTATGAACACTGGGTAATTGATCTGGGTTCTGAATTTTTGTTATTATTATGGTTTATATGGTGTTTCAAAAACCTAGGTTCATCTGGTTTGCACTGCCCGCAGGAAATTTCGCAGGAAATATCATATGAATTTTCGCAGGAAATTCAAATGAGGAAGATGAAGTTTGGCACGGAAATTCAGTTTGGATATTTATCTTATTTTATTATGATTTGTGTTGGTTGTGTTGACAAAGCAGGCTGGTAGCTCAGCTGGTAACGTGTGCGCCATTGAAGGCCAATTGACCTGGGTTCGATTCCCAGGTTTTGCATTTTTGTTGTTTTATTGATAATATTTACCATGTTTTATATTTAATGATTTAGGTTCACTCTTTGTTTGCTAGCATGCGCTAGCCCAGTGGCAGGGTTTTAGTTATGGTAAGGGGAGGTCCTGGGATAAAAACCAGGTCTCCCCACCTTTCTTTTTATCACCTATTTCTTTTATTTTATATAATTAAATATTACTTAATTTGTAATTATATTAAAACTATTAATTAAAACCCTAATTAAACTTTATATCTTTATTAATATTATAATTTTTCTTGACTAATCACTTTAATTAATTTTATATAATGTATATATAAATATTTTTATTATATATAATTTGTAAATAATTTATTTATATATTATTTAATTTCTAAACCAAAATACTAACCCTAATTTTCTTAATTAAAATACTAATCCTAATTTTTCTTCTAACCCTAAAAATTAACTTATTTTTTTCTAAACCCTAATTATTAATCTTTATTTTTATTAATATGTAAATAACTTAATATTTTTTTTATTATTATTAAATTTATTATATTTTCTTAATTAACTTCTAAAAATTTTCTAATATTTATTTAACCTAAAATTAATTTTTCTTTTTAAATTCTTATTTTCTTTGTTTATTATTCTAACCATTATTATTATTACTATCTTATTTTTGCTAATATTTGATTATTATTTATTATTCTTATTATATATTATTATCATTATTATTTTTATTATTATGTAACTGCTAAAGACATGTAATATTTGTAGGTTTACTTTTACATCTTTATTTTATTTTGTAAATATTTTACTGTATGGTTAGTAATCTTAGGGTGTGTATAACCTATATGTAATTTAAAATAACTTAGAAAATTAATTTAAATAAGATAAATACCTGAATATAAACACTCACACACGTAAGTCGATCTTTGATCGCCATCTTGCACTTCCTAGGTTACCCTTCTCAGTTGCCTTAAATATGGTCAAGTCCCTCGAATATAGGGGTGTTTTAAGCAAAGTCCCTTCACATATAAATCATCAAGTCCCTATAGATTTAAAAGATCAAGTCCCTTCGAGGTTGCCTATGGAATAATGATCTTGTCCCTTCGAATAAATGATGATAGTCCCTACGAATTGCTAAAGACATCCCTTAAGTTGCTTTCTATGACCATATGATGAACCTACACTTGTCCCTTCTGCATCCAAGGTAATGACTACCTATTCCTTAATAATAGGGATAGTCTTACCATTGAAAGAACATACGAGAACATGAAAGACTTAATCTAGGGTAGGTACCTCATAGTTACTTGCTCACACTTTTCAAAATTACTTTTACACCTCACAATTTCTAAACTAGGCTTTGTATACACCCATACGAGGGTCATTACAAAGTACTTAAAGAGATTTTTAAATCACACAATACACTTTTCAAAAACAATTTAAGTGAGCTAAGTAACTAAGAGCCCATGGATAACCATGGATATAAAGGGTACTAACACCTTCCCTTTATATAACCTACCCGCCGAACCCAAATCTTCTAAAATCGGTCTTTCCTGTTCTTTTATGTCCTTTCCACTTGGATAAAATAAAAGTCGGTGGCGACTCTTGCTATCCGCAACATTTATAGAAAGTCTGTTCTCCCACCGTGTTACAACTGGCATGAGATGCTACCATTTGCTTTAAATGGGTACAGATTATCAATGTGTACCTCAACAGGGGCGACCCCATTCTCACTGGTATATGGTATGGAGGCAGTCTTGCCAATTGAAGTGGAAATCCCCTCGCTTAGGTTAATGATGGACATTAAGCTAGATGAAGCTAAGTGGCTCCGATCCAGATATAATCAACTGAGCCTCATTGAAGAAAAGTGCCTAACAGCTGTATGCCATGGACAGTTGTATCAGCGATGGATGAAGCAGGCTTTCGACAAGAAGGTACGACCTCAAAGGTACATACCAGGTGATCTGGTGCTGAAAAGGATTCTTCCTCCTCTTAACGATCACAGGGTCAAGTGGACACCTAACTATGAAGGACCGTTCGTGGTTAAAAAGGTTTTCTCAGGGGGAGCCTTGATGCTGACCACCATGGATGGAGAAGACTTCCAGTCCCAAGTCAACGCAGGCGCAGTAAGAAAATACTTCGTGTGAAAAAGGACCCGCTGGGTAAAAACAGAATAAAGATCCAGGCAAAAATGGGCATCCCGGCGAGCCAAAAATAGAATAAAAGGCTCGGGAAAAAATTAGGGAAATCTTGAAAAAATGTACATCCGCTGAGTTGAAAAGCCACATCGGACAGCTCGGGCAAAAAAAAGGTATCCCGGTGGATTGAAAACCCGAAAGGGCAATCTACGCAAAAGAGGGACTAACACGAACGACTGCGATCTGCGAAATACGTAACTCATCTGCAATTGAGGTTATTCTAAGGGTTGAAGACCATTTCATTCACCTTTCTCAAGGGGGAGATCAAGCGGATAGTCTTGAAGATATACGAGCCATAACCGGGTTGAAACTTGATGAGATCCACTTATCACATTGCCAATAGGATAGTTTGTTTTCTTTTTTGGCTATTTCCTCTCTCCAGGGAATTGCTTCCTTTGTAATGCCTATTCATGGCCATTTTTCCAAATCAATGAAAATTTAATTTCAGTCAACTTGTGACTATCTGATTCTTGTTTTTGTTTTTCATCTAGCATTGATTGATTGCGGGAACGTCCAGCAAATTGTGATTTATATTGTGTTGTGAAAATTTGAATGCTTTCTAACTCATGCAAGAGGACAGAAACATTTAATACAACTCTAAAAAGGATGTCAAGAGGCCCAAATAATGATTCATGCTATGAGCCTGGGGTATATAGGTCCAAACTAACTCTCCATGTTGTAGGCACTATCGATTTTGTTTATGCAGGTACAAGTACAAGTGTTGCTAACAGAGCTAAAAGCAGATTTCCAGGAAGAACATTTCTTTATGCTTGAACAAGAAAGGGTGTTTTCCAGGGTGTCTCCAGTTATCCCTAGTGGAAGTGAAGTTGAAGTTCTCCTCCAGCATTAGTGGCAAGAAATGTTTTCCCTCCCTAAGAAGAAGTTTTCTTTCAACACAGGGGCAACCCCCAACAATGTAAAGAGTCTCTTTCCTCTCCCAGCAGTTTGCTTCCTCAGCAGAGCTATACCTCTGGTTCCCGGCCAAGTCAGGAGGTCTTCACTTGCCTACCACAGTGCCAGAAGAGTCCATCTCCAATAGGGTCTTGGCTCTCCAATCTTAAAGTCCAATTTATTTTTGGCAATGGCGGCAGTTCAGAGCCAGTGCATCATTAACAACATTCCTCACAGAGTTGTTTCCTCCTCACTAGGACTAACCAGATCAATGCATTGATCATCAGTTCCTCCCCAGTCAAGCCATCTGGGATACTTGCAGTCTCCTTTCCGGGAGATCCTTTGCATTTGCATTTGCATAATCATCATTACATTTGCATCCTCCAAAGCGTAGCATTTCCATCACCATGGAGCATTACACCATAAATTTAAACATAAGCATACCAGCATGGGCCAGTTTTGAGGTATATTACATACGACCTGTAACATCTTCTCAACCTGAAATACTCCCCACAGAAGATACCTATACCATTTTCCAGACATCTTTGTCTTTCCAAGTCAATGTTGTCATTTTTCTTTGTGGCTTGATTCACTCAGCAATCACATTTTCGAGTTCTGTTTTGTACAATGCTCTCGTTCAAAGCCCTGTTTTGTACAACAGGCCCCCTTTGTGGCTTGATTCGCTCAGCAGTCATATTTCCGAGTTTCGTTTTGTACAATGGCCTCGTTCAAAGCCATGTTTTGTACAACAGGCCCCCTTTGTGGCTTGATTCGCTCAGCAGTCACATTTCCGAGTTCCGTTTTGTACAATGGTCTCGTTCAAAGCCCTATTTTGTACAACAGGCCCCCTTTGTGGCTTGATTCGCTCAGCAATCACATTTCCGAGTTCCATTTTGTACAATGATCTCGTTCAAAGCCCTGTTTTGTACAACAGACCCCCTTTGTGGCTTGATTCGCTCAGCAGTCACATTTCCGAGTTTCGTTGTGTACAATGGTCTCGTTCAAAGCCCTATTTTGTACAATAGGCCCCCTTTGTGGCTTGATTCGCTCAGCAGTCACATTTCTGAGTTTTGTTTTGTACAATGGTCTCGTTGAAAGCCCTGTTTTGTACAACAGGCCCCCTTTGTGGCTTGATTCGCTCAGCAGTCACATTTCTGAGTTTTGTTTTGTACAATGGTCTTATTCTAAAGCCCTGTTTTCTACAACAGGCCCTTCCTTTTTCGTGGCTTGATTCGCGAGAATGGCACGTCGCAGGTTATCGTTTTGTACATCGGTCCTGTTTTCCTGGGCTCTCGTTTATGTACAACGATCCTGTTCCACCTTATTCTTTTCCCGCTACCTATTCAGAGGTCAAAACATAAAAAAAAAACAAAAAAAAAACAAAAAAACCAAATAAAAAGCAGATGGCATTTCCATTATCCACCGAGTTCAAATTTCCAGGTTTTATTCGAGTATTTAATCACTCCATATCTTGAAGGTCTAAAAGATTTCGCAATTATTCATTCAAGCTTGCAGATGATTGAATAGGGGAAGCTGTAATGCCTCAAAATTTTCCCTCTCATTGCATCAACATTTTGCATAGCATTTAGTATATACAAGTTCATAAAATAATCAAAAACATTGCATCATGTGTAGCATAGCTGAGGCATAAGTATGTGGTTAATGACTGGAAAAACGAAAGGCTATACAAAGACAATCAAAGGGCCACAAAGCTTCTCAATCATGTTCAAGGGGTCTACAACATCCCACAAGTCTCCATTTAAAGCCTCAAGTCTTGGAAAGAAGTGAATGGCTCCAAGGAATGCAAGCAGTTCAACATCTCCTGGCAAAAGGGGCCAAATTAGGGATTCTGAATAACCGGGCTTCCCAAGGGAATTTTGGGCCAAACTTGTTTCCTTTGTTTTCTACATAATGATGGGTACCTAGGGTTCAAATTTCATCCATGGAATCATTTTGGATTCCCTCAATTGTTCAGTTGATTGAAAATCAGAAAATTGGGGAAAAGTCAACCAGGTTGAGTAAAAAGTCAACTCTAGACTCTTTGAGGTCAAGGTCATGAAATTTTGGTTACAAAGGACTTATGGACCAAATTTGATCAAGAAAGAATGGAGAAATCAAAGAAAAAACAATTTTTTGGGACTATGTATCGATACATACGAGTTGTGTATCGATACATGTTTGCTGTGTAGTTTTGGAAATGGACTATGTATTGATACATAATTAGGATGTATTGACGCATGATCAGAAAAAACTGCAGGATGCATCGATGCATCCGTGTTATGTATCGATACATATCAGTTAAAAAACTGACATATATCGATGCATTCGTGTTATGTATCGATACATATCAGTTAAAAAACTGACATGTATCATTGCATCTGTGTTATGTATCGATACATAGTTGTTTTTTTTGCTGAAAATTGCCAAATGCTTCAGTATTGTAACACCCTAAATTTGCCCTCTCATTTTTATTATCATCATTTAATCATGAGCATAGCATTAGCATATCATTTTGAGCATCTGGCATAGAAAAATGAGGCATAATAATCACATGTTCTAGCATAAGGCATATGATCAGTTCTTTAGACAATTCAGGATTTTAAAATCAAGTCATTGGCCAAGTAGCATTGCAAGAAGCTCATAAGGTTTTCTCATATCTTGAATAAGCCCAGGGTCATTCTCAAAAGTTCAGAAGAGAGAAATTTCATCAGAAGTTCAAAAATGCAACTTTTCTCCTGTGTGAGGGAAATCCTGATTAGGGTTTTAGGCTAGATCCTCATATCCTCTTGACTTTGACCAATTCTTGTGGTCAAAGGCTCTCATATGGTCTGCATGGCTTATATATGAAGTTGGAGGCAAAAATTCACTGAAGAATCAAGAATTTGTCCAGTTACTTGAAGGTGAAGCAAGAAAGTCAACCTTGCAGTAAAAAAAGTCAACATGAAGATTTCAGGGTTTTTTAATCAGGATTATCAATTTTGAGGTCATATCATGCCAAGGAATAATTTAGTCGAGTTTAAATGTCAAAAGTCGGGAATATGCAAAAAGTTGCTAAATTTGGAAATTTAGAAGTTTCCATTTTTGGAAATATTTGTCCCTAAACTTCGAGCCATTATTTCATGTACAAAAAAGTTCCGAATGATTTTCCGGAACACGAAAGTTGTAGATCACGATTTTCCCTTTCCAAAAAGTCGTAGAGCACTTTCGTAGCATTTTTATAACTCAAGTTATGATTTTTGGAAGTTTGGGTGCATTTTTAGGGTTTTATGTAACATTTGTCAAGATACCATTGGTTTCCTTCATTTTTGTGTCACATTTTATTATGTCATTTTTTTTCTTTTTTTTCAATAGTACATGGTCATCATTCACGTGAATAAATATTGCTTGCTGAGGCATTGTTTAGTTTGTTCATTTGCATTGTTGTTTAGTGAAATTAGTATGAGAATGGCACATGGGACTAGCCAATAATGCAATGCCACGCACCCTTTTTCCTTTGTTTTTTTCGGTACAAAATGAACCTGCTACACACATACTACTCGCCTTCTCTTCCCCCATTTTTCACACTTTCCATCCCTCACCTACACTCACGTGTCACACTAAAGAAAAAAGAGGAAGTTCATGTGAGGGATCCATACCACACCACGCGCCTATCCTTCGGTTGTTTGCCCATTCATTTTATCCACACTTTTGTTAGCAGCAACAGGTCATATTCATGTGAGTTGCATTTCACGTACCCCATATCATGTGAACCAATCACCACCCTTTTATTTTCCACTTTATTTTTATCACGCCATATCACCATGCCAACTTAGCGAGAGACTATCATAGTAGTATATACCATCATGCACTGGAACTTTTTTGGAAATCTGTTTGTAAAGTTGAAAAAGGGAAGAAGTACGGGCTCTGAGGGGGTGAATGCAGCAAACTTTGCATTTTCCATTTTGTACCAAAAGCATCTCAATACAAAAGGAAAGGAGTCACGTTTTTAGGAGAGAGATCACTCCATCACACCCTGGGCACAATCCTCACTCTCTCTCTCACTGTGCTCTCAAAACGGCACCCTCCCATAACAGATTCTAGATCTGATCTTTCTCCATACACACTCCATCCTCCATCCTTAAAGATCTTAAACATCATCATCTAGTGACATCATCATCCTTCTCCATTATTTGATAGCTTGAGGAAGCTCATTTGTCCATCTTTCTTATTTTCGGATTCTTCTTTTTTCGCTCTTGATTGAAGTCCACAGCCATTATTTGGCTCAAGGAATATCAGAGAATGCATAAGGAAGCTTGTGTGACCTCTGGATCTCTTTAAATGTCAAAGAAAGATTCACACCAGGTTTGAGCATTAACCTTTGCTTGCTTCGGTTTTGATGATTTATTGATTGTTTCGTGTTATTTATGCTCTGCATATGTTGTTTGAATTGTCTAGAAGCTTTGTGATACATTAACTCTTGATTTCCGATTTCATAATCTCACCTTGTTGTCTTCTTTTCTCCTTGAATATTAAGAGTGTGTGGAAGATAGTTGTGTATTGTTGTTCCTTGTGCTTCGTAGAGCATTTTCGGTTTTAGAATCTTGTAATTTCATCGAGAATTGATGAAGTTATGGTGAGTTGAAGTGAGGATGGTAGTGTTCGGGTTCCCCTGTTTTATTCATTCTCCTGCGTTTCTCTTCATGGCATGGTGAAGAAGATGATGGCGTGGCAGCTTCTGTTTGGTCCTTCTATTTTTGTTTTTTTATTTATTTCACTTAAATTTTAATGGACCGATTGATCCCAATGTTACATAACTTTTGTGCATGAATTTTATTATTTATTAAAGGACAAATAATGCAAGCTGGTTAAGTGGTGGTTTGGAGAAATTCGTGTGGGCCTGGTAACATTGCTATTCACACCTTCCCTCTCTTAGGCCCAAAGAGTTTGAACTAACTTTCTCACTAATTGCACCCCTGGCCCATTGGTATCTTATTTTCTTTTATTTTATTTTATTTCAGTTTGGTTTATAATTAATTAAAATAGTTAGAAATTATTAAAATTCCAAAAAAAAATCATGTTAACTTCTTTTAGTTTTCTTTAATTTTTGATATTTTTATTTTCCATTTATTTTCATTTTCCACGCTGGAATTAATTTCTTCTTTTATTATTTGTTTTTTATTCACTTTTAAAGCATGATGTCTTGTAGAATTTATATCTTGGTCATTAATTTGAATTTTGAATTGATTCTTTTTGCTCTGGATTCACATTGAAATTTAGTTTGTTGATGATTTTTCTTCTGATTTTTCAAAGTTTTCTTGACTATTTTTGGTCCTTAGCTTGTGCATGAAGTTTCATAACCCTAATCCATGTTTAGGCATATATTTGACCTACTTAGCTTCTGATTTTGATCTTATTCTTTTGGCATGCTAATATTAGATGTTTGAAGAGTCTTTGTGCAAATATGTGGAATTTTTGGATGAATGCTTGATTTGATTTGAATTTTGTTCTTTGCTTATCTTCCTTTGCATCTTTTTTAGTCATATGTCTAATCCTTAGGTTGGGAGGGCACTTGTGCCAACTCCCTTAGGTTGTTTAGAGCCCATGTAGGATGAGGATACCCTTCTGGTCTTGAAGTGAGTAATGTTGTTTGGCTTTGTATGCTTTGGGTTATCTCATATTTGTTTTGTTTTGTCATGACAATCTGTATTGCTTTATGTTGAACTGTGTGGTCCATCTCTCATTCTTGTGTTGTGTGTTTGAGCTTGACACTTGTAATTGAGATTCCAATTCTGGTTGTGTTTCTTTGGTTTGATATTATGCCCATTTTGTGTTTCATTTGTTATTTGCTTTTGTCATGATGCTTGCTTATGTTACTAACCATTTCAGGGGCTCTGTTAAGTGAGAGGTGTGGATGTGATTCCTACATCTCCAATTCTTATCTCTTCTCTTTTAATGATATTCTCTTATTTGTGTTTGAGGGGCTTAGGCCATCCTTTCTTCTTCTCCTTTTCTTATTGTTTCTCTTTCACTTCTTATCTCTTCCTTCTTTAGGGTAGTAAACCTCACTAACCTAGGACCTCCTTTGCATGATAACTTTAGGATTATATTTTCCCCATTAGACTTTCACCTTTTGAGATCTTTTTGGTGCTCTCTCTTCTCATCTCAAAACGAAAACCATAAAAAGAATTTAATAAGGATTGAAGTGGTCTCTTGTGCAATAGCCTTATTCCATGAGACACTTGTAGTCTTCCCATCTCGGGATAGTACAAGCTTGTCTATCATGATGCACAAGTCTGATCATGAGACCATCTTCATCAAGAAAATCATAAAATTCACTTCTTCACAAAAATTACAAAAACACTTAATAAATTCAACGAGTTAGTGAGCTTAGGCCCTAATCTCTGGAACCAAGTTTTGGGGATCTTCTCCTTACTTGAGTGTGCTTGTTCTATTATTCCATCTTGGAATGTAGTAGCAAGTACACATTCCATGGAAAAGAGCTTGAGTTCACTTCCTTATGCCACACTCATAGAAAACTCATAAAAAACACTGGACAAACAATAAGCGTCTCTCCTTCGGGAATTTTTTCTCATCCCACTCACTCCTTACGTACGAACTTGCTACTACTTGTCACTTTGCAAGACGGTAACGCACTCGTCGTCCGAGCCTGCAACACCTAAGCATTGACATAGGCAGTTCAAGCCTTAATACACAAGCAATCCTTTCCACCCCTAGTTAGGGGAACTACGGCGACTCTGATCCTCATTGTCCAGATGAGGTACGTAGGCAGCGGGGTAGGGCCCGTTCGAGCACAATCTTTATTTTCCCTACATTTTTCCTTTTCATTTCTTTTTTAGTTCCCTTTTATTTTATTTTCTACAGTTCCAGTCTTTCTTGTTGCAGCAGTTTTCTTTTCTTCACCCTTTGAAACAGATTTCTTTGCAAGCGTGAATCCCGTCGGGTACGGCGGACGATCTGGGTGCTAATACCTTCCCAGGTCGTAACCGACTCCCGAACTTAGTCTCTTTGGTTCGCAGGACCCATGTCCTTCCTCTTCTTTTCTTCTGGTTTGTGCAGCACTACCATTCCCGTTCCTTCAGGATAAAAATGCCTGGCTGGCAACTCTACCTCTTTTCGCGCCACTTTCGCGTTTGTACTAGGATGGAAATCCAGGGAGTGACAAGTATGTATCGATGCATACCCACATGTATCGATACATGATGTTGTTTTTCTGCTAAAAAGCTGTTGTATCATGCATAGAAAGGGGCAATGACAGTGTTGTCTTGGGGATGAGTTCAGGGGTGACTTGTGCATATACTAGAGCTCATTTAGCTTCACATTTGTTTCAATTCAAACCTCAACCATTGCTGCTACATTAGATTGGTCCTCACCATAAGGATCATGAGTTGGTGTACACTAGATCCATGGTCTCAAGCTGTATTTGGACTTTGTTTTTGTTGCATCAGCAGGCTGGCATTATGTGTATGTAGGACCACTTTAATTGTTGTGCATCTCACAACCAAGTGAGCAAACTCAAGCTGCAATCCTTGGGCAATTAAGCTAGTGTTTCACTTCACTAATCTTCAGCATAAGCTTAATGTTCTCTGCAGCATTGGATTGATTTCAACTGAAGAAGGTTCTAGAAATCCAGCTAGCATAACTGTCATAACAAACTTCACTCATTTAACTCACTTCACTCAGTTAACCAAGGCTAATTACCCCCTAGTTCTAAATATTAACCAGAGGTCTAATGCTCTATAAAAGGATGAGTAGTGACTGAGTTTGGGGTTCAACTTCATTTTCACTCAAATCACACCAAAATCCTCCAAATTTGGCTTTGCATTTTCTCTGCAAATTCTCTGCATTTTGAAGGATTAAGCTTCCACAACCATATCATTGATCTTCTTCTTCCTTGTGCTTCTTCAAGCACCATTCATAGTGCATTTTCATGGAGATTTGAAGCTGGAAATTTGAAGTTGCATCATCACAACATTTCCACCTTTTGGATTGAACAAGCTAAATTATCATCCAACAAGCCTCATTGAGCATCAATTCCTCACCAGCATCATGATTTGCAACATATCTATGGAGTTTATAGCTTGAATCATCAAGAATTCACTTATGAATTGTTTGCATATTCATTAATTTCTCAAGATTCTTCATCAACAAAGTGTTTATTTCAATTCACAAAGGATCAAGATCAAGCATAGAAGACCTTGGAACCTCACCTCTGGATTTCTACAACTCTAAACACCACTGAATTTCAGGTTTCATCTTCAATTTCATTGACACAAATTCTGATTATTTTGGTTGTTTTGTGTTTATATGAGCTCAATAGGAGCAATGCTTGTGCTGGCTAGTTGATAGGCACCTTAGGTGCTTAGATTCAATTCTTAGGTTGATTCTTGTGTGCTTCGATTTACATTATTCATGAGCCTTAGGAGAAATCAAGCCTATATTGTTGACGTACTTAAGGAGACGAATCTGTCCATGGCCTTATTTTTTAGTTTGGTAGACATATGTCCAAAACCTAACCGGAGAGTGATCGGAGAAGATGACCGGAGTTTAGCTCTGGTGACCAGAATAGTAAGCCTAGCATTAAGTGGGAACATAACACAGCCCTTAGATTAGTTTAATCCAATGCTTCGGATTCTGCCACCACATTAATCATCATGTGCCATATTTTGTGAAGAGTTTTTCAGATCACTATTTGCACCCCAGCATGTTTGGGTCCAGCCCAGTTCAGTTCAACTTTTCACTTCTTGCACCCCTCTCCATTTGCCTTGTTTTCTTTATTTTTCTGTTTTACATAACTTTCAATTTTAATCCAACAAAAATACCAAAACTCATGATAAAAATCCCCAAAAATCACAGAGACTTCTTAACTCATTTTAGAAACTTTCCACACTTTTACTTTCTGATTTTAGCCATTTTTCAATTTTATTTCGATTTTCCATTTAATTAGTTTTCTATGGAATTCTTTCAGCTATACTTCATTTTGTTCATTTTATTTCTCCCACTTCCAGTTATCTTTTTGTCCCATTCTTTTTCATGTGATTAGAGGACTCGTAATAGAACCTGGAATTATTTTTGTCATATTTTTAGGTCCTTTTTATCCACTGTTTTGGCAGCATAGTTTGTGTAAAATTGTGTTTAGATCTTATGAAGATTTAAGTGACCATTTGACATAGTTAGGTTATGAATTTTTAGGATATTTTTTAACACATCATTAGATTAGGTTAGGGACCTTAAGGAATTAATCTCATATTTTCCAGGACCTTTACCATTTTTTTAGTGCTTTGACTTTATGCAAGTCTTCCATGCAAATCCACCTAACCTTCACTTAGGGGTTTAGTAATACTTTAGGGCATAGTTTGACTTTAATTAACTTAATCCCTTTAGATACTTTTAATATGATTTAGCTAATTACTTTTGAAGTGTGAGACCTTATAGGATACCTTAAACTTAGGTATTAGCCTTAGAAGTTCACTAACACCTTTCTTAAGCTAATGTGAGTTCTTAATTGAAATTTTCCATGTTGTAATTGTTCATATCACTTCATCATGCTAACATTTGTTATGTAGGGGGGAAGATGAGGTAATCATTCTTCATTCCTATTTTATTATGCATGTATTTGTCTTTGCTTTAGCACCTTGGTGCTTTGTTCATAGGTTTCCTTTTGTTCTTTAGGTTCAACTTAACTTCCTTAGGAAGTAAGTTGAACTCTAACTTGCTTATCTTTTCCTTAGGTTAGAATACCTCATTAACCATAGGACCACATCTTGTACATAATAATATAACTTTAGGGGTGTGTCTTATTCCCCCATTAGCTTTAACCTTTGCCTTTTGAGTCTTCTTTTCTCATCTTTAAACAAATCCAAAACGACTTAATAAATACATGAAAGAATCTCTTGTGTATAGCCTTATTCCATGGGGCACTTACATTCATTCCATCTTGGAGTGGTGTAGTCTTGTCTAGCATGATGTACAAGTCTCATCAAGGGATTGTTTCACAAATAAAAATCTAAAAGATACTTCTTTACAAACTACAAAAAACATGTAATAAAGTTCAACAAGCTAGTGAACTTAGACCCTAATACTTGGAAACAAGTCTTGGATAAATTCTCCTCACTTGGTGTGCTTGTTCTATTATTCCATCTTGGAATGTAGTAGCAAGTACACATTCCATGGAAAAGAGTTTGAATTCACTTCCTTGTTCCAAATTCATACAAAACTCTTAAAAATCAAAAACAAACAATAAGCGACTTTCCTGTAGGGGAACTTCTCCTCTCACCTCACTCACTCACAACGCAAACTCGCAACGACTTGTCTCGCATGCAAGACGGTAAATGCACTCGTACCAGACGAGCCTGCAACACCTAAGCATAGACATACGCAGTTCCAGTCATAAAAAACACAAACAAATAGTTCCCGCCTTAGTTAGGCGAACTACGTCAAGTCTGATCCTCATTATCTCGATGAGGTACGTAGGCAGTGGGGTAGGGCCCATTCGAGCACATTCTTTATTTTCCCTACATTTCCCCCTTTTATTCTCATTCTATTTTTTCCAGTTCCCTTGCCTATTTCAGTTCCTTTCTCATTTTCATTCTCATTCCTATTAGCAGTTCATTTGTTTAGCAGCAACTTTATTTCTCACCCTTTGAAACAGCAAATAAGCGTGGATCCTGTCGGGTACGGCGGACAATTTGGGGTGTTAATACCTTCCCAAGTCGTAACCGACTCCCAAACCCAGATCTTTGGTTCGCAGGACCTTGTCCTTTCCTTCTTCCTTAGGTTTGTGCAACATTACCTTTCCCATTCATTCGGGATAAAAATGCCTTGCTGGCGACTCTATCTTTTCCGCACCACTTTCGTGTTTGTACTAGGATGAAAATCCCAGGAGCGACAAACACCTTCCAGCCTCGTATTATTATGTAGGCCAAGGTCGTTATTAAACAAATTTAATGTTGGATTATGGGACCCATGAGCCTGATCTAGTTCATAATCAGAAAAATTGTGATCATCTTCATCAGAGGAAATAATTTCAGAACTGTCCTCTAACTCCACATCCTTCTCAGAAAACGTTTTAAAAGAGAAAAAGTCATATGAATCTTCCACCACTTCTATACAATATCTATGATCATTGATATCAATATTAATCACCTCATTTAAATTAATTGCAAATTTCATTCGAATGAGAAAGCGAGCAACATCTAGCCTTTTGTGTTTTTGAGTGTTCACATCCATCTTTACAAAGCAGCCCACTGTAGATGCTAAAAACATGAAGAATATTTGTCCCCACACATGGAAAGGAGCTCCAAAACAACATACCCAGGTGAGTCGTTCTTTTTCAACATCAGAGGGAGACCAAGGATGAACATCTTCAAACAATCTCTCAATCCATTCTTTGTCTTCAGCCACCAATTTCCTAATGTCACCAAGAACCTTTTCTTCTAGTAAAACTAAGTTGGCTCCAAGAGGAGTAGCTTTAATCTTAAAATAACCTTCCACGTGAAGAGCTTCCTGCACTTCAAAGGAAGAACCAGGTTTGACCATAACCCCTACAAAAGCCTATTCAAATCATTCCATATGCTCAGAATCTACATCGAACTATAAATTATCCAACTTTGGCTTGTCTCCCATGAAAGTCTTCTTATGATCAAACTTGTCTCGATTATAAGCAGAATTGACAACTTTAGTAATCTGGGCATACGATGCCCATTTATCATTTGACCTTACTTCATAATGCTTCCGACTAGTATCAAATATTGCGCCTTTTTGATGATAAGGGTGTGATTCTTTCCCTAATGGTGGAATCTTCGGTTGATCTTTCCTGAATCTAGGAATATTCACAAATATCTTCCTGCCATTAATGATAATGTTATCAAGTTTAATGATAGAGACGTTCATCATAAACCTTTTTAAATCGAACAAAATCAAAACGCCTTCCTCTTTTGTCGAATCTAGTCGGGATATAAACCTCCAATATTGTGCCAAATCCTTTGAAAATCCCAAACATATCCTTGGCATCATGAGAGTCCAGAAATTATGTAAAAAAGAATGAAGAAAGAACTAGAGAATCTCCCTCACTAGCTTTACCACCAGAAGCTTTCCAAATAAAGATTTTGGAACAGAAAAAGCATCCCAAATTTTCTTCCCAACTTCGATTCATTCATTTTTCCTATTATGCCTCATTCTAGACTAAACTAAGAAAAAGAGTAGTAATATAACAACAAAAGACCAGTATCTAACCTTAAGAAACCATGTTTCTAAACGATGTCCCTATCTTAAATCGACATAGACAAAATGAAACCACAACAACCTTGCCAAATCCGAATAAGTACAATCCCCTTAACAAGGCCCCTAACCCCGAAGGCTATGAATTTAAGCTAGAGATAAATGGATTAGTCATCTGAATTCAACACTGATCATTGGAAATTGTCTAGCCATGAGAAGTTAAATCGAAATAGAAACCAAAGGCAAGGTTACTAGATCCCTCGCATAGTTGGAAGAGAAAGTTGAACTATATGAATAAGCAATGAGATGAAGAAAATGAGCAAAAGAAACAAATGAGAGAAGTTGGACTCTTTCTCTCTCTCTCTCTCTCTCTCTAAAACTATTGGAAATCTTGAAGGATATATTAAAATATTCGTTTCTGAAAAATATATAAGGGTTCTTAATTCAATTATGAAACCTCATATAATCCTTAAATCGAGAGATGGAAGTGTTAGTTATTTTTAGGTAAAAAATGAGGAAAGAAATGCTTTAAAAACTAAACGAGTTAATTCAACTGTTAAAGAATGAAATAATACATTTAGAATAATAGTCATCAACTTCATCAAGAGGTTGTTTTCAAGAAGAAGTAAAATCAACTATGGAGAGGCTAAGGAAATACAAATTTGAAAGATGCTCACTTAAAAGAAATTTTCTCCCAAACATCAGTAAAAAAACTATCACACATCGTTAGGACTAGACTAACAATATTGGGGAAACAATATAATTCTTGTGTGTATTTCTCTTAAAATCTTATACTTTATCTATTTTCTAATTCATCGCATCTTCTCACAACAACTTAAATTAAATAGAATATGTTTATTTTACTAACTCTTATTCTCCCAGGAATCCTTGAGAGAAAATTTTATTTTTATCAAGAAATAAATAAATTTTTAAGTACACAATTCAACCCCCCCTTCTTGTGACATCTCTATTCACTTCTCATGACACTCTCTTCAGAATGAAAATAAACATTGTCAAAAGAAATATGGGAATAGTTTTAGGAAGCTTCTTTCCACAAATAATCCCGCTAACTCTTTTTGCTACTGGTTCAATCAAATTATCTTCATTGTCAATGTTATCTAAAATTTTAACAACATAATCTTTAACATTATCCTCGTCAATGCTAGCAGTTTTGTTTTCTTCTTTTTACTGCTTTTGTTCTTATCAACCTTCTTATCAGTATTCTGCTTACTCTTATTCTCATCATCTTTCCTTCTTTTTACCAATGTTTTTTTTTCGTTTTTTGTATTTCTCTTATTTTTAATTTCAACCAAAATTGCAAACTTTATTTCTCAAAGATCCTCGTTTTCTTCCAGTCATACATTTTTTCTTGTTAACAATGGTTTTCTTATTTTTCTTCTTCGATTCAGCTAAAGAAACAACTTCTTCAATCACTTTCTTCCTTTTTTGGGATTTTTCTCACAACAATGGCTTCATGATAGTAACACCCCAAAATTTTCCCTCTCATTTCATGGCATTTATCATATCATATTGCATACACAATTCCACATCCTTGCATAAAATTTGAAGTATAACAATCATAGCTGGAGGCATAGGGCATGTGATCAATGACCAATGTAATTGATGATCATCCAAAGGAAAAAGAAGGGTCACATGGCTTCACAAAAATGTTCAAAGGTTTCTTAACATCCCACAAGATCTCAATTGATTCCTCAAGTCTTAGAAATAGGTGGATTGATCAAAGAATTCAAGCAGTGCAACACCTCCTAACAAAAGGGGCTAAAATTAGGGTTTCTGATTAATGGAGCTTCTCAAGGAAATTTTGGTTCAAACTTGATATCATTGTTTTCCAAATGATGTCAAGTGTCTAGGGTTTAAATATCATTCATTGATTCATTTCAGAAGGCCTTTAATTGGTCAATTACTTGAAAATGAAGAAATTGGGGAAACGTCAACTGTGTAGATGAAAAAGTCAACTCCTAACATTTTGAGATCAAAATCATGAAATTGATGGTACAAGGAGTCAATGGACCAAATTTTATCAAGAAATGATGGAGAAATCATCAAGAATCAAGAAAATCAAAACTTACCATTTTTGGAAAATTAGGGTTTCCAAATATGGCAAGTTTTGGCCATTTTTCAGTCATGTTTAAGAGAGGCCTCATGCCAAAATAAAATTCAAACAAAAATTCCACTTGGATTTTTTAAAAGAGCACATCCTAAGCTTTAAATCCATAGGCAGAACATGTTCATGGGATTAAAATTGAAAAACGTTATGATCAATCAATGTTTGATCAAACTAAGGCAAAATCCAAGGCAAACCAAGTCATGCCAAGCCTCCTGCGCGCACCAGGAAAGGCATTTTCACAAACATGTGGTGTACAAGAAGTATGGCCCATTTTCTCCATCAAGAAGGCCTCAAATTAATATTTTCCAAACATCAAAGTTGTTCATTGTTTCATTCTCTACAACTTTCATGTTTGGAGATTTTTTATTTGAACAAAGGATCAAAAGTTATGGAAGCTCCAAGTGGTGTTCCAATCCTGATCAAGCCATGGGTATTTTGGGCTTAGGCAAGCTTATCTCACGCAGACCAAAACTACAGCAATGTGACATAATGTTCAATGGTAAATTTAACTGACTTAGAGCCATTGTATCATCATGGATCAAATATCAAACATGTTATGTGAATCATTTACTTCAAATTGAGTACAAGAATTCCATGATTTGATGACTTGATCATGAAGTTACATCCAATGGAAGATCAATGTATGCCATCTAGTTTTCTTGCTACATAAGTCATTGAATCATATGAGGTTTTTTTCATTTCAGTTCGGTGTGTATACTCCATTTACCATGTTATTGATCACCAAGGCTTCATACAAAGAGAGTACATGATCACATGGCTACATGATCATGTTAATTGCCATGCATCCTTTGAGAATCAAACAAAATAAGAAACTTGCATTGTCATCAAGCATGCTTCAGCCTTGATCACTCCACTTCATCACACCACCCTCATCATAAAAACATGTTCAGCTCCATACATGATCAAATTCGAGCAAAATAAGTTTAGCTTCATATCATTGCACTCCACACCTCTAATTTGATCATTTCACCTCATGTTAACTTCTAACCATGGTTTTAACCATCAATTGGCTGAGTTAACTTCTAAACTCACATATATAAGCTTATCATCTAACTGAATTATACTACCATGTTCATTTGCTCGAAACTCACCAAAAATTCCATCACTTTCTCTGTGATTTAGCTCTGATTTTGTGTAGAAGTTTATCTGCATTTGTCTTCCAACTTCACTTCTCTTCATTAATCACACATCAAACATCATCAATTCATCATCATCATCATCTTGTGCATATTCTCCATAGCTCAATTCATCAAAATCTTCAAGAACAAACTTCACCACATTTATGCATTTTCCTTAATTCAGCAAGATTTCACAAGTTTTGAGTGTTTATTTCACTCCATTGAAGATCAAGAATAAGCATAAAGCATATTTGGATCCTCACCTCTGGTTTTACTCAACAAATTGAAGATCGGTAACTCAGCTTTCACTTCAATTCTTTGTGCTCGAGTTCATGGTTTTTGATTGTTTTTGTGATGTCTGAGGCTTGATAGAAGCTTATTGAATTCTGGCTAGATGATAGGCACCATCAGTGCATAGATTCAGTTTTTAGGTTGATTTTTATTTTCTTCGATTTGCATTGATTAGGTATGATTATTGAAAACTAAGTCTATATTAGTGATGTACTCAACCTAAGGAATGTTTTTGTGGTCTTACTTCTCATTTCCGTGGAAGTTTGTGTTTTCCCTAACCAAAGCTCACTGAAGAAGATGACCGGAGGTCTTCTCCGGTGTCCATAACAGTGCCCTAGCCACCTTCATAAGTTTAAAACGCAACCCTCAGATCTTTTCAATTGTACGCTCATAAATATGCCACCACATAAATGAAGCATGTGTCCTTTACGTGCCATTTTAAGTGAACTGAAGGATTTTGAGCGTGTATGTCCACCCCTGTGCCATGTGTCTTTTAATCTCATGCACTTGATTTTAATTTCTTGATCAATTTTTGAGCCTCAGATTCATCCATTGGTCTTGGTTCAAGTCAACATTGACTACAGTCAACCATAATACACGCGTGTTTTAGTCAATTTTGGTATGGGCTCAATTTTTATAATCACACCCCCTCCTAAAAGCCCAAGTAATATCCACTGAATTATGTTTCTATACGCACCCATTCCAATTTCTTTCCATTTCTTTTTCAATTCAATTTCCATTTTCTAAAAATATCAAACCTTCACCAAAAATTCCAATTAAATTCAGGAATCTTTTCCAACATTATACTAAATTTTCCACATTTTTTAATTTCATTTTCTTTTATTTTTCTGTCCATAATTAATATTTCTTTTAATTTTCTTTTGAAATTTCTCATTCTTGACCACCTTTCCTTCTCAGTTTTATTTCTCCCAAACCAAAAATAGTATTGACTTCATTATTTTTTCTTTGACCAGAGAACATGTTGAGGTCCCGAAAAATATTTTTCTAATATTTTTAGGTCATGTTTGATACCCTTTTAGGTCATTCTTTTGAGTCTCATCCTTCAAAACCCTAATTCTCTTAGCACAATTATTTGAGTGAGTTACATTGATATTTTTTGGGATATATTTTCGGGGTTCATTTTTCCCTGGTTTATGACTTTGAATCCTAATTCTCATAATTTTTTCATGTCTTTAAGTATTGCTTTGGTACCTTGTTTTACAAGTCACATTTTATGATTTCTTTTCTCATCCTTCTAATCCCATTTTGGTAAGGAATTTATGCCAACCATTAGAGGTTCTTCATTTGATCTCCTAATATCCCATTGGATGTCTATAAGTCATTTATATGCAAATTATAGGTCCTTGTCTCATTTTTGGGGTTACCTATTCCATAAGTTTCACTTGTATTCATATGGGTTCCATTTGACCTAATTCTCATTCTCCTTTCCCTTTAACACTTCTAATTCCACTTTGTGAGTCTTGTATTCGTGTTATACACTTCTTATAAACCTTATAAGATGTCAACATCCATTATTATTTCATCTTACCAAGTCATAAGACCTTTCACTTCATTTGGTAACCTTTTGTACATTAGGACTTCTAATTCAAACTTCTTTGTCCCATAACCCTAATACACTTCATACGTGTCCATTTGTGGTTATTTCTTAATTCTATTCTTAATATTATCTTCTAATCTAGACTATGGTTTTTGTATGGTATTTTCACATTTATTTGTTCATATTTGACTTTTATTCTAAGTCATTTGACTTCTTATGACACCATGTGTTCATTTCATCTTATTCTTTCTCCATTCAATCTCTTATACTTGAATCTCTTTGCTCTCACTTTTGTCCACCTTTTGAGACACTTTTTCTTGATGTTAGGTTCTGAATTTAATATTAAACCATGTTCTAATTCATGTTTACCTTGCAATTTCATTCAAACTTCTCCATCTAACTTCACCTTGAACTTCTTTGGTGTTTAGTACGTAGTTAGGGCATAGTTTGTAGTTGTTTGATCTTAGGACCTTAGAACACTTTAACATGGTTTAGCTACTGACTTTAGAAGCTTGTTATCATTTAACATCCTTTATCCCCAGGTATTAATCCTAGGAGACCTTTGGTGCTTTCTCTTAGCTAGTTTGAGCTTTACCTATGCTTATGCTTTCAATATTCATTGTAAAGCTAACCTTTGTTTTGTAGGGAGGTTGAGGTAAGCCTTGCTTATATAACATCTTCCTCATCTTCTTTATGCTATCAAATTGTGTTTGATTTAAACCTTTAGGCTTTATTTACAACTTCATGTTATATAAATAACATCTTCCTTATCTTCTTTTATTTTTCTCATTAGGATTAGAAAACTTCACAAACCATAGGATATCATTTGAATACAATAAACAACTTAGGGTGAGTCTTATTTACCTTAGTTTTGTCCTTTCTCAACTTGATTCTTCTTTCTCATCTCAAAGAAAAACTAAAAAAAAAACACTTTAATAAAGATTGAAGTAGTCTTAGATGCAGAGACTTATTCGATGGGGCACTTGTATTCATCCTATCCTAGGATAGTTCAAGCTTGTCTAGCATCATGTACAAGTTTGATCATGAGACTATTTTTACAAATAAAAAACAACAAAAACACTTCTTCTATAAGACAGTAAACAAACAATACATGTCTTTTCCTGCGGGAATTCTTTTCTCATCTCATTCGCTCATAATGAAAGAACTCGCTTCGACATGTCTCTTTGCAAGACGGTAACACACTCGTACCAAACGAGCCTGCAACACCTGAGCATAGGCATAAGCAGTTCAATCATAAAAAAACACAAACAAGTTCCCGCCTTAGTTAGGCGAACTACATCCACTCTGATCCTCATATTCCCGATGAGGTTCGTAGGCAGCAGGAGAGGGCCCGTTCGAGCATATTCTTTATTTTCCCTATATTTTTCCCATACCTTTTCATTCTCTTTTTCCAGTTCCCTTTCTCTCATTCCAATTCTAGTAGCGACTTTTATTCAGCAGCAATTTATTCTCACCCTTTGAAATAGACAAACAGGCATGGATCCTGTCTGGTACGGCTGACGATCTGGGGTGCTAATACCTTCCCAGTTCGTAACCGACTCCCAAACCCAGTTCTTCGGTTTGCATGTACTTGTCCTTTCGTTTTCCTTCAGTTTGTGAAACATTCCCTTTCCTATTCATTCTGGATAAAAATGCATGGCTGGAAACTCTACCTTTTTCGCGCCACTTTCACGTTTGTACTAGGATGAAAATCTCGGGAGCTACAATGATCAAGTTCATTAGAATCATCATTAATCTTTTCTCTTTGTATTTCCTAAATCTCCTCGATGACATGATATATTCATTATCATTAACATCTTTACTAACATTATTACAAACATCTTTACATATAACTTCATCAGCCTCTGCATTAACTTCGTCATTGTTATTGACATCGTGATTAACATATTCACTTATAGCCTCATCATCTTTCTCAATGACACCTTCAATGTCATTGACATCTTCATTTACAACATTATTGACACTTTCAATGTCATTATGATTTAATTTGATCCACGTAGTTGGTCTTATTAAGTGAGATAAGACTGTTGTTATATTTGAAGAAAAATAATTAAAGAAATAATGAGAAGATGATTATAATAGATATTTTTGTTTTAATAATATTATAGAAAGGATAAAATGATTTAGAAATATGACTAAACAATCTAATACCTTTTCCAATACATTTTTTTAATTTGTTTCTATAGAAAATCATTTGTTTTAAGAAGAAAAACAATTAATAAACTCGTATGAAAAGCAGAGAAAGATGTGCTACTAATACTTCTGAGTTGGAGAAATCTCTTAGGAAACTTGTGATTATAGGTTAAGTAATAAAACATAGTTAAGTGGAAAAAGACTCAACAAAAAGCTCATAATATAAAAATCATAACTTTTAGAAGGCAGTGACATTTTATGCTAAACTTACTTAATTTAAAGTTTATAACAAATGACCAAGAATAAAAAAAGAAAAGAACATTATATTAATTATATTTTTGGATCTGATATCAAACTGGACCCAGCTGGGCACTCAAAAAAAGCAATGGTCAAAATTATAAAGGCTTATTATTGTGTAATACATGTGAAAATCATGGTTGTGAAAGTAAAGCATGACCACACATAGAGGAAACTAACTAAGGATAGGCTACTCAAAATTATCAACTAGCACGTCAATGTGAGGCAAAGGGAAATCATCTTTAGGGCTGGCCCGATTCAAATCCGTATAGTCAACGCACATTATGAACTTACCATCCTTTTTAGGGACTGGTACAATGTTTGCGACCCATGGGGGATAACTCGTTACGGCCAAGAATTCGGCGTCAAATTGTTTCTGCACCTCCTCTTTAATTTTGATGGCCATATCAAGGCGTGTTCGTCTCAACTTTTGCTTTACAGGTGAGCACTCTTCCCTGAGAGGTAGTTTGTGCACCACGATATCAATGTCCAATCTAGGCATGTCTTGATAAGACTAGGAGAAGATGTCAACATACTCTCGAAGCATGGCAATTAGACGACTCTTGATAGATTCTTCTAACGCAACCCCAATCTTTACCTCTCTCTTGTCTTCTTCATTACCCAGATTTATTACTTCAATAGCTTCCTCATGTGGTTGAATCATCTTCTCCTCTTGTTTAATCAACTGGGCCAACTCTTCGGGTAGTTCGCAATCTTCTTCACCTTCCTCATCGGCTAGGTAAATAGGATTGTCGAAGTCATACTGAGCCATAGCAAGGTCGTCATTGATGAGACTCGAGGAGGAGCATCTGCATGAATGATGAGTCATGCTAGATTTAGAAATGGTTCGAGGAAACATTGCTATTTATTTTGAATAAAATTTGTATTTTTCAAAACAAAACGAAAAATGAAAATCAAAGACAAGGAGCAACATGTCATGAATGCAAAAACGTCTGCTTTATTGATGATTATGAAATTATATCATGAATAAAAGAACCCTTACAATGAGCTACTATGCCCCGGGTAAGGCATAGAGCTTGAATACAGGAAAGCAAAACATACAAACTATTACTCTTCAAGCCAAGTGACAGGGATGAGCTTTTCAGCCGACCAATTGTTGAGTTGTGTCCTCGGAGCACATGGCTTAACCCACTCATCAAGGTCGCAGTCATTGTAAATCATGTCCTCTTGCACTGCACAAACGTTGCCATGATAAACCCACCTAGTACTGGTGAAAGTAATTGGATCCTTCCGAACTCTAGCATTTTGTCCAGGTGTCGACTGACCAGGCTGGTAGCCAACTCCATACATATTTTTCTTTTCTAGGATCTTAATTGTCTTGCCCTAACCTTCCTTCGCACCTGATTCTACCACCTCTAAGGCCTGTTTATAAGAAGCTATAGAAGCTCCTTTCTTTGGGTCTTCTGATAGAGCAGCTGATAATGATGCATTCTCATATTTGATGGGTTCAAATGCATGGCAGGGAGTCTCGACAATTTCTCCATCCATGTCCACATATTTGAATGAGGCTAGGTGGCTGATGAAGCTGTCTTCTTCTCCCGACACTGTTACAATCTTCCATTCCCATACAAATTTGAGCTTTTGATGAAGGGTGGAGGATATTTCCCCTGCTGAATGGATCCATGGTCTCCCCAACAAACAGCTATAGACCGGCTGAATGTCCATCACATAGAAAGTAGCATTGAAGATTTATGGTCCCACCTGGATAGGCAACTCCACTTCTCCGAATACTGACATCCTTGAACCATCTAATGCCCGTACAATTAAGTCGCTTAGCCTCAACACGACCCCATCATGGTTCAGCTTCATGAGGGCTTTCTTGGGAAGCACATTTAATTACGACCCTGTGTCAACCAGTACGTGAGAGAGTACAACCCCCTTGCATTCCATGGAGATGTGCAAGGCACGGTTGTGACTATGTCCCTCGGATGTTAAGTCCATATCTGTGAAACCCAAGCCATGGCTAGAGTTTACACTTGACACCACTGTTTCCAATTGATTTACTGATATATCATGCGGTACATACGCGTTGTTCAGAATCTTCAATAGGGCTTTCATATGCGAATCTGAACACATTAATAAGGATAAGATCAAGATCTTCGAGGGAGTCTGATGTAAGTGGTTTACGATCTTGTAGTCACTTTTCTTAATGATTCTGAAGAATCCTCCGCATCCTTATCAAAAGCAATGTCAGGATCTGTTGTTGGTGCTGGTGCATCATTAATCATGGGTTGTTTTCCCCTGGATTTCGCTTGAGCCTCGGTGGTATCGTTTGGTGGCAATGCATTACTTCTCAGAGTTTCTGGCGCAAATAATCTACCGCTTCTGGTAAATCCCCCAACTCCAACATTTTCAATTTGGCACAGAGAGGAAGTGGATGCAGTTAAGTATTGTTTTTGTACATTATAGTACACTTCACCCCCATAATTCCAAGGAATGGCTCTGTACCTCTTGTATGGGACAGGTCCAGCAGTGGTAATGGTTATGGGTGCCACTCTTGCTGCAGCGGGGACCTGTGTTGGGTTGTAATAAATTTTAACAGTTGATATATCATCACTCTTCACAACTTTATCGAATTGTATACTTCCTTCATTGATCATCCTACGTATCCCTGATTTCAGCTGATCGCAACCATCAAGGGAACTAACACAATCTGGTAAATTTTCTCCACAACCCGGGAACATGTTCCTTTTGGCCAAGCAAGCTTTTACTGCCATCAAGGGAGTCTTCAAGTCTTTGAAATCGGATATCAAATTCAAACCTTCACCGCTGTCAATAGCCCCCACAGTCGTTCCATGATGAGGCATATGATTTTGGATTACATTTGGTGTAGGGGCGAAATTGATTGCTTTGGAATCTATTAAATCCTGAACAACATGCTTCAAAGCTTGGCAGTTTTCAGTACTGTGCCCAGGAGCTCCAGAATGGAATTTACAACGGGCATTGACATCATAACATGGGGGAAGCTGACCTGGCCTGGGAGGCTGCATAGTCCTTAACTTTATCATTTGCAATTGGAGGAGATTTTGTAATAATTGTGAGTATGACATTGAAGGTGTCTCAAAATGCCTATCCTTCTATCGGGGAGGATAATATGGTCGAGAAGCCCTCTATTGTTGATAGTTTGGCTGACGTTGTTGTTGCTGCACATGTGGTTGGTTTGCTGGAACAGCGATGGTGACAGGAGTTGCATGTTGATACACATTCTGGTTTCCTCTTCTGTTTTGAGTATACACAGCTCCGATTTCTCCTTCCCGACGCTTCACAAATAGCTTTTTTATGTTGGAGGTTGACGCTTTGCTATTCTGGATTTTGCCTTGCTTCATCCAATTTTTTATTCTTTCACCCGTCAGGATAATGTCTGAAAACCCACTAGATGAACAACCTTCTAATCTTTCCATGAAGTGCCTTGGGAGGGTATCCATGAAGAGATCCACTATTTCTCTCTCCAGCAAAGGTGGTTGTACTCTGGCGGCGACCTCACGCCATCTTTGAGCATAGTCCTTAAACCTTTCTGAGTTCTTCTGAGATAAACTCTAGATTTGAGTACGGCTGGGTGCCATATAAATATTGTACTGATACTGCTTAAGGAAGGCCTCCCCAAGCTCTTTTCAGTTTCTGAGAGAATTCTTTTCTAGCTTCATATACCATTCCAGTGAGCCCCCAAAGAGGTTGTCCTGAAAGTAATACATCCAGAGTTTCTCATCTTTAATGTGAATGGCTATCTTGCGGTAAAAAGCCTGCAAATGTGTCTTGGGGAAGGAATTGCCATTGTACTTATCAAAGCTTGGAGGTTTGAATTTAAGAGGGATAACCACCCCGAAGACCAAACCCATAAAAGATACATCAATTCCCAGAGTGTCCCTACATTCAAGGGCCTTAACCTTCTCGGCCAACAGCTGAAAATCCTGAAAGCTTCCACCCCTGACAAAACCATATCATCATTGACAGGAGGGAACTGGTCCTCCTGGAAATCTTCCACAGGGATAAGAGTATGGGAGTCGATTTCTTGAACCGGGGGTCCATCTCCTCTATTGTTGTTGGGTGTATTTCCATGGGCATCCAGAGTAACCACTTAAGGGTCAGTTTAGGGAGGAGTAAGCCTCTGCATAGCATTTCTCAGCTCTTGCTGCCCTAGGGCCATGCCATGCATCATCACTATAAACTCTCACATTCGGGTGCGGAGTTCGTTGAGTTTTGTCTGCATAGTATCCATAATGTTTCTTTGATTATTGTGGGTAGCATACCGGTGAGGAATGCTCTGTCTGGGATGATGGGTCCTGGTTGCTCTCGCAATCTTTCCCTGAAAATGGATAAGTTAAGTAACTTGAATAACCTGCAAAAGAAAGAAAATGCAAATGATATGTAAGCAATGATGTGTTCCTTTTATCCTCAAGGGTTTTGTTTTCCTTTCCCATTACGGTATTAAGAGAATAGCCTTTGAAGGAAGACCTTGTGTGACATTCAGATGTGGAGAATTAGCATTTATTATCCCGTGTCTGTGCAAAAGATAACAACCAAAGATCCAAGACAAGTCATTCGTATAAACTGAAATCTGAAATAACGAAGTCCCCGAAGGGTGCCAGTTCATACATCAAAAAATAAAGTACATCAATAAAAGAGGAATCCCGCAACAGGCATGTGGGTAATCTAGATACGTGAAGACTAAACCCTAGGATGTTCTACATCTTGCAACTCCAGCTAAGGCGCTTGAAACCTAGGAGCAACTGGGCTATGTCTGGATGATCTGGCTCTTGTATGAGCTTCTAGATTAGGAGATCCCTGAGATCAAAAGAGGCATGCAAATCTTCAATTTGCTGTAGGAACACCTTCTCACTTTCTTTGCTTGCACTTGATTTGGTCTTGATTTTCTTAACATCAACATGAAGCTTTAACTCTTCTATTTCTTTCTAAGTGTTTTCCATTGTTTGTTGACTCTTTGCCATATTCTGAAGGTAATCCTTTTGTGGGTAGTAGGCCTTTTGGAGCAGCTCTCCTTGTTCAGCTACGGAGTCCTGAAGACTTTTGATGTCCAATTTGTATTTGGTCTCCAACTCCTTCTGCTTCTTCATATTATCTTCCTATTTCTCCTGCCACAAAGTTATAGCTTCATTAGCTTCGTTCAAAGCTTTCTTATCTTTTCGGCACTGGCTCCCCTTGTGAGTTTCGGCTAACCCTCTTTTCTTGAAGTAGAGTTCTCTTTCCTTGAAGTCCTGCTGCTTGAGCCTGACCATCTCTTCAGCCTGATGAGCTCTCTCTTTCAATTTCTGATTCTGAATCATCAACTTTTGGCACGAATTGTTGGCATCTTGATTTTCCATTCTAAGCTGTTTAACCAAGGCCTCCAATTTCTGGTAATCCTTGAGAGGTACTGAATCCAAGGGTAACTTCTCCTTAGGATATAGAGGGGACTCCATAGAGAACAGGAGAAATAAGACTTCTACACGATCTTTCAACCATGTAGCAAAAGGATCATATGTTTTTGGGTCCACCTTCCCAAAGTCTTTCTTTCCTTTCCTTATCCTGACTTCCCAAGCTTGGGCTACCTGTACAAACAACTCCATATTTCCTTATGTCAAGAAATACAATGAGTCAACTACCTCCCCAGCTGATGGTGGAACCTTCAGAGGGTAAACAAATTGTTTTTTGGAAAATGAAGGATTATAGTTTATCCCCCTTTCCTTCCCAGCAAGGGTACATTGGGTAAAGTGCTACAGCTAGCAATAATCTCTTTACCTATCATGTCTCTATTGCACCCCCAAGATATGTTGTCTGAGGTTAAGCCCATCAATCTTTTGGACCACTTCCAATCATGTTTCAAGTCTTGGAAAGGTCCTGATTTTGGGAGTTTCCTTACAACCCAATCAGCAAACAAAGGAGCGCAACAGTTCAACTACCCTTTTCTTTTCTCGTTCCTGTAATGGACCCCATAATTAAAATCACCTAGCAGTGTAGGCACTGGATTTCTCTGAATAAAGATGGAAACAACTTCCATACTAATCAAACCTTTCTTCCCTGGGAACAAACTTATCCCAAATAACATTAAAGCTAACAATGTGTTGAACTTAACCCACTTGTTCTCTGAGGCCAGATCTTGAGCTTCTTTGACAAGAAATTCCAAGAGAAATCCCTTACCTTTATTGACATCCAGTCCTCTACTAACTTTGGACAAATCCAACTGGAAAATGTCAGTTATGTCTTTGCATGAAGGAATCTTCTCTAAGCCATAATAGGGAGCACCATTTTTATGGGGATCCTAAGAATGCTATAGATTTTTCCAATGTACGAGCCAAAAGGTAATCTGGAAACATAAAGACTCGCAACTGTGGATCATAGAATTGCAGCAAGGAGTGAAGGTTGTCCCTTTAATCAACTGTTGGTTTATTCACATATTCCAATATTCTTCCATACTCTCTTCTGAAGTCATCCAGAACCTTGTCATTCATCAAATTGATCATATTTTGAATACTCTTAGCTTCTGGTTGTGGGAAAGTGTAGTGAACATTCTTCTTCCTTGGAGTTTCCATCTTGAAGTAGCAATGCGACCGGGAATCGGGAGTAATATGAACCCTGAAAATAAAAAGAACACATATGATTAATGGTGTCATGATGCTTATGAAAGGCAAGAAATGTGATCAGTGATGTGTCTGTGCAGTGTCAATCATATGAGCAAGTGTCTGTGCAAGGTCACAATATCACGACATCATAATAATCATCTCTCTGATCAAAGGTTCAAATCTCAGAATCAATGTGTAAGAGAACAAATCACAATACTGAATCATGCTGGCACAGTGGATGTGTTGAAGGTTAGGGTTCCTGCAAACCTGTAAACCCTCCCAATCTCACGGGTGTGCTACTCAGGTCAACATCACGGACTCTCAAAGTCGAATAGCAATAATACGTTCACCATTTCCGAGAAATGGCTCATGACCAAATCAGGGAATCGGTTTGGCATTATGTACTACTCAGGGAGGTATCAGCTGAGTCCAAGGAAACAAGCATCCCTCATAAATACTCAGCTTCAAGCACTGAATCGAGAAACAATAGTACATTCAGGCCTTCGGATACAGTACTATCGTCATACAAACAATTTGCTTTAACTGGATTCATATGAGAGAACCAGGCCATCCTATGTGAGTTCCCAGTGGGCCCTCGGATGCGAGTGGCTTTTCCAACAAATGTGGTCTGCCACTGTCATCATTGGAGAGGGATGTTTCCATAAAGGTTCTCAATGATCGGTCCCCTGACTGCACATAACTATCAAGGTTATGTATTGCCCCAAAAATACTTCGGTATCAATACATTTCCAAGAAAGTCGTAAGTTTGGGTGTGGAACTCACTAATACCAACATAGAAAGATGCCATGAAGCAAAAGCGGAACCACTCTAACAAATCCCATCCCACAGAAAAAATGAAACCAGCAAAGCCAGATAGTCCTGTATGATGCATGGAAAATAAATACTAAAAGTAGTAAATAAATGATGTAAAGTAAACTGTAAATGAAACAATAAATAAACACACAATAGAACACATATAAACACCCAAAAAAACAAAAACAAACAGGCGCTAGGATTGACTCTACGGGGGAAACTAGAGGTTCTGGGTTCAGTCTCCAGCAGAGTCGCCAGCTGTCGCTCCCGAGATTTTCATCCTAGTACAAACGCGAAAGTGGCGCAGAAAAGTCAGAGTTTCCAGCCATGCATTTTTTTCTCGAATGAATGGGAAAGGTAATGCTGCACAAACCAAAGAGAAAAGGAAAGGATAAGGTCCTACGAACCAAAGATCTGGGTTCGGGAGTCGGTTACGACTTGGGAAGGTATTAGCAGCCCAGACCATCCGCCGTACCCGACGGGATCCATGCTTGTTTTCCTGTTTCAAAGGGTGAGAAATAAGATGCTGTTGAATGAAAGAATTTCTAACTGGAGATGGAACTAAAATGAGAAGGGGAATTGAAAAAGAAAATGGAAAGAAAGGGGGAAATGTAGGGAAAATAAAGAATATGCTCGAACGGGTCCTACCCTGCTGCCTACGTACCTCATCGGGAAAATGAGGATCAGAGTCGACGTAGTTCACCTAACTAAGGCGGGAACTATTTGTTTGTGTTTTTTATGAGCTGGAACTATTTATGTATATGCTCAGGTGTTGTAGACTCGCCTTGAATGAGTGTGTTTACCGTCTTGAATGCAAGACATGTCGTCGCAAGTTCGCGTTTAGAGTGAGTGAGATAAGAAGAGAGTTCCCGCATGAAAGTCACTTATTGCCTGTTGTTTGCTTTTTAAGAGCCTTTTATGAATTTGGCACAAGGAAGTGAATTCAAACTCTTTTCCATGGAATATGTACTTGCTACTACATTCCAAGATGGAATAGTAGAACAAGCACACCAAGCAAGGAGAACTTATCCAAGACTTGTTTCCAAGGATTAGGGTCTAAGTTCACTAGCTTGTTTAACTTATTACATATTTTGTAGCTTTTGAAGAAATGTCTTTTAGGTTTTCTTTGTGAAGACAGTCTCATGATCAGACTTGTGCATCATCCTAGACAAGCTCATACTATTCCAAGATGGAATGAATATGACTGCCCCATGGAATAAGGATATGCATAAGAGACTACTTCCAACATTTATTAAGTGTATTTTGGATTTTTGTTTGAAGATGAGAAAAAAGACTCAAATGAGAAAGGACAAACACTAAGGGGACTAAGACACAACTCTAAGTTATTCATTGTATGCAAAAGGAGGCCCTAATGGTTTGTGAGGTTTTCTAATCGTAAGGAAGAAAAGGAAAAGAAGAAAAGGAAATTAGAACTCAACTTACTTCCTAAGGAAGGTAAGTGGTCCTAAAGAGAGGGGAAATCCTATATAAGCAAAGCACAAAGTGCCAAGGAAACCACATTTAGAATGCATAAAGAAATGAGAAAGAAGTAATATTTACCTAAATCTCTCCCCCCCCCTTGCAAAACAAAGGTTAGCATGATAAAGCAATTTTAACAATTAAGCATGGTAGAACCCAAGGAAAGGTCACCACTAGCTAGGGGAAAGCTTTAATGAACTTCTAAGACTAAGACCTAAGTATAAGGTACCGTACATGATAGATAACCTCTAGGGGGAGTGGCTAACTCATACCAAATTATTCTAAAGTCATAAGGAGAGACAACTTCAAACTATACCCTAAAATGGTGCTAAACCCTAATAGGAATTATGGTGAAGTTATATGAGAAACTTAAGTGGTTAAGCATGGTAAACTTGCATGAGGTCCAAGGTGAATGGAAAATCCAGAAGCTAACACTAAATGAGAGTGTCCTAAGATGTGAAACAAAGTGGGAGCAAAGAGATTCAAGTCAAAGAGATTCAAATGCAAGATTGAAACATGAAAGACAAACATTGAACACATGGTTCCAAAGGAAGGAAAAGACTTAGAAAGACAAAGTCAAGCATAATTAATGAAACTTGAATTCTCCATACAAAAACCAGGGACTTAATGAAAAGTTAAGACGAAGCTTAAACTCAAAAATTAACCACAAATGAGTTAGAATGAATTACCTTAAGGCTAAGAAATGAAGAAGATTGTTTTTTAAGCTTTAAAGTGTCAAATGAACCCAAATGAAGTATAAAGACTTGTGAGATGAAGTGAAGACATGAAAATTGTAGTTACAGAGATAGCCTAAGAGGGGGGTGAATTAGGTTATATGAAATTTTCTCGGTTATTTATCGGCGGATGGATTTTTCTCTTTTAAGTGTTTAAGAAAAGAAAGCGGTAATGCAGAAAGTAAAAGAAACAAGCAATTATCCTGGTTCTCTTCACAATCCGAAGGTACATCCAGTCCCCTTTCCAAACCGAAAGAGATTTCCACTATAGTTTCAGATTGTACAACCTATCGCACCAAAACTTGTGAGGCCTACTATCTAACAACTATACATCAACAATGTGCAAGAACAATCCTCTTGCAAGCATTAACCCTTACGTCCAATAATCCTGGATCGTAAGTCGATACAAGAATTAATCTTTGAATGAAATGTAGAAATGTTGAAGTGTTAAAGTCTTGTAATATCAAGCAATGTTGATCTTCTCCTTTTATATTTCTCACTCACAAACAATGAATATTAGTGTTCACTAAAGTGTATGAAAATGATGAACAATATGAACACTTTGAAATATTTGAAAATATTCAAAAAGAGTGACTTTGATTGTTTAGAGATTTTATGAAAGATTGTTAGGAGGTGTGTCACACCCCAAATTTTACCCCTAACTGTTCGCATCATACAGTCATCGCATTTAGCAGAGAATTCCAGATTTATTTTCCGTTGCTTTCTTCTCATTTTCTAGCTATTTATACTTTTGATTCTTAATTTCTTTTCACCTATAAGCTTCCATTTTAATTTAATTTCTTTTTCTTATTTATAACTTTTTAATTCATTTTTGTGTTTTAATTTTAATTTCTATTTTCGTTTCTATTTTCAAGTTCCTATTTTAAAATTTTATTTCAATTTCTATTTCTAATCTTTAGTTCAATTTTCAAATTCTTTCTAAATTTATTTGTTATTTCTTTTCATCTTCAAGTTCTCATTTCTAAATTAATTTTATTTCATTTTCAAGTTGTTACTTCTAAATTTAATGTCAATTTCTAATTCATGTATTTATTTTCTAAATTCCAAATTTATTTCTTTAGTTCTAAGTCATTTTAATTCCAAGTTTAATTATTTAAGTTTCTAAGTTATTTTCAATTTTAAGTTTAAATTCTTTTTTTTATTCACTTCTAATTCAAGTTTTAGTTTTTAACCATTTTTTCCATTTCAATTCATATCCACATGTTTATTTTCTAAATTTCAAATTTATTTCTCAAATTCTAAGTTAATTTTAATTCCAAGTTTAATTATTTAAGTTTCTAAGTTATTTTCAATTTTAAGTTTATTTATTTTTTAATTCACTTCTAATTTAAGTTTATATTTAGACTCTAATTTAAAGTTCTCATTTCCAATATTAAGTGTCAAGTTTAAATTATAACCATAGTGTAAATAATCAACTTTTATTCCAAATATTTTGTTATGTTGCAACTACAAAAAAATGTACAAATACACACAAAAACTCAGTATCAAATACACTCAAATTCAGCCCCATAAATCACAAAACAGCCACTGTTATATAAAGAAAAAGAGACAAAATTCAGCAGCATGCAGCCACCAACAGACCCTGCTCCACTTCTCCACCCACAGCAGCAATTCAGACTTTGTCCCATAATCCTCCAACCCTTCACCTACAAGTTATACAGTACACATTTTCAAATTCACAAAAAAAAACCCTAAGGAAGTCATACATATACACTGTTACATTAGAAACAACACACAAAAAAGACAGCCATAAAACCAACCAAAATAACCCAGAAAACCTCACACAAACAGCTCTAAAACTCACATCAGAACAGCTCTCAGACTCAACAAACAAACAGCCCCATCAAACAACTGCAGAACCACCAAAAACAACACAAAAAGCATCAAGAACAGCCACTGTTGTATTAGAAAACATACAAAAAATCAGCCACAAATCAGCCCTCACAAATCCATAAAACAACTACAAAATCAGCCACAAAACAGCCCCCATATAAACACACAAACAACCATATACAACCCTGCATTTTCTTTCTCAAAACAGCCCCATATAAACCACAAATTCAGCCCTCATAAATCTCACAGAGCAGCAAAAAAAAACATTCAGAAGAACGGCGGAGGAGGAATAAGAGGCTTACCACTTGCGGATTCTTCACCCCGCCACTCCAAACAGACCTAGCCTAAACCCCACCTCCATCAACCAATCCGTCACAAACAAAACCACTATAAACCATTGAAACTCACCCTCAATAACCTGCGAACATAGCTCCTTCAACCCTTAATCTTCACCTTCATTCTCTACCTTTTCCAAATAGAATGCCAACACAAACCTGCATAAAGTTTAACCTCAACTCACTCACCATAAACATTTTCTTCCTCTGAACAATATACTCTCTCAAGCCTCACTCACTCTCTACAAAAACAAACACACAAAAGCCTCTCTCCCATTATATTCTTCTTCACAACCACAATCACGCCTTCACATCCCCCACAAACCTCCAGCACGAGAACAGTACGAACCATTCACAAATGAAAACCGATCTGAAACACCAAAACACAGAGATGATTGAACTAATATGAGAAAAATCCGAAAAAGTAACAATAACCTGTACAACTTCATCACCTTCATCCGCATACCAAAACTGAGATCAACCTGCAAAACAGCAACAAAAAATCTAACAACATCAAATCTCATTAAAACCACCAAACTCCCAAATCGTTCACCAACCTACAAACCGCAACACAAACAAAACATTCAAAAATCAAAACAGAGCGAGATTGTGAGATGAGAAGATGAGATCAAAAATACCAAAAAAAAAACACAGTAATCTTCATCCAAAGACCTTCGTGAACCCACCGTCATAGAACCCGCCACTGTGAATACCGAACCACCGAGCAACAACAAATTTGTGATCAGAACACAGAGACAGAGACACACCACTCTAACCTCCGGCCGCCCAGCTCACAAGCCGTGAACCCCAAACCTGTCAAACAAAAAACCAAAAGTGGGAGAAACAGAACCTACCTTCAAACACCACTACCGGAAACCACCGAAGCTCAAACCACTGTGAATCCGAAACTGATACACCGTGAAAACGAAGCCGAGCAAAAATCCAAAAAAACTGACCTGTTAAACTCATCCTTCACTGACCGAGCCCTCCCTTCAATATCTCAAACCATCCACAATCCCTCCGCCGTTGAAAGCCCCAATCCGCTAGCATTTCCGCCGCCGTAACCCAACTTCAGAACACAAGCTAGCCGCCGTTCACCAACCCGTCCAAACCATCTCGCCGCGAAGCCATCAAAGCCCGTCACCGGCGAACCAAAATCCAAGCCACCACCCCCATTCGTAGAACCACAAACCCTTCATCATCATCAACCTCACAACAACCGCCGGCCTACACCCTTGAACCACCACTCAAACCAAGCTGAGACGCCGCTGCACAAACCATCGTCGAAACTGTGAGGAACCACCAAGCCATCGAAGTGAAAACCGAGAAGCTCTTGAAACTCTGAGTCGAAACCGAGCCCTTTTCCTCTTCTGAGAACCTCCGAGCACCGCCATTGAGAGAGAGACGAGAGCGAGACTGACTGAGAGAGAACGAAGAGAAAACTGACAGAGAGAGAGCGGCGATTGAGTGGGAGGGCCTTCACCGTCGGCCGTTGCGGTGAGACTCCTTCAAGGTGGGTTTCACGTTTTGCGTTTCGAGGGAGAAAGGAGAGGAACTTTTTTTTTTTTACTGTCTTTTATTTTTGTTTTACAATAACCATATTTGAAGTTTATATTATATTCTGATTTCCTTTTTTTCTTTCTGTTTTAAAAAAAATTTAAATCCTTTTCATTTTTACGGGGAGATGGGTTTGGGCTTAGCCCAACAAGTTTACCATCAGTACCACCATATTCATCGACACCCCTTTTATTTTTATTTAGAGAATATTATTTTGTATATTTTTTTATTTAATTCCCAGCCGTTTTTTTATTAAGAAAAAATCTATAAAAAACCAAATATTGTATTTTCTTTATTAACCCTTATTTAATTTTAACTAATCAAACTTAGATAATTTATTTTCTCGTTTAAGTACATATAAAATAAAATAAAAAAAAGAGCATTTTCATTTTAGCATTTTCTTTCTATTATTATTTTGTTTTGTCTTGCTATTTAGAGAATTTTAAAATGTTAGATAATCATTTCTATTTATTTATATTTCTCTCTATTGGGGCCGATGATATGACAAAGGTCACGATAAATCGTTTTCGATTAATCGTGACCAATATGAGGCCATGCATTTATTTATTCTATTTCATTCATTTATTTTTTATTCTATTCAATTTATTTTATTTTATTTATTTTATTTAACTTCATAATTTATTTCACTTTATTTGTTTATTATTTATTTCTCGCACTTTTACACCATATTAATTTTAACTTTTCAAGATAATAAATCCTTGGTCCAACGACAAGTGAACCATACACTGCACTCACACACGTAAGTCGGTCGTTTACGATCGCCATCGGCACTGTCTTTACACTTCACAGCTTTCTAACTTAAGCAAATTGACGCACCACGCTTGTTTTCCACCTCAGCATTCTCGATCCATATATCGAGCCATAGCCCGGTTACTTTGCCCTTTTACTTTGCATTGTCCATTTACTTTATTCAGTTTATTTTTTGCAAGTAGCAACCTTTGCCTTAGACTTAGGAGCTTGCACCCTCATTTATTTATTTTTGCTTTTCAATCCAAAAGGGAAAGAACTCCTGCAGTTGACTCAATGTCATAGGAAGTTTAGCCATCCCTAGTTACCTTTTTGACCTTAGCCATTAGGACTCTTTATTTTATAACTTTTTGTGACTTTGTTAAGTCACGTGAGTGTTTGCCATAACACTTACCTTCCCCCGCGAACCTTGAGCGTAACCAAGTGTTCGTTAATCCTTAGGAGAACTACGAGTGCTCTGATTCTATACCCGATACGTAGGCATCGATGCGATGTTGTGCGAGCACCATTAGAAATAAAACTTTAGGTTCCCTTAATTTTAGCAAGCAATAAACAACAATAATACAAATATTAACAAGAGGTTCCCGTAGGATACTGCGGATGCTTAGGATGCTAACACCTTCCCTAGGTATAATCAACCCCCGAACCTAGTTTCTCCTCATTTAGGGTTTTTACGATCTTTTTCCCTTTTCCCTTTGGATTAAATTAAAGTCGGTGGTGAACATAAATGTTTTGCGATTCAAGCTCACTTAATAGCTTGGGATCCGATTCTCACCGCGACAGAAATGGCGACTTCACTGGGGATACTATTTTTTGAGGGTTAAGCCCACCTTGTATATTTGTATTTTTGTTGTTGTATTGCTTGTTATTATTTTGGATTTTTGTTGGGTGTTCCATGTGTGGTGAGATAAGTCCTAACCCGGACTTGAGTGCAAAATAAGATAGGACGGTGGTATATTCAAGAAGGCTTGTAGGGAGTTGAGTCCCGACCAAGTTGACTTGAGACACCACCACTCAGCGGAGGCCTCCTCGGATGTAGTTTTGTTGATCGAGTTCAGTCGTGAAAGCATTACTATATTCGACCTGAGAGCCATTAATGCTGAGGACCTTAGAACATTTACCCCCACTTGGCCTTTTTAGGGATGTAGTGCGATGACTATGAGGGTGTAAATCCAAAATAGTTGTTACGCGATACTACACTCGGATGAGACTCTCTTGAGAATATTATTGATTACCAAGTTGAGTTGGGAAGTCGGTAATATCCGAAAGATGGGACAATGATTCTGGGAACTTTTAGAACCCGTTGTACAGGTACAAATAAACTCATAGTACATACCTTTTTGGGAGGGTTGAACCTTCGACCTCATGCAAGCTTTGAACCTAAGCCTTGTTTGTGTTTGTGTATTCATTGCATTCACGCATCATGAAGCATCATTTTTACCCATTTATTTAAGGAACTCAGAAACTCTATCTTTGCAAATATCATAGGTATCATCATGGACTTTGGAAGAAGAAAGACTGTCAAGTACACATTCAAAATTCCCAAACTCGAAGACCTAAGGAAATTAAGAGATTTGGTTTTGGATCAAGAAGCCTTCATGGAGAAGCATAGGAGACTTTTGGCCTTACTTAAGACTGAGTGGGACGGAAGGCTGCTCTCTGTGATGCTCCAGTTTTATGATCCTCTCTACCATTGTTTTACGTTCCCTGATTACCAATTGGCGCCTACTTTGGAAGAGTATTCATTTCTGGTGGGATCACGTGTTAAGGATGAGTTTCCATTTCCTGTTCTAGAGAAGGACCCTGAAGAAGCGGAGATTGCAAAGGCAACATATTTGAGTGTTCCTGAGGTCAAGGCGAATATGACCTATAAAGGAATGATTTTTGGATTCCCTACAAAGTTTTTGGTAGAAAAGGCCAAGAATTTTGTTAGTGTGAAGGATATGAAAGCTTTTGAGGCGACCTTTATTCTGCTAGTATATGGAGTGTTGCTTTTCCCAAACTTTGAAGACTTTGTCGACCTGAACGCCATCAAGATCTTTCTGAAGAAGAACCCGGTCCCTACCTTGCTCGGAGACACGTACCATTCCATCCATCTGAGGAATCACCATAAGGGAGGGATGATTACTTGTTGTGCATCATTGTTGTACGAGTGGTTTATTTCGCACTTGCCTAAGTCAGCTTCATTTTGGAACCTTAAGGATGGTTTGTGGTGGTCACAAAGGATCATGTCTCTTACCCACTCTGACATTAGTTGGTACAATCGTGTTTATGATGGAGCTTTGATTATTGATAGCTGTGGTGATTTTGCTAATGTGCCTCTTCTTGGCGCTAAGGGAGGAATCAACTATAATCCAGTTTTGGCTCGCCGTCAACTTGGGTATCCGTTGAAGGACAAACCTAAGAGTGTTGAAGTGGAAGGAATTTTCTTTAAGGATGACGAAGAACCAGAGCTCAAGAAACAAATTATGCAAGCTTGGAAGTGCATCCATAGGAAAGGGAGGAGTAGCTTGGGAAAGCCGAATTGTGTTTCTATGGAACCCTATCTCCAATGGGTACGAGATAGGGCAATCAGTCTGAAGATTCCTTACCCTCGCCAGGACCCTATGACCTTCAAGAAACCCATTTTAATCTTTATGGATGATGCAGAGAAGCTGAAGATTGATTTGGAGAAAGAGATTCAAGAGAAAAATGCATGGAAGAATCGACATCAGATCATCAGTAGTGAGAATGAAGAACTTAGAAGACAACTGAAGATGAAGGAAGAAGAAGAGCTCTCCAACAAGAAAAGGAAAGCACAAGAGGATTTATTTTCCTCCAGCACTCAAGGGGACGCTTCTTGGAAGTCGATCGTGGATCAACTCATGCTTGAAAGGGCTTAGATGAAGGCACAAATCGAGAAGCTCAACTTGAGGCTTTTAGGAGAATCTCTTTAGGACTTTGTCTTTGTCTTTATTAAGCTTTGTTTGGGATTTTTGAAGATGTACTCAAGACTTTGTATCAATTTTTGAATTTAATGAAATCATATCCTTTTGATTATTATGTGTTCCTTGGTATTTGCAAAGTGTTTCTTAAGTTCCTTGAATAAAATTTCATTTTTGCATTGCACTCATACATTTGGCATTTCATTTGCATTTTTTTCATGTAAAACTCATTCCCGTCATCTGCTCTCCAGCTTTCACACTGAGGCTCTCATGCAAATACTACACTCGAGCTCAAGCCAGAAAGAGGATGGATGAAAGAGACATAGAGATGGACAGAGTTAACGAGGAGCTTACTGAAATTCGTGGAAATATGGGTCAGATGATGGAAATGTTGCAGGTCATTCGAGCAAAGATGGATACCCAGCAGACTGTAGTGTCAGAAATTGTCACTGCAACGACTGAGCCTACTTCATCAGTCACTACCCCTGTGACTTGGCCTCCTTTTGGGCTTCCTCAGGGATTCGTTCCTCCTCCACAAGGGTTTGCTTCTCAAAGTTTTATTCCTTCCTCCCAAGGACTTGCTGCTCAGGGTTTCTTCCCTCCTTCTCAAGGTTTTGCTTCTCAAAGTTTTATACCTTCTTCCCAAGGATTTGCTGGTCAGGGTTTCTTCCCTCCTTCTCAAGGTTTTGCTACTCAAAGTTTCATTCCTTCTTCCTAAGGACTTGCTGCTCAGGGTTTCTTCCCTCCGTCCCAAGGCTTAGCTTCTCAAAGTTTCGCACCTCCTTCTCAGGGCATGGCATTTCCTTTCCAAGGTTTTGTGCCTCCTCCTCAAGGATTTGCTGCTCAACAAACTGTTCCTGTGACTAATGAAGAGAACCATGCAGTTGCTAATTTTACACAAGACATTGTGCACACCCGTGCTCAACCGTACTTTAATGACCATCAGGGGTATGAAGCGCCAGATATGTCTGAAAACGGAGATGAGAAACATGTGAAGATGCAAGAGAATTTTGATACCCTTGAAAAAAGGTTAAGAGCGATTGAAGGTGACCAGATCTTTGGGGCTGCTGCCAGAGAGATGTGTCTGGTGTCTGGATTGGTAATACCTCCAAAGTTCAAGATACCCACGTTTGATATGTATGAGGGTGCAACTTGTCCTAAGAACCATCTCTTGATGTACTATCGAAGAATGGCTGCGCAGGTGGACAATGATAAACTAATGATCCATTGCTTCCAAGATAGTCTGAAGGGAATCTCCTCTAAATGGTATCTAACGCTGGACCAGTCGAAGATTCGCAGTTTCCAAGACTTGGCAGATGCTTTTATCCAGCAATACAAATACAACATGGACCTTGCTCCTGATAGGAGGCAATTGTTGAGCATGTCACAAAAATATTCTGAATCATTTAAGGAATATGCTCAGAGGTGGAGAGGGACCGCTTCTCAAGTAGAGCCCCCATTGACTGAAAAAGAATTAGCTGACTAGTTTGTTGACACTGTGCGACCAGAATTCTATGAGAGAATGGTGGGAAGCATAACTGCTAGTTTCTCTGATTTAGTGGCTGTGGGAATCAAGGTAGAACTCGGTTTGAAGAGTGGAAAGATGAGTGGTGCATCTGGCAATTCCAGCACTGGCAGTGGAAATATTGGCAAGAAATTTACCAGTAATTTCCACAAGAAGAAAGAGGGTGAGACAAATGCGATAATGGCAAGTCAAAGAAGAAATCCGCTTTGGCAGAGACCTCCACCTATGGCTCGACAGCAGTATGCTCATCAACAGCAGTATGCCCAACATCCTTATGTAGCGGCGGTTCAACCGTCATTTAATCCACAAGTCCCGATGTATCGGCCAACTCAAGCAGTACCGATGTATCAGCAAGCGGCTCCAATGGTTCCACCTTATCAGCCAATGCTTAACAATCCAGGCTATCAACAAGCGCCCAATGCTTCAGCCTACCAGCAGAGGACTCCAGCTCCTCATCCAAATCCCAACTTTCAGAATAGAAGACCAGGAGGAAGGCCTCCTAATCCTCGAATCCCTATAACTTATACTGAGTTATATCCTTCACTGCTGAAGAAAGGTTTGGTCACTCCAAGGCCTTTGGGTCCTCCACCAAATCCGCTCCCACCAAATTACAACCCAAATGCTCACTGTTTATTCCATGAAGGTGCCCCGGGGCACAATTTGGAGGGTTGTTATGCTTTGAAGTACATCGTGAAAGATTTGATGGAGAAGAACATTCTGTCATTTGGGAATACTGGTCCGAATGTCAAAGATAATCCTTTACCCAAGCATGGGTCCATAAATGCCATTGTTGACGAGTCTGACGAAGGTTTGGTTTTCAACGCCACAGAGATCAAGACTCCGCTTCGAGACTTCCATGCAAAATTAGTGGGGACGGGTATACTGAAGAGCTGTCACAAGAATTGTGAAGGTTGTGTTGATAGTCCAAAGGGATGTGAATTGGTCTTGAAAGATGTTCAAGATTTGATTGATGAAGGTGTCTTACAGGTGAGCGGTCATATGAAGAAGAATGAAGTGGCAATGATTGAACCCATTTTCAACTTGCCTGAATCTGATTCTACCTGGGTGCCAGTGTTCAACCTGCCTGAATCTTCAGGAGTTCAACCCATCTTCAATACTCCAGAATCTGTGGTGCCAATTTTCAATATATCTGAGCCAAGATTTGAACAAAGGAGTAACCCTTTCCTTTATGAGGACACTAAAGCAATTCCATGGAAGTATGATACAGGGAGAGTTCATCAGAAGACTGATAAAGCCAGTCGCCAGGAAGGTTCAAAAGTTGCAAGTGCTGACATAGTGGGTGCAGGCCGTTTAACTCGCAGTGGTCGTGTTTACACTCAGCAAGCCAATACGGCTCCGCCTAAAGAAGTCATTCCAGCTGTTGCCAACAAGGATAAAGAAGTAGCCTTGGGAGAAGAGGATGCAGAATTTCTCAGAATCATTAAGAAGAGTGATTATAAGGTTATTGATCAGCTACATCAAACGCCTTCCAAAATATCTATCCTGTCACTTCTTATGCATTCTCCGGCTCATCGAAGTGCGCTTCAGAAGTTGCTAGCCCAAGCTCATGTTACACATGATATAACAGTGAATCAGTTTGATGGAGTCATTGCCAATATCACTGCATGTAACAATCTTAGCTTCAGTATGGAGGATCTCCCAAAGGAGGGCTTGGACCATAACCGTGCTCTCCACATATCTGTGAAATGTCAAGAGGATACTTTAGCAAGAGTTCTTGTGGATACAGGATCTTCACTGAATGTTTTGCCGAAAAGAACACTTGCTAAGTTATCTTATCAAGGGGCAGAGACGAGGCCCAGTGCACTAATTGTGAAAGCTTTTGATGGGTCAAGGAGAACCGTTATTGGAGAAGTAGACCTACCAATCTTGATTGGGCCACAGGTGTTCAAAATCACTTTCCAGGTTATGGACATTAACCCCAATTACAGTTGCTTGCTCGGAAGACCTTGGATCCATGCCGCTGGGGCAGTCACTTCTACCCTACATCAGAAAATGAAGTTTGTGGTCGATAACAAGCTGGTAACCGTGTCTGGGGAAGAAGATCTCATGGTTAGCAACCTTTCATCCTTTAGCTATATTGAGGCTGATGAAGATGCTTTGGAAACTTCTTTCCAAGCTCTTGAGATAGCCAATGCTGTCCTTTTGGAAGTAGAGGAACCAAAAGGGAAGGGTATCCCATCTTTTGCGTCGCTGAAGAGTACCATTTCCACTATTGAAGAAAGAAGCTATGAAGGTTGGGGTGATGTCATCGAGGTCAAACAGAAGCTAGATCGTTGCGGGTTGGGTTACAAACCGACTCATGTGAAGGAAGGAGCGTCAACCTCCGTTAAAGGACGTCCAAAGACCATTCAAGAAGTGTTTTCCAGTGCTGGTTATCAGGTCAATGCAATTGATGGAGGTTCTGAAGATGAAGATGTGAATCATTTGGTGTATCAGTGTGAAGAAGCCTTGGGCAATTGGGAGGCAGTCGAGATCCCAGAGTTTTTTCCATTGTCAAAGTAATTTATTGTTTTTTTTAAGTGTTTTCAAAATTCCCTAGCTCTGCCCAAGGCTATGGGAGTATTTTGTAGGGCCCCTTCTCATTTTCAAAAGTTATTATCAATGAAGGCATTTTGTTAAACTCTTATTTTGATCATTTACTGTTTTTCTCTCTTTTCACTTTTAAAAGAAAATGGCAATCTTTCAAAACCAATAAAAAAGCTTTTTCTCTTGCATTTCTCTATTTTCCACTTTTAATAAAAGCAAATCATTATCATATGCAGAATAAATAAAAACCCTGTTGAATCCAATGACTCTACATTCTCTCCTAACTTTGATTCGCCTATCTACCAAGCGGAAGATGAAAGTGATGAAGATTGTGACATTCCCGAAGAACTGGCAAGATTAGTTGAGTATGAGCACACAGATCTTCAGCCACATAAGGAGCAGGTTGAGACCATCAATCTTGGCACTGATGAAGACAAGAAGGAGGTCAAGATTGGTACAACGCTTGGGGCAGACATCAGAGAAAGATTGGTCAAGCTTCTCAGAGAGTACGTAGATGTGTTTGCATGGTCATATCAGGATATGCCCGGTTTAGACACAGACATAGTGGTCCACAAGTTACCTCTTCGACCAGATTGTCCTCCTGTAAAGCAAAAGCTTCGAAGAACAAGACCAGACATGGCTCTGAAGATTCGAGAAGAGGTCAAAAGACAGTTTGATGCTGGATTCCTTGCAGTTGCAAAGTACCCTTAGTGGGTAGCTAATATTGTGCCAGTCCCTAAAAAGGATGGCAAAGTCAGAATGTGTGTGGACTATAGGGATTTGAACAGAGCTAGTCCAAAGGACGATTTCCCTCTTCCGCATATTGATACTTTGTTTGACAACACTGCTAAATTTGTTGTTTTCTCCTTCATGGATGGGTTTTCAGGATACAACCAGATCAAGATGGATCCTGACGATATGGAAAAAACTACATTCATCACACCATGGGGCACTTATTGTTACAAGGTCATGCCATTTGGTCTCAGAAATGCAGGAGCCACTTATCAGAGGGCAATGGTCACCCTTTTCCATGATATGATGCATAAAGAGATAGAAGTCTACGTAGATGATATGATTGCCAAATCACAGAGTGAGGAGGATCATTTGAATCATCTCTTGAAGTTATTTGAGCGTCTCAGAAAGTTCCAACTACGTCTGAATCCAGCTAAGTGTACCTTTGGTGTCCGATCAGGAAAGTTACTTGGTTTCATTGTTAGTCAGCAAGGAATTGAAGTAGATCCAGATAAGGTCAGAGCAATTCAAGAGATGCCAGCTCCCAAAACAGAAAAGCAAGTCAGGGGTTTCCTCGGAAGATTGAACTACATCTCCAGATTCATCTCCAACATGACTGCTACATGTGAGCCTTTATTCAAGTTACTCCGGAAGAATCAAGCAATTGAGTGGAGTCCTGATTGTCAACTGGCATTTGAGAAGATTAAGGTTTATCTACAGGAACCCCCTATCTTGATCCCACCTACTCCGGGGAAGCCTCTTTTCATGTACCTGACTGTGCTCGAGGGATCTATGGGTTGCGTTTTAGGCCAACAAGACGAAACTGGTCGTAAGGAGCACGCCATTTATTACTTAAGCAAGAAGTTCACAGACTGTGAAAGCAGATATTCGCTTTTAGAGAAAACTTGCTGTGCTTTGGCATGGGCGGCCAGACGCCTCAGGCAGTACATGATTTGTCACACTACTTTGTTGATCTCGAAAATGGATCCAATAAAGTACATCTTTGAGAAGCCTGCTTTGACTGGAAGACTCGCCCGTTGGCACATGTTGTTATCCGAATACGACATCCAGTATGTAACCCAGAAGTCTATCAAGGGCAGTGTTTTGTCTGAATACCTTGCTGATCATCCTGTCGAAGATTATGAACCTTTGAAATTTGATTTCCCGGACGAGGACATTATGTTGATAAAGGACTGTGAAGTTCCAGGTCCAGATGAGGGTCCCGAGCCAGGTTCTCGTTGGAAGATGATGTTTGATGGTTCCTCTAACTACATGGGGCATGGTGTAGGAGTTGTTTTGATGAATCCTGATGGTGGTTATACTCCTTTCACAGCTAGATTGTGCTTTGAATGTACAAACAACATTGCTGAGTATGAAGCATGTGTTTTGGGTATCGAAGCTGCAATCGATACTAGAATCAAGATTCTTGATGTATATGGAGACTCAGCCTTAGTAATCTACCAAGTCAAAGGTGAATGGGAGACCCGTGACGAGAAGTTAATCCCATACCGTGCCCACATTGTGGAATTGATCAAATACTTTGATGAGGTCTCTTTCCATCATGTTCCAAGGGCAGAAAATCAAATTGCAGATGCCTTGGCTATGTTGGCATCTATGTTTCAAGTCAGATTTCTTAATGAAGCTCCACTCATTACAATCGAGCGAAGAACTGCACCAGCCTACTGTCTACTGGTCGAAGAAGAAACTGATGAGAAACCGTGGTTCTACGACATCAAGAACTATTTGCAGAATCAGGAGTACCCAGCTGATGCAACAACTCTGGATAAGAAGACTCTGAGAAGATTGGCGTCCAAGTTCTTCCTCAGCAACAATGTGCTCTACAAGAGAAATCATGATATGGTTCTGCTCAGATGTGTGGACAAGCGCGAAGCAGACTTATTGATCAGGGAAATCCATGAAGGATCATTTGGAACACATGCCAATGGACATGCCATGTCCAGGAAGATTTTGAGAGCTGGATACTTATGGTTGACCATGGAATCAGATTGTTTCAAGTATGCCAGGAAGTGTCATAAATGCCAGATTTATGCTGACAAGGTGCACGTACCTCCAACACTTTTGAATGTTCTGTCATCGCCTTGGCCTTTCTCAATGTGGGGCATTGACATGATAGGGGCAATTGAGCCTAAAGCTTCCAATGGTCATCGGTTTATCTTGGTCGCAATTGATTATTTCACCAAATGGGTAGAAGCAGCTTCCTACGCCAATGTGACAAAGCAAGTGGTTGCCCGTTTCATCAAGAATCAAATTATATGCCGTTATGGAATCCCAAGCCGAATCATCACAGATAATGGGACCAATTTGAACAATAAAACAATGAAAGAGTTGTGTGAGACATTCAAGATTGAACATCATAACTCTTCTCCGTATCGTCCGAAGATGAATGGAGCTGTGGAGGCTGCAAACAAGAACATCAAAAAGATTCTGCAGAAGATGGTAAAAACTTACAAAGATTGGCACGAGATGTTACCATATGCTTTACACGGATACAGAACATCAGTCCACACTTCAACAGGGGCAACCCCTTTTTCTCTGGTGTATGGGATGGATGCAGTTCTCCCTATTGAAGTAGAGATACGATCTTTAAGAATCTTGATGGAAACCAAACTGGAGGAAGCTGAGTGGGTCCAAAACAGGTTTGACCAACTGAACCTCATCGATGAGAAGAGAATGACCGCCATGTGCCATGGCCAGTTGTACCAAAAGCGCATCAAGAGAGCATTCGACAAGAAAGTCCGTGTCCGAGAATTCAAAGAAGGAGATCTTGTACAGGAGAAAATCTTGCCAGTCCACAAGGACATGCGTGGAAAATGGAGTCCTAACTATGAAGGCCCATATGTTGTGAAGGTGGCATTCTCCGGAGGTTCCTTAATCCTTACAACTATGGATGGTGAACAGCTGAAACACCCGGTGAATTCTGATGCAGTCAAAAAATATTATGCCTAAATGAAACCCGATAGGTCGAAAACCAGAAATGGCGACCTAGGCAAAAAAAAAAAAAGGGTTTCCCGGTGGATCAAAACCTATGAAGGAGATCCAGGCAAAAGTTAGGGATAAAAATAAAAAATAAGAGCTCGCTAAGTTGAAAACCCGAAAGGGCGGCTTAGGCAAAAAAGAGCGTCCCGGTGGATTGAAAACCCGAAAGGGCGATCCAGGCAAAAGTTAGGGACAAAGGCATTTGACTGTAGCAGATGGTGTTTACCATTACTGAAGAATCATAATGAAAGATCGATCCATTGCTCTCGTCGGAAGCAAGGTGTCAGGCAATCTTAGTTATTAGGGATTGTAGTGGTCGTTGGATTCAATGTAGACCCTTCCCCATTGCCATTTTCAAATTGTAATTTCCCATGGAGTTTTTGCCATTGGCAAGCTACCATTCTTGAATAAAATACAAACTTTGCCTATGAATTTTGTTGTTCAACTTCTTATTTTCTTTTGTTATGCAAAATGCCATTCACTTGATTACAATTTAACTCTGAAAATGATAAGTTTTTTTTTGAAGAAAATGTTTTTTGAAAACACACTGAAAAACTTTTAAGTTTCTTTGACTTTGGAAAATTGAAAAAAAACCTTCTGTTTCCCCAAGAAGTCCTGGTTTGCAACAACACTTTTATACTATTATTTCAGAAATCTCCATAGAAGTTCAAAACTGATAACACTCTTGGATGGATCCTTGGACCAAGCATGATTTCCAAGTTCGAAGACATCTCCCCAGTGTTTTGCATATTGCTCATCTGAGTATTGGTGTTGAGAGCCTACTCCTCTTTGAGTCTTGTAAACTCTTTGTCTCTTTAGAGTCAGCATTTGCATATCATGATCATTCGCATCATGCTCAATCATGCGCATTTGACATTAGCATTTGTCTTTCCCCAGTTGTCGTCTGTCTAACTCCAAGTCCAGATATCATTAGTGTTCAATTTGAAAATTCATTGTTGTTGGTACCCGAAGTTTGGTTTACCAATGTTTTTGTCCCCAGTAATTGTTGGTGTCCCCTGTGGATTTCTAATTGTGGTTGGTATTTGCCTTTATGACCACCAATGTCTCCTTGAAGTCCAATTGTCATTGGCACAAATCTTTTAAGCGGGTCGTGAAACCTTTTGCTTAAATCCAAGTCAACTTGATTTTGTACATACTTGTACCCTTTCTCCTGATGGTTCCTGAAGGAATTTCCAGAGGTTGGATGTCTTATCTTATTTGAAAACTCCAACATATTTTGTTGTTACTTTTTCGTGTTAGTCGGTCGCTTAGAGCCGTTGATCTATCTTTGGGTGATCTGCATTCTATCCCCAATGCTAGCTGGTCGCATAGAGCCGCTACTAAATCACTGTGATTTCCTTCCTTATCCTCGGTGTCGGCAGTTACATTTGAACCTGCTAATTTACCATTTTGAATACTTTGACTACTTTGTCTTTATCATTCTTAGTGTCAACCGGTTTTTTAACTTGTTGCGCATTCACTTTGGGTGTATCTTGGCTTTCTTTTGTAGTATCAATAGGTTTCGAACCTATTGTGCTTCCATTTTGAATATTTTTGTTGTTATTCATGGTGTCAGTTGGTCACATCGAGCCACTGCGCATTCACCTTGAATAAGCTTGTTGTCGTTCTCAGTGACAGTTGGTCGCATCGAGCCGCTGTGCATTCACTTTGAATGTTTATTTTGTTGATTATTCTTAGTGTCAGTTGGTCGCATCGAGCCGCTGCGCATTCACTTTGAATTTTGTGTCATTTCATTCTCAGTGACAGTTGGTCGCATCGAGCCGCTGCGCATTCACTTTGAATACTGTGTCATTTCTATTCTTAGTGTCAGTTGGTCGCATCGAGCCGCTGCGCATTCACTTTGAATATTGTGTCGTTTCTATTTTCCAATGACAGTTGGTCGCATTGAGCCACTGCACATTCTTTTTGGATGTTTAGTTTGTTGTATTCTTAGTGTCAGTTGGTCGCATCGAGCCGCTGCGCATTCATTTCGAATTTTTTTGTTGTTATTCTTAGTGTCAGTTGGTCGCATCGAGCCGCTGCGCATTCACTTTGAATATTATGTTTATCATTTCCAGTGACAGTTGGTCGCATAGAGCCGCTGCACATTCATTTTGAATGTTTATTTTGTTATTCATGGTGTCAGTTGGTCGCATTGAGCCGCTGCGCATTCACTATGAATTTTATGTTTTTCGTTTCCAGTGACAGTTGGTCACACAAAGCCGCTGCACATTCATTTTGAATGTTTATTTTGTTGTATTCTTAGTGTCAGTTGGTCGCATCGAGCCGCTGCGCATTCACTTCGAATATGTTGTTGCTTTTTACTTCTCAAAGTCGATTTGGTCGCATAGAGCCATTGATCTATCACTTCGATTTACTCCCTTGTCTTATTTGTATTCTTAGTGACAGTTGGTCGCATCGAGCCACTGTGCAGTCACTTTGAATTTTATTTTGTTTTGTCTGTGTTCGTTGATCCAACGATTTGGATTTCCCTTTTGTTCCCGTCTTTTGCTATTCTTAGTGTCGACAGTTACACTTGAACCTGTTGATTTATCACTTTGAATATTTCCCGTTTTCATTTCTTTATCCCCAGTGTTTGTCATCCCCAGTGAGTCTTGGTTTGTGGTCGTCGGTTTATCTCATTCTAATCATTCATACCATAATCATCATTTCATCGCATAAGAGTTGCAGAGTTAGATAGTTTGTTAGTCCAGCATAACATTGCATTTAGGGGCAAAATTTCCGGTTATTTCTGTATTTAAATACCTTTCACCATGATCTCATGAGTGCCTATCGTCATTCACGCCATCTGGTAAAGTTATTTAAATAGGGGCAACTGTCACACCCCAAATTTTACCCCTAACTGTTCGCATCATACAGTCATCGCATTTAGCAGAGAATTCCAGATTTATTTTCCGTTGCTTTCTTCTCATTTTCTAGCTATTTATAATTTTGATTCTTAATTTCTTTTCACCTATAAGCTTCCATTTTAATTTAATTTCTTTTTCTTATTTATAACTTTTTAATTCATTTTTGTGTTTTAATTTTAATTTCTATTTTCGTTTCTATTTTCAAGTTCCTATTTTAAAATTTTATTTCAATTTCTATTTCTAATCTTTAGTTCAATTTTCAAATTCTTTCTAAATTTATTTGTTATTTCTTTTCATCTTCAAGTTCTCATTTCTAAATTAATTTTATTTCATTTTCAAGTTGTTACTTCTAAATTTAATGTCAATTTCTAATTCATGTATTTATTTTCTAAATTCCAAATTTATTTCTTTAGTTCTAAGTCATTTTAATTCCAAGTTTAATTATTTAAGTTTCTAAGTTATTTTCAATTTTAAGTTTAAATTCTTTTTTTTATTCACTTCTAATTCAAGTTTTAGTTTTTAACCATTTTTTCCATTTCAATTCATATCCACATGTTTATTTTCTAAATTTCAAATTTATTTCTCAAATTCTAAGTTAATTTTAATTCCAAGTTTAATTATTTAAGTTTCTAAGTTATTTTCAATTTTAAGTTTATTTATTTTTTAATTCACTTCTAATTTAAGTTTATATTTAGACTCTAATTTAAAGTTCTCATTTCCAATATTAAGTGTCAAGTTTAAATTATAACCATAGTGTAAATAATCAACTTTTATTCCAAATATTTTGTTATGTTGCAACTACAAAAAAATGTACAAATACACACAAAAACTCAGTATCAAATACACTCAAATTCAGCCCCATAAATCACAAAACAGCCACTGTTATATAAAGAAAAAGAGACAAAATTCAGCAGCATGCAGCCACCAACAGACCCTGCTCCACTTCTCCACCCACAGCAGCAATTCAGACTTTGTCCCATAATCCTCCAACCCTTCACCTACAAGTTATACAGTACACATTTTCAAATTCACAAAAAAAAAACCCTAAGGAAGTCATACATATACACTGTTACATTAGAAACAACACACAAAAAAGACAGCCATAAAACCAACCAAAATAACCCAGAAAACCTCACACAAACAGCTCTAAAACTCACATCAGAACAGCTCTCAGACTCAACAAACAAACAGCCCCATCAAACAACTGCAGAACCACCAAAAACAACACAAAAAGCATCAAGAACAGCCACTGTTGTATTAGAAAACATACAAAAAATCAGCCACAAATCAGCCCTCACAAATCCATAAAACAACTACAAAATCAGCCACAAAACAGCCCCCATATAAACACACAAACAACCATATACAACCCTGCATTTTCTTTCTCAAAACAGCCCCATATAAACCACAAATTCAGCCCTCATAAATCTCACAGAGCAGCAAAAAAAAACATTCAGAAGAACGGCGGAGGAGGAATAAGAGGCTTACCACTTGCGGATTCTTCACCCCGATAACGTTCGGGTCGGTATTATTCTCTTTTCTTTCACTTTCTTTTCAGCATTTTGTCCGTGCTTAGTTTCCTGTTTTGTTTCATTTCAATTTTAAACCTGCATTCACAAAGCAAAACTTAATATTAAAAGCTTCAAAAAAAAGAAAACTTAAAACCATCAGCCACAAATTCAGCTGCAAAACACACATCAAACAGCTACCAAAAATCCCTAGAACAGCCATAAAACAACACTGTTACCTCCATACAAAACACCAAAAATCAGCAGAAACACAACTGTACAACCTCTCCATCAAACCCACTCCATTACCTTTCACCTTCAAACCAACATCACTCAAACAAATCCGTTATCACCGAAACTTGAACCTGCAAAAAAGCCAACAACAATCACAACCAACACAAAACCTTGTCACCGAAACCATCCAAAACCAAATACGGAAAACAAAATCGCAAAACCATCACAGCCCACTTCTTCAAACCCAGACCAGGCCATAACCATCCTCCAAACTCCATAACCGCACCTTCACCCTTCATCAACAAAACCAACAAAAATCACAAACTCAGTTTCAGAATAGAAGAAGAGGGAAACACAGATCCTAATCAAGAAAATGAGTTGTTGAATCGCAAAAACAGAGAGTTTAAGAGACAAAATACAAACCTACTGGCCTCGACACCTTCGTTCAGAAATCACCGAGTCAAAACCTTCAGCCGCCACTCCAAACAGACCTGGCCTAAACCCCACCTCCATCAACCAATCCGTCACAAACAAAACCACTATAAACCATTGAAACTCACCCTCAATAACCTGCGAACATAGCTCCTTCAACCCTTAATCTTCACCTTCATTCTCTACCTTTTCCAAATAGAATGCCAACACAAACCTGCATAAAGTTTAACCTCAACTCACTCACCATAAACATTTTCTTCCTCTGAACAATATACTCTCTCAAGCCTCACTCACTCTCTACAAAAACAAACAAACAAAAGCCTCTCTCCCATTATATTCTTCTTCACAACCACAATCACGCCTTCACATCCCCCACAAACCTCCAGCACGAGAACAGTACGAACCATTCACAAATGAAAACCGATCTGAAACACCAAAACACAGAGATGATTGAACTAATATGAGAAAAATCCGAAAAAGTAACAATAACTTGTACAACTTCATCACCTTCATCCGCATACCAAAACTGAGATCAACCTGCAAAACAGCAACAAAAAATCTAACAACATCAAATCTCATTAAAACCACCAAACTCCCAAATCGTTCACCACCCTACAAACCGCAACACAAACAAAACATTCAAAAATCAAAACAGAGCGAGATTGTGAGATGAGAAGATGAGATCAAAAATACCAAAAAAAAAACACAGTAATCTTCATCCAAAGACCTTCGTGAACCCACCGTCATAGAACCCACCACTGTGAATACCGAACCACCGAGCAACAACAAATTTGTGATCAGAACACAGAGACAGAGACACACCACTCTAACCTCCGGCCGCCCAGCTCACAAGCCGTGAACCCCAAACCTGTCAAACAAAAAACCAGAAGTGGGAGAAACAAAACCTACCTTCAAACACCACTACCGGAAACCACCGAAGCTCAAACCACTGCGAATCCGAAACTGATACACCGTGAAAACGAAGCCGAGCAAAAATCCAAAAAAACTGACCTGTTAAACTCATCCTTCACTGACCGAGCCCTCCCTTCAACATCTCAAACCATCCACAATCCCTCCGCCGTTGAAAGCCCCAATCCGCTAGCATTTCCGCCGCCGTAACCCAACTTCAGAACACAAGCCAGCCGCCGTTCACCAACCCGTCCAAACCATCTCGCCGCGAAGCCATCAAAGCCCGTCACCGGCGAACCAAAATCCAAGCCACCACCCCCATTCGCAGAACCACAAACCCTTCATCATCATCAACCTCCCAACAACCGCCGGCCTACACCCTTGAACCACCACTCAAACCAAGCTGAGACGCCGCTGCACAAACCATCGTCGAAACTGTGAGGAACCACCAAGCCATCGAAGTGACAGGAGTTGCATGTTGATACACATTCTGGTTTCCTCTTCTGTTTTGAGTATACACAGCTCCGATTTCTCCTTCCCGACGCTTCACAAATAGCTTTTTTATGTTGGAGGTTGACGCTTTGCTATTCTGGATTTTGCCTTGCTTCATCCAATTTTTTATTCTTTCACCCGTCAGGATAATGTCTGAAAACCCACTAGATGAACAACCTTCTAATCTTTCCATGAAGTGCCCTGGGAGGGTATCCATGAAGAGATCCACTATTTCTCTCTCCAGCAAAGGTGGTTGTACTCTGGCGGCGACCTCACGCCATCTTTGAGCATAGTCCTTAAACCTTTCTGAGTTCTTCTGAGATAAACTCTAGATTTGAGTATGGCTGGGTGCCATATAAATATTGTACTGATACTGCTTAAGGAAGGCCTCCCCAAGCTCTTTTCAGTTTCTGAGAGAATTCTTTTCTAGCTTCATATACCATTCCAGTGAGCCCCCAGAGAGGTTGTCCTGAAAGTAATACATCCAGAGTTTCTCATATTTAATGTGAATGGCTATCTTGCGGTAAAAAGCCTGCAAATGTGTCTTGGGGAAGGAATTGCCATTGTACTTATCAAAGCTTGGAGGTTTGAATTTAAGAGGGATAACCACCCCGAAGACCAAACCCATAAAAGATACATCAATTCCCAGAGTGTCCCTACATTCAAGGGCCTTAACCTTCTCGGCCAACAGCTGAAAATCCTGAAAGCTTCCACCCCTGACAAAACCATATCATCATTGACAGGAGGGAACTGGTCCTCCTGGCAATCTTCCACAGGGATAAGAGTATGGGAGTCGGTTTCTTGAACCGGGGGTCCATCTCCTCTATTGTTGTTGGGTGTATTTCCATGGGCATCCAGAGTAACCACTTAAGGGTCAGTTTAGGGAGGAGTAAGCCTCTGCATAGCATTTCTCAGCTCTTGCTGCCCTAGGGCCATGCCATGCATCATCGCTATAAACTCTCACATTCGGGTGCGGAGTTCGTTGAGTTTTGTCTGCATAGTATCCATAATGTTTCTTTGATTATTGTGGGTAGCATACCGGTGAGGAATGCTCTGTCTGGGATGATGGGTCCTGGTTGCTCTCGCAATCTTTCCCTGAAAATGGATAAGTTAAGTAACTTGAATAACCTGCAAAAGAAAGAAAATGCAAATGATATGTAAGCAATGATGTGTTCCTTTTATCCTCAAGGGTTTTGTTTTCCTTTCCCATTACGGTATTAAGAGAATAGCCTTTGAAGGAAGACCTTGTGTGACATTCAGATGTGGAGAATTAGCATTTATTATCCCGTGTCTGTGCAAAAGATAACAACCAAAGATCCAAGACAAGTCATTCGTATAAACTGAAATCTGAAATAACGAAGTCCCCGAAGGGTGCCAGTTCATACATCAAAAAATAAAGTACATCAATAAAAGAGGAATCCCGCAACAGGCATGTGGGTAATCTAGATACGTGAAGACTAAACCCTAGGATGTTCTACATCTTGCAACTCCAGCTAAGGCGCTTGACACCTAGGAGCAACTGGGCTATGTCTGGATGATCTGGCTCTTGTATGAGCTTCTAGATTAGGAGATCCCTGAGATCAAAAGAGGCATGCAAATCTTCAATTTGCTGTAGGAACACCTTCTCACTTTCTTTGCTTGCACTTGATTTGGTCTTGATTTTCTTAACATCAACATGAAGCTTTAACTCTTCTATTTCTTTCTAAGTGTTTTCCATTGTTTGTTGACTCTTTGCCATATTCTGAAGGTAATCCTTTTGTGGGTAGTATGCCTTTTGGAGCAGCTCTCCTTGTTCAGCTACGGAGTCCTGAAGACTTTTGATGTCCAATTTGTATTTGGTCTCCAACTCCTTCTGCTTCTTCATATTATCTTCCTATTTCTCCTGCCACAAAGTTATAGCTTCATTAGCTTCGTTCAAAGCTTTCTTATCTTTTCGGCACTGGCTCCCCTTGTGAGTTTCGGCTAACCCTCTTTTCTTGAAGTAGAGTTCTCTTTCCTTGAAGTCCTGCTGCTTGAGCCTGACCATCTCTTCAGCCTGATGAGCTCTCTCTTTCAATTTCTGATTCTGAATCATCAACTTTTGGCACGAATTGTTGGCATCTTGATTTTCCATTCTAAGCTGTTTAACCAAGGCCTCCAATTTCTGGTAATCCTTGAGAGGTACTGAATCCAAGGGTAACTTCTCCTTAGGATATAGAGGGGACTCCATAGAGAACAGGAGAAATAAGACTTCTACACGATCTTTCAACCATGTAGCAAAAGGATCATATGTTTTTGGGTCCACCTTCCCAAAGTCTTTCTTTCCTTTCCTTATCCTGACTTCCCAAGCTTGGGCTACCTGTACAAACAACTCCATATTTCCTTATGTCAAGAAATACAATGAGTCAACTACCTCCCCAGCTGATGGTGGAACCTTCAGAGGGTAAACAAATTGTTTTTTGGAAAATGAAGGATTATAGTTTATCCCCCTTTCCTTCCCAGCAAGGGTACATTGGGTAAAGTGCTACAGCTAGCAATAATCTCTTTACCTATCATGTCTCTATTGCACCCCCAAGATATGTTGTTTGAGGTTAAGCCCATCAATCTTTTGGACCACTTCCAATCATGTTTCAAGTCTTGGAAAGGTCCTGATTTTGGGAGTTTCCTTACAAACCAATCAGCAAACAAAGGAGCGCAACAGTTCAACTACCCTTTTCTTTTCTCGTTCCTGTAATGGACCCCATAATTAAAATCACCTAGCAGTGTAGGCACTGGATTTCTCTGAATAAAGATGGCAACAACTTCCATACTAATCAAACCTTTCTCCCCTGGGAACAAACTTATCCCAAATAACATTAAAGCTAACAATGTGTTGAACTTAACCCACTTGTTCTCTGAGGCCAGATCTTGAGCTTCTTTGACAAGAAATTCCAAGAGAAATCCCTTACCTTTATTGACATCCAGTCCTCTACTAACTTTGGACAAATCCAACTGGAAAATGTCAGTTATGTCTTTGCATGAAGGAATCTTCTCTAAGCCATAATAGGGAGCACCATTTTTATGGGGATCCTAAGAATGCTATAGATTTTTCCAATGTACGAGCCAAAAGGTAATCTGGAAACATAAAGACTCGCAACTATGGATCATAGAATTGCAGCAAGGAGTGAAGGTTGTCCCTTTAATCAACTGTTGGTTTATTCACATATTCCAATATTCTTCCATACTCTCTTCTGAAGTCATCCAGAACCTTGTCATTCATCAAATTGATCATATTTTGAATACTCTTAGCTTCTGGTTGTGGGAAAGTGTAGTGAACATTCTTCTTCCTTGGAGTTTCCATCTTGAAGTAGCAATGCGACCGGGAATCGGGAGTAATATGAACCCTGAAAATAAAAAGAACACATATGATTAATGGTGTCATGATGCTTATGAAAGGCAAGAAATGTGATCAGTGATGTGTCTGTGCAGTGTCAATCATATGAGCAAGTGTCTGTGCAAGGTCACAATATCACGACATCATAATAATCATCTCTCTGATCAAAGGTTCAAATCTCAGAATCAATGTGTAAGAGAACAAATCACAATACTGAATCATGCTGGCACAGTGGATGTGTTGAAGGTTAGGGTTCCTGCAAACCTGTAAACCCTCCCAATCTCACGGGTGTGCTACTCAGGTCAACATCACGGACTCTCAAAGTCGAATAGCAATAATACGTTCACCATTTCCGAGAAATGGCTCATGACCAAATCAGGGAATCGGTTTGGCATTATGTACTACTCAGGGAGGTATCAGCTGAGTCCAAGGAAACAAGCATCCCTCATAAATACTCAGCTTCAAGCACTGAATCGAGAAACAATAGTACATTCAGGCCTTCGGATACAGTACTATCGTCATACAAACAATTTGCTTTAACTGGATTCATATGAGAGAACCAGGCCATCCTATGTGAGTTCCCAGTGGGCCCTCGGATGCGAGTGGCTTTTCCAACAAATGTGGTCTGCCACTGTCATCATTGGAGAGGGATGTTTCCATAAAGGTTCTCAATGATCGGTCCCCTGACTGCACATAACTATCAAGGTTATGTATTGCCCCAAAAATACTTCGGTATCAATACATTTCCAAGAAAGTCGTAAGTTTGGGTGTGGAACTCACTAATACCAACATAGAAAGATGCCATGAAGCAAAAGCGGAACCACTCTAACAAATCCCATCCCACAGAAAAAATGAAACCAGCAAAGCCAGATAGTCCTGTATGATGCATGGAAAATAAATACTAAAAGTAGTAAATAAATGATGTAAAGTAAACTGTAAATGAAACAATAAATAAACACACAATAGAACACATATAAACACCCAAAAAAACAAAAACAAACAGGCGCTAGGATTGACTCTACGGGGGAAACTAGAGGTTCTGGGTTCAGTCTCCAGCAGAGTCGCCAGCTGTCGCTCCCGGGATTTTCATCCTAGTACAAACGCGAAAGTGGCGCAGAAAAGTCAGAGTTTCCAGCCATGCATTTTTTTCTCGAATGAATGGGAAAGGTAATGCTGCACAAACCAAAGAGAAAAGGAAAGGATAAGGTCCTACGAACCAAAGATCTGGGTTCGGGAGTCGGTTACGACTTGGGAAGGTATTAGCAGCCCAGACCATCCGCCGTACCCGACGGGATCCATGCTTGTTTTCCTGTTTCAAAGGGTGAGAAATAAGATGCTGTTGAATGAAAGAATTTCTAACTGGAGCTGGAACTAAAATGAGAAGGGGAATTGAAAAAGAAAATGGAAAGAAAGGGGGAAATGTAGGGAAAATAAAGAATATGCTCGAACGGGTCCTACCCTGCTGCCTACGTACCTCATCGGGAAAATGAGGATCAGAGTCGACGTAGTTCACCTAACTAAGGCGGGAACTATTTGTTTGTGTTTTTTATGAGCTGGAACTATTTATGTATATGCTCAGGTGTTGTAGACTCGCCTTGAATGAGTGTGTTTACCGTCTTGAATGCAAGACAAGTCGTCGCAAGTTCGCGTTTAGAGTGAGTGAGATAAGAGAGTTCCCGCAGGAAAGTCACTTATTGCCTGTTGTTTGCTTTTTAAGAGCCTTTTATGAATTTGGCACAAGGAAGTGAATTCAAACTCTTTTCCATGGAATATGTACTTGCTACTACATTCCAAGATGGAATAGTAGAACAAGCACACCAAGCAAGGAGAACTTATCCAAGACTTGTTTCCAAGGATTAGGGTCTAAGTTCACTAGCTTGTTTAACTTATTACATATTTTGTAGCTTTTGAAGAAATGTCTTTTAGGTTTTCTTTGTGAAGACAGTCTCATGATCAGACTTGTGCATCATCCTAGACAAGCTCATACTATTCCAAGATGGAATGAATATGACTGCCCCATGGAATAAGGATATGCATAAGAGACTACTTCCAACATTTATTAAGTGTATTTTGGATTTTTGTTTGAAGATGAGAAAAAAGACCCAAATGAGAAAGGACAAACACTAAGGGGACTAAGACACAACTCTAAGTTATTCATTGTATGCAAAAGGAGGCCCTAATGGTTTGTGAGGTTTTCTAATCGTAAGGAAGAAAAGGAAAAGAAGAAAAGGAAATTAGAACTCAACTTACTTCCTAAGGAAGGTAAGTGGTCCTAAAGAGAGGGGAAATCCTATATAAGCAAAGCACAAAGTGCCAAGGAAACCACATTTAGAATGCATAAAGAAATGAGAAAGAAGTAATATTTACCTAAATCTCTCCCCCCCCCCTTGCAAAACAAAGGTTAGCATGATAAAGCAATTTTAACAATTAAGCATGGTAGAACCCAAGGAAAGGTCACCACTAGCTAGGGGAAAGCTTTAATGAACTTCTAAGACTAAGACCTAAGTATAAGGTACCGTACATGATAGATAACCTCTAGGGGGAGTGGATAACTCATACCAAATTATTCTAAAGTCATAAGGAGAGACAACTTCAAACTATACCCTAAAATGGTGCTAAACCCTAATAGGAATTATGGTGAAGTTATATGAGAAACTTAAGTGGTTAAGCATGGTAAACTTGCATGAGGTCCAAGGTGAATGGAAAATCCAGAAGCTAACACTAAATGAGAGTGTCCTAAGATGTGAAACAAAGTGGGAGCAAAGAGATTCAAGTCAAAGAGATTCAAATGCAAGATTGAAACATGAAAGACAAACATTGAACACATGGTTCCAAAGGAAGGAAAAGACTTAGAAAGACAAAGTCAAGCATAATTAATGAAACTTGAATTCTCCATACAAAAACCAGGGACTTAATGAAAAGTTAAGACGAAGCTTAAACTCAAAAATTAACCACAAATGAGTTAGAATGAATTACCTTAAGGCTAAGAAATGAAGAAGATTGTTTTTTAAGCTTTAAAGTGTCAAATGAACCCAAATGAAGTATAAAGACTTGTGAGATGAAGTGAAGACATGAAAATTGTAGTTACAGAGATAGCCTAAGAGGGGGGTGAATTAGGTTATATGAAATTTTCTCGGTTATTTATCGGCGGATGGATTTTTCTCTTTTAAGTGTTTAAGAAAAGAAAGCGGTAATGCAGAAAGTAAAAGAAACAAGCAATTATCCTGGTTCTCTTCACAATCCGAAGGTACATCCAGTCCCCTTTCCAAACCAAAAGAGATTTCCACTATAGTTTCAGATTGTACAACCTATCGCACCAAAACTGGTGAGGCCTACTATCTAACAACTATACATCAACAATGTGCAAGAACAATCCTCTTGCAAGCATTAACCCTTACGTCCAATAATCCTAGATCGTAAGTCGATACAAGAATTAATCTTTGAATGAAATGTAGAAATGTTGAAGTGTTAAAGTCTTGTAATATCAAGCAATGTTGATCTTCTCCTTTTATATTTCTCACTCACAAACAATGAATATTAGTGTTCACTAAAGTGTATGAAAATGATGAACAATATGAACACTTTGAAATATTTGAAAATATTCAAAAAGAGTGACTTTGATTGTTTAGAGATTTTATGAAAGATTGTTAGGAGGTGTGTCACACCCCAAATTTTACCCCTAACTGTTCGCATCATACAGTCATCGCATTTAGCAGAGAATTCCAGATTTATTTTCCGTTGCTTTCTTCTCATTTTCTAGCTATTTATACTTTTGATTCTTAATTTCTTTTCACCTATAAGCTTCCATTTTAATTTAATTTCTTTTTCTTATTTATAACTTTTTAATTCATTTTTGTGTTTTAATTTTAATTTCTATTTTCGTTTCTATTTTCAAGTTCCTATTTTAAAATTTTATTTCAATTTCTATTTCTAATCTTTAGTTCAATTTTCAAATTCTTTCTAAATTTATTTGTTATTTCTTTTCATCTTCAAGTTCTCATTTCTAAATTAATTTTATTTCATTTTCAAGTTGTTACTTCTAAATTTAATGTCAATTTCTAATTCATGTATTTATTTTCTAAATTCCAAATTTATTTCTTTAGTTCTAAGTCATTTTAATTCCAAGTTTAATTATTTAAGTTTCTAAGTTATTTTCAATTTTAAGTTTAAATTCTTTTTTTTATTCACTTCTAATTCAAGTTTTAGTTTTTAACCATTTTTTCCATTTCAATTCATATCCACATGTTTATTTTCTAAATTTCAAATTTATTTCTCAAATTCTAAGTTAATTTTAATTCCAAGTTTAATTATTTAAGTTTCTAAGTTATTTTCAATTTTAAGTTTATTTATTTTTTAATTCACTTCTAATTTAAGTTTATATTTAGACTCTAATTTAAAGTTCTCATTTCCAATATTAAGTGTCAAGTTTAAATTATAACCATAGTGTAAATAATCAACTTTTATTCCAAATATTTTGTTATGTTGCAACTACAAAAAAATGTACAATACACACAAAAACTCAGTATCAAATACACTCAAATTCAGCCCCATAAATCACAAAACAGCCACTGTTATATAAAGAAAAAGAGACAAAATTCAGTAGCATGCAGCCACCAACAGACCCTGCTCCACTTCTCCACCCACAGCAGCAATTCAGACTTTGTCCCATAATCCTCCAACCCTTCACCTACAAGTTATACAGTACACATTTTCAAATTCACAAAAAAAAACCCTAAGGAAGTCATACATATACACTGTTACATTAGAAACAACACACAAAAAAGACAGCCATAAAACCAACCAAAATAACCCAGAAAACCTCACACAAACAGCTCTAAAACTCACATCAGAACAGCTCTCAGACTCAACAAACAAACAGCCCCATCAAACAACTGCAGAACCACCAAAAATAACACAAAAAGCATCAAGAACAGCCACTGTTGTATTAGAAAACATACAAAAAATCAGCCACAAATCAGCCCTCACAAATCCATAAAACAACTACAAAATCAGCCACAAAACAGCCCCCATATAAACACACAAACAACCATATACAACCCTGCATTTTCTTTCTCAAAACAGCCCCATATAAACCACAAATTCAGCCCTCATAAATCTCACAGAGCAGCAAAAAAAAACATTCAGAAGAACGGCGGAGGAGGAATAAGAGGCTTACCACTTGCGGATTCTTCACCCCGATAACGTTCGGCTCGGTATTGTTCTCTTTTCTTTCACTTTCTTTTCAGCATTTTGTCCGTGTTTAGTTTCCTGTTTTGTTTCATTTCAATTTTAAACCTGCATTCACAAAGCAAAACTTAATATTAAAAGCTTCAAAAAAAAGAAAACTTAAAACCATCAGCCACAAATTCAGCTGCAAAACACACATCAAACAGCTACCAAAAATCCCTAGAACAGCCATAAAACAACACTGTTACCTCCATACAAAACACCAAAAATCAGCAGAAACACAACTGTACAACCTCTCCATCAAACCCACTCCATTACCTTTCACCTTCAAACCAACATCACTCAAACAAATCCGCTATCACCGAAACTTGAACCTGCAAAAAAGCCAACAACAATCACAACCAACACAAAACCTTGTCACCGAAACCATCCAAAACCAAATACGGAAAACAAAATCGCAAAACCATCACAGCCCACTTCTTCAAACCCAGACCAGGCCATAACCATCCTCCAAACTCCATAACCGCACCTTCACCCTTCATCAACAAAACCAAAAAAAATCACAAACTCAGTTTCAGAATAGAAGAAGAGGGAAACACAGATCCTAATCAAGAAAATGAGTTGTTGAATCGCAAAAACAGAGAGTTTAAGAGACAAAATACAAACCTACTGGCCTCGACACCTTCGTTCAGAAATCACCGAGTCAAAACCTTCAGCCGCCACTCCAAACAGACCTGGCCTAAACCCCACCTCCATCAACCAATCCGTCACAAACAAAACCACTATAAACCATTGAAACTCACCCTCAATAACCTGCGAACATAGCTCCTTCAACCCTTAATCTTCACCTTCATTCTCTACCTTTTCCAAATAGAATGCCAACACAAACCTGCATAAAGTTTAACCTCAACTCACTCACCATAAACATTTTCTTCCTCTGAACAATATACTCTCTCAAGCCTCACTCACTCTCTACAAAAACAAACAAACAAAAGCCTCTCTCCCATTATATTCTTCTTCACAACCACAATCACGCCTTCACATCCCCCACAAACCTCCAGCACGAGAACAGTACGAACCATTCACAAATGAAAACCGATCTGAAACACCAAAACACAGAGATGATTGAACTAATATGAGAAAAATCCGAAAAAGTAACAATAACCTGTACAACTTCATCACCTTCATCCGCATACCAAAACTGAGATCAACCTGCAAAACAGCAACAAAAAATCTAACAACATCAAATCTCATTAAAACCACCAAACTCCCAAATCGTTCACCACCCTACAAACCGCAACACAAACAAAACATTCAAAAATCAAAACAGAGCGAGATTGTGAGATGAGAAGATGAGATCAAAAATACCAAAAAAAAAACACAGTAATCTTCATCCAAAGACCTTCGTGAACCCACCGTCATAGAACCCACCACTGTGAATACCGAACCACCGAGCAACAACAAATTTGTGATCAGAACACAGAGACAGAGACACACCACTCTAACCTCCGGCCGCCCAGCTCACAAGCCGTGAACCCCAAACCTGTCAAACAAAAAACCAGAAGTGGGAGAAACAAAACCTACCTTCAAACACCACTACCGGAAACCACCGAAGCTCAAACCACTGCGAATCCGAAACTGATACACCGTGAAAACGAAGCCGAGCAAAAATCCAAAAAAACTGACCTGTTAAACTCATCCTTCACTGACCGAGCCCTCCCTTCAACATCTCAAACCATCCACAATCCCTCCGCCGTTGAAAGCCCCAATCCGCTAGCATTTCCGCCGCCGTAACCCAACTTCAGAACACAAGCCAGCCGCCGTTCACCAACCCGTCCAAACCATCTCGCCGCGAAGCCATCAAAGCCCGTCACCGGCGAACCAAAATCCAAGCCACCACCCCCATTCGCAGAACCACAAACCCTTCATCATCATCAACCTCCCAACAACCGCCGGCCTACACCCTTGAACCACCACTCAAACCAAGCTGAGACGCCGCTGCACAAACCATCGTCGAAACTGTGAGGAACCACCAAGCCATCAAAGTGAAAACCGAGAAGCTCTTGAAACTCTGAGTCGAAACCGAGCCCTTTTCCTCTTCTGAGAACCTCCGAGCACCGCCATTGAGAGAGAGACGAGAGCGAGACTGACTGAGAGAGAACGAAGAGAAAACTGACAGAGAGAGAGCGACGATTGAGTGGGAGGGCCTTCACCGTCGGCCGTTGCGGTGAGACTCCTTCAAGGTGGGTTTCACGTTTTGCGTTTCGAGGGAGAAAGGAGAGGAACTTTTTTTTTTTTACTGTCTTTTATTTTTGTTTTACAATAACCATATTTGAAGTTTATATTATATTCTGATTTCCTTTTTTTCTTTCTGTTTTAAAAAAAATTTAAATCCTTTTCTTTTTTACGGGGAGATGGGTTTGGGCTTAGCCCAACAAGTTTACCATCAGTACCACCATATTCATCGACACCCCTTTTATTTTTATTTAGAGAATATTATTTTGTATAGTTTTTTATTTAATTCCCAGCCGTTTTTTTATTAAGAAAAAATCTATAAAAAACCAAATATTGTATTTTCTTTATTAACCCTTATTTAATTTTAACTAATCAAACTTAGATAATTTATTTTCTCGTTTAAGTACATATAAAATAAAATAAAAAAAAGAGCATTTTCATTTTAGCATTTTCTTTCTATTATTATTTTGTTTTGTCTTGCTATTTAGAGAATTTTAAAATGTTAGATAATCATTTCTATTTATTTATATTTCTCTCTATTGGGGCCGATGATATGACAAAGGTCACGATAAATCGTTTTCGATTAATCGTGACCAATATGAGGCCATGCATTTATTTATTCTATTTCATTCATTTATTTTTTATTCTATTCAATTTATTTTATTTTATTTATTTTATTTAACTTCATAATTTATTTCACTTTATTTGTTTATTATTTATTTCTCGCACTTTTACACCATATTAATTTTAACTTTTCAAGATAATAAATCCTTGGTCCAACGACAAGTGAACCATACACTGCACTCACACACGTAAGTTGGTCGTTTACGATCGCCATCGGCACTGTCTTTACACTTCACAGCTTTCTAACTTAAGCAAATTGACGCACCACGCTTGTTTTCCACCTCAGCATTCTCGATCCATATATCGAGCCATAGCCCGGTTACTAAGCCCTTTTACTTTGCATTGTCCATTTACTTTATTCAGTTTATTTTTTGCAAGTAGCAACCTTTGCCTTAGACTTAGGAGCTTGCACCCTCATTTATTTATTTTTGCTTTTCAATCCAAAAGGGAAAGAACTCCTGCAGTTGACTCAATGTCATAGGAAGTTTAGCCATCCCTAGTTACCTTTTTGACCTTAGCCATTAGGACTCTTTATTTTATAACTTTTTGTGACTTTGTTAAGTCACGTGAGTGTTTGCCATAACACTTACCTTCCCCCGCGAACCTTGAGCGTAACCAAGTGTTCGTTAATCCTTAGGAGAACTACGAGTGCTCTGATTCTATACCCGATACGTAGGCATCGATGCGATGTTGTGCGAGCACCATTAGAAATAAAACTTTAGGTTCCCTTAATTTTAGCAAGCAATAAACAACAATAATACAAATATTAACAAGAGGTTCCCGTAGGATACTGCGGATGCTTAGGATGCTAACACCTTCCCTAGGTATAATCAACCCCCGAACCTAGTTTCTCCTCATTTAGGGTTTTTACGATCTTTTTCCCTTTTCCCTTTGGATTAAATTAAAGTCGGTGGTGAACATAAATGTTTTGCGATTCAAGCTCACTTAATAGCTTGGGATCCGATTCTCACCGCGACAAGGTGGTTTAAAAATTCTGCACAAAATAGTTTAAATAAGATATAAGATACCTCTTGGAAAAGGTACAAAATGTGAAAAGATATCTCATTTCATTTTGAAAAAGTATAAGACAGAATTCAAAATTTGAATAAAACAATTTTTGGATTTTGAACAGTGGTAACCGGTTACTACCCCATGTGTAACCAGTTATTTTCTGTAACACAAAATATATTATTCAGAAAAAAGTTGAAGTAACCGGTTACTACCTACAAGGTAACTAGTTACTTGATCAGAAATCAGAAAATATGTTTTAAGTTTAAGATCAGTAACAAGGCATGCACGATGATTAATTTTAGACAATAACAAGTGTGAGTGCATCCTAAGTTGAACACTTAATAGACATTATTTTTTCATGAGAAATAAGATATACCTTCCAATGCGAATCTTTGTCTTAATGAACTCTTTTTTAATGCAGCTTTGAACGATCCTTTTTGCTTGCTTTCAAGACTTGATAAATTTTTTGTTATCATCAAAATGTGATTTGAGAGGCTTGCTTCTACAATCTCCCCCTTTTTGATGATGACAACCAAAAGTGAAAATGAAGTTTGCTTCTTGGTTTCTCCAAAAACTCCCTCTTTGAAGGTGCTCTCCCTCAAATTGATACTAGGAGGTTTGTAAAAAAAAATTGCATAATGAGAGAAACAAGAATGCATACTAAAGACTTCTCCCCCTTTGTCATCCACAAAAAGGATGGGAAATGTACTTTAATAGGAAGTTAGCACATGAAAGCTTTAAAAGTAATATAAGCTATAAGCAATCATATAGAAACAAGAAACACAAATATATTAAACGAAACATGAGTTTTGACGAACATAAGCAACATTGAATTTTAAGAAGCAACACGGAACGAAAACTGTAAACTAACACCATAAAGATTTAAAAATATAAATCTAAACTAAGAACATAAAAACATAAAGAGAACATGCACTAAAGCCTATTCACTTTCGGAACCATCTTCATCCATATCGTCTTCATCACCATCCGAATTCCCCGCATTAGATGGTTGAGAAGGAGAGAATTTCCGAAACATCTTCATCAATTTCTCAAGGCTACGGGTGGTCTTTTGGTGATTATGGTTCATGGTGGTTTTGAGGCTCACAATTTCATTGTAGAGGAATTCATTTGTATAACCACCTTCCGGAGCGGCTTGAGCGGCAAAGTCTTCTTTATATCCATACAAACCATTTGGACCACAAATGATACTGGTGTTCTTAGTATTTGTGACCAAGTTGATTTCATTTTTCTTGACCGTCATCTCAATGTGAGGTTCTCTTGAACTAGGTATACCAAAATGTTCCAAAATCTTCGACACGAAGCGGATGTACGGGAGACCTCTACCAAGACGAACTTGATGCTTCATATGATGAAAGATGACATAGGCCCAGTTGATTGGCCAATCCTCCTTCAAATAACGGAACAACATCAACTCAAGTTCACTAACTTGAGCAAAGTTGGAACTTTTTGGCACCAACACATAAGCCAAAATGTAATGAAGCATGCGGTCACTAACAGTTAATGATTTTGCATATTTGATGATCCGGGAAGATTGAACCTGCCTACCGAGTACATCATCATGTGTTCCTCTTGATCTTTCAATAAAATAAGCTAGTGTGTCAAAAGTATTCCATCTTTCAGTGTTTGGCATAAAAGCAACTTTGAACTCATATCCTTCAGATGGTATATCAAAAATGGTTCCTAGCTTTTCAATAGTAACCTCTATTTCCTTTTTATTGACCTTATAAGTAAATTGTTCATCACCAAATTCATCATCTCAAAAAAAAAGAGTGTGATAGAAAGTTCTTACCAAGTCATGATAGATTTTTCATGTGTCAGCAACCATCTCTTTCACACCAGATGCATCCAGAAGAGCTTCAAAAGTGAAGCTATGAAAAGGGAACTCTTCAAAGTTCATATATTTGATGCTCATGAACTTCCGGGAGTGAATGTTAATGTCAAGTCTCCTTTGCTTCTGAGGTTTCATGAACTGCTCTTTACCAGTGTTAGAGTCAGAGCCGGAATCCACAACTTGTTGCTTTCCCCTATTCTTTGAAGTGGCCATGGAGGAGATGATAAAGTTAGGGTTTTGGTGAGGATTTTCGGATTTGGTAGGGAGAGAGGTGAAAATTATTTGTTTTTTGTGAAGGTAGGGTTATAATGTAGTAGATTATGAGTGGGTTTTAAATGTGAGTAATTTTGGTCAAGGGTGTTAATGAGAGGAAGGTGGGAAGATGAGAGAGTAAATGGAGATTAGATTTCCAAGGAGTGAACCAGACTTTAGTGTTCCCAAAATATACTTTTAAGATACATATGAAAAGAGGAAAAGAAAACAAGTAGCATTCAGAAAGTAGTTTGCGTTTTTTTTTTAAATTCTGAAAATGGCAGTGGTAACCGGTTACTACCTACTTGGTAACCGGTTACTTGCTTCAAAATTTTCAAAAAAATTAAAAATAAAACAGCAACAATGTAGCAAGTAAATGGTAAATATTTTTGACAAAAACTTTTCACAAAGTGTTAGCACATGATATTTCCCAACTTTTTATCAAAAAATATTTTGAAACCGATTATTTTCGGGTATCCGAAAGAGAGAAAAATAAAAAATGGCGAAAATGGATTGCTAGCATTTTTAACATAAAAGTGAAAATAATCATATTTTAAGCTATTATAACACATAACAAGCAAGTTTAAGTTAAGTTTAGATGTCACCTTCATCGAGAATGCCAAGTGTCGCTCCCACCAAATGACACATGGCCAAGAGGGGTACAGACGCGAACGGTCGGCGAAAAGAGAGAGAACACACAAGGGTGAACTCAAGAGAAAAGAAAAGAGTCGCCAGCTAGGCATTTTTATCCCGAAGGAAAGGTAATGCTGCATAAACCTAAGAAAAGATGGATAAGACGGTCGCGAACCTGAGAAACTGAGAAAGGGGGTTGGTTACAACCTGGGAAGGTATTAGCACCCAGATTGTCCGTCGTACTCGACGGGATCCACGCTTAAAAGATTTGTGTTTTAAAGAGGTAGTCTCAGTGCAATTTGTGTATCAAAGCTGGAAAGAATGCAAGTGTCAGTGTAAAAGAAAAGTGAAGTGTATAAGAGAAATGTCAGTGTAAGAACAAGAATGAAGTGCCCAAGATAAAGAGGCTAAAAGAAAAAGGCTAGAGGAGGGGGAATATACAGAGACTTTTGTTCGATAACTGTTAAGTTATGCCTACGTATCCTCTCGTGCAATGAGGAAGTCAAAACACCATAGTGCGACCCAAAGAGACTGAAAGATAAATTTACTTGTGAACTGCTTGCTTGCCTATGCTCAAGTGTATGACCTGTCTGGCTCAGGTGCAAACTGTCTTGCATTAGACGGAAGAAGCAAGTTCTCGTTTATGAGTGAATGAGATGAGGAAAGAATCCCGGAGGAGACGATTATTGTTTGTTTTTGTGTTTTCAATCTTTTATTGCTTTTTGGAGTTTGTCATAAGAAAATGATCTTAAGCCTAAACCAAGGATTAGTAAGCTCATCACATCTTCCATCTGATTAGGGGTAATGAGAATACCTTAAGTATGAAGTAAGCACCTCACACTTAATCACCATGGTGTAGGATTAAGATTATTAACCTACTTGTGATTATTTAGATGTTTTTGTTGTTTTTGTTTAGTGTTAAGTAATGAGTTTAAGCCATAATCAAGGATTTAATGGACCCATTACACTATCCTAATAGAAGGATAATAGATGAGAACATTTAAGCTGAGGAAGACTCCTCAACTTAATCCATGATTAGGGATTAACCTCATGACAAAACAAAGCCTTTATTAGAGTGGATTTTAGTTAATGATAAGATTAAGAAATGGATTTTATGGTTTGTAAGACAACTTGAGGGAGACTTGTCCATTAACATTATGGTTAGTCCTTCTTAACCAATTAAGGAAGAATTAGAACCCTAATGCAAGGCCCAAGTTACAATCTTGATGTCTTAGTGATTATTAGATGGATTGATTAAAGGATTTAAACACATTAAGGGTTTAACACTTAGGACTAAAGTTATACACTCCATCCTAATAGAAGGATACAGGCATAACCCTAATCATAAAGTCTTAAAACCTTTAAGGTTTAGTCCTGGATTAAGAGATGAGAAGAGAAGACACAAAGATGACACAAAGGTAAAACTAATGGGGGACTAATCAAACCCTAATTGTGATCATGCTTGGGTTTTCCTAGGGTTAATGAGGCTTGCAAAAGATCTTCAGGAGAAAAGCCACCAGGAAAGAAGCAGATGAAAGGAGAAAGAAACAGAGAGAAGCAAGACAACTTGCTTCACTTAAGAAGACAAGTTGCTTGAAGGAAGAGAATGGGAAAGAGCATGAATGATCAATCTCACTCTAATATACAAGATAAAAATGCAGCAATGGTGCATAAAAGGGATGAGAAGAGATTGTGAGAAGTGAAGGCAAATTCACTTCTCAAAACAACTTACCACCTGAAAAGTTAGCAAAAGAAATGAAATGCAATGCAAATGGGATGAAATGTCATGATGCAAACCAAAGTCAGAAGCATGAACATGATGGTAATGATGCTAAGAGATGATGCAAACACATGTCAATAGTTGTGGATGATCATACAAAGATGAGGATGCAAAGGAGGCATGCTTTGAACCATAAAGATTCATGAAAGTTTATGAAATGGAATGAACATATAACATGGCAAATGAATGATGCAATGATCAAACATGATTGTAATATGTCCTAAGATGTCTTATATGTCATATGGATGCACAAAATGTCATGACAAGTTCTTGAATGCAAGCATATGAGAGATGGATGCAAAGGAAGACAAGAACTAGGGTTCACATACAATATGCAATGCAAAATTCAAAACCAGAAGCAAATGACATGATAAAAAATTGAAAATGGAATCAAAGGAACCCTAACCCTACACAAGTTCACTGCCCAAAGGAGGGGACCTAACTCCTAACCTAATGGAAGTTATGATTTTCTCAAGTCAACTAGGGTTTCAAGGTACCTCAAAAGGAAAAATGCACATCAAATTGAAAATGAAAGATAAATTCAAATCAATTTAACCCTAGAAACTACATGATATGAAGGATGCAATGCAAGAAGAACCATCATCAAACTCTTCATGGTTAGGCAGAATGAATTTTTCTAAGTTTGAACAAAAATATTGCCTTTAAACAACTTTTATTCCAATGACAATTGTCAAAATACATCAAGGACCAAAAAGAAATTTCTTTTGAGAGTTTGATAATGTTTCTAAATGTTTTAAAATGAAATGTGAATTTTTTTGTGATTTTTAAATACCTAAATGCATTTTTAATTAATTAATTTCCATTAACTAATTAAAAATAAACATTTAAATGATTTAAAAATAATTTTTAATGCAAAAAATAAAAATAAAAATATATTCAGAATGAGAAAAATATTTTAAGTCAGCATCCAAAAAATAAAATTTTTATAATGTATTTTGATATTTTAAAATAAATTAGAAAGAAAATGCAATAAAAATGAATTTTAAATATGAATTTATGAAAGTAATCCAATCCAGTGGCTGAGATTCAAACAAAAAGGGGAGGGAATTGACGTCGCGCGCTAATGGACGACACACATTCAAACTCACTAATTACGCAATTAAGACCTAATCTGAACCCTAATGATTTTCAGGTGACCGGAACAGTGTTCCGGTCATCTTCTCCGGCCAACCATTTTTCAAATCTCACTCAATACGCAACCAAACCTCATCAAACTCTCCAGAATCAAACCCTAGACATCACTGAATCTAAACCCCACAACAAAACTCATTTATTTTTCATGAATCAAGAGAATTAGATCAAAATACATTTCACGGGCAAAATTTCAGAACAACATAACATTCTCAAAACTCAATCATTTTCAAAAATAAAAGCATCAACATGATCAGGGCAACATGAGGAACAAATTTATAACCTAAAATCAAGCTTCTGGAAAATTTGTTCTTGATGATACCTGAACTGAAGCTTTCGAAAGTGGCACTGTTTAGCTGCTTCTTTGCTTCAAAACTTCTCCAATGATCTCCCTCAAGTGTTTGTGATACTTAGCTGGAGTTTAAATGGCCTCTAGAGGAAGTTTGCAGAATCTCAGTTCATGAAATGTTGAAATCGTGTTTTTGATTATGAAGGTTTTAAGGCAAAATGGAAGGTGGGAAATGATCAGTGAGGTTTATGGAGTTGAATGGTGGAAAAAGTTTGAAGGTTTGATGGTTGAATCAAGAGATTCGAAAGCTTTTGCAAATTTTGGGATTTTTGAGTGTGTTGTGTTCTTGGAGTTTCAGGCTGTGTTGTGTGGTGTGTTGAGTTGCTTTTGGTCCATGTATCAAGTGGTGATAGGTCAGAGAGTTGTTGTGGGCTATGTTGATTGGTATGGCTTGAATTGCATAAAGTCAACTTTTGTGTAAGAGGAGGTATGGGCTGGTTCAGGCAAGGTACAAAGGGGATGTCTTGTGCAGATGTGATCAAGGAGAACCATGGAAGTGATATTGAGGCAAACCAGCAAGTGGATTGAAGCTTATGGGGGGTTTTTGCAATTTTCACTAAGTTTGGCCCTTTTGAAGTTCCATAATGATCAAGGCATGAAAATGAGCAATTCTTTGGTGCATTCTGAATTTTAGGTCATGAATTATGTTTGTGTAATGCTTAGAAGTTGATTTGAAGTCACAATTGGCCTTGGCATGTGAATTTGCAAGTTTCCCTCTTTGGTGCCAAAGTGAAAAATAAGTGATTTTGTCCAACTTTGACAAGCCATAACTTTTGATCCAAAATGAATTAGAATGAGTTCTTGTACTTTTTGAAAATAGGAGGATTCAGTCTACAACTTTCATGACCAAAGTTCTTTCATTTGAAGCATTTTTGAATCAAAAAGAGGAGGTTGAAAAACTTTCCCAAAATGGCAAGTTTTCATTATAAGTCACTTTCCCAAAAAGGCAACTTTGCAAATGGCTTGAAATTCTTCAATTTTGTGAACTTCTAACATCTTCTATGATCAAATAAAGATCATACACATTCAAAATGATGGAGAAACCCCTTTGGTTGGGTCATTGGGGGCCTCAGATGCCCTGATTTTGCACTGACTTGCTCAAGAAGTCATCTCTTGATCAGATGCCTTCCCCATGGAATTTCTTCATGAAAATTGATATGCATGATCCTAATAACATATAGAGACCAATAGAAACAAGAATGACTAAAAAATTTGGAGTTATGGCCTCTGAAACCAAAACCCTAATTTTAGGTCATCTGTGCAGTTAAAGCTGGCTCTGCTTCCATGCCTTTCTCAGTTCTTGTGATTCTTTGACTTCCTTGACCTTGTGAGGATATAATATGATGCTTAGACATACATGGACCCTCTTGATATGAATGAAGACCTTTGGAGTGGCTCAGATAGCCCATGGATTGCTCAGATCACAAACCCTAGATGCAGATGACTTAGAAACAATGCAGTGAAGCAAAAATGCAATATGAGATGATATGATTGAACGTATGCAAATGAAAAGACCACAAGCCATGGTGAAATGAGTGAGGGAAAATTTGGGGTGTTTACAGCTGCCCCTATTCAAGCATGAGTTAGCTGTGCAGGATGTAAGCAACGGCTTAACAGACCAACAAGATAACTTGTGGTTGAATACCAAAGATAGTCCAAAATCTGAACTCATTGAATGAAGAAGAAAAGGGATATAGATTGTAAAGGGAAGTAAAGTATGATTATAAAGTGCGGGCGACGGAGGACGACCGTCGAGCAGAGGACGACTGCTGGGGATAAAGCAATGACGGGGACGAACGACATGCTGGGGTGATAGAAGGATCATGATGGGGACGACCATCAAATAAAGAAATAAGGCTCTTTGGGGATTATAGGTAAAGTGAATGATGGGGACGACCATCAAGTTCAAAGCATAAATGAGACAAATGATGAGGTACGGTCATCAAAGGTGAAGGACGATCACCTAGCAGGGGACGGCTGCTCTGTTGGGGATAAGATGAGGGACGGTCATCTAAGGTGAAGGACGATCACCTGGCAGGGTACGGCTGCCGAAAGTATCACGACATAGGACGAATGTCAGATGAAAAAGGTCGACGATGGGGATGGCCATCGGATAAGCATGATGAAGGACGATCATCAAGAGGTGAAGGACGATCACCTAGCAGGGGACGGCTGCTCTTAGGGTTTATCATGACATAGGACGAATGTCAGATAAAAGAATCAACGATGGGGATGGCCATCGGATAATAGGATGAAGGACGATCATCAAGAGGTGAAGGACGATCACCTAGCAGGGGACGACTGCTAAAAATATCACGACATAGGACGAATGTCAGATAGAAAGGGGTTCTAATGAATGGAGACTCCTCTGGGAATGATGAAGGACGATCATCAAAAAGGTGAAGGACGATCACCTGGCAGGGTACGACTGCCGAAAGTATCATGACATAGGACGAATGTCAGATAGAAAAGGTAATAAATCAATGGAGTTTGCTGGGGATTCTTCTGAGGAAGGGTAGACACAGACGAGTGTCTAAATTCAAGAAGACATAAGTGTTTAACATGGTGTATAGATTAAAGATGCGGACGAGCATCCTTAAGACTATGATACGGACGAGTATCAGCAGAAACAAACGCTTGACGCATGCTCAGAGATGATGATACGGACGAGTACCAACTAGTTAACAAAGAACACGGACGAGTGTCAAATCTGAGGGGACTTAAGTGGTGTATATAAGATACGGACGAGTATCTGTATGAGTGAAAAAGTGATGAGTGAGACATAGATGAGTGTTCATCTTGCTAGGGAGAGCACGACACGGACGAGTGCCGGAAAAAGTGTATTATAAACAAGTATATGGCAACTATGCTGGGGAAGGTGACACAGACAGGTGTCAGGGATTTGTATATATATGTAAACATGTGTTTGTGAGTGCAAAGGGGACGCTTTGGCTTTCTGCTGGGGATACGACACAGACGAGTGTCCAGAAGTAACTGTAATGTATAAGTATCTGTTTGTAGAGAACGCTCAGGCGACTTTACTGGGGAATGATGACACGGACGAGTGCCAAAAGGAGCATGTATCTGTATTTGTGAGTGTAAAGGAAATACTTTAATATTCTGCCGGGGAGTTTGAGAGGTATTTTGTATTTTGTTGATGGAATGTCAGTATTTACAAGTGTTTGGTTCGACACATGGCTTATGATTTATGCAATATGTTTGATTTTTGCCGTAATGCTCCGTATTAGACGGAATGCTACGCTCTGTGGGGGAAATATGATGCAGATGCTATGGTTATGCAAAGATACCGATCCGGGATTCGGATCCCGACGCCGTGGAGATCTCCGGCTGATCTGCTTGAAGTGGATATCCCCGCTGGGGATGAGATCATTGGTAGATCTGACATATCTGACTCTGTATGGGGAAATAGATCTCTAATAGACCTGTTTTAGCAATGAGGGACCCAGCTGGGGTTTGTGGAACCTTCGTCACTCTGTTGTGAGATCTTCAGGCTTTTACTCTTCTGGATAGAGACTGAAAACTCTGTGGGGAGATAGTTCCCTATCTAGCACTCGGCTGGGGAAGAAGAAAGGTCATTGAAAGATCTTCCTGGAGATTCCTATGGGGATCCTGCTGAGGATGATACTTGACAACTCAGCAGGGGATACGAGCACCTTCTGGTACTGCTCTGCTGGAAATGCTGGAGAAGTGATGCCTGGCAACCCTGATCGGGGGAAAGCATTTCTGGTGCTGTTTGGAAAATGTGTCGAGTAAGCAATGATTTGGCAGCCTGCTGGGGAGAAACTTTCGTGCCCCATGTTGCGCTTTGAATACCTGCAATCCTGTTATAACAAAGAAACGTACAAATATCCTGAGGTATCCCTTATTGGATTCCATCATAGGAGTTTAGACACTTCCGGGAGTAAGTATATCTCCTGTAAGCACGTATTTTAGGAAAGATGCATCTGTATTTATGCAATCAATATATTAATGACATCGGACATCTTGCAAATAAAAGAGTACGAGACGAAACATGACTGAAAATCTGATTTTATTAATTTATGTGCCCTGAATTGGCAAGTACAGTCAAAGAAACAGATCCCCTGAAATGAGGAGATCGTTACAAATTAAAAAGCAAAAAGATGGTGGCAATGTTGATGACGCTTCAAGAAGCTTCCCTTTTGCTATGACTTGTATGACATTGACGTTCTTCTCGTCTTGCTTTCTGAAGAAGGCTGGTTTTGACCGATGCTTTAACCTTTCGAAGCTTGCCATGCTGTAAGCGATACAGACGAATTCAGAATGCGGTTGTTCGCTCATTCCCTTATTTTGCGTGGATCGCCCTTTCAGGTTTTCAATCCACTGGGATACCCATTTTTGCCTGAACTGTCCACTACAGCTTTTCAACTCAGCAGGTGTACATTTTTTTTAATATTTATTTTCCCTTATTTTTTCCCGAGTCTTTCATTCTGTTTTTTGACTCGCCGGGATGCCTTATTTTTGCCTGGACTTACATTCTGTTTTTGTGTCCAGCGGGTCTTTTTATGCGAAGTATTTTTTAACTGCATCTGAATTTACAGGGGACAGGAAGTCTTCACCATCCATAGTACTGAGCATCAATGCTCCACCGGAGAAAACTTTCTTTACTATGAACGGACCATCATAATTCGGAGTCCACTTGCCCCTGTGATCTTGTCGCTCCCACCTGATGACACCAGGCCAAGAGGGGTACAGACGCGAACGGTCGGCGAAAGAAGAGAGAACACACAAGGGTGAACTCAAGAGAAAAGAGTCGCCAGCTAGGCATTTTTATCCCGAAGAAGAGGTAATGCTGCATAAACCTAAGAAAAGATGGATAAGACGGTTGCGAACCAGAGAGACTGAGAAAGGGGGTTGGTTACAACCTGGGAAGGTATTAGCACCCAGATTATCCGTCGTACTCGACGGGATCCACGCTTGAAAGATTTGTGTTTTAAAGGGGTAGTGTCAGTGCAATTTGTGTATCAAAACTGGAAAGAATGCAAGTGTCAGTGTAAAAGAAAAGTGGAGTGCATAAGAGAAGTGTCAGTGTGAGAATAAGAATAAAATGCTCAAGACTATGAGGCTTAAAGAATAATGCTGGAAAGAGGGGGAATATACAGAGACTTTTCTTCGATAACTGTTAAGTTATGCCTACGTATCCTCTTGTGCAATGAGGAAGTCAGAACACCGTAGTTCGACTCAAAGAGACTGAAAGATAAAATTGACTTGATGAACTGCTTACTTGTCTATGCTCAAGTGTATGACCTGTCTGGCTCAGGTGCAAACTGTCTTGCATTAGACGGAAGGAGCAAGTTCTCGTTTGTGAGTGAATGAGATGAGAAAAGAATCCCGGAGGAGACGATTATTGTTTGTTTTTGATATTTTCAGTATTTTATTGCTTTTTGGAGTTTGTCATAAGTTAATGAGCTTAAGCCTAAACCAAGGGTTAGTAAACTCATCACATCTTCCCTCTGATTAGGGGTAATGAGAATACCTTAAGCATGAAGTAAACACCTCACACTTAATCACCATGATGTAGGATTAAGATCATTAACCTACTTGCATTTATTTAAGCCATAATCAAGGATTTAATGGACTCATTACACCATCCTAATAGAAGGATAATAGATGAGAACATTTAAGCTGAGGAAGGCTCCTCAACTTAATCCATGATTAGGGATTAATCTCATGACAAAACAAAGCCTTTATTAAATGGATTTTAGTTAATGGTAAGATGAAGAAGTGATTTTTTATGGTTTGTAAGACAACTTGAGGGGGACTTGTCCATTAACACTAGGGTTAATCCTTCTTAACCAATTAAGGAAGAATTAGAACCCTAATGCAAGGCCCAAGTTACAAGTTTGATGTCTTAGTGATTATTAAGTGGATTGATTAAAGGATTTAAACACATTAAGGGTTTAATACTTAGGATTAAAGTTATACACTCCATCCTAATAGAAGGATGCAGGCATAAGCTTAATCACAAAGCCTTAAGACCTTTAGGGTTTAATCCTTGATTATGAGATGAGGAGAGAGACTCAAAGATGACACAAAGGTAAAACTAATGGGGGGACTAATCAAACCCTAATCATGATCATACTTGGTTGTTCCTAGGGTTTATGAGGCTTGCAAAAGATCTTCAGGATAAAAGCCACCAGGAAAGAAGCAGATGAAAGGAGAAAGAAGCCGAGAGAAGCAAGACAACTTGCTTCACTTAAGAAGACAAGTTGCCTTGAAGAAAGAAAGTAAGAGATGAACATGAATGAGCAAGCTCACTCTAATACACAAGATAAAATGCTGCAATGATGCATAAGAGAGATGAGAAGAGATTGTGAGAAGTGAAGGAAAATTCACTTCTCAAAACAACTTACCACCTGAAAAGTTAGTAAAGGAAATGAAATGCAATGAGGATGAGATGAAATGCCATGATGCAGGACAAAGTCAGAAGCAAGAACATGATGTTAATGATGCTAAGAGATGATGCAAACACATGTCAAGAGTTGTGGATGATCATACAAGGATGAGGATGCAAAGGAAGCATGCTTTGAAACATAAAGATTCGTGAAAGTTATGAAATGGAATGAACATATAACATGGCAAATGAGTGATGCAATGATCAAACATGATTCTAATATGTCCTAAGATGTCTTATATGTCATGTGGATGCACAAAATGTCATGACAAGTTCTTGTATGCAAGCAAGTGAAAGATGGATGCAAAGGAAGGCAAGAATTAAGGTTTATACACAACATGTAACAACAAATTCAAAACCAGAAGCAAATGTCATGATAAAAAAATTGAAAATTTGATCAAGAGAAGCTTAACCCTACACAAGTTCACTGCCCAAAGGAGGAGACCTAAATCTAAACCTAATGGAAGTTATGATTTTTCTAAGTCAACTAGGGTTTCAAGGCACATCAAAAGGAAAAATGCTCATCAAATTGAAAATGAAAGATAAATTCAAACCAATTTTACCCTAGAAACTACATGCTATGAAGGATGCAATGCAAGAAGAACAATTATCCAACTCTTCATGGTTAGGCAGAAAGGATATTTCCAAGTTAGGACCAAAATATTGCCTTTAAACAACTTTTATTCCAATGAAAATTGTCAAAATACATCAAGGACCAAAAAGAAATTTGTTTTGAGAGTTTGATAATGTTTCTAAATGTTTTAAAATGCAATGTGAATGTTTTTGTGATTTTTAAATACCTAAATGCATTTTTAATTAATTAATTTCCATTAACTAATTAAAAATAAACATTTAAATGATTTAAAAATAATTTTTAATGTAAAAAATAAAAATAAAATTATTTTTGGGTTCTGAAAATTAATAAAAGGTTTTGACAAAAAATTTCAGAATTTTTCAATGTATTTTGCTATTTTTAAAAATTCGTGGAAGTTTAATATAAATAAAATGAATTAAAACAATAAAAAGGGAAAAGTCAACAGATCCAAAGGCTGGAATTTGAACTGGGGTAAGATTGGTTTACTGCGCGCGCTGACCAACGGCTGGGATTCCTTCTGGCTTAATTAACTTAATTATGATTTATTAAATTAATAAATTCAGATTAGGGTTTAATGAATTGATCTGGGCCACTCAAAACATAAGCTAATCCACATCCAATGGCTACGAACGCATCTGGAAAACTAATTAGGGTTAGGGCTTAATGACTTTCAGGTGACCGGTGGGAAGCTCCGGTCATCTTCTCCGACGGGTCAAAAACCCTAAAACGTGCTACAGGCCACCCCACATCAAATTGAACCCAGGGAAATGATCCTCTACCCAAACCCCATTCAAATCACCCTTCAAACATCATTTATAAACCAAGAACAGAGGGAATCGAAGCAAACAAAATTCACGGGTGAAATTTCAGAGGGCCATAAAATAATCATTTCTTCACCATTTTCAATTCCAAAGACATCAGCATGACCAGCATAACATATACTTTCATTTTGTAACAAGAAAAACAAGCTCTGAAAAGTTTAATGTTTGAAGCTACCTGAGGTGATGAACTGTGAATATGAGCTTTCCTGGCCTTCCTTTTATGCAAAGTGTCTCCTTTGAACCCCCTGAGATCAATGGAATGCTCAAAACCTTTTGTTGGTGGCTGATTTGGGAGATTGAGTTCTGGTATAGCAGGTTTTACAGTTGAGATATGTGAGGTTTCAAGCTGTTTCAATGGTGGATTTTGGTTCTATGGAGGATGTGTGGTTCATTGGTGAAGAGAAAACTGAGGTTTGGTGGCTGTGTGTAGAGATTCGAAGAGATGAAGGTTTAGGCCAGTTTTTGTGCAAGCTGGATTGTGTCTTGTTTCAATGTTGAATGAGCTGCTATATCACTCCCATAATGTTTGAGTAGGCTGTGGAGCAGGTTAGTAGAGGCTGCTGATCACTATTCCAAGAGCATGAGAGAAATTGCAACAAGTCAAGGTTTGGTGTACTTGAGGTATGGCAAGGTGCAGAGATGGTTTCCTGGCTTGTATTGCATCAGCTGAGTTCAAGGATGACTCTTGGATCAATTGTGGTGAGCTGTATGGCTTGGATCACAAGTTTGAAGTGATTTTGCAATTTGGCAACTTGTTACATTTTGTGACTTTTGGTCATAGACATGTGACACTCTTTGCTGAATTTTTGTTATGATAGGTTACATGATGTTATGGTGATGTCTTGAAATCAGTTAGAGATCATACAAAACCTTGGGGATCAATTTTGCAAGAGTTCCTCTTTTGGACTTTATGGAAAATGGCTTATGATAGCTTGGAATTCAAAGCATGAAAGTGAGAAACTTCTTGGGCAAATCTGAATTTTGGGCCATACATGATGTTTGTGTATTGGTTAGAAGCTGATTTGAAGTCACATAGATGCTTGGCATGAGAATTTGCAAGTTTTCCCTTTTTGTGCAAAAGTGAAAATTTCATGATTTTTCCCAATTTTGCAAGGCCATAATTTTTGATCCAAAATGAATTAGAAAGAGTTCTTGTACTTTTTGAAAAGGGAATGATCCAATCTACAACTTTCATGACCAAAGTTTCCTCATTTGAAGCATTTTTGAATCAAAAAGAGGAGGTTGAAAAACTTTCCCAAAATGGCAAGTTTCCATTATAAGTCACTTTCCCAAAAAGGCAACTTTGCAAATGACTTGAAATTTTCCAATTTTGTGAACTTCTAACACCTTCTATGATCAAACAAAGATCATACACATTCAAAATGATGGAGAACACCCTTTGGTTGGGTCATTGGGGGCCTCAGATGCCCTGATTTTGCACTGACTTGCTCAAGAAGTCATCCCTTGATCAGATGCCTTCCCCATTGAATTTATTCATGAAAATTGTTATGCATGACCCCCATAACATATAGAGACTAATAGAATTAAGAATGACCAAAAAATTTGGAGTTATGGCCTCTGAAACCAAAACCCTAATTTTAGGTCATCTGTGCAGTTAAACCTGGCTCTGCTTCCATGCCTTTCTCAGTTCTTGTGATTCTTTGATTTCTTTGACCTTGTGGGGATATAATATGATGCTTTAACATACATGGACCCCTTTGAAGTGATTGATAACCTTTGGAGTGGCTCAAATGGCTCAGGGATAGCTCAGATCACAAACCCTAGATGCAGATGACTTAGAAACAATGCAGTGAAGCAAAAATGCAATATGAGATGCTATGATTGAACTTATACACATGAAAAGATCACAAGCCATGGTGAAATGAGTGAGGGCAAATTTGGGGTGTTTACAGCTGCCCCTATTCAAGCATGAGTTAGCTGTGCAGGATGTAAGCAACGGCTTAACAGGCAAACAAGATAACTTGTGGTTGAATACCAAAGACAAACCAAAATTTGCACTCACAGAATGAAGAAGAAAAGGGATATAGATTGTAAAGGAAAATAAAGTATGTTTATAAAGTGAGGGCGACGGAGGACGACCGCTGGGGAGGAAGCAATGACGGGGACGGCCGACATGCTGGGGATATAAGAGATTATGATGGGGACGACCATCAAGTAAAGAAATAAGATTCTCTGGGGATTAAAGGTGAAGTGAATGATAGGGACGACCATCAAGTTCAAAGCATAATTGAAATAAATGATGAGGTACGGTCATCAAAGGTGAAGGACGATCACCTAGCAGGGGACGACTGCTCTGTTGGGGATAAAGATGAGGGACGGTCATCTTTGGTGAATGACGATCACCTGGCAGGGTACGGCTTCCGAAAGTATCACGACATAGGATGAATGTCGGATGAAAAGGTCAATGATGGGTACGGCCATCGGGTAAGCATGATGAAGGACAATCATCAAGAGGTGAAGAATGATCACCTAGCAGGGGACGGCTGCTAAAAATATCACGACATAGGACGAATGTCAGATAGGAAGGGGTTCTAATGAATAGAGACTCCACTGGGGGTAATGAAGGACGATCATCAAAAAGGTGAAGGACGATCACCTGGCAGGGTACGGCTGCCGGAAATATCATGACATAGGACGAATGCCAGATAGAAAGGAAATAGTTTTTCAAGATTTGTCGGGAATTCTTCTGGGGAATGGTAGACACAAGGCGAGTGTCTAAATCCAAGAAAGTATAAGTGTTTGACACGATGTATAGATTAAGGATGCGGACGCGCATCCCTAAGACTTATGATACGGACGAGTATCAGTAGAAACAAACGCTTGACGCATGTTCAGAGATGATGATACGGACGAGTACCAACTAGTTAACAAAGAACACGGACGAGTGTCAAATCTGAGGGGACTTAAGTGGTGTATACAAGATACGGACGAGTATCTGTATGAGTGAAAAAGTGATGAGTGAGACATGGACGAGTGTACAACTTGCTGGGGAGAGCATGACACGGACGGGTGTCGGAAAAGGTGTATTATAAACAAGTATATGGTTTACAAAATGTTTAGGCAACTGTGCTGGGGAAAATGACACGGACGGGCGTCAGGGAAATGTGTATATATGTAAACATGTGTTGTGAGTGCAAAGGGGACGCTTTGGCTTTCTGTTGGGGATATGACACGGACGGGTGTCGAGAAGTATCTTTAATGTAAAAGCATCTTGTTTGGGCGACTTCACTGGGGAATGATGACACAGACGAGTGCCAAAAGGAGCATGTTTCTGTATTTGTGAGTGTAGACGAGATGCTTTAATATTCTGCCGGGAGTTGGGAAATATTCTGTATATTGCTGATGTGGTACTGTTGGTATTTACAAGTGCGATTCAGAACATGGCTTATGATTTATGCAATATGTTTGATTTTTTCCGTAATGCTCCGTATTAGACGGAATGCTACGCTCTGGGAAAATATAATGCGAATGTTATGATTATGCAAAGATTCCGATCCGGGATTCGGATCCCGCTGCTGTAGAGATCTTCGGCTGATTTGCTTGAAGTGGATATCCCAGCTGGGGATGACATCATTGGTAGATCTGACATTTCTGACTCTGCATGGGGAAATAGATCACTGACAGACATATCTTGGTAATGAGGGATCCAGCTGGGGCATGTAGAAGCTTTCTTTACTCTGTTGTGAGATCTTCAGGCGTTGCTCTTCTGGATAGAGGCTGAAACTTTGTGGGGAGATGGTTCCCTGTCTAACACTCGACTGGGGAAGAAGAAAGATCACTGAAAGATCTTCCTAGAGATTTATGTGAGGATCCTGCTGAGGATGATACTTGACAACTCAGCTGGGGATATGAACACCTTTTGGTGCTGCTCTTTGAAGGAAATGTTGGAGAAGTGATGCCTGGCAACTCTGACGGGGAGAAAGCATCTCTGGTGCTGTTTGGAAGGTGTGCTGAGGAAATAATGATTTGACAGCCTACTGGGGAGAGGCTTTCATGCCCCAAGTTGCGCTTTGGATACCTGCAATCCTGTAAAGACGAAAAAACGCACAAGTACCTCGAGGTATCCCTTACTGGATTCCATCATAGGAGTTTAGACACTCCCGGGAGTAAGTATATTTCCTGCAAGCACGTATTTTTAGAAGAGAAACAACTGTATTTACGCAATCAATATCTTAATGACATCGGACATTTTTTTTCAAATGAAAATAAAATGTACGAGACGAAACATGACTGAAAATCTGATTTTATTAATTCGTGTGCCCTGAATTGGCAAGATACAGTCAAAGGAACGGATCCCCTGAAATGAGGAAATCGTTACAAATTGAGAAACAAAAAGATGCTGGCAATGCTGATGAGGCTTCAAGGAGCTTCCCTTTTGCTATGACTCGTATGACATTGACGTTCTTCTCGTCTTGCTTTCTGAAGAAGACTGATTCTGACTGATGCCTTGTCCTTTCGAAGCTCGCCAGATGAATTTAGGATGCAGTTGTTCGCTTATTCCCTTGTTTTGCGTGGATCGCCCTTTCGGGTTTTCAATCCACCGGGATACCCATTTTTGCCTGAGTTGTCCAATGTGGCTTTTCAACTCAGCGGGTGTACACATTTTTTTTATTCATTTTCCCTTATTTTTGCCCGAGTCTTCTATTATGTTTTTGACTCGCCGGGATGCCCTATTTTTGCCTGGACTTACATTCTGTTTTTGTGTCCAGCGGGTCATTTTTTATGCGAAGTATTTTTTAACTGCATCTGAATTCACAGGGGACAAGAAATCTTCACCATCCATAGTACTGAGCATTAGTGCTCCACCAGAGAAAACTTTCTTTACTATGAATGGATCGTCGTAGTTTGGAGTCCATTTGCCCCTGTGGTCTGTATGGGGAGGGAGGAGTCTTTTCAGCACAAGATCCCCTACTTGGTACTCTCGAAGCCTGACTTTCTGATCGAAGGCTTTCTTCATTCTTTTCTGATACAGTTGTCCATGAAAAATTGCAGCCAATCTCTTTTCTTCGATCAGACTTAATTGTTCGTATCGGGATCGGACCCATTCTGCTTCATTCAGTTTAACATCCATCAGTACCCGTAAGGAGGGTAATTCAACTTCAACTGGTAGGACTGCCTCCATACCATACACAAGCTGATACGGTGTTGCTCCGGTGGATGTTCTGATTGACGTACGGTACCCATGCAGGGCAAATGGTAGCATTTCATGCCAGTCTTTGTAGGTGACCACCATCTTCTGCACAATCTTCTTGATATTCTTGTTAGCTGCCTCAACAGCGCCATTCATCTTTGGCCTGTAAGGAGAAGAATTGTGGTGTTGGATCTTGAAGTCCCGACATAACTCTGCCATCATTTTAGTGTTCAAGTTGGAACCATTATCAGTAATGATTCGCTCGGGCACTGCATACCGACAGATGATGTCTCTCTTCAAGAATCGGGCTACCACTTGCCTGGTAACATTTGCATAAGAAGCTGCTTCAACCCACTTGGTAAAATAGTCAATGGCAACCAGGATGAATCTGTGGCCATTTGAAGCAGTCGGTTCAATCTTGCCAATCATATCAATGCTCCACATGGCAAAGGGCCAGGGTGAAGACATCACATTCAGAGGATTCGGAGGCACATGCACTTTATCCGCATAAATTTGGCATTTATGGCACTTTCTGGCATAGGCACAACAGTTTGTATCCATTGTGATCCAGTAATAGCCTGATCTCAACAACTTTTTAGCCATGGCATGCCCTCCAGCATGGGTACCAAAAGATCCTTCGTGCACCTCGTGCATTAACAAGTCTGCTTCTGCCCTATCAACGCATCTGAGAAGTACCATATCAAAGTTTCTCTTGTACAGGGAACCATCAGCATTCAGGAAGAAACTACCAGCTAGCCTTCTTAATGTCTTCTTATCATTGGAAGATGCCCCGGGTGGGTATGTTTGGTCTTCCAAGAAGCACTTAATGTCGTGGAACCAAGGCCTATCATCTTTGACAACATCTGCTGAGAACACATATGCTGGACTGTCAAGTCTGGACACTGAAATCCGAGGCACAAAGTTGATAGCTTGAACTTTGATCATGGATGAGATGGTAGCAAGAGCATCTGCAAACTGATTTTCATCTCGAGGGATATACTCAAGCTTGACCGTTGTGAAGAAAGTCAATAACCTCCTTGTATAATCCCGGTAAGGTATCAAATGGTCTTGGTGGGTGTACCATTTGCCGTTGATTTGATTGATTACCAGAGCTGAATCTCTGAATACAGTCAAAGTCTTGATCCTGAGGTCAATGGCTTCCTCAAGACCCATGATACAAGCTTCGTATTCAGCTTCGTTGTTAGCAGTTAAAGGTGAGTTTTGCCGAGAAAGGCATGTGAACTCCCTTGGGTGTAATGAGTACTGCACCAACACCACGACCATTCATATTAACAGCCCCGTCAAACATCATAGTCCATTCTTCTTCCAGGTCAGGCCCTTCAGTGTGAACAGGCTCTTCATGATCTTTTGCTTTTATGAACATGATGTCTTCATCAGGGAAGTCAAATCTCATAGGCTGGTAATCATCAATCGGTTGCTCAGCAAGATAATCAGACAATACACTGCCTTTGATGGCCTTCTGAGATGTGTACTGAATGTCATATTCTGTGAGAATCATTTGCCATCTTGCAACCCGTCCGGTAAGTGTTGGCTTCTCAAAAATGTACTTAACTGGATCCATCTTTGAGATCAATAAGGTAATGTGGGTCAACATATACTGTCTCAGTCGGCGAGCAGCCCACGCTAAAGCACAACAAGTTTTCTCGAGCAGTGAATAACGTTGTTCACAGTCGGTAAACTTTTTGCTTAGGTAGTATATTGCATACTCTTTTCGACCAGACTCGTCATGCTGGCCTAGCACACACCCCATTGACTCTTCTAATACTGTCAAGTACATGATTAGAGGTCTTCCTTCAACTGGAGGCATAAGGATCGGAGGCTCTTGTAAGTATTCCTTGATTTTGTCAAAAGCCCTCTGGCAGTCTTCATTCCACCTGACCGTTTGTTCTTTTCTTAACAGCTTGAACAGAGGCTCACAGGTTGCTGTAAGGTGAGATATGAACCTTGAAATGTAGTTCAATCTACCCAGAAACCCACGAACTTCTTTTTCAGTCTTCGGTGCAGGCATTTCTTGAATGGCTTTGACTTTGTCAGGATCAACTTCAATCCCTTTCTCACTTACAATAAATCCCAGCTGCTTACCAGATCGTACCCCGAATGTGCATTTGTTGGGGTTTAACTTCAACTGGTACTTCCTCGGACGCTTGAATAACTTCAACAGATTCACCAGGTGGTCTTCTTCTGTGAGGGACTTGGCAATCATATCATCCACATAACATTCAATTTCTTTGTGGATCATGTCATGAAATAATGTTACCATAGCCCGTTGATAAATTGCGCCAGCATTCTTCAGTCCGAATGGCATCACCTTATAACAGAATGTACCCCAGGGTGTGATGAAAGTAGTCTTCTCCATGTCTTTAGGTGACATCTTGATCTGATTATATCCTGAGAATCCATCCATGAAGGAGAACACCGAGAAATGAGCCGTATTATCAACCAATACATCAATGTGAGGTAAAGGGAAGTCATCTTTAGGGCTGGCTCTGTTCAGGTCCCGGTAATCCACACACATCCTCACCTTGCCGTCTTTCTTGGGCACAGGTACGATATTAGCAACCCACGGCGGATAGCTAGTTACAGCAAGGAAACCGGCGTCCCACTGCTTTTGTACCTCTTCTTTAATCTTCATTGCAATATATGGGCGAGTACGGCGCAACTTCTGTTTTACCGGCGGGCAGTCTTCTTTCAAAGGCAGCTTGTGCATGACAATATCGGTGTCCAACCCTAGCATATCCTGATAAGACCAAGCGAAAACATCCACATACTCCCGAAGCATATCAATCAGTTGTTCTTTTACTGAATCTTGCAGGCAGGCCCCGATCTTAACCTCTTTCACGTCTTCTTCCGTACCAAGATTAACCGTTTCAATCTCCTCCTGATGAGGAGTGATAACCTTCTCCTCTTGCCTTAACAACCTGGCTAGCTCTTCAGGTAGCTCATAATCTTCTTCAACCCCTTCATCGGCTTGATTGATTAGATTGTCAAAGTCATACGAAGTCATAGTAGTGTTATTGTCGGTGCAATCTGGAGGGCACTCTCTGCAAGGGTTTAGATTGGTTTATTTTAGTGATCAGTTTTATCTTATTTAGAAAAAAGTGAAAATGAAGTTATTTATTTTGAAAAACATTGCCATTTTATTTTTGTACAAAAAGAAAAATGAAAAACAGTGAGCGGAAAAGAAAAAAGACTTATTTGCAAAAGATGTCTTGATATTCATTAATTGATCTTTGCACAAAATACAAGATGGCCCGATTACAAAATGAGTCTTGACACCTTGGGCAAGATGCAAGACTTGATGCATGCTTTAAAAATACAGGAAATAATAATTACTCTGCAGGAGTAACCCTTATGATTTCCTGGGAAGACCAGTTAAGGACTTGGCTCCCCGGGATCCTTGGACGTATCCAGCTCTCCAGGTTGCGGTCGCTTTCCTCCTCGTCTTCCAAATTGTTCACAGCATCTGGGGTGAGCATTCCCCCGCTGACAAAATTGGGCTCTTTTGCAGCCTCTGATTGATCTTATTAAGTTGGTCTGTAACCCAACCCAAATCTGTCTTCTTTCTTTTCCACGGGCAACAGCTTGCCCCAGCCCTGGGCGGTACCTTCCTCAACAACCTTTCGGGCTTGCTGGTACGATGTCATGGAAGTTCCCAGTACAGCAGATGCTTCATTAATGTTCAGGGCCTCAAACCCCTGGCTCATGGTTTCATGGATTTCTCCATCCATTTCTATGTACTTATATGTAGCCAGATGGCTAACAAAGATGTCTTCCTCCCCACAGATGGTGATGATCTGACCTTCCCACTCGAATTTCAACTTCTGGTGAAGGGTAGACGTAACAGCGCCAGCGGCGTGGATCCAGGGTCTACCCAACAGACAGCTGTAGGCCGGCTGAATGTCCATCACAAAGAAGGTAGTATTATAAGTCTGTGGGCCAATCATCACAGGCAGATCAATCTCCCCAAGCACTGATCTTTTAGAGCCATCAAATGCTCTCACCACCAAATTACTCGGACGCAGTGCCAAGCCATCATACTCCAGCTTCACTAAGGCTTTCTTTGGCAGGACATTGAGTGATGACCCAATGTCCACCAGTACATGAGATAGAACAGCACCCTTGCATTCCAAGGTGATATGCAAAGCCTTATTATGGTTGCGTCCCTCTGTTGTTAAGTCAGCATTGGTAAAGCCCAGTCCATGACTGGTGTTGACATTTGCGACCACAGTTTCAAGCTGATTAACGGTAATCTCCTCTGGCACGTATGCTGCGTGAAGGACTTTCAATAATGCATTCCTGTGAGCTTCAGAACACATCAACAGGGATAATATGGAGATTTTTGAGGGAGTTTGGTGAAGCTGATCCACCACCTTGTAATCACTTCTTTTTATGATTCTCATGAACTCGTCTACATCTTGTTCAAAAGATGTCTTCTGAGTTTCTTTGACAGTTGACTCTTCAGGTACCACACTCTTTCCTTTTGCTTTGGCAGCAACTTCTGCTTCAACATTAGGCCTTTGTGTTTGTGAGGCAAAAAGGCGTCCGCTTCTGGTGAAGCCTCCGCCTCCCCCAACATTATCAACTTGTGGAGAAGAGGTTGATGAATCCATAGTGATTTTCTCCCCGTTGCAGTAGAGATCAGAGCGATAATGCCAAGGTATGACATTACTGCTTTCATAAGGAATGGGTCCAGGTACCGTAATGGTGACTGGACTGACTGCTGCGGAGGAAGGTACTGTAATAGTATGCGGATCATAGTAAATTGTGACTGGTGATCTGGCAGGAGGTGCCATGGTTTGTTGCTAGAAATTGTTGCTGGGAGGAACTTCTGATGGGTCATAGTAGATTGTAACTGCTGAGACATCTTCATTAATTTCTGCTGGTGTTGTAGAAGATTCTGCTGATAAAATGGATGCTGATGTTGTAGAAGAAATGATTGTTGAAATCTGACTTGTTGAAGTGATGGACGGAGCCATTGCTGATGATATTGATGAATCGGTAGGAATGATTGTTGTTGCTGTTGTAGAAGAATCGGGAATTGTTGTTAAAGGAATTGCTGGATTTGTAGGCGCCGTTGTTGAGATCTGAAGGATACCCTCCTTAATAAGACCATCTATGCCGCTTCTCAAATTTTCACACCCGTTGACTGCAATATTGCAATACCCACAACCGAGCATACACCCGGGGAACACTTGGCACTCTAGAAGCTGAGCTTTAATTTCGACCAAAGGTGTTCGAATTTGTGCAACACTGGTGATCAAAGTAGATTGTTTGTCTTCCTCAATGGCATTAATCCTCGGCCCACCATGATTAGGCATAGGATTTCTGTTGACATTCGGAGGAGGTGCAAAGTTGAGGGCTTTAAAATCCACCAGATCTTGGACTTTCATTTGCAATGCCCTGCATTTTTCCGTATTGTGACCAGGTGCATTGGAGTGGAAAGCACATCTGGCGTTGACATCATAATTCTTCGGGAGATTGGAGGGATCTGGGGGTGCCAATGTCCTTAACTCAACCAAGTTAAGCTTCAGGAGTTGTGGCAATAAGGCAGCATAAGGCATAGGGATAGGGTCAATCACCCTGTTTGCCTGTGATGGTCTTTGTTGGAAGGGTTGTTATTGTTGATTGCAATTGTTGTTGTTGTTGTAGGTTCTCTGTTGCGGATACTGAATTTGTTGCTGATAATGTGGTTGTTGTTGTTGTTGATATGCCGGTTGCTGAGGAATCGGAGCTGGAATAGTGACAGCTACTACTGATCTCTGAACATACTGAGGTCTGCCCCTGCTTGCATGAATGGCATTGGTCTCACCGGCTCTTCGAGGTCCCACAAAAGGCTTCATGGGATTACTGGATGAACTTGCACCATTATCAGAAATTTTACCCATTTTTAATAGACTCTCAATCCTTTCACCAGCTATAACCACATCTGCGAAGCTGGTAGAAGAAAAGGCAGCTAGTCTATCAATATAGGTTCCTTGCAGAGTATTCATGAACATGTCGGCCATTCCTCTTTCCGACATGGGTGGTTGGACAGCAGCAGCAAGCTGTCTCCACCTCTGGGCATATTCTCTAAAGCTCTCTCTGGAGGATTGAGACATTCCCATTAGGAGGGTCCTGTTAGGAGCCATGTCTAGATTGTATTGATACTGCCTGATGAAAGCTTCAGCTAAGTCCTTCCAGCATCTGATAGTAGCTTTGGTCAAGTGTGAATACCACTCTCTTGAAGCCCCATTCAGACTGTCTTCAAAGTAGAACATCCACAGCTTCTCATCCATAGTATATGCTTTAAGTCTTCTCAGGAAAGACTGCAGGTGAGTTCGTGGACAGGAGGTTCCATTGTATTTCTCGAAGCACGGGGGTTTGAATTTGTGGGGAATTCTCACCCCATCCACTAGCCCCATATCCATTACATCGAAGCCCAAGGAATTTTGAGACTCCAAAGATCTCAACTTCTCAGCAATTTCATCAAACCTCCTATCATAGACTTATTCGTCTCCAGCTCCCATGACAGTAAATTGCTCTTCTTGGGGATCTTCTTGCAAGATTCTCCCCCCAACAGTATTTCCTTGCACATTTCCCGGGATGTTGACTTCCGGATCTAGATGAGGTCCAAATACAGGTGGATTAACATGAGGCTGACCCCTTTCATTATTACTTGTTCCTCCAGTTCTAGGATGGGGTTCCTCGGGAGTTTGTCTTTCTACCAATGCCCTTAACCTTTCTTGGCTCTGGGCCAAGCCAGCCATTACAGCCATGAATTGGGTCATTTGGTTCCTCATTTCCACTCTTTCATTAGCCATCTGAGTTCTGACCTCAGTCAGGTCTTGCTGTACTTGCTCCATTTGGATACCAGGAAGGTTGTTGCGAGTAGGGTACCGGTGCGTACGGTTGACAGGGAACACTCTTCTGCGAGCAATATTTCCTGAGATCACAACAGAGTTAGAAACAAATAAATACAAAACCTACAAAACAAAACAAGGTTAGTATGCAATGCAATATGCTTATTTGTTTTCCAAGGTATCCGGCTTGGTTCTTGGTTTTGACCTTTCCAGACCTCGAGGAAGATGCTTTGATGTTGCTTGAGAAAAGAAACCCAATGAAATCAAACTAATATATTACAAATGATGCACAATACATAGTTTGTTTTACAACACATGCCCCTGGGGGGTCAAAATACATCAAAAAAAGAAAAGTACATCAAAGGGAAATAAACAACAAGTAAAGGATCAGACATCCAGTCCAAACTCATCCTCTTTAACCTCCTTCAGAAGTGCCTCAGTCACTGGACCAACTGGATGCTCTGTAATGGTCCTGATGAGGAGGTTTCTGGTGGCAATAGCAGTGGTCAGCTTCTTGTGCCTGTCCTGGTCCTTTGATCTCTTCAATCCAGCTCTAAGCTTCAACTCTGATATCTCCTTTTGGGCTGCCAACAAAGCTTCCTGCTGCTTCTTTTCATTGGCCTCTAACTGTTCAATCCTGGCTTGAGTCCTTTGATCTTCTTGAGTACGGGCTTCAGTGATCCTGACCCACCTAGCCTGACTTTCTTGCAGATAGAGCTCAGTCCAAGCCTTCTGAATCTTGGCTTCTTTACAGGCATTCTTCAATATTTGCTCTCCAGCTCTTGCCTTCTTGATGTAGTCCTCTGTCTTCTCAATCTTGGCAAGATGCTCCACCCTAAGCTTCTCCAACCTCTCAATGTCCAGCCGACCATCACTTCTTTCCCAAAGGGTCTTCTTCAAAGCTTGAGACAGATTCTCATTCCTTTCCTTCAGTTTCTCAAATTCTTCCAGGCTGACAGTTGCTGCTGGCTGTACTGTAGAGGGTCCAGGTATGTCCTCCAAGGTGAAGGGCATTCCAGTAACCTGAGCTCTAGCATGGGACCAGTCATAGTACTGAGCTGAAGCAACATTATTACACCTTCCAAGAATAGCCATCCCTTTAGTCTGGATGTTGTCCCAAGCCCAGGATGCTTGCCTGACAACAACTGAATTAGGTTTTGCTTCACAATACAGGGTCTCAGCTAAATCTTGCACTCTAGGAGGGTGAACCAAAGCGTAGCCCAGTTGTCTCTTAAATAGCAAAGGATTGTAATTGATGCAACCCTTTACTCCTATCAGAGGTACATTTGGGTATTGCCCGCAGTTGGTGATAATGTCCTTGCCTTTGGTGCTCTGGGTGCACAATCTAATATCATCTGAAGTCAAAGCAATGAGCCTCTTGGCCCAATTCCTCTGTTGGTGGGGATTCAGGAAGGCATCTGACTTAGGCAGGTGTCTGAGCAGCCAAGTGTGAAACAAAGGGGCACAACATCTCACTAAATTCCCCCTTTGTTTCTCATTCCTCTGATGAATGGAGTAATAAAAATCTCCCAGCAATGTGGGTACTGGGTTCCTCAGGAGGAAAAGATGAATGGCATTCTTGCTGATAAATTTGGGCTCATCTACAAACAGTATAACCCCATATATACTGAGGGCTAAAAGTGCACAGACTGCCCTCCATTCTTCTAAGGAGGCCTTCAGGATGGCCTGAGAAATCAAGAAGTCCAAGTACAAACCAGGGATCCCAGCCTTTGTTGTCATATTTTGCTCAATCAAAGCAGGATCCAGGTACAGTGCTTTTGCTACTTCTCCATTGCTGGGAGCTGGCATCTCTGGGTTGAAGGGGATTCCACCCCTGATAGGTACTCCAATCAATGATGAAAACTCCTCCAGCAGAGGTCCTAGCTGAAAGTCTGGAAATGTAAAGCATCTCAAAGGAGGGTCATAAAACTGCAGGCATGTGTGAATCATGCTCCTCTGAGAAGGGTCAAGGTCCATAACCATATCCAGGATGCCTCCATGATGTTCTCTAAACAGAGGGATGTGGTCAGGTGTGATAAGTGAATGGACCTGCCTGATACCAGTCAACACAGGCTCAAAGAAATGGTAGGATATGTTGCTCTTCCTGGGAGTAGCCATGAATACTACTGAAGATGATGAAGATAGGTGCTGATGAAGATCAAGACTGATACTGGAGATGAACCACTGATAGGCTGATGCTGATGAGAATAGCTGAAGCAGATAACTGATGAAGCAGAGGTCTATGCAGAAGAAAGGGTCAAAACCAAGCCAGATATAATGTGGATACCCTGAAAAAGCAAATAAACAAATGTTAAATGATGCAGATGATGAATATGCAAATGATATGCAAGGGTTTGTGATCAAGCTGGATCTGACTATCTGTCTTGATATATAAGGCCCATGTATGTTCAAGAAGTCCAGATGGGGGTTCAGAAATCCAGTAACCAGGGTGGGGGACTCAAATAAAGAGTCACATGTCCAGGGTTAATCACAAGAACTGTCCAAAATGAGGTACTCTTAAACCAAATAGTAACAGGGTATGATGTGGCCAAGGGTACCTGCAAACCTGTAAACAGCCCAACCCCCTCACAAGTAGTGTTCTAAAACAAGGATCCTCAAACTTGGATCAGTTATGAGAAGTGTAAACACTTCTAACCCGGAGGTCCAGTGTTTACAATAACCATAAAAGATCCTCCTCTAATTCACCCCAGTTTCGGAAGGTCATAATGAAGGTCATCCAGACTTAGCAGGCTTCCCAGATAGCCCTAGCACTACAGGAAATCTGTAGCATAGAGTTCTCAAGAAGAAACCCATATCTGAACCGTGTTTCATATTCCCGCACCAGACCAAAATGGAATGGGAAAGAACATGAACCACTCTAGCCTAGGTGTCACTCAGGTCCCAGGTATAGGACCTTAAACTCTCAATAGAACCCCACCCACCAAAACATAAGCCAGATCCAGCAATGATAATGACAGTATGAAATATGGAAAACTGTAAGGGAAAGCAATAAATAAAGCTGTACATAAAGCAATAAATAAAGCAAATAAACACATAATTGCACATAACACCCCAGTAAACACAAATCAAACAAGCGCTAGGAGGAACCCACAAAAAGAACCAGAAGCCATGGTTACAGTATAAGGGTCCCCAGCAGAGTCGCCAAGTTGTCGCTCCCACCTGATGACACCAGGCCAAGAGGGGTACAGACGCGAACGGTCGGCGAAAGAAGAGAGAACACACAAGGGTGAACTCAAGAGAAAAGAGTCGCCAGCTAGGCATTTTTATCCCGAAGGAGAGGTAATGCTGCATAAACCTAAGAAAAGATGGATAAGACGGTTGCGAACCAGAGAGACTGAGAAAGGGGGTTGGTTACAACCTGGGAAGGTATTAGCACCCAGATTGTCCGTCGTACTCGACGGGATCCACGCTTGAAAGATTTTTGTTTTAAAGGGGTAGTGTCAGTGCAATTTGTGTTTTAAAGGGGTAGTGTCAGGTGCAAACTGTCTTGCATTAGACGGAAGGAGCAATTTCTCGTGTTTGAGTGAATGAGATGAGAAAAGAATCCCGGAGGAGACGATTATTGTTTGTTTTTGATATTTTCAGTTTTTTATTGCTTTTTGGAGTTTGTCATAAGTTAATGAGCTTAAGCCTAAACCAAGGGTTAGTAAACTCATCACATCTTCCCTCTGATTAGGGGTAATGAGAATACCTTAAGCATGAAGTAAACACCTCACACTTAATCACCATGATGTAGGATTAAGATCATTAACCTACTTGCATTTATTTAGGTGTTTTTGTTGTTTTGGTTTAGTGTTGAGTAATGAGTTTAAGCCATAATCAAGGATTTAATGGACTCATTACACCATCTTAATAGAAGGATAATATATGAGAACATTTAAGCTGAGGAAAGCTCCTCAACTTAATCCATGATTAGGGATTAATCTCATGACAAAACAAAGCCTTTATTAAATGGATTTTAGTTAATGGTAAGATGAAGAAGTGATTTTTTATGGTTTGTAAGACAACTTGAGGGGGACTTGTCCATTAACACTAGGGTTAGTCCTTCTTAACCAATTAAGGAAGAATTAGAACCCTAATGCAAGGCCCAAGTTACAAGTTTGATGTCTTAGAGATTATTAAGTGGATTGATTAAAGGATTTAAACACATTAAGGGTTTAACACTTAGGATTAAAGTTATACACTCCATCCTAATAGAAGGATGCAGGCATAAGCTTAATCACAAAGCCTTAAGACCTTTAGGGTTTAGTCCTTGATTATGAGATGAGGAGAGAGACTCAAAGATGACACAAAGGTAAAACTAATGGGGGGACTAATCAAACCCTAATCATGATCATACTTGGTTGTTCCTAGGGTTTATGAGGCTTGCAAAAGATCTTCAGGATAAAAGCCACCAGGAAAGAAGCAGATGAAAGGAGAAAGAAGCAGAGAGAAGCAAGACAACTTGCTTCACTTAAGAAGACAAGTTGCCTTGAAGAAAGAAAGTAAGAGATCAACATGAATGAGCAAGCTCACTCTAATACACAAGATAAAATGCTGCAATGATGCATAAGAGAGATGAGAAGAGATTGTGAGAAGTGAAGGCAAATTCACTTCTCAAAACAACTTACCACCTGAAAAGTTAGTAAAGGAAATGAAATGCAATGAGGATGAGATGAAATGCCATGATGCAGGACAAAGTCAGAAGCAAGAACATGATGTTAATGATGCTAAGAGATGATGCAAACACATGTCAAGAGTTGTGGATGATCATACAAGGATGAGGATGCAAAGGAAGCATGCTTTGAAACATAAACATTCATGAAAGTTATGAAATGGAATGAACATATAACATGGCAAATGAGTGATGCAATGATCAAACATGATTCTAATATGTCCTAAGATGTCTTATATGTCATATGGATGCACAAAATGTCATGACAAGTTCTTGTATGCAAGCAAGTGAAAGATGGATGCAAAGGAAGGCAAGAATTAGGGTTTATACACAACATGTAACAACAAATTCAAAACCAGAAGCAAATGTCATGATAAAAAAATTGAAAATGGGATCAAGAGAAGCTTAACCCTACACAAGTTCACTGCCCAAAGGAGGAGACCTAAATCTAAACCTAATGGAAGTTATGATTTTTCTAAGTCAACTAGGGTTTCAAGGCACATCAAAAGGAAAAATGCTCATCAAATTGAAAATGAAAGATAAATTCAAACCAATTTTACCCTAGAAACTACATGTTATGAAGGATGCAATGCAAGAAGAACAATTATCCAACTCTTCATGGTTAGGCAGAAAGGATATTTCCGAGTTAGGACCAAAATATTGCCTTTAAACAACTTTTATTCCAATGAAAATTGTCAAAATACATCAAGGACCAAAAAGAAATTTGTTTTGAGAGTTTGATAATGTTTCTAAATGTTTTAAAATGCAATGTGAATGTTTTGGTGATTTTTAAATACCTAAATGCATTTTTAATTAATTAATTTCCATTAACTAATTAAAAATAAACATTTAAATGATTTAAAAATAATTTTTAATGCAAAAAATAAAAATAAAATTATTTTTGGGTTCTGAAAATTAATAAAAGGTTTTGACAAAAAATTTCAGAATTTTTCAATGTATTTTGCTATTTTTAAAAATTCGTGGAAGTTTAATATAAATTAAATGAATTAAAACAATAAAAAGGGAAAAGTCAACAGATCCAAAGGCTGGAATTTGAACTGGGGTAAGATTGGTTTACTGCGCGCGCTGACCAACGACTGGGATTCCTTCTGGCTTAATTAACTTAATTATGATTTATTAAATTAATAAATTCAGATTAGGGTTTAATGAATTGATCTGGGCCACTCAAAACATAAGCTAATCCACATCCAATGGCTACGAACGCATCTGGCAAACTAATTAGGGTTAGGGCTTAATGACTTTCAGGTGACCGGAGGGAAGCTCCGGTCATCTTCTCCGGCGGGTCAAAAACCCTAAAACGTGCTACAGGCCACCCCACATCAAATTGAACCCAGGGAAATGATCCTCTACCCAAACCCCATTCAAATCACCCTTCAAACATCATTTATAAACCAAGAACAGAGGGAATCGAAGCAAACAAAATTCACGGGTGAAATTTCAGAGGGCCATAAAATAATCATTTCTTCACCATTTTCAATTCCAAAGACATCAGCATGACCAGCATAACATATACTTTCATTTTGTAACAAGAAAAACAAGCTCTGAAAAGTTTAATGTTTGAAGCTACCTGAGGTGATGAACTGTGAATATGAGCTTTCCTGGCCTTCCTTTTATGCAAAGTGTCTCCTTTGAACCCCCTGAGATCAATGGAATGCTTAAAACCTTTTGTTGGTGGCTGATTTGGGAGATTGAGTTATGGTATAGCAGGTTTCACAGTTGAGATATGTGAGGTTTCAAGCTGTTTCAATGGTGGATTTTGGTTCTATGGAGGATGTGTGGTTCATTGGTGAAGAGAAAACTGAGGTTTGGTGGCTGTGTGTAGAGATTCGAAGAGATGAAGGTTTAGGCCAGTTTTTGTGCAAGCTGGATTGTGTCTTGTTTCAATGCTGAATGAGCTGCTATATCACTCCCATAATGTTTGAGTAGGCTGTGGAGCAGGTTAGTAGAGGTTGCTGATCACTATTCCAAGAGCATGGGAGAAATTGCAACAAGTCAAGGTTTGGTGTACTTGAGGTATGGCAAGGTGCAGAGATGGTTTCCTGGCTTGTACTGCATCAGCTGAGTTCAAGGATGACTCTTGGATCAATTGTGGTGAGCTGTATGGCTTGGATCACAAGTTTGAAGTGATTTTGCAATTTGGCAACTTGTTACATTTTGTGACTTTTGGTCATAGACATGTGACACTCTTTGCTGAATTTTTGTTATGATAGGTTACATGATGTTATGGTGATGTCTTGAAATCAGTTAGAGATCATACAAAACCTTGGGGATCAATTTTGCAAGAGTTCCTCTTTTGGACTTTATGGAAAATGGCTTATGATAGCTTGGAATTCAAAGCATGAAAGTGAGAAACTTCTTGGGCAAATCTGAATTTTGGGCCATACATGATGTTTGTGTATTGGTTAGAAGCTGATTTGAAGTCACATAGATGCTTGGCATGAGAATTTGCAAGTTTTCCCTTTTTGTGCAAAAGTGAAAATTTCATGACTTTTCCCAACTTTGCAAGGCCATAATTTTTGATCCAAAATGAATTAGAAAGAGTTCTTGTACTTTTTGAAAAGGGAATGATCCAATCTACAACTTTCATGACCAAAGTTTCCTCATTTGAAGCATTTTTGAATCAAAAAGAGGAGGTTGAAAAACTTTCCCAAAATGGCAAGTTTCCATTATAAGTCACTTTCCCAAAAAGGCAACTTTGCAAATGACTTGAAATTTTCCAATTTTGTGAACTTCTAACACCTTCTATGATCAAACAAAGATCATACACATTCAAAATGATGGAGAACACCCTTTGGTTGGGTCATTGGGGGCCTCAGATGCCCTGATTTTGCACTGACTTGCTCAAGAAGTCATCCCTTGATCAAATGCCTTCCCCATTGAATTTCTTCATGAAAATTGATATGCATGACCCCCATAACATATAGAGACTAATAGAATCAAGAATGACCAAAAAATTTGGAGTTATGGCCTCTGAAACCAAAACCCTAATTTTAGGTCATCTGTGCAGTTTAACCTGGCTCTGCTTCCATGCCTTTCTCAGTTCTTGTGATTCTTTGATTTCTTTGACCTTGTGGGGATATAATATGATGCTTTAACATACATGGACCCCTTTGAAGTGATTGATGACCTTTGGAGTGGCTCAAATGGCTCAGGGATAGCTCAGATCACAAACCCTAGATGCAGATGACTTAGAAACAATGCAGTGAAGCAAAAATGCAATATGAGATGCTATGATTGAACTTATACACATGAAAAGATCACAACACATGGTGAAATGAGTGAGGGCAAATTTGGGGTGTTTACAGATCTGTATGAGGAGGGAGGAGTCTTTTCAGCACAAGATCTCCTACTTGGTACTCTCGAAGCCTGACTTTCTGATCGAAGGCTTTCTTCATTCTTTTCTGATACAGCTGCCCATGACAAATTGCAGCCAATCTTTTCTCTTCGATCAGACTTAGTTGTTCGTATCGGGATCGGACCCATTCTACTTCATCCAATTTGACATCCATCAGTACCCGTAGGGAGGGTAATTCAACTTCAATAGGTAGGACTGCCTCCATACCATACACAAGCTGATACGGTGTTTCCCTAGTGGATGTTCTGATTGACGTTCGGTACCCATGCAAGGCAAATGGTAGCATTTCATGCCAGTCTTTGTAGGTGACTACCATTTTCTGCACAATCTTCTTGATATTTTTGTTAGCTGCCTCAACAGCGCCATTCATCTTTGGCCTGTAAGGAGAAGAATTGTGGTGTTGGATCTTGAAGTCCCGGCATAGTTCTGCCATCATTTTGTTGTTCAAGTTGGAACCATTATCAGTAATGATTCGTTCGGGCACTCTATACAGACAGATGATGTCTCTATTCAGAAATCGGGCTACCACTTGCCTTGTAACATTTGCATATGAAGTTGCTTCAACCCACTTGGTAAAATAGTCAATGACTACCAGGATGAATCTGTGGCCATTTAAAGCAGTTGGTTCAATTTTGCCAATCATATCAATGCCCCACATGGCAAAGGGCCAAGGTGAAGACATTACATTCAGAGGATTCGGAGGCACATTCACTTTATCCGCATAAATTTGGCATTTATGGAACTTTCTGGCATATGCACAACAATCGGCATCCATTGTGATCCAGTAATAGCCTGATCTTAACAACTTTTTAGCCATAGCATGCCCTCCCGCATGGGTACCGAAGGATCCTTCGTGCACTTCGTGCATCACCAAGTCTGCTTCTGTCCTATCAACGCATCTGAGGAGTACCATATCAATGTTTCTCTTGTACAGGGAACCGTCAGAATTCAGGAAGAAACTACCAGCTAGCCTTCTTAATGTCTTCTTGTCATTGGAAGATTCCCCAGGTGGGTATGTTTGATTCTCCAAGAAGCACTTAATGTCGTGGAACCAAGGCTTATTATCTTTAACAACATCTGCTGAGAACACATATGCTGGTCTGTCAAGTCTGGACACTGAAATTCGAGGCACAAAGTTGACAGCTTGAACTTTGATCATGGATGAAATAGTAGCCAGAGCATCTGCAAACTGATTTTCATCTCGAGGGATATACTCAAGCTTGACTGTTGTGAAGAAAGTCAATAACCTCCTTGTATAATCCCGGTAAGGTATCAGATGATCTTGGTGGGTGTACCATTTGCCATTGGTTTGATTAATTACCAGAGCTGAATCTCCGAATACAGTCAAAGTCTTGATCCTGAGGTCAATGGCTTCCTCAAGACCCATAATACAAGCTTCGTATTCAGCTTCGTTGTTAGTGCAATTAAAGGTGAGTTTTGCCGAGAAAGGCATGTGAACTCCCTTGGGTGTAATGAGTACTGCACCAACACCACGGCCATTCATATTAACAGCCCCATCAAACATCATAGTCCATTCTTCTTCCGGGTCAGGCCCTTCAGTGTGAACAGGCTCTTCATGATCTTTTTCTTTTATGAACATGATGTCTTCATCAGGGAAGTCAAATCTCATAGGTTGGTAATCATCAATGGGTCGCTCGGCAAGATAATCGGATAATACACTGCCTTTGATGGCTTTCTGAGATGTGTACTGAATATCATATTCTGTGAGGATCATTTGCCATCTTGCAACCCGTCCGGTAAGTGCTGGCTTCTCAAAAATGTACTTAACTGGATCCATCTTTGAGATCAATAAGGTAGTGTGGGTCAACATATACTGTCTCAGTCAGCGAGCAGCCCACGCTAAAGCACAGCAAGTTTTCTCGAGCAGTGAATAACGTTGTTCACAGTCGGTAAACTTTTTGCTTAGGTAGTATATTGCATACTCTTTTCGACCAGACTCGTCATGCTGGCCCAACACACACCCCATTGACTCTTCTAATACTGTCAAGTACATGATTAGAGGTCTTCCTTCAACTGGAGGCATAAGGATCGGAGGCTCTTGTAAGTATTCATTGATTTTGTCAAAAGCCCTCTGGCAGTCTTCATTCCACCTGACCGTTTGTTCTTTTCTTAATAGCTTGAACAGAGGCTCATAGGTTGCTGTAAGGTGAGATATGAACCTTGAAATGTAGTTCAATCTATCCAGAAACCCACGAACTTCTTTTTCAGTCTTCGGTGCAGGCATTTCTTGAATGGCTTTGACTTTGTCAGGATCAACTTCAATCCCTTTCTCACTTACAATAAATCCCAGCAGCTTACCGGATCGTACCCTGAATGTGCATTTGTTGGGGTTTAACTTCAACTGGTACTTCCTCAGACGCTTGAATAACTTCAACAGATTCACCAGGTGGTCTTCTTCTGTAAGGGACTTGGCAATCATGTCATCCACATAACATTCAATTTCTTTGTGGATCATGTCATGGAATAATGTTACCATAGCCCGTTGATAAGTGACACCCGCATTCTTCAGTCCGAATGGCATCACCTTATAACAGAATGTACCCCAGGGTGTGATGAAAGTAGTCTTCTCCATGTCTTCAGGTGACATCTTGATCTGATTATATCCTAAAAATCCATCCATGAAGGAGAACACCGAGAACTGAGCCGTATTGTCGACCAATACATCAATGTGAGGTAATGGGAAGTCATCTTTCGGGCTAGCTCTGTTCAGATCTCGGTAATCCACACGCATCCTTACTTTGCCATCCTTCTTAGGCACAGGTACAATGTTAGCAACCCACGGCGGGTAACTGGTCACAGCAAGGAAACCAGTGTCCCACTGTTTCTGTACCTCTTTTTTTATCTTCATAGCCATATTTGGGCGAGTACGGCGCAATTTCTGTTTTACTGGCGGACAATCTTCTTTCAGAGGCAGCTTGGGCATGACAATGTCGGTGTCCAACCCTGGCATATCCTGATAAGACCAAGCAAAAACATCCACATACTCCCGAAGCATGTCAATCAGTTGCTCTTTTACTGAATCTTGTAGGCAGGCCCCGATTTTAACTTCTTTCAAGTCTTCTTCCGTACCAAGATTAACCGTTTCAATCTCCTCCTGATGAGGAGTGATAACCTTCTCCTCTTGCCTTAATAACCTGGCTAGCTCTTCGGGTAGCTCATAATCTTCTTCAACCCCTTCATCAACTTGATTGATTGGATTATCAAAGTCATACGAAGTCATAGCAGTGTTGTTGTCGGTGCAATCTGGAGGGCACTCTCTGCAAGGGTTTAGATTGGTTTATTTTAGTGATCATTTTTATCCTTATTTAGAAAAAATTGAAAATGATGTTATTTTATTCTGAAAAAAATTGCCATTTTATTTTTGTACAAAAAGAAAAATGAAAAGATTCATTTGCAAAAGATGTCCTGATATTCATTAATTGATCTTTGCACAAAATACAAGATGGCCCGATTACAAAATGAGTCTTGACATCTTGGGCAAGATGCAAGACTTGATGCATGCTTTAAAAATACAGGAAATAATAATTACTCTGCAGGAGTAACCCTTATAATTTCCTGGGAAGACCAGTTAAGGACTTGGCTCCCCGGGATCCTTGGACGTATCCAGCTTTCCAGGTTGCGATCGCTTTCCTCCTCGTCTTCCAAATTGTTCACAGCATCCGGGGTGAGCATTCCCCCGCTGACAAAGTTGGGCTCTTTTGCAGCCTCTGATTGATCTTGTTGAGTTGGTCTGTAACCCAACCCAAATCTGTCTTCTTTCTTTTCCACGGGCAACAACTTGCCCCAGCCCTGGGCGGTACCTTCCTCAACAACCTTCCGAGCTTGCTGGTATGAAGTTATGGAGGTTCCCAGTACAGCAGATGCTTCATTAATGTTCAGGGCCTCAAACCCATGGCTCATGGTTTCATGGATTTCTCCATCCATTTCTATGTACTTATACGTAGCCAGATGGCTAACAAAGATGTCCTCCTCCCCACAGATGGTGATGATCTGGCCTTCCCACTCGAATTTCAACTTTTGGTGAAGGGTAGACGTAACAGCGCCAGCGGCGTGGATCTAGGGTCTACCCAACAAATATCTGTAGGCCGGCTGAATGTCCATCACAAAGAAGGTAGTTTTGAAGGTCTGCGGGCCGATCATCACAGGTAGATCAATCTCTCCAAGCACTGATCTTTTAGAGCCATCAAATGCTCTCACCACCAAATTACTCGGACGCAGTGCCAAGCCATCATACTCCAGCTTCACTAAGGCTTTCTTTGGCAGAACATTGAGTGATGACCCAGTGTCCACCAGTACATGAGATAGAACAACACCCTTGCATTCCAAGGTGATATGAAAATCCTTGTTGTGGTTACGTCCCTCTGTTGTTAAGTCAGCATTGGTAAAGCCCAGTCCATGACTGGTATTGACATTTGCCACCACAGTTTCTAGCTGGTTAACAGTAATCTCCTCTGGCATGTATGCTGCGTGCAGGACTTTCAATAATGCATTCCTGTGAGCTTCAGAACACATTAACAGGGATAATATGGAGATTTTTGAGGGAGTTTGGTGAAGCTGATCCACCACCTTGTAATCACTTCTTTTTATGATTCTCATGAACTCGTCTACATCTTGTTCAAAAGATGTCTTCTGAGTTTCCTTGACAGTTGGCTCTTCAGGTACCACACTCTTTCCTTTTGCTTTGGCAGCAGCTTCTGCTTCAACATTAGGTTTTTGCGTTTGTGAGGCGAAAAGGCGTCCGCTTCTGGTGAAGCCTCCGCCTCCCCCAACATTATCGATTTGTGGAGAAGAGGTTGATGAATCCAAAGTGATTTTCTCCCCGTTGTAGTAGAGATCAGAGCCATAATGCCAAGGTATGGCATTACTGCTTTCATAAGGAACGGGTCCAGGTACCGTAATGGTTACTGGACTGACTGCTGCGGAGGAAGGTACTGTAATGGTGTGCGGATCGTAGTAAATTGTGACTGGTGATCTGGCAGGAGGTGCCACTGTTTATTGTTGGAAACTGTCGCTGGGAGGAACATTTGACAGGTCATAGTAGATTGTGACCGCTGAGACATCTTCATTAATTTTTGCTAGCGTTGTAGAAGATCCTTCTAATAAAACGGATGCTGATGTTGTAGAAGAAATGGTTGTTGAAATCTGACTTGTTGAAGTGATGGACGGAGTAATTGCTGATGATATTGATGAATCGGTAGGAATGATTGTTGTTGCTGTTGTAGAAGAGCCGGGAATTGTCGTTAAAGGAATTGCTGGATTTGTAGGTGCAGTTGTTGAAATCTGAAGGATACCATCCTTGATAAGATCATCTATGCCGCTTCTCAAATTTTCACACCCGTTGACTGCAATGTTGCAATACCCACAACCGAGCTCACACCCGGGGAACACTTGGCATTCTAGAAGCTGAGCTTTAATTTCGACCAAAGGTGTTCGAATTTGTGCAACACTGGTGATCAAGGTAGATGGTTTGTCTTTCTCAATGGCATTAATCCTCGTCCCTCCATGATTAGGCATAGGATTTCTGTTGACATTCGGAGGAGGTGCGAAGTTGAGGGCTTTAGAATCCACCAGATCTTGGACTTTCATTTGTAAGGCCCTGCACTTTTCAGTATTGTGACCAGGTGCATTGGAGTGGAAAGCACACCTGGCGTTGACATCATAATTCTTTGGGAGATTGGAAGGATCTGGTGGCGCCAACGTCCTTAACTCAACCAAGTTAAGCTTCAGGAGTTGTGGCAATAAAGCGGCATAAGGCATAGGGATGGGGTCAATCACCCTGTTTGCCTGTGATGGTCTTTGCTAGAAAGGTCGTTGTTGTTGATTGCTATTGTTGTTGTTGTAGGTCCTCTGTTGCGGATACTGAATTTTTTGCTGATATTGTGGTGGTTATTGTTGTTGATATGCTGATTGCTGAGGAGTCGGAGCTGGAATGGTGACAGCTGCTACTGATCTGTGAACATACTGAGGTCTGCCCCTGCTGGTATGAATGGCATTGGTCTCACCGGCTCTTCGAGGTCCCACAAAAGGCTTCCTGGGATTACTGGATGAACTTGCACCATTATCAAAAATTTTGCCCATTTTTAATAGACTTTCAATTCTTTCACCAGCTATGACGACATCAACAAAGCTGGTGGAAGAAAAGGCAGCCAATCTATCAATATAGGTTCCTTACAGAGTATTCGTGAACATGTCGGCCATTTCTCTTTCTGATATGGGTGGATGAATAGTAGCAGCAAGCTGTCTCCATCTTTGGGCATATTCTATGAAGCTTTCTCTGGAAGACTGGGACATTCCCATCAAGAGGGTCCTGTTAGGAGCCATGTCCAGATTGTATTGATATTGTCTGATGAAGGCTTCAGCTAAGTCCTTCCAGCATCTGACGGTAGCTCTGGTCAAATGTGAATACCACTCCCTTGAAGCCCCAGTCAGACTGTCTTCAAATTAGAACATCCACAGCTTCTCATCCATAGTATATGCTTTAAGTCTTCCCAAGAAAGACTGCAGGTGAGTTCGTGGACAAGAGGTTCCATTGTATTTCTCAAAGCACGGGGGTTTGAATTTGTGGGGAATTCTCACCCCATCCACTAGCCCCATATCCATTACATCGAAGCCCAAGGAATTTTGTGACTCTAAACATCTCAACTTCTCAGCAATTTCATCAAACCTCCTATCATAGACTTCGTCTCCAGCTCCCATAACAGTAAACTGCTCTTCTTGGGGATCCTCTTGCAAGATTCTCCCCCCAGCAGTATTTCCTTGTGCATTTCCCGGGATGTTGACTTCCGGATCTAGATGAGGTCCAAATACTGGTGGATTAGTATGAGGCTGGCCCCGCTCATTATTACTAGTTCCTCCAGTTCCAGGATGAGGTTCTTCGGGGGTCTGTCTTTCCACCAATGCCCTTAACCTTTCTTGGCTCTGGGCCAAGCCAGTCATCACAGCCATGAATTGAGTCATTTGGTTTCACATTTCCACTCTTTCATTAGCCATCTGAGTTCTAACCTCAGTCAGGTCCTGCTGTACTTGCTCCATTTGGATTTCAGGAAGGTTGTTGTGAGTATGGTACCGGTGCGCACGGTTGACATGGAACACTCTTCTGCGAGTAATGTTTCCTGAAATCATAACAGAGTTAGAAACAAAGATAATAACAAAACCTACAAAACAAAAACAAAAGTTAGTATGCAATGCAGTATGCTTATTTGTTTTCCAAGGTATCCGGCTTGGTTCTTGGTTTTGACCTTTCCAGACCTCGAGGAAGATGCTTTGATGTTGTTGAGAAAAGAAACCCAATGAAATCAAACTAATATATTACAAATGATGAACAATACATAGTTTGTTTTACAACACATGCCCATGGAGGGTTAAAATACAAAAAGAGAAAAGTACATCAAATGGAAGTGAACAACAAGCAAAGCAGTCAAACATCCAGTCCAAACTCATCCTCTTTGACCTCCTTCAGGAGTGTCTCAGTCACTGGACCAGCTGGGTGCTCTGTAATGGTCCTAATGAGGAGGTTCCTGGTAGCAATGGCAGTGGTTAGCTTCTTGTGCCTGTCCTGGTCTTTTGATCTCTTCAATCCAGCCCTAAGCTTCAACTCTGAAATCTCCTTCTGGGTTGCCATCAAAGCTTCCTGCTGCTTCTTTTCATTGGCCTCTAACTGTTCAATCTTGGTTTGAATTCTCAGATCTTCTTGAGTACGGGCTTCAGTGATCCTGACCCACCTAGCCTGACTCTCTTGCAGATAGAGCTCAGTCCTAGCCTTCTGAATCTTGGCCTCTTTATAGGCATTCTTCAATATTTGTTCCCCAGCCCTTGCTTTCCTGTTGTAGTCCTCTGTTTTCTCAATTTTGGCCAGATGCTCCACCCTAAGCTTCTCCAACCTTTCAATGTCCAGACGACCATCACTCCTTTCCCAAAGAGTTTTCTTCAAAGCTTGAGACAGATTCTCATTCTTTTCCTTCAGTTTCTCAAATTCTTCTAGGCTGACAGTTGCTGCTGGCTATACTGTAAAGGGTCCAGGTATGTCCTCCAAGGTGAAGGGCATTCCAGTAATCTGAGCTCTAGTACGGGACCAATCATAGTATTGAGCTGAAGCAACATTATTGAACCTTCCAAGATTAGCCATCCCTTTTGTCTGGATGTTGCCCCAGGCCAAGGATGCTTGTCTGACAATAGCTGAATTAGGTTTCACTTCACAATACAGGGTCTCAGCTAAATCTTGCACTCTAGGAGGGTGAACCAAAGCATAGCCCAGTTGTCTCTTAAACAGTAAAGGATTGTAGTTGATGCAACCTTTCACTCCTATCAGAGGTACATTTGGGTATTGCCCACAGCTGGTGATAATGTCTTTGCCTTTGGTGCTCTGGGTACACCATCTAATATCATCTGAAGTCAAAGCAATAAGCCTCTTGGCCCAATTCTTCTGCTGGTGAGGGTTCAAAAAGGCATCTGTCTTAGGCAGGTGTTTGAGCAGCCAGGTGTGAAACAAAGGAGCACAACATCTTACCAACTTTCCCCTTTGTTTCTCATTCCTCTGATGAATGGAGTAATAGAAATCTCCCAGCAATGTGGGTACTGGGTTCCGTAGAAGAAACAGATGAATGGCATTCTTGCTGACAAATTTGGGCTCATCAGCAAACAGTATAACCCCATATATGTTGAGGGCTAACAGTGCACAAACTGCCCTCCACTCTCCTAAGGAGGCCTTCAGGATGGCCTGAGAGATCAAGAAATCCAAGTGCAAACCAGGGATACCAGCTTTTGTTGTCATGCTTTGCTCAATCAAGGCAGGCTCCAAATACAGTGCTTTTGCTACTTCTCCATTGCTGGGAGCTGGCATTTCTGGGTTGAAGGGGACTCCACCCCTGACAGGTACTCCAATCAATGATGAAAACTCCTCCAGCAGAGGTCCTAGCTGAAAGTCTGGGAATGTGAAGCATCTCAAAGGAGGGTCATAAAACTGTAGGCAGGTGTGGATCATGCTCCTCTGAGAAGGGTCAAGGTCCATAACCATATCCAAGATACCCCCATAATGCTCTCTAAACAAAGGGATGTGGTCAGGGGTGATAAGTGACTGGACCTGCCTGATACCAGTCAACACAGGCTCAAAGAAGTGGTAGGATATGTTGCTTTTCCTGGGAGTAGCCATGAATGCTGCTGAAGCTGATGAAGATAGCTGCTGGTGAAGATCAAAACTGATAATGGAGATGAACCACTGATAGGCTGATGCTGGTGATGATGAGAGTAGCTGAAGCAGATAACTGATGAGGCAGAGGTCTATGCAGAAGAAGGGGTCAAAACCAAGCCAGATACAATGTGGATACCCTGAAAAACAAATAAACAAATGTTAAATGATGCAATGATGATGTATGCAAATGATATGCAAAGGTTTGTGATCAAGCTGGATCTGATTATCTGTCTTGATATAAAGCCAATGTATGTTCAAGAAGTCCAGATGGAGGTTTAGAAATCCAGTAACCAAGGTGGGGGACTCAAATAAAGAGTCACATGTCCAGGGTTAATCACAAGAACTGTCCAAAGTGAGGTACTCTTAAACAAAATAGTAACATGGTACGATGTGGCCAAGGGTACCTGCAAACTTGTAAACAACCCAACCTCCTCACAGGTGGTGTTCTAGAACAAGGATCCTCAGACTTGGATCAGTTATGAGAAGTGTAAACACTTCTAACCCGGAGGTACAGTGTTTACAATAACCATAAAAGATCCTCCTCTAATTCACCTCAGTTTCTGAAGGTCATAATAAAGGTCATCTAGACTTAGCAGGCTTCCCAGATAGCCCTAGCACTACAGGAAATCTGTAGCACAGAGTTCTCAAGAAGAAACCCACATCTGAACCGTGTTTCATATTCCCGCACCAGACCGAAATGGAATGGGAAAGAACATGAACCACTCTAGCCTAGGTGTTACTCAGGTCCCAGGTATAGGACCTTAAACTCTCAATAGAACCCCACCTACCAAAACAGAAGCCAGATCCAGCAATGATAATGACAGTATGAAATATGGAAAACTGTAAAGGAAAGCAATAAATAAACCTGTACATAAAGCAATAAATAAAGCAAAATAAATAAACACACATAGCACATAACACCCCAGTAAATTCAAATCAAACAAGCGCTAGGAGGAACCCACAAAAAGAACCAGAAGCCCTGGTTACAGTATAAGGTTCCCCAGCAGAGTCGCCAAGATGTCGCTCCCACCAAATGACACATGGCCAAGAGGGGTACAGACGCGAACGGTCGGCGAAAAGAGAGAGAACACACAAGGGTGAACTCAAGAGAAAAGAAAAGAGTCACCAGCTAGGCATTTTTATCCCGAAGGAAAGGTAATGCTGCATAAACCTTAGAAAAGATGGATAAGACGGTCGCGAACCAGAGAAACTGAGAAAGGGGGTTGGTTACAACCTGGGAAGGTATTAGCACCCAGATTGTCCGTCGTACTCGACGGGATCCACGCTTAAAAGATTTGTGTTTTAAAGAGGTAGTGTCAGTGCAATTTGTGTATCAAAGCTGGAAATAATGCAAGTGTCCGTGTAAAAGAAAAGTGAAGTGTATAAGAGAAATGTCAGTGTAAGAACAATAATGAAGTGCCCAAGATAAAGAGGCTAAAAGAAAAAGGCTAGAGGAGGGGGAATATACAGAGACTTTTGTTCGATAACTGTTAAGTTATGCCTACGTATCCTCTCGTGCAATGAGGAAGTCAGAACACCGTAGTTCGACCCAAAGAGACTGAAAGATAAATTGACTTATGAACTGCTTGCTTGCCTATGCTCAAGTGTATGACCTGTCTGGCTCAGGTGCAAACTGTCTTGCATTAGACGGAAGAAGCAAGTTCTCGTTTATGAGTGAATGAGATGAGGAAAGAATCCCGGAGGAGACGATTATTGTTTGTTTTTGTGTTTTCAATCTTTTATTGCTTTTTGGAGTTTGTCATAAGAAAATGATCTTAAGCCTAAACCAAGGATTAGTAAACTCATCACATCTTCCCTCTGATTAGGGGTAATGAGAATACCTTAAGTATGAAGTAAGCACCTCACACTTAATCACCATGGTGTAGGATTAAGATCATTAACCTACTTGTGATTATTTAGATGTTTTTGTGTTTTTGTTTAGTGTTAAGTAATAAGTTTAAGCCATAATCAAGGAATTAATGGACCCATTACACCATCCTAATAGAAGGATAATAGATGAGAACATTTAAGCTGAGGAAGACTCCTCAACTTAATCCATGATTAGGGATTAACCTCATGACAAAACAAAGCCTTTATTAGAGTGGATTTTAGTTAATGATAAGATTAAGAAATGGATTTTATGGTTTGTAAGACAACTTGAGGGAGACTTGTCCATTAACACCTCGGTTAGTCCTTCTTAACCAATTAAGGAAGAATTAGAACCCTAATGCAAGGCCCAAGTTACAAGCTTGATGTCTTAGTGATTATTAGATGGATTGATTAAAGGATTTAAACACATTAAGGGTTTAACACTGAGGACTAAAGTTATACACTCCATCCTAATAGAAGGATACAGGCATAACCCTAATCATAAAGTCTTAAAACCTTTAAGGTTTAGTCCTGGATTAAGAGATGAGAAGAGAAGACACAAAGATGAATCAAAGGTAAAAATAATGGGGGACTAATCAAACCCTAATTGTGATCATTCTTGGGTTTTCCTAGGGTTAATGAGGCTTGCAAAAGATCTTCAGGAGAAAAGCCACCAGGAAAGAAGCAGATGAAAGGAGAAAGAAACAGAGAGAAGCAAGACAACTTGCTTCACTTAAGAAGACAAGTTGCTTGAAGGAAGAGAATGGGAAAGAGCATGAATGAGCAAGCTCACTCTAATACACAAGATAAAAATGCAGCAATGGTGCATAAAAGGGATGAGAAGAGATTGTGAGAAGTGAAGGCAAATTCACTTCTCAAAACAACTTACCACCTGAAAAGTTAGCAAAAGAAATGAAATGCAATGCAAATGGGATGAAATGTCATGATGCAAACCAAAGTCAGAAGCATGAACATGATGGTAATGATGCTAAGAGATGATGTAAACACATGTCAAGAGTTGTGGATTATCATACAAAGATGAGGATGCAAAGGAGGCATGCTTTGAACCATAAAGATTCATGAAAGTTTATGAAATGGAATGAACACATAACATGGCAAATGAATGATGCAATGATCAAACATGATTGTAATATGTCCTAAGATGTCTTATATGTCATATGGATGCACAAAATGTCATGACAAGTTCTTGAATGCAAGCATATGAGAGATGGATGCAAAGGAAGACAAGAACTAGGGTTCACATACAATATGCAATGCAAAATTCAAAACCAGAAGCAAATGACATGATAAAAAATTGAAAATGTAATCAAAGGAACCCTAACCCTACACAAGTTCACTGCCCAAAGGAGGGGACCTAACTCCTAACCTAATGGAAGTTATGATTTTCTCAAGTCAACTAGGGTTTCAAGGTACCTCAAAAGGAAAAATGCACATCAAATTGAAAATGAAAGATAAATTAAAATCAATTTAACCCTAGAAACTACATGATATGATGGATGCAATGCAAGAAGAACCATCATCAAAATCTTCATGGTTAGGCAGAATGAATTTTTCTAAGTTTGAACAAAAATATTGCCTTTAAACAACTTTTATTCCAATGACAATTGTCAAAATACATCAAGGACCAAAAAGAAATTTGTTTTGAGAGTTTGATAATGTTTCTAAATGTTTTAAAATGCAATGTGAAGTTTTTTGTGATTTTTAAATACCTAAATGCATTTTTAATTAATTAATTTCCACTAACTAATTAAAAATAAACATTTAAATTATTTAAAAATAATTTTTAATGCAAAAAATAAAAATAAAAATATATTCAGAATGAGAAAAATATTTTAAGTCAGCATGCAAAAAATAAAATTTTTATAATGTATTTTGATATTTTAAAATAAATGAGAAATAAAATGCAATAAAAATGAATTTTAAATATGAATTAATGAAAGTAATCCAATCCAGTGGCTGAGATTAAAACAAAAAGGGGAGGGAATTGATTTCGCGCGCTAATGGACGGCTCACATTCAAACTCACTAATTACGCAATTAAGGCCTAATCTGAACCCTAATGATTTTCAGGTGACCGGAACAGTGTTCCGGTCATCTTCTCCGGCCAACCATTTTTCAAATCTCACTCAATACGCAACCAAACCTCATCAAACTCTCCAGAATCAAACCCTAGACATCACTGAATCTAAACCCCACAACAAAACTCATTTATTTTTCATGAATCAAGAGAATCAGATCAAAATACATTTCACGGGCAAAATTTCAGAACAACATAACATTCTCAAAACTCAATCATTTTCAAAAATAAAAGCATCAACATGATCGGGACAACATGAGGAACAAATTTATAACCTAAAATCAAGCTTCTAGAAAATTTGTTCTTGATGATACCTGAACCGAAGCTTTCGAAAGTGGCACTGTTTGGCTGCTTCTTTGCTTCAAAACTTCTCCAATGATCTCCCTCAAGTGTTTGTGATACTTAGCTGGAGTTTAAATGGCCTCTAGAGGAAGTTTGCAGAATCTCAGTTCATGAAATGTTGAAATCGTGTTTTTGATTATGAAGGTTTTAAGGCAAAATGGAAGGTGGGAAATGATCAGTGAGGTTTATGGAGTTGAATGGTGGAAAAAGTTTGAAGGTTTGATGGTTGAATCAAGAGATTCGAAAGCTTTTGCAAATTTTGGGATTTTTGAGTGTGTTGTGTTCTTGGAGTTTCAGGCTGTGTTGTGTGGTGTGTTGAGTTGCTTTTGGTCCATGTATCAAGTGGTGATAGGTCAGAGAGTTGTTGTGGGCTATGTTGATTGGTATGGCTTGAATTGCATAAAGTCAACTTTTGTGTAAGAGGAGGTATGGGCTGGTTCAGGCAAGGTACAAAGGGGATGTCTTGTGCAGCTGTGATCAAGGAGAACCATGGAAGTGAGATTGAGGCAAACCAGCAAGTGGATTGAAGTTCCTTAATGATCAAGGCATGAAAATGAGCAATTCTTTGGTGCATTCTGAATTTTAGGTCATGACTTATGTTTGTGTAATGCTTAGAAGTTGATTTGAAGTCACAATTGGCCTTGGCATGTGAATTTGCAAGTTTCCCTCTTTGGTGCCAAAGTGAAAAATAAGTGATTTTGTCCAACTTTGACAAGCCATAACTTTTGATCCAAAATGAATTAGAATGAGTTCTTGTACTTTTTGAAAATAGGAGGATTCAGTCTACAACTTTCATGACCAAAGTTCTTTCATTTGAAGCATTTTTGAATCAAAAAGAGGAGGTTGAAAAACTTTCCCAAAATGGCAAGTTTTCATTATAAGTCACTTTCCCAAAAAGGCAACTTTGCAAATGGCTTGAAATTCTTCAATTTTGTGAACTTCTAACATCTTCTATGATCAAATAAAGATCATACACATTCAAAATGATGGAGAAACCCCTTTGGTTGGGTCATTGGGGGCCTCAGATGCCCTGATTTTGCACTGACTTGCTCAAGAAGTCATCTCTTGATCAGATGCCTTCCCCATGGAATTTCTTCATGAAAATTGATATTCATGATCCTCATAACATATAGAGACCAATGGAAACAAGAATGACTAAAAAATTTGGAGTTATGGCCTCTGAAACCAAAACCCTAATTTTAGGTCATCTGTGCAGTTAAACCTGGCTCTGCTTCCATGCCTTTCTCAGTTCTTGTGATTCTTTGACTTCCTTGACCTTGTGAGGATATAATATGATGCTTGGACATAAATGGACCCTCTTGAGATGAATGAAGACCTTTGGAGTGGCTCAGATAGCCCATGGATTGCTCAGATCACAAACCCTAGATGCAGATGACTTTGAAACAATGCAGTGAAGCAAAAATGCAATATGAGATGATATGATTGAACTTATGCAAATGAAAATACCACAAGCCATGGTGAAATGAGTGAGGGCAAATTTGGGGTGTTTACACCAAGTTCTCGCCGAATCTTCAAGAAAGGTTCTTTCGCTAATGGTTTAGTGAATATGTCGGCAAGTTGGTTGTGTGTATCCACGAAAGTAACATCTACATCTCCGTTGAGCACGTGATCTCGAAGGAAATGATGTTGGATGTCTATGTGCTTTGTCCTTAAATGCATGACCGGGTTCTTTGTGATGTTGATGGCACTTGTGATGTCGCATCGGAGAGGAATGCAACCAAGGTCTACACCGAAATCAAGAAGTTGTTGCTTAAGCCACAAGATCTGGGCACAAAACGGCCTGCTGCAATGTACTCTGCTTCGTCCATGCAAAGTGCAACGCATGCTTGCTTCTTACATGCCCACGACACTAGTGCATTCCCGAGAATGTGACAAGTATCACTTGTGCTTTTTCTATCGGTTTTACATCCTGCATAATCAGCGTCAGAATAACCAGTTAAAGAACATGTACTACCTTTTGGATACCAGAGTCCGACATTCGTTGTTCCTTTGAGATATTTCATAATCCTCTTCACGGCGGTGAGATGTGATTCCTTCGGATTTGCTTGAAAGCGTGACAAACACTAAACATAATGTCAGGATGGCTTACCGTCAAATATAATAATGAACCGATCATACCTCGATACTTTGTGATATCAATTGAAGTGTCGGATTCATCTTGATCAACATACGTTCCGGATCCCATAGGAATGGACATCACCTTGCAACTATCCATATCGAATCTTTTCAATAATTCCTTGCAATACTTGGATTGGTTGATGAAGATGCCATCCTTTGTTTGCTTGATTTGAAGTCCAAGGAAATAGTTCATTTTTCCCATCATGGACATCTCGAATTCTCCTTGCATCATAAGTGAAATTTTTTTGCAAAGATATTTGTTTGTTTAACCGAAGATGATGTCGTCAACATAGACTTGAACCAATAAGGTGTTACCCTTGAAATTCTTTATGAACAACGTCTTGTCAACCTTTCCTTTTGTAAAACCCTTCTCACATAGGAAGTTGCTTAGGCGATCATAAAGAGCCTTCTTCAACTTGTAGACATGAGAGGGATTCTTGAAGTCTTCAAAGCCCGGAGGTTGTTTGACATAGACTTCTTCATTTATGTAGCCATTCAAGAAAGCACTTTTGAAATCCATCTGGTACAACTGAAAATTCATGGAACAAGCGTAAGTAAGTAATAATTTAATTGCTTCTAACCTTGCTATCCGAGCGAACGTTTCATCAAAGTCGATTCCTTCTTCTTGGTTATAGCCTTGTGCGACCAATCTTGCTTTGTTACGAACTATGATTCCATTCTCGTCAAGTTTGTTCTTGAACACCCATCTTGTTCCTATCATGTGCTTGTTGTTCGGTCTTGGTACAAGACTCCAAACTTGATTCCTTTCGAATTGGTTGAGTTCTTCTTGCATTGCTACTATCCATTGATCATCGCATAAGGCTTCATCGATTTTGGTTGGTTCAATTTGAGATACAAAAGCCATGTTGAGACAAGCATCCTTAATATTTAGTCGAGTTGCAATGCCTTGGCTAATATCACCGATAACTTTATCTATCGGGTGATCTCTATGAGTTCTCCATTCTTTCGGAAGATCTTGATGTTCTTCAATGATTGGTGAGTCATCTTCTTATGGTATTGCTTGATCCTTTGATATCTCCTTTTGTTGTTGTGGCGTATCTACTATATCATCATCATCATCCACAATAATATTATCCTCTTTCGAGGGGTTAGTCTCATCAAATGAAACATGAATAGATTCTTCAATAGTAAGAGTTCTTTTATTGAAAATTCTTAAAGATCTACTAGAGAGGGAATAACCAAGGAATATACCTTCGTCAGACTTATCATCAAACTTACCGAGATTGTCATTGTCGTTGTTGAAAACGAAACATTTGCATCCGAAAATGTGAAGAATGATATGTTCGGTTTCCTACCCTTGAACAACTCATACGGAGTCTGTAATGCCCGATTCGATTTTCCCAATTTTGTGGAGTCTTTTATTTTATTTGTATGACAATTGTTTTATTTGTGAAATTATAATGATGATATTTGATATTGAGGAATTAATGTGATGATAAGATATGTTGTGTGATTTTACCGTTTTGTGAATTTTCGGGTAAAATTGGATTATAGGGTATTTTAGATATTTGTTAATTAGTGATGAGTTAGAAATTAGTAGGATTGTTATTTTTGTGAGAATATGATATTTGGTTGGAAAGAAATAGAAAGAATAGAGTTAAGTGTAGAAATAGGAAGGAAAGAATAAGAATAGTTAGTAAGAATAGAATTAGAGAGAAAAGAATATAAGAGAGTGAGAAAGAGTGAAATAGAAAGTTAGTAAAGAAGAGAAAGAAAAAGAGAAGAAAGAAAAGGAAGAGAAGAGAAAAGAGAAGAGAAAAAGAGGAAAAGCTAGGTTTTGATCAAGATTGCTCCGTGTAGACGAAATAATCGGGTAAGGGTGATAAACGTTGTTATCTTAATCTTGTATATGATTATGTATGTGTTAGATTTTGTGGGTTTTTGATTTGATAGAAGTTAGAGAAGATGAATAGTTAGGGTTTGAGAGAAAATGTGAGAAATTTATGGATTAATCGGTTGGAAATCGTTGTAGCCGAAGTATGATAGCTAGAATATGTTGTTGATCATGTTTATGGAAGTATTTTGGAGTTTTGGGGTGTTTAGAGTTGACTGTTACGCAGCTGGAAATTCTGGAAATCGCAATGGTCGCTCAGCAAGCTATTCCTCGCTCAGCGAAAGTTCCAGGGAGATTCTCGCTCAGCGAGTTAGAGGGAGCTCAGCGAGTCTGTAGGTTTTGAGGGGTTATCTGTTTTAATCTGTAGCTTTAGTTTCGGGTATCCGTTTTTAGTGATCCTTATATTGATTCGAAGCTAGAAACGCGTAGAAACTAATGATGCTAAGAAAAATAATTTTTAGCCGAGTTTTACCCGACTTTTCCGATAAAACGTAATTATGTTAATTATGGAATTGTGGGTTTGATTATTGTGTTGTGGCCGTTTGGCAAGTAGATACATTGCTTTCAATTAAATGTGAATGTATGCTAATTGAATGAGATGAAATGCATAAATATATTGTGAATATGTATGCATTTTCAAGAATGTTGTGTGTCATTTTGCATGTAAGCATAATGTATGCATTCTTGTGTTGTGGGATTCTTTTTGAATTCGTTGTAGCATCGTGTGCTCATGTGGAGTGTGAGCGATGACTACAACAAGATCGTGTGCCCATGTGGGGTGTGAGCAATCGGATTGTGTGCCCGTGTGGGGTGTGAGCAATCCATAAACATTCTATGCCCATGTGGGGTGTGAGAAATGGGTAAACATTGTGTGCCCGACGGGGAGTTACTTTAGGTAACAAGCGATGATTCCATTTGGTTCCTGAGTGAACCTGCTAAAATGTTGAGTCGGTACCGCATTTGCATCTGCATAGAGTCGTGTGTCGGTCTCTACGAGTTGCATTTTATCATTTTAATTATGATATGCAGAAATAAACATGAACGTGCATATGTTTATTTGGAGTATTATGGAGATGATAGTATGTATGATGAAACATACTTGATTGTATATATGCATGTTTGAAATATGTATATGTATGTGATTTATACATTTGTAATGTATATGTGTGATTAAGCATAGCTAGACGTATATTTATGCAGAATGAATAAAATTTAGGAATAAACATAAATAATGTAAGTTTACGTGAATTAGTGAATTGGTGTATGATGAACATGCTTGATTTGTGTACGTACACGTTGTGATGTGTATAGGTGATGAGGAATGATTTATGGTGAGAATATGTTTTATGTGCATTTTTATATGTTGAGATATATAATTATATGCAATGTTATTATGATAATGTTTCTCACCCTTCTGTTGTTTTATGATGCTCTATGAGGAACTGCAGAGTAGGTTGCTGGATGGCAATCTTTGTGAAGCTCGTCTTCATCTTTTGGTCGGTCGGCTCTGATATGTAGCACCGAGTAGTTAGGTTGGCTTAGTGCCATTTTTTTGATGCATTGTGTACATGTATATGTTGGATGGATGTTTTGTATAAACATGAATGTTGTCGTTGTCATCAAACTTGTTGATATATATATATATATATATATATATATATATATATATATATATATATATATGAATGGAAATATATATATTTGATGTTTGTTGATTTAGTTTCCGCTGTGTAATTATATCTTTGGAATTAGGTGTAAGGATTAAATTTCCTATGTTGAAAACTACCCCATCATTGCATATCTTTAAATGAGCAGGTGTTGTATGTATTTAATTTCAAGCATAATGTGACATGCCTCTTTTATACCATGTTCAATTATACTCTGATGAAATATTTAACATATGCCTAAATGATTTAATTGATTATTTGGGGGTATAGAAAGAGGGTGTTACATTAAGTGGTATCAGAGCCAGTGTTCAAGTCAGTTGTGTCTGTCTTGATGTTGTTATGATTGAACTTTTGTTTAATCTTGTTGTTGTCTTTGGGAACAATCAGAATATGGCTGGTAGAAACGACAATGATATGGTTGCTGCTTTGGAAGCAATGGCTAGGGCGGTGCAGGAAGCGCCGAATGTGAATGCTAATGATGAGTTCAGAAAGAATCAATCGTCGGTCTTCAAAGGAAGATTTGATCCTGATGGTGCTCAGAATTGGTTGAAGGAGATTGAAAGAATCTTCAGAGTCATGGACTATGCTGAAGAGAGTAAGGTGAGGCTTGGTTCTCACATGCTGAAGGAAGAAGCTGATGATTGGTGGGTTGGTAGAAGTCAAGCCCTTGAGGAGGATGATGAAGAGATAACTTGGGAAGTTTTTCGTACTGAGTTCTTAGGGAAGTACTACCCTGGGAGTGTGAAGGAAAAGAAGGAGATGGAATTCCTTGAGCTGAAGCAAGGTAGTATGTCAGTGGTTGAATATACTGCTAAGTTTGTGGAATTGATTTAGTTTCATCCTCATTATACTGCTGCTCCTGCTGAGCTTTCTAAGTGCATTAAGTATGAGAATGGCTTGCGTCCTGAGATTAAGCAAGCTGTGGGATATCAGAGGATTAGAAGGTTTTCAGATTTGACTGAATGTTGTAGAATCTTTGAAGAAGATAGCAAAGCTCGTTCTACACATTACAAGAATGTGAATGAGAGGAAAGGGAAGCAATAAGCTAGAAGTGGACCGTATGTGACACCCGGTGATAAGGGAAAACAGAGGGGAACTTTGATAGGAGATCTAGTGGAGGGAGATCTGGTCCCGTTAAGTGTTACAAGTGTGGCGATCTAGGCCACAAGTCTTTTGAGTGTGGGAAGAATATTGTGAAATGTTCAAACTGTGGAGGTCTTGGACATGCTACTACCGAGTGTAGGAGGAATGTTGTGAAATGCTTCAATTGTGGGGAAGTTGGTCACATTAGTACTAAGTGTACTAAGCCGAAGCAAGCTCAGGCGGGCGGAAAGGTGTTTGCATTAGCAGGGAAGGATACTACTAGTGCAAACCGTTTGATTAAAGGTACATGCTTTATTAATAGTACGCCTTTAGTTACTATTATTGATATGGGAGCGACTCATTCGTTCATTTCTCTTAAGTGCTCTAAGCATTTGAATTTGTTTATGTCTTCTTGGGGTGGTGAGATGGTTATTGAGACTCCTGCTTCAGGGTCGGTAACTACTTCTTTGGTGTGTGTAAGTTGTTCTTTGACCATGTATGGTAAAGATTTTGTTATGGATTTAGTTTGTTTGCCGTTGGAAGGTTTGGACGTGATCTTGGGTATCAACTGGTTGCAATTTAATCGAGTTCATATAGATTGTTATCATAAGTTATTAAGGTTTCCTTCTTTGGATGATGAAGAGGAGAGTTTCCTATCCACGAAAGAGTTGAAGAGACTTTTAATGGACGAAGTTCAATTGTTTGGTTTGTTTGCATCGTTGTCAGTGGAAAGTGAAGTGGAGATAAGTAGGTTTCCAGTGGTGTGTAATTTTTGAGAAGTGTTTCCGGATGATATTAAGGATGTACCGCCGGAAAGAGAAGTTGAGTTTTCTATTGATCTAGTTCCGGGTACTAGACCGATTTCGATGGCACCGTATCATATGTCAGCTTTAGAGTTGGTAGAATTGTAAAAGCAGTTGAATGACTTGTTGGATAAGAGGTTTGTTAGGCCGAGTGTTTCTCCTTGGGGTGCACCGGTATTGTTGGTAAAGAAGAAGGATAGAAGTATGCGGTTATGTATTGATTATCGACAGTTGAACAAGGTGACAATTAAGAACAAGTATCCGCTTCCGAGGATTGATGATTTGATGGACCAATTGGCTGGTGCACGTGTTTTTAGTAAGACTGATTTGAGATCAGGATATCACCAGATTCGTGTGAAAGAGGAGGATATTCAAAAGACGGCTTTTAGGACACGGTATGGTCATTACGAGTATTCCGTGATGCCATTCAGAGTTTCTAATGCACCGGGTGTGTTTATGGAATACATGAATCATATTTTTCATGAACAGTTGGATCGTTTTATGGTTGTGTTCATCGACGACATTTTGATTTATTCTAAGTCTCAAGAAGTGCATGAAGAGCATTTAAGGATTGTGTTATAGATTTTAAAAGAGAAACAATTGTATGCTAAGTTATCAAAGTGCGAGTTTTGGTTGTCGAAGGTAAGTTTTCTTGGGCATGTTATTTTTGATGGTGGTATTAGTGTTGATCCATCCATGATTGATGCGGTAATGCAATGGGAAGTTCCTAGATCGGTTATGGAGATTCGAAGCTTTTTTAGGCTTGACGGGTATTTATCGGAGGTTTATTGAAGGATTTTCAAAGTTTGCACTTCCGTTAACGCAGTTGACTTGTAAAGGAAAGGCTTTCATTTGGGATATTCATTGCGAAGAAAGTTTTATGGAACTTAAGAGAAGGTTAACAACGGCTCCGATCTTGATTTTGCCGAATCCGACGGAACCATTTGTGGTGTTTTGTGATGCTTCATTGTTTGGGTTAGGTGGTGTTTTGATGCAAGATGGAAAAGTTGTAGCTTATGCTTCAAGACAATTGAGAGTGCATGAAAAGAATTATCTTATGCATGATTTGGAATTATCAGTTGTGGTTTTTTCTCTAAAAATTTGGAGGCATTATCTTTATGGTGCAAGATTTGAAGTTTTTAGTGATCACAAAAGTTTGAAGTACTTATTCGTTCAAAAGGAATTGAACATGAGACAAAGGAGATGGTTAGAACTTTTGAAGGATTATGATTTTGGTTTGAATTACCATCCAGGTAAGGTGAATGTGGTGGCCGATGCCTTGAGTCGTAAGTTGTTACATATGTCCGCATTGATGATAAGAGAATGGGAACTTTTGGAGAATTTCAGAAACTTGAGTTTGGTTTGCGAGATGACACTGTCGCTCCCGAAGATTTGCATCCAGGTACAAGCGCGAACGGTCGGCGAAGGGAACAGTGAGAACACACAGCCGTGAACTCACTGGAGATGAATAGAGTCGCCAGCTAGGCATTTTTATCCCGGAGGAAGGGCAATGCTGCATAGACCTAGAAAAAGATGGATAAGACGGTTTGCGAACCAGAGAGACTGAGAAAGGGGGTTGGTTACAACCTGGGAAGGTATTAGCACCCAGATTGTCCGTCGTACTCAACGGGATCCACGCTTAAAAGATTTGTGTTTTAAAGGGGTAGTGTCAGTGCAATTTGTGTATAAAAGAGCTGGAAAAGGATGTACAGGTGTTAGTGTAAAAGGAGTGAAGTGTGATATATACAGTGTCAGTGTAGGGATGAGAATGAGCTGCTCAAGACCATGAGGCTAAAAGAATGATTCTGGAAGGAGGGGGAATGAACAGAGACTTTTGTTCGATAACCGTTAAGTTATGCCTACGTATCCTCTCGTGCAATGAGGAAGTCAGAACACCGTAGTTCGACCCAAAGAGACTGAAAGATGAATTGACTGTGAACTGCTTGCTTGTTAATGCTCAAGTGCATGACCTGTCTGGCTCAGGTGCAAACTGTCTTGCATTAGACGGAAGAAGCAAGTTCTCGTTTGTGAGTGAATGAGATGAGAAAAGAATCCCGGAGGAGACGATTATTGTTTGTTTTTGTGTTTTCAGTCTTTTATTGTTTTTGGATTTTTGTCATAAGTTAATGAGCTTAAGCCTAAACCAATGGATTTAGTAAACTCATCACATCTTCCCTCTGATTAGGGGTAATGAGAATACCTTAAGTGTGAAGTCAGATTCTCACACTTAATCACCTTTGATGTAGGATTAAGATCATTAACCTACTTGTGATTATTTAGATGTTTTTGGGATTTTTGTTTAGTGTTAAGTAATGAGGTTAAGCCATAATCATGGATTAAACAGACCCATTACACCATCCTAAAAGAAGGATAATAGATGAGAATGTTTAAGCTGAGGAAGACTCCTCAACTTAATCCATGATTAGGGATTAAACTCATGACAAAACAAGCCTTTGATTAAGTGGATTTTACTTAGTGGTATGATGATGAAGTGAATTTTATGATTTGTAAGACAACTTGAGGGGGACTTGTCCATTAACACTAGGGTTAGTCCTTCTTAACCAATTAAGGAAGAATTAGAACCCTAATGCAAGGCCCAAGTTACAAGTGTGATGTCTTGATATTTATTAAGTGAATTGGTTAAGAGATTCAAACACATTAAGGGTTCAAGGCTTAGGATTAAAGTTATACACTCCATCCTAAAAGAAGGATGCAGGCATAAGCTTAATCACAAAGTCTTAAAGCCTTTAGGGTTTGGTCCCTGATTATGAGATGAGAAGAGAAGACTCAAAGGGAGACACAAAGGTAAAACTATGGGGGGAGACTAATCAAAACCCTAATTCATTGTCATGCTTGGATGATCCTAAGGTTTGTGAGGTTTTCAAGAACAATCTTCAGAAGAACCACCAGGCAGCAGATGAACAGGATCAAGAGAAGCAAAGTGGCTTGCTTCATTCAAGAAGTCAAGTCACTTGAAGAAAGAAAGTAGGAGGAAGAAGAATGAGCAAGCTCAAACTCAAACACATATAGAAATGCAGCAATGGATGCAAGAGAGATGAGAAGAAAAGTTATGAGAAGTGAAGGCAAATTCACTTCCCAAGTTTACTTACCACCTGAAATGTTAGAAAGAAATGCAATGCAAGGCTAGATGGGATGAAATGGTATGATGCTAGACCAAACCAGAAGCATGTTGATGATGATTATGATGTTATGAGGTGCTGCAAACATGAGGCAAGACATGGAGATGCTCATACAAGATTATGGATGCAAATGATGCAAGTTAAGGAGCATGAATGAACATGAAAAGTTATGAAGCATACAAGACAAATGACATGGCAAATATGCAATGCAATGATCAAACATGTTTTCTACATGTCTTAAGATGTCAAATGAATCACAAGAATGCACAAAATGCAAAGACAAGTCATGTTATGCAAGGAAATGCAAGAAGGATGCAAGAGAAAGCCCAGATTAGGGTTCATGGATCAAACATCAAACAAAAATCCAAAACAGAAACAAAAACCCTAAGATAAAAATGGAAAATGGCACCCAAAGAAACCCTAAACCTATAATGAACCACTGCCCAAAGGGGAACTCTCAACTCTCAACCAATCTCAAGATATGATTTTTCTAAGTTATTAGGGTTTTTAAGGTTCTTAACAAAAGAAATGCCAAACAAATAGAAAATGCAAGATCAAATCATGGCCATTTTTCCCTAGAAACTACATGCTAAACATAACACAATGCAAGAAGAATCAATGTCTCAACCTTCTCCAATAGGCAGAAATGAATTTTTGAACTTGTGATCAAAATAATGCACAAAATATGATTTAATTCAATGAAAAATTCTTAAAGTGCATCAAGATCAAAAAAGAAATTTGGTTTGAAGGTTGGACAATGTTTCTAAATGTCTTAGAGCATTTCATGAATTTTTTTGTAATTTTTAAATACCTAAAAGTATTTTTAATTAATTAATTCCCATTAATCAATTAAAAATAATCTTTTAAATATTTAAAAATACTTTTTTAATGATGAAAAATGAAATAAAAATATTTTTGTGTCATAAAAATTATTAAAACTCAGAGGAAAAAGTTTCATAATTTTTACGTATTTTTTGCTATTTTAAAATAATTATGTAAGTTAATTGAAATAAAATGAATTAAAAATCAAATAAAATAAAAGTAATCAGGATGGATGGCCAGGATTGATTCTGAGTTTGAAAGTGTTGACTGGCGCGTGAATGGAGGGTCCAGATGGCCTCTGGGTTAATTAATTTAATTACGAATTAATTAAAGCTAATGAGAGAGATTAGGGCAAATGAGATTGATCCTGGCCTTTTATTCGCGCGGGGAGTCAAACATGTCAACGCATCCAGTGGCTCAAATTCAAACTGGAGTTAATGACCTGAGATTAGGGTTTAATGACTCAGGTGGCCGGAGAAGACCTCCGGTCGTCTTCTCCGGCCAGCTCCCTCCCTGAGAAACCTCAAACTCCCTAAAAACGTATCAAAAATGAAAAATAAAAACTGGGAAATGTTCCTCTCATCCTCACGAATCAAACCCCTATCCTAAAACAAATTTATTCTTCCTAAACAAGCTGAATCGAAGAAAACAAGTTCTAGGGCACGCAGGTTTCAGAGACAAATTAAACTCTCAAATCAAAACCATTTTCAAAACCAATGATACCAGGATGATCAGTGAATCACATAGAACAAGTTTGTAACAAGAAAAATGATTTCTGGAAAAATAATTTTCAAGCTACCTGAGATTTGAAGCTTTCAGTTTGAAGACTTTCTGGCCACCTCTCCTTGTGCAATCCACTCCACTTGATCCCCAGAAGATGTTTGAATGCTCAAAAGAAGCTTGAGCTGGCTGGATAGTGAGATTCGAAAGCTCCTGCTCAAGCTTGATCAGAAATGGCAATGGAGTTTCTGGAGGTTTCAGGCCATTGTGAATGGTTGTTTGTGATCCTGAGGATGAATGGAGAAGGTCTGGATTGTTTGTTGGTGTGTTTGTGGTTTGTGGAAGGAAATTCGATTGAAACTGCAAAATGAAGTGAGAAATGGCAGTGAGATGTTCAGGCTGTTTCAGGCTTGTGTTCTTGGTGCTGGGTGGTCTATGGAGCAAGGTGAGTTGAATGGTGAAGAGAGTTTGAGTGTTTGCAAGCTATGGAGGCAGATTCGAAGCAAGTTGCAATTAGGAGTGTTTTTGTGAAAAATTGTCAATGAGAGAGGTTCAGCCTTGCCTTCTCATATCTTTGGCTTGCCAAGGGATATTGTATTATAATCCTATAGGTCAGATGATGTGACCTGGCCTATAGTGATTGGTAAGTTTACTTTTGCAAAATGTCCATTTCTTTGTAAGAGAAAGCATGGCTTGATCTAGGCTTGGTACAAGGCATGGGCTATGCGCAGCAAAATGAGGGGAAAGAGTCAGCTTGGTTCAGCACCCAATGTGACAAGTTGGTGAAGTGTTATGAGTGCTTTTGCAAGTTGTTGCTTTATGGACTTTCATGATAAAAATGCCTTGTTACATGAACTAAACACATGTGATCTTGGTTCAAACTTGATTTTTAGGACTTAGAGAATGCTTATGTGCTGGTTTGAAATGAATTAGAGGCTGCAATATGCATTGGTCCAAGATTTTGCAAAATTCTCACTTAGGGCATGCCTTGAAAATCAATGATTTTAGCCAACTTTGCATTGCCATAACTTTTGATCCAAGAAGAGTTTGGTCATGTTCTTGTACTTTTTGAAAAGGGAAAAATGAGATCTACAACTTTCATGACCAAAGTTTTTCCATTTGAAGCATTTTTGGATCAAGAATCATGGCTTGAAAAATGACCTAAAATGATGCATTCTTGAAAAGTCAACTATGCCCAAAAAGTCAACATTTGCAAAAACCCTAAATTCTTGATTTTTGTGAACATCAACCTTCTTCCATGATCAAATAAAGATCATATACACTCAAAATGATGAAGATCACCCATTGGTTGGGTCATTGGGGGCCTCAGATGCCCTGATTTTACACTGACTTGTCTGAAAAGTCAACTCTTGATCAGATGACTTCCCCATGGAATTTCTTCATGAAAATTGATATGCATACTCCCTATACCATATAGAGACCAATGGAAACAAGAATGACCAAAAAAATTGGAGTTATGGCCTCTGAAACCAAAACCCTAATTTTAAGTCAACTGTGCAGTCAAACCTGGCTCTGCATCCATACCAAACCCAGTTCTTGTGATTCTTTTGGATTCTTGGCTTTGTGAGGATGTACTATGATGTAAGAACACACATGGACCCCTTTGAATTGATTGGTGGCCTTTGGAGTGGCTCAAGATGCCCTGAGATTGCTCAGATCACAAACCCTAGGTGCAGATGCCTTAGAAACTATGCAGTGAACCAAAAATGAGATGTGAGATGATATGATTGTGTTTATGCATATGAGGATGATCACAAGCCATGGTGTGAATGGGTGAGGGCAAATTTGGGGTGTTTACAGCTGCCCCTATTCAATCATGAGTTAGCTGTGCAGGATGTAAGCAACGGCTTAACGGGCAAACAAGATAACTTGTGGTTGAATATCAAAGACAGTCCAAAATTTGCACTCACAGAAATGAAGAAGAAAAGGGATATAGATTGTAAAAGGAAAATGAAGTGTATTGTAAAGTGGGAAACAATGCAATGACGGGGACGGCCGACATGCTGGGGACAAAAGGTAAAGCCAAGACGGGGACGGCCGACTAGCTGGGAAAAATAAAATATCATGATGGGGACGGCCATCAAGATAAAGTTGTAGCATTCTCTGGGGGTTAATGAAACATGACGGGGACGGCCATCAAGCTCATAAAGGAAAGTAACCGACGATGGGGACGGCCATCGGGTTAAAAGGAAAAGGGACCGCGACGGGGACGGCCATCGGGTTAAAGAATAAATGAAATGAACAGATGATGGGGTACGGCCATCAAAGGTGAAGGACAGTCACCTAGCAGGGGACGGCTGCTCTGTTGGGAATAAAAGAAATATGATGGGGACGGCCATCAAAGGTGGAGGACGACCACCTGGCAGGGTACGGCTGCCGAAAATATCAACGATGGGGACGGCCATCGGATATAAAAGGTCAACGATGGGGACGGCCATCGGACGAGCATGATGGAGGACGACCATCAAGAAGTGGAGGACGACCACTCAGCAGGGTACGGCTGCTCTCGAGGTTTCTCATGACATAGGACGAATGCCAGATAACCAAAATCAACAATGGGGACGGCCATTGGATAAAATGATGAAGGACGATCATCAAGAGGTGGAGGACGACCATCTAGCAGGGGACGGCTGCTAAAAATCAACGATGGGGACGGCCATCGGATGAGCATGATGGAGGACGACCATCAAGAAGTGGAGGACGACCACTCAGCAGGGTACGGCTGCTCTCAAAGGTATCATAACACAGGACGAGTGTTAGATAAAAAGAAAATTTGTTGGTGATCTACTGGGGATAATGTAAACACGGACGAGTGTTTATATCCAAGAAACAAAAGGTATAAGTGTTTGGGTATTGTGTATAGATCAAAGATGCGGACGAGCATCCTTAAGGCTATGATACGGACGAGTATCACGTAGAAACAAACTGACACATGTCCAGAGATGATGATACGGACGAGTATCAACTGGTTAACAAAGAACACGGACGAGTGTTGCATCTGAAAGAAACCTTCTGGGAAATAATAGACACAGACGAGTATCTATATCCAAGAAGACATAAGTGTTGACACGGTGTATGGATTAAAGATGCGGATGAGCATCCTTAAGACTATGATACGGACGAGTATCACGCAGAAACAAACACTAGACGCAATGTTCTGAGATGATGGTACGGACGAGTACCAACGGGTTAACAAAGAACAAGGACCACTGTCGAATCTGTGGGGATACGAGTGATGATGTATACAAGATACGGACGAGTATCTGTATAAGTGTACCAATGAGTAGTGAGTATATATATATATAAGTGTTTATCTGCTGGGGAGAGTGACACGGACGAGTGTCAAGAGAGAAAAGTATAATATTAACAAGTATATGGGTTGATGAAAGTGAGCGACTGCGCTGGGGATATGACACGGACGGGTGTCAAGAAAAGTGTATATACAAGGATATGTGAGTGCAAAGAGGATGTCTTTGGCTTTCTGCTGGTGATATGACACGGACGGGTGTCATGAAATATCCGTGATATGGGTGATTTGTTTGTAAAGAGTGTTCAGGCGACTTTACTGGGGAAAGATGGCACGGACGGGTGCCAAAAGGTGTATATACTGGTGTTTGATGATTTGAGAGGCAACTGCTTTTGCTGGGACCCTGGTGGGGATTTTTGTATAATGATGATGAACGGTTATTATTCACAAGTGTTACTTCAGAACATGGCTTATGATTATGCTATGCATTTGATTCTTGCCGTAATGCTCCGTATTAGACGGAATGCTACGCTCTGAGGGGTGAATATGATGCAGATGCCATGATTATGCAAAGGGGCACAGATCCGGGATTCGGATCCCATTGCTGCGAAGATCTCTGGATGATCTGCTTGAAGTGAACATCCCAGCTGGGGATGAGATCATTGGTAGATCTAATGATGTATCTGTTTGGGGATATAGGTCACTGATTGACATATCCTTATAATGCGGGACCCAGCTGGGGTTTGTAGAAGCTTTCTGTACTCTGTTGTGACTTCTTCGTGCGTTGCTCTTCTGAATAGAGGCTTGAAGCTCTGTGGGGAGATGATTCCCTGATTCTTGCATCTTGCTGAGGAATAGTGGTTGGTACTACAGCTGGGGAATGCTGTTGGTAACTCAGCTGGGGAGAGTAATGAGAGGCAACTCGGCTGGGGAGAAAACATCCTGAGTGTTAAGCCTGTTTGTTGATTTGGCAACTTTGCTGGGGAAGTGGTAACCTTCCAGTGCCACGTGGAAGATAGACCGAGTTGATAATGATTCGCCGGCTTGCTGAGACGTAACTTGCATGCCCCAGGTTGCGTTCTGGATACCTGCAATCCTGCAAAGATAAGGAGACGCACAAAAGGTCCCGAGGTATCCTTTACTGGATTCCGTCATAGGAGTTAAGCACTCTCACGAGTAAGTATATTCCCTGCAAGCATGTGTTTTATATTATTTTTAGAGAAAAACATTTGTACTTATGCAACTAGTTTTTTAGAGACATCAGACATCCTTTGTAAATAAAAATGTGCAAAACGAGACATGACTGAAAATCTGATTTTATTAATTCACATGCCCTGAATCGGCGAGATATAGTCAAAGAAACAAATCCCCTGAAATGAGGAGATTGTTACAAATTGAGAAACAAAACGCTGGCAGTGTTGACGACGCTTTGAGTAGCTTCCTCTTCTGCTATGACTCGTATGACAATGACGTTCTTCTCGTCTTGCTTTCTGGAGAGAGTTGATTCTGATTGAAGCTCGATCCTTTGAAGCTTACCAAGTTGTAGGTGATACAGACGAATTCAGAATGCAGTTGTTCGCTTATTCCCTTATTTTGCATGGATCGCCCTTTCGGGTTTTCAATCCATCGGGATACCCATTTTTGCCTGAGCTGTCCAATGCGGCTTTTCAACTCAGCGGGTGTACATTTTTCATTTATTTCCCTTATTTTTGCCCGAGTCTTTTATTCTGTTTCTGACTCGCCGGGATGCCCTATTTTTGCCTGGACTTACATTCTGTTTTTATGTCCAGCGGGTCATTTTATGCGAAGTATTTTTTAACTGCATCTGAATTCACAGGGGATGGGAAGTCTTCACCATCCATGGTGCTGAGCATCAGTGCTCCACCAGAGAAAACTTTCTTTACAACGAATGGTCCTTCATAATTTGGAGTCCATTTGCCCCTGTGGTCTGTATGAGGAGGGAGGATTCTTTTCAGCACAAGATCTCCCACTTGGTACTCTCGGTGCCTGACTTTCTGATCGAAGGCCCTCTTCATTCTCTTCTGATATAACTGCCCATGGCAGATTGCAGCCAATCTTTTCTCCTCGATCAGACTCAATTGTTCGAATCGGGACCGAACCCACTCTGCTTCACTCAGTTTAACATCCATTAATACCCGTAACGAGGGTAGTTCAACTTCAACAGGTAGGACTGCTTCCATACCATACACAAGCTGATACGGTGTTGCCCCAGTGGATGTTCTGATTGACGTGCGGTACCCATGCAAGGCAAACGGTAGCATTTCATGCCAGTCTTTGTATGTGATTACCATCTTCTGCACAATCTTCTTGATATTCTTGTTAGCTGCCTCAACAGCGCCGTTCATCTTTGGCCTGTAAGGAGAAGAATTGTGATGTTGGATCTTGAAGTCCCGGCACAGCTCTGCCATCATTTTGTTGTTTAAATTGGAACCATTATCAGTAATGATTCGCTCGGGCACTCCATACCGACAGATGATATCTCTCTTCAGAAATCTGGCTACCACTTGCCTTGTAACATTTGCATATGAGGCTGCTTCCACCCACTTGGTGAAATAATCAATGGCGACCAGGATAAATCTGTGACCATTTGAAGCAGTTGGCTCAATCTTGCCAATCATATCAATGCCCCACATAGCAAAGGGCCATGGTGAAGACATGATGTTCAAAGGATTAGGAGGCACATGCACTTTATCTGCGTAGATCTGGCATTTGTGGCATTTCCTGGCGTAGGCACAACAGTCTGCATCCATTGTGATCCAATAATAGCCTGATCTTAACAACTTCTTAGCCATTGCATGTCCTCCAGCATGGGTACCAAAAGATCCTTCGTGCACTTCATGCATCAGCAAATCTGCTTCCGTCTTGTCAACACATCTGAGGAGTACCATGTCAAAGTTCCTTTTGTATAAAGATCCATCAGTGTTCAGAAAGAAACTTCCAGCAAGCCGTCTTAAAGTCTTCTTATCATTGGGAGATGCCCCAGGTGGGTATGTTTGATCCTCCAAGAAGCTTTTAATGTCATGGAACCAAGGCTTATTATCTTCGACAACTTCTGCTGCGAACACATATGCTGGTCTGTCGAGTCTGGACACTGAAATCTGAGGTACAAAGTTAGCAGCTTGAACTTTGATCATGGATGAAATGGTAGCAAGAGCATCCGCAAACTGATTCTCGTCCCGAGGGATATACTCAAGCTTGACTGTTGTGAAGAAAGTCAATAACCTTCTTGTATAATCCCTGTAAGGTATCAGATGATCTTGGTGGGTATACCACTTTCCGTTGGTTTGATTGATTACCAAAGCTGAATCTCCGAATACGGTCAATGTTTTGATCCTGAGGTCAATGGCTTCCTCAAGACCCATAATACAAGCTTCGTATTCAGCTTCGTTGTTAGTGCAGTTGAAAGTGAGTTTTGCCGAGAAAGGCATGTGAACTCCTTTAGGTGTAATGAGTACTGCACCAACACCACGGCCATTCATGTTAACAGCCCCATCAAACATCATAGTCCATTCTTCCTCCAGGTCAGGCCCTTCGGTGTGAATAGGCTCCTCGTGATCTTTTGCTTTAATGAACATGATGTCTTCGTCAGGGAAGTCAAACCTCATAGGCTGGTAATCATCAATGGGTTGCTCAGCAAGATATTCAGATAGTACACTGCCCTTGATGGCTTTCTGAGATGTGTACTGTATGTCGTATTCTGTGAGAATCATCTGCCATCTTGCAACCCGTCCGGTAAGAGCTGGCTTCTCGAAAATGTACTTAACTGGATCCATTTTTGAGATTAATAAGGTAGTGTGGGTCAACATATACTGCCTCAGTCGGCGAGCAGCCCACGCTAAAGCACAACAAGTTTTCTCGAGCAGTGAATAACGTTGTTCACAGTCGGTAAACTTTTTGCTTAGGTAGTATATTGCATACTCTTTTCGACCAGACTCGTCATGCTGACCTAGTACACACCCCATCGACTCTTCTAACACTGTCAAGTACATAATCAGAGGTCTTCCTTCTATTGGAGGCATGAGGATTGGAGGTTCTTGTAAATACTCCTTGATCTTGTCAAAAGCCTTCTGGCAATCTTCGTTCCACCTGACCGTTTGTTCTTTTCTTAACAGCTTGAACAAGGGTTCACAGGTTGCCGTGAGGTGAGATATGAACCGTGAAATATAGTTCAATCGACCTAAGAACCCTCGAACTTCTTTCTCTGTTTTCGGTGCAGGCATCTCTTGGATGGCTTTGACTTTATCAGGGTCAACTTCAATCCCTTTTTCGCTTACAATAAAACCTAGCAGCTTACCAGATCTCACCCCGAATGTGCATTTGTTGGGGTTCAGCTTTAGTTGGTACTTCCTCAATCGCTTGAACAACTTCAGCAGATTCACCAGGTGATCTTCCTCTGTAAGGGACTTGGCAATCATGTCATCCACATAACACTCTATTTCTTTATGGATCATATCGTGGAACAATGTCACCATAGCCCGTTGATATGTTGCACCAGCATTCTTCAGTCCGAATGGCATCACCTTGTAACAGAACGTGCCCCAAGGTGTGATAAATGTTGTCTTCTCCATGTCTTCAGGTGACATCTTGATCTGATTATATCCTGAAAAACCATCCATGAAGGAGAATACCGAGAACTGAGCCGTGTTATCCACCAATACATCAATGTGAGGTAATGGGAAATCATCCTTCGGGCTGGCTCTGTTCAGATCCCGGTAGTCAACACACATTCTTACTTTGCCATCTTTCTTAGGCACAGGCACTATATTAGCAACCCACGGCGGGTAGCTAGTCACAGCAAGGAACCCGGCGTCCCATTGCTTTTGTACCTCTTCCTTGATTTTCATAGCCATGTCTGGGCGAGTTCGGCGCAACTTCTGTTTGACCGGTGGGCACTCTTCTCTTAAAGGCAGCTTGTGCACAACAATGTCGGTATCCAACCCTGGCATATCTTGATACGACCAAGCAAACACATCAACATACTCTTGAAGCAGATCTATCAGTTGTCTCTTCACTGAGTCTTGCAGGCAGGCCCCGATTTTAACTTTCTTCACATCTTCATCTGTACCAAGATTGATCACTTCAACCTCCTCCCGGTGAGGAGTAATAACCCTTTCCTCTTGTCTCAACAACCTAGCTAGCTCTTCAGGAAGCTCATATTCTTCATCAACCCCTTCATCAGCTTGATTGATTGGATTGTCAAAGTCATACGATGTCATAGCCGTGCTGTTGTCGGTGCTGTCTGGAGGGCACTCTCTGCAAGGGTTAAGTTTGTTCATTTTAGTGATTGATTTTAATCTTGCTTTAGAAAAAAGTGAAATGAAGTTATCATTTTGAAAACACCGCCATTTATTTTTTGTACAAAAAGAAAAATGGAAAAACAGTGAGCAGAAAAGAAAAAGACTCGTTTGCAAAAAGATGTCTGATATTTCATTAATTTAATCTTGTTTGCACAAAAGTACAGATGGCCCTGATTACAAAATGAGTCTTGTCATCTTGGGAAAGATGCAAGACTTTGATGCATGCTTATAAAAAAATACAGGAAATAATAATTACTCTGCATGAGTAACTCTTATAATTTCCTGGGAAGACCAGTTCGAGACACTGCTCCCCGGGATCTTTGGACGAATCCAATTCTCCAGATTGCGCTCCTCTTCCAGCTCGTCTTCCAGACAGTTGATAGCATCAGGGGTAAGCATTCCCCCACTGACAAAACCGGGCTCTGCAGCAGCCTTTGCTTGATGTTGAGTTGGTCTGTAACCCAACCCAAACTTGTCCTTCTTCTCCTCCACAGCTAAAACCTTACCCCAGCCTAGGGCAGTTCCTTCTTCAACAACCTTCCGGGCCTGTTGGTAAGATGACATTGGAGTACCAGATACAGCAGATGCTTCATGCACATTCAAAGCTTCAAAACCTTGGCTCATTGTTTCATGGATCTCTCCATCCATCTCAATGTACTTGTAGGTAGCCAGATGGCTAACGAAAATATCCTCTTCCCCACAGATTGTGACAACTTGACCTTCCCACTCAAATTTTAACTTTTGGTGAAGGGTAGACGTTATTGCGCCGGCGGCGTGAATCCAGGGTCTACCCAACAAACAGCTGTAGGCGGGCTGAATGTCCATCACATAAAAGATAGTTTTAAAGGTCTGCGGGCCAATTGTCACAGGCAGCTCAATCTCTCCCAGAACCGATCTCTTCGAACCATCAAAGGCTCTTACCACCAGGTTGCTGGGTCTCAACGCCAAACCATCATATTCTAACTTCACCAGAGCCTTCTTTGGTAAGACATTCAGGGAAGAACCTGTGTCCACCAGCACATGAGAAAGGACAGCTCCTTTGCATTCCATGGTTATGTGCAAGGCTTTGTTGTGATTGCGGCCATCCGCTGTCAAGTCAGAATTGGTAAACCCTAGCCCATTGCTAGCAGTAACATTTCCAACCACGGTTTCCAATTGGTTGACAGTAATCTCTTCAGGCACGTAAGCTGCGTGCAGGACTTTAAGTAGTGCATTCCGATGGGCTTCGGAGCACATAAGCAGTGAGAGGATAGAGATTTTGGATGGCGTCTGGTGAAGTTGATCCACAATTTTGTAATCACTCTTTTTGATGATTCGCATAAACTCATCAACTTCCTGATCAAATGGAGTCTTCAGGGCTTCTTTGGCAACTGGATCTTCCTGCACCGGGCCTTTTCCTTTTGCCTTGGCAGCAGCTTCTGCTTCGGCAGTAGGTCTTTGAACTTGTGAAGCGAAGAGACGTCCGCTTCGCGTGAAGCCTCCGCCTCCCCCCACATTATCTACTTGTGGTGCAGGTGCTGATGTTTCAAGAGTGATTCTTTTTCCTTCACAGTACACGTCAGAGCCATAGTGCCAAGGGATGGCCCTATTGCTTTCATATGGTACTGGTCCAGGCACCGTGACAGTGACTGGACTGATTGCTGCTGCTGAAGGGACTGTAATTGTTTGTGGATCATAAAAGATTGTAACTGGTGCTCTGGCGGGAGCAGCACCTTCTGAATGGTAAGCGGAGTTATTTTCAGGATCGTAGAATATGGTAACAGTGGAGACATCTTCATGATTGATTGCTGGTGTTGTAGGAGGTTCTGTTGGAAGGACTGATGTTGTTGTTGATGGAGATTCGAAATGGAATGAAGCTGAAGTTGTAGCAGGAGGAACTGTTGAAGTCTGATCATTTGGAAGGACAGGTGAAGTACTTGTTGATGCTGCTGATGAATTGTCAGGAACAATAGTTGCTGCAGTTGTAGGAGGTTCTGGAACCGTTGTTGATGAAGTTGCCGGATTTGTCGGAAATGACGTAGTGATCTGGAGCAAGCCACTCTGAATAAGGTTGTCAATGCCATTTCTCAGGTCCTCGCACCCATTCCATGAAATATTGCAGTAGGGACACCCTAGTTCACACCCCGGAAATATTTGGTTTTCGCGGAGTTGAGCTTTGATTTCCACCAATGGTGTCCTGATCTGATCCACACTGGTTATTAAATAAGACGGTCTGTCTTCTTCAATAGCGTTAATTCGAGGACCACCATGGTTTGGCATTGGGTTTTTATTGACATTGGGCGGAGGTGCAAAATTCAGAGCCTTGGAGTCTACCAAGTCTTGTACCTTCATATGCAGGGCCCTGCATTTTTCTGTACTGTGACCAGGTGCGTTTGAGTGAAAAGCACACCTAGCATTGGAGTCATAGTTTCTTGGTAGACTGTTGGGATCCGGAGGTGCCAACGTTCTTAGCTCAACTAGGTTGAGTTTCAGAAGTTGTGGCAGCAAGGCAGCATACGGCATTGGGATCGGGTCGATCACTCTGTTAGCTTGGGATGGCCTCTGTTGGAATGGCCTCTGTTGATTGTTGTTGTCGGAGTTGTTGTTGTTGTAGTTTCTTGGAGGATATTGATTCTGCTGATACTGGGGTTGTTGTTGGAAGTTTTGTTGCGGATGTTGATAGACTGGCTGAGGATGTGCTGGAGCAGGGATGGTGACTGCTGCTATTGACCTTTGAACATACTGGGGCCTACCCCTGTTGGTGTGAATGGCATTGGTCTCGCCAGTTCTTCTCGGGCCTGCGAAAGGCTTTCTCGTACTACTGGACGAGCTTGCACCGTTATCAGAGATCTTACCCATTTTTAACAGGCTTTCAATTCTTTCCCCAGCTATGACAACATCTGCGAAGCTGGTGGAAGAGAAAGCAGCCAACCTGTCAATATACGTTCCCTGGAGAGTGTTCATAAACATGTCTGCCATTTCTCTCTCAGACATTGGTGGCTGGACAGCAGCAGCAAGCTGTCTCCATCTTTGAGCATATTCTCTGAAGCTCTCCCTAGATGACTGTGACATCCCCATTAGGAGGGTCCTGTTGGGTGCCATGTCTAAATTATACTGATACTGTCTGATGAAGGCCTCTGCCAGGTCCTTCCAGCATCTCACAGTTGCCCTTGTCAAATGGGAATACCATTCCCTCGAAGCTCCGGTCAAGCTATCTTCAAAATAGAACATCCACAATTTCTCATCCATTGTATAGGCCTTCAGCCTTCCCAGAAATGATTGCAAATGAGTCCGGGGGCATGAAGTCCCATTATACTTTTCGAAACAAGGAGGTTTGAACTTGTGGGGGATCCTGACCCCTTCTACCAAACCCATGTCCATGACGTCGAAACCCAAAGAATTTTGAGACTCCAGTGATCTCAACTTTTCAGCTATTTCTTCCAATCGTCTATCATAAGTTTCCTCTCCAGCACCCATTACTGTAAATTGGTCCTCCTGAGGATCTTCTTGAAGTACTCTCCCTGCTGTGGCAGTCCCTTGTATATTGACTGGGATGTTGGCCTCTGGATGGAGATGGGGTCCAAAAACTGGGGGATTGACATGAGGTTGGACCCTCTCGTTGTTACTTGTGCCAGCAGTTCCCACATGGGGCTCCTCTTGATTCCTTCCTTCCACCAAAGCTCTGAGCCTCTCCTGGCTTTGAGCTAGGTTGTTCATCACTTCCATGAATTGTGTTATCTGAGTTCTCATCTCCAACCTTTCGTTGGCCATCTGGTTTCTGACCTCCGTAAGGTCCTGCTGCATCTGATCCATCTGGATTCCCGGAAGGTTGTTTCTAGTTGGGTACCTGTGTGGCCTGTTGAGAGGAAATACCCGGCGGCGAGCAATAATTCCTGAGTATCACAACAGAGGTTAGCAACAACAAAACAAAACCTACAAAACAAACAAAAAGGGTTAGTATGCAATGCAGTTATGCTTATTTGCTCTCAAGGTATCCGGTTTGGCTTTCAGTTTTGACCCTTCCAGACCCCTGAAGATGATGCTGTTGAAGTTGCTTTTGAAGTAACACAGATGGAAACTAACACAAATATATTACAAAGGTGAAATAATACAATTTGTTCATTTTACAACACAAGCCCTCAAAGGGGTCAAAATACATCACAAAAAGCAAAAGTACATGGAAAAGGAACAACAACAAGCAAATGATCAAACTCCAAGGCCAAACTCATCCTCACGAACTTCCTTAAGAAGTGCTTCGGTCACAGGATCAGCCGGATGCTCCGTGAGATTTCTGATGAGAAGGTTTCTTGTTGCAACAGCTGCAGTCAACTTCTTGTTCTGACTTTGGTCCTTAGACCTCTTCACTCCAGCTCTGATTTCTAGCTCTAATATTTCCTTCTGGGCTGCTGCCAGGGCTGTTTCCATCTGTTCCATCTTGTCCTGAACTCTCTTGTCTTCTAGAGTACGGACCTCAGTGATCCGGACCCACCTGGCCTGACTCTCTTTCAGGTACAAGTCTGTTCTTGCTCTCTGAAACTGGGCTTCTTTACAAGCGTTCTTCAGAATCTGCTCACCAGCTTTGGACTTGTTGATATAATCTCCAGACTTCTCAATTTTAGTCAAGTGTTCCACTTTCAACTTCTCCAGTCTCTCAATCTCCCTCACACCTTCACTCCTCTCCCTGAGGGTCTTCTGCAAGGCTCGGGTTAGCTTCTCATTTCTTTCCTTCAAGCCCTCAAACTCTTCCAAACTGATAGTGGCAGGGGGTGGTGCTGAAGATGACTCAGGCATGCCTTCTATGGTGAAGGGCATTCCCGAGAATTGGGCCCTAGCATGGGACCACTCATAGTATTGGGCTGATGCCACATTATTGCACTTCCCCAGAATGGTGATTCCCTTGGTTTGAACATGATCCCAGGCCCAGGCAGCCTGCCTAACAGTTGCCAGACTAACCTTGTTCTCACAGTAGAGGGTCTCAACCAAGTCTTGTTCCCTAGGAGTATGAACCAGTGCATAGCCCAATTGCCTCCTGAACAGCAGAGGGTTGTAATTGATACTTCCCTTAACTCCTATTAAAAGCACATTGGGAAAGTGCCCACAGCTGGTGATTATATCCCTGCCCTTGGTGCTTTGAGTACACCATCTGATGTCTGCTGAAGTTAGGACAGTGAGTCTCTTAGCCCAGTTGCTTTGCTGATGAGGGTTTAGAAATGCATCTGTCCTGGGTAGATGCCTGAGAAGCCAAGCATGAAATAATGGAGCACAACACCTCACTAGCCTTCCCCTCTGCTTCTCATTCTTCTGATGTACTGAGTAATAGAGATCTCCTAGCAAAGTTGGCACTGGGTTCTTCAGGATGAACAAATGGATTGCATTCTTGCTAATGAATCGAGGCTCATCTGCAAACAACACAATTCCATATACACTTAAGGCCAACAGAGCACAAACAGCTTTCCACTCCCCCAAGGAGGCCTTCAGACTAGCTTGAGAAATTAAGAAGTCCAGATGAAATCCAGGGATCCCAGCTTTAGAGGTCATATGTTGCTCAATCAGGACAGGTTCCAGATGCAGAGCCTTTGCTACTTCTCCATTACCAGGAAAGACCATCTCAGGGTTGAAAGGGATTCCAGCCCTGATAGGCATACCAACCAATGAGGAGTATTCTTCTAATAGAGGGCCTAGCTGAAAGTCTTGAAAAGTGAAACATCTCAGTGGAGGATCATAAAACTGAATGCAGGTGTGGATGAGGCTCCTCTGTGAAGGGTCCAGATCCATAACCACATCAAGTATATCTCCGTAATGCTCCCTGAACAATGGTATGTGATCTGGAGTGATCAGGGTTTGGATCCTCCTGATGTCTGATAAGTCTGGTTGGAAGAAATGATAAGTGATGTTGCTTTTCTTTGGAGCCATGATGCTGAGACTGAGTAGGATAAGTGCTGATGAAGAGGTTGAGAAGTGGGCCACTGGCTGGCTAGTGCAAGTAACTGAAGTATATGGCTGACAGGCTGAAGCAAGTGCTGGTGGAGACAGGTCAAAACTGCAGATGGGGTCAAAACCAAAACCAAAGATGAAGGTGGATACCCTGAAACACAAATAAGCAAATGTTAATATGATGCAATGGGTATGAATGCAAATGAAATGCAAAGGTTTGTGACTGAGCTGGATTTGATTAACTGCCTTGATATAGATCCATGTGTGTTCAAGAATTCCAGATGGAGGTCTAAAAATCCAATAACCAAGGTAGGGGACTCAAATAAAGAGCCACATGTCCAGGGTTTTAGAATCACAAGAACTGTCCAACATGGAGTATTCTTAACAAAGTCAAAGTAACAGGGTATTCTGAGGTCAAGGTACCTGCAAACCTGTAAACAGCCCAACCCCCTCACAGGTGATGATTTAGAACAAGGATCCTCAGACTTGGATCAGTTATGAGAAGTGTAAACACTTCTAACCCGGAGGTACAGTGTTTACAATAACCATAACAATTCCTCCTCTAATTCACCTCAGTTTCTGAAGGTCAATACTAAAAGGTCATCCAGACTTAGCAGGCTTCCCAGATAGCCCTAGCATTGCAGGAAATCTGCAACACAGAGTTCTCAAGAAGAAACCCATATCTGAACCGTGTTTCATATTCCCGCACCAGACCAAAATGGAATGGGAAAGAATATGATTCACTCTAGCCTAGGTGTCACTCAGGTCCCAGGTATAGGACCTTAACTCTCAATGAATCACCCACCCACCAAAGCAAACAACCAGATCCGGCCAGCAGCAATGACAGTAAGGTATATACAAATGCAATAAAGAAAGCAGTAAAGTAACTGTACATAAAGCAACAAAAATAAATACAAGCACAAACAAGCACATAACACCCCAGTAAACACAAATCAAACAAGCGCTAGGAGGAACCCACAAAAAGAACCAGAAGCCCTGGTTGCAGTATAAGGTTCCCCAGCAGAGTCGCCAAGCTGTCGCTCCCGAAGATTTGCATCCAGGTACAAGCGCGAACGGTCGGCGAAGGGAACAGTGAGAACACACAGCCGTGAACTCACTGGAGATGAATAGAGTCGCCAGCTAGGCATTTTTATCCCGGAGGAAGGGCAATGCTGCATAGACCTAGAAAAAGATGGATAAGACGGTTTGCGAACCAGAGAGACTGAGAAAGGGGGTTGGTTACAACCTGGGAAGGTATTAGCACCCAGATTGTCCGTCGTACTCGACGGGATCCACGCTTAAAAGATTTGTGTTTTAAAGGGGTAGTGTCAGTGCAATTTGTGTATAAAAGAGCTGGAAAAGGATGTACAGGTGTTAGTGTAAAAGGAGTGAAGTGTGATATATACAGTGTCAGTGTAGGGATGAGAATGAGCTGCTCAAGACCATGAGGCTAAAAGAATGATTCTGGAAGGAGGGGGAATGAACAGAGACTTTTGTTCGATAACCGTTAAGTTATGCCTACGTATCCTCTCGTGCAATGAGGAAGTCAGAACACCGTAGTTCGACCCAAAGAGACTGAAAGATGAATTGACTGTGAACTGCTTGCTTGTTAATGCTCAAGTGCATGACCTGTCTGGCTCAGGTGCAAACTGTCTTGCATTAGACGGAAGAAGCAAGTTCTCGTTTGTGAGTGAATGAGATGAGAAAAGAATCCCGGAGGAGACGATTATTGTTTGTTTTTGTGTTTTCAGTCTTTTATTGTTTTTGGATTTTTGTCATAAGTTAATGAGCTTAAGCCTAAACCAATGGATTTAGTAAACTCATCACATCTTCCCTCTAATTAGGGGTAATGAGAATACCTTAAGTGTGAAGTCAGATTCTCACACTTAATCACCTTTGATGTAGGATTAAGATCATTAACCTACTTGTGATTATTTAGATGTTTTTGGGATTTTTGTTTAGTGTTAAGTAATGAGGTTAAGCCATAATCATGGATTAAACAGACCCATTACACCATCCTAAAAGAAGGATAATAGATGAGAATGTTTAAGCTGAGGAAGACTCCTCAACTTAATCCATGATTAGGGATTAAACTCATGACAAAACAAGCCTTTGATTAAGTGGATTTTACTTAGTGGTATGATGATGAAGTGAATTTTATGATTTGTAAGACAACTTGAGGGGGACTTGTCCATTAACACTAGGGTTAGTCCTTCTTAACCAATTAAGGAAGAATTAGAACCCTAATGCAAGGCCCAAGTTACAAGTGTGATGTCTTGATATTTATTAAGTGAATTGGTTAAGAGATTCAAACACATTAAGGGTTCAAGGCTTAGGATTAAAGTTATACACTCCATCCTAAAAGAAGGATGCAGGCATAAGCTTAATCACAAAGTCTTAAAGCCTTTAGGGTTTGGTCCCTGATTATGAGATGAGAAGAGAAGACTCAAAGGGAGACACAAAGGTAAAACTATGGGGGGAGACTAATCAAAACCCTAATTCATTGTCATGCTTGGATGATCCTAAGGTTTGTGAGGTTTTCAAGAACAATCTTCAGAAGAACCACCAGGAAGCAGATGAACAGGATCAAGAGAAGCAAAGTGGCTTGCTTCATTCAAGAAGTCAAGTCACTTGAAGAAAGAAAGTAGGAGGAAGAAGAATGAGCAAGCTCAAACTCAAACACATATAGAAATGCAGCAATGGATGCAAGAGAGATGAGAAGAAAAGTTATGAGAAGTGAAGGCAAATTCACTTCCCAAGTTTACTTACCACCTGAAATGTTAGAAAGAAATGCAATGCAAGGCTAGATGGGATGAAATGGTATGATGCTAGACCAAACCAGAAGCATGTTGATGATGATTATGATGTTATGAGGTGCTGCAAACATGAGGCAAGACATGGAGATGCTCATACAAGATTATGGATGCAAATGATGCAAGTTAAGGAGCATGAATGAACATGAAAAGTTATGAAGCATACAAGACAAATGACATGGCAAATATGCAATGCAATGATCAAACATGTTTTCTACATGTCTTAAGATGTCAAATGAATCACAAGAATGCACAAAATGCAAAGACAAGTCATGTTATGCAAGGAAATGCAAGAAGGATGCAAGAGAAAGCCCAGATTAGGGTTCATGGATCAAACATCAAACAAAAATCCAAAACAGAAACAAAAACCCTAAGATAAAAATGGAAAATGGCACCCAAAGAAACCCTAAACCTATAATGAACCACTGCCCAAAGGGGAACTCTCAACTCTCAACCAATCTCAAGATATGATTTTTCTAAGTTATTAGGGTTTTTAAGGTTCTTAACAAAAGAAATGCCAAACAAATAGAAAATGCAAGATCAAATCATGGCCATTTTTCCCTAGAAACTACATGCTAAGCATAACACAATGCAAGAAGAATCAATGTCTCAACCTTCTCCAATAGGCAGAAATGAATTTTTGAACTTGTGATCAAAATAATGCACAAAATATGATTTAATTCAATGAAAAATTCTTAAAGTGCATCAAGATCAAAAAAGAAATTTGGTTTGAAGGTTGGACAATGTTTCTAAATGTCTTAGAGCATTTCATGAATTTTTTTGTAATTTTTAAATACCTAAAAGTATTTTTAATTAATTAATTCCCATTAATCAATTAAAAATAATCTTTTAAATATTTAAAAATACTTTTTTAATGATGAAAAATGAAATAAAAATATTTTTGTGTCATAAAAATTATTAAAACTCAGAGGAAAAAGTTTCATAATTTTTACGTATTTTTTGCTATTTTAAAATAATTATGTAAGTTAATTGAAATAAAATGAATTAAAAATCAAATAAAATAAAAGTAATCAGGATGGATGGCCAGGATTGATTCTGAGTTTGAAAGTGTTGACTGGCGCGTGAATGGAGGGTCCAGATGGCCTCTGGGTTAATTAATTTAATTACGAATTAATTAAAGCTAATGAGAGAGATTAGGGCAAATGAGATTGATCCTGGCCTTTTATTCGCGCGGGGAGTCAAACATGTCAACGCATCCAGTGGCTCAAATTCAAACTGGAGTTAATGACCTGAGATTAGGGTTTAATGACTCAGGTGGCCGGAGAAGACCTCCGGTCGTCTTCTCCGGCCAGCTCCCTCCCTGAGAAACCTCAAACTCCCTAAAAACGTATCAAAAATGAAAAATAAAAACTGGGAAATGTTCCTCTCATCCTCACGAATCAAACCCCTATCCTAAAACAAATTTATTCTTCCTAAACAAGCTGAATCGAAGAAAACAAGTTCTAGGGCACGCAGGTTTCAGAGACAAATTAAACTCTCAAATCAAAACCATTTTCAAAACCAATGATACCAGGATGATCAGTGAATCACATAGAACAAGTTTGTAACAAGAAAAATGATTTCTGGAAAAATAATTTTCAAGCTACCTGAGATTTGAAGCTTTCAGTTTGAAGACTTTCTGGCCACCTCTCCTTGTGCAATCCACTCCACTTGATCCCCAGAAGATGTTTGAATGCTCAAAAGAAGCTTGAGCTGGCTGGATAGTGAGATTCGAAAGCTCCTGCTCAAGCTTGATCAGAAATGGCAATGGAGTTTCTGGAGGTTTCAGGCCATTGTGAATGGTTGTTTGTGATCCTGAGGATGAATGGAGAAGGTCTGGATTGTTTGTTGGTGTGTTTGTGGTTTGTGGAAGGAAATTCGATTGAAACTGCAAAATGAAGTGAGAAATGGCAGTGAGATGTTCAGGCTGTTTCAGGCTTGTGTTCTTGGTGCTGGGTGGTCTATGGAGCAAGGTGAGTTGAATGGTGAAGAGAGTTTGAGTGTTTGCAAGCTATGGAGGCAGATTCGAAGCAAGTTGCAATTGGGAGTGTTTTTGTGAAAAATTGTCAATGAGAGAGGTTCAGCCTTGCCTTCTCATATCTTTGGCTTGCCAAGGGATATTGTATTATAATCCTATAGGTCAGATGATGTGACCTGGCCTATAGTGATTGGTAAGTTTACTTTTGCAAAATGTCCATTTCTTTGTAAGAGAAAGCATGGCTTGATCTAGGCTTGGTACAAGGCATGGGCTATGCGCAGCAAAATGAGGGGAAAGAGTCAGCTTGGTTCAGCACCCAATGTGACAAGTTGGTGAAGTGTTATGAGTGCTTTTGCAAGTTGTTGCTTTATGGACTTTCATGATAAAAATGCCTTGTTACATGAACTAAACACATGTGATCTTGGTTCAAACTTGATTTTTAGGACTTAGAGAATGCTTATGTGCTGGTTTGAAATGAATTAGAGGCTGCAATATGCATTGGTCCAAGATTTTGCAAAATTCTCACTTAGGGCATGCCTTGAAAATCAATGATTTTAGCCAACTTTGCATTGCCATAACTTTTGATCCAAGAAGAGTTTGGTCATGTTCTTGTACTTTTTGAAAAGGGAAAAATGAGATCTACAACTTTCATGACCAAAGTTTTTCCATTTGAAGCATTTTTGGATCAAGAATCATGGCTTGAAAAATGACCTAAAATGATGCATTCTTGAAAAGTCAACTATGCCCAAAAAGTCAACATTTGCAAAAACCCTAAATTCTTGATTTTTGTGAACATCAACCTTCTTCCATGATCAAATAAAGATCATATACACTCAAAATGATGAAGATCACCCATTGGTTGGGTCATTGGGGGCCTCAGATGCCCTGATTTTACACTGACTTGTCTGAAAAGTCAACTCTTGATCAGATGACTTCCCCATGGAATTTCTTCATGAAAATTGATATGCATACTCCCTATACTATATAGAGACCAATGGAAACAAGAATGACCAAAAAAATTGGAGTTATGGCCTCTGAAACCAAAACCCTAATTTTAAGTCAACTGTGCAGTCAAACCTGGCTCTGCATCCATACCAAACCCAGTTCTTGTGATTCTTTTGGATTCTTGGCTTTGTGAGGATGTACTATGATGTAAGAACACACATGGACCCCTTTGAATTGATTGGTGGCCTTTGGAGTGGCTCAAGATGCCCTGAGATTGCTCAGATCACAAACCCTGGTGCAGATGCCTTAGAAACTATGCAGTGAACCAAAAATGAGATGTGAGATGATATGATTGTGTTTATGCATATGAGGATGATCACAAGCCATGGTGTGAATGGGTGAGGGCAAATTTGGGGTGTTTACAGACACTGAGAAGCGTGAGACTTGGTATGCTACGTGTTACGAATGACTTTCTTGCAACCGTTTGTGAAAAGAAAAAGTTGGATTTGAAATTTTTTGATTTGATGATGAATGAGAATGAGGATTTCAAGGTTGATAATTTTGGAGTTTTGAGATTTTGTGGTCGTATTTGTATTCCCGATGATGAGGAGTTGAAAAAGATGATATTGGAAGAGGGACACCAGAGTAATTTAAGTATACATCCGGGAGAAAATAAGATGTACCAAGATTTGAAAAAGATCTTTTGGTAGTCCGGATTGAAGAGAGATGTAGCTCATTTTGTGTATGCGTGTTTGACTTGTCAGAAGTCTAAGGTGGAACATCAGAAGCCTAATGGTTTGATGCAACCGTTGGATATTCCGGAATGGAAATGGGATAGTATATCGATGGATTTTGTTACGGGTTTGCCGAATACGCAAAGAGGGCATAATGCTATTTGGGTGATTGTCGATAGACTTACTAAATCTACTCACTTTATTCTGATTGATATTAGTTATTCTTTGGAGAAGCTAGCCGAGATTTATGTTTTTGTGGTTGTGAAGTTACATGGAGTTCGTAAGAGTATTGTATCGGATAGAGATCCTAGATTTACATCGAGGTTTTGGGAAAGTTTGCAAAAGGCTTTGGGTTCTAAGCTAAGATTGAGTTCGGCTTACCATCCGCAAACGGACGGTCAAACCGAGAGGACAATTCAATCGTTAGAGGATTTGTTGCGTGCTTGTGTGCTAGAACAAGGTGCTATTTGGGATAGTTATTTAGCGTTGATTGAGTTCACCTATAATAACAGTTTTCATTCGAGTATTGGTATGGCACCATTTGAGGCTTTGTATGGTCAGAGATGTCAAACACCTTTGTGTTGGCATGAAACCAGGGAAAGAACGGTAGTTGGACCGAAGATGGTACAACAAACGACGGAAAAAGTAAAGTTTATTCGGGAGAAGATGATAGCTTCTCAAAGTAGACAAAAGATTTATCATGACAAGAGAAGGAAGGATATTGAGTTTCAGGAAGGCGACTGTGTTCTTGAGAGTTACATCGGTTACGGGTGTGGGTCGTGCTTTGAAGTCGAAGAAGTTGACTTCTCGTTTTATTGGACCGTATCAGATTACTGCACGAGTGGGTGTTGTGGCTTATCGTGTGGTGTTGCCTCCAAATCTTTCGAATTTGCATGATGTGTTCCATGTTTCGCAACTTCGGAAGTATGTTCCGGATCCGTCACATGTTATTCCTATGGACGAAGTTGAAGTAAGAGATAACCTTACGGTGGAAGCTTTGCCGGTTAGGATTTTGGATCGTGAAATCAAGAAGCTAAGAGGCAAGGATATTGTGCTTGTGAAAGTGGCGTGGGTAGGCGTTGCGGAAGGCAATATGACTTGGGAATTGGAGAGTAGGATGCGCGAGTCGTATCCGGAATTGTCTGGATCAGGTAATATTTTCGAAGACAAAAATTTCTAAAGTGGGGTAGAGTTGTAACGCCCCGATTCGATTTTCCCAATTTTGTGGAGTCTTTTATTTTATTTGTATGATAATTGTTTTATTTGTGAAATTATCATGATGATATTTGATGTTGAGGAATTAATGTGATGATATGATATGTTGTGTGATTTTACCGTTTTGTGAATTTTCGGGTAAAATTGGATTAGAGGGTATTTTAGATATTTGTTAATTAGTGATGAGTTAGAAATTAGTAGGATTGGTATTTTTGTGAGAATATGATATTTGGTTGGAAAGAAATAGAAAGAATAGAGTTAAGTGTAGAAATAGGAAGGAAAGAATAAGAATAGTTAGTAAGAATAGAATTAGAGAGAAAAGAATATAAGAGAGTGAGAAAGAGTGAAATAGAAAGTTAGTAAAGAATAGTTTGATCAAGATTGCTTCGCGTAGACGAAATAATTGGGTAAGGGTGATAAACGTTGTTATCTTAATCTTGTATATGGTTATGTATGTGTTAGATTTTGTGGGTTTTTGATTTGGCAAAAGTTAGAGAAGATGAATAGTTAGGGTTTGAGAGAAAATGTGAGAAATTTATGGATTAATCGGTTGGAAATCATTGTAGCCGAAGTATGATAGCTAGAATATGTTGTTGATCATGTTTATGGAAGTATTTTGGAGTTTTGGGGTGTTTAGAGTTGACTATTACGCAACTGGAAATTTTGGAAATCGTAGTGGTCGCTCAGCGAGCTATCCCTCGCTCAGCAAGAGTTCCAGGGCGATTCTCGCTCAACGAGTGAGAGGGCGCTCAGCGAGTCTGTAGGTTTTGGGGGGTTATGTGTTTTAATTCGTAGCTTTAGTTTCGGGTATCTGTTTTTAGTGATCCTTATATCGATTCGAAGCTAGAAACGCGTAGAAACTAATGATGCTAAGAAAAGTAATTTTTAGCTGACTTTTGCCCGACTTTTCCGATAAAAAGTAATTATGTTAATTATGGAATTGTGGGTTTGATTATTGTGTTGTGGCTGTTTGGCAAGTAGATACATTGCTTGAATTAAATGTGAATGTATGCTAATTGAATGACATGAAATGCATAACTATATTGTGAATATGTATGCATTTTCAAGAATAATGTGTGTCATTTTGCATGTAAGCATAATGTATGCATTCTTGTGCTGTGGGATTCTTTGTGAATCCGTTGTAGCATCGTGTGCTCATGCGGAGTGTGAGCGATGACTAAAACAAGATCGTGTGCCCGTGTGGGGTGTGAGCGATCGGATTGTGTGCCCGTGTGGGGTGTGAGCAATCCAGAAACATCGTATGCCCGTGTGGGGTGTGAGCAATGGGTGATTTATTCATATTGATTGTATGCCTGTGTGGGGTGTGAGCAATCGGATTGTGTACCCATGTGGGGTGTGAGCAATCCATAAACATTGTGTGACCATGTGGGGTGTGAGCAATGGGTGAACATTGTATACCCGACGGGGAGTTACTTTAGGTAACAAGCGATGATTCCATTTGGTTCCTGAGTGAACCTGTTGAAATGGTGAGTCGGTACCGCATTTGCATCTGCATAGAGTCGTGTGTCGGTCTCTATGAGTTGCATTTTATCATTTTAATTATGATACGCAGAAATAAACATGAACGTGCATATGTTTATTTGGAGTATTATGGAAATGATAGTATGTATGATGAAACATACTTGATTGTATATGTGCATGTTCTAAATATGTATATGTATGTGATTTATACATTTGTAATGTATATGTGTGATTAAGCATAGCTAAACGTATGTTTATGCAGAATGAATAGAATTGAGGAATAAACATAAATAATGTAAGTTTATGTGAATTAGTGAATTGGTGCATGATGAACAAGCTTGATTTGTGTACGTACACGTTGTGATGTGTATAGGTGATGAGGAATGATTTGTAGTGAGAATATGTTTTATGTGCATTTTTGATATGTTGAGATATATAATTATATGCAATGTTATTATGATAATGTTTCTCACCCTTCTGTTGTTTTATGATGCTCTATGAGGCATTGCAGAGTAGGTTGCTGGAGGGCAATCTTTGTGAAGCTCATCTTCATCTTTTGGTCGGTCGGCTCTAATATGTAGCACCGGGTAGTTAGGTTGGCTTAGTGCCATTTTTGTGATGCATTGTGTACATGTATCTGTTGGATGGATGTTTTGTATAAACATGAATGTTGTCATTGCCATCAAACTTGTTGATATATATATATATATATATATATATATATATATATATATATATGAATGGAAATATATATGTTTGATGTTTGTTGATTTAGTTTCCGCTGTGTAATTATATCTTTGGAGATAGGTGTAAGGATTAAATTTCCTATGTTGAAAACTACCCCATCGTTGCATATCTTTAAATGAGCAGGTGTTGTATGTATTTAATTTCAAGCATAATGTGACATGCCTCTTTTATACCATGTTCAATTATACTCTGATGAAATATTTAACATGTTCCTAAATGATTTAATTGATTATTTGGGGGTATAGAAAGAGGGTGTTACAGAGTCTTCTTGAGAATTGGTCGAATGTTGACACGGTTGCTTACGAAATAAGTTGTGCTAACCGCATCCGCCCAAAAATACTTAGGAAGATTTGAGTCGCTAAGCATTATTCTTGCAAGCTCCACCAATGACCTATTCTTCCTTTTTACGACTCCGTTTTGTTGAGGAGTCCTTGGTGCGGAAAAGTTGTGAGAAATTCCATGCTCTTCGCAAAATTCTTCAAAGGATGAGTTTTGGAATTCTCCATCATGATCGCTTCTAATGGAGGCTATAGTGAGTGACTTCTAGTTTTGTATTTGCTTCGCATACTTTTTGAATGCTTTGAAAGCATCACTTTTCTTTACTAAAAACAATGTCCACGTATATCGAGAGAAATCATCAACAATAACTAAAGCATAAAGATTACCTCCGAAGCTTTTCGTTCTTGATGGACTGAAGAGATCCAGATGCAACAATTGAAGTGGTCTTGATGTGGACACCAATTTCTTGGACTTGAAAGTTGTCTTGGTTTGCTTTCCCTTTTGACATGTGTCACAAAGCTTATCCTTGATGAACTTTATCTTTGCAAGACCAATAACTAGGTCATGCTTTATCAATTTGTTTAAGTGCTCCATGTGAATGTGAGCGAACCTTTTATGCCATAGCCACGCCTCCTTGTTGTTTGCCAATAGGAATTCTACCTTCAAGGAAGAGTCATCAAAAGAAATCATAAAAATATTATTTATTCTTTTACCTTTTAGCAAAATGCCGTGGGTGACTTCATGTTCTATCAAACATTCATCCTTTGTGAAGTTGATACAGAACCCTTTGTCACACAATTAACTTATGCTAAGTAGGTTGTGTTTAAGGCCTTCAACATAAAGAACGTCTTCGATGATTGTAAATGGAGATGCCCCAACGGTTCCTACTCCAAGGATCATTCCTTTATTATCATCACCGTAAGTAACGTATCCTTTGGCCTTTAAAGATATATTTGAAAATTTGTTGATGTCGCCCGTCATATGCTTTGAACAACCGCTATCAAGATACCATTGATTAGAAGTTGTCTTCAAGCATACCTAAAAAAAAATCAAGTATTGTTAGGTACCCAAATTACTTTGGGTCCTTGATAGTTAGTACCCTTTTCAACCCACACATAATGCCCTTTAGCAACGCCAATATTGCGCACATAGCAAGCATTAGGTGTGTGCCATTTGATTCCACAATAAAAACAAGTAGGTTGAACGTAACTTTTATATCTAGGTACATAACTCATTTTATTAACAATTATTTTCTCTTTATGACTTTGATGCACACTTTTAAAATTGGTTGCCTTTTCCTTAACAACTTTTTCACTTGATTTCACAAAAATGGTCTCATTTGTGCTTGGTTTGGAAAACTTAGAATATCCTAAACCACTTTTATCATTTGGATATCTTTGGTTCCTAAGAATTTCCTCCAAGCCAATTTGACATTTTTCATATCTTTCTAAAACTCTTTTAGTTGAACAATTTGAAAGGATAAGGACTCACAATTTTTGCATACAAGACTTTGTTTTTCATCCATCAATTTTTGTTTTTTACTTTCAATATATTTTTCAAAAGCGATATTTTGTTCTTCTAAAGATGAAATTTGTTTCTTTTGGGATGAAATTATTTTATACAAAGTCTTGTATTCTTTTAGAAGTTCATCTATAACTTCTTGTGCATCATTCTCATAAATTGAAAAATTGCTACTAACCTCATCGATTTCTTTATCGGAGTGATGTGAAGCCATATGAGCCATATTCGCACATTCATCGCTTTCTGATTCCGATGAGGAACTTATCTCATTATCGTCCCAAGCAACATAAGCCTTCTTATTCTTGAAATACTTATTGCCTTTGAATCCTGCTTTCTTTGCAAGTTTCGGGCAATCCAGCTTTATGTGACCTTGTTTTCCACATTTATAACAAGTGATGTCTTGCATTTATGTGGATGTTTCCCTTTTCCTGAAATGTTTATTTTTGTTAGGATAAGAGGAATTTTTATTTTTATTAAAAAACTTACCAAGCTTCTTTACAAGAAGCATAAAGTTCTCATCTTCGGAAGTCTCGTCATCTTTGTCATCTTTTGTATCAACCTTTAAGGCAATTCCCTTGGACTTCTTTTCTTTGCTTTCATGCTTCTCGAGCCTTCCAAGTTCCAATTCGTGCTCTTGAAGTTTACCAAATAAGGAAGCGGATGTCATCGTTGAGAGACTCTTCTTTTCCGAAATAGCTGTCACTTTCGGTTGCCATTCTCTTGTCAAATATCTTAGGACCTTCAGGTTGAGATAATCATTGGTGAAGGTTTTCCCAAGAGCAATCAAATGATTTTTTAGATGGACAAATCTTTTCTGCAAGGAAACAATAGATTCATCGGGCTGCATATGGAACATCTCATATTCTTGACTCAATGTGTTTAGCCTCGATCTCTTTACTTCAGTAGTTCCTTCATGTGTTTCTACCAAGGTGTCCCAAATCTCTTTTGCTGATTTACATTATGATACACGGAAGAACTCGTCCATACTGAGGGAGATTTGGAGTATGTTGATTGCCTTTTTCTTATTTAGAATTTTTTTCTTATCATCTTCGTCATAAGTGTTTTTCAACTTCGCGGTTCTAACACTATTGATCACATTCACTGGATTGTGTGGACCTTTTTCGATTGCTTCCCATATACCTTCTCCTTGGGCTTCAAGATGTGCTTTCATTCTGATTTTCCAAAAATCAAAATATTCGTCGGAGAAGAGTGGGGGCTTGTTGCTACTTCCACCGTCTTTGAAAACCGCATTTGTACTTGCGGAAGCCATGCTGGATCTTCTAGGAACAAGTTACCTATAACTTGCTCTGATGCCAATTGTAGTTACAGAGATAGCCTAAGAGGGGGTGAATTAGGTTATATGAAATTTTCTCGGTTATTTATCGGTGGATGTATTTTCCTCTTTTAAGAGTTTAAGAAAAGAAAGCGGTAATGCGGAAAGTAAAAGACACAAGCAATTATCCTGGTTCCCTTCACAATCCTAAGGTACATCCAGTCCCCTTTCCAAACCGAAAGAGATTTCCATTATAGTTTTAGATCGTACAACCTATCGGACCAAAACTGGTGAGGCCTACTATCTAACAACTATACATCAACAATGTGCAAGAACAATCCTCTTGCAAGCATTAACCCTTACGTCCAACAATCATGGATCGTAAGTCGATACAAGAATTAATCTTTGAATGAAATGTAGAAATGTTGAAGTGTTAAAGTCTTGTAATATCAAGCAATGTTGATCTTCTCCTTTTATATTTCTCACTCACAAACAATGAATATTAGTGTTCACTAAAATGTATGAAAATGATGAACAATATGAACACTTTGAAATATTTGAAAAATATTCAAAAAGAGTGACTTTGATTGTTTAGAGATTTTATGAAAGATTGTTAGGAGGTGGTTGTCGCTCCCGGAAAAGACACTAAGTCCCAAAGGTGTAGACGCGAACGGTCGGTGAAAGAGAAAGGGTTGAATTGAATAGAGTCGCCAGCTAGGTATTTTTATCCCGAAGGAAAGGTAATGATGCATAAACTTGGAAAGAGATGGATAAGACGGTTGCGAACCAAAGAAACTGAGAAAGGGGGATGGTTACGACCTGGGAAGGTATAAGCACCCAGATCGTCCATCGTACTCGACGAGATCCAAGCTTACAAGATTGTGTTTAAAGGGGTAGGTGTGTGTGTTAATTGTGTGCAAAATCTAGGAAAGAAAGTACAGGTGTCAGTGCAAAAGGGGTGAATTGCTCAGGAACTGAGGCTTAGAAATGAATGCTGAAAGAGGGGGATGACAAAGAGACTTTTGTTCGATAACTGTTAAGTTATGCCTACGTATCCTCTCGTGCAATGAGGAAGTCAGAACACCGTAGTTCGACTCAAAGAGACTGAAAATAAATTGACTGTGAACTGCCTACTTGTCTATGCTCAAGTGTATGACTCTTCTGGCTCGAGTGCTAACTTTTTTGCATTAGACGGAAGAAGCAAGTTCTCGTTTGTGAATGAGTGTGATGAGGAAAGAATCCCGAAGGAGACGATTATTGTTTGTTTTTGTGTTTTCAGTTTTTTATTGTTTTTGTTGTTTTGCATAGGATTATGAGCTTAAGCCTAAATCAAGGGTTGTAAACGCATTATATCCTCCCTGATTAGGGATAATGAGCCTACTTAAGCATGAGATAAGCATCTCAACTTAATTACCATGATGATGTAGGATTAAGATCATTAACCTACTTGTGATTATTTAGATGTTTTTTGGTGTTTTTGTTTAGTGTTAAGTAATGAGTTTAATCTCTAATCACATATTAGTGAACTCATTACACCATCCTAATAGAAGGATGATAGATGAGAACACTTAAGCTGAGGAAGATACCTCAACTTAATCCATGGTTATGGACTAAATTAATTATATAACAAGCCTTTATTAAATGGATTTTAATTAAGGATGAGATTAAGAAGTGAGTTTTAAGTTTGTAAGACAACTTGAGGGGGACTTATCCATTAAACACTGGGGTTAGTCCCTCTTAACCATATGGAAGAGATATAACCCTAATGTAAGGCCCAAGTTACAAGATAAAGTCTTAGTGATTATTAATATGTTTTGATTAAGAGGTGTAAACAAATTAAAGGTTTAACACTAAGGATTAAAGTTATACACTCCATCCTAAGATAAGGATACAGACATAACCCTAATTCCAAAGTCCTAAAGCTTTAAGAGTTTAGCCTCTGATTAAGAGATGAGAAGAGAGACTCAAGGAGACTCAAAGGTAAAAATCTAGGGGGGACTATATACAACCCTAAACGTTATCATGCTTGGATATCCTATGGTTTTTGAGGCTTAAGAGAAAATATCTTCAAGGCCACCAAGGAAGAAGCAGATGAAAAGAGAAGGAGGGAGAAGAATAAGTTACTTACTTCCTGAAGAAGATAAGTAACTTAAAAGAAAGAAAGGAGCAAGAGAGACATAAGTGAAACAAGTTCACTTCAAAGACAAGTAAATATGCAAATGAGGAGAAGATAAGAGATGGGAGGTGAAGGCAAATCCACCTCCCAAATAACTTACCAAAAGTTCATGAGATGTTAGTATGAATGCATAAGACATAAAGCACAAAGAAATGAGATGAATAAGGATGAAAAGACCAAAGTCAGAAGTGAATATGCAATGTAAATGTCATATGAGATGATGCAAAGTCATACAAGATGCATATGAATGATCAAACAAAGATGAGATGCAATGGAAACATGTTTAGAAGCATGAAAACACATGGATGTTCATGGAATGTAATGAATGCAAAACATAGAAAATGAATGAAGAAATGATCAAGCAATGTTCAAGCATGTCTTAAGATGTCTAAGATGTCATACAAATTCTTGAAATGTCATGGTAAGTTCACAAGTTCATGATATGCAAAGAAGAATGCAAATGAAGATGCAAAATTAGGGTTTTAAGACAACATGAGATGCATACGACCAAAACAGTAACATTCACCATGATAAAAAATTGAAATTTAGCTCAAACAAACCCTAAACCTATACAAGATGACACCCCAAAGGAGAAGTTCAGAAACTAATCCTAGTGAAAGTTATGAAATTTCTAAGTTTGTTAGGGTTTTTGGGTGCTTCTAAATGGAAAATGCAAATCAAATTGAAAATGCAAGATAAAAATATGAGATACATAACCTATAAACTATATGCAATATGTGAAACAATGCAAGAAGAACCAAGTTCAAACTCATCATGGTTAGGCAGAAATGAATTTTTCAAGTTAGGGTTAAAAAATGTGAAATTTAAGAACCCTAATTCAAAGAAAATTGTGAAAATGTGATCAAACCTAAAAAGATATTTGTATGGTGAGTTTGAAAATGTTTCTAAATGTTTATGAATGCTTCATGATATTTTTGGTGATTTTTAGAAACCTAAATGCATATTTAATTAATTAAAATCAATTAATTAATTAAATAAAACATTTAAATATTTTTAAAATACTTTTTTAATGCAAACAATAAAATAAAAATTGTTTTTAGGTTAACAAAAATATTTGAAACAGAAATGCAAAGTTTGAGATTTTTTGATGATTTTTGCTATTTTAAATAAATTGAACAAAAGAAAATGCAATAAAATGAAATTAAAATGAATTAAATGAAAAGTCAAATGATCCAGTGGCTAAGATTTAAACTGAAGGGGGGGGGGGGTTGACTGCGCGCGTGAGTTAAGGGTTGGGATTCATTCTGGGGAAATTTAATTAATTAAACCTAATTAACTAATTAATTATGAATTAAGTTTCAATGATGCAATCTGGACCACTCAAACGCGCGCTAACCCTAAGATCCAAAGGCCCAGATTCAAACTGACTGATAAATCCTAATTAGAACCCTAATCATTTTCAGGTGACCGGAGCAAGCTCCAGTCATCTTCTTCGGCGAGCTCTTCATGCTATCTCTCTCCCTAGGCCATGAGAACCTCCCAAACTCTCCAGAATCACTCCCTAAACATCACTGAGCATGAATCCACCAACAAACAATATTTATGTTCCACCAAAATCATGAATCGAAGCAAAACGAAAAAATACGCAAAACTTTCAGAAGCTAAATACATGCTTGATACTCAACCATTTTGAAAACTAAACACATCACCATGATCAGAGAGACATGTAGATTCATTTAATAACATACATGGACTTTTACCAAGGCAGATAATCAGATCCAGCACTGGATCACAAACCCTTTTGCAAATCATTTGTATACATCATTTCTGCATCATTTAACATCTGCTTATTTGTTTTACAGGGTATCCATCTTCATATTTGGTTTGGTTTTGACCCCTTCTGCTACTCAGACTGCTTCAGTTTTCTTCTCCAGCAATCTTCATCAGTTTACCAGTGGTTCTCCTCCAGCTTGTCTTCATCAGAGACTCACCTCCAGCTTCTCAGTCATTGACCTTCATCAGCAGTTGTTATCATCCTCTTCACCAGCATCCATGGACACTTCAAGAAGGAGCAACATCTCTTACCACTTCTTTGAGCCCACCTTGACTGGCATCAGGCAGGTCCAGTCCCTCATTACACCTGACCATATCCCACTATTCAGAGAGCACTATGGGGGAATATTGGACATGGTCATGGATCTAGATGCATCTCAGAGGAGCATGATCCACACTTGCTTGCAATTCTATGATCCTCCACTCAGGTGTTTCACGTTTCCTGATTTCCAGATAGGACCTTTGCTAGAAGAGTTTTCCTTGTTGATTGGAGTTCCTATCAGGAGAGGGATTCCTTTCAACTCGGAGATGACTGCTCCCAGATATGAAGACATAGCCAGGGCATTGCATTTAGAGCCTACCCTCATTGAGCAGAACATGACAACCAAAGTTGGGGTTCCAGGCCTTCATCTGGACTTCTTGATCTCTCAGGCCACCCTGAAGGCTGCAATATGAGAATGGAAGGCTGTCTATGCACTTTTAGCTCTCAGTATATATGGGGTTATATTGTTTGCAGATGAGCCCAAGTTTATGAGTAAGAATGCCATCCACCTGTTCTTGTTAAGGAATCCTGTTCCTACCTTGCTGGGAGACTTTTACTACTCAGTACATTAGAGGAATGAAAAGCAAAGAGGAAAACTGGTCAGATGTTGTGCTCCTCTGTACTACACTTGGCTACTCAGACACTTGTCAAAATCAGATGCCTTCTTGAACCCCCATCAGCAGAAGAATTGGGCTAATAGGTTCATTGCCTTGACATCAGATGGTGCACCCAGAGCACCAAAGGCAAGGACATTATTACCAGTTGTGGGTAGTATCCTAATGTGCCTTTGATAGGAGTGAAGGGTTGCATCAACTACAACCCTTTACTGTTTAAGAGACAAGTGGGATATGCTTTGGTTCATCCTCCCAGAGGACAAGATTTGGCTGAGACTCTCTACTGTGAAATTCAACCCCCAACTCTGTTGTTGTCAGGCAAGCTGCATAGGCTTGGGATAACATTCAGACCAAAGGGACAACCATCCTTGGAAAGTGCAACAACATTGCTTCAGCCCAATATTCTGATTGGTCTCGTACTAGAGCTCAGATCACCCGGATGCCTTTCACTTTGGAAGATGTGCCTGGACCTTCTACAGTACAACCTGCAGCAACTGTCAGCCTGGAAGAGTTTGAAAAGCTGAAAGAGAGGAACACTCAGCTAGCTGAAGCCTTGAAGAAGACTCTCTGGGAGAGAAATGGCAGCCGTCTGGATAATGAGAGATTGGAAAGACTCAGGATTGAGCATCTGACCAAAATTGAAAAGACAGATGACTACATCAGGAAGGCAAGAGCAGGGGAGTTGGTTCTGAAGAATGCTTGCAAGGAGGCAAAGACTTAGAAGGCTAGGGCAGAGCATTATCTGGAGGAGAGCCAGGCTAGGTGGATCGGGATCACTGAAGCCCGTACACAAGAAGACCAAAGGACTCAAGCTAAGATAGAGCAGTTGGAGGCTAGTGAGAAGAAGCATCAGGAGGCTTTGTTGGCAGCTCAGAAGGAAATATCTGAATTGAAACTCCTGGTGGGGTTGAAGAGGTTAAAGGATCAGGATAAGCATAAGAAGATAACCAGTGCCATTGCTACAAGGAACCTCCTCATCAGGACTATTACAGAGCACCCAGTGGGGCCAGTGACTGAAGCCCTCCTGAAGGAAGTCAGGGAGGATGACTTTGGATTGGATGTCTGATCCTTTTGCATTTATTTCTTTCTTTTGATGTACTTTTCTTTTGATTGTTATATTTTGACCCACCACGGGCATGTATTGTAAATAAACTATGTATTTTCATCCTTTGTAATATATCAGTTTGTTTTATTTATTGGTGGGCTTTATCTCTCAACATTATCAGCATTTCCTCGAGGTCTGGAAAGGTCAAAACCAAAGAACCAAACCAGATACCCTTGGAAGACAAATAAGCATATTGCATTGCATACTAACATTTTCTTTGTTTTGTAGGTTTTTGTTTTATTGTTGTTTCTCACTTTGTTGTGGTTTCAGGAAACATTGCTCGCAGAAGAGTGTTCCCTGTCAACAGAATACATCGGTACCCGACGAGAAACAACCTTCCGGGCATTCAGATGGATCAAGTACAACAAGACTTGAATGAAGTAAGGACCCAAATGGCAAATGAAAGGGTTGAGATGAGGAATCAAATGACTCAGTTCATGGCTGTGATGACTAGCTTAGCTCAGAGCCAGGAAAGGCTAAGGGAGTTGGTGGAAAGACAAACTCCTGATGAACACCATCCCGGTACAGGAGGTACCAGTAATAATGATCGCGGGAAGCCTCGCATTGATCCACCAGAGTTTGGGCCTCATCTAAACCCAGATGTTAATGTCATAAGGAATACTCAAGGTAACACTGCTGGAGGTAGGATCTTGTAAGAGGATCCTCAAGAAGATCAGTTCACAGTTATTGGAGTTGGGGATGAAGTTTACGACCGAAGGCTAGATGAGATTGCTGAGAAACTGAGGTCACTTGAATCCCAGAATTCCCTAGGCTTTGATGTAATGGACATGGGGCTGGTGGATGGGGTGAGAATTCCTCACAATTTCAAACCCCCGTGCTTTGAAAAATATAATGGTACCTCCTGCCCGCGTACTCATCTGCAGTCTTTCTTAGGGAGACTCAAAGCTTATACCATGGACGAGGAGTTATGGATGTTCTATTTTGAGGACAGCATGATTGGAGCATCAAGAGAATGGTATTCGCATCTGACCAGGGCCACTATAAGATGTTGGAAAGACTTGGCCGAAGCCTTCATCCGTCAATACCAGTACAATCTAGACATGGCTCCCAATAGAACCCTTCTAATGGGCATGTCTCAGTCTTCAAAGGAAAGCTTCCGGGATTATGCTCAGAGGTGGAGACAGCTTGCTGCTGTTGTCCAGTCACCCATGTCTGAACGGGAAATGGCAGACATGTTTATGAATACCTTGCAGGGAACTTATATCGACCGACTTGCTGCATTCTCCTCCACTAGCTTTGCTGATGTAGTCATAGCTGGGGAGAGAATATAGAGTCTTCTGAAGATGGACAAAATCTTTGACAATGGTGCAAGTTTCTCCAACAATACAAGAAAACCTTTTCCAGGACCCCGAAGGACGGGTGAAACAAATGCTATTCATGCAGGCAGGGGCAGACCCCAATACTCTCACAGATCAGTAGCAGCCGTTACTATCCCGACTCCAGCTCCACAACAGCCACTTTTTCCTCAACAACAGCAACAACAACAACACTATCAGCAACAACCGCACTTTCCACAACAAAGATCGTACAACAATAACAACAACAACCAACAGCAGCGCCCCTTTCAACAGAGGCCATCTCAAGCAAATAGGGTTATTGACCCCATTCCTATGCCATATGCCACCCTACTGTCCCAACTCCTGAAGCTCAACCTAGTTGAGTTAAGGACGTTGGCTCCACCAGATCCTCTCAACCTCCCGAAGAATTATGATGCCAATGCTAGGTGCGCCTTTCATTCCAACGCACCTGGTCACAATACTGAGAAGTGTAGAGCCTTGCAAATGAAGGTTCAGGATCTGGTCGATTCCAAAGCTCTCAACTTCGCACCTCCTCCAAATGTTACCAGAAATCCTATGCCTAGTCATGGTGGGCCCAGGATTAATTCCATAGAGGAGTACCAACCATATGCACTGATTGATAGTGTTGCACATATTCAAACGCCGCTGGCAGAAGTCAAAGCTCAACTCTTAAGATGCCAGGTGTTCCCAGGTTGTGAGGCCTGCTGCAAATCTTGCAAGACTACTATTAATGGTTGTGAAAAGCTAAGGCTTGGCATAGATGGCCTTATCAGAGATGGAATTTTGCAAATTATCACAACGGCGTCTACAACATCAACAACTCTTTCTTTAGCAACATTAGATCCTCCTACAACTGCAACAACCATTGTTCCCACTGATTCATCCACAACTCCAGCAATCACTCCATCCATTATTTTAACAAACCAAAGTTCAACTACGTTTACTTCTACAAAGTTAACACCTATCTTATCAACGGAATCACCTACAACGCCAACAAACGCTAACGAAGATGTCTCAACGGTCACAATCTATTATGACCAGACAATTGTTCATCCCAACAACAATTTCCTCAATAGAGATCATACAACAATAACAACAACAATCAACAACAACGCCCATTTCAACAACCCACAATGATGTTTCCACTGTCTCAATCTATTATGACCCGGCAACGGTCCCGAGTTCCAACAACTTTCAACCTCAACAACAGTCTCAACAAAGCTTCAATTCACCTTCACCTGCATCCACCAGAGGTCCTGTAACAATCTTCTATGATCCACAAACCATTATAGTCCCAACAACAGCTGCAGTAAGCCCAGACACCATTACGGTGCCCGGGCCGATCCCATATGACAAAGACAGTGCTATACCATGGCATTATGGTGCTGATCTATACTGCAATGGAGAGAAAGTCCTTCTTGATTCTCCAGTTCTCACTCCCTAAGTGGATAATGTTGGGGGAGGCGGAGGCTTCACCCGAAGCGGACATCTCTTAGCTTCACAAGTCCCTAAAACCAACACTGAGGCAGAGGCTGCTGCCAAAGCTAAAGGGAAGAGTGTGATACTGGAAGAATTTGTGCCCAAAGAAACTCATAAGTCATCCTTCGACCAAGACGTGGATGAGTTTATGAGAATCATCAAAAGAAGTGACTACAAAGTTGTGGACCAGCTCCACCAGACTCCTTCAAAGATCTCAATCCTATCATTGATGTTGTGTTCCGAAGCCCATCGGGATGCACTTCTCAAAGTTCTGCACGCTGCCTACGTGCCAGAAGAGATCACTGTAAATCAGCTGGAAACAGTAGTATCAAATGTCAACACTAGCCATGGGCTAGGTTTTACTGATGCTGATTTGACAACAGAAGGACGTCTCCACAACAAAGCTTTGCATATAACCCTGGAGTGCAAAGGAGTTGTACTATCTCATGTTCTTGTAGACACTGGGTCCTCCCTCAATGTCTTACCCAAGAAAGCCCTTGTCAAGCTAGAATATGATGGGATAGCTCTCCGGCCAAGTAATCTTGTGGTTCGGGCTTTTGATGGCTCTAAAAGATCTGTTCTGGGAGAGATGGAGCTACCACTGATAATCGGTCCATAAGTTTTTAAGACCGTTTTCTATGTGATGGACATACAGTCGGCATACAGCTGTTTGCTAGGTCGACCCTGGATTCACGTTGCAGGCGCAGTAACGTCGACCTTTCACCAGAAACTGAAGTATGAATGGGAAGGACATATTATCACCATTTGTGGTGAGGAAGACATATTTGTTAGCCATCTGGCTACGTACAAATATATTGAGATGGATGGTGAAATCCATGAGACAATGAGCCAAGGGTTTGAGGCCCTAAATGTCAATGAAGCTGCTGGAGTATTGGCTGCATCCCAGGAGGACAGAATGGGTACTTCAATCATCTCTTATCAGCAAGCCCAGAAGGTTGTTGAAGAAGGTACTGCTCAAGGCTGGGGCAAGCTGCTACCAGTGGAAAAGAAGGAAGATAAATTCGGATTGGGTTATAGACCATTCCGACAAGATCAATCAGAGGCTGCCAAGGAGCCCAAATTTGTCAATGGGGGATGCTCACCCCAAATGGTGTGAACAATCTGGAAGACGAGGAGGAAAGCGACCGCAACCTGGAGTGCTGGATACGTCCAAGGATCCCGGGGAACCAAGTCCTTAACTGGTCTTCCCAGGAAATTATAAGGGTTACTCCTGCAGAGTAATTATTATTTCCTGTCTTTTTTAGCATGCATCAAGTCCTGCATCTTGCCCAAGGCGTCAGGACTCATTTTATAATAGGGCCATATTGTAATTTTTTGAAAATGATTAATCAATGAATATCGGACATCTTTTGCAAACGAGTCTCTTTTTCGCTCACTTTCTTTGGCAATCTTTGGCAATGTTTTCAAAATAATAACTTCATTTTCACTTTTCTAAACAAGATTAAAAGTTGATCACTAAAACGAACCAATCTCAACCCTTGCAGAGATTATCCTCCAGATTGCACCGACAACAACACTGCTATGACCTTGTATGACTTCGACAATCCGATTAATCAAGCTGATGAAGGGGTTGAAGAAGACTATGAGTTACCTGAAGAGTTAGCCAGGTTGTTGAGGCAAGAGGAGAAAGTGATCACTCCTCATCAGGAGGAGGTTGAAACAGTTAATCTTGGTACCTAAGAAGACTTGAAAGAAGTGAAGATTGGGGCCGGTCTGCAAGATTCAGGCAAGGAACAACTTATTGACATACTTCGAGAATACGTCGACGTCTTTGCTTGGTCCTACCAAGACATGCCAGGTCTAGATACAGACATTGTTATGCGCAAGCTGCCTTTGAAAGAAGATTGTCCTCCAGTGAAGCAGAAGCTACGCCGTACTCGTCCGGATATGGCCATGAAGATTAAAGAAGAAGTACAAAAATAGTAGGACGCCGATTTCCTTGCTGTGACTAGTTACGCGCCGTGGGTCGCTAACATTGTACCAGTGCCTAAGAAGGATGGAAAAGTAAGGATGTGTGTGGATTACCGGGATCTGAACAGAGCTAGCCCGAAGGATGATTTCCCATTACCTCACATTGATGTATTGGTCGACAACACGGCTCAGTTCTCGGAATTCTCCTTCATGGATGGTTTTTCTGGGTATAATCAGATCAGGATGTCACCCGAAGACATGGAGAAAACTACCTTCATTACACCTTGGGGCACATTCTGTTACAAGGTAATGCCTTTTGGGCTAAAGAATGTCGGTGCTACTTATCAACGGGCTATGGTAACCTTATTCCACGACATGATCCACAAAGAAATTGAATGCACGTGGATGACATGATTGCCAAGTCCCTCACTGAAGAAGACCATCTGGTAAATCTGCTGAAGTTGTTCAAGTGTCTGAGAAAGTATCAGCTGAAGCTAAACCCCAACAAGTGCACATTCGGGGTACATTCCGGTAAACTGCTAGGATTCATTGTAAGTGAAAAGGGAATTGAAGTTGATCCTGACAAAGTCAAAGCCATTCAGGAGATGCCTGCACCTAGGACTGAAAAGGAAGTTCGGGGGTTCTTAGGTAGATTGAACTACATATCACGGTTCATATCTCACCTCACTGCAATCTGTGAGCCCTTGTTCAAATTGTTAAGAAAGGAACAAACGGTCAGGTGGAACGAAGATTTTCAGAAGGCTTTTGACAAAATCAAGGAGTACCTACAAGAACCTCCAATCCTTATGCCTCCAGTTGAAGGAAGACCTCTAATAATGTACCTGACAGTATTAAAAGGATCAATTGGGTGTGTGTTGGGCCAGCATGACGAGTTTGGTCGAAAAGAGTATGAAATATACTACCTAAGCAAAAAGTTTACCGACTGTGAACAACGTTATTCATTGCTCGAGAAAACTTGTTGTGGGCTGCTCGCCGACTAAGACAATATATGTTGACTCACACTACTTTATTGATCACAAAAATGGACCCCGTCAAGTACATATTTGAGAAGCCATCACTTACCGGAAGGGTTGCAAGATGGCAAATGATTCTAACAGAGTATGAAATTCAGTACACATCTCAAAAGGCCATCAAAGGCAGTGTACTGTCTGACTATCTGGCTGAGCAACCCATCGATGATTACCAGCCAATGAGATTTGACTTCCCTGATGAAGACATCATGTTCCTAAAAGCAGAAGATCATGAAGAGCCTGTTCACACTGAAGGGCCTGACCCAGAAGAAGAATGGACAATGATGTTTGATGGGGCTGTTAACATGAACGGTCGTGGAGTTGGTGCATTGCTCATTATGCCTAAAGGAGTTCACATGCCTTTCTCGGCAAAACTCACCTTTGTCAGCACTAACAACGAAGCTGAATACGAAGCCTGTATCATGGGTCTTGAGGAAGCCATTGACCTCAGGATCAAGACTTTAACTGTATTTGGGGATTCAGCTTTGGTAATCAATCAAACCAACGGCAAATGGTACACTCATCAAGAGCATCTGATCCCATACCGTGACTATACGAGGAGATTATTGACTTTCTTCACAACGGTCAAACTTGAGTATATCCCTCGAGACAAAAATCAGTTCGCAGATGCATTAGCTACCATTTCCTCCATGATCAAGGTTCAACCTGCCAGTTGTGTGCCTCAGATTTCAGTATCCAGATTAGACCGACCGGCATACGTGTTCTCCGTGGATTTTGTAAAAGATGACAAGCCTTGGTTCCATGACATCAAATGCTTCTTAGAGGATCAAACATACCCACCTGGGGCATCATCCAATGATAAGAAGACATTGAGAAGGCTGGCTGGTAGTTTCTTCCTGAATGCTGATGGTTCATTATACAAGAGAAACTTTGACATGGTGCTTCTCAGATGTGTTGATAAAAAAGAAGCAGACTTGCTGATGCACGAGGTGCATGAAGGATCTTTCGGTACCCATACTGGAAGACATGCAATGGCTAAGAAATTGTTACGATCAGGTTATTACTGGATCACAATGGATGCAGACTGTTGTGCCTATGCCAGGAAGTGTCATAAATGCCAGATTTATGCAGACAAAGTGCATGTGCCTCCAAATCCTTTGAACGTGATGTCTTCGCCTTGGCTCTTTTCCATGTGGGGCATTGACATGATTGGAAAGATCGAGCCGACTACTTCAAATGGCCACAGATTCATCCTAGTAGCCATTGATTATTTCACCAAGTGGGTTGAAGAAGCTTCGTATGCCAACGTCACCCGACAAGTGGTAGTCCGATTCTTGAAGAGAGACATCATCTGTCGATATGGAGTTCCCGAGCGAATCATTACTGATAATGGTTCCAATTTGAACAAAAAAATAATGGCAGAACTGTGTCGGGACTTCAAAATCCAACATCACAACTCTTCTCCTTACAGGCCAAAGATGAATGGCATTGTTAAGGCAGCTAACAAGAACATCAAGAAGATTGTGCATAAGATGGTGGTTACATATAAAGACTGGCAGGAGATGCTACCATTTGCCTTGCATGGGTATCGAACTTCAATCATAACATCCACTAGGGCAACACCGTATTAGCTTGTGTATGGTATGGAAGCAGTCCTACCTGTTGAAGTTGAATTACCCTCCTTACGGGTACTGATAGATGTCAAGCTGAATGAAGCAGAGTGGGTCCATTCTCGGTACAATCAACTAAGTCTGATCGAAGAAAAGAGATTAGTTGCAATCTGTCATGGGCAGTTATACCAGAAAAGGATGAAGACAGCCTTCGATCAGAAAGTCCGGCTTCGGGAATACCAAGTGGGAGATCTTATGCTGAAAAGACTCCTTCCTCCTCATACAGACCACAAGGGCAAATGGACCCCGAATTACGACGGTCCGTTCATAGTAAAGAAAGTTTTCTCTGGTGGAGCACTGATGCTCACTACTATGGATGGTGAAGATTTCCTATCCCCTATGAATTTAGATGCGGTTAAAAAATACTTCGCATAAAATGACCCGCTGGACATAAAAATAGAATGTAAGTCTAAGCAAAAATAGGGCATCCCGGTGAGTCAAAAACAGAATAAAAGACTCGGGAAAAAATAAGGGAAAAATCAAAAAAATGTACACCCGCTGGGTTGAAAAGCCGCATTGGACAACTCAGGCAAAAATGGGTATCCCGGTGATTTGAAAACCCGAAAGGGCGATCCACGCAAAATCAGGGAATAAGCGAACAACTGCATTCTGAATTCGTCTGTATCACTTACAACATGGCAAGCTTCGAAAGGATAAAGCATCAGTCAGAATCAACCTTCTTCAGAAAGCAAAATGAGAAGAACGTCAAGGTCATATGGGTCATAGCAAAGGAAGCTCAACGGAGCATCGTCAACATTGCCAGCACTTGTACTTTTTTTCAATTTATAACAATCTCCTCATTCCAGGGGATTTGTTTCTTTGACTGTATTTGCCAATTCAGGGCACCCAGATTAATAAAATCAGAGTTTTCAGTCACACCTCGTCTCGTGCATTTTTGTTTCGTTTGCAAAATGTCCAATATCCATGATATAATACTTGCGTAAAAAAAGATGTGCCTTTCTAATTACATGCTTGCAGGAAATGTATTTACTTCCAGGAATATCTAACTCCTATGATGGAATCCGGTAAGGGATGCCTCGGGACACTTATGCGTTTCTTTGTCTTATCAGGATTGCAGGTATTCAAAAGAATAACATGGGGCATGCCAGGCATCACTTCCCCAACACATCTTCTTCAAGAAGCATCAAAAAATGCTCATCTCCCCAGCTGAGTTGTCAAGTCTCCTCATCCTTAGCAGGATCCTCACAGGAATCTTTTTCCCCAGAGCGCCAGATCTCTCATCCTCAGCAAAGTCAAGGGAACCACCTCCCCACAGAGTCCCAACCTCTACCCAGAAGAGCAATGTCTGAAATTCTCACGCAACAAAGTGACGGAAGCTTCCTCATCCCCAGCTGGGATATCTCCTTATCGGATAGATCTATCAGTGATCTATTCCCCAAGCAGAACCATATGTGTTTATCAGATCTACCAATGATCTTTCCCCAGCTGGGATTCTTCCAAGCAGATCATCCAGAGATCTTCACAACAGCAGGATCCGAACCCCGGATCGGTTTCTTTTGCATAATCATAGCATTCGCATCATTTTTTCTCCCAGAGCGTAGCATTACGGCAAAAATCAAACATTTGCATGATCACAAACCAGGTTCGAGCCAGTCACCTGTAAATACCAACAATACATCATCAACAATATACAAAATACATCTCTTCCACATAAAAGCCAAAGCGTCCCCTTTGCACTCTCAAATATAGATACATGCTCCTTTTGACACTCGTTTGTGTCATCATTCCCCAGTAAAGTCGCCAGAACACTTTCTACAAACAGATATACTTGTCCATAACATGTTCTTCTCGAAACTCGTCTGTGTCATCTCATATTTCCCCAACAGAAAGCCAAAGCGTCCCCTTTGCACTCTCCAACACAATACATGTTCATGTACACTCTTTCGACACCCGTCCGTGTCATATCATCCCCTGCAGATATATCTATATACTCCTTTGACACCCGTCCGTGTCACTGCTCCCCAGCATGGTTGCCCAAACACTTGTTTCAAACCAAACAATTGTTTATAATACACTCTCATTGACACCCGTCCTTGTCATCCTATCCCCACATATTTCCAGTTCATAACTTATACACTTTCTTTTCTGACACCCGTCCGTGTCAGACTTTCCCCAGCAAGTCAAACACTCGTCCGTGTCTTCCTCATACTTCACCATACTTGTTCATACTTATACAGATACTCGTCCATATCTTGTATACATATATTCATCTCCCCACAGATTCGACACTCGTCTGTGTTCTTTGTTAACCAGTCGGTACTTGTCCGTATCATTATCTCTGAACATGCGTCAGCGTTTGTTTCTACTGATACTCGTCTGTATCACGGTCTTAAGGATGCTCGTCCGCATCTTTAATCCATACACGGTGTCAAAACACTTATGCCTTTTATTTTGGAAAGCGTAAGCACTCGTCCGTGTTTACCATTCCCCAGTAAGTCCCCAGCATAACAACTTTTCTTCTATCCGACATTTGTCCTATGTCGTGACACTTTCGGCAGCCGTACCCTGCCAGGTGATCGTCCTTCACCTCTAGATGATTGTCCCTCATCCTTTCCCCAACGGAGTCTCCATAATTGGAACCCCTTTCTATCCGACATTCGTCCTATGTCGTGATATTTAGTAGTCGTCCCCTGCTAGGTGATCGTCCTTCACCTTTTTTATGATCGTCCTTCGTCAGTTTATCTGATGGTCGTCCCTATCGTTGATCTTGTTATCTGACATTCGTCCTATGTCATGATAAACCCCGAGAGCAGCCGTACCCTGCTAGGTGATCGTCCTTCACCTCTTAATGATCGTCCTTCATCATGCTTATCCGATGGCCATCCCCATCATCGACTTTTTCTATCCGACATTCGTCTTATGTCGTGGTAAAGAGCAGCCGTCCCCTGCTAGGTGATCGTCCTTCACCTTTGATGATCGTCCCTCATCAATATTTCATTTATTCTTTGAATCGATGGCCGTCCCCATCGTTGTTTACCTTTACTTTGCAAACCTGATGTCCTTCCCCATCATTGCTTTACTTTTAATCCCCAAAGAACCTTGTTACTTTGCTTGATGGCCGTCCCTATCATAGTATCTTTATTTCCCCAGCATGTCGACCGTCCCCGTCATTGCTCTATCCCCAGCAGTCGTCCTCTGCCTGATGGTCGTCCTCCATCTCCCGCACTTAACAAACATACTATACTTTCTTTTACAATTTATATCCCTTTTCTTCTTCTCCCCAGTGAGTGCAAATTTCGGACTGTCTTTGGTATTCAACCACAAGTTACCTTGTCTGTCTGTTAAGCCAGGCGCTTACATCCGACACAGCTAACTCATGTTTGAATAGGGGCAGCTGTATACACCCCAAATTTTCCCTCAATAAGTTCACACCATGGCTCGTGATCTTTCATATTTGCATTAGTTTAAGCATATCATATCATATTGCATTTTTGTTTCACTGCATTAGTTCAAGTTCATCTGCATCTAGGGTTTGTGATCTGAGCAATCCAAGGATCCATCTGAGCCACTCCAAAGGTATCCAATCACTCCAAGAGGGTCCATGAATGTTCAATCATCATATTATATCCTTCAAAGATCAAGGAAGTCAGAGAATCACAATAACTTGCAAAGCATGGAAGCAGAGTTAGGGTTTCACTACACAGATGACCTAAAATTATGGTTTTGGTTTCAGAGGCCATAACTCCAAATTTTTTGGTCATTCTTGTTTCTAATGGTCTCAATATGTTATAAGGATCATGTATACCAAGTTTGATGAATAAATTCATTGTGGAAGTCATCTGATCACTGGGTAACTTCTTGAGCAAGTCAGAGCAAAATCAGGGCATCTGAGGCCCCCCACAATGGAACCAAAGTGGATTTTTCATCAAATTGAAGTTATATGATCTTTATTTGATCATTTAAGTGCTTGGGAGTTCACAAAATTGAAGAAAAGTGAGCCAAACCAAAAGTTGCCAAAAATGGAAATGACTTGTAATGTAAACTTTCCATTTTGGGAAAGTTTTTCAACCTCCTCTTTCTCAACCAAAAATGCTTCAAATGAAAAATTGTTGGTCATGAAAGTTGTAGATTGGATTATTCCCTTTTCAAAAAGTACAAGAACAATTTCTAATTCATTATGGAACTCAAGTTATGGCTTGACAAAGTTGGCAAAAATCACATAATTTTCAAGAATGCACCAAAGAGGGATTTTTGCAAAACCACTTGCCAAGGCATTTTGTGACTTCAAACACACTTCTAAGAATCATAGTAACATAACACATTGCCTAAAAGTCAGAATTGGCCCAAGAATCATCACATTCCATGTCTTGCACATCAAGAATTTCAAAAGGGGCCAAAACTTCATGAAATTGCAAAATGACATAGAACCTTTCACAAACTTGCTGAATTGACACAAAATGGATACTATGGACCTCCTTGATCTCAGCTGCACCAAGAAAAGCCAAAACGCCAGCTGCACAAGAGCCCATACCTCAAGTACACAAGTTGGTGACTTTTTGCAAAAGCCCATACCAATCAGCTGCAGCCACCACCCACTCTCTGGCCTATCACAACTTGTTATGTGGACAAAATGCAGATCATAACACACAACATTGTAGCCTGAAAACCTCAGATTGCTCAACATACACAAAATCACTCCAACTTGCAAAAGCTTTCGAATTTCATAGCTCACACACTCAAACTCCAAACAAGTTTCACCATTCATCTCAAAATCATCCATTAAACACAAAGCAACCATCAAAACAACCAAAAACACCCCATAACCAAAACACGATTCTTGGCCAGTTGAAGTGTAATCACACAAACCAGCCAAAACAAACTCCTTCCAAGCCTCAAAACTTCTTTAGGAAGATCATTGGAGTGAGTTTGCACAAGAGAGGTGACCAGAAAGCTCCAAACTGAGGAAGCTCAAGCTCAGGTAACTTCTTCAATCTTTTTTCCAGAAGTGCTATTTTAAGTGTTTAGATTGTTCTTTATGCTTTGCTGATCACCATGATATGTTTAATTTTGAGAATGGTTGAGAAATAAGCTTGTATGCGTGTTCTGAAAGTTTTGCCATTTTTGAGTTTCTCTTCGAATCTTGTGATTGAGCCATGATAAATCCGTTTTGAGGTTGGATTTGTGTTTAGGAAGGTGGGAGGAGTTGATCTGGAGCTTTAGAGCTCCAGAAATGACCTAGGGGGTGAGGTTTTGGGATTGCTCAGGGAAGAGCTGGCCGGAGAAGATGACCGGAGGTCTTCTCCGGCCACCTAAAAGTGATTAAGTGACTAATTAGGGTTAGGGAAAAGTTTAAATTATGGCCTTTGGATCTTTGGTTCCCGCGTGTGATGGAGGGTTGAGATTAGTTCATTTAAGTTTAATCAGGATTAATATATTAATTAATTAGAATTAACTGAATTTGAATTCTGGCCCTAGGATTACGCGCGTAGTCAACATAAATTCCCCAGCTTTCAATCTAAGCCATCAGATCATCCTACTTTCATTAATTCTTATTTTTATTTCATTTTTTCTCATTTATTTTGCATCATTTATTTAAAATAGTTAGAAAAACCTAAAAATATTTTCCTTTTGCATTTTCACTTCAAATATTTTTCTCAACCAGAAAACATTTTTATTTTTATTTTTTACATTAAAAAATCATTTTTAAAATATTTAAATGTTTATTTTAATTAATTAATGGAAATTAATTAATTAAAATACCATTTAGGTTTCTGAAAATTCCAAAAAAATTCACATTTCATCTTAGGACATTTAGAAACATTCTCATGCCATTAACACAAATTTATTTTTGGTTTTGAATCAATCTTTGACAATTTTCTTGAATTTAGGGTTCATAAAGTTCCCATTTTTGAACCCTAACTTCAATAATTCTTTTCTGCCTAACCATGAATGGTATGACATTGATTCTTTTTGCATTGTTCTTCATTTGACATGTAGTATCTAGAATATATTTGTCATAAATTTATTTTGAATTATTGATTTGATTTGCATTTTTTCCCTTTAGGTACCTTAAAACCCTAGATAACTTAGAAAATTCATAACGTCCTTAGGGTTAAGAGTTAGGTCTCGTCCTTTGGGGTGTGATATGATATGGGGTTAGGGTTCCTTTGAGTTCATTTTCAATGTTTTATCTTGTGTATTGCTTCTTTTTTTGAATTTTGCATCTCATGTTGCATTAAAACCCTAATTTCTCATGTTCATTCACATACATCTTGCATATGCATTCATTCATGAACTTGCCATGACATTTCATGCATTCACGTGACATCTAAGACATCATAGGACACATTAGAATCATGCTTGATCATTTCCTCATCCATTTGCCATGTTATGCATTCATTTCATTCCATGAACTTTCATGTGCTTTCATGCTTCTTTCATGCTTCATTTGCATTCTCATCCCTTGTATGATCATTCATAACACTTGACATGTATTTGCATCATCTCATAACATCATTTGCATCATGAATATGCTTCTGGTTTTGGTTTGCATCCTTGCATACATTCCATTTTCATTTGATTCTTTCCTTTATGTTAACTTTTCAGGTGGTAAGTACTTTGAGAAGTGAATTTGCCTTCACTTCTCATTTCTCTTCTAATCTCTTTTATGCATCATTGCTGCATTTTATTTTGCTTTAGAGTGAGCTTGCTCATTCATGTTCATCATTCACCTTCTTTCTTCAAGTAACTTATCTTCTTAAGTGAAGTAAGTTAACTTGTTTCTTCTGCTTCTACTCCTTTCATCTGCTTCTTCCATTGGTGGGTTCTTGAAGATCTCTTGCAAGCCTTACAAACCATAGGAATATCCAAGCATGATAATAATTAGGGTTGATTAGTCCTCCTTTAGTTTTACCTTTGTGTCTTCTTTGTGTCTCTTGTCTCATCTCATAATCAGAGACTAAACCATTAAGGTCTTAAGGCTTTGTGATTAAGATTATGCCTGCATCCTTCTCTTAGGATGGAGTGTATAACTTTAATCCTAAGTGTTAAACCATTAATTTGTTTAAATCTCTTAATCAATCCATCTTAATAATCACTAAGACAATAGCTTGTAACTTGGGCTTTGCATTAGGGTTCTAATTCTTCCTTAATTGGTTAAGAAGGACTAACCCTAGTGTTAATGGACAAGTCCCCCTCAAGTTGTCTTACAAACCATAAAATTCACTTCTTAATCTTACCATTAACTAAAATCCACTTTAATAAAGGCTTTGTTTTGTGATGAGGTTAATCCCTAATCATGGATTAAGTTGAGGTATCTTCCTCAGCTTAAATGCTCTCATCTATTATCCTTCTATTAGGATGGTGTAATGGGTCCATTAAATCCTTGATTATGGCTTAAACTCATTACTTAACACTAAACAAAAACACCAAAAAACATCTAAATATTCACAAGTAGGTTAATGATCTTAATCCTACATCATGGTAATTAAGTTTGAGGTGTTTACTTCATACTTAAGGTATTCTCATTACCCCTAATCAGAGGGAGGATGTGATGAGTTTACTAACCCTTGGTTTAAGCTTAATCTCATTATCTTATTACAAACAATAAAAGCAATAAAAGATTGAAAACATAAAAAACAAACAATAATCGTCTCCTTCGGGATTCTTTTCTCATCATCTTCACTCACAAACGAGAACTCGCTTCTTCCATCTAATGCAAGTCAGTTAGCACCTGAGCCAGACAGGTCATACACTTGAGCATAGACAAGCAAGCAGTTCATCAGTCAATTCATCTTTCAGTCTCTTTGAGTCGAACTATGGTGTTCTGACTTCCTCATTGCACGAGAGGATACGTAGGCATAACTTAACTGTTATCGAACAAAAGTCTCTGTCTCTTCCCCCCTCTTCCAGCATTATTCTTTTTAAGCCTCATTCTTGAGCATTTCACTTCACTTTCTTGCACTGACACTCATATATGCTTTTCCAGCTTTTTGCACACAGATAGCACAAACACTACCCCTTTAAACACAAACTTTCAAGCGTGGATCCCGTCGAGTACGACGGACAATCTGGGTGTTAATACCTTCCCAAGTTGTAACCAACCCCCTTTCTCAGTTTCTCTGGTTCGCAATCGTTTTATCCATCTCTTTCTAGGTTTATGCAGCATTACCTTTCCTTCAGGATAAAAATGCCTAGCTGGCGACTCTTTTCATTTCATCTTCATTTTCCTCCTTTCGCCGACCGTTCGCGCTTGTACCGGGATGCAAATCTTTGGGAGCGACAACTTGCTGGGGAAGTATGACACGGACGAGTGCCAAAAACAATATGTACAAGTATGAACAAGTGTTTGAGAATTCTGAAGGATTTATGGCGACTTTACTAGGGAAATATGACACAGGCAAGTGTTGAAAAGAGCATGTATAAATATGAACAGGCATCTGTACTTGAGAGTGCAAAGGGGATGCTTTGGCTTTTATCTGCAGGGGATATGAGTTTTGTTTATTGTTGTTTGAGTGATTATGGTATTTGCAGGTGACTGGCTCGAACCTGGCTCATGATCATGCAAATGTTTGATTTTTGCCGTAATGCTCCATATTAGAAGGAATGCTACGCTTATTTTGGTGAATATGATGTGAATGCTATGATTTTGCAAATGAGAAACCCAATCCAAAATCCGGATCCTGCGGGGATAAAGATCTCCGGTCTATCTATCCGGAGGGAGAACTCCGTTGGGGACGAGGAAGTTTCAGCAACTCCGCTGGGGAAGTATTTCAGGCATTGCTCTACTGGGGAGAGAATGGCAACTCTGTGGGGAAGCAAATCCACCTACTTCGCTGAGGATGAGAAAATCCTGGCAACTATGATGGGGAATAGAAATTTCCTGACCACTTTGCTGGGGAAAAAAGTCGTCAGGCATTGCTCGGGTTGATCCCGCTTGGGGAGGAGATAACTTCTGGTAAGTAATTTGTTGTCATTCCTTTGTCTAAGCGATATGTTGGGGATTGATTAATTCTTCAAGGGACCCTTTGGGGGGATAAAAAACTTTGCGAGGAAATACTTCTTGTCATGGAGTTCTGCTAATGATGTGATTGCTGGCTTGGCCGGGGAACAATACTTGATATGCCCTGTGCTATGAAAGATTGGCTGCCTTGAGTACCTGCAACCTGTTAAGCAAAGGAAACGCATAAGTGTCCCGAGGTATCCTTAACCGGATTCCGCCATAGAAGTTAGATTTTCTGAGAGAAACATATTTCCTGCAAGCATTTGTTAAAATGGCTCATATGTTTTATGCAAGTGTTGTACCATGAACTTTGGACATTTTGCAAACTAAAACAAGAGGTAAAAACAAAGTGTGACTGGATATTCTGATTTTATTGATATGTGTATCCTGAATAGGCAAGTACAGTCAAAGAAGCTAATCCCTGAAAGGAGGAGATTGTTGTAAATTGAGAAAATAAAAGTGTTGGCAATGTTGAAGATGATGCTCCAGTGAGCTCCCTTTGCTATGACCCGTATTACCTTGACGTTCTTCCTATCTTGCTTTCTGAAGAAGGTTGATTTTGACCGACGCTTTGTCCTTTCGAAGCTTGCCATGTTGTGAGTTATACAGACGAATTCAGAATGCAGTTGTTCGCTTATTCCCTGATTTTGCGTGGATCGCCCTTTCGGGTTTTCAATCCACCGGGATACCCATTTTTTGCTTGAGCTGTTCGATGTGGCTTTTCAACTCAGCGGGTGTACATTTTTTTAGTTTTTTCCTTATTTTTGCCCGAGTCTTTTATTCTGTTTTTGACTCGCCGGGATGCCTTATTTTTACCTGGACTTACATTCTGTTTTTATATCCAGCGGTTCTTTTTATGCAAAGTATTTTTTAACTGCATCTGAATTCACAGGAGATAAGAAATCCTCGCCATCCATAGTAGTGAGCATCAGTACTCCACCAGAGAAAATTTTCTTTACTATGAATGGGCCTTCGTAATTTAGCGTCCATTTTCCCATATGATCTATATGAGGAAGAAGAAGTCTTTTCAGCACAAGCTCTCCCACTTGGTATTCCTGAGGTCTGACTTTATGATCAAAGGCTTTCTTCATTTGCTTCTGATATAACTGCCCATGACAGATGGTAGCTAATCTTTTCTCTTCAATCAGATTCAGTTGATTATATCGAGACCGAACCCATTATGCTTCATCCAGTTTTACATCCATCATTACCCGTAAGGAGGGTAGTTCAACTTCAACAGGTAGGACAACTTCCATACCATACACAAGTTGATAAGGTGTTGCCCCAGTAGATGTTCTGATAGAGGTTCAGTACCCATGCAAGGCAAATGGTAGCATTTCGTGCCAGTCTTTATAGGTGACTACCATCTTCCGCACAATCTTCTTGATATTCTTGTTAGCAGCCTCAACAGCGCCATTCATCTTTGGCCTGTAAGGAGAAGAGTTGTGATGTTGAATTTTGAAGTCTCGGCAAAGTTCTGCCATCATCTTGTTGTTCAAATTGGAACCATTTTTAGTAATGATTCACTCGGGAACTCCATACTGACAGATGATATCCCTTTTCAGAAATCGAGCTACCACTTGTCTGGTGACATTTGCATACGAATCTGCTTCGACCCATTTGGTGAAGTAATCAATGGCTACCAGGATGAATCTGTGACCATTTGAAGCAGTCGGTTCAATCTTTCCAATCATATCGATGCCCCACATTGAGAAGGGCCAGGGTGAAGACATTACATTCAAAGGATTCAGATGCACATGCACTTTATCTTCGTAGATCTGGAATTTGTGGAATTTTCTAGCATAGGCACAACAGTCTGCATCCATTGTGATCCAGTAGTAACCCGACCTTAACAACTTCTTTTCCATTGCATGTCCTCCGGCATGGGTACCGAAAGAACCTTCATGTACTTCGTGCATTAGGAGGTCTGCTTCCTTCTTGTCAACGCATCTGAGCAAGACCATGTTGAAGTTTCACTTGTACAAAGAACCATCAGTATTGAGGAAGAAACTACCGGCTAGCCTTCTTAAAGTCTTCTTATCATTTGATGATACCCCAGGTGGGTACGTCTGAGTTTCCAAGAAGCATTTGATGGCATGGTACCAAGGCTTGTTATCAGTGACAGTGTCCACAGAGAATACATATGTCGGTCTGTCCAGTCTGGATACCAAAATCTGGGGCACATAATTGGCAGCTTGTACTTTAATCATGGATGAAAAGGTAGCCAAAGCGTCTGCAAACTGATTCTCATCTCGAGGGATGTATTCAAGCTTAACTGTTGTGAAGAAGGTTAACAATCTTCTCGTATAGTCACGTAGGGAATCAGATTCTCCTGATGAGTGTACCACTTGCCGTTGGTCTGATTGATTACCAAAGTTGAATCTCCGAATACATTCAAAGTTTTGATCTTGAGGTCAATGGCTTCCTCAAGTCCCATGATACAAGCTTCGTATTCTGCTCCGTTGTTAGTGCAGGCAAAGGTGAGTTTTGTTGATAAAGGCATGTGAACCCCTTTGGGTGTGATAAGCACTGCACCAACTCCACGACCATTGCAATTAACTTCCCCATCAAACATCATAGTCCATGCTTCTTCTGGGTCAGACCCTTCAGTGTGAATAGGCTCTTCACAATCTTTTGCTTTCAAGAACATGATGTCTTCATCAAGGAAGTCAAATCTCATAAGCTGGTAATCATCAATGAGTTGCTCAGCCAGGTAGTCAGACAATACACTGCCTTTGATGGCCTTTTGAGAGGTGTATTGAATGTCATATTCTTCTAGAATCATTTGCCATCTTGCAACCCTTCCGGTAAGTGCAGGCTTCTCAAATATGTAATTGACTGGATCCATCTTTGAGATCAATAAGGTAGTATGAGTCAACATATATTGTCTTAGTCGGAGAGCAGCCCACGCTAAAGCACAACAAGTTTTCTCGAGCAGTGAATAACGTTGTTCACAATCGGTAAACTTTTTGCTTAGGTAGTATATTGCATACTCTTTTCGACCAGACTCGTCATGCTGGCCCAACACACACCCCATTAACTCTTCTAGTACTGTCAGATACATGATTAGAGGTCTTCCTTCGATTGGAGGCATAAGAATTAGAGGTTCTTGCAGATATTCTTTGATCTTGTCAAAAGCTCTCTGACAATCATCGTTCCACCTGACTGTTTGTTCTTTTCTTAACAGCTTGAACAAGGGTTCGAAGGTTGCAGTGAGGTGAGATATGAACCTTGAGATGTAGTTCAATCTACCTAAGAACCCTCGAACTTCTTTTTCAGTCTTAGGTGCAGGCATCTCTTGAATGGCTTTCACTTTGTCGGGATCAACCTCAATTCCTTTTTCACTTACAATAAAACCCAACAGCTTACCGGAACGTACCCCGAATGTGCATTTGTTGGGGTTCAACTTCAACTGATACTTCCTCAGACGCTTAAACAATTTCAGCAGATTCACCGAATGATCTTCTTCTATAAGGGACTTGGCAATCATATCATCCACATAACACTTGATTTCTTTGTGGATCATATCGTGGAATAACGTACCATAGCCCGTTGATATATTGCATCGGCGTTCTTCATACCAAACGACATTACTTTGTAACAAAACATGCCCCAAGGTGTGATGAAGGTTTTCTTCTCCATGTCTTCGGGTGACATCTTAATCTGATTGTATCCAGAAAATCCATCCATAAAAGAAAATACCGAGAACTGAGTTGTGTTGTCTACCAATACATCAATGTGAGGTAATGGGAAATCATCTTTCGGGCTTGCTCTGTTCAAATCCCGGTAATCCACACACATACGCATCTTGCCATCCTTCTTAGGTACGGGTACAATGTTAGCAACCCACGGTGGGTAACTAGTCACAGCGAGAAAAACAGTGTCCCACTGCTTTTGTACTTCCTCTTTAATTTTCATGGCCATATCTGGGCGAGTACGACGTAACTTCTGTTTGACCGGCGGACAATCTTCTTTCAGTGGCAACCTATGCATGACAATATTTGTATCCAGACCTGGCATATCCTGATATGACCAAGCAAAGACGTCAACATATTCCCTAAGCATACTGATGAGCTGTTTTTTCACTGGAGCTTGCAGACTGGCCCCGATCTTCGCTTCCTTTACATCTTCCTCGGTACCAAGATTGATAGTTTCAACTTCCTCCTGATGAGGAGCAATCACTTTTTCCTCTTGTCTTAACAACCTGGCCAACTCTTCAGGCAAATCATAGTCTTCATCAACCCCTTCATATGCTTGATTAATTGGATTGTCGAAGCCATACAAGGTCATAGCAGTGTCGTTGTCGGTGCAATCTGGAGGATTATCTCTGCAAGGGTTGAGATTTGTTTATTTTAGTGATGGGTTTTATTTTATTTAGAAAAAGTGTGAATGGAGTTATTATTGAAAAACATTGTCATTTATTGTTTTGTGCGAAAATAACAAAAATGAAAAGACAGTGAGCGAAAAAAGATTGTTTGCAAAAGATGTCCATTTGTTCATTAATCATTCATTTGCACAAAATACAAATATGGCCCTATTACAAAATGAGTCCTGACACCTTGGGCAAGATGCAGGACTTGATGCATGCTTAAACAGGAAATAATAATTACTCTGCAGAAGTAATCCTTATAATTTCCTAGGAAGACCAGTTGAGGACTTGCTTGCCTGGGACCCTTGGTCGAATCCAGCTTTCCAGGTTGAAGTCGCTTTCAGCCTCGTCTTCCACATTGTGTATTGCATCCGGGGTCAGCATACCCCCACTGATAAATTTGGGAGCTTCAGCAGCCTCCTCTTGGACCTGTCGGGATGGTTTGTAACCCAACCCGAACGTGTCTTCCTTGACCTGAACTTGCAGCAACTTGCCCCAGCCCTGGGAATTCCCGTCTTCAACGACCCTCCGAGCTTGCTTATAAGAAGAGATCGAATTACTAGACACTTCATTTGCTGCTTCATTGACATTGAGGGCCTCAAACTCTTGGCTCATTGTCTCATGAATCTCTCTGTCCATATCAATATATTTGTAAGTAGCTAGATGACTGACGAAGATATCCTCCTCCCCACAGATTGTGATGACTTGGCCCTCCCATTCGTATTTTAACTTCTGGTGAAGGGTCGATGTTACAGCGCCAGCGGCATGAATCCATGGCCGACCCAACAAACATCTATAGGCAGGCTGAATGTCCATCACGTAGAAGATAGTTTTGAAGATCTGTGGGCCAATCACCAGAGGCAGCTCAATTTCCCTAAGAACCGATCTTTTAGAACCATCAAAGGCTCTCACCGCCAGGTTACTTGGACGCAGTGCAAGACCATCATATTCCATCTTGAAGAATGCTTTCTTTGGAAGAACATTGAGAGAAGACCCAGTGTCAACCAAGACATGAGAGAGAACAACACCTTTACACTCCAAGGTGATGTGTAAAGCCTTATTATGGTTACGGCCCTCCGTAGTTAGATCAGCATCGATAAACCCTAGTCCATAACTATTATTGACATTAGAAACAACCATTTCTAGCTGATTAACAGTAATCTCTTCTGGCATGTAAGCTGCGTGCAGGACTTTGAGAAGTGCATTCCTGTGAGCTTCGAAACACATTAGCAGTGAAATTCTGTGATCAGGTACGTGATGTCGAATGAGATGTTTAAACACTTGAAGACTTAAACAAAACTTAAAGTGCAGGAAAATAAAACAACATAGGAAATTGTTAACCCAGTTCAGTGTATAACCACACTTACATTTGGGGGCTACCAAGCCAGGAAGGAAATCCAATATAAGTAATATTAATTCTAGACTTAAACCACTCAGTTTAATCTTTCACTTAATATCTACCCAAGGCAATTTCTACCTAAGACACAACTTAGATATGAGTACCAACTCACTCCCCCTCAATCACCCAGTGATATGTTTACAAGTTTAATAAAATTGAAGTCATACTTCAAACAAAACAGCTTGATCTTACTTCACAGTTTCAATCAAGACACAAATACACTTTTGCTTAAAAGCTCATTAAGTGATACACATGAACAACCTGCTATTAAAACACAAACACCCTATTTAGTCTTCTTAATTTCGTACTCTATTCTGAGAGTTTCTGTTGCTTAAATAGGTGTTTGGATTTTGGGCTTTCTGTAGGTTATCCAATCCTGATACGCATGCTGCCATCACCTTGAATTAGGGTTTGTCACTTCCTTGATTCTAGGTGAGTCAGTTCTTCTGATTATACTGAATTCATATAATTAATCTCCCTACAGATGTGCCTTCTTCTGTTTCATCCATCCATAATTAATTCCGGATAACTTCCCTTAATTTACTCAGTTCTGTTAAGCATTAATTAATTCTGGTAGCAGGTTTGAGATGTCACAACATCTGGTGTGACATCCTGAAAACTGAACTTACTTCATTAACTGATACAATGTCACAACATCTGGTGTGACATCCTGTAACCTGAACTTACTTCATTAACTGATACAATGTCACAACATCTGATATGACATCCTGAATTAAGTTCATTTACTTATACTCTGTTTGATAATGTCACAACATCTGATGTGACATCCTAAACTAAGTTCAACACTTCTTGTTGGTCAAAAATTCTGCCAATTCTAAACATCTACAAACTCCCCCTTTGGCTAATTTTTGGCTAACATAATCTTCTGGTTTATCAGAGTGCAGTAGAGTTTCTTTTATCAGAGTACAACAGTTCTTTTCTGTTGAGTCATGTGTGAGTTTACTCCCCCTCAAACCTATATGTGTTCTGACTTGTTTCAACAGAAATTTTTCATTAAAAAACACAGCTTTAGTTCAGAAGCAAACAGAAGTCATTTTTCATTAATCAGTAAGCTGCAGCATACATTGTTGTTGTTGTGTTCTCTTCTCCCCCTTGTTAGACATAAATTGGGGCCAAATTTTACATTGACAGAGAGAATTACAAAATTACTAATTCAAAATACAATGCTGAAGCAGACATTACATATTCCTCACATACATTTTTTTCTCAGAATCTTCATATTCAGTGTCTTCCTCTTCTTCAGTTTCCTCATCAGAAGCAGCAGCCTTCTGAGCACTCTCTTCAATTTCCAGCCTTTGGATAATCTCCTCAAGCTTCTGCTTCCTGGCATCCAGTTCTTTGCATGTGTTCTTCAGCTCAGCAATCAAAGCAGCTTTGGATATTGGAGACTTTGCCTTTGAAGGTCCAGCAGATGTCCCAGAGGGAGCTTCAACATCAGTTGCATGATGACTTAAGAACAGCTTGTAGTGGAAGGCCCGAGGACTCTCTCTTTTGCAGATTGAATCCTTCTCAGTGAGGATACCTGGATACTGGCTAAGAATTATTCCACACAGCAAAGAAGGGAAGGCAATAGGTAGCTTTGTTGCAGATGTTCCAGCATGCTTCAATGTCTGATAAAAAATATAAGCCCCAAAATCCAGCTTTGTTTGGGTGCCCACAGCATATATGAACCTGCCCAATCCAGTTGCTATTGAGGAGGTATGGTTTGTAGGGACCCAGTTTGCAGTGCCAATCCTATGCAGCATTGCATACTTCCTTGTCAGCAAGCTAACAGAAAGTTTCCCCTTGACTGGCCAAGCTTTGACTTGATTAGCAGTGATGACCTTGCACACCTGGTTATTTGTCTTTCCCAGCTCATTAGGTCCATCAGATTCTCTCCCTAGATAATGGTTGATAACCCTAGGAGAGAATTCCACACATCTCCCTCTGACATACACCTTTCTGAATTCAGCTGACTTACCATCAGCACAGTTCTCTTGAAGGTTGACAATAAATTCCTTGACTAGCAGCTCATAGCAAGGAGAGAAGTTTGACACTGTTTTGAATAATCCAGCAGAAGAGATGAGATCAATTACCTCAGTGCACTCAAGTGCATTGCTGCTCAGCTCTCTTTCAAGTGCTACCCTTCTTTGGTAGACAAATTTCCATCTTCTCACACTTGACACATGATGGAATGAAATGTTGTCTAGAGGAGCTTCTGGAACAGCAGAGGAGGACCTTGAAGGTGCTGGTTTCTTCTTTGGTGGGGATGTTGGGACATCCTCTTCAACATCTGAATTTGGAGGAGTGACAGCTTTCCTCTTTTGTGTATTCACCTTGCTCCATTGTTTGGTAGGACCAAAAGCAACTTTAGCTTTGTCCTTCTTTGGTGTAGGCTGCTTCTTCTCAGGAGTTGCATGTCCTGCAGTCTTCTTTTCCTTCCTAGTTCTGAGCCTTTTGGCTATGCTAGGGTTCACAGAGGCAATGATTTCTGTGTCAGAATCATGCTCTATGTCAACAACAGGAGGAGGTTGAGTAGTCTCCTCTTCAGCAGGTGGATCAACAGAGGCTTGATCATTAGTGGAGGCCTTGTGCTGGTCCTCAGATGTTTCATCATCAGCATTAGTGGATGTCTTGTGTTGTTCCTCAGATGTTTCAACATCTATTGGAACATCCTATTGGACAGGAGTGTCCTCTTCAGCCTGATTTGGTTGTTCTTCTTGTGGAGCTGGCATGGTGTTCAGGGGAATGGATATACCACTCACAACTCTTTTCTCAGACAAAATCCTGTTCACTAGTTCCTTAATAGAATCATCCACATATTCAGAGGCTTTGGGAGTGGTATTTGAGTATGAAGGCATCCCTTTTGCTTTGCTGAATACAGGTTCCTTTGCTCTTCTCACTGTTGGAGTTCTAGGCTTTTGAGCAAGAGGAACACTTCCTCTGATTTCGTCCGTGGGAGTTGAATCCACAGGTACCACAGAAATGGGGGTTGCATGCACCACATCCTCTTGGTTGAGGATTTCATCAGAGAGGTTAGGGTTTTGTTGTTGAGACATTTTCGAAAAAGGTGGATGAGGTGTTTAGGTTTGAATGATTTTGATGAGCTCTGAAAATCAGTTAGAGTATGCAATTCGTTTTGAGAGGATGATGAGAAGATGAATAGCTGAGAGCAAGCTGGTATTTTTATAAGAGCCGTTACTTGGAGAATTTTAAGGAGTGGAATACACAGAGTTCTTGACCAGACTGGTGTTGCCATCTGGTGATCATGCCACACGATGTCATAGGACATGTTGGCACATCTCCATAACTGCTATATTTCACATAAGCAGATTCCCAATTTGCCCCTTAGGTTTTCAAATTGGGTAGCATCCAAAGCTTTAGTAAATATATCAGCCAATTGCAGATTTGTAGCTACATGTTCCAATGAGATCACTTTCTCTTCCACAAGATCTCTGATGAAATGATGCCTGATATCAATATGCTTGGTCCTGCTATGTTGAATAGGATTCTTTGATATGTTAATAGCACTTAAGTTGTCACAGTACAATGTCATGACATCTTGTGGGACATTGTACTCTGTGAGCATTTGCTTCATCCAAACCAACTGTGAACAACTGCTTCCAGCTGCAATATATTCAGCTTCAGCAGTAGATAAGGATACACAATTTTGTTTCTTACTGAACCAAGAAATCAAATTGTTTCCTAGAAAGAAGCATCCTCCTGATGTGCTCTTTCTATCATCAGCACTTCCAGCCTAATCAGCATCACAGAAGCCAATGAGAATTAGTTTGCATCCATGAAAGTACATTATGCCATAGTCACAAGTACCATTGACATATTTAAGAATTCTCTTGACCTGGTTTAGATGGCTAACTTTTGGATCAGCTTGATATCTTGCACATACACCTACTGCAAAGGCTATGTCTGGTCTGCTAGCAGTCAGATATAATAAGCTTCCAATCATACTTCTGTATAGGCTTTGGTCTACATTCTCACCCTTGTCATCTTTTGTCAGCTTTAAGTGAGTGGGGGAAGGAGTTCTTTTATGAGTAGCATTGTCCATCCCAAATTTCTTGACAATGTTCTTAGCATACTTGCTTTGGGAAATGAACATGGAGTCCTCCATTTGCTTTATTTGCAGTCCAAGAAAGTAGGTTAATTCTCCTACTAGGCTCATCTCAAACTCAGATTCCATTTGAGTGACAAAATGTTTAACCATCCTGTCTGACATCCCACCAAAGACAATGTCATTTACATATATTTGAGCAATCATGACATTTCCTTCTTCATCCTTAACAAACAAGGTTTTGTCTATTCCACCTTTCCTGTAACCTTGCTTGATAAGAAAAGTAGTCAGCCTTTCATACCATGCTCTTGGGGCTTGCTTCAGTCCATAAAGAGCCTTCCTTAGTTTGTACACATGGTTTGGACAGCTTGGATCAACAAATCCCTTAGGTTGTTCTACATATACCTCTTCATTAAGATATCCATTTAGAAAGGCACTTTTCACATCCATTTGAAATAGCTTTAACTTCAGGATACAAGCCATTCCTAAAAGTAGTCTGATTGATTCAAGCCTTGCTAATGGTGCAAAGGTTTCATCAAAGTCTACTCCCTCAATTTGTGTGTATCCTTGAGCTACAAGTCTAGATTTGTTCTTTGTAACAACTCCCTGCTCATTTGACTTGTTCTTATACACCCATTTAGTGCCAATCACATTTATATCATCAGGTCTAGGAACAAGATCCCACACTTCATTCCTTGTGAACTGACCTAATTCTTCTTGCATAGCACAAATCCAGTACTCATCAGTAAGAGCTTCCTTGATGTTTTTAGGTTCTATTTTTGAGACAAAATAAGAACCTGAAATCACCTCTCTTGATCTAGTGCTTACACCTCTGTTGGGATCCCCAATTATCAAATCTTTGGGATGATCCTTCTGAATTCTGATGGAGGGAGGTTTGCTGGATTGTTCTGTCCTTGCATCAGTTTGAGTGGAGTCAGGATGATCACTCTTTATTTCAGCTTCAGTCTGACTGTCAGCAGATGTTCCGACATCTTCTGTAACATCTGCAGGGGCATCATCAATTATCACATTTATGGACTCCATGATAACATTGGTTCTAGAATTAAATACTCTATAGGCTCTGCTATTTATAGAGTATCCAAGGAAAATCCCTTCATCACTTTTAGGATCCATTTTTCTTCTTTGCTCCCTATCAGCCAGAATATAACAATTACTTCCAAACACATGGAAGTACTTAACTGTGGGTTTTCTGCCCTTCCAGACTTCATAGATTGTGGACAAGGTTCCTTTCCTTAGAGTGACTCTATTATGAATGTAACAAGTTGTGTTCATAGCTTCAGCCCAGAAGTACAATGGTAACTTTTTAGCATGGATCATAGCTCTTGCTGATTCTTGGATAGTTCTGTTCTTCCTCTCAACAATCCCATTTTGTTGAGGGGTGATAGGTGAAGAGTATTCATGATTGATTCCTTCTGAAGAACAGAAATCTGAGAATTTTTTATTCTCAAACTCCTTTCCATGGTCACTTCTTATTCTGACCACACAGCTTGCTTTTTCTCTTTGTATTCTTTGGCATAAATCTTTGAATACATCAAATACATCAGACTTTTCTTTGATAAAATTTATCCATGTATACCTTGAAAAGTCATCAACCACCACATAGGCATACCTCTTACCACCAAGGCTCTCAACCTGCATAGGTCCCATAAGATCCATATGCAATAATTCCAAAACTTTGGAAGTTGTCAGATGTTGGAGCTTTGGATGAGACATCTTGGTTTGCTTGCCTATTTGACATTCACCACATATTTTTCCATCATCAATCTTCAGTTTAGGAATACCTCTCATAGCTTCCATAGATATGATTTTCTTTATACCTCTGAAATGAAGATGACCCAGTCTTTGGTGCCATAGTTTCACTTCTTCTTCTTTGGCTAAAGAGCAAGTTGAAGTGAGACTGAAATCTTGAGGTTCCCACATATAACAGTTGTCTTTAGATCTGGCTCCTCTCATGACAACCTTATGTTCTTGATTAGACACTATGCATTCAGTTTTGGTAAAGTTTACACTGTAACCTTGATCACATAATTGACTTATACTGATCAAGTTAGCAGTCAATCCTTTTACCAACAGCACATCATCTAGTCTTGGTACATCTGGACAGTCCAAGGTCCCAACTCCCTTGATTTCTCCTTTAGCTCCATCTCCAAAGGTTACATATCTGGATGAATATGACTTTAAGTCTACTAGAAGATTCTTCAATCCAGTCATGTGCCTTGAGCATCCACTGTCAAAGTACCAGTCTTCTTTAGCTGATACTCTTAGAGATGTATGAGCTATATATGCAACACCCTTCTTTGACCATTTGTATTGAGGTTTCCTTTGATGCCTCTGCCCTGTGTAGTGTCCATTTTTAGAGCTCCAAGGTTGTCTGTTGAGCTTGTTCTTGGACATGTAGCTTTGATCAGCATGAAGACTAGCTTTAGGTACCCATACTTTCTTGATGACCTCTGTCTTCTGCTTAGGGGGTTGCTGATATCTTTGATGTTGATGTTTATGCAACACTTTCTTGGTAACCTCTATCTTCTGCTTAGGGGTTTGTTGATACATCTGATTTGGATATCCATGCAACTTGTAGCAATGAGGTTTGATGTGTCCAAACCTTCCACAATGATGACATCTCCATCTTTGATACTTCTTCTTCATTATGTTCTTTTCATGATGTTGAGACATCTGTTGGAACATTATGTTTGACTTTGTGTTCTTTTCATGATGTTGAAGCATCTGTTGGGACATCTTGTTTGACTTTATGGAATTTGAAGTAGTTTTGCTGGTGCTAGCCTCAACCTTATGAACTTTGTTAAATCCCAGTCCAGTTCTATCCCCTGAATGCTTATTGTTGTTGAGAATAACATCCAGTGTGTTTGTGCTACTGTTCAGCATTCTAACAGATTTGGACATATGTTCCAACTTGGAGTTGAGAAGGCTTACTTCACTTTTCAAAGTGTCAATGATCTCTAGATCACTTGTTTTTTCATCCTTTAGTGCCTCAATCTGCTTCTTCTGCTTTATACTCTCCATGCATATTTCAGTGCTCCTTTTAACCAGTTCTCTGTATGATTGTTCAAGCTCTTCAAAAGTAAGCTCCTCATCACTGGATCCACTTTCAGATTCACATAATCCAGCTAGAGCAGTGATATGCTTTGCTGAGTCTTCTTCTGAATCACATCCTGAGTCTTCATCAGACCAGGTTACAGAGAGACCTTTCTTCTGCCTTTTTAAATAGGTAGGGCATTCATTTCTGATGTGTCCATATCCTTCACATCCATGACATTTAATCCCTTTTTCTTGATTGGTCTTTTCATCATAATTTGACCTTCTATTAGCATCATAAGGTCTTTTATTCTCAGAAGAGTTTGAGTATCTTCCACTTGGTCTGGACTTGTCATCCATGTTTCTGAGAATCTTTTTGAATTGTCTTCCAAGCATAGCAATGGTTTCTGATAAATTTTCTTCAGGATCTGCTTCATCATTTTCTTCTTCTTTATTAGTATTTGACACCAAGGCTATGCTTTTGTTCTTCTTTACAATTGTGTCATTCATTCCCATCTCAAATATTTGAAGGGAACCAATGAGCTTTTCAACCTTCATTGTGCATATGTCTTGAGCTTCTTCTATTGTTGTGACCTTCATGTCAAATCATTTTGGTAAAGATCTGAGAATCTTTCTTACCAGCTTTTCATCAGTCATCTTTTCTCCCAAAGCACCAGAAGTATTGGCTATTTCCATGATGTTCATGTAGAACTCATGAATTGTCTCATCTTCCTTCATTCTCAAGTTTTCAAACTTGGTGGTGAGAAGTTGAAGTCTTGACATCTTCACCTTTGATGTTCCTTCATGAGTTGTTTTGAGAGTGTCCCAAACATCTTTGGCCAACTCACAGTGATGCACAAGTCTGAATATGTTCCTATCAATGCCATTGAATAAAGCATTTAAGGCCTTGGAATTGCCAAGTGCTGAATCTTCTTCCTCCTTGCTCCATTCTTCTTCAGGTTTCAACACTTTTGCTCCATCTTTGTTGTCTTTGACAGGGTGCTCCCATCCTTTGTTGACTGCTTTCCAGGCCCTATTGTCAAGTGATCTCAAGAATGCTACCATTCTTGGCTTCCAGTAGTCATAATTAGATCCATCCAATATAGGTGGTCTATTTACTGATCCTACATCTCTGTCCATGTTTCCAGAATTTGCAATCCCTAGATCTCACCCAGTTAAACAGGCAGGGTTCCTGCTCTGATGCCAATTGAAATTCTGTGATCAGGTACGTGATGTCGAATGAGATGTTTAAACACTTGAAGACTTAAACAAAACTTAAAGTGCAGGAAAATAAAACAACATAGGAAATTGTTAACCCAGTTCAGTGTATAACCACACTTACATCTGGGGGCTACCAAGCCAGGAAGGAAATCCAATATAAGTAATATTAATTCTAGACTTAAACCACTCAGTTTAATCTTTCACTTAATATCTACCCAAGGCAATTTCTACATAAGACACAACTTAGATATGAGTACCAACTCACTCCCCCTCAATCACCCAGTGATATGTTTACAAGTTTAATAAAATTGAAGTCATACTTCAAACAAAACAGCTTGATCTTACTTCACAGTTTCAATCAAGACACAAATACACTTTTTCTTAAAAGCTCATTAAGTGATACACATGAACAACCTGCTATTAAAACACAAACACCCTATTTAGTCTTCTTAATTTCGTACTCTATTCTGAGAGTTTCTGTTGCTTAAATAGGTGTTTGGATTTTGGGCTTTCTATAGGTTATCCAATCCTGATACGCATGCTGCCATCACCTTGAATTAGGGTTTGTCACTTCCTTGATTCTAGGTGAGTCAGTTCTTCTGATTATACTGAATTCATATAATTAATCTCCCTACAGATGCGCCTTCTTCTGTTTCATCCATCCATAATTAATTCCGGATAACTTCCCTTAATTTACTCAGTTCTGTTAAGCATTAATTAATTCTGGTAGCAGGTTTGAGATGTCACAACATCTGGTGTGACATCCTGAAAACTGAACTTACTTCATTAACTGATACAATGTCACAACATCTGGTGTGACATCCTGTAACCTGAACTTACTTCATTAACTGATACAATGTCACAACATCTGATATGACATCCTGAATTAAGTTCATTTACTTATACTCTGTTTGATAATGTCACAACATCTGATGTGACATCCTGAACTAAGTTCAACACTTCTTGTTGGTCAAAAATTCTGCCAATTCTAAACATGTACAAGCAGTGATAGAATAGAGATTTTGGAGGGTGTCTGATGGAGCTGGTCCACAACCTTATAGTCACTCTTCTTGATTATTCTCATGAACTCGTCTACATCCTGGTCAAAGGACGTCTTCTGAGCTTCCTTGGTAATAGGCTATTCGGGCACCACACTCTTGCCCTTAGCCTTGGCAACATCTTCTGCTTCAGCATTAGTTCTTTCGAATTGTGGGGCAAAGAGACGTTTGCTTTGGGTGAAGCCTCCGCCTCCCCCCACTTTATCAATATGTGGTGTAGAAGTGTCAAGAGTGACTCTCTTTCCGTCGCAATATAAATCTGAGCCATAGTGCCAAGGCACGACACTACTGCTATCATATGGAAATGGTCCTGGTACCGTGATAGTAACCAGACTGATTATTGCGGAAGAAGGAATTGAGACAGTCTGAGGTTCATAATAAATTGTGATAGGAGGTTGTCGCTCCCAAATATTTACATCCCGGTGCAGACGCGAACTGTTGGCGAAAGAGAAAAGAGGTTGAATTGAATAAAGTCGCCATCTAGGCATTTTTATCCCAAAGGAAAGGTAATGCTGCATAAACTTAGAAAGAGATGGATAAGATGGTTGCGAACCAGAGAAACTGAGAAAGGGGGTTGGTTACAACCTGGGAAGGTATTAACACCCAGATTGTCCGTCGTACTCGACAGGATCCACGCTTACAAGATTGTGTTTAAAAGGGGTAAGTGTATGTGATATCTGTGTGCAAAAGCTAAGAAAAGAAATATATATATAGGTGTCAGTGCAAAAAGGTGAATTGCTCATAAACTGAGGCTTAAAGAGAATGCTGGAAGAGGGGGAAGACACAGAGACTTTTGTTCGATAACTGTTAAGTTATGCCTACATATCCTCGCGTGCAATGAGGAAGTCAAAACACCGTAGTTCGACTCAAAAAGACTGAAGATAAAATTGACTGTGAACTGCTTACTTGCCTATGCTCAAGTGTATGACTCGTCTGGCTCGAGTGCTAACTGTCTTGCATTAGACGGAAGAAGCAAGTTCTCGTTTGTGAATGAGAGTGATGAGAAACGAATCCCGGAGGAGACGATTATTGCTTGTTTTTTATGCTTTCAGTTTTTTATTTTTTTTGGTATTTTGCATAGGATTATGATCTTAAGTCTAAATCAAGGGCTTGTAAACTCATTATATCTTCCCTGATTAGGGATAATGAGCCTACTTAAGTATGAGATAAGCATCTCAACTTAATTACCATGATGATGTAGGATTAAGATCATTAACCTACTTGTGATTATTAAGATGTTTTTGTTTTTTTTTGTTTAATGTTAAGTAATGAGTTTAATCTCTAATCACAGATTAGTGGACTCATTACACCATCCTAATAGAAGGATGATAGATGAGAACACTTAAGCTGAGGAAGATACCTCAACGTAATCCATGGTTAGGGACTAAATTAATAATATAACAAGCCTTTTATTAAAGATGGATTTTAATTAAAGAGATGAGATTAATAAATGGATTTTATGGTTTGTAAGACAACATGAGGGGGACTTGTCCATTAAACACTAGGGTTAGTCCCTCTTAACCATAAGGAAGAGATAAAACCCTAATATAAGGCCAAGTTACAAGATAATGTCTTGGTGATTAGTAATGTGATTTTATTAAGAGGTGTAAACAAATTAAAGGTTTAACACTTAGGATTAAAGTTATACACTCCATCCTAAGAGAAGGATGCAGGCATAACCCTAATTCAAAGTCCTAAAGCTTTAAGAGTTTAGTCTCTGATTATTGAGATGAGAAGAGAGACTCAAGGAGACTCAAAGGTAAAAGACTAAGGGGGAATATATACAACCCTAAAATTTATCATGCTTGGGTATCCTATGGTTTGTTAGGCTTAAGAGAAAGGATCTTCAAGGCCACCAATGGAAGAAGCAGATGAAAATAGAAGGAAGAAGAAGAATAAGTTACTTACTTCCTGAAGAGGATAAGTAACTTAAAAGAAAGAAAGTAAGAAGAATGGAACACAAGTGAAACAAGTTCACTTCAAAGACATGTAAATATGCATATGAATGATGAGAAGAGATGGGAAGTGAAGGCAAATCCACCTCCCAAATAACTTACCAAAAGCTCCTGAAATGTTAGTATGAATGCACAAGACATAAAGTAAAAGGAAATGAAATGAAATGAGATGTGAAGACCAAAGTCAGAAGTGAAAATGCAATGCAAATGGCATATGAGATGATGCAAAGTCATTCAATATGCATATGAATGATCATACAAGGATGAGATGCAATGGAAGCATGTTTAGAAGCATGAAAACACATGGATGTTCATGAAATATAATGGATGCCAAGCATAGAAAATGAATGAAGGAATGATCAAGAAATGTTTCAAACATGTCCTAAGATGTATAATATGACATACAAAAGAATGGAATGTCATGGTAAGTTCACATTATGATGATATGCATAAATGAATGCAAATGAACATGAGAAATTAGGGTTTTATGAATGTATGACATGCAAATGACCAAAACAGAAACATACTTCAAGATAAAAAAATTCAATTGGACTCAAACAAACCCTAATCCTATATAAGATCACACCCCAAAGGAGAAGGTCAGAAGCTCAACCTAATGAGAGTTATGAATTTTCTAAGTTGGCTAGGGTTTTTGGGTGATTCTTAAGGGAAAATGCAAATCAAATTGAAAATTCAAGATAAAATCATGAGAAAAATAACCTAGAAACTACATGCAATATTTGAAAGAATTCAAAAAGAATCAAGTTCAAACTCATCATGGTTAGGCAGAAATGAATTTTTCAAGTTAGGGTTAAAAAAATGTGATTTTTAGGAACCCTAATTCAAAGGAAATTGTGAAATTATGATCAAACCTAAAACGAAATTTGTATGATGAGTTTGAAAATGTTTCTAAATGTATTGTAATGGTTCATGAATTTTTTGGTGATTTTTAGAAACCTAAATGCATTTTTATTTTAATTAAAATCCATTAATTAATTAAAAATAACATTTAAATATTTTAAAAATACTTTTTAAATGCAAAAATATAAAATAAAAATTAGTTTTAGGTTAAGAAAATTATTTGGATCAGAAATGAAAAATATCATATTTTTTGATAAGTTTTGGTATTTTAAATAAAATGAGAAAGAAAATGCAATAAAAATGAAAATAAATTGAATTTAAATGGAAGTATGCAGATCTGAGGGCCAAGATTCAAACTGGGATGGAGGGAGTTGACCGCGCGCGTGTTTCAAGGGCTAAGATTGAAACTGGCTAATTAAATTAATTAACTTAATTAATTATGAATTAAAGTTAAGTGGATGCATTTGATCCGTCCAAACGCGCGCTAAACACAATCTGATGGCTCACATTCAAACTGGGGAGATTAGCCCTAATTACAAACCCTAAGTACTTTCAGGCGACCGGAGCAAGCTCCGGTCGTCTTCTCCGGCACCCCTTCCCTTGAGTTCACTCAAATCACCATAAAAACTCACCAAAAGCTCCAGAATCAAACTTTAAACATCAATAAACTCAAATCCAGCAACAAAAACAATTTATCATGCACATACAAAGAGATTCGAACAAGAACAAATTTTAGGTCAAACTTTCAGAAACACGATACACCCTGGTTTCCCCACCATTTTCAAAAATAATTACATCACAATAATCAGAGGAGCATATAGATTCATATTGTAACTTAAAAAACAAGTTCTGGAAAAATTGTTTGAAGGAGCTACCTGAGATGAAGCTTTACAGTTTGGTGCTTTCTGGCCCTTTCCTTGATGCTAATCCACTCCACTTGATCCCCTTGTGCTTCTGTAAGGCTTGAATGGAGTTTAAATGGCTTGGTTTGGAAGATTCAGTTCTGATAGGTGGAAAATCATGTTTGAGTTTGAGTGACTTTCAGGGCAAAGTGAAGGGTGGTTTATGTTCCCTATGATGTGTGGAGATGATTGGTGGAAAAATATTTGAGGTTTGATGCTTGTGCTGAGAGTTTCGAAGAGATGAAATTTTTGGGGATTTTCTTGCAATTTGAGCTTTGTGTGGTTTCAGGCTAATGTGTTGTGTGCTTTGGAGTGTTTTAGGTTTGTATAAACAATTGTGATTGGTTCAGAGAGTTGGTGTGGCACAACTTGATTGGTATGGGAGGTTTTGCAAAAAAAGTCAAAGTTGGTGTACCATGAGTATGGGCTGGGACAGAGCAGGTTCTAGGGTGGCTTTGAGCTCAGTTGAGTTTGTGGAGAGCCATGGGATGGATTATGATTAGCTGTGATGATTGAATGGTGAGATTGAAGAGGTTTTGCAAATTTACAACTTTGTGAATTTTGAAAAGATTGGTCATGAAAAGCAATGGTATATGGCACAATTCTGGTCTAGGCAAGGTGTATGTACACATTATGTCACAATTGGGCACATTAGAATCCATTTGAATGCTTAGAAACCAAAAATGCACATTTGCCTCTTTGGCATGAAACTTGAAATTATGTGATTTTTGCCAACTTTGAAAGGCCATATCTTGAGTTCTAGAATGAATCAAGACATGCTCTTGTACTTTTTGAAAATGGAAAGACATAATCTACAACTTTAATGTCCAAGAATTTTTCATTTGAAGCATTTTTGGTCATGAAAGAATAGGTTGAAAATCTTTCCCAAAATGGAAAGTTTCCATTACAAGTCATTTCCAAAAATAGCAAGTTTGCATTTGGCCCAAAATTCTTCAACTTTGTGAACTTCCAACCACTTATAAGATCAAATAAATATCATAGAGACTCAAGATGACGATGATGACCCTTTGGTACCCTTGTTGGGGGCCTCAGATGCCCTGATTTTGACTTTACTTGCTCAAGAAGTTACCCAATGATCAGATGACTTCCATAATGAATTTCTTCACCAAATTTGGTACATATGATCCTTATAACATATTAAGACCATTAGAAACAAGAATGACCAAAAAATTTGGGATTAAGGCCTTTGAAACCAAAACCCTAATTTTGGTCATCTGTGAAGGAAAACCCTAGCTCTGCCTCTATGCCTTTGCCATTCTTTGTGATCTCTTGACTTTCATGAACTTTGGGGAGCATATCATGATCATGGAACACACATGGACCCTATTGGCAAGCCTCAAGACCTTTGGGATGGCTCAGATCACTTCTTGGATTGCTCAGACCACAAACCCTAGATGCAGATGAAATGGAACTATGCAGTGAAAAAAATATGCAATATGAGATGGTATGCTTATGCTAATGAAAAACTGAAAGATCACAAGCCATGGTGTGAGAAATAGTGAGGTCAAATTTAGGGTGTTTACAGAGGTCTGACCGGAGATGGTGTTGGTGATGAAGGTTGTTGATGTTGATGGAGGATTTGATGTGAGTTGTTAAAAGAATCTGGGACGTGGATTGTTGTTGGATCATAGTAAATGGTAATTGTGGAAATGTCTTCATTGATGGTTGTTGTTGTTGTAGAAGGATGTGGTGAACTGATGTCTATTGAAGTTGAAGAATGGATGATTATTGATGTTGTAGAAGAATCTGTTGGAATGAGTGTTGTTGAAGTTGTAGGAGGAATGACATGTGTTGGTGTTGTTGGAGTTGGGACCGTTGAAGTGATTTGTAAAGTGCCTTCTTTGATAAGATTGCTGATAACGGTCTTCAAATTTTTACAACCTTTGATAGAAATCTTGCAAGCTTCGCAATGGGCCTCACAACCCGAGAACACTTGGCACTTTAAAAGCTGGGCTTTAACTGTCATACCCTAAATTTGTCCCACTTATATTTTCATCTCCAGTTGCATTTCCATTACTAACCATTATACAAAATTAAAAAAAAATGTGTTTGTTGTTTCATTGGTCTTGTTGTTTGATTAAGCTCAGGCCATACCAAATGGCTATCAAGATTTAGCCGAGAAGAAAATTTCATTAGCATGTTGTTGGGTTACATCTCCATCTCCAAGGGCTTCATGACTAATGAATTTAGTTCATTTTTTTTAAAGTTCATGTTTCAAGATTTAATTAATGGGCAAGTTCAAGTGTAAGAAAGGTGCCAAGGTGTGGATTTCTCTTAGTTTCAAAAGTGACATGAGGAGTATAACTTGGAACTCAAGCCATGGGTTATATGCCTCATTTTAGTTTCCATTAAAAATCTCGAAGTGATTGGAAGGAATATCAACTTGTAACTACTCGAATGCATTGGTTGAGTGCATACAAGTTTGAGTGACTTAAGCACAATCAAGGAGAAAAGGAGCTAATGGGCTTGGTTTAGTTCACCTTATTACTACCTTTTGTTTTGGATAATTTGGTTTAAGAGAAAAATTGAGAAGTTGGGCTTTAAATGTTTCTAAGCCTCCACCTCAAAATGATCATTGGTTACTTGTCTCATTATTGATTAAGTTCTTTTGAACTTGATTTGCAATTGGATAAAGTAACCAAGCGATGATTATAATAAGTTTGTGATATGTACAGTTTTTTTACAATGAAGAAAAAGCTTCCTCACCATAAATCCTTTTAGATGCTTGTTATGCCAAAAGTGCCTTACAATTTCAAAATCTTACAAATCCACAATCCATTTGGTTTCAGATTTACACATTTCAAAAAATTTGTTAATGGACATTATGCATAGAATGATACAGGTGCTACAAGATTATAAAATTCTAATCCTAATCCTAAGACCACAAGGCTACAAGTTGAAATACAACGTATTTTCCTCCAAGAAATCCAAGTTTTATAGCAGCTTGCAATTTCCTCTTCAAACCAATGCTAAGTTCCCTCATCCAAATCTTCATCAACTTGAGTTTTGAACATGGTGGTGGAGTCTTCTTACAAAGTTACATATGAAAAATGACCTGGCAAAGGATCATGAATGATTCCGCAAAAGAACTACTCCTCACACGTCAACCGTCACTACAGCACACCGTAACGGACATCACATCACACTCACAACAAACTTCAGCAGCTACAGCATGCTGCAGCAAATGAGTCGGTTACAAAATAGTTACAACAACGGTTACGAATTTAGTACACTACAATGAATTATCTTACAGCCACTCATGATCACCAAGTGGTACCTCAGGGACAAGGTTTCTTTTCAAACCTGCAAAGTATCAACAAAGAAGATCAGTTCAATTATTGAGAAAAAAATACAAATGTGTACAGATGCACAAGGTATCAGTTCCAATTCAGGTTCACACAAGCAGAGCAGGGTATCATTTTATTTCTTCAAAGCCAAAGCCACAAAACCTGTAATAGCATATACATTAGGAAAGAAACAAATGATCAAAACCAATGCACAACACGCTACCCAAAATCTGTCATATCAGGTGCACAACAAGTCACTATTGCACAAATCTTAAGCCAAATATCATGTCAATGAGCTGGACCTGCAAGGCATCAACAGAGTCTCAATTAGAACAAATATTGAACAATATTACAAGCCAATCACTTTGACCTCGTATCAGAACTCGCATTGAACCAGACCTGCTCATTCGCCGCTACAAACAGATACATCAAGTTAGCATCAAAGTGATTCCTAATGGCAAACCATGACAATGAGGAATCACATCATTACACAAGTAAGAAGAAAATTCTTCGAAGCATCACTACCATATCAGTAATAAACCAGATGTACAGCAGTGGAAAATTCAGTTTGCAGCAGTAAATTCATATATTACAGGGCAATTAAAAATCACGTGAAAATTCTCATTGGGACCACATGTGTTCTAGAAACATTTTCAGGCTGCACTACAGACAAAAGCAAAATTGAGTCACAAATTCTTGACCCCACACAATCCCACAAAATCTTACAAGAGCAGTCCTAACGGTATTCAAAATCACAGCTCACCCTCACAAGATTTCCTCACACAAAATCCTTCAATCTATACCTCATTTTCTCACTATAAAAGCCAATCATTGGCAATCATAAAGGGGACGGACGAAAAAACCCTAAAAAATCACAGCAAGCAACATTCCTCAAAAACAAATCCTAAACTACTCAGAGCTAAAAAAATCAATACATTGAGAGTTTCTCATCGGAACTCTCAATGTTGTGAGCTAAGAAAACCAGGCATCGACACACAACAACAACATTCTATAAAGCAGAATAGAGAGAAGAAGAAGACGCATCAAAGCAGAAAGAAGGAGTAATCGAAAGAAGTCAAGTAAAAGGAGTTCATACTTACTAAGTCAGCTTCATAGATTTCGATTGTGGTAGACTTATTGTTTTTCCATTTTTTCGCATTTCACACTCTGATTGTATATGTAAATTGGCATGAGCATAATGAATGGGGTGTTTAGGGTTTTGATTGGGAATAAGGGTTTCTAGTTTGACATTGATGTTGTTTTCCTGTTATTCTTTGTGGATTGATTGCGTTTTAGTGTATTGGATCAGTGATGATGAATGGTGCACAGTGAAGGTTCGTCTCCTTCTTTGGAGAAGGGTGAGAACTGAGTGTGAGTTTTTATCGGCGAAAATTTGTTTCTTTTGATGAGGCTCGTGGTTTGAGTTTTAATGTTTTGTGCTTTTCAAACCTGACTTCACACTACACAAGGAATTTTTTTTTCTAAAGAGATACAATGCCCTATGCACCATTGTTGGTTTTCGATAACATTATAAACTTTTGGTTTCATGATTTTATGATACCATGTGGCAGGTCATGGGCATGGACCGGGTTATTCTACGCAAGTCCGGTTAGTTGAGGATTGAATCCCTTGGGCCTTGCATGATTAGTCCATTCTTTTTTCTTCCACACACTGTTTTTGGAAGCACACCCACCTTTTGTTTTCCCTTTTAATTTTATCATCTTTCAAACTCTTTGTCAATAAATCCTTTGTTAAAAGAATATGTTAAAAGATTATGTTAATAATATTTTCATGCTATTTGGGCCAATGATATAATACAAGGTATTGATATTCGATCATTTTGATACGACGTTATCTATACCGATATGAGACCACTTTTATTTTTCGCTATTATTTAATCGATTATTCGATTTATTCGGTTAATGATAAAATGAGATATTCGATTATTTAATCGACGTTATCCATTAAATTGAGACCGATTTCATTATTTTATTCACTATTGTATTTTATTATTTGGTTAATGATAAAATGATATATTCGATTATTTAATCGACATTATCCATTAAATTGAGACCGATTTCATTATTTTTATCCGTTATTTTATTTTATTATTCGGTTAATGATAAAATGAGATATTCGATTATTTAATCGACGTTATCCATTAAATTGATACCAATTTCATTATTTTCTCATTATTTTATTTTATTATTGGGCCAATGATATAATTATGGTTTATCGATATTCGACTTTTCTAATCGACGTTATCTAAACCGTTATGAGGCCAACTTTTCCATTTTTCCATTATTTATCGATTTATCGAGTTTATTCACATATTTATGGTCTATGATATTATTATCCGATTTGTGACATTCAATTTATCGATGTTGTCCGACTCGATATGAGGTCATTTTTCTATTATTTTTTATGGTTTCTAATTAATTTAGATCCATTATTTATCGACTTTATTATTTAATCGGCCTATGATAAATGGTGATATTCAATTTTGAATAAATCGACGTTATCCCATAATTTGAGCCATCTCCTTTATTTTTCCTACTGTCCCGATTTATTATTACGGCCGATGAATAGATATTTAGATATTCGATTTCGAATAAATCGACGTTATCTAAATTAAATATGAGGCCAAACTCTTATTTTATTATTATTTCGACTTTATTTTATTTTTATGGTCGATGATATAATAAACAATTTAAATATTCGATTCTAACAAATCGTCGTTATTTAAATCAATATGAGACCACTTTATTTACTTCTTAGAAATTCGACTTTTATTTGTTATATTTTATTCCCATATTTTTTATTTTTTATCTCGTTCATAAATTAATCGATTAATCTCCATTAGAACGTTTCCTTATAAATTGTTCGCATCATGCACCGCTATCAAACTAATATAATATTTTTTAATCCGAATACTCAAACTATTTTTTAATTAAATAACGGAAGAACTGAATTCTGGAGTCTAGCATTCCTCGAATTCTTTAGTGAACGCTCCTGAGGCTCATCCCACGGGACGTGGTTCATTCGCCCTTCCGTTCCTAAAACACTTAACTTATCAAACATCTTTTCTTCAAACGAACCTTGTTTAGATCCCTTCTATCTTGCAAACAAGATAGTGCTTCCGCCTCCTATCACGAGCAGACAAGCCAACGCTTAGCAGTTAGAATGTGGTCTAAACAATCGTTCTTTTAAAACAAACCAATCAACGAACCTTAGTACCACGAACTACGAGGCTCTGACTTTCCCATTGCACAAGGGAATACGTAGGCACACGGATCTTACTCCCTGCCGAGCACCCTAGGAATAAAAAAACCCATTTCTCGTAACCTTAAATTAGAATCTTTCACATTTATTTTATTCGAAGAAAATAGAAAGTATAAGTTAACATTTAATCGCAAGTTAAATTAAGAGGTTCCCGTTGAGTACAACGGACGTAAGGGGTGCTAATACCTTCCTCTTATGTAACTGACTCCCGAACGTAGAATTTGGTTTCGATGACCTTGTTCTATTCATTTTTCCTTTTTAGGTTTTATCTATATTTTCCTATTCTTTCATTAGAATAAATAGAATTAGTTGGCGACTCTGTAGTTTCGTTTGTTCCGCGGTCGGCGCGAGTATCGTATTTTTCGAGGTACGACAGCTGGTGACTCTGTTGGGGAATTAGTCAAACCTAACTTAGTTAACTTCTCGATTATTGTTGACTTTTCTTATCTATTTACTTTATACTTTCTCCTTTTACTTTTGTATTTATTCCTTTATTGCTCTCTCTTTACTATGCTCATTATTTTTCCATCGGATCTTGAGTTGGTATCATGTGTAAAGTTCTACACCTGAGATTTGAAAAAAAGAGGACTCGCTCCTTGCAAGTCTAGCATGAAAGCTCCCCTCGAGATTAGAATTATTCGTAGATCTTGTCGTAACGCAGCTAGCCTGTCGCATGACTTGATTTGTGAAGGGTCTGTGACTCGGGGAACTCCTAGAACCAGTTTCAATATTGGTAGTTGTGTAGTGTTAGTCTTCGAGGACCCACTCCTTGTGTGCCTAACATGAGAACTCCACTCAAAGTAGACCTTATCGTCATTATTGTCATAATACATCTAGCATGTAGCAGGACGTTAGTTCGATTAGCGTCCGTGACCTTGAGTATCTTAATTCATCACCGTAGAAACTATCATGTGAGAGGTTTGTATGGGTAAAGAACTTAGAACTATCCTTCTAGTGCCTACCTGTAATGTTCTTTTTATCATAGATATTGGTTACTCTCTCATTTTAGTGATCAACTTTGGAATTTCATTTATCATGCTTTGAATTACAACTACTCATTGCATCTTATTCATATTATTGCATTCATATTTGCATTCATTTTGCATACATCATGGTCGCTCATGTTCATCCGTTCTCATCTTCAGAGTTGTTGAGTACCCGTAAAGTTGATTCCTCCATGCTGATATAGAACGAGGGCCCACGAAAGAAGAAGAATGGCCGAACAAGAAGAACACAACAAGCGAGTCAGGGAAGACATTGATGACCTGAAAAGCAGTGTGAGCAAGATCATGGAAATGCTCCAAGTCTTGGCTACTAAGGACGCTCAACCTCAGAGGACCGTCACCTCTGAAGTTAGTAGTTTCGTCATTAACGCAGAGTCTTCAAGACCCGCTAGCACTTGGCCATAATTTGGATTGCCACCGGGTTACACTCCGCCATTTGCAACTACTCAGATGGTTGGTACATCCACTTTTTTCGAACCTGGAGGTTTCACTGAATCTCAACCTAATGTGCACACTATTACCCATACTGCTTATGTGAATCATCCCTTCATGCACAATCCACCATCTTCAGTACAAGGAGAAGCCGGAAACATTGAAGATGTCAGGGAATAATGCATGACTTTGGAGAAAAGGATAAGAGTTGTTGAGGGATTTGATGTTTTCAATGCTGCTGCTGCGGACATGTGCTTGGTTTCGAACTTGGTTATGTCGGACAAGTTCAAAATGGCAGTATTTGAAAAATACAAGGGAGACACTTGCCCAAAAATCCAAATGGTCATGTACTTACGCAAAATGGTCGCCCATGCTGATAAAGACAAACTTCTCATCCATTGCTTCCAAGATAGCTTGAGTGGGGCATCTTTGAAATGGTATATGGGACTCGAGAAAAGCTGTATCCAATGCTGGCAGGATTTGCTTGATGCATTCCTGAGACAATACAAATACAATCTGGACATGGCACCTGACCGCCGTCAGCTTCAAAACATGTCTCAGAAAGAAAAGGAATCATTCAAAGAGTATGCTCAGCGCTGGAGAGAGTTAGCTTCTCGGGTTGAGCCTCCCTTGGCGGAGAAAGAACTGACTGGTTTATTCATGGAAACCCTTCAACCTCTTTACTGGGAAAGGATGATTGGCAGTGTATCATCTAGTTTCGCTGACCTAGTAACTATCAGAGAAAGGCTAGAGGAAGGAATCAAAAAGGGAAAATTTGGTAATATTGAAGCTTCTAATGCTGCGAGAAAGTCCTCTGGGAACTTTCAAAAGAAGAAAGAGGGTGATACTCATGCTGTCAACGCTGAAAGAAGACCCTACTACAAGCAGCAACAGTATGGTGAAGCCCAAGTAGCCGCAATTTCTCTATGCTTAATGCCCCACCTGCTCGAGCTCATCCACAAAGGAATCTTGGTCAGAATCAGACTCGCAATCCCAGGCCTGGGGCTCTTATTGATCCTGTTCAAATGAAGTATGCTGAGATTTTCCCTGCCTTGTGCAAAAAAGGTCTTGTCAATACTAGACCTCTCAACCCTCCAAATCCTCTTCCACCTGGATTTAGGACCGATCTTCATTGCCCATTCCATGAAGGAGCTGCAGGTCAGGATATTGAGAATTGTTATGATTTCCAAGCTCGAGTTCAAGACTTGGTCAGAGGAGACTTGCTCACCTTCACACAGAGAGGGGCTCCTAAGGTTGACATAGATCCCATGCCAAAACAAAGTGGCTGAAGATTTGGTCGAAGAATCATGAGTTACTACCTAAAGCCAGTGGATCAGAGGGGAAAGCTCATCCTTACTACTGACTAGACACTAGGCCTTGTTTCTTTTCAGTTTTTAATTTCCTTGGTTGTATTATGTGTACTTGCTTAAAGACTTTGTTTGTTCTCTAATGTTAATGTTAATGAAATGAGCATCTCATATTTTTGAGTCAATTCATTCACTTTCATATTTGTGTATATTCATGTTTTTCCTTTTCAAAAATTCAAAAAAAAAATATACCATTGTTTCTCTTATTCATATGTTGTTTAAGATATGATTGGAGGGAGGATGACGAAAACGAGATACCCAATTTGTTGAATGGTATTCAAAATAAAACTTTGCTGATGATATACAGGCATTGTTTCAACTCTCAAACACTGGAGAAATAAGGAAGTTAATCCATTGTCAACCCTTTTGAGCCTTGAAGTCGGAGTTTCTTTCTACACGAAAAAACCCGTAATCTTAACCCGGGGCAGGGTAGTTCTTAATTAATTCGAGTATGCATTCAATTTCAGGAGGATCATTCCTTACACCTTTCAATAAGGGTTTTAGGCCCAAGTTTTCCTTCGCACACATCAAAGAATCGTCGAAGAAGTTAATGGCAGTCATTGTCCAAATAAAAAAATGAAAAAAAGCCGCCAAGTTAACACCCAAAAGGCGACTTAGGAAAAATAAAAGCATCCTGGTGGACTGAAAACATCAAAGATACAATCCAGGAAAAAGTTAGGGATAATACACAATTAAAATCAAAGAGAGGTCACCAAGCACCTCAACAAAGACAAAGATGAGTTGACCCAAAATCCTCAACAAAACCAACAAAATGTTATGTTGAAGCAATGACTGCTATCCGATAATCCTTTGGCTTCTGAGCCATCCTCATCAATGCAACTCTAAATAACCTGAATGCATAGGTTGAGTTAATTGAGCATAGGACTGGAGATCGTCATGGAGTATGGGTTGGGTAAAAAAATTAAATTTTGAGCCTTATATCCTTTGTTTCATAAACCGTGAACCAGACCACATTACAACCCTTTAAAGACCTAATTGAAGCTAGGTTTGTTTTGAAAGCATATCACAACAAGGTTGTGTAAGCTGACTCCCCAAGAGATTTGCCAATCATTTGCTTTAGTATCATACCTCTTGCATTATCTTTCACTTTGCATTACCTTTCACTTTGCATTATCTTTCACTTTGTGTGTCTGAATAAATATTGCATCTTCTTTACATCAATATCATTCTGTAAGCACTCCAAATTTGCCCTCACCCATTTCACCATGGCTTATGATCTTTTCATATTGCATAAATTCAATCATAGCATCTCATACTACATTTTTGATTCACTGCATTGATTCAAAGCCATCTGCATCTAGGGTTTGTGATCTGAGCAATCCCTGAGCTATCTGAGCCACTCTAAAGGTCATCAATCACTTCAAAGGGGTCCATGTATGTTCAAGCATCATATTATATCCCCACAAGGTCAATGAAATCAAAGAATCACAAGAACTGAGAAAGGCATGGAAGCAGAGCCAGGTTTAACTACACAGATGACCTAAAATTAGGGTTTTGGTTTCAGAGGCCATAACTCCAAATTTTTTGGTCATTCTTGTTTCAATTGGTCTCTATATGTTATGAGGATCATGCATATCAATTTTCATGAAGAAATTCAATGAGGAAGGCATCTGATCACAAGATGACTTCTTGAGCAAGTCAGTGTAAAATCAGGGCATCTGAGGCCCCCAATGACCCAACCAAAGGGGTTTCTCCATCATTTTGAATATGCATGATCTTTATTTGATCATAGAAGGTGTTAGAAGTTCACAAAATTGAAGAATTTCAAGCCATTTGCAAAGTTGCCTTTTTGGGAAAGTGACTTATAATGTAAACTTGCCATTTTGGGAAAGTTTTTCAACCTCCTCTTTTTGATTCAAAAATGCTTCAAATGAGAAAACTTTGGTAATGAAAGTTGTAGAATGGATCCTCCCATTTTCAAAAAGTACAAGAACTCATTCTAATTCATTTTGGATCAAAAGTTATGGCCTTGCAAAGTTGGATAAAATCATTGAAATTTCACTTTTACACCAAAGAGGGAAAGTTGCAAAACCCTTGCCAAACCAATTTGTGACTTCAAAGTGGCTTCTAATCGTCATACAAACACAATGCAATGCCTAAAAGTCAGATTTGTGCCAAGAATTTCTCACTTGCATGCCTTGGATTACAAGTTGCATAAGGCATTTTTTTCATGAAACTTCAAAATTGAATCTTTGCAAAAAGAATTTTTCATGCTTGAATTGAACACTAATTGATCTCAAATCATTCTAGCAACTTCATATGGCTCATGTTGCTGCATTTTGCCCAAGATATCACAAGTTTCTTTGCCTTGGTTCATAAGAAAACTCAAGGAGGGAAATATGCAAGAACCTTAGAAACCCTTGATCAAGACCAGCCAGCTCACAAAATCAGATCCAAAGGCCTTCCTTGACTCAAGCTGAGGTAGGACAAGCCCTAAGATCTCCTCTGACCCGAGCCATACTCATAGTACACAAGATCTTGACTTTTTGCATTTTGCCCATGCCAATCACACTGTGCCACCACCCACTCTCTGCCCAATCAGAGTCTAATATGTGGACCTCAAGCATCCCAAAACACACCACACACAAGCCAGAAACCTCCCACAATCCAGCATCCCCAAAAACTGTCAAAAACTCCTTCTCTTCGAAACTCCTTCCACAGTCATCAAACCTCAATTTTTTCTTCACCAATGAACCACACATCCTCCATAGAACCAAAGTCCACCATTAAAACAGCCTGAAACCCCATATATCTCAACTGTGAAACCTGTTATACCAGAACTCAAACTCCCAACTCAGCCACCAACAAAAGATTTTGAGCATTCCATTGATCTCAAGAGGTTCAGAGGGGACACTTTGCATAAAAGAAAGGCCTGGAAAGCTCATATTCACAGTTCATCACCTCAGGTGGCTTCAAACTTCAAACTTTTCAGAGCTTAGATTTTTTGTTACAAAATGAAACTACATGTCATGGGGATCACTCTGATGTTCTTAGATTTGAAAATGGTGTGAAAACAAGCATTTTGTGCCCTTCTGAAATTTTGCCCGTGAAAATAAATGGCTTCGATTCTCTTTGTACATGCTTGATAAATGGTGTTTGATGGTAGATTTAGGTTTAGTTTGGTTGGGGGATCATTTATGGGCAGTTAATTTAAGTTGGGGTGGCCTGTAGAAGAAGCTAGGGTTTTTGCCCTGCCGGAGAAGATGACCGGAGCTTCCCTCCGGTCACCTGAAAGTAATTAACCCTAATTAGGGTTTAGTCTCCAGTTGCATTGTGGGCCTTTGGATCGTGTTTAGCTTAAGAGATGAATGGCTCAGATTCCCCAATTAACTCTTAATTCGTTTTAATTAATTTAATTTAGGTTTAATAAAATAATTTGACCAGAGTCAATCCTGACCCTCAATTTGCGCGCGCGGTCAAGCTTTCCCCCCCAAGTTTGAATATCAGCCTTAGGATGAGATTACTTTCCATTTTAATTAATTTTAATTCATTTTGTTTGTATTTTATTTACACGAATTTTTAAAAATAGAAAAACACATTAAAAAATTCTGAAATTTTTTGTCAAACCTTTTATTAATTTTCAGAACCCAAAAATATTTTTATTTTTATTTTTTGCATTAAAAAATATTTTTAAATCATTTAAATGTTTATTTTTAATTAGTTAATGGAAATTAATTAATTAAAAATGCATTTAGGTATTTAAAAATCACAAAAAAATTCACATTACATTTTAAAACATTTAGAAACATTATCAAACTCTCAAAACAAATTTCTTATTGGTCCTTGATGTATTTTGACAATTTTCATTGGAATAAAAGTTGTTTAAAGGCAATATTTTGGTCCTAACTTGGAAAAATTCTTTCTGCCTAAACATGAAGAGTTTGATGATGGTTCTTTTTGCATTGCATCCTTCATATCATGTAGTTTCTAGGGTAAAATTGGTTTGAATTTATCTTTCATTTTCAATTTGATGTGCATTTTTCCTTTTGGAGTGCCTTGAAACCCTAGTTGACTTGAGAAATTCATAACTTCCATTAGGTTAGGAGTTAGGTCCCCTCCTTTGGGCAGTGAACTTGTGTAGGGTTAGGTTTCCTTTATTCCCATTTTCAATTTTTTATCATGTCATTTGCTTCTGATTTTGAATTTTGTGTTACATGTTATGCATAAACCCTAATTCTTGCCTTCCTTTGCATCCATCTTTCATTTGCTTGCATACAAGAACTTGCCATGACTTTTTGTGCATCCATATGACATATGAGACATCTTAAGACATATTAGAATCATGTTTGATCATTTCATCATTTATTTGCCATGTTATATGTTCATTCCATTTCATAAACTTTCATGAACTTTCATGGTTCAAAGCATGCTTCATTTGCATCCTCATCCTTGTATCATCATCCACAACTCTTGGTATGTGTTTGCATCATCTCCTAGAATCATTAACATCATGTTCATGCTTCTGACTTTGGTTTGCATCATGGCATTTCATCTCATTCTCATTGCATTTTACTTCCTTTGCTAACTTTTCAGGTGGTAAGTTGTTTTGAGAAGTGAATTTGCCTTCACTTCTCACAATCTCTTCTCATCTCTCTTATGCATCATTGTTGCCTTTTATCTTTGCATTAGAGTGAGCTTGCTCATTCATGTTCATCTCTTACTTTCTTCCTTCAAGCAACTTGTCTTCTTAAGTGAAGCAAGTTGTCTTGCTTCTCTCTGCTTCTCCTTCCTTCATCCTGCTTCTTCCTTGGTGGCTTTTCTCCTGAAGATCTTTTGCAAGCCTCATAAACCCTAGGAACAACCAAGCATGATCATGATTAAGGCTTGATTAGTCCCCCATTAGTTTTTACCTTTGTGTCATCTTTGAGTCTTCTCTTCTCATCTCATAATCAGGGACTAAACCCTTAAGGCTTTAAGGCTTTATGATTAGGGTTATGCCTGCATCCTTCTATTAGGATGGAGTGTATAACTTTAATCCTAAGTGTTAAACCATTAATGTGTTTAAATCCTTTAATCAATCCACCTAATAATCACTAAGACATCAAGCTTGTAACTTGGGCCTTGCATTAGGGTTCTAATTCTTCCTTAACTGGTTAAGAAGGACTAACCCTAGTGTTAATGGACAAGTCCCCCTCAAGTTGTCTTACAAATCATAAAATTCACTTCTTAATCTTACCATTAACTAAAATCCACTTTAATAAAGGCTTTGTTTTGTCATGAGGTTAATCCCAAATCATGGATTAAGTTGAGGAGCCTTCCTCAGCTTAAATGTTCTCATCTATTATCCTTCTATTAGGATGGTGTAATGAGTCCATTAAATCCCTGATTATGGCTTAACCTCATTACTTAACACTAAACAAAAACACCAAAAACATCTAAATAAATGCAAGTAGGTTAATGATCTTAATCCTACATCATGGTGATTAAGTGTAAGGTGCTTACTTCACACTTAAGGTATCCTCATTACCCCCAATCAGAGGGAAGATGTGATGAGTTTACTAACCCTTTGGTTTAGGCTTAAGCTTATTTTCTTATGACAAACCTCAAAAAGCAATAAAAGATTGAAAGCACAAAAAAACAAACAATAATCGTCTCCTCCGGGATTCTTTTCTCATCTCATTCACTCACAAACGAGAACTTGCTTCTTCCGTCTAATACAAGACAGTTTGCACCTGAGCCAGACAGGTCATACACTTGAGCATAGACAAGTAGGCAGTTCACAAGTTAATTTACCTTTCAGTCTCTTTGAGTCGAACTACGGTGTTCTGACTTCCTCATTGCACGAGAGGATACGTAGGCATAACTTAACAGTTATCGAACAAAAGTCTCTGTATATTCCCCCTCCTCTAGCCTTATTCTTTTAGCCTCATTATCTTGGGTACTTCATTCTTGTTCTTACACTGACACTTGCATTCTTTTCCAGCTTTGATACACAGATTGCACTGACACTACCCCTTTAAAACACAAATCTTTTAAGCGTGGATCCCGTCGAGTACGACGGACAATCTGGGTGCTAATACCTTCCCAGGTTGTAACCAACCCCCTTTCTCAGTTTCTCTGGTTCGCAACCGTCTTATCCATCTTTTCTTAGGTTTATGCAGCATTACCTTTCCTTCGGGATAAAAATGCCTAGCTGGCGACTCTATTCATTCTTCTCCTTTCGCCGACCGTTCGCGTCTGTACCCCATTTGGCCTAGCCTCATTTGGTGGGAGCGACACATTCCAATAATGATGTTGATTTCAAAATTTTGCTTGAGCATTGCATTAAAGTTAACATTCTTGAATGAATATTTTATTTGCAAGTAAGCACTCATCATTAGGGAATTTTAAACAGTTGAGAAACTTGATCAGTGATCCTATTAGGGGCACCTTGCAGTCAAAGATTTTGTTATTCAGAGACACTTTCTTCAAGACTCATGTTGGGGCAAGCATTTCAAGCAACCAGTCAAGCAGTCACTCCAAAATCATTCAACATGGGGCAGTCTATTTCAAGAAATCCCCAAGAAAAGCTCATCACTCCTTCCCAACAGGATCAACATCTTGATACTTCTAACAAGTGTAGTAGAAGTTGTGTTCAATACATTTTTTCAAAGGCATAGTTGGCAAAAGTTCCCTATGTTGTGGAATCAGCTATTTTCGCCGCACCTCTCTAAAAACGTTTTATCCATTGATCTCAACATTTGCATTGCAAGCATCGACCATTTGCATCATACAAATTCATATCCAGCATAGCTCGAAGTATACTTCGGGCTCATGTACATTTCCTGAGGTATTTTCATTTTACCTAGAAGTCAAAGTCCAAATTCATTTGGCATCCTTAAAGTCCAATTCCCATTGGCAACCACTAAAAGTCAAAGTCCAACTCACTTGGCACCTACCAAAGCAGTCGTGTCGGTCACCCTGTCTTTTATAAAAAAAAACCATTTTTGGATGTGTTCTTTTTTCTCTGCCTTTAAACGTTGTTAAGTTCGACGTGGATCCCATTTCCTTCAAATTTTGTCTTGTTGAGAAAATTTGACGTGGATATTTCTCTTCCTTCAAACTTTGTTATGTTCGACGTGGATCCCATTTCCTTCAAATTTTGTCTTGTTGAGAAAATTTGATGTGGATATTTTATCTTCCTTCAAACTTTGTTAAGTTTGACGTGGACCTCTCTCCTTCAAATTTGTCTTGTTAAGAAATTTGACGTGGATATCTTCTTTTTCCTTCAAACTTTGTTAAGTTTGACGTGGACCCTTTTCCTTCAAATTTGTCCTTTTAAGGAAAATTTGACGTGGATATTTTCTCTTCCTTCAAACTTTGTTAAGTTTGACGTGGACCCCTTTCCTTCAAATTTGTCTTGTTAAGAAAATTTGACGTGGATACTTTCTCTTCCTTCAAACTTAGTTAAGTTTGAAGTGGACCTCTCTCCTTCAAATTTGTCTTGTTAAGAAATTTGACGTGGATATCTTCTTTTTCCTTCAAACTTTGTTAAGTTCGACATGGACCCTTTTCCTTTAAATTTGTCTTGTTAAGAAAATTTGACGTGGATATTTTCTCTTCCTTCAAACTTTGTAAAATTTGACGTGGACACCTTTCCTTCAAATGTCTCTATCTGGTTAATCCCATTGAGAAGTTATACATTTCCTTCAACTGCATCTCTCCGGTTAATCCCATTGAGGAGTCCAATACCATTTCCTCAAAGGTCTATCTCCGGTTAATCCCAATGAGAAATTCAATACATCTCTTTCAACTGTCTCTCTCCGGTTTATCCCATTGAGAAGTTTGACGCGAATTTGTATTTCCAGTAGCATCACTTTTGAATGTCTCGTTGAAATGTTTGATGTTTCCCTTGGTATACCTTCATAATTTTGTCTCATTCCACATCTAGTACTTTTTTTAGATGTTTCGGACGTTGATTTCCAAGTTTGGTAATTGTGCATCTAAGGCATTGTTGGATGTCATTATTTATCTCCAGGGTTTAATCCCTCTTACTCCAAGTATTTCCGACTATTCCACGTTGTCCAGACAGATTTTCAGAAACATCTTGTTTTCCCAACCAAATTTTCATTACCTTACCATTTTCGGTGTATTCTCTTCATTCGGTCATTTCATTCATCCCCACAGACTTTATGTCATCATATCACACCGCTTCCATACACATAAAATCCCCATCATTTACATTCATATATGCATCTCATGTTTCACCATGACATTGCATTTTGCATCGGACAAATTTTGGGATTTTCTTATATCTAATTGGCTTTCACCCTGAAAATCAAACGTCTTGCGACTGTTCACTTTCTCGGATCCAAGACAATTAGATAGGGGCATCTGTCATACCCTAAATTTGTCCCACTTATATTTTCATCTCCAGTTGCATTTTCATTACTAACCATTATACAAATTAAAAGAAAAATGTGTTTGTTGTTTCATTGGTCTTGCTGTTTGATTAAGCTCAGGCCATACCAAATGGCTATCAAGATTTAGCCGAGAAGAAAATTTCATTAGCATGTTGTTGGGTCACATCTCCATCTCCAAGGGATTCATGACTAATGAATTTAGTTCTTTTTTTTTTTGAAGTTCATGTTTCAAGATTTAATTAATGGGCAAGTTCAAGTGTAAGAGAGGTGTCAAGGTGTGGATTTCTCTTAGTTTCAAAAGTGACATGAGGAGTATAACTTGGAACTCAAGCCATGGGTCATATGCCACATTTTAGATTCCATTAAATATCTCGTAGTGATTGGAAGGAATATCAACTTGTAACTACTCAAATGCATTGGTTGAGTGCATACAAGTTTGAGTGACTTAAGCACAATCAAGGAGAAAAGGAGCTAATGGGCTTGGTTTAGTTCACCTTATTACTACCTTTTGTTTTGGATAATTTGGTTTAAGAGAAAAATTGAGAAGTTGGGCTTTAAATGTTTCTAAGCCTCCACCTCAAAACGACCATTGGTTACTTGTCTTATTATTGATTAAGTTCTTTCGAACTTGATTTGCAATTGGATAAAGTAACCAAACGATGATTATAATAAGTTTGTGCTACATACAGTTTTTTTTTACAATGAAGAAAAAGCTTCCTCGCCATAAATCCTTTTAGATGCTTGTTATGCCAAAAGTGCCTTACAATTTCAAAATCTTGCAAATCCGCAATCCATCAAGTTTCAAATTTACACATTTCAAAAATGTTGTTAATGGACATTATGCATAGAATGATATAGGTGCTACAAGATTATAAAATTCTAATCCTAATCCTAAGACCGCAAGGCTACAAGTTGAAATACAACGTATTTTCCTCCAAGAAATCCAAGTTTTATAACAGCTTGCAATTTCCTCTTCAAACCAATGCTAAGTTCCCTCATCCAAATCTTCATCAACTTGAGTTCTGAACATGGTGTTGGAGTCCTCTTAAAAAGTTACATATGAAAAAAGACCTGGAAAAGGATCATGAATGATTCCGCAAAATAAATACTCCTCGCACGTCAACCGTCACTACAGCACACCGTAACGGACATCACGACACACTCACAACAAACTTCAGCAGCTACAGCATGCTGCGGCAAATGAGTCGGTTACAAAATAGTTACAACAACGATTATGAATTCAGTACACTACAACAAATTATCTTACAACCACTCATGATCACCAAGTGGTACCTCAGGGACAAGGTTTCTTTTCAAACCTGCAAAGTATCAACAAAGAAGATCAGTTCAATTCTTGAGAAAAAATACAAATGTGTACAGATGCACAAGGTATCAGTTCCAATTCAGGTTCACACAAGTAGAGCAGGGTATCATTTTATTTCTTCAAAGCCAAAGCCACAAAACCTGTAATATGCAGATACATTAGGAAAGAAACAAATGATCAAAACCAATGCACAACAAGATGCCCAAAATCTGTCATATCAGGTGCACAACAAGTCACTATTGCACAAATCTTAAGCCAAATATCATGTCAATGAGCTGGACCTGCAAGGCATCAACAGAGTCTCAATTAGAACAAATATTGAACAATATTACAAGCCAATCACTTTGACCTCGTATCAGAACTCGCATTGAACCGGACCTGCTCATTCGCCGCTACAAACAGATACATCAAGTTAGCATCAAAGTGATTCCTAATGGCAAACCATGACAATTAGGAATCGCATCATTACACAAGTAAGAAGAAAATTCTTCGAAGCATCACTACCATATCAGTAATAAACCAGATGTACAGCAGTGGAAAATTCAGTTTGCAGCAGTAAATTCATATATTACAGGGCAATTAAAAATCACGTGAAAATTCTCATTGGGACCACATGTGTTCTAGAAACATTTTCAGGCTGCACTACAGACAAAAGCAGAATTGAGTCACAAATTCTTGACCCCACACAATCCCACAAAATCTTACAAGAGCAGTCCTAACGGTATTCAAAATCACAGCTCACCCTCACAAGATTTCCTCACACAAAATCCTTCAATCTATACCTCATTTTCTCACTATAAAAGCCAATCATTGGCAATCATAAAGGGGACGGACGAAAAAACCCTAAAAATTCATAGCAAGCAACTTTCCTAAAAAAAAATCCTAAACTACTCAGAGCTAAAAAAATCAATACATTGAGATTTTCTCATCGGAACTCTCAATGTTGTGAGCTAAGAAAACCAGGAATCGACACACAACAACAACATTCTCAAAAGAAGAATAGAGAGAAGAAGAAGACGCATCAAAGCAGAAAGAAGGAGAAATCGAAAGAAGTCATGCAAAAGGAGTTCATACTTACTAAGTCAGCTTCATAGATTTCGATTGTGGTAGACTTCTTTTTTTTCCATTATTTTGCATTTCACACTCTGATTGTATATGTAAATTGGCATGAGCATATTGAATAGGGTGTTTAGGGTTTTGATTGGGAATAAGGGTTTCTAGTTTGACATTGATGTTGTTTTCCTGTTATTCTTTGTGGATTGATTGCGTTTTAGTGTATTGGATCAGTGATTATGAATGGTGCACAGTGAAGGTACGTCTCCTTCTTTGGAGAAGGGTGAGAACTGAGTGTGAGTTTTTATCGGCGGAAATTTGTTTCTTTTGATGAGGCTCGTAGTTTGAGTTTTAATGTTTTGTGGTTTTCAAACCTGACTTCACACTGCACAAGGAATTTTTTTTTTCTAAAGAGATACAATGCCCTATGCACCGCTGTTGGTTTTCGATAACATTAGAAACTTTTGGTTTCATGATTTTATGATACCATGTGGTAGGTCATGGGCATGGACCGGGTTATTCTACCCAAGTCTGGTTAGTTGAGGATTGAATCCCTTGGGCCTTGCATGATTAGTCCATTCTTTATTTCTTCCGCACACTGTTTTTGGAAGCACACCCACCTTTTGTTTTCCCTTTTAATTTATCATCTTTCAAACTCTTTGTCAATAAATCCTTTGTTAAAAGAATATGTTAAAAGATTATGTTAATAATATTTTCATACTATTTGGACCAATGATATAATACAAGGTATTGATATTCGATCATTTCGATCTGACGTTATCTATACCGATATGAGAACACTTTTATTTTTCGCTATTATTTAATCGATTATTCGATTTATTCGGTTAATGATAAAATGAGATATTCGATTATTTAATCGACGTTATCCATTAAATTGAGACCGATTTTATTATTTTATTCACTATTGTATTTTATTATTCGGTTAATGATAAAATGAGATATTCGATTATTTAATCGACATTATCCATTAAATTAAGACCGATTTCATTATTTTTATCCGTTATTTTATTTTATTATTCGGTTAATGATAAAATGAGATATTCGATTATTTAATCGACGTTATACATTAAATTGATACCGATTTCATTATTTTCTCATTATTTTATTTTATTATTGGGCCAATGATATAATTATGGTTTATCGATATTCGACTTTTCTAATCGACGTTATCTAAACCGTTATGAGGCCAACTTTTCCATTTTTCCATTATTTATCGATTTATCGAGTTTATTCACATATTTATGGTCTATGATATTATTATCCGATTTGTGACATTCAATTTATCGATGTTGTCCGAATCGATATGAGGTCATTTTTCTATTATTTTTTATGGTTTCTAATTAATTTAGATCCATTATTTATCGACTTTATTATGTAATCGGCCTATGATAAATGGTGATATTCAATTTTGAATAAATCGACGTTATCCCATAATTTGAGCCATCTCCTTTATTTTTCCTATTGTCCCGATTTATTATTACGGCCGATGAATAGATATTTAGATATTCGATTTCGAATAAATCGATGTTATCTAAATTAAATATGAGGCCAAACTCTTATTTTATTATTATTTCGACTTTATTTTATTTTTATGGTCGATGATATAATAAACGATTTAAATATTCGATTCTAACAAATCGACGTTATTTAAATCAATATGAGACCACTTTATTTACTTCTTAGAAATTCGACTTTTATTTGTTATATTTTATTCCCATATTTATTACTTTTTATCTCGTTCATAAATTAATCGATTAATCTCCATTAGAACTTTTCCTTATAAATTGTTCGCATCATGCACCGCTATCAAACTAATATAATATTTTTTAATCTGAATACTCAAACTATTTTTTAATTAAATAACGGAAGAACTGAATTCTGGAGTCTAGCATTCCTCGAATTCTTGAGTGAACACTCCTGAGGCTCACCCCACGGGACGTGGTTCATTCGCCCTTCTGTTCCTAAAACACTTAACTTATCAAACATCTTTTCTTCAAACGAACCTTGTTTAGATCCCTTCTATCTTGCAAACAAGCTAGTGCTTCCGCCTCATATCGCGAGCAGACAAGCTAACGCTTAGCAGTTAGAATGCGGTATAAATAATCGTTCTTTAAAACAAACCAATCAACGAACCTTAGTACCACGAACTACGAGGCTCTGACTTTCCTATTACACAAGGGAATACGTAGGCACACGGATCTTACTCCCTGCCGAGCACCCTAGGAATAAAACCACCCATTTCTCGTAACCTTAAATTAGAATCGTTCACATTTATTTTAGTCGAAGAAAACAGAAAGCATAAGTTAACATTTAATCGCAAGTTAAAATTAAGAGGTTCCCGTTGAGTACAACGGACGTAAGGGGTGCTAATACCTTCCTTTTATGTAACCGACTCCCGAACGTAGAATTTGGTTTCGATGACCTTGTTCTATCCATTTTTCCTTATTAGGTTTTATCTATATCTTCATATTCTTTCATTAGAAAAAATAGAATTAGGTGGCGACTCTATAGTTCCGTTTGTTCCGCGGTCGGCGCAAGTATCGTATTATTCGAGGTACGACATTAACCTCGGCCAGAGGTGTTTGAATACTTGCAACACTGTCAATTTGGTTCATCGGTTGATCCTCCTCAATGGAATTTATCCTAGGCCCACCATGGCTAGGCATAGGATTCTTGGTAACACTTGGAGGGGGTGCAAAGTTTAGAGCTTTGGAATCAACTAAGTCCTAAACTTTCATGTGTAAGGCTCTACACTTCTCTGTTGTATGGCTAGGTGCATTGGAATGGAAAGCACACTGGGCGTTGATATTATAGTTTCTTGGAAGATTTTTGGGATCTGGTGGAGCCAGAGTCCTCTATTCGATCAGATTGAGCTTTAATAACTGTGGATGTTTAGAGCTTTAATAACAAGTAGAATTTTCAATTGACTTTTATTTTGGAAGAAGGCCTCTCTTGAAGTTGGCTGCAAAATAGCCAAAACTTGCCATTTTTGGAAACCCTAATTTTCCAAAAATGGTAAGTTTTGGTTTTTTCTTGATTTTTTATGATTACTCCATCATTTCTTGATCAACTTTGGTCCCTAGGCTCCTTGTAACCTTAATTTCATGAATTTGACCTCAAAAAGTCAAGAGTTGGCTTTTTACTCAGCATGGTTGACTCTTCCCCAATTCCTTGATTTTCAAGCAACTGATCAATTGAAGACCTTCCAAAATGATTCCATGGATGGAACTTCAACCCTAGATGCTTAATATCATGTAGAAAACAATGAAATCAAGTTTGAACAAAAATCTCCTTGGGAGGCTCAGTTAATCAGAAACCCTAATTTGGCCCCTTTTTGTCAAGAGATGTTGCACTGCTTGAATCCTCTGATCAATTCACTTCTTTCTAGGACTTTGTGGCCTTAAATGAAAACTTGTGGGATGTTGTGAACCCTTTGCACAATGTTGAGAAGCTATGTTGCCTTTTGATTTCCCTTGGATGAACATCAATCTCCTCAATCACTGATCACAAGCCTTATGCCTCAACTATGCTGGTTATGATGCAATGCTTTAGGTCATGTTATGGACTTGAGTATGCAATGTGATATTCTAAATTCCATTAAAATGAGAGGGTAAATTTTGAGGTATTACATGGTGGAGTTAGGGGATTTTGCGGGTGTCACGGTTAATCGGAAGTGTTTCCTTGATATATTATAATTCGCGGATGACACTATTTTGATTGGGGACGGGAGTTGGAAGCACTTATGGGCCATTAAGACGGTGCTTAGAGGTTTCGAATTGGTTTCGGGATTGGGTATAAATTTCCTCAAAAGAAAATTGATAGGCATTAATACTTCAACAAACTTTCTTGAAGCGACGACTTTATTTTTGGCTTGTAAGGTGGAACCTAAAGAATTCAACTTTCTCGGCATACCAATAGGTTTTAATCCGAGGAGGATTTCAACATGGTCCTTTATTTTAACTAACATGAAAAAGAGGTTGGCTTGTTGGCATAATCGTTTTTTAAGTTTGGGAGGTAAATTAACCCTTCTTAAATCGGTACTTGGTAATCTTCCAATTTTCTACTTATCCTTTTATAAGGCCCCGATAAAGGTAAGGAAGGAAATTATCAATCTTCAAAATAGTTTCTTGTGGGGTAGTTCTAGCGAGAAGAAGAAAATTCATTGGATAAATTGGGACTCTCTTTGCTTTTCGTTTGAAAAGGGAGGTTTAAATCTTAAAAGTTTAGGAGATTTTAATAATAGTCACCTTCACAAATGGAGATGGAGGATTATAGTCGGCTAGAAGGATCTTTGGTTCCAAATCCTTAAGGCGAGATATGGTGATGTTTGTTTATTTGTTTCGAGAAGCGACTTGTCGAGATCTAATTGGACTTCCGCTTCATCTTGGTGGATGGATATTTTATCCTTGTCGAAAAATCATTACGAAGATACTTTCATGGATAATTGTCACTTCCTTATTGGGAATGGATATCATAATCCATTTTGGTTTGGAGATTGGACGGGTAAAGGTTGTTTGAAGGAGCTTTGTCCGAACATTTTCTTTTTATCTAGACTTAAAGATGTTTCGGTGGAGGCGATTGGAGGTTGGAAAGAAGGGAGATGGGAGTGGGGAGATCTCAGTTTAATTAACTTTTTTTTGAAGGAACATCTACAAATGAATCTATTTCTAATTCCACCGGTAGTCTTGGGAATGGAATGGAGTACCATGATGGTTTCATTAGTCCTGCGGTTGAGCTTGCAAATTCCGGTTTTGTAAACAGTAGTGATCCATCCTATTTTACATCAAACCTGGAGTTCAGAACGAGGATATGGTTAAGTTGGATTTGGAGGCTGATGAAATTTTCTCGGTTAAATCATTCTATAAAAGTCCTACAATCTGCGCATTCCTGTAGGTCCGTCGGAAAGACACAATACTGCTTTTGGCTTGTTGTGGAAGACGAAAGTCCCGATGAAAATTAAGGAATTCGGATGGAGATGCTTCTTGAATAAACTTCCAACTAAAGACATTTTATCGGGTAGATGAATTTGTTTTTCAAGTAATAGCAATTGTGTTTTGTGAAAATCTCATCTGGAATCCATATTTCATTTATTTAGAGGTTGCATGGTTTCTAAATTGGTTTGGACCAAGGTAGAGGATTGGATAGGTGGGATTCATGGCGGAGGTTCTAATGTTAAAGAGTCGTTTTTGTTATGGCACTCTTTTAGTTCATCGTGTAAATTAAAGGCGGGTAAAGAAGGCTTCGTTTGGTTAGCTACGAGTTGGTGTTTATGGTCTCTAAGAAATGACATTTCATTCATAAAAGTGGATTGGAACGTTATAGATACGGTTTGGACCATTAAATTTCTTTTGTGGAGGTGGTCACTCATTGGTGAAATCTCCAATTCCAATTGTAACTTTTACGAATTCAACAAAAACCCGATGTTGTATTTGTCTTAGGTGTTAATTGGTAGGGAATTTCCTTTTTGTTAGAGGGACATTCGTCTCCTTTTTGTAATCCGATTGAGTACTTTGATACTCTCATCAATATACATCTTGCTTACAAAAAAATAAGAATGGAGAGACAAATGGTTTCTCCATTACAATATATTTTCATCAAGGTTCAACCCTAGACCCTTATCTTTTTATTTTGATTTTGGATGTACTCACAAAACACATCCAAAAGATATCACTGAGATACATGCTTCTTGCAAATGATATAATCCTACTTGAATAATCGAAAGAGAATATTTAAATAAGTTTTTTGAGACTTGGAAACGAGTTTTAGAAATGTATGTGACCCAAAGTAAGATGGAGTATATGGATTGTAAGTTCAACAAAAGGAGAAGTGTTTATAACCTAGAGATTAATGTTTGAGATCATATCACCCCATAAGTCACAAGGTTTAAATATCTTGAGTGGAAAATAAAAAAAGGATGGAGAAATAGAAGGGGATTTAAACCATTGAATTCAAGTTGGATGGTTGAAATGGATGAGAGCTTTAGAAATTTTATGTGACCCAAAGCTACCATTCTAGTTCAATAGAAAAATTTATCATACTGCGGTAAAACATGCGATGTTATACGAACCAAAGTACCGGGAGGTTAAGAATCAATACGAGAATATAGTTAGTTTATTGAAGACGAGGATGTTACGTTGAATGTTTTGTAAGACTAAACATGATAAGATTATAAATGACAATATTAGAGAGAGTGTTGGGGTAACACTTGTCGCTCCCACCAAATGACACCTGGCCAAGAGGGGTACAGACGCGAACTGTCGGCGAAGGAGAGAACATGAAGATGAACTGAAAAAGAGTCGCCAGCTAGGCATTTTTATCCCGAAGGAAAGGTAATGTTGCATAAACCTAAGAAAAGATGGATAAGACGGTCGCGAACCAGAGAAACTGAGAAAGGGGGTTGGTTACAACCTGGGAAGGTATTAACACCCAGATTGTCCGTCGTACTCAACGGGATCCACGCTTAAATGATTTGTGTTTAAAGGGGTAGTGTTAGTGCTATTCTGTGTGCAAAAGCTGGAAAAGAATACAAGTGTCAGTGCAAAGAAGTGTGAAGTGAAATAAAGGAGTGTCAGTGCAAGAAAAGAGTGTAATGCTCAAGACAATGAGGCTTAAAGAATAATGCTTGAAGAGGGGGAATATACAGAGACTTTTGTTCGATAACTGTTAAGTTATGCCTATGTATCGTCTCGTGCAATGAGGAAGTCAGAACACCGTAGTTCGACTCAAAGAGACTGAAAGATAAATTGACTTGTGAACTGCTTACTTGTCTATGCTCAAGTGTATGACCTATCTGGCTCAGGTGCTAACTGTCTTGCATTAGACGGAAGAAGCAAGTTCTCGTTTATGAGTGAAGATGATGAGAAAAGAATCCCGGAGGAGACGATTATTGTTTGTTTTTGGAGTTTTCAATCTTTTATTGCTTTTTGTGTTTGTCATAAGAAAATGAGCTTAAGCCTAAACCAAGGGTTAGTAAACTCATCACATCCTCCCTCTGATTAGGGGTAATGAGAATACCTTAAGTATGAAGTAAACACCTCACACTTAATCACCATGATGTAGGATTAAGATCATTAACCTACTTGCATTTATTTAGATGTTTTTTTTGGAGTTTTTGTTTAGTGTTAAGTAATGAGTTTAAGCCATACTCAAGGATTTAATGGACCCATTACACCATCCTAATAGAAGGATAATAGATGAGAACATTTAAGCTGAGGAAGGCTCCTCAACTTAATCCATGATTAGGGATTAACCTCATGACAAAACAGAGCCTTTATTAGAGTGGATTTTAGTTAATGATAAGATTAAGAAGTGGATTTTATGGTTTGTAAGACAACTTGAGGGGGACTTGTCCATTAACACTAGGGTTAGTCCTTCTTAACCAATTAAGGAAGAATTAGAACCCTAATGCAAGGCCCAAGTTACAAGCTTGATGTCTTAGTGATTATTAGATGGATTGATTAAAGGATTTAAACACATTAAGGGTTTAGCATTTAGGATTATAGTTATAGACTCCATCCTAAGAGAAGGATGCAGGCATAACCTTAATCACAAAGCCTTAAAACCTTTAAGGTTTAGTTCCTTATTAAGAGATGAGAGGAGAAGACACAAAAGAGGACACAAAGGTAAAACTAATGGGGGACTAATCAAAACCCTAATTGTTATCATGCTTGGGTGTTCCTAAGGTTTATGAGGCTTGCAAGAGATCTTCAAGAAGAGCCAGCAAGGAAGAAGCAGAAGAAAGGAGGAGAAACAGAAGAAACAAGCCAACTTACTTTACTTAAGAAGATAAGTTGCTTGAAGGAAGAAAGTGAGGAAGGAACATGAATAAGCAAGCTCACTCTAATACAAATACAAAATGCAGCAATGAATGCATAAGAGAGATGAGAAGAGATTATGAGAAGTGAAGGCAAATTCACTTCTCAAAGTGACTTACCACCTAAAAAGTTAGTAAAAGGCAATGAAATGGAATGAAAATGAAATTAATGCAAGGATGCAAACCAAAACCAGAAGCATAATCATGATGCAAATGATGCTAAGAGATGGTACAAATGTATGTCAAGAGATGTGAATGGTCATACAAGCAATGAGGATGCAAATGAAGCATGAAAGTTCATGAATGCACATGAAATGAAATGAATGCATAACATGGAAAATGGATGATGCAATGATCAAACATGATTCTAATGTGTCCTAAGATGTCTCGTATGTCATGTGAATGCATGAAATGTCATGGCAAGTTCTTGAATGAATGCATATGCAAGATGTATACAAAGGAAGATGAGAAATTAGGGTTTATATGCAACATGAGATGCAAAAGTCAAAATCAGAAGCAAATGACAAGATACAAAATTGAAAATGGACTTAAAGGAACCCTAACCCCATATGATTTCATACCCCAAAGGAGAAGACCTAACTCTTAACCCTAAGGAAGTTATGATTTTTCTAAGTTTCTAGGGTTTTTTTGGGTGATCCTCAATGTAAAATGCCAAACAAATTGAAAATGAAAGATAAAAATGAAACAAAAATGTTTTTAGAAACTAGAAGACATGCATAGATCAATGCAAAAAGAATCATTCACAAACTCAACTTGGTTTAAAAGTTATGAATTTTTGAAGTTAGGGTTAGAAAATGAACAATTTTAAAAACCCTAATTCATTGAAAAATGTTAAAGCATGATCAAAACCAAAAAGAAATTTGCATGGTGAGTTTGTAAATGTTTCTAAATGTCCAAGAATGTTCTCTGATTTTTTTGGTGATTTTTAAATACTTAAATGTATTTTTAATTAATTAAAATCAATTAACTAATTAAATAAAACATTTAAATGATTTAAAAATACTTTTTTTAATGCAAAAAATAAAAATAAAAATATTTTTGGTTTCTGAAAATTAATAAAAAGCTTGATAAAAAATTTCATGTTTTTTTTTATCATTTTTACTATTTTAAATAATTCGTGCCAAATAAAAAGAGAAAAATGAAATGAAATTAAAATAAATGGAAAGTATGCAGAATGGAGGGCCTGGATTGGTTCTGGGTTTGGACCTGTTGACCACGCGCCAAATCCAAGGGACAAAATTCAAACTGAGCTAATCTCACTTAATTAAATTAATTAAAATAATTAGGGTTTAATGAGAGCATCTGGGCCATCCAAACACGCGGGGAAGCTGAATCCTACGGCCAATATTTAAACTAACCCTAATTAATGAGGTTTTGCCCTAATTACTTTCAGGTCACCGGAGAAGAGCTCCGGTCGTCTTCTCCGGTGACACCCTCCCCTGAAAACTTTCAACTCACTCCCTAGGTCATTTCTGGAGCTCTAAAGCTCTAGATTGACTCCTCTCACTCTCCTAAGATCAAACACACCCTCAAAAACAATTTCTTTTCAACCAAACTCAAGATTCGAAGCAATAAACAAAAATGATGAAACTTTCAGACAAACAATACATTCTCATTTCTTCATCATTTTCAAAAATAACAAGTTCAGTGCACTCAGGGGAACATGCTTAACCATTTAGCAACATAAAATAAAGGTTCTGGAAAAAATGATTCGCATGGCTACCTGAGATGGAGCTTCTTACTTTGGAGCTTTCTGACTGCTTCTTCTGTGCAAGATGACTCCTATAACCTCCCTGAGGAAGCTTTGAAGCTTGGAAGACCTTGAGAGTGGTTGGGTTGTGAGTTTGTGTTCCACTGGTCAAAAAATCGTGTTTGGCTTATGGTGTGTTCTTGGCTGTTTTGATGGGTGGTTTATGATCAGTGAAGGATTTAAGAATGAATGGTGGTGTTGGTTTGAAGAATGAGCGAGTGTGCTATGTGTTTCGAAGGGAAATGCAAGAGAGGTGATTTTTGGTAACTTGAGAATGCTGAGGTTTCAGGCTGTGTTCTTCTGTGTTATGGCTTGCATAAAGTCCACATATTAAGTTGTGATAGGTCAGTGGAGTTGGTGTGAGCTATGCTGATTGGTATGGGGTGTTTTGCAAAAATTCAAGATTTCTTGTACTTGAGGTATGGGCAAGTGGCAGGCTTGGTACAATGGGGTGTATGGTGCAGCAAGGATCAAGGATGGCCATGGAATTCATTTGAAGCATTTTTGGTTGAGAAAGAGGAGGTTGAAAAACTTTCCCAAAATGGAAAGTTTACATTACAAGTCATTTCCATTTTTGGCAACTTTTGGTTTAGCTCACTTTTCTTCAATTTTGTGAACTTCTAAACACTTCAATGATCAAATAAAGACCATACAACTTCAATTTGATGAAAAATTCACTTTGGTTCCATGTTGGGGGCCTCAAATGCCCTGATTTTGCTCTAACTTGCTCAAGAAGTTACCCAGTGATCAGATGACTTCCACAATGAATTTCTTCATCAAACTTGGTGTGCATGATCCTTATATCATATTGAGACCATTGGAAACAAGAATGACCAAATAATTTGGAGTTATGGCCTCTGAAACCAAAACCCTAATTTCAGGTCATCTGTGCAGTTAAACCCTAGCTCTGCTTCTATGCTTTGCCAGTTCTTGTGATTCTTTGATTTCCTTGATCTTTGGAGGATATAATATGATGATTGAACATACATGGACCCTCTTGAGATGATTGAAAACCTTTGGAGTGGCTCAAATGGATCTTGGGTGGCTCAGATCACAAACCCTAGATGCAGATGAACTTGAACCAATGCAGTGAAGCCAAAATGCAACATGATATGATATGATTGAGCTAATGTAAATATGAAAGATCACAATCCATGGTGTGAACTTAGTGAGGGAAAATTTGGGGTGTTTACAGCAGCCCCTATTCAAACATGAGTTAGCTGTGCAGGATGTAAGCGAAGGCTTAACAGGCGAACAAGATAACTTGTGGTTGAATACCAAAGACAGTCCAAAATTTTCACTCACTGGAGAGAAGAAGAAAAGGGATATAGATTGTAAGATGAAAGTATAATATGATTATAAAGTGCGGGCGATGGAGGACGACCATCGAGCAGAGGACGACTGCTGGGGATAAAGCAATGACGGGGACGGCCGACATGCTGGGGAAATAAAGGGATCATGATGGGGACGGCCATCAAGTAAAGGAAACAAGATTCTCTGGGGATTAGAGGTAAAGTCAATGATGGGGACGACCATCAGGTTTGGAGAATAAATGAAGTAATGATGAGGGACGGTCATCAAAGCTGAAGGACGATCACCTAACAGGGGACGACTGCTCTTTACCACGACATAGGACGAATGTCGGATAGAAAAGGTCAACGATGGGGGCGGCCATCGGATAAGCATGATGAAGGACGATCATCAAGAGGTGAAGGACGATCACCTAGCAGGGTACGGCTGCTCTGTTGGGGATAAGGATGAGGGACGGTCATCCAAAGGTAAAGGACGATCACCTAGCAGGGGACGACTGCTCTTTACCACGACATAGGACGAATGTCGGATAGAAAAGGTCAACGATGGGGGCGTCCATCGGATAAGCATGATGAAGGACGATCATCAAGAGGTGAAGGACGATCACCTAGCAGGGTACGACTGCTCTGGGGGTTTATCATGACATAGGACGAATGTCAGATAACAAGATCAACGATGGGTACGGCCATCGGATAAAATGATGAAGGACGATCATCAAGAGGCGAAGGACGATCACCTAGCAGGGGACGGCTGCTAAATATCACGACATAGGACGAATGTCGGATATAAAAGGGTTCCAATTATGGAGACTCCGCTGGGGAAAGGATGAGTACGGTCATCCAAAGGTGAAGGACGATCACCTGGCAGGGTACGGCTGCCGAAAGTATCATGACATAGGACGAATGTCAGATAGAAAAGAAATTTTGCTTTGCTGGGGACATTGCTATGGAATAGTAAACACGGATGTGTGTTTACATCCATGAAATAAAAGGTATAAGTGGTTGACACTGTGTATAGATTAAAGATGCAGACGAGCATCCTTAAGATTATGATACGGATGAGTATCGGTAGAAACAAACGCTGACGCATGTTCAGAGATGATGGTACGGACGAGTACCAACTGGTTAACAAAGAACACAGACGAGTGTTGAATCTGAGGGGAAATAAGTGATGTATACAAGATACGGACGAGTATCTGTATGAGTAAAAATAAACATGAGTGAGGCACAGATGAGTGTTCAACTTGCTGGGGAGAGTGACACGGACGAGTGTCGAAAAGAGAAAGTGTAAGAACTTGAGTGTAAAAGGTAATTCAGTGATCTGTGGGGAAAATATGACACGGACGGGTGTCAGCAAGAGTGTATTATAAACAAGTGTTTGGTTTACCATAAGTGATTAGGAGACCATGTTGGGGAGTGGTGACACGGACTGGTGTCAAAAAGAGTATGGAAGTTTCTGTATGTAGAAAGTGTTCTGGCAACTTTACTGAGGAATGATGACACAGACGAGTGTCAAAAGGAGCATGTATCTGTATTCTGAGAGTGCAAAGGGGACGCTTTGGCTTTCTGCCGAGGAAAATGAGAGGTATTTTGTATATTGTTGATGTGGTATTGTTGATATTTACAAATGGCTGATTCAAAACCTGACTTGTGATCAATGCAATATGTTTGATTTTTGCTGTAATGCTCTGTATTAGACGGGATGCTACACTTTGAGGGGATATATGATGTAAATGCTATGATTATGCAAAAAAAAAAGAAAACGATCCGGGACTCGGATCCCGCTGCCTATGGAGATCTCTGACTGATATTCTTGAAAGGATATCCCAGCTGGGGATGAGTTCATTGGTAGACCTGATAAAATATACGACTTTGCTTGGGGAAATAGGTCACTGATAGACCTATCTTAATAATGAGGAGCCCAGCTGGGGATGCGGAAGCTTTCGTCACTTTGTTGTGCGGAAAATTCAGACATTGCTCTTCTGGGAGAGGCTGGAGCTCTGTGGGGAAATGGTTCCCTGTCTAGCACTCTGCTGGGGGAGGAAGGACCACTGAACGGTCTTCCTAGAGATTTCTGTGGGGATCCTGCTGAGGATGGTAATATCTGACAACTCAGACGGGGAAATGAGCACCTTCTGATGCTGCTCTGAAAGATGTGCTGGAGAAGTGATGCCTGGCAATTCTGATGGGGAGAAAGCATTTCTGGTGTTGGCTGGAAGATGTGCTGGGGAAATAATGATTTAGCAACTTTGCTGGGGTAAAACTTTTCATGCCCCATGTTGCGCTTTGAATACCTGCAATCCTGTTAAGACAAAGAAACGCGCCAGTATCCCGAGGTATCCCTTACCGGATTCTGTCATAGGAGTTAGATATTCCTGGAAGTAAAATATATTTCCTGTAAGCATGTGATTAGAAAGGCACACCTATTTTATGCAAACGTTTTGTCAAGGATATCAGACATTTTTGCAAATGAAATAAAATGTACAAGACGGAATGTGACTGAAAATCTGATTTTATTAATTTGTGTGCCCTGAATTGGTAAGTACAGTCAAAGAAACAAATCCCCTAAAAGAGGAGATTATTACAAAATTGAGAAACAAAAAGGTGCTAGTAATGTTGACGACACTTTAGTGAGCTTCCCTTTTGCTATGACCCGTATGACCTTGGCGTTCTTCTCATCCTGCTTTCTGAAGAAGGCTGATTCTGACCGATGCTTTGACCTTTCGAAACTTGCCATGTTGTACGTGATACAGACGAATTCGGAATGCAGTTGTTTGCTTATTCCCTTATTTTGCATGGATCGCCCTTTCGGGTTTTCAATCCACCGGGATACCCATTTTTGCCTGAGCTATCCAATGCGGCTTTTCAACTCAGCGGGTGTACATTTTTTCTTTATTTTCCCTTATTTTTGCTGGAGTCTTTTATTTTGTTTTTGACTCGCCGGGATGCCCTTTTTTTTCCTGGACTTACATTCTTTTTTTGTGTCCAGCGGGTCATTTTATGCGAAGTATTTTTTAACTGCATCCGAATTCACAGGGGCTAAGAAATCTTCACCATCCATAGTAGTGAGTATCAGTGCTCCACCAGAGAAAACTTTCTTTACTATGAATGGACCGTCGTAGTTCGGAGTCCACTTGCCCCTGTGGTCTGTATGAGGAGGAAGGAGTCTTTTCAGCACAAGATCTCCTACTTGGTATTCCCGAAGCCTGACTTTCTGATCGAAGGCTCTCTTCATTCTTTTCTGGTATAACTGCCCATGACAGATTGCAGCTAATTTCTTTTCTTCAATCAGATTCAGATGATCGTACTGAGAACGGACCCATTCTGCTTCATTCAACTTGACATCCATCAATACTCGTAAAGAGGGTAACTCAACTTCAACAGGTAGGACTGCCTCCATACCATACACAAGCTGATACGGTGTTGCCCCAGTGGATGTTCTGATTGAGGTACGGTACCCATGCAAGGCAAATGGTAGCATTTCATGCCAGTCTTTGTAGGTGACCACCATCTTTTGCACAATCTTCTTGATATTCTTGTTAGCTGCCTCAACGGCGCCATTCATCTTTGGCCTGTAAGGAGAAGAGTTGCGATGTTGGATCTTGAAGTCCCGGCACAGTTCTGCCATCATCTTGTTGTTCAAATTGGAACCATTATCAGTAATGATTCGCTCGGGCACTCCATACCGACAGATGATGTCTCTCTTTAGGAATCGGGCTACCACCTGCCTGGTGACATTTGCATACGAAGTTGCTTCAACCTATTTGGTGAAATAATCAATGGCTACTAGGATGAATCTGTGGCCATTTGAAGCAGTCGGCTCGATCTTTCCAATCATATCAATGCCCCACATGGCAAAGGGCCAAGGTGAAGACATCACATTCAAAGGATTCGGAGGCACATGCACTTTGTCCGCATAAATCTGGCATTTGTGGCACTTCTTGGCATAAGCACAACAGTCTGCATCCATTGTGATCCAGTAGTAACCTGATCTTAACAACTTCTTAGCCATTGCATGCCCTCCAGCATGAGTACCGAAAGATCTTTCATGCACCTCGTGCATCAGCAAGTCTGCCTCTGTCTTATCAACACATCTGAGAAGTACTATATCAAAGTTTCTTTTGTACAAGGAACCATCAGTATTCAGGAAGAAACTACCAGCCAGCCTTCTTAATGTCTTCTTATCATTGGATGATTCCCCAGGTGGGTATGTTTGATCCTCCAAGAAGCATTTGATGTCATAGAACCAAGGCTTATCATCTTTAGCAATGTCTACTGAGAATACTTATGCTGGTCTGTCGAGTCTGGATACTGAAATCCGAGGCACAAAGTTGGCAGCTTGAACTTTGATCATGGAGGAAATGGTAGCCATAGCATCTGCAAACTGATTTTCATCTCGAGAGATTTACTCAAGCTTGACTGTTGTAAAGAACATCAGTAATCTCCTCGTGTAATCCCGGTATGGAATCAGATGCTCCTGGTGAGTGTACCATTTACCGTTGGTTTGATTGATTACCAGAGCTGAATCTCCGAATACAGTTAAAGTCTTAATCCTGAGGTCAATGGCTTCCTCAAGACCCATGATACAGGCTTCGTATTCAGCTTCGTTGTTAGTGCAGTTAAAGGTGAGTTTTGCCGAGAAAGGCATGTGAACTCCTTTAGGCGTAATGAGTACTGCACCAACTCCACGACCATTCATATTAACAGCCCCATCAAACATCATAGTCCAATCTTCTTCTGGGTCAAGCCCTTCAGTGCGAACAGGCTCTTCATGATCTTTTGCTTTCAGGAACATGATGTCTTCATCAGGGAAGTCAAATCTCATAGGTTGGGAATCATCAATGGGTTGCTCAGCCAGATAGTCAGACAGTACACTGCCCTTGATGGCTTTCTGAGATGTGTACTGAATGTCATACTCTGTGAGAATCATTTGCCATCTTGCAACCCGTCCAGTAAGTGCTGGCTTCTCAAATATATACTTGATTGGATCCATCTTTGAGATCAATAAGGTACTGTGGGCCAACATATACTGCCTTAGTCGGCGAGCAGCCCACGCTAAAGCACAACAAGTTTTCTCGAGCAGTGAATAACGTTGTTCACAGTCGGTAAACTTTTTGCTTAGGTAGTATATTGCATACACTTTTCGACCAGACTCGTCATGTTGGCCCAGCACACACCCCATTGACTCTTTTTATACTGTCAAATACATTATTAGAGGTCTTCCTTCAATTGTAGGCATAAGGATTGGAGGCTCTTGTAAGTATTCCTTGATTTTGTCAAAAGCCCTCTGGCAGTCTTCATTCCACCTGACCGTTTGTTCTTTCCTTAAAAATTTGAACAGGGGTTCACAGGTTGCAGTAAGATGAGATATGAACCTTGAAATGTAGTTCAATCTACCTAGAAACCCCCGAACTTCATTTTCAGTCTTGGGTGCAGGCATCTCTTGAATGGCTTTGACTTTGTCAGGGTCAACTTCAATTCCCTTTTCACTTACAATAAATCCCAGCAACTTACCGGACCGTACCCCAAATGTGCATTTGTTGGGGTTTAACTTCAATTGGTACTTCCTCAGACACTTGAATAGCTTCAACAGATTTACCAGGTGGTCTTCTTCTGTGAGGGACTTGGCAATCATGTCATCCACATAACATTCAATTTCTTTGTGGATCATGTCGTGGAATAATGTCACCATAGCCCGTTGATAAGTGGCACCAGCATTCTTCAGTCCAAATGGCATTACCTTATAACAAAATGTGCCCCAGGGTGTGATGAAAGTTGTCTTCTCCATGTCTTCAGGTGACATCTTGATCTGATTATATCCTGAAAATCCATCCATGAAGGAGAACACCGAGAACTGAGCTGTCATGTCGACCAATACATCAATGTGAAGTAATGGGAAGTCATCTATTGGGCATGCTCTGTTCAGATCCCGGTAATCCACACACATCCGCACTTTGCCATCCTTCTTAGGCACAGGTACAATGTTAGCAACCCACGGCGGGTAACTAGTTACAACAAGGAAACCGGCGTCCCACTGTTTTTGTACCTCTTCTTTTATCTTCATGGCCATATCCGGATGAGTACGGCGCAACTTCTATTTTACTGGAGGACAATCTTCTTTTAGAGGAAGCTTGTGCATAACAATGTTGGTATTCAGACCTGGCATATCTTGATCAGACCAAGCAAAAACATCCACATACTCCCGAAGCATGTCAATAAGTTGTTCCTTCACTGAATCTTGCAGGCAGGCCCCGATCTTCACTTCCTTCAAATCTTCTTCGGTACCAAGATTAACTGTCTCAACTTCCTCCTGATGAGGAGTGATAACCTTTTCCTCTTGCCTTAACAGTCTGGCCAGTTCTTCAGGTAGCTCATAATCTTCTTCAACCCCTTCATCGGCTTGATCAACGGATTGTCGAAGTCATACGAAGTCATAGCAATGTCGTTGTTGGTGCAGTCTGGAGGGCACTCTCTGCAAGGGTTTAGATTGGTTCATTTTAGTGATCAATTTTATCTTGCTTAGAAAAAGTGAAAATGAAGTTATTATTTTGAAAAACATTGCTATTTTATTTTTGTACAAAAAAATACAAATGAAAAACAGTGAGCGAAAAAAAAGACTTGTTTGCAAAAGATGTCCTGTATTCATTAATTGACCGTTTGCACAAAATATAAGATGGCCCGATTACAAAATGAGTCCTGACATCTTGGGCAAGATGCAGGACTTGATGCATGCTTAAAGACAGGAAATAATAATTACTCTGCAGGAGTAACTCTTATAATTTCCTGGGAAGACCAGTTTGAGACTTGGTTCCCCGGGATCCTTGGACGTATCCAGTTTTCCAGGTTGTGTTCGTCTTCTTCCTCGTCTTCCAGACTGTTCACAGCATCCGGGGTAAGCATTCCCCCGCTGGCAAATTTGGGCTCCGTTGCAGCCTCTGGTTGATCTTGTCGAGTTGGTCTGTAACCCAACCCGAATCTGTCTTCTTTCTTTTCAACTGGCAGCAGCTTGCCCCAGCCTTGAGCGGTACCCTCCTCAACAACCTTCTGGGCATGTTGGTATGAAGTGATGGAAGTTCCAGATACAACAGTTGCTTCATTGATGTTAAGGGCCTCAAACTCCTGACTCATAGTCTCATGGATCTCTCCATCCATCTCTATATACTTGTAAGTAGCCAGCTGGCTAACAATAATGTCTTCCTCTCCGCAGATTGTGATGATTTGGCCTTCCCACACAAATTTTAACTTCTGGTGAAGGGTAGATGTAACAGCGCCAGCGGCGTGAATCCAGGGTCTACCCAACAAACAGCTGTAGGCCGACTGTATGTCCATCATGAAGAAGGTAGTTTTAAAGGTCTGTGGGCCAATCATCACAGGTAGATCAATCTCTCCAAGCACTGATCTCTTAGAGCCATCAAATGCTCTCACCACCAAGTTACTTGGACATAATGCCAAACCATCATACTCTAGCTTCACCAAGGCTTTCTTTGGGAGGACATTAAGCGAAGACCCAGTGTCCACCAGCACATGAGAAAGAACAGCACCTTTGCATTCCAAGGTGATATGTAAAGCCTTGTTATGGTTGCGTCCCTCCGTTGTTAAATCAGCATTCGTGAAGCCCAGTCCATGACTGATGTTAACATTTGCAACCACTGTTTCTAGCTGATTAACCGTAATCTCTTCTGGCACGTAGGCTGCGTGCAGGATCTTCAACAGTGCATTCCTATGGGCTTCGGAACACATTAATAGTGATAATATAGAGATTTTGAAGGGTGTTTGATGAAGCTGGTCCACCACTTTGTAATCACTCATTTTGATTATTCTCATGAACTCGTCCACCTCTTGTTCAAAAGATGCTTTCGGAGTTTCTTTAACAGCTGGCTCTTCAAGTACCACATTCTTCCCTTTTTCCTTAGTAGCAGCTTCTGCTTCAGCATTGGGTCTTGGTGTTTGTGAGGCAAAATGGCGTCCGCTTCTGGTGAAGCCTCTGCCTCCCCCAACATTGTCAACTTGTGGTGAAGAGGTTGATGAATCTAGCATGCTTTTCTTTCCGTCGCAGTAGAGATCAAAGCCGTAGTGCCAAGGTATGGCATTACTACTTTCATAAGGAACAGGTCCAGGTACCGTAATGGTAACCGGACTGATTGCTGCAGCGGAAGGAACTGTGATGGTATGCGGATCGTAGTAGATTGTGACTGGAGATCTGACAGGAGGTGTTGCAGTTTGTTGTTGGAAATTGTTGTTGGGATGAACATTTTCCGGGTCATAATAGATCGTGACCGTTGAGACATCTTCGCTAGTGTTTGCTGGTGTTGTAGGCGGTTCCGTTGATAAAATGGGTGCTGATGTTGTAGAAGTAAATGTTGTTGAACTCTGATCCGTTGAAATGATGGATGGAGTGATAGCTGGAGTTGTGGATGAATTAGTGGGAATGATAGTTGTTGCTGTTGTAGGAGGATCTATTGCTGCTGAAGAAAGAATTGTTGAAGTTGTAGGAGATTCCATTGCTGCTGAAACAAGAGTTGTTGAAGGAGTCATTGTAGTAATTTGCAAGATCCCATCCCTGATAAGGTCATCTATGCCAACACTTAGCTTCTCACAACCATTGATAGCAGTTTTGCACGATTCGCAGCAAGCCCCACAGCCCGGGAACACCTGACATCTTAAGAGTTGAGCTTTAACTTCTGCCAACGGTGTTTGAATTTGTGTAACATTGTCAATCAGCGCAGATGGTTGATCCTCTTCTATTGCATTAATCCTGGGGCCACCATGATTAGGCATAGAATTTCTGTTAACATTCGGAGGAGGTGCGAAATTGAGAGCTTTGAAATCGACCAAATCCTAAACCTTCATTTGTAAGGCTCTACATTTCTCGGTATTGTGACCAGGTGCGTTGGAGTGAAAGGCACACCTGGCATTGGCATCATAATTCTTTGGGAGATTGAGAGGATCTGGCGGAGCCAACGTCCTTAACTCAACCAGGTTAAGTTTCAGGAGTTGTGGCAGTAAAGCAGAATAAGGCATAGGGATGGGGTCAATCACCCTATTTGCCTGAGATGGCCTCTGCTGAAAGGGGCATGTTGTTGGTTGTTGTTGTTATTGCTGTAAGTTCTTTGTTGCGGAAAATGAAATTGTTGTTGATAGTGTTGTTGTTATTGTTGAGGATAAAGTGGTTGCTGTGGAACTGGAGCCGGAATGGTAACAGCTGCTATGGATCTGTGAGAATACGGGGGTCTGCCCATGCCTGCATGGATAGCATTTGTTTCACCCTCCCTACGGGGTCCTGCAAAGGTTTTCTTGGGTTGTTGGAGGAACTTGCACCATTGTCAGAGATTTTTCCCATCTTCAAAAGACTTTCAATTCTCTCACCAGCTATAACTACATCGGCAAAACTGGTGGAAGAGAAAGCAACAAGTCTATCAATATAAGTTCCCTGCAAGGTGTTCACAAACATGTCAGCCATTTCTCTTTCTGACATGGGTGGCTAGACAGCAGCAGCAAGTTGTCTCCACCTCTGAGCATAATCCCGAAAGCTTTCCCTTGAAGACTGAGACATGCCCATTAGAAGAGTTCTATTGGGTGCCATGTCTAGGTTGTACTGGTATTGACGGATAAAGGCCTCGGCCAAGTCTTTCCAACATCTTATAGTGGCCCTTGTCAGGTGCGAATACCATTCTCTTGATGCTCCCATTAGGCTATCCTCAAAATAGAACATCCATAACTTCTCATCCATGGTATAAGCCTTAAGTCTTCCTAAGAAAGATTGCAGATGAGTACGCGGGCAAGAGGGACCGTTATATTTCTCAAAGCAAGGAGGTTTGAATTTGTGGGGAATTCTCACCCCATCTACCAGCCCCATATCCATTACGTCAAAGCCTAAGGAGTTCTGAGATTCCAAATACCTTAGCTTTTCGGCAATCTCATCCAGTCTTCTATCATACCCCTCATCCCCAGCCCCAATAATAGTGAATTGTTCTCCTTGGGGATCCTCTTGCAGGATTCTGCCCCCAGCAGTATTACCTTGAACATTCCTTTTGCCTAAAACATCTGGGTTCAAATGGGGCCCATACTCTGGTGGTTCAATACAGGGTTGTCCTCGTTCATTATTGCTGGTTCCCCCTGTTCCAAGATGGGGCTCTTCAGGTGTCTGCCTTTCCACCAGCTCTCTCAGCCTTTCCTGGCTCTGTGCTAAGCCAGTCATCACAGCCATAAACTGAGACATTTAGTTTCCCATCTCAACCCTTTCGTTTACCATCTGATTTCTCACTTCATTCAGGTTCTGCTGTGCCTGCTCCATCTGAATGCCTGGAAGGTTGTTACGCGTTGGGTACCAATGTGTGCGGTTGACAGGGAACACTCGACGACGATCAATGTTTCCTGAAACCACAACAAAGTGAGAAACAAATAATAAACAAAAACCTACAAAACAAAGAAAATGTTAGTATGCAATGCAGTATGCTTATTTGTTTTCCAAGGTATCCGGTTTGGTTCTTGGTTTTGACCTTTCCAAACCTCGAGGAGATGCTTGATGATGCTGAGAGAAAGCCCACCAAAATAAAACAAGCTGATATATTACAAATGATGAAAATACATAGTCTGTTTACAATACATGCCCATGATGGGTCAAAAATACAACAAAAAAGGAAACGTACAATCAAAAGAAAGGAAATACAAGCAAAAGGAATCAGACATCCAATCCAAAGTCATCTTCCCTGACTTCCTTCAGGAGTGCCTCAGTCACCGGACCAGGTGGGTGCTCTGTAATGGTACTAATGAGGAGGTTCCTGGTAGCAATGGCATTAGTCAGCTTCTTATGCCTGTCCTGATCCTTTGATCTTTTTAACCCCGTTCGGAGCTTTAACTTTGATATCTCCTACTGAGCTGCCAACAAAGCTTCCTGCTGCTTCTTCTCATTGGCCTCCAGCTGCTCAATCTTGGCCTGAGTCCTCTGGTCTTCTTGTGCACGGGCCTCGGTGATCCTGATCCACCTAGCCTGGCTCTCTTCCAGGTAATGTTCAGCCCTAGCTTTCTGAATCTTGGCCTCTTTGCAGGCATTCTTCAATATCTGTTCCCCGACTCTTGCTTTCCTTATGTAGTCATCTGTCCTCTCAATCTTGGTAAGATGCTCTGTCTTGAGTCTTTCCAATCTTTCAATGTCCAGACGACCGTCATTTCTTTCCCAAAGAGTCTTCTTCAAGGCCTCAGATAGCTGATTATTCCTCTCTTTCAGCTTTTCAAACTCCTCCAGGCTAACAGTTGTTGCAGGTTGTACTGTAGATGGTCCATGTGTGTCTTCCAAGGTGAAAGGCATCCTGGTGATCTGAGCTCTAGTACGGGACCAGTCGGAGTACTGAGCTGAAGCAAAATTATTGCGCCTTCCAAGGAAGGTTGTCCCTTTGGTCTGGATGTTGTCCCAAGCCCAGGCAGCTTGCCTGACAACAGCTTGTCATACCCTAAATTTTGATCAGATTTTTTTTTAAAAAAAATTCGTTCATTTTGACGCTTTTTCGTCAATATATCGAAGTTTTTTGGTTTTTTGCATTTTTTTTATGCACTTCATTGATCGAATTATGCATTTGTTTAGTCGTTTTTGGCATGATTAATGTCATTATTATTTGAGAATTTGATTTTGAAGTTTATTTAGAATGTTGTCTTATTCTCTATTTTATTTTTTAGACAAATAATTATAAATTTATTTTAGAAATAGTTTTTTAGTCAATTTTAATTTAGGACTTTATTTTATTTAGGATAATTTTATTAAACTTAATTTGGTTTATTTTCTAACCTTAATTTATATGTTAATTTAGTTTTAATCAAATTATTTAGTTTTAATGAGTTAATTAGTTTATTTAAATTAGATTTATCTTATTTAAGTCATTTGATTTGTTTTTATTTATTTATTGATTTCTTCTCTTTATTTTTATCTTCCAATTCAATTTATCAACACCATCCACTTTTATTTCATGTTCATTTATCATTCTCATTATCTAACCCATATTACCGATCATTTTCATTTTTCATATTTAGCACCATTATCCAAAAAAAAAATTCTTTTTATTAAGAGCATTCTACAAAGATTCGAAAGGACCCATGAACAATTTTTGAAGCCCATTAGTTTTGTTGTTACAACATAAAAATGTTGCTGGTCCAAGTCTTATGAACTTTTGACCACACTTCACAATAAGTTTCAGCTCTGCACTTGATTTGTTGGTCACCATGGGGGCTTTTGGTCCTAATACTTTGACTTTACTGCCAACAAAGACAACAACCTGCTTTCAACCAGGGGAATTTTCGTTCTGTACAAGCAAGCACGCAAGCTGGAAATGGTATTCCTGCAAGTCCCAGCAAAAACCTGTGTTTTCTTTTACACCAGTTTGTGAAAGAACTCATCCAAACCCAGCCAAACCTGCAAGTTAAAAAGGGCCTAGTTCACACTTCACAAACAAACAAAATTACAGCACACTAATAGCAGGATTTTTCTTTTTTTTAAACCTCACAAGCAAACAAAATTTGTAGTCAAATGCAGCAGACCTGCTGCAAATTTCCAGCCTGTCCTGTTCTCACATATCACTCTCAAACTCAGAATTTCCCTCCTAACTCAGCCCAAAAACTTAGTCAGCAAGTTTTCCTTTTCAAACCTAAAAAGCCCTAACTCTAATTCTATAAAAGGGAGGACTGTTTTATCAGTCAGGGGGGAGTCTTAGGAAAATAGCAGCCACAAACATCAACAAAAACTTCATATCTAAACTTCATCAAAGGAAAACAACACCATACGCAAAAACAACCATCACAGCCATATATCAAAGACAACACGAAAAACTCAGCAGCCACATTCTTCTCACAAAAAAAACAAAAAAAAACCAAAAAGACTTGAGATCCGAAACATACATCAACCAAAATCAGAACAAGCTTTTGGTTTTGTTTCCAGATGGTTTGTGTAAAGGAGAAAAAGGGCTTATAAATTTAAGCCTTCATACAAATGGGTTTGCGGGGTTGATACCAAACTCATCTAGTGAATGTGAGAGTCTTGAGAGATTTCAAGTTCAGAACATTGGTTTCTCTGGTGATTTTCCTGCTGTGTTGTTTTCACTTCCTAAGATTAAGCTCATTAGAGGTGAAAACAATAGATTTACAGGACAAGTACCTGAGTTAATCTCAGAAGCTTCACAGTTAGAGCAAGTTCAGCTTGATAATAACCTTCTCGATGGTGAAATTCCTTCAGCTAAAAAATGCAGGAAGTTAGTTTCACTCTCTTTAGCAGATAACAGTTTAATAGGAGAAATTCCTAATTCTCTAGCAGAACCGCCTGTGCTTATTTACCTTGATCTCTCAGTTTCATCTCAACCAACAACCTGTAAGGATCCGCAAGACCACCATCACCCTGTCTCAGACCTGAAAAATATAAAAAAGGAAGCAAGCAACCATCGAGCAAGACCGAAAAACACAGCAACAACGGAAAACTTCGAGGAAACAAACCTTTTTCCATACTCTTGCCGTCATCACCAATCTTCGCTTCCATGCGTCTCCCTCCTCCAACCTCATAAACCACCTCCAAACTCATATCCGCGAAGCAGGCATCCGTCAAACCAGTGACAAGCCCGTTGTGCAGCTACCATTATCCTCCCTGAAAACACAAACACAGCAAAACCAACAGCATCAAATAAACCATTCCGCAACCTTCTTCAACAAACTGTAACAGAGCCGACACAATTGTGAAAGAAGAAACCTGTACATCACCACCACGCCATCCACGAGAGACCGGAAACCGCAGCAAACTTGCATCACGAACCGTCTTGCATCTCAACTCCCTCACCATCAAAACCTTCGGTACTGCTACAAGCCCTCTGCAAAAAAAAAACTACAACTAAGCAACTCTGCTTCGCAATCCCAGCTATCACCCAATCTTCTTCAACAATACAGAAACAAAAAAACCATCATCTTCAAGCCACCGTCCATCCTCGCACATGAAAAGAAGAATGAAAAGCATCAAACTTCATAAAAATCTAGCAGGTGAATGAGAACTCAGAAGAGTTCAGAGCAAAACCACAAAAATCAAGCAACTGTCAGCAGAGGATATTCACCTTTGTTACCTTCTACGTAACTCGATTTCGTCACAGCGATTCAAACTCTTTCCTCTTTCAACGCACAAATCGTCGCAGACCGTCCGAAGCTGCAACCTTGCACCATCACCGAAACTTCATCCGCTTCGCCCACCATCGGTTCGCGTATCTCATCTTCCTCAACTTCAACAACACTCAATCGCATAAAGCACTGCAGAAACAGTCTGTGGCACTAATCAAAGCGGAGAGATGAAACTGTACAAAGTCAACAAAGAATAGATACACAAAAAAATAGAGGATTACCTTTCTTATGTTAAAGCTTCAATTCGGATAATCCCCAGTTCAGGTATGAAATGCTCGTCCTAATTTGGTTCACATTTCGACCGTTTCTCTATTTCGTTCGATTTCTTCGTTGATTTGTGGATTTAGGGTTTCGTTTGTAGTTTGATTTGAGAGAGACACAAGCGAGAGAGAGACACGAGCATTTGAGAGGTTCTGAGAGAGGGTGTCGATTCGAGAGAAAGGTGTGAAATCGAGAGGTCTGGGAGCCAAATTTCGCTTGAGTTAAATCAAGGGCGAGGTCGAGTGAGAGGGTGAGGTTTAAGTCATCGTTGTTTTCAGCTTTGACTTTGAATTGAGGTTGAGATTGTTTTCTGAACTGAGGAACACAGGGTGATTGTTATCTTAGTTTTCACATAACATACAGGGCCAACGTGTACACCTTTCCTTTCCATTTGTTTTTTTAAAAAAAATTGTTATCAAACTCAACTCTTGTGCGGGCTTGAGGTGCGGGTCTGCATTGACCCGTCCGCATCACAGGGACCCTACTGGTCCGTCTTGTTTTGGCCCAATTCATCTTCCCCATCAATTGCTTTTCACGCAAAAACCTCTTCCCCAAATTTCATGTTTCCTTTTATTTATTATTTATTTTTATCATTAGTTCTAAGTTTTATTTTCTATATTCCTAAAAAGAGAAACAAATTCACAAACATATTTCTTAATAAACTGGTTATTGTAAATAATTTTTATTTTATTGATTAGCTAACTTATTAGATATTTTAATAATTCTATTTAATTGATTTAATAATCTTGTTTATCCTTCGATCGATTTTATTTGTATGAAGCATTCTTACGTCATCGTGCTTTATTTAATTTTATGATTAGGTGTTTGCCTCGTGAGGATTTGTATGGATTTATTCATCGCATTTCGACTTTTATTTTGTCAAGTAAATAATAATTAATTTGTTAAAAGAATAATACAGTAAATCTCTTGGTCCAACGCCAAGCTCTTTTTCTTACGCCTACACTCCATGCACACACGTAAGTCGGTCTTATGATCGCCGTCTGCACGTTTCACGTTTCTTCTTAAATTATTTTAACAAGGAATAGAACTCCGGAGTCTAGCATTCCGCACGTTCTAGAACGAACGGCAACTGGGCTAGCCCCACGCGTATTGTTTGTTCACTCCTTCGTTATTAATCGCATCGATTCTAAAACGTCCAAATATAAATCTTTTATTTAAATTAAATTACGAAAAAGGAACTCCGGAGTCTAGCATTCCGCATGTTCTGGATTGGACCGCAAATGGGCTAGCCCCACGCGAGGGTTCAATCACCATTCGTATATCAAAATATTCAAAGCTTAAATTAAATAAAAATTACGAAAACAGAATTCCGGAGTCTAGCATTCCGCATGTTCTGGATTGAACCACAAATGGGCTAGCCTCACGCGATGGTTCAATCACTATTCGTATATCAAAATACTCAAATCCTTACTTAATTAAATTACGAAAACAGAATTCCGGAGTCTAGCATTCCGCACGTTCTGGATTGGACCGCAAATGGGCTAGCCTCACGCGATGGTTCAATCATCATTCGTATACCAAAATCTTTAAACTATTTTCAAGTTAAATCACGAAAGACAGAACTCCGGAGTCTAGCATTCCGCACGTTCTGGATTGGACCGCAACACGGGCTAGCCCCACGCGATGTGTTCAATCGCCCTTTCGTTTAAAACATCTTAACAAAGTCAAACACTTTTTTCTAAAACGAACATTGTTTAAATCATTCTATCTCTCGAACAAGCTAGCGCTTCAGCCTCCACCGCGAGTATAAGCCAACGCTTAACAATAGAATGCATTTTAAACAATCGTTCAATTAAAAAATCACAAACCGTAGTAGCACGAACTACGGAGCTCTGACTTTCCCATTGCACAAGGGAATACGTAGGCACGGGGATTTTAATCCTTCGCGAGCACCCTAATATAAAATTCAACTATTTCTCTGTTTAAAAAATTGAATCCTTTCCCCGTCTTAATATTAATTTAAACTTTCATTTCCCTTTAAGAACAAACATATTAATATCATTTAGAAGACAAAATCTTAAGATCAAACATTTAATCGCATAATTAGCTAAGAGGTTCCCGTTGAGTACAGCGGACGTGAGGGGTGTTAATATCTTCCCCTTGCGTAACCGACTCCCGAACTTAGAACTTGGTTTCGTAAACCATTTCTTATCCTTTATTAGGTTGTATTTATATCTCCCTTTTCTCTCGTAGAATAAATAGAATTAGGTGGCGGCTCTGTTTGTTTTGTTTTAGGATCGTATTTTTCGAGGTACGACAGTTGGCGACTCTGTTGGGGACATAGCTCCATGCTAGAGAGAGTCGAGCCTAACTTAGCATTGTGTGTTTTTTTTGTTTGATCTTGTCTTTTCTTGTCTTCTCTATGTTTATTATTTATGTTTGTTTATTTTTTCTTTACCGCTTTAATTTATTGCTCATTATATTTGTCTGTGGTTTCTCGGGGTCACATTGCAAGTAATTTTGAGTGGTGGAAAAAGCAGAGGGAACACCTAAGTTTAGAATTGGATGTTATTAGTGTTAGTCTCCAAGGACTCGCTCCTTGCACGCCTAACATGAAAGCTCCCCCAGATAGTTAGACTTTTCGTAGATCTTGTCGCAACGCAGCTAGCCTATCGCGTGACATGATTCACGAAAGGGCTGTGTAATGTTAGGCTCCAAGGACTCGCTCCTTGCACGCCTAGCATGAGAACTCCACTAAAGGTAGACCTTATCGTTATTATCGTCATAATGCAGCTAGCCTGCGGCGGGGCGTTAATACGATAAACGTCCGTGACCTTGAGTTTCCTTAAACCATCACCATAGAAACTATCCTGTGAGTGGACTTATGGGTAACCAAATGTAGAACCAATCTCTTACAGCCCACCTGTTAAGAAGGTTCCGGATTTATTTGTAACACCTTGCACCCTGTATCCTTTCTTTCCTGTGTCTTTGCATCTCAGCATCTTATGCATCATTTCAGCAAGGTCTTCAAGGAACAAAGAGATGTCTATCGCAAATATCCCAAGTCTAACCATAGACAAACTTCAGCTTATAATCCCTTTTGGAAAAGTTTTTATAATTGGATGTTTGCATTTGCTTTTTGAGTTTCTTGAAACCATCCTTGCTTTGCATCCATTCGCATACCATTGCATCTACATTGCATATCATTTTCTTCCCTCAGAGTAAGCTCATTCTATCCTTTGTCTTGGGTCAGCAGTTTGATTCCCGGCACGTGTTCAGAACTAAGAATTATGTCTCAAGAAACAGTGGATGAACTGACAAGAAGTCAGGAATAGTTGAAAGAGGAGGTTATTTCCTTGAAAAAGCAGATGGAGTGGGTCTTGGAAACCTTACAAGCTTTGTTGAAGAAGGAGGGTCGCCATGTGCCCATTGCCGCAGCAGAGAAAGCTAATGTCCTACCTCCATTCGATGTTACCTCGAGTCAAGAGTGTTTCCCTGTGACGACTCCTCATCTGCTAACTCATGACCCTACCCCACTAGGCCAAAATCAACCTCTGATTTTCAAATCAATACCTCAACATCCTCTGGCAGCTTCTTCTCAAGGTCAGAAAAAGAAGCAAAAGCGAAACAAGGGGCAGTGTCAGAACAAAGGGAGTGAAGCTCACTATGAACCCATTCCAGTGCCACTCAGCAAGCTCTACCCGTTACTTATCCAGAATTCATTGATGACTCCTTACGCACCTGTGCCATCGCCAAATACATGGTATAACCCTGATACAAATACGGTGTGTGAATTCCATAAAGGGGTGGTAGGACATGATTTGAATACTTGCCCTGAATTGAAAGTCTGGGTACAAAGGTTGATCCATAGCAAAAGGTTAATCCTTGAAGAGGACCATCCAAAGGTTGAATGTAGATACCGCACTGGAGCCTTGGGGCACCCTATTGAAGAATGCCAGAGTTTTGAGTTACAAAGTGTGATTAAGTCACTAGTCCCCCAAGGAGGAGAGCCGATTGCGGACAATTTGATTGTTGAGCCGGGAGATAAGAAAGGAAAGAGACCTATGAAGGTTCTTAAGATTTTGTACCATAAAGAACAGGTCATGCGCATAACTGATGGAGTGTCTTTGCCTTCTCACAAGAGTATCAGGACACCATCTGGAAATTTCAATGTCGCCACTCCTTCTGGCGGAAGCAAAGGAGAAGTAGGGGGTGAATCGAAGGAAATGACATCCAGCATTGAGTGTGAAGAACTCAGAGGTCGTCACATCAAGCGACTAGCAGTACCTAGAGTACCGGTAGTGCCAGCTTATCAGCAATTGAAAGTTCAGGATTCTCGCCCGGAAGGTGTCTCAAATCAGAATAGCAGACAAGGGAGAAGACCCCTAACCCCTCAAATCCCTATGACCTACACGGAATTATATCCTTCATTGTTGAAGAAAGGATTGGTTGTTCCAAAGCCTTTTGGTCCCTTACCGGATCCACTCCTAGTAAACTATAATCCAAATGTCCGTTGTCTATTCCATGATGGTGCTTCAGGGCACGATTTGGAAGGCTGTTATGCCTTAAAATGCGCTGTGAAATATTTAATTGAGAAGGACATTCTTTCATTTGAAGACACTACTCCGATTATCAGGGACATCTCTCGTCCAAGTCAGCAAGCCCAAAGCAAAGGATATCTGAATCAGCATCAGAGTCAGCATAAGCCTCGCAACAATTTGGAAAGAAGGAACGCTCCTCTTCATCCAGTACCTTTATCATACACTCAACTTCTGCAACCTTTGATTCAACACTCATTGGTGGTTCCCAAATCTCTCAAGCCATGGGCAGAGCCATACCCGCCTGAGTATAATCCACATGAGCAATGTGGATATCATGCTGGATCAATGGGGCATTCAACTGAAGACTGCAGAGCTTTTCAAGCCAAGGTACAACATTTGATCGATAAAAGGTGCATATCCTTTTCAGAAGGAAACCTATTGGTGCATGTTAACCTCTCACCTGAGTGACTTCTTGGTGTATCTCTTGAAGACAATGAATCAAGACTTTTTTTTCAATTCCCTAAAGCTGGCAATCACCTGTTTGTTTCAGCATTGTTGTATTTTCTTTGCATGTTGATTTTGTATTTGCTTATTAGCATTGTTTGTTTGAATTGGCAATATTAATGAAATGTTTATGCATATTTTGAATCAATCCATTCGTATTCACTCGTTTTCTTTCATTGTCACAAAAAGCAAAAATATATTTATATCTTTTGTTTATCAAACTTTTGCTTTAGCAAAGATTGGAGGGAGGATGATGAAAACCAGATGCCTGAATTCTCCATTTGTATGCTCTCAATTAAAACCTTGCCAATGATGTACAGGCATTATTTCAAATTCCCAAACACCGGTGAAATAAGGAAGATAATCCCTCGCTAACCCCTTCGAGCCTAGAAGTAGGAGTCTTTTTTTTCGAAAATGCAAAAACCCTTAATTTCAAACCTGGGGCAGGGTAGTCGGTTCAGTTAATTTGTTTGCATCCAATCTTCAAAAGATTCAATCCATTATTCAAGAAGGATCAGCAACGTACTTTCATTCACTGCCGAGGAAGTCGTGAAGAGCCAAAAGTTTGTAGTACGCATTCTCTATCATCCAATAAGATGGCATTCATAACCATTCAACAAAAGAATGACGTAAGGAAAAAGATATACAAAGAAAAGTCCACTAAGTCAAAAACAGAAAAAGATGATTTAGGCGAAGGTTAATGAAGTTGTCAAATCCTCAGCAAAGCAAGGATAAAGCAAGGTGGCTGCCATCACTTTCAAATCCTGATCCTTATCACGCATTGTCAAAGTAGTTTTGAGATATGAATGCGTATGTCAAATTAACTGAACATAGGATTGGAGTTCATCACGAAGATGGGATGGGTACAAATGAATTTTGAGCCTTTTATCCTTTGTTTCATAAACCATGAACCAAGCCACGTTGCAACCCTTAAAAGACCTAATTGAGGCAGGGTTTATTTCGAGAGCATACTACAACAAGGTTGTGTTAACCTGACTCCTAACGATATTTGCTAATCATTTGTATAGATCACTTGATCTTCCACCCCATAAATGGCTAGATCCACTTTTTATTTTAAATCAACTCCATTGTTTCACTGTCATACTAATAAATTGTGATTTCAAAACTTGCATAAATGTTACATTAAAATTGCCAATTTTAAATAAATAAGGTCTGTTTGCAAGTCACTTCAGCATCAATGGAATCTCGACGAACGCAACCAGCTAGGGAATTCGACTGAGTAAGAGAAGCCCAGCCAGGGGCAACCATTTCAAGAATAAGTCGATCGGAATTCATCTCTTTAAGAGTCAGCTACCCAGAGGTTGAACCTTTTCTCAAGACTCAGACTAGTGTAAGTTATCGTCAAGCGGTTCAAGAGTTCAATGACCAGTCAAATCAAAAGTTTCCCATCCTAGGAGTTGGGTAACCAGGGGCAAGACACTTCAAGAACCAGTCAATCTGAATCAATCCATTCAGGAGTCAACAATTCAGAGGTTGAGTTTTCCTCAAGACTCATACTTGAGCGAGTTATCAGAAAGAATTCGAGAGTTCAATGGCCAGCTAGACCAGAAGTCTCTCATCCCAGGAATCAGATAACTAGGGGCAAATTTCTGATGTTCGAGCACCGGGGCAACCATTTCAAAGGCCATGTCATGGCAGGCTGGTATAAACTTTTTGAGAAGAGGAAAATTTCAAAACCATTGATTCCGGGGCAAGAGGAATCACACAGGGGAAAATCTTCTATGTGCCTTCAAGTTGTTCTAGCAGACCTTATGTCCGTGTATTTTGAGTTCAAGACGGGTGTCGGGAATCATGTCGTCATCTTTGTCTAAAGAGTCGTCTTCCAAGAACTATTCCATCCATATACCCATTACAGGGGCATATTTGGAAATCATATGAGTCGGTGTGTCTTTCTCATGTGTTGGCCAGGTCGCTTCACTCTTAGCTTTAAGTCCTGCTAACCGTCTTACTCATCGAGCATCTGTTCACAGTAGAAAAGAGTCATACCTTGCAAAACAGGCCTCTGCTGACATGTAACCTACCGTCACTTTACAAGAATCTTTTTGAAGTCCAATTGTCATTGGCAAGAATCTGTTAAGCTGGTTGTGAAACCCTTTGCTTACAGTCTAAGTCCATTTAATTTGGCACATGCCTGTGTCTCCTGATGGTTCCTAAAAGTCATCTCTTGACTCTCCGTGTAAGGAATTTCTAGAGGTTGAATATCTTGCTTAAAATCCAACCTTCTCGTCGCTATTCTCAGTATCAATCGGTCTCTTGGAGCCGTTGACTATTTGAGTACGCTGTTTTCTACCCATGGCATTAGTTGGTCGCACAGAGCCACTGCCCAAACGTTGTGTTCGTTTTCTTTATTCTCGGTATCAACAGTTACACTTGAACCTGTTGATTTACCACTTTGGATTATTTACCTATTATTTTTATTTCCAGACCACCGCGTCTTTGTTTGTCATTTTTTCCAGACCACCGCGTCTCTACCTGTTATTTTTATTACCTGACCACCGCGTCTTTACCTGTTATTTTTATTTCCAGACCACCGCGTCTTTGTTTGTCATTTTTATTTCCAGACCACCGTGTCTCTACCTGTTATTTTTATTTCCAGACCACCGCATCTTTGCCTGTTATTTTATTTCCTGACCACCGCGTCTTTGTCTGTCTTTTATTTTCCTGACCACCGTGTCACTACCTATTATTTTATTTCCAGACCACCGTGTCACTGCCTGTTATTTTATTTTCAGATCACCGCGTCTTTGCCTGTCATTTTATTTTCAGACCACCGCGTCTATGGCTGTTATTTTATTTTCAGATCACCGCGTCTTTGCCTGTCATTTTATTTTCAGACCACCGCGTCTATGGCTGTTATTTTATTTCCAAATCACCGTGTCAATGTCTGTTATTTCGGTTCTCCTGGCTGCCGAGTCGAGGTATTTTCCTTTTTTCTCAATCACCGAATCGTTGCATTGGAATCCCCAGCACCACCTTGAGCTTGCTAACTCATCATTTCAGTTAGCCTGTCTTTAATCTTGCATTTTGTTTTCCAGTCTTTTGTTATTTCTTAGTGCCAGCAGTTACATTTGAACTTGCTGGTTTGCCACTTTGAATACATCCCGCTTTTGTCTTGTCATCCCCGACATATTGTTATCCCCAGTGAGTCTTCACCCTCAGTTTGCGTTTCTGTGGATCACCATTGCATTTGTCCTCATCATACCATTAACAGCCTATTCATCATTAAAAAAATCAGCATGTTAAGTTTCCTTGCGTCTCGCATATCATATCCCCGGCAGGAGTCCCTCATAGTTCATGGCATGTCATTGCATTTAGGGGCAAAATTTTCGGTTATTTCTATATTTAAATACCTTTCACTCCGATTTTATGAGGATTAACATCACTCATTTTATCTGGTGAAGTTATTTAAATAGGGGCAACTGTCATACCCTAAATTTTGACCAGATTTTTTTTTTTAAAAATTTCGTTCATTTTGACGCTTTTTCGTCAATATATCGAAGTTTTTTGGTTTTTTGCATTTTTTTTATTTATGCACTTCATTGATCGAATTATGCATTTGTTTAGTCGTTTTTGGCATGATTAATGTCATTATTATTTGAGAATTTGATTTTGAAGTTTATTTAGAATGTTGTCTTATTCTCTATTTTATTTTTTAGACAAATAATTATAAATTTATTTTAGAAATAGTTTTTTAGTCAATTTTAATTTAGGACTTTATTTTATTTAGGATAATTTTATTAAACTTAATTTGGTTTATTTTCTAACCTTAATTTATATGTTAATTTAGTTTTAATCAAATTATTTAGTTTTAATTAGTTAATTAGTTTATTTAAATTAGATTTATCTTATTTAAGTCATTTGATTTGTTTTTTTTATTTATTTATTTATTCCTTCTCTTTATTTTTATCTTCCAATTCAATTTATCAACACCATCCACTTTTATTTCATGTTCATTTATCATTCTCATTATCTAACCCATATTACCGATCATTTTCATTTTTCATATTTAGCACCATTATCCAAAAAAAAATTCTTTTTATTAAGAGCATTCTACAAAGATTCGAAAGGACCCATGAACAATTTTTGAAGCCCATTAGTTTTGTTGTTACAACATAAAAATGTTGCAGGTCCAAGTCTTATGAACTTTTGACCACACTTCACAATAAGTTTCAGCTCTGCACTTGATTTGTTGGTCACCATGGGGGCTTTTGGTCCTAATACTTTGACTTTACTACCAACAAAGACAATAGCCTGCTTTCAACCAGGGGAGTTTTTGTTCTGTACAAGCAAGCATGCAAGCTGGAAATGGTATTCCTGCAAGTCCCAGCAAAAACCTGTGTTTTCTTTTACACCAGTTTGTGAAAGAACTCATCCAAACCCAGCCAAACCTGCAAGTTAAAAAGGGCCTAGTTCACACTTCACAAACAAACAAAATTACAGCACACTAATAGCAGGATTTTTCTTTTTTTTAAACCTCACAAGCAAACAAAATTTGTAGTCAAATGCAGCAGAGCTGCTGCAAATTTCCAGCCTGTCCTGTTCTCACATATCACTCTCAAACTCAGAATTTCCCTCCTAACTCAGCCCAAAAACTTAGTCAGCAAGTTTTCCTTTTCAAACCTAAAAAGCCCTAACTCTAATTCTATAAAAGGGAGGACTGTTTTATCAGTCAGGGGGGGAGTCTTAGGAAAATAGCAGCCACAAACATCAACAAAAACCTCATATCTAAACTTCATCAAAGGAAAACAACACCATACGCAAAAACAACCATCACAGCCATATATCAAAGACAACACGAAAAACTCAGCAGCCACATTCTTCTCACAAAAAAAAACAAAAAAAACCAAAAAGACTTGAGATCCGAAACTTACATCAACCAAAATCAGAACAAGCTTTTGGTTTTGTTTCCAGATGGTTTGTGTAAAGGAGAAAAAGGGCTTATAAATTTAAGCCTTCATACAAATGGGTTTGCGGGGTTGATACCAAACTCATCTAGTGAATGTGAGAGTCTTGAGAGATTTCAAGTTCAGAACATTGGTTTCTCTGGTGATTTTCCTGCTGTGTTGTTTTCACTTCCTAAGATTAAGCTCATTAGAGGTGAAAATAATAGATTTACAGGACAAGTACCTGAGTTAATCTCAGAAGCTTCACAGTTAGAGCAAGTTCAGCTTGATAATAACCTTCTCGATGGTGAAATTCCTTCAGCTAAAAAATGCAGGAAGTTAGTTTCACTCTCTTTAGCAGATAACAGTTTAATAGGAGAAATTCCTAATTCTCTAGCAGAACCGCCTGTGCTTATTTACCTTGATCTCTCAGTTTCATCTCAACCAACAACCTGTAAGGATCCGCAAGACCACCATCACCCTGTCTCAGACCTGAAAAATATAAAAAAAGGCAGCAAGCAACCATCGAGCAAGACCGAAAAACACAGCAACAACGGAAAACTTCGAGGAAACAAACCTTTTTCCATACTCTTGCCGTCATCACCAATCTTCGCTTCCGTGCGTCTCCCTCCTCCAACCTCATAAACCACCTCCAAACTCATATCCGCGAAGCAGGCATCCGTCAAACCAGTGACAAGCCCGTTGTGCAGCTACCATTATCCTCCCTGAAAACACAAACACAGCAAAACCAACAGCATCAAATAAACCATTCCGCAACCTTCTTCAACAAACCGTAACAGAGCCGACACAATTGTGAAAGAAGAAACCTGTACATCACCACCACGCCATCCACGAGAGACCGGAAACCGCAGCAAACTTGCATCACGAACCGTCTTGCATCTCAACTCCCTCACCATCAAAACTTTCGGTACTGCTACAAGCCCTCTGCAAAAAAAAAACTACAACTAAGCAACTCTGCTTCGCAATCCCAGCTATCACCCAATCTTCTCCAACAATACAGAAACAAAACAACCATCATCTTCAAGCCACCGTCCATCCTCGCACATGAAAAGAAGAATGAAAAGCATCAAACTTCATAAAAATCTAGCAGGTGAATGAGAACTCAGAAGAGTTCAGAGCAAAACCACAAAAATCAAGCAACTGTCAGCAGAGGATATTCACCTTTGTTACCTTCGACGTAACTCGATTTCGTCACAGCGATTCAAACTCTTTCCTCTTTCAACGCACAAATCGTCACAGACCGTCCGAAGCCGCAACCTTGCACCATCACCGAAACTTCATCCGCTCCGCCCACCATCGGTTCGCGTATCTCATCTTCCTCAACTTCAACAGCACTCAATCGCATAAAGCACTGCAGAAACAGTCCGTGGCACAAATCAAAGCGGAGAGATGAAACTGTACAAAGTCAACAAAGAATAGATACACAAAAAAACAGAGGATTACCTTTCTTATGTTAAAGCTTCAATTCGGATAATCCCCAGTTCAGGTATGAAATGCTCGTCCTAATTTGGTTCACATTTCGACCGTTTCTCTATTTCGTTCGATTTCTTTGTTGATTTGTGGATTTAGGGTTTCGTTTGTAGTTTGATTTGAGAGAGACACAAGCGAGAGAGAGACACGAGCATTTGAGAGGTTCTGAGAGAGGGTGTCGATTCGAGAGAAAGGTGTGAAATCGAGAGGTCTGGGAGCCAAATTTCGCTTGAGTTAAATCAAGGGCGAGGTCGAGTGAGAGGATGAGGTTTAAGTCATCGTTGTTTTCAGCTTTGACTTTGAATTGAGGTTGAGATTGTTTTCTGAACTGAGGAACACATGGTGATTGTTATCTTAGTTTTCACATAACATACAGGGCCAACGTGTACACCTTTCCTTTCCATTTGTTTTTTTAAAAAAATTGTTATCAAACTCAACTCTTGTGCGGGCTTGAGGTGCGGGTCTGCATTGACCCGTCCGCATCACAGGGACCCTACTGGTCCGTCTTGTTTTGGCCCAATTCATCTTCCCCATCAATTGCTTTTCACGCAAAAACCTCTTCCCCAAATTTCATGTTTCCTTTTATTTATTATTTATTATTTATTTTTATCATTAGTTCTAAGTTTTATTTTCTATATTCCTAAAAAGAGAAACAAATTCACAAACATATTTCTTAATAAACTGGTTATTGTAAATAATTTTTATTTTATTGATTAGCTAACTTATTAGATATTTTAATAATTCTATTTAATTGATTTAATAATCTTGTTTATCCTTCGATCGATTTTATTTGTATGAAGCATGCTTACGTCATCGTGCTTTATTTAATTTTATGATTAGGTGTTTGCCTCGTGAGGATTTGTATGGATTTATTCATCGCATTTCGACTTTTATTTTGTCAAGTAAATAATAATTAATTTGTTAAAAGAATAATACAGTAAATCTCTTGGTCCAACGCCAAGCTCTTTTTCTTACGCCTACACTCCATGCACACACGTAAGTCGGTCTTATGATCGCCGTCTGCACGTTTCACGTTTCTTCTTAAATTATTTTAACAAGGAATAGAACTCCGGAGTCTAGCATTCCACACGTTCTAGAACGAACGGCAACTGGGCTAGCCCCACGCGTATTGTTCGTTCACTCCTTCGTTATTAATCGCATCGATTCTAAAACGTCCAAATATAAATCTTTTATTTAAATTAAATTACGAAAAAGGAACTCCGGAGTCTAGCATTCCGCACATTCTGGATTGGACCGCAAATGGGCTAGCCCCACGCGAGGGTTCAATCACCATTCGTATATCAAAATATTCAAATCTTAAATTAAATAAAAATTACGAAAACAGAATTCCGGAGTCTAGCATTCCGCACGTTCTGGATTGAACCGCAAATGGGCTAGCCTCACGCGATGGTTCAATCACTATTCGTATATCAAAATACTCAAATCCTTACTTAATTAAATTACGAAAACAGAATTCCGGAGTCTAGCATTCCGCACGTTCTGGATTGGACCGCAAATGGGCTAGCCTCACGCGATGGTTCAATCATCATTCGTATACCAAAATCTTTAAACTATTTTCAAGTTAAATCACGAAAGACAGAACTCCGGAGTCTAGCATTCCGCACGTTCTGGATTGGACCGCAACACGGGCTAGCCCCACGCGATGTGTTCAATCGCCCTTTCGTTTAAAACATCTTAACAAAGTCAAACACTTTTTTCTAAAACGAACATTGTTTAAATCATTCTATCTCTCGAACAAGCTAGCGCTTCAGCCTCCACCGCGAGTATAAGCCAACGCTTAACAATATAATGCATTTTAAACAATCGTTCAATTAAAAAATCACAAATCGTAGTAGCACGAACTACGGAGCTCTGACTTTCCCATTGTACAAGGGAATACGTAGGCACGGGGATTTTAATCCTTCGCGAGCACCCTAATATAAAATTCAACTATTTCTCTGTTTAAAAACTTTAATCCTTTCCCCGTCTTAATATTAATTTAAACTTTCATTTCCCTTTAAGAACAAACATATTAATATCATTTAGAAGACAAAATCTTAAGATCAAACATTTAATCGCATAATTAGCTAAGAGGTTCCCGTTGAGTACAACGGACGTGAGGGGTGCTAATACCTTCCCCTTGCGTAACCGACTCCCGAACTTAGAACTTGGTTTCGTAAACCATTTCTTATCCTTTATTAGGTTGTATCTATATCTCCCTTTTCTCTCGTAGAATAAATAGAATTAGGTGGCGGCTCTGTTTGTTTTGTTTTAGAATCGTATTTTTCGAGGTACGACACAGCTGAATTAGGTTGCATTTCATAGTATAGGGTCTTAGCTAAATCCTGTCCTCTGAGAGGGTGAACCAAGGCATATCCCAATTGTCTCTTAAACAGAAAAGGGTTGTAGTTGATGCAACCTTTTACTCCTATCAGAGGCACATTAGGGTACTGTCCACAGCTGGTAATAATATCCTTGCCTTTGGTGCTCTGGGTGCACCATCTGATATCATCTGATGTTAAGGCAATGAACCTCTTGGCCCAATTCTTCTGCTGGTGTGGGTTCAAGAAAGCATCTGATTTAGGCAGGTATCTGAGTAGCCAAGAGTAGAATAAGGGAGCACAACATCTGACTAGCTTCCCCCTCTGTTTTTCATTTCTCTGATGGATGGAGTTGTAAAAATCCCCTAGCAATGTAGGCACTGGGTTCCTCAGCAGAAACAAGTGGATGGCATTCTTACTCACAAATTTAGGCTCATCTGCAAACAATATAACCCCATATATTATGAGGGCTAAAAGTGCACATACTGCCCTCCTTTCTCCCAATGTAGCCTTCAGGATGGCCTGAGAAATCAAGAAGTCCAGATGTAAACCAGGAATCCCAGCTTTTGTTGTCATGTTTTGCTTAATAAGGGCAGGCTCCAAGTACAATGCCTTTGCTATTTCTTCACTTCTGGGAGCAGTCATCTCTGGGTTGAAGGGGATCCCTCCTCTAATAGGCACTCTAATCAACAAAGAAAACTCTTCCAACAGAGGCCCCATCTAAAAATCAGGAAAGGTGAAGCATCTGAGTGGAGGGTCATAAAACTGCAAGCATGTGTGGATCATGCTTCTCTGAGAAGAATCAAGATCCATAACCATGTCCAAAATACCCCCATAGTGCTCTCTGAACAGTGGGATGTGGTCAGGTGTGATGAATGATTGGACCTGCCTGATACCAGTCAATATAGGCTCAAAGAAGTGATAAGATATGTTGTTCTTCCTTGGAACATCCATGAGTGGTGATGAAGAAGCTGAAGTCAAATGCTGATGAAGATCACAGACTGAAATGCTGAAGATAAGTCTCTGACAGACTGATGCAGGTGAGTCTCTGACAGACTGATGAAGGTGCTGAAGGAGATAGCTAAAGCAGATGCTGAAGAAGATAACTGAAGCAGAGGTCTAAGCAGTAGAAGGGGTCAAAACCAAACCAGATATGATATGATGGATACCCTGAAAAACAAATAAACAAATGTTAAATGATACAATGATGAAATATGCAAATGATATGGAAGGGTTTGTGATCAAGAGCTGGATCTGATTATCTGTCTTGGTATAAGGTCCATGTATGTTCAAAGGTCCAGATGGAGGCTCAGAAATCCAGTAACCAGGGTGGGGGACTCAAATAAAGAGTCACATGTCCAGGGTTAATCACAAGAACTGTCCAAAGTGAAGTATTCTTAAACAAAACAGTAACAGGGTATGATGTGGCCAAAGGTTCCTGCAAACCTGCAAATAACCCAACCCCCTCACATGTAATGTTCTAGAACAAGGATCCTTAGACTTGGATCAGTTATGAGAAGTGTAAACACTTCTAACACGGAGGTACAATGTTTACAATAGCCATAAAAGTTCCTCCTCTAATTCACCCCAGATTCTGAAGGTCAAAATAAAGGTCATCCAGACTTAGCAGGCTTCCCAGATAGCCATAGCACTACAGGAAATCTGTAGCACAGAGTTCTCAAGAAGAAACCCACATTTGAACTGTGTTTCATATTCCCGCACCAGACCGAAATGGAATGGGAAAGAACATGAACCACTCTAGCCTAGGTGTCACTCAGGTCCCAGGTATAGGACCTTAATCACTCAGAGAAACCCCACCCACCAAAGAAAACCAGATCCAGCACAGTGATAATGACAGTATGAAAATATGCACAAGACTGTAAAAGAAAGCCATAAATAAAGCTGTACATAAAGCAATAAATAAAGCAAAATAAATAAACACAATTAGCACATAACACCCCCAGTAAACACAAATCAAACAAGCGCTAGGAAGAACCCACAAAAAGAACAAGAAACCCTGGTTGCAGCATAAGTTTCCCCAGCAGAGTCGCCAAGCTGTCGCTCCCACCAAATGACACCTGGCCAAGAGGGGTACAGACGCGAACTGTCGGCGAAGGAGAGAACATGAAGATGAACTGAAAAAGAGTCGCCAGCTAGGCATTTTTATCCCGAAGGAAAGGTAATGCTGCATAAACCTAAGAAAAGATGGATAAGACGGTCGCGAACCAGAGAAACTGAGAAAGGGGGTTGGTTACAACCTGGGAAGGTATTAGCACCCAGATTGTCCGTCGTACTCGACGGGATCCACACTTAAAAGATTTGTGTTTAAAGGGGTAGTTTCAGTGCTATTCTGTGTGCAAAAGATGGAAAAGAATACAAGTGTCAGTGCAAAGAAGTGTGAAGTGAAATAAAGGAGTGTCAGTGCAAGAAAAGAGTGCAATGCTTAAGACAATGAGGCTTAAAGAATAATGCTGGAAGAGGGGGAATATACAGAGACTTTTGTTCGATAATTTTTAAGTTATGCCTACGTATCCTCTCGTGAAATGAGGAAGTCAGAACACCGTAGTTTGACTCAAAGAGACTGAAAGATAAATTGACTTGTGAACTGCTTACTTGTTTATGCTCAAGTGTATGACCTGTCTGGCTCAGGTGCTAACTGTCTTGCATTAGACGGAAGAAGCAAGTTCTCGTTTATGAGTGAAGATGATGAGAAAAGAATCCCGGAGGAGACGATTATTGTTTGTTTTTGGAGTTTTCAATCTTTTATTGCTTTTTGTGTTTGTCATAAGAAAATGAGCTTAAGCCTAAACCAAGGGTTAGTAAACTCATCACATCCTCCCTCTGATTAGGGGTAATGAGAATACCTTAAGTATGAAGTAAACACCTCACACTTAATCACCATGATGTAGGATTAAGATCATTAACCTACTTGCATTTATTTAGATGTTTTTTTTGGAGTTTTTGTTTAGTGTTAAGTAATGAGTTTAATCAATAATCAAGGATTTAATGGACCCATTACACCATCCTAATAGAAGGATAATAGATGAGAACATTTAAGTTGAGGAAGGCTCCTCAACTTAATCCATGATTAGGGATTAACCTCATGACAAAACAGAGCCTTTATTAGAGTGGATTTTAGTTAATGATAAGATTAAGAAGTGTATTTTATTGTTTGTAAGACAACTTGACGGGGACTTGTCCATTAACACTAGGGTTAGTCCTTCTTAACCAATTAAGGAAGAATTAGAACCCTAATGCAAGGCCCTAGTTACAAGCTTGATGTCTTAGTGATTATTAGATGGATTGATTAAAGGATTTAAACACATTAAGGGTTTAACACTTAGGATTAGAGTTATAGACTCCATTCTAATAGAAGGATGCAGGCATAACCTTAATCACAAAGCCTTAAAACCTTTAAGGTTTAGTTCCTGATTAAGAGATGAGAGGAGAAGACACAAAAGAGGACACAAAGGTAAAACTAATGGGGGACTAATCAAAACCCTAATTGTTATCATGCTTGGGTGTTCCTAGGGTTTATGAGGCTTGCAAGAGATCTTCAAGAAGAGCCACCAAGGAAGAAGCAGAAGAAAGGAGGAGAAGCAGAAGAAACAAGCCAACTTACTTCACTTAAGAAGATAAGTTGCTTGAAGGAAGAAAGTGAGGAAGGAACATGAATGAGCAAGCTCACTCTAATACAAATACAAAATGCAGCAATGAATGCATAAGAGAGATGAGAAGAGATTATGAGAAGTGAAGGCAAGTTCACTTCTCAAAGTGACTTACCACCTGAAAAGTTAGTAAAAGGCAATGAAATGGAATGAAAATGAAATGACTTCAAGGATGCAAACCAAAACCAGAAGCATAATCATGATGCAAATGATGCTAAGAGATGGTACAATTGTATGTCAAGAGATGTGAATGGTCATACAAGCAATGAGGATGCAAATGAAGCATGAAATGAGCATGAAAGTTCATGAATGCACATGAAATGAAATGAATGCATAACATGGCAAATGGATGATGCAATGATAAAACATGATTCTAATGTGTCCTAAGATGTCTCGTATGTCATGTGAATGCATGAAATGTCATGGCAAGTTCTTGAATGAATGCATATGCAAGATGTATACAAAGGAAGATGAGAAATTAGGGTTTATATGCAACATGAGATGCAAAAGTCAAAATCAGAAGCAAATGACAAGATACAAAATTGAAAATGGACTTAAAGGAACCCTAACCCCATATGATTTCATACCCCAAAGGAGAAGACCTAACTCTTAACCCTAAGGAAGTTATGATTTTTCTAAGTTTCTAGGGTTTTTTTGGGTGATCCTCAATGTAAAATGCCAAACAAATTTAAAATGAAAGATAAAAATGAAACAAAAATGTTTTTAGAAACTAGAAGACATGCATAGATCAATGCAAAAATAATCATTCACAAACTCAACTTGGTTTAAAAGTTATGAATTTTTGAAGTTAGGGTTAGAAAATGAACAATTTTAAGAACCCTAATTCATTGAAAAATGTCAAAGCATGATCAAAACCAAAAAAAAATTGCATGGTGAGTTTGTAAATGTTTCTAAATGTCCAAGAATGTTCTCTGATTTTTTTGGTGATTTTTAAATACTTAAATGTATTTTTAATTAATTAAAATCAATTAACTAATTAAATAAAACATCTAAATGATTTAAAAATACTTTTTTTAATACAAAAAATAAAAATAAAAATATTTTTGGTTTCTGAAAATTAATAAAAAGCTTGATAAAAATATTCATATTTTTTTGATCATTTTTACTATTTTAAATAATTTGTGCCAAATAAAATGAGAAAAATGAAATAAAATTAAAATAAATGGAAAGTATGCAGAATGGAGGGGCTGGATTGGTTCTGGGTTTGGACCTGTTGACCACGCGTCAAATCCAAGGGACAAAATTCAAACTGAGCTAATCTCACTTAATTAAATTAATTAAAATAATTAGGGTTTAATGGGAGCATCTGGGCCATCCAATCACGCGGGGAAGCTGAATCCTACGGCCAATATTTAAACTAACCCTAATTAATGAGGTTTTGCCCTAATTACTTTCAGGTCACCGGAGAAGAGCTCCGGTCGTCTTCTCCGGTGACACCCTCCCCTGAAAACTTTCAACTCACTCCCTAGGTCATTTCTGGAGCTCTAAAGCTCCAGATTGACTCCTCTCACTCTCCTAAGATCAAACCCACCCTCAAAAACAATTTCTTTTCAACCAAACTGAAGATTCGAAGCAATGAAAAAAAATGGTGAAACTTTCAGACAAACAATACATTCTCATTTCTTCATCATTTTCAAAAATAACAAGTTCAGTGCACTCAGGGGAACATGCTTAACCATTTAGCAACATAAAATAAAGGTTCTGGAAAAAATGATTTGCATGGCTACCTGAGATGGAGCTTCTTACTTTGGAGCTTTCTGACTGCTTCTTCTGTGCAAGATGACTCCTATAACCTTCCTGAGGAAGCTTTGAAGCTTGGAAGACCTTGAGAGTGGCTGGTTTGTGAGATTGTGTTCCACTGGTTAGAAAATCGTGTTTGGCTTATGGTGTGTTCTTGGCTGTTTTGATGGGTGGTTTATGATCAGTGAAAGATTTAAGAATGAATGGTGGTGTTGGTTTGAAGAATGAGCAAGTGTGTTATGTGTTTCGAAGGGAAATGCAAGAGAGGTGATTTTTGGTAACTTGAGAATGATGAGGTTTCAGGTTGTGTTCTTCTGTGTTATGGCTTGCATAAAGTCCACATATCAAGTTGTGATATGTGTGTGGAGTTGGTGTGGGCTATGCTGATTGGTATGGGGTGTTTTGCAAAAAATCAAGATTTCTTGTACTTGAGGTATGGGCAAGTGGCAGGCTTGGTACAATGGGGTGTGTGGTGCAACAAGGATCAAGGATGGCCATGGAATTCATTTAGAGGCAATTCAGCAAGTTGAAACAAAGTTATGGGAGGTTTTGCAATTTCATGAAACTTTGGCCCCTTTGAGATTTCTTCATGGGCAAGGCATGAAAACTTGAGATTCTTGGGCCAATTCTGAGTTTTAGGCAATGTGTTATGTTACTATGATGCTTAGAAGTGTGTTTGAAGTCACAAAATAGCTTGGCAAGAGGTTTTGCAAAAATCCCTCTTTGGCATGAAACTTGAAATTATGTGATTTTTGCCAAATTTGACAAGTCATAACTTGAGTTCCAAAATTAATTAGGACTTGTTCTTGTACTTTTTGAAAAATGGAATGATCCAATATACAACTTTCATGACCAACAATTTTTCATTTGAAGCATTTTTGGTTGAGAAAGAGGAGGTTGAAAAACTTTCCCAAAATGGAAAGTTTACATTACAAGTCATATCCATTTTTGGCAACTTTTGGTTTAGCTCACTTTTCTTCAATTTTGTGAACTTCTAAACACTTCAATGATCAAATAAAGACCATACAACTTCAATTTGATGAAAAATTCACTTTGGTTCCATGTTGGGGGCCTCAGATGCCCTGATTTTGCTCTGACTTGCTCAAGAAGTTACCCAGTGATCAGATGACTTCCACAATGAATTTCTTCATAAAACTTGGTGTGCATGATCCTTATATCATATTGAGACCATTGGAAACAAGAATGACCAAAAAAATTGGAGTTATGGCCTCTGAAACCAAAACCCTAATTTCAGGCCATCTGTGTAGTTAAACCCTAGCTCTGCTTCCATGCTTTGCCAGTTCTTGTGATTCTTTGACTTCCTCGATCTTTGGAGGATATAATATGATGATTGAACATACATGGACCCTCTTTAGATGATTGAAAACCTTTGGAGTGGCTCAAATGGATCTTGGATGGCTCAGATCACAAACCCTAGATGCAGATGAACTTGAACCAATGCAGTGAAGCAAAAATGCAACATGATATGATATGATTGAGCTAATGTAAATATGAAAGATCACGAGCCATGGTGTGAACGTAGTGAGGGCAAATTTGGGGTGTTTACAACACTTATAAAAGAAAAGATGGTGAAAAATAAACATATGTGGTTTAGTCATGTAGAGAGAAAACTTGTAAACTTTGCAGTAAGTAGAGTATATTATGATGAGTTATCATGAGGGGAAGCATTCACATTGGGCCAAACACTCACCTAAAGGTAAAAAAATCACCCAAACAAGTGTGAGAGACACCACATATTCACCAAAAACCTTAAGGTGATAGATGTATGAGTCCTCTCACTTATAAAGTGTTCAACCTCTATTTTTCTAAGCAATGTGGGACTTAGAACTCACACTTATTTCTAAACACAACTCACATTTATTTTCCAACAATCTCCCCCTCAAGTGTGAGCCCATCCACTATTTTCTCCCTCAAGTGAAAGTTATTTCATCCTCATGATTATATTGTCATTGACAAATACCCTTACTCGTCATGTATATCATAATAGGAAAAGTTGTCAGACCACCATGTCAGAAAAACTTTTGATACAAGGAGTTATTCCCTTACACGAAAGACGACTTTGATACCACTGATAGGTTATCATGAGGGGGAGAATTCACATTTGATCAAACAGTCTTTTAAAGGTCAAAGACTCACTCAGACAAGTGAGAAAGATACCACATATTCACCCAAAGCCTTAAGGTGATATGTGTATGGGTCATCTCACTTATAAATTGCTCAACCTCCACTTTTCTAAGCAATGTGGGACTTAGAATTCACACTTGTTTTTCAACACAATCCACACTTGTTTTCCAACATATTAAATGGCGAAAAGTCAAACATGTAGAAGAAGTAAAGTTGGATTTAGAAAAAAAACTCTAAAAAAATTATTAGGAAAGATTTCGATATTAATAATTTGGGTAGAAGTGTGGTCTTTTTGATAGAAAATTATGATGGAAGTTGATCCATATAATCGATCTCACTTAATGGAATAAGACTCTTTTGTTGTTGTTGTTATTGTTTTTGTTGTTGTTGTACTATATACTAGGATTAAATATGTTTTTGGTCCCTAAAAAATTATCAAATTTTGTATTTGGTCCCTATTAAAAAAATTGCATATTTTGGTCCTTACAAAATAATTATGCATGTAGTTTTAGTCCTTACTGTTAAACCAATGTGTATTTTTGAATGATTATTTTACATATATATATTTATAACGTTATAAAAAGTTTCTCGAAAAAAAAGGTACTCAAAATTTGATTTATAAGTCGAGATTTTCATTACTGTTATTATCTATTGATATTTAAAAAATTCATTCTTAATTATTTTCATTTTAAAAAATTATATAATTTGGTAATGAAATTTTTTATAGTAATCAGAACACGTATGAAAACAAATATTCAAAAATTTAAAAATTTAAGGGTAATTAAATAGTTTTCAAAATTTTAGAAAATAGTAAGGACTAAAACTGCATGCATAAAATTTTTGTATGGACAAAAAAATATCATTTTTTATAAGAACTAAAAATGAAATGTGAGATATTTATAGGGACTAAAAACATATTTAACCCTATATATTTATATTAAATATTATACAATAATATTATAAATTTTATTTTTGTAAGCAAGAAGTATATTGATGAGAGTATCAAAGGTACTCGGTCTGATTACAACAAAAGCGAAACACCGCTCGACAAAAAGAAATTCCCAACCAAATGACTACTAGACCAAATATAGCAACAAAATTTTGTTGAATTCGTTACATTTGGAGTTGGTAATTTCGCCAATGAGCGACCATCTCCACAAATAAAATTATATTTTACAAACTATATCCAAGACATTCCACTCCAAGTTCTTGAACGTGATTCCATTCCTATGCATCCATAAACTCCAACAAGTGGCCAACCACCCCAAGGCTTCGCAACCCTCCTTCATACGATTTGATCTACAAGAAGAATTCCAAAACAAAAATCTCTCATAGAAATCATCACCTCCACCTTGGACCCCTTGTATCCACTCTGTTACCTCGTTCCAAACCAACTTAGAAACTGTACAACTTCGGAGAATGAGGTTAAGAGTTTCTGGATGAGATTTACAAAACACACAATTAATTTCACTAGACGGTATACATATGCTCCTACAAATTAAAATATCTTTTGTTGGTAACTTGTTCAACAAACATCTCCACCCAAAAAATTTTATTTTTGACGGTGCCACCGCTTCCCACACCAAACCGAAAACAGAATCTGATTTTTGACTTGGCCCTTGCGGGATGCGAAACTGAAAAATCTGTCGGTAGGAGGATCTTACCGAAAAAGACTCATTGCCATCCAAGGACCAAATAATTTTATCCTCCTTGTGAACTGTCGGAACAAAATTAGGCAGCATCTTGCTAATTCTCGTGAATTCAACCTTGATGCTTTCTGAGTCCATTCCGGAATGAAACGGATGCTCCAACTAATTTCTATTTCTAGTTTCCAAATTGGCTTGCTGCTGAATGTTGCCTATTCCCAAATTACAAAGAGCTGAAGCAAAATCAATGACAGTTTGGTGATCCCTCGTATAAGATAACTAACTTAGGATTGTGTCTTAGTTCCCCTTAGTTTTTTGTCCTTTTTCCACTTGAGTCTTTCTTTCTCATCTCATAAAGAAAAACAATAAAACACCTAATAAAGGTTGGATGTTCTTATACGCCATGGGACTTTGTTGCGGAATACTCATACGTGTCCTGTTTCGGGGTGAGGTATAAGTATTTACCACGATGGATAGGTCTTAGTATGAGAACGTTCACAAAAAAATACAAAACACTTCTCATAAAAGACAAAAACAAATAATAAGCGACTATCCTACGGGAACTTCTCTTTCTCATCTCATTCATTCTGAACGCGAACTTGCGACGACTTGTCTCGCATGCAAGACGGTAAACACACTTGTACCAAACGAGCCTGCAACACCTGAGCATACACATACGCAGTTCCAGCTATAAAAAAACAAACAAATAGTTCCCGCCTTAGTTAGGCGAACTACGTCGACTCTGATCCTCATTTTCCCGATGAGGTACGTAGGCAGCGGGGTAGGGCCCATTCGAGCACATTCTTTATTTTCCCTACATTTCCCCCATTCTTTTTTTTCCATTCTCTCTTTCCAGTTTCCTTTACAGTTTCATTCCAGTAGCAGTTCTTTTGTTCAGCAACACTTTATTTCTCACCCTTTGAAACAAAACAAGCAAGCGTGGATCCCGTCGGGTACGGCGGACGATCTGGGGTGCTAATACCTTCCCAGGTCGTAACCGACTCCCGATCCCAGATCTTTGGTTCGCGGGACCTCGTATTTTCCTTCTTCCTTAGGTTTATGCAGCATTACCTTTCCCGTTCCTTCGGGATAAAAATTCCTGGCTGGCGACTCTACCTTTTCCGCGCCACTTTCGCGTTTGTACTAGGATGAAAATCCCGAGAACGACAATATGCCCCTACGAATTAAAATATCTTTTGTCGGTAACTTGTTCAACAAACATCTCCACCCAAAAAATTTGATTTTCGACGGTCCCACCGCTTCCCACACCAAACCGAAAACAAAATCGGATTTTTGACTTGGCCCTTGCGGGATGTGAAACTGAAAAAATCTGTCGGTAGAAGGATCTTACCGAAAAAGACTCATTTCCATCCAATGACCAAATAATTTTATCCTCCTTGTGAGCTGTCGGAACAGAATTAGGCAACATCTCGCTAATTCTCGCGAATTCAGCCTCGATGCTTTCTGAGTCCATTCCGGAATGAAACGGATGCTCCAACTAATGTCTATTTCTAGTTTCCAAATTGGCTTGCTGCTGAATGTTGCTTATTCCCAAATTACAAAGAGCTGAAGCAAAATCAATGACAGTTTGGTGATCCCTCATAATCTCGACTGCAAAAATTGATTTGCTGTAATTTTCTCCAAGACCTGAGTCTGAAAACTCGCCTGCACGAACCTCAGCTGCAGTACACGATTCCAAAACAACATAGGAAAACTCAGTTGCATGAACCTCTACTGATAAGACTTGTAAATCCGAAATAGTATGTGGAACAAAAGGTCTCTGAGAGTCTGGAACAAAAAGGCCTGAGTTGTTGTCCACAAAAACTGTATCTGGCGGAGAAACAGAATGAACAACATCATTGTTGCTCACTTCTTCCAAAAAATCAGATGCAGGAAACGCATCTACATGAGCTGAATCAGTAACCAAGCCTTCTACTGTTACGTCCTCAGACGCAAACGAAAACAACCTGATATCCCTGCTAGAAACAGAGGCCAGAATTGGCTCGAATTGAGAAGGTTTAGCTGACACTAAGTGATTTCTATTTGCACCTGCAAAAAGAAGAAAATATGTTAGTTAATCTGAGGTCTCCCCACTCCCACCTCCCTCATACCCATCCTCTCATCGCCGCCACCGAAACATATTTAAGTTTAGAACCCGCGAAAAGTTTTGAAAAAAAATCCTTCAAAATTCCCTTCCCCGTCCAATCACCAAGCCAAAAGGGAATATGGTATCCATTGCCAAGCAGGAATTTACAACTCTCCATGAACTTATCTTCATAATGGTTCTTGGGCAAGGATAAGACGTCCATCCACCAAGAGGAATAGGAATTCCAAGACCAGGTCGCATAACCATTCCCCGCTACCAACATTCTAATGTCACCGTATCTAGCTCTTAGCAATTGAAACCAAATATCCTCAGATCCCTCTAAAATCCTCCATCTCCACTTACTAATTAAGAAGGCTAATGTTGAAATCTTCCAAGCCTTTCAAATTTAATCCTCCTCTATCCAAAGCCAAACAAAGAGAATCCCACTTGAGCCAATGAGTTTTCCTCTTCTCGTTCGAACTACCCCAAAGGAAGCTATTTTGGAGTTTAATGATCTCCCCCCTCACCTTCACCGGAGCCTTATAGAAAGAGAGGTAGAAAATTGAGAGACTTCCTAGTACCGATTTAAGGAGAGTGATCTTGCCACCCAAACTAAGGAATCGATCATGCCAACAAGACAATCTTTTCTTTAACTTAGTTAGAAGCGTCGACCAATTTTCTATCCTTCTAGGATTTAATCCTATCGGAATTCCAAGAAAGTTGAATTCTTTATTCTCCGTCCTACAAACCAAAAACAAGGCCTCCGCTTCTAGGAAAGTATTTGAAATATTGATGTCGATCAATTTGCTTTTGTGAAAGTTAATTTTTAAGCCCGAAACTAACTCAAATCCTCTAAGCACCACTTTGATAGCCCATAAATGATTCCAACTCCCATCCCCAATCAAAATAGTGTCATCCGCGAATTGAAGAATATCTAGAAAGCACTTTTGGTTAACCAAGACTCCCGCAAAATATTTATTTATTTAACGTTTTACTAAACTTTTTTTTATTCTGTTAATTTGTATATGTTGAATATTTATGCTTTATGTTAAATAATTTCAAACTTTCACTACAAGAAATAAAGTATATAATTAGGGGTTAAACTCCTGATTAGAGTAAAAAATCTTTCACAAAACAATTATTTTTTGTGCGGGGACAAATCCCTTAGCTAAACTGGGTATCATATCATAAATTATTTGTAAGGGGTCTATCACGTTGTAATTTAGTTTTGGGTTAAGATCCTTGCAAAATATAATCCCTAAATTTATATTGTTGACACAGAGGCGTAAACGTGGACTAGGTGTCATAGTGTGTCAGTATTTTGTTAGGGATTAAGCCCCTAACAAATGCATCAATGTTTTAGTATTTGTGAGGGAATTAATCTATCGCAAATTGATTGTTTATTTGTTTGCGGTTTAACCCCTAGCTAATGTTTATATTTAGTTAGGGGAATTTTACCTGGAAAATACCACACACTGATAGATTAACATAGTAATTAAAAACTTAAAATGACTCTATTTTTTTTCTTCTAATTTTGATACTCTATTTTTCGACCGACTAATTCAAGAAAATCAATCTAACTTTCACTGGTAAAAGTACTGTTTAAAGCCATAATAAAATTATGGGCAGACTAAAAAAAATTATTAACACCTAACCAAATTTGAACTTAAAACCTTAAAATAAACACACTTTATTATGGGCAGACTAAAAAAAAATTGTTAACACCTAACCAAATTTGAACTTAAAACCTTAAAATAAACACACTTCCAAAATTCTACTCTCCACCACTATATCAATCCTGAGATTGTTAAAATGACTCATTTAACAGCTCTACAAATAATACTACTCTTTTTAAAAAGAGATAGAATCAAGGTTCCTAAAAAGCAAAGACCAAGTATGCAAACACATGTGAAACATAGAGAATACGTATATTGACAAACGACCTCAAAAAATAAAAAGCATTGGTATTCATCTTTTATACAATAGTACATCTTAGTCATGCTCTTCAACCTCAACTTCAACATGGGAATCAAAGTAACTCAATTGTACCCCTCTGGAGCCCATGTTTTATATTCCTTCATTTTTCTTGCTTTTGTTACTTTTCTTTTCTTTTCTTTTTTCTTTATTCTTTTCTTCTTTTTTTTTTCTTTATATAAATCCAATTTCATTTTTTTAGGTAAAAGACAAACACACCTCTATTTTAATGCACCTTCCACACTCATTCTTTCTCACATAACCCCCTCAACATGGAAAATGATGCTAATGAAAATTTCTTTAGCACATCCTCATCACCCTCAACACCAACATCTTCAAACTCAAACTCATTCACCAATCATGAGACCAAAAATAGTTCTCAAAATAAGTGTAAGAAAAGAGAGAGAAACAATAAAAATGACACAAAACACCCTACATATAGAGGAGTAAGAATGAGAGCATGGGGAAAATATGTATCTGAGATCAGAGAGCCAAGAAAGAAATCAAGAATATGGCTTGGAACATACCCTACAGCTGAAATGGCAGCTAGAGCTCATGATGTAGCGGCTTTAGCCATAAAGGGTCATTCAGCATACCTCAATTTCCCTAACTTGGCTCAAAATCTTCCAAGGCCTTCAACAACATCACCTAAAGATATTCAAGTTGCAGCTTCAAAAGCAGCAGCTATGGTTTTTGTGGAAATTAAGGATGATTCCAGTCAAGGTGAAAATGGTCAAGATCAAGTTTCAAGTTCAATAGAGAATGTTCAAGACTGTAATTCTAGTTCTCCTTCTTCTACTACTACTACTACAACCACAAATGATGATGATTATGATGATACACTCTTTGATCTACCGGATCTTTTTCCTGATGGAAAAATTGAACTTGTTTCTTATTCTTCTTCTTGGAATTTATGTTCCTCTTATAGTGGACTTCGGCCTGATGAGCAATTTTTATCTTCGTGGGAGTATTACTAGTCACTTCTTCTTCTTCGGCCCGATATCGAGTTTTTTCGACCTTAATTTGAACTTACATCGTCTGCATTTGACTACAATTGTTCATATATAGAATAATGCTATCTGTTGAATGACATTGAGAAGATTGTATTAAGAAATGTGTTCGCATTATACTTCCTGTTTGTAATGTCGAAGATTGTGACAGAACCACGACCATGACTATGATTTAAAACTTTGCTACTAGATTTAGCTCTTGTTCACATTCAAATAAATAAAATGAGAAATAAGAAGAAAAAAAAAATGAGAGCTTAATTTGACTCCTATTTAATTATTGCCTTTTGTGTTAGGTGAATGTGACTTTAAGAAATGATTATACTTGAATTTATGAAAGTTTGTTGCCAATAATTAGAGCCATCTTAAAGTTAAAAATTATTTGAAGTTCTTTGTAGATTAATTTTAATTTAGCTAAGCAAAATGAATAATAATTTAAACAATAATAAATATTTTATGAGACATTTTTAATCACGATTAAACCGTATTAAATTTTAGATCATGTGGAGAGGCTTGTATACATGCTCTTAATACGGTATTGTTTATAATTGTTTTGTCTAATTTTGTTTAGTAATGTTTAAATTAAAATAGAAATAATCTAAAATGATTAAAGCTTGAAAATATATGAAAATATACAAATTAATAAAGCATCTTTTATGAACTTTATGTGACCATATGATTCAAATTTAATACTCTCTCATTATATTTACTGAGAAGAGTAAATTTACTTAGATTAGGGAGAATCAGATTCTTTCAATTATTTTCTCACTTTAATAATTTAATTATTATTAAATTATTTTAGGGAAAGATCTTGTCTTAAAAGAGGGAAGAACAATATGCTTTCATCATGATTTTATATTCTCAACATATTGATGAAGGTTTGATGCAGTTGACTGTAAAGCAAGGAAACCCTCAAATATTTATTTCTTTTCTTCATTTTTTGTTGGAAAGATACCGGTAAGATAAATTGCAGTATTTTTTATCAAATGGATTATAAATAAACAATCATCCAGAAGGACCTTGATGGAATATTATTTTATACTAAGCATCACTTTTTTCTTCATGTTTAAGTATTATAAATTTCATTTGATTCCGGTTTGTAAGTAGAGGCACATGTATGTAGGTGGCTAAAGAAGTTGGCAACATGGATCTTTGAAATGAAATTTATAAGGGATGTGTTTTGGATTTTTTAAAAATAAAATATTTTCAATGTATAAGTTATGTTTGTGAAAAAATTAAAAATAATTTTAGATTTAAAAAGAAATCGCTATTTTGATTTATTTTTGAAAAAACAAACATTTTTATAAAATAATGAAAATCATAATTTATGGTCATTATGGGCTCATTTGTTTTAGTTTTAAAAAAAAAAACTAAAATAGATTTTTTTTTTCAAAAACAATATTTAAAAAGACATTTAAATTTTTTTTTTCAATTTGTTATTTAAAATACATTATTGAATATTATAACATTGTTAAAATCATAATTTTTTCAAAAATATATACCTCAAAAATAATTTTTTATGAAAAACTATTTGAAATAGCTTCCAATTTAAGTGATTTTTTGAAATTTTATTACAACAACAACAACCAAACCTCATCTCATTAAGTGAGATCGATTACATAGATCAAATTTCGCAATATTATTCTATCCATACCCATGCTTTTATTCAAATCGTTAATCTTGAAATCTTTTTTCAATAACTTATTTTACAATATTTCTAGATCTTCCTCTTTATCTAGTTGTTTGACTTCACTCTGTCTGATTTTTTCTCATTAGCACATAATTTATAGGTCTTCCCTCTAAATAATCAAACCACCTGAGTCTATTTTCCATCATCTTTTCTATTATAGGTGTTACCCCAACACTCTTTCTAATATTTTCATTTCTAATCTAATCCTTTCTAGTCTCACCACACATCCAACGCATCATCTTCATCTCTGATACACTTACTTTATTCTCATGTTGATTCTTAAATGCCAAAATTTTGTCTCATACAACATCATAGCTTTTACCACTCTCCAATAAAATTTCCCTTTCAACTTGAACAGTACTTTTGTGTCATATAAAACTCCTTGAATCCACCTCCATTTTAGCCATTCGGCTTGAATACGATGTTTTACATCCTCTTCTATTTCTCTATTATTTTGTATTAAAGACCCAAGATATTTACACCATATAATCAAAATATGGTCAAATGTCATGTGTGTGTAAAGAACATACATATTCACAATTGAGTAATCATCAATACAAGTACAATTGTTCATCAAAACAGGTGCATGAGCAAGATATTAGTTCACCAAATCCAATGGGTATGAATGCATATTCCTTAAACATTATGCCCAATGATGATGTGATTGGAAGATATGGAATTTTATAAAATACTTAGAAAAGTGGTTTTGTTGAGTGTGACTCGTATATATGTAGACATTAAAGATAGGCAAATATGGGGAGCCTTAGAAAGGTAGATATTAGTTAACTCATATATATTGTTGCTAATCTTTTACATAACTTCAATGAATCTACAATCATGTTGAAAAAGGAGTTTGATTGACATAACAAAATTAAGTGTTTCTAAGAATATTCTTGGAATGGAAAGTTATAGGGATATGATTACTAGAAAATTTACGGATCTCTCAAAAAGCCATGTTGAAAAGGTGTTAGATAAGTTTTACATGATTAACTCAAAGGTTGTGAGTGCTTAATTGGTGAATCACTATAAGCTCTCATTAGATCAGTGTCCAAAGACATATACAGAAGTTGAGTGCATTTCAAAGGTCTTTTATGTGAGTGATGTTTAATGTTTAATGTAAGATATAGTATGCACTAGAATATATTTGGCATAAGATGTAAGTCCATTTTTTAAGTTTATGTCCAAATCGAGAAAGCGTCATTGGGAAGCAAACAAGTGGATTTTCAGGTGCTTGAAGAATACTTGATGGGAAGCAGTCAAGTTGTGTTTGGTTGCATCGTGATATCAGAGGGGCATTTAGTTAACAAACAATCAAGTTTATCGTGCTAGGGTCAAGCATATTGATGTGGTGTTTCACAAGATCAATGAGCTATTTTCATTTGGACATATATTGATTGAAAATTTGATACTTTAGAAAATGCACCTGATATGATGACCTAGCCAAACATAAGTAACAAGTTAAAACATTTCTTGGATAGTTACATGTTTATATGTGTAAAGTAGGAGGTGTAACTCCCCAAGTGGAAAGATGATATTGTCATGCATTAAGTCGTCATAGGGATTTTCTATTCGTCAAGGTGGATATTGTTAATTATAGCTTATATATATATATATATACAGACACTAAAGAGAGATAGAGGTGGGGATATATTTGTTGACTTATGACTAAACTATTATAGGATATTAACAACTCTCTATTTGTGAGGTATTTAAGACCTTACTACTGTATTTTGTTTTATGTTAAAAAAATTATTAGTGTAACTTAGATATGTTTTGATGTTTTATCTTAATTAGAATGGAGCACAGTATGTTCTCTCTTTTGTGAGTTTTATGCATTTGTTACCTTTGAAGCACTACACTGGTGATAAATTCTCGCATGACATGAAGGAACTTCCAATCCACCCTCATTTTATAGGAGGACTTAAATCCAGAAGTAGTATAAAGTGAATGATCTTAACACTAGGGAAAACGTGGCATGAACTTGAAGTGAGGAACACTAGCTAAGTTGGAAAAATGAATGAACAGTAACAAACACTACAATAAAAAACATGTAAAAGTTGCCTAGAGATGAATTTTATACAATTCATGTATGTTTGTGCATCAAGTCTACCTCAAGGTGTGTTGTCCCCTACACGTTGATGTATATTAGTATTACCTAGTATTGGTACGAGAGGATAAGAAGAAGTGAAAATGGTGATTGTCATACCCTAATTTTGTCATACCCTAAATTTTGACCCTAATATCCCATATCATTTGCATCTCATTTACATATCATGGATATACCTTTATGCATCCCTAACCCATTTTGAAAGTACAAAGTTTATTGTTTGTTTTGTTTCAACAATGAATTTGGGTTTTGAGCCTCAACAGGGACTTATGCAAAGGATCAATCAAGAATTGACATGATCTTCAACTTACCAAGTATCTCATTCATTCATAAATATCAAGAGACACCCTTTATCAAGAATTAATTACAATTTTACATCATTTCAAGTTGGTCAAGCCCCAAGTTCATCTGATGCACCAAATTAGGGTTTTGATTAATCGGGGCTTACAAAGTCAATTTTTCATCTGGGTATGAGCCAATATCTCAAGATATGGTTCAAGAAGCTCAAAAATATCATTGAATTCCATTCATTAGTTTAAAAATGTCTCAATGGATGAAATCATTGAAAATAGGAAATCAGGGCTTCTCTGATTAGATTTCATCCGGTGCACAATACCAAAGTTTGACTTTTTGGCCAACATCATGTGTCATGAGCTATTATTCAAGAAAATATGATCCATAGTTGTATTTGATCAATTATTAATCAATAAATCAAGGTTACTTGAAAAAGAAGAAAAGTTGAAAGATCCAAAGAACTGAAGAACCTTCAATCAACACTACTGTCATACCCTAAATTTTGACCTAAAGATACGTACATCATCAAAAGAAATCCACTGACCAAAGGATTGTACCAGACTGGTTTGAACAATATACATGTAATGGATCAGGATTCTTGAGTCCCTTAGAGGATTCAGGAAAATGACCAATCATTAATACATAAGATTTTCAACCTTTTAATCACCAATCAAAGGTTTAAGGAATCTCAAATGATATAAAATCTTTCAAGGACTGTACAAAAGTCTCAGTTATCTGGGCCCCGAGTCATCACAATCACCAATTAGGGTTTCAGTCCTCTAAGCCCTCCAGATGAATTTTTTCATGGGAAAATGAGCAAATTCCTCCACATATCATCAACAATGTTGACATGACCATGACCATCCATTTACAAGTACAAAAGGTGCATTGTGAAACCCTAATCTTGCAGTCTTTGATCTGATTTTCCCTCAAACAGTTTTGCAAAAATAGATTTTTCACAAACTTGTGAAATCTGATTTTTTGAGTCAAAGTACATTGTCAAGTGGATTTAAGCATCTAAACAATGATTACAAGTCTGATCAAACATGAAAATTCATGATAGCACCATGGAATTCACCAAAATGACATTCATAGAATTCAACATTATACATTTTGATCCAAGGGTCACAAAGCTTCCAAAATGCATATTCTTGGATCTCTTGTTAAAGAAGCAATATGTGGACACAATCCAAGCATTAAACTTTTGAGGAATGTGAATTTTGTTGCTGCATAGCTGAGCTATTTCACAAAATCATTATTTCACTTATAAAAGATATTTTTCATAAACAATGACTCACCATTGTGATCTCAGCATTTCAAATCTTGGAGGCCAAGTTTGTTAACATGTTTGCCTATAAATAGAGACTCCATTCCATCATAAAATTACACCAAAGCCTCTGATCACTAAGCTTTCTCTTCTTTACTCTCTAAGACTCAAAACTAATTTTTTTTAGCAATCACTTCTGGTTTTTGAGTTTGAGCTAGAACAAGCTCAAACCAATTGCTCACACACATCACATATGATGTTTATAAGGTGTTCAAACACTTAGATCACCTCTAAAACACTTTCAGCCCAAAATCACACATTAAAACCTCCAAATTTCCTTGTTTCTACAACTTGAAGATCAGAAGTTGATCCAGCCATTTGTAATCAAGTCCAGGTGTTCATACACACTCTATATAGTGTAGGGAAGCTGTCTAGATCATCACAACATCTCTGTAACACCTCCATCTCGAAATCATAACTCCATCTGCAGCTCCAAGTTTAGGTAAGCCTAAAACTAGGTCAAATCATAATCCATGCATATTTCCTCATATTATCTTTTTTCCATATGTGCGTAATCATATTCTAAAAGATTTCCCTTAATCAATTTCATAAAACAATCATTATGTAGAATTTCATGAGGTTCTGGCCAAATTAGGGTTCTTCAGTGTTCATCACTGATTTCTCACTCCATACACAACATAAATGAAATTAATTGGTACCATTGGGTTCGTGGGATCAAAACGGGTGATTTTGATGTTTAAATCATCTCAAATGGATGCCTATTCCATGAGATATGATCCATTTTGCAAATCCTGGGCAAACTGCATCGCGTGTGTTCTTGCCTAAGGTGTTCTTGGCGCCTTTTTCAAATATTTGAATTTTTGAATTTTCTATTATTTTGTTAATTGATTCAAAAATTAATAACTTTCTGATTATTTTGAGTTTTTAAATGATTCTTTTTTCATTAATTATAAAAAATATTTAAATATTTTATTCCATGAAAATATGTTTTTTAATATATTTATTATTTTCTTAAGGAATTAATCTTATTTGTTTGTAAACATTTTAAAATTCAATTCTTTCATTTGATTTTTCAAACATAAATGATACTCAAGTTGTCTCATGGATAAAAGATAATTTTTCAAACATTTATCCAAGGTTTCAAATTGTTTATCATTAGTGTTTGAAATTTATCAAATATTTTAATATTTTAATTCAAATAAATATTCAAAATATTCCAAAATTAGGATTTTGACTTTCATACCCTTAATTTTACTTTTGTCACACTTTTGGGCATCTATTAGAGTATAAGACCCATCCCTTTTTGAAAAATAAACCATTAGGGTTCATCTGATCCATTTTTAAAAACTCGGCGCAAACGCCTATTTTCACCGCATTAAGTTTTTATCTGTGAATCGTTTTCTATGAATATCTTTGCACATAACCATTTGTTTTCTTAAATGAATTGTCAAAATGTGTCATGAGGAATCCTTTATGTTTAGGACTCATTCTTTTTATTTTAAACTTTCTTCGGTCTGTTTTATAACTCTATCAGGCTTCCGTATAAGTCCTGAACCCCCAACTATTTCTTATATAGTTTTTATTCTCATAAACAGAGATTCATGAACATTTGCTTACAAATATCATCTCCTTTTCTTTTTTCATATTTATGACTAAATATTTAATACACCAGCAATTAGACTGAGCTTCACTCCGGTGAACTGCCTTCTAGGTTATAGGCAGCTTTTCAGCACCCAAGTCATACTCTGTATATGAAATCATCATATAATTAATCAACAAAACAAATTCCATAGGCATCCTTATGTTTAAGCCCTATTATTGGCTTCTGAGCCATCTTTTCTCTTTCTAACTTCTCGTTGTTTTCTTAAACTGTTGTGCTTGCTTAGAATATAACTTTTTCCCAAAATTATCTGTTTGCACCCCATACTAAAGCAAAGATAATAATAATAAACTTCTTAATAACAAAGAGAATACAACATAAAAAAACATCTGTAATTTTTCTCCCTCGGGATTTTGGGCCTCTGCTTCCTAGTATAACACCAAACTTCATTCTTAATAAAACAACTTAAGAATACTCAAACCATAATAAAGACAATACTAAAAGTTGTGAAACACATTCACTGACACCTTTTACTTGTTTGCATGCATCTTTACTGTTTATATATGCATCTCTGCTAGAATTTAAGTAATCGGGTTACTGTCACCAGACCTAACCTCTGAATAACTAGAACCAAGTTATGGAAAAACATAGCCTCCTCTTGGGCTTCATTCAAGGACCATATGCCTCCTAAAGTTGCCTTCTCTCAGGCTCAGATGTTACTCAGCCTTCCCCAGCCTCCTCTTGGGCTTTATCCAAGGACCTATGGGCCTTATATAGGTAACCCAACCTCCTCTTGGGCTTAAACACAAGGACCCTCTCAGGCTTCCTAAAAGCGCAGAAGCAGACCTTAGAATTAAACACCTTAAAATAGTCTCCCTCTCCCCGATGGATGACCAAGCTAGCCTCCTCTCAGGATTTGTACAATTGAATCCTCCCCATATAAAGGAATGTCTGATGACCTTTAAAACATTTATCAAACCAACAGACAAAACACTCTTCATACAGAGTCAATCTACCAACAATTTTCAGCCTCCCATCTTAGGTTTCATAAAAGATACAGATAAATCAAGAGTCAGTCTCTCACGAATAAGCTTCACACATGGGCTTCCAAATCAGGACATAGTTAAAAAATTTCTAACAAGGATCAGTTTTCATCCTTTAGCTTCAACCTTGGGCTTCAATCAAGGCACAAATAAATCACAATATTCCCTCCTTAGAGATGAAAAATTCTCTCTACTAAGCACTCTTTAGCTTCAACCTTGGGCATCAATCAAGGTACAAATAGTCAAATATAATACAATCACTTAAAATCAATCATAGCATGGGGCTTTAAGTAAGCTAATTCATTCATTACAGTCATAGTCTTGGACTTTAACTAAGCTAAACAACATCAATATTGTCATAGTCTTGGACTTTAACTATGCTCATTCCCAACATTCATAGTCTTGGACTTTAACTAAGCTAATTTCCCATAGTCATAGTCTTGTACTCTAACTAAGATCAACATCTAACCTTTCTTGAGCTATGCAAATCAAGATAACCCATTCAGCTGTCATGAGCTATGCAATTCAAGTCAAACCATTCAGTCCTCCATGAGCTATGCAATTCAGGGTACCCATTCAGCCTTTCTTGAGCGATGCAAATCAAGATACCATTCAGCTTATGCCTTGAGTTATGCAATTCAAGGAACCAATCAACCAACTAATTACAAACAATTGAATTTCATCTTCAATCCTGGGTTTTGATCAAGAAACAGACAACCTTTTCAGCTTCAATTTTGGGCTTTGATCAAGATACAAATACAAACTTTTGAGCATCAACATCCTATGCTTTAACCTGGATACAAATCAACCTTTTCCTCCTAACTCTAGCCTTTTAGGAGGAACTACGATGCTCTGATCCCTCAATTCTCTTTTTGGGGTACGTAGGCAAAAGATCGTAAGATCTTTATGAGAACACCAAACAAAAAACAACAATTAGGTTTATAAACCTAAGAAAAAACATCAGTAAATTATGATGATACAGAAACACAAAAACATCAACATCACCCTATCAATCAACATTCATCTTATACCCATACCTATATCATTGAAACCCCCATCAATATCAAAAAGAACAAATTTTGCATTAATCCAAGAGTTGGAATAAGCTAAAGAAGAACTCGAAACCATGTGGGCATCTGTTAAATAACAGTATGCAAAGTGGGTGAATTTAAGATATCTTTTCCCTTCCATAACCAGCTTCACCAGGAAAAAATAAGAAATCAGAAAGTAGCAAAAATGTGATAGTGATTAAAAACCACAAAAATCGAGCTACAGGAAAATGTCGCCGACTGTGGGGAACTTTTATTTTACTGTTAAGATTGAATTTCTTTTAAACCCTTTTTTTAGTTAGAAAAAACCTAGGTTTAGGAACATGTATATATACAGCTTTTATACTGCTTTATGTTTATGCTTCCGCAAAATATTTGATCAAATGATATTCTTTGCAGTGGTCTCTAAAAATGGGAATACGATTAATCCACATTTGGGTGAGCTTGAGTGCATTTTAAGATAGGTAGGGCATAATTGATATAACTTGTTAGGAGTCCAATCCCGATTAGGTGAAACCTCAAAATTCCCTGAATCAGTTTAGATATCCAATGTGAAATCAATGTTTATAGCGTACTCTGCGAAAACACGGCGATTTCCAATTGGATACTCATAACGTTGAGGATTTAGTAAACATTTACACTTTCACCTTGACTTACATGATTTTTAGGTACAAAAATCTTTTACGTAGAATAAACTATTGGGAACGGGTAGAGCTCTGGCTTCATGACACCGAACCCTTGAACCCATATTTTCACCGTGTTTTTGTGTGTTGCGTTCATGCATTCATCAAAAGAAAACATTTTTCAAAAAAAATCATCATTATTTTTCTCCTTTAAAAGAACTGAACGAACGTCTGTTTCATATTATCAATTGTTCAAAAATGGACTTTGGGCGACGTAAAACCTACAAGTTTACATTTAAGTGTCCAAGATTGGATTATCTAAGAAAGCTAGGAAAACTTGTCACAGATAAGGAATCATTTAGGGAAAAGTTTGGAGAACATTTGTCCCTATTGAAAGTCAATAAGGTAGAAGGTATTCTTCCTACACTGATCAAGTTCTATGACCCAGTGTACCACTGCTTCACATTTCAAGATTATCAGCTTTGCCTAACATTGGAAGAGTACTCTTAGTTGATAGAAACCCCTATTAATGAGAAAATACCATTCTCCGGATTGGAAGGAATGCTGAGAGAATAAAAAATTTCCAAGAATCTTGCTTTGGAAGAGTCAAAAGTTAAAGCTCATTTCTCCGACCAGGTAAACTTCGAGTGCTCGTTTCCTTATTAAAGGTGTTATCGTGTAGATTTTCGTGCATTTTTTCGTATCCCCTTGCTAATTGCTTGTTTGCAATCTGTTTTCATGAATATAGGGTTTCTTTAGGGTTTAGATTTGGTTGATTTAAGTGGGAATCTGTAGAACTCGAGTTCGGATTCGAACTTAGGAGCCTTTAAAACATTGTATAGGGTTTCGTTTGGGCTGGTAACCGGAGAGGAGGGGTGGCGCCGCCGCCAACCACCTCCTTCTCCGGTGTTTTATTGCGTCGTCGGTGAAAGTTTAGAGATAGAGACTTATTGTGAGAGAGATGAACTGGAGAGAGAGAGAGAGAGAGAGAGAGAGAGAGAGAGAGAGAGAGAGACGTTAACTGAAAGAAAGCGAATAGTGAGTCTGAAAATTTTGTTTTTCTATTTATCATTTCTCATTTCTCATTTGTTTATCTATTTATCAATTTTGTTTAATTTTCTTTTTATAAATCTTTAAAAACAAAAAAGACTTTCTTTAATTAATTATATTAAATAATTTTGTTTAATTTAATTAATTAATTAATTGATTAATTTTATTAAATTTAATTAATTAATTTTCTCTTTTAATAAACAAAACTCGCAAAAAAAACATTTTCTAAACCTTTTTTCAAATTTTAATTTCTTTCTTATCTTTCGGTTAATTTATTTTCGAATTATAAAAAAACACAAAAATATTTTTTTTATTAATCATTTTAAATAGTTTTATTTAATATCGATTAATTAATTTGTTAATTAATCATATTAAATATTTCTATTTAACTTGATTAATTAATCTTTCTCCTTTGTTCGATTTTATGTGTGTGATGAATGTTTGTGTATGCTCGATCTTTCTTGCTTGTGATTTGATACTATGCTTACTTGTGTGATATACTTTTGCATTTTTGACGATAAATTTCTAAGTAAAATACAAACGCACACTAAGACTAATCATTTCAAAGATAAATGAAATCTTTGGTCCAACGCAAAGTGACTATCCATACGCACTTCACTTTATACACAAACGTAAGTCGATCGTTCCGTGATCGCCATCTGCACTACTTTGCACTTTACATTTTTTTTCAACTTTTTCCAACTTAACGAATCAACGCATCGCGCTTGTTTTCCATAGCTAGTCTTTAGCTTACTTGATCCTCATATCAAGTCTTCCAACCTTGCGAGTCAAGCGCATTATGCCTCGCTGACAAACTAGATAAATAAACTTCCGTTTGCATTCACCTTTGTTGAGCGCATTGTGCCTCACAATTGGCCTTCAAAAAAAAACCAAAAGGTCTTTTTAGACCCAAACCCTTGATCCAACATCAAGTAGTCATAGGTAATAAAACACTCTAATAATACGAGAAGAATTGTACGCCACGAGCCTTAAGTGGTAGAAAGGAGGATAATGAGCTCTCGTTATTCTCTCCGATTATTTCCGTCGCAAGACGCTCGTCTTGTTGGTTCGAAATGATCACCTCTACCATAGTCTTTAGTGCAATTTAACTCCTAAATCCTTTTTTTGAAGAAAGGTAATAAAAACAACATCAATCACCTGAAGCAGACCAAACTACAAAGCTCTGACTTTCCCATTACATAAGAGAATATGTAGGCACGAGGATCTCAATCCTTGTCGAGCCCCTAGGATCAATAAACCCCTTAGTTTAGCAAGTAATACATAAGCATAGACATCCCTTCGCGCGTGACAACTTAGATAGTTCCCATCGAGTATGATGGATGTAGGAGGTGTCGCTCCCGAAGATTTGCATCCCGGTACAAGCGCGAACGGTCGGCGAAAAGAGAAATGAAATGAAGTGAATAGAGTCGCCAGCTAGGCATTTTTATCCCGAAGGAAAGGTAATGTTGCATAAACCTAGAAAAATATGGATAAGACGGTTGCGAACCAGAGAAACTGAGAAAGGGGGTTGGTTACAACCTGGGAAGGTATTAGCACCCAGATTGTCCGCCGTACTCGACGGGATCCACACTTACAAGATTGTGTTTAAAGGGGTAGTGTATGTGTTATCTGTGTAAAAAAAGCTAAGAATGAATGTACATGTTTCAGTGCAAAAAGTGAATTGCTCAGGAACTGAGGCTTAGAAAAGAATGTTGAAAGAGGGAGAAGACACTGAGACTTTTGTTCGATAACAGTTAAGTTATGCCTACGTATCCTCTCGTGCAATGAGGAAGTCGGAACACCGTAGTTCGACTCAAAGAGACTGAAAATAAATTGACTGTGAACTTCTTACTTGTTTATGCTCAAGTGTATGACTCGTCTGGCTCGAGTGCTAACTGTCTTGCATTAGACGGAAGAAGAAGGTTCTCGTTTGTGAATGAGTGTGATGAGAAAAGAATCCCGAAGGAGACGATTATTGTTTGTTTTTGTGTTTTCAGTTTTGTTATTGTTTTTGGTGTTTTGCATAAGTTAATGAGCTTAAGCCTAAATCAAGGGCTTGTAAGCTCATTATATCCTCCCTGATTAGGGATAATGAGCCTACTTAAGTATGAGATAAGCATCTCAACTCAATTACCATGATGATGTAGGATTAAGATCATTAACCCACTTGTAATTATTTAGATGTTTATGGGTTTTTGTTTAGTGTTAAGTAATGAGTTTAATCTCTAATCACAGATTAGTGAACTCATTACACCATCCTAATAGAAGGATGATAGATGAGAACACTTAAGTTGAGGAAGATACCTCAACTTAATCCATGGTTAGGGATTACACTCATTATATAACAAGCCTTTATTAAATGGATTTTAATTAAAAGGTGAGATTAAGAAATGGATATTAAGTTTGTAAGACAACTTGAGGGGGACTTGTCCATTAAACACTAGGGTTAGTCCCTCTTAACCATAAGGAAGAGTTAGAACCCTAATGTAAGGCCCAAGTTATAAGATAAAGTCTTGGTGATTATTAAGTGATTTGATTAAGAGGTTTACACAAATTAAAGGTTTAACACTTAAGATTAAAGTTATACACTCTGTAGCGGTAAAATCATGAGTGTAAGCTATTATCTAACTTAACTCAAGGTAAACAAAGTCGCCACTGCGCTTTTATTTTATTCCAAATGGAAAAGGGAAAAAGAGCAAATAAAACCTAATGAATCTAAAAGCAAAAAGCTAAAAGAATCGAACAGAGAACGGGTAAGGGGATAAGTTACACAATTTGAAGGTTTTACGCACCCAAAATGTCCGTGGTACTCCACGGGAGCCCTTTGAAATATTTATTGCTTTTTTTTGTTTGAAAATGGTTTGTTTGAAAGAGATTGAAGAGATGAGAAGAGAAATGTTTTTTTTAATATTTTTGTGTTTGAAGAGACGATTGTCTCATGCCTACGTACCCACAAAGTGCAATGTGTAACACCCTTCTAACCCAAACATAATATTCAAATATTATCAGAGTAATCGTCTAAAAGGGTATCACATTTTCAACAAAAATACACAACAGTGTCCTGTCCCGTAACACGAGTTAATCAGCATCAAAATATCATAAACATATCACAGCGGAATTTAACTTCAAAATTCAAAACCTCATAAGTATAATTTTCACCATCCTGAATTTAACATCATATAAGCAGGAAAACATTTATCCAAAGATAATATAACTGAAACAGTTAACAGAATAAAACCCTTCCCAGTGTTACATGACACAGAGCAGGACACATAAACCATGACCACTCCTAAGGAACACTAAAGCATGCTCCGAGACTCATGAATTACTCCTATTGCACCGCAGGACTATTCTTCGACATCTGCAAGTTACCCACGAAGGAGGCAACGTTTCCAAGCAGGCAGGGTGAGTAATCATAATATATCATAAACTTATAAGAATATAGAATCACAAATAAATTAGAACATATAACATGACATCGTCAACTACAAAATTCAGCAACAACCACAACACCATCATGAAATCAATTAACACCAACACAGTCATGAAATTCATCCAAAAATATGCAATTCTACATCCTGATATGCAATATGCATGTGGTACCATTTTCACCAAAAGATGGATACATGACCATCAACCCTCCACAAGGGAGCACACCATAAGATGGATACATGACCATCAACCCTCCATAAGGGAGCACACCATAATCATCGAGACACTTCAATCCACACAATGGGATTGAAGCAAATAAATAGGGTGAATCCCCATCGTGAATGTTATGAAATGCAATGATGCGCTACATCGAAAAATTCACCAAAAATAATTCGCATCATTCATTTCAATCAGCAAAGCAATCATCAAATATTCATATATATCATCATGACATTACACCCTGAACACTGGTTTCCTAACCACTCTGACACATCAAGAATTAACCCGTACCCGGTAATTTATAAGGTAATTATAAGGTTATTTCACAAATTCATTTATCAAAAACTGTTGCATTTTTCTCGTTTCTATTCATCAAAATAAAGTTCAGTTTGTACTCGTTCCGACGCTTCAAACGGAAGACGAATCAGACTTACGGTTTAAAAGATATGAATTTTTAAAGAAAATAAAATTTGTTGTCCCAACAGTGTTAACCGGTTAACCAAAGTGTTAACCGGTTAACGCCTGCGTATTTTCAGAAAATGTCCCAAAATTCCCAATGGTTAACCGGTTAACCAAAGCGTTAACCGGTTAACGCACGCGTTCCAGCAGTCTTCTGCTACACAATTGCAGACTGTTCCAATTTTCAAAATTCCCAAACCCCATTACGGATTTCACATGATATCACCCAAAAACCATTCAACAACATCAATTAAACCTCAACAACATCCAGACAACAATTATACAGACAAACATACGATTATTACTCATTCTAATCGCTCTAATTCATCAAGATTTCTCCTAAAACTCAACCTAACTCAAAACCCCAAATCTCCTAAAACTCATACTATTCTAATCCATTCCTATTCCAATTCCTATACATTTATCATAGATTATGAAAACTCCCCATACCTTAGAGAATTTCGCCGCTTTACACGCTTCTCTTGGGTTCTCCACAGCCTCCTGTCTCTGAGTTCCTCTCTCTTCAGAGTGCTTCCAAAACACGATAGAAAACAAAATATGAGAAAACTGATCGTATTCTCTTCCTTGGCTATAATATCCCAACTTAGCCTTTTCCCACCTTACCCTCATAATTTCACAAAAAGGACCATCTTACCCTTTTCTTTAATATATTTTTAATAACAAAAAAATAAAATAGTATAATAAAACACTATTTATCCTTATTATATAAAAATACTCATTTTCTCCAAAATTCTCTAATTAACCCAAACTCTCCAAATTTTCTAAATTAATTAAATAAATGATTAAATAATTAAATTTAGATTTTCGGGGCGTTACAACTCTCCCCTACTTAAAGAATTTTCGTCCTCGAAAATTACCTGAAGTAAATAGAGTCGGATACGACTCCCTCATCTGATCTTCGCGCTCCCAAGTCCAACTTTCTCCAGCTGGTCCTCCCCACAATACCTTCACTAAAGCAATTTCCTTACCTCGAAGTCGCTTCAATTCCCTACCATCAATCCTTACTGGTACAGCTTCAATCGTCAGATTATCTCTCACCTGAACATCATCTATCTAAATTACATGTGACGGGTCCGGAATGTACTTCCTCAACTGCGATACATGGAATACATCATGTAAATTCGCAAGAGAGGGAGGTAAAGCCACCCGATAGGCTACTTCCCCTATCCTCTGCATAATCTGATACGGACCGACGAAACGTGGAGTGAGCTTTCTAGACTTCAAAGCTCTTCCCACACCAGTCATAGGAGTAACACTTAAGAACACATGATCTCCCTCTTGGAACTCAAGTGCTTTCCTTCTCTTATCGTGATAACTCTTTTGACGACTCTGCGACGTTTTCATCCTTTCCTGACTCATTTTTATCTTTTCAGTTGTTTCTTGGACAATCTCTGGCCCAAGCACCAAACTCTCTCCTGACTCATACCAATATAAAGGCGTACGACAACGTCTACCATACAACGCCTCATATGGAGCCATTCCGATACTAGCATGAAAACTGTTATTGTACGTAAACTCGACCAACGACAAATGGCTATCCCAAGACCCTCCTTGATCTAACACACAAGCTCTCAGCAAATCTTCTAAAGATTTGATTGTTCTTTCCGTCTGACCATCCGTTTGAGGGTGATAAGCAGAACTCATCCTCAACTTAGTACCCAAGGCATCCTGCAAACTCTTCCAAAACCTCGATGTAAACCGCGGATCTCTATCCGATACAATACTTGAAGGCACACCATGCAACTTCACAATTTCCTCAATATAAATCTCAGCTAACCTTTGCATGGAATGGTTAATCCTCATTGGCAAGAAATGTGCCGACTTAGTTAACCGATCAACAATTACCCAAATCGAATCATTACCTCTAGCAGTCTTAGGTAACCCAGTCACGAAATCCATGGAGATACTATCCCATTTCCACTCAGGAACATTCAATGGTTGCATCATACCTGAAGGTCTCTGATGTTCTATCTTTGACTTCTGACATGTCAAACAAGCATATACAAACTCAACAATGTCTCTTTTCATACCCGGCCACCAAAACAACCTGCGTAAATCCTGATACATCTTCGTAGCTCCAGGATGAATACTCAGTCGACTCTTGTGCCCTTCTTCTAAAATACTCTTTTTAATTCCTGCAATATCCGGCACACATACTCTATCTCCGAATCTCAAAATTCCATCTTCATCGACTCGAAAGTCACCTGCATTACCTTGATCAACCAACATCAATTGATCGACTAATTTCAAATCATATTTCTGACCTTTACGAATCTCTTCCAAAATCTCACTGGTCAGCTTTAACATTCCCAATTTCACACTATCAGCAATAGTTTCACACAACAAGCTCATATCTCTAAATTGTTCGATCATTTCTAATTCTTTCATCATAAGCATTGAAATATGCAACGATTTCCTACTCAAAGCATCAGCCATAACATTTGCCTTACCCGGATGGTAATTCAAATCAAAATCAAAATCTTTCAATAATTCAAGCCACCGCCTCTGTCTCATATTTAACTCTTTCTGATCAAACAAGTACCTTAAACTTTTGTGATCACTGAATACTTCAAATTTCGAACCAAACAAGTAGTGCCTCCAAATCTTAAGCACAAACACCATAGCTGCTAACTCTAAGTCGTGAGTAGGATAGTTCCACTCATAAACTCTTAACTGTCTAGAAGCATAAGCAACCACCTTATTATCCTGCATCAAAACTCCACCAAGACCCATCTTGGAAGCATCACAATAAACTACAAAGGACTCATCTGGATTCGGTAAGACCAACATTGGCGCGGTCGTTAATCTTTTCTTCAGTTCTATGAAACTCTCTTCACAAGCAACATCCCACACATACGCTTGACCCTTCCTAGTCAATTGCGTCAATGGTAAAGCTATCTTAGAAAAACCTTCAATGAACTTACGATAGTAACCAGCCAACCCAAGAAAACTACGAATTTCTGTAGCTGACTTCGGAGTATCCCACTGCAACACCGCATCAATCTTTGAAGGATCCACCGAAATCCCACCACTTGAAATTACATGACCGAGGAAACTCACTTCCCTTAGCCAAAATTCACACTTAGATAATTTAGCAAACAATTTCTTTTCTCTCAACACTTGCAACACAACTCTCAAATGCTCGACATGTTCCTCTTCTGATTTAGAATATACCAAGATGTCATCTATGAAAACCACCACGAACTTATCCAGATACTCATGAAAGATTCTATTCATATATTCCATAAACACACCAGGCGCATTAGAAACCCCAAACGGCATCACCGTATACTCATAATGCCCATATCTCGTCCTGAAAGATGTCTTCGGAATATCTTCAGCTTTAACTCTAATCTGATGATAACCAGACCTCAGATCAATTTTACTAAAAACACAAGCACCTACTAGTTGATCCATCAAATCATCGATCCTCGAAAGTGGATACTTATTCTTGATAGTCACTTTATTCAACTGTCGGTAATCGACACACAATCTCATACTACCATCCTTCTTCTTAACAAGCAACACCGGAGCACCCCAAGGAGAAACACTGGGTCTAATGAACCTCTTATCTAACAATTCTTCTAATTGTTTCTTCAACTCATTCAACTCTGAAGCCGACATTCTATAAGGAGCCATCGAGACAGGAATCGTACCCGGTACTAAGTCCACAGAAAAATCAATCTCACGTTCCGGTGGTAAATCACTTATATCACCAGGAAACACATCTTGAAATTCACAAACCACAGGCAACTCTGCACTAACAGTCTTATCATCAACTTGCAATGAGGTAGACACTGCAAACATCAAAGCTTCATCTAAAACAAGTTCATCCACTTGCTTAGCAGATAAAAACATCAACTCACCATTCCCGCTCAAATCAGGGAACTGCACCGTCTTACTATAACAGTTAATATGAACATAATTGAATTCCAACCAGTTCATACCAAGGATAACATCGATTATGTGTAATGGTAGGCACACCAAATCCATCACAAAATTCTTCTCAAAAATTGTCAAAGGACATTTCAAACAGACAAGCATAGTAGTCACAGAACCATTAGCAGGAGTCTCTATTATCATATTACCATTCATATTAGACAACTTTAAACCCAATTTATTAGCACACTCAAGAGAAATAAATGAATGTGTAGCTCCAGTGTCAATAATAGCTATCAGCTCAATATTATTAATAAAACAGGTACCTCTGATCAAGTTGTCCTTCTTTGGAGCTTCTGAACCAACTAATGCAAAAAATCTTCCAGCATTCTGAGCAGTAGCAGCATTCTTCTTTGGTTTCTGGCATTGGGTGCTGATATGCCCGTGATCACCACAATTGTAACAGGTTGGGCCTTCATTAGGACAATCACTCACCTTATGCCCAAGCTTGCCACAACGGTAACATTTCACAATTATGGTGGTACACACATCGGCCTTATGACCTGCCTCTCCACACTTGTAACACTTAACAGGTACATTAGCAGCTCCCCTACTTTGCTTCTTCTCATCATATACCTTCTGCTTCCCCTTATCTCCAGTAGTCAAATAAGGTTTTCCTCTATACTGACTCTTACCTTTCTTCTTGCTCAGCTGTTTATAGTGAGCTGACCGAGCTCGACTGTCCTCATCATAAATACGGCTCTTATCCACCAACTCTGCATACTTGCGAATTTGTTGGCATCCAATTCCCTGCTTAATTTCAGGTCTCAGCCCATTCTCAAACTTAAGGCACTTGGAAAGTTCAGCATTTGCCCTGTTGTAGTGAGGACAAAACTTCACCAGCCTTTCAAATTTGGCAGCATACTCTGCCACTGTCATGTTTCCTTGCTTCAGCTCAAGGAATTCTATCTCCAACTTACCACGAGCATCTTCCAGAAAATACTTCTTAAAGAACTCCTCCTTAAACACAGTCCAAGTCACCATAACAGCTTCGTCCTCGAGACGCTGACGAGTATTATCCCACCAGTCTTCAGCTTCCTCAGACAACATATGAGTTCCGAATTGAACTTTCTGCGCGTCAGCACACGCTATCACTCTGAAAATCTTCTCAATTGCCTTGAGCCACTTCTGTGCGCTCGCCGGGTCATGAGTTCCTTCAAACACAGGTGGATTATTCCTCTGGAATTTCTCCAATGCATGAAACTCATCATGCGCATTGTTTTGAGCAGCAATCTGAGCAAGAGCTGCAATAGCATCATCGAGAGCACGCGAGTTGTTTCCAGCCATTCTGCACAACACTTACCACATCAGAAGAGAATAATCGTTAAATAAATAACGACTTGACAACTGACTGACAACAACAAGACTTGGCCGGACAGACCAACCTGCTCTGATACCACTAATGTAACACCCTTCTACCCCAAACATAATATTCAAATATTATCAGAGTAATCGTCTAAAAGGGTATCACATTTTCAACAAAAATACACAACAGTGTCCTGTCCCGTAACACGGGTTAATCAGCATCAAAATATCATAAACATATCACAGCGGAATTTAACTTCAAAATTCAAAACCTCATAAGTATAATTTTCACCATCCTGAATTTAACATCATATAAGCAGGAAAACATTTATCCAAAGATAATATAACTGTAACAGTTAACAGAATAAAACCCTTCCCAGTGTTACATGACACAGAGCAGGACACATAAACCATGACCACTCCTAAGGAACACTAAAGCATGCTCCGAGACTCATGAATTACTCCTATTTCACTGCAGGACTATTCTTCGACATCTGCAAGTTACCCACGAAGGAGGCAACGTTTCCAAGCAGGCAGGGTGAGTAATCATAATATATCATAAACTTATAAGAATATAGAATCACAAATAAATTAGAATATATAACATGACATCGTCAACTACAAAATTCAGCAACAACCACAACACCATCATGAAATCAATTAACACCAACACAGTCATGAAATTCATCCAAAAATATGCAATTCTACATCCTGATATGCAATATGCATGTGGTACCATTTTCACCAAAAGATGGATACATGACCATCAACCCTCCACAAGGGAGCATACCATAAGATGGATACATGACCATCAACCCTCCACAAGGGAGCACACTATAATCATCGAGACACTTCAATCCACACAATGGGATTGAAGCAAATAAATAGGCCGAAGCCCCATCGTGAATGTTATGAAATGCAATGATGCGCTAGATCGAAAAATTCACTAAAAATAATTCGCATCATTCATTTCAATCAGCAAAGCAATCATCAAATATTCATATATATCATCATGACATTACACCCTGAACACTGGTTTCCTAACCACTCTGACACATCAAGAATTAACCCGTACCCGGTGATTTATAAGGTAATTATAAGGTTATTTCACAAATTCATTTATCAAAAACTGTTGCATTTTTCTCGTTTCTATTCATCAAAATAAAGTTCAGTTTGTACTCGTTCCGACGCTTCAAACGGAAGACGAATCGGACTTACGGTTTAAAAGATATGAATTTTTAAAGAAAATAAAATTTGTTGTCCCAACAGTGTTAACCGGTTAACCAAAGTGTTAACCGGTTAACGCCTGCGTATTTTCAGAAAATGTCCCAAAATTCCCAATGGTTAACCGGTTAACCAAAGCGTTAACCGGTTAACGCACGCGTTCCAGCAGTCTTCTGCTACACAATTGCAGATTGTTCCAATTTTCAAAATTCCCAAACCCCATTACGGATTTCACATGATATCACCCAAAAACCATTCAACAACATCAATTAAACCTCAACAACATCCAGACAACAATTATACAGACAAACATACGATTATAACTCATTCTAATCGCTCTAATTCATCAAGATTTCTCCTAAAACTCAACATAACTCAAAACCCCAAATCTCCTAAAATTCATACTATTCTAATCCATTCCTATTCCAATTCCTATACATTTATCATAGATTCTGAAAACTCCCCATACCTTAGAGAATTTTGCCGCTTTACACGCTTCTCTTGGGTTCTCCACAACCTCCTGACTCTGAGTTCCTCTCTCTTCAGAGCGCTTCCAAAACACGATAGAAAACAAAATATGAGAAAACTGATCGTATTCTCTTCCTTGGCTATAATATCCCAACTTAGCCTTTTCCCACCTTACCCTCATAATTTCACAAAAAGGACCATCTTACCCTTTTCTTTAATATATTTTTAATAATAAAAAAATAAAATAGTATAATAAAACACTATTTATCCTTATTATATAAAAATACTCATTTTCTCCAAAATTCTCTAATTAACCCAAACTCTCCAAATTTTCTAAATTAATTAAATAAATGATTAAATAATTAAATTTAGATTTTCGGGGCGTTACAACTCTCCCCTACTTAAAGAATTTTTGTCCTCGAAAATTACCTGAAGTAAATAGAGTCGGATACGACTCCCTCATCTGATCTTCGCGCTCCCAAGTCCAACTTTCTCCAGCTGGTCCTCCCCACAATACCTTCACTAAAGCAATTTCCTTACCTCGAAGTCGCTTCAATTCCCTACCATCAATCCTTACTGGTACAGCTTCAATCGTCAGATTATCTCTCACCTGAACATCATCTATCTAAATTACATGCGACGGGTCCGAAATGTACTTCCTCAACTGCGATACATGGAATACATCATGTAAATTCGCAAGAGAGGGAGGTAAAGCCACCCGATAGGCTACTTCCCCTATCCTCTGCATAATCTGATACGGACCGACGAAACGTGGAGTGAGCTTTCTAGACTTCAAAGCTCTTCCCACACCAGTCATAGGAGTAACACTTAAGAACACATGATCTCCCTCTTGGAACTCAAGTGCTTTCCTTCTCTTATCGTGATAACTCTTTTGACGACTCTGCGACGTTTTCATCCTTTCCTGAATCATTTTTATCTTTTCAGTTGTTTCTTGGACAATCTCTGGCCCAAGCACCAAACTCTCTCCTGACTCATACCATCATAAAGGCGTACGACAACGTCTACCATACAACGCCTCATATGGAGCCATTCCGATACTAGCATGAAACTGTTATTGTACGTAAACTCGACCAACGGCAAATGGCTATCCCAAGACCCTCCTTGATCTAACACACAAGCTCTCAGCAAATCTTCTAAAGATTGGATTGTTCTTTCCGTCTGACCATCCGTTTGAGGGTGATAAGCAGAACTCATCCTCAACTTAGTACCCAAGGCATCCTGCAAACTCTTCCAAAACCTCGATGTAAACCGCGGATCTCTATCCGATACAATACTTGAAGGCACACCATGCAACTTCACAATTTCCTCAAAATAAATTTCAGCTAACCTTTGCATGGAATGGTTAATCCTCATTGGCAAGAAATGTGCCGACTTAGTTAACCGATCAACAATTACCCAAATCGAATCATTACCTCTAGCAGTCTTAGGTAACCCAGTCACGAAATCAATGGAAATACTATCCCATTTCCACTCAGGAACATTCAATGGTTGCATCATACCTGAAGGTCTCTGATGTTCTATCTTTGACTTCTGACATGTCAAACAAGCATATACAAACTCATCAATGTCTCTTTTCATACCCGGCCACCAAAACAACCTGCGTAAATCCTGATACATCTTCGTAGCTCCAGGATGAATACTCAGTCGACTCTTGTTCCCTTCTTCTAAAATACTCTTTTTAATTCCTGCAATATCTGGCACACATACTCTATCTCCGAATCTCAAAATTCCATCTTCATCGACTCGAAAGTCACCTGCATTACCTTGATCAACCAACATCAATTGATCGACTAATTTCAAATCAGATTTCTGACCTTTACGAATCTCTTCCAAAATCTCACTGGTCAGCTTTAACATTCCCAATTTCACACTATCAGCAGTAGTTTCACACAACAAGCTCATATCTCTGAATTGTTCGATCATTTCTAATTCTTTCATCATAAGCATTGAAATATGCAACGATTTCCTACTCAAAGCATCAGCCACAACATTTGCCTTACTCGGATGGTAATTCAAATCAAAATCAAAATCTTTCAATAATTCAAGCCACCGCCTCTGTCTCATATTTAACTCTTTCTGATCAAACAAGTACCTTAAACTTTTGTGATCACTGAATACTTCAAATTTCGAACCAAACAAGTAGTGCCTCCAAATCTTAAGCACAAACACCACAGCTGCTAACTCTAAGTCGTGAGTAGGATAGTTCCTCTCATGAACTCATAACTGTCTAGAAGCATAAGCAACCACCTTATTATCCTGCATTAAAACTCCACCAAGACCCATCTTGGAAGCATCACAATAAACTACAAAGGACTCATCTGGATTCGGTAAGACCAACACTGGCGCCGTCGTTAATCTTTTCTTCAGTTTTATGAAACTCTCTTCACAAGCAACATCCCACACATACGCTTGACCCTTCCTAGTCAATTGCGTCAATGGTAAAGCTATCTTAGAAAAACCTTCAATGAACTTACGATAGTAACCAGCCAACCCAAGAAAACTACGAATTTTTGTAGCTGACTTCGGAGTATCCCACTGCAACACCGCATCAATCTCTGAAGGATCCACCGAAATCCAACCACTTGAAATTACATGACCGATGAAACTCACTTCCCTTAGCCAAAATTCACACTTAGATAATTTAGAAAACAATTTCTTTTCTCTCAACACTTGCAACACAACTCTCAAATGCTCGACATGTTCCTCTTCTGATTTAGAATATACCAAGATGTCATCTATGAAAACCACCACGAACATATCCAGATACTCATGAAAGATTCTATTCATATATTCCATAAACACACCAGGTGCATTAGAAACCCCAAACGGCATCACCGTATACTCATAATGCCCATATCTCGTCCTGAAAGCTGTCTTCAGAATATCTTCAGCTTTAACTCTAATCTGATGATAACCAGACCTCAGATCAATTTTACTAAAGACACAAGCACCTACTAGTTGATCCATCAAATCATCGATCCTCGGAAGTGGATACTTATTCTTGATAGTCACTTTATTCAACTGTCGGTAATCGACACACAATCTCATACTACCATCCTTCTTCTTAACAAGCAACACTGGAGCACCCCAAGGAGAAACACTGGGTCTAATGAACCTCTTATCTAACAATTCTTCTAATTTTTTCTTCAACTCATTCAACTCTGAAGCCGACATTCTATAAGGAGACATCGAGACAGGACTCGTACCCGGTACTAAGTCCACAGAAAAATCAATCTCACGTTCCGGTGGTAAATCACTTATATCACCAGGAAACACATCTTGAAATTCACAAACCACAAGCAACTCTGCACTAACAGTCTTATCATCAACTTGCAATGAGGTAGACACTGCAAACATCAAAGCTTCATCTAAAACAAGTTCATCCACTTGCTTAGCAGATAAAAACATCAACTCACCATTCCCGCTCAAATCAGGGAACTGCACCGTCTTACTATAACAGTTAATATGAACATAATTGAATTCCAACCAGTTCATACCAAGGATAACATCGATTTGGTGTAATGGTAGGCACACCAAATCCATCACAAAATTCTTCTCAAAAATTGTCAAAGGACATTTCAAACAGACAAGCATAGTAGTCACAGAACCATTAGCAGGAGTCTCTATTATCATATTACCATTCATATTAGACAACTTTAAACCCAATCTATTAGCACACTCAAGTGAAATAAATGAATGTGTAGCTCCAGTGTCAATAATAGCTATCAGCTCAATATTATTAATAAAACAGGTACCTCTGATCAAGTTGTCCTTCTTTGGAGCTTCTGAACCAACTAATGCAAAAAATCTTCCAGCATTCTGAGCAGTAGCAGCATTCTTCTTTGGTTTCTGGCATTGGGTGCTGATATGCCCCTGATCACCACAATTGTAACAGGTTGGGCCTTCATTAGGACAATCACTCACCTTATGCCCAAGCTTGCCACAACGGTAACATTTCACAATTCTGGTGGTACACACATCGGCCTTATGACCTGCCTCTCCACACTTGTAACACTTAACAGGTACATTAGCAGCTCCCCTACTTTGCTTCTTCTCATCATATACCTTCTGCTTCCCCTTATCTCCAGTAGTCACATAAGGTTTTCCTCTATACTGACTCTTACCTTTCTTCTCGCTCAGCTGTTTATAGTGAGCTGACCGAGCTCGACTGTCCTCATCATAAATACGGCTCTTATCCACCAACTCTGCATACTTGCGAATTTGTTGGCATCCAATTCCCTGCTTAATTTCAGGTCTCAGCCCATTCTCAAACTTAAGGCACTTGGAAAGTTCAGCATCTGCCCTGTTGTAGTGAGGACAAAACTTCACCAGCCTTTCAAATTTGGCAGCATACTCTGCCACTGTCATGTTTCCTTGCTTCAGCTCAAGGAATTCTATCTCCAACTTACCACGAGCATCTTCCGGAAAATACTTCTTAAGGAACTCCGCCTTAAACACAGTCCAAGTCACCACAACAGCTTCATCCTCGAGAAGCTGACGAGTATTATCCCACCAGTCTTCAGCTTCCTCAGACAACATATGAGTTCCGAATTGAACTTTCTGCGCGTCAGCACATGCTATCACTCTGAAAATCTTCTCAATTGCCTTGAGCCACTTCTGTGCGCTCGCCGGGTCATGAGTTCCTTCAAACACAGGTGGATTATTCCTCTGGAATTTCTCCAATGCATGAAACTCATCATGCGTATTGTTTTGAGCAGCAGTCTGAGCAAGAGCTGCAATAGCATCAGCGAGAGCACGCGAGTTGTTTCCAGCCATTCTGCACAACACTTACCACATCAGAAGAGAATAATCGTTAAATAAATAACGACTTGACAACTGACTGACAACAACAAGACTTGGCCGGACAGACCAACCTGCTCTGATACCACTAATGTAACACCCTTCTACCCCAAACATAATATTCAAATATTATCAGAGTAATCGTCTAAAAGGGTATCACATTTTCAACAAAAATACACAACAGTGTCCTGTCCCGTAACACGGGTTAATCAGCATCAAAATATCATAAACATATCACAGCGGAATTTAACTTCAAAATTCAAAACCTCATAAGTATAATTTTCACCATCCTGAATTTAACATCATATAAGCAGGAAAACATTTATCCAAAGATAATATAACTGAAACAGTTAACAGAATAAAACCCTTCCCAGTGTTACATGACACAGAGCAGGACACATAAACCATGACCACTCCTAAGGAACACTAAAGCATGCTCTGAGACTCATGAATTACTCCTATTGCACCGCAGGACTATTCTTCGACATCTGCAAGTTACCCACGAAGGAGGCAACGTTTCCAAGCAGGCAGGGTGAGTAATCATAATATATCATAAACTTATAAGAATATAGAATCACAAATAAATTAGAACATATAACATGACATCGTCAACTACAAAATTCAGCAACAACCACAACACCATCATGAAATCAATTAACACCAACACAGTCATGAAATTCATCCAAAAATATGCAATTCTACATCCTGATATGCAATATGCATGTGGTACCATTTTCACCAAAAGATGGATACATGACCATCAACCCTCCACAAGGGAGCACACCATAAGATGGATACATGACCATCAACCCTCCACAAGGGAGCACACTATAATCATCGAGACACTTCAATCCACACAATGGGATTGAAGCAAATAAATAGGCCGAAGCCCCATCGTGAATGTTATGAAATGCAATGATGCGCTACATCGAAAAATTCACAAAAAAATAATTTGCATCATTCATTTCAATCAGCAAAGCAATCATCAAATATTCATATATATCATCATGACATTACACCCTGAACACTGGTTTCCTAACCACTCTGACACATCAAGAATTAACCCGTACCCGGTAATTTATAAGGTAATTATAAGGTTATTTCACAAATTCATTTATCAAAAATTGTTGCATTTTTCTCGTTTCTATTCATCAAAATAAAGTTCAGTTTGTACTCGTTCCGACGCTTCAAACGGAAGACGAATCGGACTTACGGTTTAAAAGATATGAATTTTTAAAGAAAATAAAATTTGTTGTCCCAACAGTGTTAACCGGTTAACCAAAGTGTTAACCGGTTAACGCCTGCGTATTTTCAGAAAATGTCCCAAAATTCCCAATGGTTAACCGGTTAACCAAAGCGTTAACCGGTTAACGCACGCGTTCGAGCAGTCTTCTGCTACACAATTGCAGACTGTTCCAATTTTCAAAATTCCCAAACCCCATTACGGATTTCACATGATATCACCCAAAAACCATTCAACAACATCAATTAAACCTCAACAACATCCAGACAACAATTATACAGACAAACATACGATTATAACTCATTCTAATCGCTCTAATTCATCAAGATTTCTCCTAAAACTCAACCTAACTCAAAACCCCAAATCTCCTAAAATTCATACTATTCTAATCCATTCCTCTTCCAATTCCTATACATTTATCATAGATTATGAAAACTCCCCATACCTTAGAGAATTTCGCCGCTTTACACGCTTCTCTTGGGTTCTCCACAGCCTCCTGACTCTGAGTTCCTCTCTCTTCAGAGCGCTTCCAAAACACGATAGAAAACAAAATATGAGAAAACTGATCGTATTCTCTTCCTTGGCTATAATATCCCAACTTAGCCTTTTCCCACCTTACCCTCATAATTTCACAAAAAGGACCATCTTACCCTTTTCTTTAATATATTTTTAATAATAAAAAAATAAAATAGTATAATAAAACACTATTTATCCTTATTATATAAAAATACTCATTTTCTCCAAAATTCTCTAATTAACCCAAACTCTCCAAATTTTCTAAATTAATTAAATAAATGATTAAATAATTAAATTTAGATTTTCGGGGCGTTACAACTCTCCCCTACTTAAAGAATTTTCGTCCTCGAAAATTACCTGAAGTAAATAGAGTCGGATACGACTCCCTCATCTGATCTTCGCGCTCCCAAGTCCAACTTTCTCCAGCTGGTCCTCCCCACAATACCTTCACTAAAGCAATTTCCTTACCTTGAAGTCGCTTCAATTCCCTACCATCAATCCTTACTGGTACAGCTTCAATCGTCAGATTATCTCTCACCTGAACATCATCTATCTAAATTACATGCGACGGGTCCGGAATGTACTTCCTCAACTGCGATACATGGAATACATCATGTAAATTCGCAAGAGAGGGAGGTAAAGCCACCCGATAGGCTACTTCCCCTATCCTCTGCATAATCTGATACGGACCGACGAAACGTGGAGTGAGCTTTCTAGACTTCAAAGCTCTTCCCACACCAGTCATAGGAGTAACACTTAAGAACACATGATCTCCCTCTTGGAACTCAAGTGCTTTCCTTCTCTTATCGTGATAACTCTTTTGACGACTCTGCGACGTTTTCATCCTTTCCTGAATCATTTTTATCTTTTCAGTTGTTTCTTGGATAATCTCTGGCCCAAGCACCAAACTCTCTCCTGACTCATACCAACATAAAGGCGTACGACAACGTCTACCATACAACGCCTCATGTGGAGCCATTCCGATACTAGCATGAAAACTGTTATTGTACGTAAACTCGACCAACGGCAAATGGCTATCCCAAGACCCTCCTTGATCTAACACACAAGCTCTCAGCAAATCTTCTAAAGATTGGATTGTTCTTTCCGTCTGACCATCCGTTTGAGGGTGATAAGCAGAACTCATCCTCAACTTAGTACACAAGGCATCCTGCAAACTCTTCCAAAACCTCGATGTAAACCGCGGATCTCTATCCGATACAATACTTGAAGGCACACCATGCAACTTCACAATTTCCTCAAAATAAATCTCAGCTAACCTTTGCATGGAATGGTTAATCCTCATTGGCAAGAAATGTGCTGACTTAGTTAACCGATCAACAATTACCCAAATCGAATCATTACCTCTAGCAGTCTTAGGTAACCCAGTCACGAAATCCATGGAAATACTATCCCATTTCCACTCAGGAACATTCAATGGTTGCATCATACCTGAAGGTCTCTGATGTTCTATCTTTGACTTCTGACATGTCAAACAACCATATACAAACTCAACAATGTCTCTTTTCATACCCGGCCACCAAAACAACCTGCGTAAATCCTGATACATCTTCGTAGCTCCAGGATGAATACTCAGTCGACTCTTGTTCCCTTCTTCTAAAATACTCTTTTTAATTCCTGCAATATCCGACACACATACTCTATCTCCGAATCTCAAAATTCCATCTTCATCGACTCGAAAGTCACCTGCATTACCTTGATCAACCAACATCAATTGATCGACTAATTTCAAATCAGATTTCTGACCTTTACGAATCTCTTCCAAAATCTCACTGGTCAGCTTTAACATTCCCAATTTCACACTATCAGCAGTAGTTTCACACAACAAGCTCATATCTCTGAATTGTTCGATCATTTCTAATTCTTTCATCATAAGCATTGAAATATGCAACGATTTCCTACTCAAAGCATCAGCCACAACATTTGCCTTACCCGGATGGTAATTCAAATCAAAATCAAAATCTTTCAATAATTCAAGCCACCGCCTCTGTCTCATATTTAACTCTTTCTGATCAAACAAGTACCTTAAACTTTTGTGATCACTGAATACTTCAAATTTCGAACCAAACAAGTAGTGCCTCCAAATCTTAAGCACAAACACCACAGCTGCTAACTCTAAGTCGTGAGTAGGATAGTTCCTCTCATGAACTCTTAACTGTCTAGAAGCATAAGCAACCACCTTATTATCCTGCATCAAAACTCCACCAAGACCCATCTTGGAAGCATCACAATAAACTACAAAGGACTCATCTGGATTCGGTAAGACCAACACTGGCGCGGTCGTTAATCTTTTCTTCAGTTCTATGAAACTCTCTTCACAAGCAACATCCCACACATACGCTTGACCCTTCCTAGTCAATTGCGTCAATGGTAAAGCTATCTTAGAAAAACCTTCAATGAACTTACGATAGTAACCAGCCAGCCCAAGAAAACTACGAATTTCTGTAGCTGACTTCGGAGTATCCCACTGCAACACCGCATCAATCTTTGAAGGATCCACCGAAATCCCACCACTTGAAATTACATGACCGAGGAAACTCACTTCCCTTAGCCAAAATTCACACTTAGATAATTTAGCAAACAATTTCTTTTCTCTCAACACTTGCAACACAACTCTCAAATGCTCATCATGTTCCTCTTCTGATTTAGAATATACCAATATGTCATCTATGAAAACCACCACAAACTTATCCAGATACTCATGAAAGATTCTATTCATATATTCCATAAACACACCAGGCGCATTAGAAACCCCAAACGGCATCACCGTATACTCATAATGCCCATATCTCGTCCTGAAAGTTGTCTTCGGAATATCTTCAGCTTTAACTCTAATCTGATGATAACCAGACCTCAGATCAATTTTACTAAAGACACAAGCACCTACTACTTGATCCATCAAATCATCGATCCTCGGAAGTGGATACTTATTCTTGATAGTCACTTTATTCAACTGTCGGTAATCGACACACAATCTCATACTACCATCCTTCTTCTTAACAAGCAACACCGGAGCACCCCAAGGAGAAACACTGGGTCTAATGAACCTCTTATCTAACAATTCTTCTAATTGTTTCTTCAACTCATTCAACTCTGAAACCGACATTCTATAAGGAGCCATCGAGACAGGACTCGTACCCGGTACTAAGTCCACAGAAAAATCAATCTCACGTTCCGGTGGTAAATCACTTATATCACCAGGAAACACATCTTGAAATTCACAAACCACAGGAAACTCTGCACTAACAGTCATATCATCAACTTGCAATGAGGTAGACACTGCAAACATCAAAGCTTCATCTAAAACAAGTTCATCCACTTGCTTAGCAGATAAAAACATCAACTCACCATTCCCGCTCAAATTAGGGAACTGCACCGTCTTACTATAACAGTTAATATGAACATAATTGAATTCCAACCTGTTCATACCAAGGATAACATTGATTTGGTGTAATGGTAGGCACACCAAATCCATCACAAAATTCTTCTCAAAAATTGTCAAAGGACATTTCAAACAGACAAGCATAGTAGTCACAGAACCATTAGCAGGAGTCTCTATTATCATATTACCATTCATATTAGACAACTTTAAACCCAATCTATTAGCACACTCAAGAGAAATAAATGAATGTGTAGCTCCAGTGTCAATAATAGCTATCAGCTCAATATTATTAATAAAACAGGTACCTCTGATCAAGTTGTCCTTCTTTGGAGCTTCTGAACCAACTAATGCAAAAAATCTTCCAGCATTCTGAGCAGTAGCAGCATTCTTCTTTGGTTTCTGGCATTGGGTGCTGATATGCCCCTGATCACCACAATTGTAACAGGTTGGGCCTTCATTAGGACAATCACTCACCTTATGCCCAAGCTTGCCACAACGGTAACATTTCACAATTCTGGTGGTACACACATCGGCCTTATGACCTGCCTCTCCACACTTGTAACACTTAACAGGTACATTAGCAGCTCCCCTACTTTTCTTCTTCTCATCATATACCTTCTGCTTCCCCTTATCTCCAGTAGTCACATAAGGTTTTCCTCTATACTGACTCTTACCTTTCTTCTCGCTCAGTTGTTTATAGTGAGCTGACCGAGCTCGACTGTCCTCATCATAAATACGGCTCTTATCCACCAACTCTGCATACTTGCGAATTTGTTGGCATCCAATTCCCTGCTTAATTTCAGGTCTCAGCCCATTCTCAAACTTAAGGCACTTAGAAAGTTCGGCATCTGCCCTGTTGTAGTGAGGACAAAACTTCACCAGCCTTTCAAATTTGGCAACATACTCTGCCACTGTCATGTTTCCTTGCTTCAGCTCAAGGAATTCTATCTCCAACTTACCACGAGCATCTTCCGGAAAATACTTCTTAAGGAACTCCGCCTTAAACACAGTCCAAGTCACCACAACAGCTTCATCCTCGAGACGCTGACGAGTATTATCCCACCAGTCTTCAGCTTCCTCAGACAACATATGAGTTCCGAATTGAACTTTCTGCGCGTCACCACACGCTATCACTCTGAAAATCTTCTCAATTGCCTTGAGCCACTTCTGTGCGCTCGCCGGGTCATGAGTTCCTTCAAACACAGGTGGATTATTCCTCTGGAATTTCTCCAATGCATGAAACTCATCATGCGCATTGTTTTGAGCAGCAGTCTGAGCAAGAGCTGCAATAACATCAGCGAGAGCATGCGAGTTGTTTCCAGCCATTCTGCACAACACTTACCACATCAGAAGAGAATAATCGTTAAATAAATAACGACTTGACAACTGACTGACAACAACAAGACTTGACCGGACAGACCAACCTGCTCTGATACCACTAATGTAACACCCTTCTACCCCAAACATAATATTCAAATATTATCAGAGTAATCGTCTAAAAGGGTATCACATTTTCAACAAAAATACACAACAGTGTCCTGTCCCGTAACACGGGTTAATCAGCATCAAAATATCATAAACATATCACAGCGGAATTTAACTTCAAAATTCAAAACCTCATAAGTATAATTTTCACCATCCTGAATTTAACATCATATAAGCAGGAAAACATTTATCCAAAGATAACATAACTGAAATAGTTAACAGAATAAAACCCTTCCCAGTGTTACATGACACAGAGCAGGACACATAAACCATGACCACTCCTAAGGAACACTAAAGCATGCTCCGAGACTCATGAATTACTCCTATTGCACTGCAGGACTATTCTTCGACATCTGCAAGTTACCTACGAAGGAGGCAACATTTCCAAGAAGGCAGGGTGAGTAATCATAATATATCATAAACTTATAATATAGAATCACAAATAAATTAGAACATATAACATGACATCGTCAACTACAAAATTCAGCAACAACCACAACACCATCATGAAATCAATTAACACCAACACAGTCATGAAATTCATCCAAAAATATGCAATTCTACATCCTGATATGCAATATGCATGTGGTACCATTTTCACCAAAAGATGGATACATGACCATCAACCCTCCACAAGGGAGCACACCATAAGATGGATACATGACCATCAACCCTCCACAGGGGAGCACACCATAATCATCGAGACACTTCAATCCACACAATGGGATTGAAGCAAATAAATAGGTCGAAGCCCCATCGTGAATGTTATGAAATGCAATGATGCGCTACATCGAAAAATTTACCAAAAATAATTTGCATCATTCATTTCAATCAGCAAAGCAATCATCAAATATTCATATATATCATCATGACATTACACCCTAAACACTGGTTTTCTAACCACTCTGACACATCAAGAATTAACCCGTACCCGGTAATTTATAAGGTAATTATAAGGTTATTTCACAAATTCATTTATCAAAAACTGTTGCATTTTTCTCGTTTCTATTCATCAAAATAAAGTTCAGTTTGTACTTGTTCCGACGCTTCAAACGGAAGACAAATCAGACTTACGGTTTAAAAGATATGAATTTTTAAAGAAAATAAAATTTGCTGTCCCAATAGTGTTAACCAGTTAACCAAAGTGTTAACCGGTTAACGCCTGCGTATTTTCAGAAAATGTCCCAAAATTCCCAATGGTTAACCGGTTAACCAAAGCGTTAACCAGTTAACGCACGCGTTCCAGCAGTCTTCTGCTACACAATTGCAGACTGTTCCAATTTTCAAAATTCCCAAACCCCATTACGGATTTCACATGATATCACCCAAAAACCATTCAACAACATCAATTAAACCTCAACAACATCCAGACAACAATTATACAGACAAACATACGATTATAACTCATTCTAATCGCTCTAATTCATCAAGATTTCTCCTAAAACTCAACCTAACTCAAAACCCCAAATCTCCTAAAATTCATACTATTCTAATCCATTCCTATTCCAATTCCTATACATTTATCATAGATTATGAAAACTCCCCATACCTTAGAGAATTTCGCCGCTTTACACGCTTCTCTTGGGTTCTCCACAGCCTCCTGACTCTGAGTTCCTCTCTCTTCAGAGCGCTTCCAAAACACGATAGAAAACAAAATATGAGAAAACTGATCGTATTCTCTTCCTTGGCTATAATATCCCAGCTTAGCCTTTTCCCACCTTACCCTCATCATTTCACAAAAAGCACCATCTTACCCTTTTCTTTAATATATTTTTAATAATAAAAAAATAAAATAGTATAATAAAACACTATTTATCCTTATTATATAAAAATACTCATTTTCTCTAAAATTCTCTAATTAACTCAAACTCTCCAAATTTTCTAAATTAATTAAATAAATGATTAAATAATTAAATTTAGATTTTCGGGGCGCTACACAATGCGAGATCAAAACCCCGTAGTTCGTGGTACAAATTGTGAAAAGAAGCAATGAGTTGAATTGATTTTAAAATGTAGAGATAAGTCGTCATTCTTTAGCGAATAATTCCGCTAGAAAGAATGAATCATATCTAAACATAAAAAATGGTTAAAAGGAAACGTGCACGAGGGCACAAAAACAATTGAATGAGTTTTGAAAGTTTTAAAGTTTTTGAGAAGAAAGTTTCGATATGCTTATATGGTTTAGCATTTATTAAGAAAATGAAATGAAAAAAGTAAAAGCACATGACCGAAGTCAAGGTTTGATTGCGAAAATGTTTGAAGATTGAAAACAAAGAAAGTTTTTGAAAATTTGGAGGAGATTTGAAAATTTAAGAATATGGGAAGAGATGAAGAGACTATCCTAAAACTTGAAAATAAAAGCTAAAGGAAGAACGATCAAACCATATGGCAAGCATTCTTTGAAACAATCGGATTTCCATCTTCATAATCAAGTGAATTCAATCGGAGCCAAAGTCTTCAATCCATAACAACTCAAGCGAAGGGATAGATCCTAAAATCTAAGTCCGAAACTCCAAATCTAATGCCAAGGATAGTAACCATAGTCCGAAATTAAAGTCACAAATCTTTTAGATGTTTAATCCTTTATTAATGTTTTTGTGTCTAAATGGACAAAAGAAAAATCACAAGCAACAATATAAACATAAACAATATGATGAATGATATAAAAGCATAATAGGAGATATAAGGAGCGAGAGATTGAATTTAAAATGGTTAGTCTATTAAAAATATTATAATATTTACATAGAAAATGGTATGATGAACTTAATCAAACACAACCACAAAAAAGAGAACCAAAATCGAGGCAACCGGATCCAAATAGATCTTCTTCCGAAATCGGGACAAATTTAGGTCTATGTTAAGCAATCGCCGAGTAATTTACGGAGTAATTACCCTACAAATGAGGCCGGCCACCACCAATTAAGGTGGAGAATATTTGTGCTAATACATGTTAGAGAAATGATATAATGAACCATTCTCCGAAAACATGTCGCACGAAAAGAAAAGGTAACGGTCTAATCTTAATCGAGATTTCACATTGTATTATCGAAGGAAACCTATCACGATTCCAAAGTATGGAGAATGATCCAAATGATCATTCATCCATAGATTTGAAATAATGAAGATTAAACATCTTCGAAAACCAATAATCGCGAATCGGAGATCTCATCGACCAAAAGGAAAAAAAAAGATGAAATAAAGTGGATCTAACAATTTATGATCCAATCAATAACCAACAACTAAAAACAATAGAACAATTTCTTAAAACAAATCATAAAGAAAATAAAGATAAACCACTAAAATATTTTGGAAAACGCCGGCACTATTCACCTCAAAAAGACGCGGCGGCACCTTCTTCTCCAAAAACGAGGCGGCGGCGAAAAGCCTTTTAACCTCGAAGTTGTTTCTCTCTCGGCCGCGATTCACTCATCAATATCGTTGTTTCGATTTTCCCTCAATCGCGAGCTTTCCTCATTAATTAGGAGATTTGCGCCATTGTTGTTGATTTTTGATGTTGAAAGGTGGAAGAAAATGAAATTATTGTATGAAACTTGTTCTTATTGATGCATTGAAGATTGAGGGATTAATGGAGGTGAAGAAGATGGATGAAAGTTGAAAGATAAATGGAGGGTGAAATTGAAGCTTCAGAATGATTTTTGGCAGAACTTTATTAGGCTCTTGAAGCTTGGAATTGAAGGTGAGATTGTGCTCAATTTATAGAAAGAATATCTGAATTTGCGATTGCCGTTTTGATGATTTTGTTTGCGTTTTGGATGCACGGGATTCGCGTGTTCATGCTGCTGAGTTTTGCTTGATTTTATGTGTTCTTCAGGTGCGTTTTGGAGTGTTTGGCTTCGCGTTTTGATGCTTGTGAATTTTTTGGGCTTTACGGATTGCGGGATAGCTGCTGTTTGGAAGCTCACGTGATGGATGCGGCTGGAAGTTGAAGCTGAGTGCTGTGTGTTTTGATGTTCGTGTACGGCGGCTTATGGAGTAGAGCAGGGTAGCTGAAGATTGGCTTGGTGTGATGCATGAGCTGAGGCTTGCAAACGGGTGTTAGCTGGGTGTTGGCGTGAAGTGTGAAGCTGGGAGTTGGTTGCGGAAGGCTTGTTCATGCGGCGGGAAGTCAATGTGTATGCGGCTTGGCTGAAGAAGTTCATGTGACTGGCCAATGGCTTGGGCAAGTTTTTGTTTTAATTCTTTTTATCAATTTTTTGTATAGAAACTGAAAGGGCCTAATAAAAGAAATGGGCTGATGTAATAATGTTGTAGAAAAGATAATGGGCCAATATATTTTTTTTGATAAATCTTTGTAGAAAATTTTGGGTAATATAAAATGGGATAACAATAAAAATATATGAATTAAAAAAAACTAGAAATGTATAATGAAATTGGATAAGAAGAAATATAAATGGATAATGAAATGAATTAAAAAATGATGATTGGGAATGGTTAAGAAAAATGGTGATTTGGATAATCGAACAAAAAAACGAAATAAATGGTTTATGGATCGAATATTAAAATGGATAGAAATGGATAATCGGAAAGAGAATTGATAGAAATCGAAAAGAATAAGGTATGAATAGAGTAAATGGAGAAAAAATGGAATTTGGAAAGTAAAAATGATTTAATGGATAATGGATATGAAATGATGATTTTTTTAAGCCCACAACAAATCCTGATTTTTCTTCACAAGCCACTGATAAAATGAACACATTCATTCTTGAACCAGTGAATAATTCATAGCATTGAGCCACAACTACTTGAATCCTCTGAAAATTACCCAGATTATTTAAGGAAAATAAATCCACAAACAAATCACTGATGACTTGATGAACATTGAAGATTCGAACCAAACTTTGCACAAAACACTGTCTGATAAATGATTACTTTCACACATAACACAACTTAAACTTTTGAGTACGCACTGTCTGAGAAATGAACCACTGGCATACACAACTTGCAGTTGAAACAATCTTCTAATAGTTTGACCAAATTTAGGTCAAACATCCACTTGAGTCGAATCATAATTGAACAACCACATCTGAATTGAAAATCACAGCCATGTCTTTGAAATCCTGCAACACAGAGAAGAAGAAGAAACAGACTGCACCATATTTTTTGATATTTTGGTTAGAAGTTAGTAAATATAAACAAATAACAGCAATTAAACATGGTGATCTCCTACGAGGCATAGACCTGCACCTGAAAAAGGATAAACGAACAGTGCGTGATCTTGTTTGTATGCGAAATGCAGATGAGATGCGAAAAATCTTAGGGTCAAAAATTAGGGTCTGACAGATGCCCCTATTTAAGTTTCTTCAATCCAGAGATAATGAAGATTGAAATCTTCGTTTCGACAAGATGGAACATACTTAAATATCAAAAAACCCAATTTTTGATCCTAAGATGCCAAAAACTGGAATGGAATGAAATGAAATGAAATGAAACGAACAATGATGCAGCAAAATGATATGAAGCAATATGGAAATGTTCTGAAAGCATATGAAATGTGATGAGAAAAATATGAGATGATATGAAATGTAGAGAAAATATGTGAAATGCAGAGAAATCCGTGAGGGATAAGACGACACATGAAAAAGAATAAACGCTGGGGATAAAGAGCATAAAACTCCGACGGGAAAAACAACATGCTAGAGACCATAACATGGCTTAGCTGAGGTGAAAATGTCCAAGAATAGCAATTGGACAGAAAGGATCACAAAATCCAGGAATGGCACTGAATGAAGTGAGAAAAAGTCCCGAAAAAGTACATCAGAAACATCCAGGGATGACATTACTGACTTTACTAGGAATATCCGAGAATGGCAATCGGAAAAGGGTAATCACAACATCTGAGAATAGCAATCAGATAAGAAATGAATCACAACATCCAGGAACAACACTGAATGAAATGGGAAAAGTTTGGGAAAGCACATCACCTCAATGATGACTCCAACATGAAAATCCGAGAATGGCAATCGGAAGGGAAGTGATCACAACATCTGAGAATGGCAATCAGATAAAAATGTGAAGCACAACATTCAGGAACAGCACTGAATGAAATGGGAAAAAGTCCGGGACAGTACATCAAATCAATGATGACTTCACTATGGACATCCGAGAATGGCAATCGGATAAAAGGGTGTAATATCTGAGAAGACACAACAAGTGGGTGAAGAAAAAGTTCTGAAGAGACAGACAAATGCCAAGTAAGTTGGACTTTGACCAAAAAGTAAGAAGTTGAAAACAACAAGACTTCGAGAAATGCATATGAGGACTAAAACACTCAGTATGCAGACCTTTACGAAAATGGGGACTAAACCACCCAAGAACACGCATATTGAGGACTAAAACACTCAAATATGCAAACGTAAACAAGACTGGGGAATAACACACCCGGGAAAACGCATAATGAGGACTAAAACACTCAAATATGCAAAGGTAAACAAAACTGGGGAATAACACACCCGAGAAAATGCATAATGAGGACTAAAACACTCAAATATGCAATCGTAAACAAAACTGGGGAATAACACACCCAAAGAGATAATATGAGATAAAATGCTGACAACCAGTTTAGACTCTTAGAGGAGTGGAAAAGAAATGGAAAACTGATTCCTCAACACAGAAATCACTGCCATTCTGCTCGAAAATTAGAGATGTTACTGCTGAACAAAACTCTGTCACACCAGTAAACTTGTATCAAGTTAGAAATCTTTTTGGGAGAAATCATGCAAAGCTGCTTGAGGATTCTTGAAGAAAGTTTCCCCAAGTTCAATGATTGGTGAAGGTAAACTGATAATGGATTCAGTTCTTGACTACTGTTGGAGAAAATACTCAGATCTTTGAAATAGTTGTTGAGAAGAATAAACTGATCATGGCTTCAGTTCTTGAAATGAATGTTGAGAAAATAAATCCAGTATGAATCTTGCAGAGAATCTTCTGACCAACCAAATCTGAGAACAACTTGCACTGAACAGCCAACCTTGAACCATAGGAACTGAGAAGAACTTGCCCCTTGATAAGATCACTGACCAAGTTTTCTCAACTGTTTGAAAATTCTTTTATGAGGAAAGTTTATTTGCAAATAAAAAGTGTTTGTACAAACCTGGTAATTTTAATGCAAAGTTCAATGCTAAGTTTGAAATCAAGAATCATTTTTGGAATGAAATTTATTGATGTAAAGTAAATGAAAACAATGTTAAAACACGGCGGTTGAGACAACATTAAAGATAAAGCAAAGGCAAGAAAATAAATGATTGGTAAAGAACTTGAGAGTCAGTTTACGCAACCTCGTTGTAGTATGCTTTTCAAAAGAAACCTGGATTCAATTAGGACTTTTGAAGGTTGTAACGTGGCCTGGTTCACGGTTTATGAATCAAAGGATATAGGCTCAAAGTTTATTTGTACCCCACCCGACTTCGTGATGAATTCCAGTCCTACATTCAAATAATTCGACCTATGCATCCAAGTTCCGAGACCTTTGGGATTGCACAGATGAAGATGGTTCATAAGCCAGAGGATTTTGAGGCCACAGTCACATCTTTCCTTTTGTTATTTCTAGTGAGGGCTTTGATCAACTCATCTTATTTTTGCTGAGGATTTTTGATGACCTCTTGACAAATCTTTCTTCTTATTATCCCTAACTTTTGCCTGAACTGCGTCATTTCAACTTACAGCCAGCGGGATGCCCCCGTTTTTGCCTAAGTCTCCTTCATAGGTTTTGACTTAGCGGGATTTGATTTTTCAATAATTTTTTCAATATCATTTTTTTTAAAGATAATGACTGCACGGCTTAATGATTACAACGAACCATCATTGGCTTTTGAATTGAGAAACATCTTCAACACTTCTTGATGTGTGTGAAGGAAATCTTGAGATTACAACCTTTATTGAAAGGTGTCTTGCATGATTCTCTTGTACTTGAACGCACATTTGAATTAGTTGAGAACTACCCATCCCCGGGTTAAGAATGCGGGTTTTTTTGAATAGAAAGAAACTTCAACTTCAAGGCTCAAAGGGGTTGACAAGGGATTAACTTCCTTATTTCTCCAGTGTTTGGGATTTGAAACAATGCCTGTATATCATCAACCAAGTCTCAATTGAAAGCATACCAACAACAATTATGGGTATCTCGTTTTCATCATCCTCCCTCCAATCATTATGAAAGCTTGAGAAAAGATAAATGAACTTGAAATGTAAAGCATAAAGATGCAAATAGTAAATGAAATTGAATCAAACAAAGCAATGCTCATTTCATTAAAACCAACATGAAAGTACAAACAAAGCTTAAAAGCAAACAACTTAATATGATTGAAGAAAAATTGCAAACATAAAGAAACAATGGCCTAGTGATCCATCAGCAACAAGGATGAGCTATCCCGTCTGATATCCTGGCCTTGAAGAAAAATTAACTGTTGAATTCCTCTAGAAGATTCACTTCCCAAGCTTCGGCAAAGGATTGTTGATAACATTGGGATTTGTGTCATTAAAGTAAAGGATGTTGTTCCTGATAAGTTCTTGCACTTTAGCCTTCAGTGCAAAGCAATGTTCCAAGTCATGACCAGTTCCACCTTGATGAAACTCACAGCAAAGATCCGATCTATAACCAACTGGAAGAGGATTTGGAACAGGAGGCGGAGGCCTAGTAGTAATTAAACCACTCTTAATCAAGGAAGGAAACAACTCAGTGTAAGGCATCGGGATAGGATCAAAGTTTATCCTATTACGATACTGATTTTGTCCAACAGCAGGATGAGGAGTCTGAGCTTGAGCTTGAGCTGGTTGAACTTGACCTTGAACTTGAGTTTGAGCAGGTTGAGTTTTGACAATAGGAGCAACTGCAGCTACATATGGTTGAACATATCGTTGTTGCGGGCGATAAGGCCTCCTCTCAGTTGAAACCGCATAAGCCTCACCATCTCTTCTCTTGTGAAGATTCCCAAAAGACTTTCTTGCAGCATTAGGAGACTCAGAATTGGTAATCTTACCCTTCTTGATACCTTCCTCTAGTCTTACTCCAATAGTGACTAGATCAGAAAAACCAGATGAAACACTTCCTACCATTTTCTCCCAAAAGAACGGTTGAAGAGTGTCCATGAACAAACTAGTTAATTCCTTCTCAGGCAAAGGTGGTTCCACTTGAGCAGCTAGCTCTCTCCAACGCTGAGCATACTCTTTGAACGATTATTTCTCTTTCTGTGACATGTTTTGAAGTTGACGACGGTCAGGCGCCATGTCCAGATTGTACTTATACTGCCTTACAAAAGCATCAGATAAATCTTTCCAGCTTCGGATGTGACTCTTCTCAAGTCCAACATACCACTTCATAGAAGCACCACTTAGACTATCTTGAAAATAGTGAATAAGAAACTTGTCATCCTTGGCATGCGCAGCCATTTTGCGACAATACATCAGCAAATGAATCTTTGGACAAGTATGACCATTGTACTTCTCAAATATAGGAACTTTGAACTTATCAGGAAGAACCAAGTCAGAAACCAAACACATGTCGATTGCAGCAGAACCAAAGACATATTTTCCTTCTAGACCTCTTACCCTCTTCTCAAGAGTCAAACATTGTTCTCTAACTTCATCCATATATCCAGGTTCACCCTGACTTTCAGCTTGTGGACCAGCAGCTTGATACAAAAAGGGAGAATTCTGATAAGTAGTCTGAGCAGTAGTGTGCACAACAGGTTGAGGTTCAACAAAAGTCGGAGCTGAAAAGACTGGCACAACGGATGGACCACCCACTTGAGCAGTTGCAGAAACTGGCACATAATCCGGAGGTAACCCATATTCTGGCCAAGTAGAAACTGGTTGCTGAGTAACAGGAGGATCAACAACAGCGGTAAAAACTTCAGAGATAACAGTCCTTTGAGGTGGTTTACCTCGAGCAATCAGAACATGCATCATTTCAGTAAGCCTGGTCATACCGGCCTTCAACTCATCAATCTCCATCTGAACTTCCATGTTATGCTGTTCTTGGTGTTCCATTCTCAATCTGATAGCTCTCAATCTGTTAGCAGCTCTAGTACCGCATCTGTGGTGAGGAGTCAGCTTGACGGATCAACAGACAGCTGAGGAGAGAAACAACCGGGATGAGTTCCCACACAACTCGGATGAATGCAAGAATATGCGAGGATGCAATGATATGCAAAGTGCACTTCCATTTTCAGAAAAACAACTCGATTATTGCAAACATGGTCAACATCAAGAATATGGTCATGAAAAATCTTGACGAAAAAGGAATATTTACTTTTTTCTAACATTTGCAATAATCGGAATTGTCTTCCTTGAAAAATGGTTGTGATGATGATAATGATGAACATGTAGATGCAACAACCACAAACAAGATCACGCAAAGCACACAGGTTCAAAGGTTCGAATCACGAGCTTGGAGTCAAGGTAACAGAACACCAACCCACACAGGCATGTACTAAGGTTTGTCTTCATTGTACCTGCAAAAAACCAAAAGGGTGCTAACAGAGGTTCCCGGAGTTAACAGCCATCTTTAGAAAATCATCGGTACGTTGGATTACTCCCCAACCGATAACATTCTTAAAATAGACCTCGTCCGAGTGTAGTATCGCGTGACAACCACCTTAAGTTTACACTCAGATAGTTTCCGCACTACGTTCCTAAATTGGCTTAGATTGGTTAAGGGTTTTATGGTCCTCAGTATGATCAGCTCAAGATCGGAAAATAATGCCACGTACGATTACTCGTCATGACATTGATAGTCCAAGAGAGCCTAACCGAGTGGAGATTATCAAATTGATATCGCTTTGGACTACTCCATCGCGTATCGCTTCGAATATCACCGTCCTATCATAAGTTCCACTCAGATCCGGGTTAGGATCTATCTCACAGAGGATCACTAAAACCGAAACAGAACAACCAAGTAACAAACAAATCAAACTAAAGCAGTAAACAAATCAAAGTAGGCCGAATCCACTTAGAGATTGACTCCCCAGTGAAGTCGCCACTTTTCTGTAGCGGTAAAATCATGAGTGTAAGCTATTATCTAACTTAACTCAAGGTAAACAAATTCGCCACTGCGCATTTATTTTATTCCAAATGGAAAAGGGAAAAAGAGCAAATAAAACCTAATGAATCTAAAAGCAAAAAGCTAAAAGAATCGAACAGAGAACGGGTAAGGGGATAGGTTACACAATGGGAAGGTTTTACGCACCCAAAATGTCTGTGGTACTCCACGAGAGCCCTTTGAAATATTTATTGCTTTTTTTTGTTTGAAAATGGTTTGTTTGAAAGAGATTGAAGAGATGAGAAGAGAATTTTTTTTTTAATATTTTTGTGTTTGAAGAGATGATTGTCTCATGCCTACGTACCCACAAAGTGCAATGCGAGATCAAAACCCCGTAGTTCGTGGTACAAATTGTGAAAAAAAGCAATGAGTTGAATTGATTTTAAAATGTAGAGATAAGTCGTCATTCTTTAGCGAATAATTCCGCTAGAAAGAATGAATCATATCTAAACATAAAAATGGTTAAAAGGAAACGTGCACGAGGGCACAAAAACAATTGAATGAGTTTTGAAGGTTTTAAATTTTTTGAGAAGAAAGTTTCGATATGCTTATATGGTTTAGCATTTATTAAGAAAATGAAATGAAAAAAGTAAAAGCACATGACCGAAGTCAAGGTTTGATTGCGAAAATGTTTGAAGTTTGAAAACAAAGAAAGTTTTTTAAAATAGGGAGGAGATTTGAAAATTTAAGAAGATGGGAAGAGATGAAGGGACTATCCTAAAACTTGAAAATAAAAGCTAAAGGAAGAACGATCAAACCATATGGCAAGCATTCTTTGAAACAATCAGATTTCCATCTTCATAATCAAGTGAATTCAATCGGAGCCAAAGTCTTCAATCCATAACAACTCAAGCGAAGGGATAGATCCTAAAATCTAAGTCCGAAACTCCAAATCCAATGCCAAGGATAGTAACCATAGTCCGAAATTAAAGTCACAAATCTTTTAGATGTTTAATCCTTTATTAATGTTTTTGTGTCCAAATGGACAAAAGAAAAATCACAAGCAACAATATAAACATAAACAATATGATGAATGATATAAAAGCATAATAGGAGATATAAGGAGTGAGAGATTGAAATAAAGAGGATAAGGTGCGAGAGATTGAATTTAAAATGGTTAGTCTATTAATAGTATTATAATATTTACATAGAAAATGGTATGATGAACTTAATCAAACACAACCACAAAAAAGAGAACCAAAATCGAGGCAACCGGATCCAAATGGATCTTCTTCCGAAATCGGGACAAATTTAGGTCTATGTTAAGCAATCGCCAAGAAATTTACGGAGTAATTACCCTACAAATGAGGCCGGCCACCACCAATTAAGGTGGAGAATATTTTTGCTAATACATGTTAGTGAAATGATATAATGAACCATTCTCCGAAAACATGTCGCACGAAAAGAAAAGGTAACGGTCTAATCTTAATCGAGATTTCACATTGTATTATCGAAGGCAACCTATCACGATTCCAAAGTATGGAGAATGATCCAAATGATCATTCATCCATAGATTTGAAATAATGAAGATTAAACATCTTCGAAAACCAATAATCGCGAATCGGAGATCTCATCGACCAAAAGGAAAAAAAAAGATGAAATAAAGTGGATCTAACAATTTATGATCCAATCAATAACCAACAACTAAAAACAATAGAACAATTTCTTAAAACAAATCATAAAGAAAATAAAGATAAACCACTAAAATATTTTTGTAATTGTTTTCTAAAAAAAAACTTCTAAAAGCAAAAGATTAAACAAGAATAAAAAAAACCAAAGAATTCTATCTAAAAGAAAATAGAACCAAAGTTCTATCTAATAAGTACTTAAACCTTAAAAAAAATGAAAAAAATAAAATATATGGCAGAAGGAGCTAGCGCAGGATTGAGAGGTGGTACTAGAAACTTGGATCCAATGTCAAGCCCAACCATAAGTCTCTTTTTTAACACAGTTTATTGAAATAAAGCAAAAACAATAAAAAATGAAAAAAAGTCAGCGAACAACTTCTTCTTCGCAGAAATGGAAAACGCCGGCACTATTCACCTCAAAAAGATGCGGAGGCACCTTCTTCTCCAAAAACGAGGCGGCGGCGAAAAGCCTTTCAACCTCGAAGTTGTTTCTCTCTCGGCCGCGATTCACTCATCAATATCGTTGTTTCGATTTTCCCTCAATCGCGAGCTTTCCTCATTAATTAGGAGATTTGCGCCATTGTTGTTGATTTTTGATGTTGAAAGGTGGAAGAAAATGAAATTATTGTATGAAACTTGTTCTTATTGATGCATTGAAGATTGAGGGATTAATGGAGGTGAAGAAGATGGATGAAAGTTGAAAGATAAATGGAGGGTGAAATTGAAGCTTCAGAATGATTTTTGGCAGAACTTTGTTAGGCTCTTGAAGCTTGGAATTGAAGGTGAGATTGTGCTCAATTTATAGAAAGAATATCTGAATTTGCGATTGCCGTTTTGATGATTTTGTTTGCGTTTTGGATGCACGGGATTCGCGTGTTCATGCTGCTGAGTTTTGCTTGCGTTTTATGTGTTCTTCAGGTGCGTTTTGGAGTGTTTGGCTTCGCGTTTTGATGCTTGTGAATTTTTTGGGCTTTACGGATTGCGGGATAGCTGCTGCTTGGAAGCTCACGTGATAGATGTGGCTGGAAGTTGAAGCTGAGTGCTGTGTGTTTTGATGTTCGTGTACGACGGCTTATGGAGTAGAGCAGGGTAGCTGAAGATTGGCTTGGTGTGATGCATGAGCTGAGGCTTGCAAACGGGTGTTGGCTGGGTGTTGGCGTAAAGTGTGAAGCTGGGAGTTGGCTGCGGAAGGCTTGTTCATGCGGCGGGAAGTCAATGTGTATGCGGCTTGGCTGAAGAAGTTCATGTGACTGGCCAATGGCTTGGGCAAGTTTTTGTTTTAATTCTTTTTTTCAATTTTTTGTATAGAAACTGAAAGGGCCTAATAAAAGAAATGGGCTGATGTAATAGTGTTGTAGAAAAGATAATGGGCCAATATATTTTTTTTGATAAATCTTTGTAGAAAATTTTGGGTAATATAAAATGGGATAACAATAAAAATATATGAATTAAAAAAAAACTAGAAATGTATAATGAAATTGGATAAGAAGAAATATAAATGGATAATGAAATGAATTAAAAAATGATGATTGGAAATGGTTAAGAAAAATGGTGATTTGGATAATCGAACAAAAAAACGAAATAAATGGTTTATGGATCAAATATTAAAATGGATAGAAATGGATAATCGGAAAGAGAATTGATAGAAATCAAAAAGAATAAGGTATGAATAGAGTAAATGGAGAAAAAAATGGAATAAAATCGAATTTGGAAAGTAAAAATGATTTAATGGATAATGGATATGAAATGATGATTTTTTTAAGCCCACAACAAATCCTGATTTTTCTTCACAAGCCACTGATAAAATGAACACATTCATTCTTGAACCAGTGAATAATTCATAGCATTGAGCCATAACTACTTGAATCCTCTGAAAATTACCCAGATTATTTGAGGAAAATAAATCCACAAATAAATCACTGATGACTTGATGAACATTGAAGATTAGAACCAAACTTTGCACAAAACACTGTCTGATAAATGATTACTTTCACACACAACACAACTTAAACTTTTGAGTACGCACTGTCTGAGAAATGAACCACTGGCATACACAACTTGCAGTTGAAACAATCTTCTAATAGTTTGACCAAATTTAGGTCAAACGTCCATTTGAGTCGAATCATAATTGAACAACCACATCTGAATTGAAAATCACAGCCATGTCTTTGAAATCCTGCAACACAGAGAAGAAGAAGAAACAGACTGCACCATATTTTTTGATATTTTGGTTAGAAGTTAGTAAATATAAACAAATAACGGAAATTAAACATGGTGATCTCCTACGAGGCATATACCTGCACCTGAAAAAGGATAAACGAACAGTGCGTGATCTTGTTTGTATGTGAAATGCAGATGAGATGCGAAAAATCTTAGGGTCAAAAATTAGGGTCTGACATCCTAAAAGAAGGATGCAGGCATAACCCTAATTCCAAAGTCCTAAAACTTTAAGAGTTTAGTCTCTGATTATTGAGATGAGAAGAGAGACTCAAGGAGACTCAAAGGTAAAAAAGCTAAGGGGGACTAATCACAACCCTAATCATTATCATGCTTGGATATCCTATAGTTTGTAAGGCTTAGAGAAATATCTTCAAGGAAGTCACCAATGGAAGAAGCAGATGAAAGGAGGAGGAAGCAGAAGAATAAGTTACTTACTTCCTAAGAAGATAAGTAACTTAAAGGAAGAAAGTGAGAGATATGGAACATAAGTGAATCAAATTCACTTCAAAGACAAGTTAAAATGCATATTAAAGATATAAGAAGAAGTAAGAGGTGAAGGCAAATCCACCTCCCCAAAATAACTTACCAAAAGTTCCTAAAAGGGTTAGTATGAATGCATAAGGTATAAAGCATGAAGAAATGAATTGAAATGAGATGAAATGAGATGCAAAGACCAAAGTCATAAGTGTTTATGCAATTCAAATGGCATATGAGATGATGCAATGTCATACAAGATCCACATGAATGATCATACAAGAATGAGATGTCATGAAAGCATGCTTAGACGTTTGAAAACACATGAATGTTTATGAAATGAAATGAATGCAAAACATGGAAAATGAATGTAGAAATGATCAAGCAAGGTTTTAACATGTCTTAAGATTCCTAAGGTGACATATTAATGCATGAAATGTCATGGCAAGTTCATGGGATGATGCTATGTGAAGAAGAATGCAAATGAACATGAGAAAATAGGGTTTTATGGACATGTGAGATGAAAATGACTAAAACAGAGGCAATCAATATGATAAAAATTTGAAATCAAGCTCAAACAAACCTTAATCCCATATTAGGTCACACCCCAAAGGAGAAGGTCAGAAGCCTAACCTATCAAAAGTTATGATTTTCCTAAGTTTTCTAGGGTTTTTTGGGTGATTCAAAAGGAAAAATGCAAATAAAATTGAAAATACAAGATAAATTCATGAGGAAAATGACCTATAAACTACATGCAATATTTAACACAATGCAAAAAGAATCAAGTTCAAACTCTTCTTGGTTAGGCAGAAATGATTTTTCAAAGCTAGGGTTAAAAAATGTGATTTTAATGACCCTTAATTCAAATAAAATTGGCAAACTATGATCAAACCTAAAAAGAAATTTGTGTAAAGAGTTTGAAAATGTTTCTAAATGCATTGGAATGGTTCATGATTTTTTTGGTGATTTTTAGAAACCTAAATATATTTATAATTAATTAAAATACTTTAATTAATTAAAAATGACATTTAAATATTTTAAAAATACTTTTTTAATGCAAAAAATAAAATAAAAATTGTTTTTGGATTGAGAAAAATATTTAAAGTCAGAATGCAAAAGGAAATATTTTTGTGATGATTTTTGGTATTTTAAATTAATTATGCAAAAGAAATGCAAATAAAATCAAAATAAATGAATTAAATGAAAAGTATGCAGATCCTAAGGCTAAGATTCAAACTGGGAGGGAGGGAATTGACCACACGCGCATCTTAAGGGCTGGGGTTCAAACTTCCTAATTAAATGAGTTTTAAATTAATTAATCAGGGTTTAAGTTAATGGGCTAATCTAAACCGTACACATGCTAATTAAACAAGATCATAGGGCTAGCATTCAATCTGGAAAAATAAAACCCTAATTAGCCCTAATGACATTCAGGTGACCAGAGCTAAGCTCCGGTCATCTTCTCCGGCCAATCTCTCACCTGAGCTCACTCAAAACGCCACCCCAAGCCCCAAAAACCTCCAGAATCATTCCACTAACCACCCTAAACATTAATCCAGCCCCAAAAGTCATTTATCATGCATCAATAACAAGAATCAAACAAGAACATCAAAATGGAAAAAGTTTCAGAACAAGCATACACACTCATCTCTCAACCATTTTCGAAAATAAACATATCACAATGATCAGCTAATCATGTAGAATCATTTAGAAACTTAAAACAAGAGTTCTGGAAAAAATGTTCATCATGGCTACCTGAGTTGAAGCTTTGCAATCTGGAGCTTTCTGACCTCTTCCTTTGTGCAAAATGCCTCCAATGATCCCTCTGATGCTTCTGGAAAGCTTGAATGGAGTTTAAGTGGCCTCCTTTGTGAGTTTCAGTTCTAAGGGGTGAGAAATCGTGTTTGTGTTGTGGGGTGTTTCAGGCTATGGTGAGGGGTGCATTGTGATCTATGGATGATTTTGAGTTGATTGGTGTAAAAATATTTGAAGTTTGAGGCTTATGCAGGGAGATTCGAAGAAGTGAAGTTTTTTCAAGTTTTTGTGATTCTGCTTGTATGAGAGCTTTCAGGCTTGAATGTTGTGTGTTTTGAGGTCCATGATGTTTGCATAAAGTATTGTGATTGGTTCAGAGAGTTGGTGTGGCATAGTTTGATTGGTATGGGCAAAAATGCAAAAAGTCAAGGTTATGTGTACTTGAAGCATGGCGCAGGTCAGAGGTGTTTTCATAGCTTGTCCTGTCTCAGCCTGATTCATGGAGGGCCATGGGATTGAATTTGATGAGTTGGAAGGCTTGGATCATGAGATGGCATAGATTTTGCAACTTTCCCTCTTTGGTGTTTCTTGGATCACAAGCCATGAAAACCCTAGATTCAAAGTCCAATTCTGATCTTTTGAATCTTCTTTGACATGTTATAACATATTTGTGCACATTAGAGGTCATTAGAGTGCTTGGCAAGTGAAATTGCAAAATTCCCTCTTTGGCATGAACTTGATAATTATGTGATTTTTGCCAACTTTGAAAGGCCATATCTTGAGTTCTAGGATGAATCAAGGCATGTTCTTGTAAGTTTTGAAAAGGGAAAGACCTAATCTACAACTTTCATGACCAATAATTTTTCATTTGAAGCATTTTTGGTCATGATAGAGGAGGTTGAAAAACTTTCCCAAAATGGAAAGTTTGCATTTCAAGTCATTTCCAAAAATGGCAAGTTTGCAATTGGCTCACAATTCTTCAATATTGTGAACCTCTAACCACTTCTAAGATCAAATAAATATCATAGAACTTCAATTTGATGAAAATACCGCTTTGCTTCCATTGTTGGGGGCCTCAGATGCCCTGATTTTGACTTAACTTGCTCAGGAAGTTACCCAGTATACAGATGACTTCCATAATGAGTTTCTTCATCAAACTTGGTACACATGATTCTTATAACATATTAAGAATATTAGAAACAAGAATGACCCAAAAATTTGGAGTTAAGGCCTCTGAAACCAAAACCCTAATTTTGGTCATCTGTGCAGTGAAAACCCTAGCTCTGCTTCCATGCCTTTGCCAGTTCTTGCGATCTCTTGACTTTCATGAACTTTGGGGAGAATAATGTGATCACAGAACACACATGGACCCTCTTGGAAAACTTCAAGACCTTTGGGATGGCTCAGATGGATTCTTGGATTGCTCAGATCACAAACCCTAGATGCAGATGAATTTGAACTATGAAGTGAAACAAAAATGCAATATGAGATGTAATGCTTATGTTAAAACAAAAATGAAAGATCAAAAGCCATGGTGTGATAAAGAGTGAGGGAAAATTTGGGGTGTTTACAAGAGGTGCTAATACCTTCCCCCTACATAACCGACTTCCGAACCCAGCAATGGTTTGCGACGACCTTGTCTTATCCCTTCTTGGTGGTTTTATCTATATTTACCATTTCCCTCTTCGGGAATAAACAATATTAGGTGGAGACTCTCAAGTAAGCCCAACTGCCACCGTGTTCGCGAGGATCGTATTTTTTGAGGTACGACAGGGTGCACAGCTTATGTTTTCTGGTGCTTCTGTTGTTGCTGGTGTTGTTGTAATCTGATACAACTATTGGTTTGAGGGGGAGTCCTCTCTGATGTGTGAGCTTCTGCTATTGCTATTTGTTTTCTGATTTATGATGTTTTGATAATGCTTAAATTTTTTTAGCCAAAAAAATTCCAAAGGGGGAGTTTGTAGATGTTTTAGATTTGCTACATTTTGTGGTAAAACTTTGTTTGCTTCTGGATGTCATAAGCAATGTTGTGACATGTGATTTAAGCATTATGCATGTATGAAGTTTTTGTGTGCAACTGTTTTTATCAGGATGTCAAGACTGATGTCATGACATCTCTAACTGGGCCTGAAGACCTAAGTGAATCCTATTTTGTGTGCGCATCTTGTTGTCATTAAAACTGAGTTTTTGTTGTGGTTTTAGCGCATTTTTATCAGAAGGAAAAGAAGGATTCAACTTGGAGTTATTTTAGCAGAATATTTGTTCATGCTATTTTTGTTCCTTTATTTAAGGAATTATTTTATCTGATTTGTGCAAGTTCAGCAAGCCCAATGCCCATTCAAGGTTCTACTTAAGGATGCTTTACCCTAGTGTGAACGTGTGGAAAATAAGGATTCTTATTCAGCATTTTCACGTGTGTGTTTTAGTTTTCTTGTGATCCAAGAAATTGTCTATTGATGATTGTTCTGGACTAGGTGTGCATTTGTATTTTGTCCACTCAAATCTTTTAAGCAGGGTCAAATATTGTTTTGAAGAGTGTCTTCGCATTTTTTGAGTTATTTGTTTAAGATCACTGTTTTGATTGAGGGGGAGTGAGAGGGGTCTCATATTTATGAGTTCCTATGTAGAACTATCAATGGGTAAGGATTAAGTGAAAAGATTGCAAACTGGGGTGTTTGTTATGGATCTTTGAATTGATACTATTGATAGTGAAGTCCCTTCCTGGCTTGGTATCCCCTAGAGTAGGTGTGATTGTACCGAACTGGGTTAACAACTCTCTGTGTTCTTTAATTTTGTCTTTGTCTTTTATTGTGTTTTAATATTGTTGTTATTTGGTGTTGTAACATCATGTTCGACAATGTATATCAGTTGCCAGAATTTTAAATGCCAATGCTAGCCACTGGCTATTTTTACAGATCATGATTTGACGTTTGAAGGCTGCAATCACAACAAAGCCTTGCACATTACTATGGAATGTAAGGGTGCAGTCTTATCCCATGTGCTGGTGGACACGGGCTCTTCCCTGAACGTGTTACTGAAGAAAGCTTTAATGAAGTTAGATGTTGATGGGATTATTCTAAGACCGATTCATTTGGTGGTAAGAGTTTTTGATGGTTCGAAGCGGTGTGTGTTCGGAGAGGTAGAGCTCCTTGTGAAAATTGGCCTTCAAGTTTTCAAGTGCGTATTCTATGTCATAGACATTCAACCAGCGTACAGCTGTTTGTTGGGTAGGACGTGGATCCATGCTGCAGGTGCAGTAACATCTACGTTGCACCAAAAATTGAAATATATGGTTGATGGCCAAGTTGAGTAGTGTGTGGAGAAGAGGACATTTTTGTTAGCCACTTATCGAACTTCAAGTATGTTGAGATGGATGGGAGATACATGAAATGTTGTACCAAGCATTTGAAGCAGTGAATGTCAGTGAAGCGTAGCTTAAGGTAGTGGTTCAGAGCAGAGAACAGACGGGTACTTCTATCGCTTCTTACAAGCAAGCGTTAGATGTGTTCAAAGCTGGAAACGCCCAAGGATGGGCCAAGATGGTTGAGGTTTCTGTGAAACAGGACAAGTTTGGCGTAGGCTATCAAGCATACCAGGATGCTGCTTTAGAGCGTCGAGAGTCAATTACCTTCTCAAGAAAAGGCGTTATCAACCCAAACCAGATGTGTGATGCCACTGAAGAGGATGTTGACAGTGACTGCGATCTTGACAACTGGGTGCATCCGCATGTCCCTAGTGTCGCTCCCCGGATTTCCATCCTGGTACAAACGCGAAAGTGGCGCGAAAAGAGGTAGAGTCACCAGCCAGGAATTTTTATCCCGAAGGAATGGGAATGATAATGCTGCACAAACCAGAGGAAAAGAAAAGGAAGGACACGGGTCCTGCGAACCAAAGAAACTGAGTTCGGGAGTCGGTTACGACCTGGGAAGGTATTAGCACCCAGATCGTCTGTCGTACCCGACGAGATCCACGCTTGCAAAGAAATCTGTTTCAAAGGGTGAAGAAATGAAAGTTACTGCAAAACTGAAACTGAAACTGGATAAAAGGAAAGAAAAGGGGACTGAAAAAGAAATGAAAAGGAAAAATGTAAGGAAAATAAATATTGTGCTCGAACGGGCCCTACCCCGCTGCCTACGTACCTCGTCTGGACAATGAGGATCAGAGTCGTCGTAGTTCCCCTAACTAGGGGTGGAAAAGATTGCTTGTGTCTTAAGGCTTGAACTGCCTATGTCAATGCTCATGTGTTGCAGGCTCGGACGACGAGTGTGTTACCGTCTTGCAAAATGACAAGTAGGAGCAGGTTCGCGTACGGAGCGAAGGTGATGAGAAAAGAAGTCCCGAAGGAGAGACGCTTATTGTTTGTTTGTGTTTTTTAGAAGCTTTTTATGAGTGTGGCACAAGGAAGTGAACTCAAGCTCTTTTCCACGGAATGTGTACTTGCTACTACATTCCAAGATGGAATAATAGAACAAGCACACTCAAGTAAGGAGAAGATCCCCAAAACTTGATTCCAGAGATTAGGGCCTAAGCTCACTAACTCGTTGAATTTATTAATTATTTTTGTAATTAAAACGAAGAAGTGTGTTTTATGATTTTCCTTGATGAAGATGGTCTCATGATCAGACTTGTACATCATGCTGGAAAAGCTTGTACTATCCCAAGATGGGAAGACTACAAGTGGCCCATGAAATAAGTCCATACACACAAGGCTACCTCAACCATTATTAAGTGTTTTTTAGGTTTTGGTTTTGAGATGAGAAAAGAAAGAACCAAAGGAGCAAAAGGCAAAAGTCTAAAATGGGGAAGATTAAACCTAATCTTATCATGTAAAAGTGTGGTCCTAGGTTAGTGAGGTTTCAACTATCCTAATGAAGAAAAAGGAAGGAAAGAAACCAAAGAAAAGCAAGAAGAAAAGGAAGCAAGAGCTAGCAAGCAACTTACTCCTCTAAAGGAGATAAGTTGCTCCTAGAAGGGGAAAAAGAGAGTTGAATTAATGAGGGCATAAGGCACATCAAAACACAAAGAGAAAGCACTTACAAAGAGAGAAGGATGAAGAGTTGAAATGTGGATGAACATCCACATTTCACTTACCATTAGCCCCTGCAAGTGTTAGCAAAATTTCAGCAAGTTATTCATAAAGTCATGGAAATGACATGCTCAAAGCTCACACCAAACCAAGATCAAACAATCATGCCAAACGTAGCACAAACAAGCATTTACGTGTCGAGAACACAGAAGCATGCATCAATCAGCAAGAAAATCACCCAAACAATCATATTCAATGATCATATAATGATCCATGGTATTTAGAACAAGTATGGAGATCAAACAAGCTCAAAATAAGGCAAAAATGGCTCACTGCTTCAGTGTTAACCGGTTAACCAAAGTGTTAACCGGTTAACCATGTTAAAACCTGCCTAAAAATAGCACAAAACAGGTGCGTTAACCGGTTAACCAATCCGTTAACCGGTTAACGCTGTTAAGACAGCAACAAAAACCTGCAAAAATCAGCTCACAAACAGTTTATTCCAAACAATATCATACCAGTCCAGCAAGCATTTAAACATGAAAATAATGCATCAATTCACATCAAATGGCATAATGAAGCTTATAAACATCAACACATGGATCCGGTCACAAATCGATCAATCAACTCAATCAACACAAACAAATACGCAAACACATGGCGGATCTAAAGCGCAAGCATGCAAATAAGCTAAAAACAGAGCTAGATCTGAAATTAACCAACCTACAAAGTTGAGGTGTGCTTTGGTAACTATTGATCGGACTTAAAATGATAGATCTCGCGCAAAGCCTTGAAGATCCGGTGCTAAACTTCACACTCCGTGCAAAATAAATGCAAGAACAAGCTCTTGATGCAGAATTTTGGATCCAAAAGCACTTCTAGATCCCAAACCAGATCTGAATCACCACTAAAACCAGCAAAACGATGCAATGAAGCTATGGATGGAGGTCTAGTTCCAAGATCTACACACCTCAAGGCAAGTTTGTGTGATCTTCAAAGAGGACTTTGAGTGATTTGGAAAATTGGGAGAGAAAAGTGAGAGAATTGTGAGTGAGAGGAGTGAAAATTCAGAAATGAGAGTGAAAAATGAGGAAAAGGTCCTCTTGGTTTGGAGAGAAATGATTAAATATGATTTAGGTTTGGGGCCCAAAAATTAGGCTTGGGATCCAAAATTATGGTTTGGGTAGTGTGATTAGGATGTAGCAATGGGATTAGGCTTGGACAAGTGCTCTAGATCCTTCCTTTTAATTTCCAATTAATTCAACAATGAATAAAATCAGAAAATGAAAATTGGAGCAAAAATCACACATGCTGAATTGCTGCTGGAAATTCAAAATTCGTGGCCGTTAACCGGTTAACCAATTCGTTAACCGGTTAACGCCAGTAAATTTTGAATTTCCCTCCTTTTGGTGGGAACCTTCAAGAATAAGCTGGTGCCGACCGTTTTGATCTGATTTTGATCCTCAATCCTTTCTTTAGGCTTTGACCCTGATGTCAACCTTGTAACCTGCCTTGTGAGCCTTGAATTTCCCTGATGATTGATCATATGCCTTATGCGGGAACATGCAAGTGCTATGCTTCATTTTTCTATGCAATATGCTAAGGATACGACATGATGATGATGATTATGATATGATGATGATGCTAAATAGGAGAGGGCAAATTTGGGGTATTACAGCTGCCCCTATTCAAGCAACTGTTAATCTGAAAAGGACGGTAGCACGGCTATCGACCGTTCAAGATGAACTGTTGTTGAATACCAAGAAGACCTGAAATTTGCACTCTGCTGGAGAATGCGAGAAATGGGAAATAAACCCAACCAAATGACGCTTTAGCGACTGAAGTGGGGAGAAAGCAGACGAGCTCCTTTCAAGTTGAATTGTTATTGCGGATAGAAGACCTTAGACAGACGAGTCCTCGAACAAAACTTGTTACGCCATGTGCTGGACACACGAGCCTTCTTCAAATGAACCTGTTACGCCAGGTGCTGGACATATGAGCCCTCATACATTTTGCAATATATGACCTGAGATAGACGAACCTCCTTCGGATAAACTTGTTATGCCAGGACCAGTGATGCACTTAAGTCTGTGGGATAGACATGCATAATCAGGATAGACGAACCCTCTTCATATATTCTCCGTAGATATATGGTCTAAGACAAACGAGCCTTCTTCGAGAAAACCTGTTACGCCAGGTGCGACATTAGGATTTGACGAACCCTCATCACAAATATTTCGTAGATAAGTGGTGTCTGAGATAGACGAACCTCCTTCGGATAACCTGTTACGCCAGGACCGGTAACCACTTTGACGTTTAATCCCACCGTCAGGACTTCAAACCTCTTCAACATAGACGAGTATTGGATGATCATCAAGAGAACACAAACAAGTGCCATAAGTCAATGATACAAACGAATATCAGAAAATGATCTAAGAAACACAGACGAGGGCTTCAGGCGATGATACAGACGAATATCAGCCACTGATACAGACGAATACCAGAAACCCAACACAGACGAGCATTTGGAGTAGCAATATAGACGAGTACCAGAAATCCAACACAGACGAGCAATTGGAGTAGCAATACAGACGAGTACCAGAGTGATTATCAAATCAACACATATGGATATAAGCTAACACAGACGAGTGTGAGGGATGATACAGACGAGTATCTAAACAATGCAAACGAGCTTCAAACAGATAACAAACACAGACGAGCGTTGGGGAATGCAGACGAGCAACAAGAAAATATCAAACACGAACAAGTAATGGGGAATGCATACGAGCAAAAGCAACTATAACCATGAGCGACTGTTGGGGAAAGAAAAGGAGCAATAATAAAGCATGAACATAGACGAGTGTTGGGGAGTGCAGACGAGCAACTACCAAACATCAAACACCGACGAGCGCCAGGAAATGCAGATGAGCACAAACAGATAATGAACACATACGAGTGTTGGGGAATGCATACGAGCAAAAGCGACTATAAAACAAAGATGGGTGTTGGGGAGTGCATACGAGCAAAAGCGACTATCAAACACAGACGAGTGTTGGGGAGTGCATACGAGCAAAAACGGCTATCAAACACAGACGAGTGTTGGGGAGTGTGTTGCACCCCAAACTTTGCCCTCACCAAGACAAGACATTGTGTATTAAGAGGTTCACAAGGTTCACAAATTTCACAAGACATCTCATGAGGTTCACAAGGTTCACAATTAGTCAGAAAGTTTGACAATTCCCTCAGACAATGCATCCTCCTAAGCAATGCATCTTAAACTAGGGTTTTGACTTTCATCAAGCTAAATAGACTTCCAAGATTTCAAGTGAGCTTCATAGCATCCTATATGTGTTCAAGAATCCCCATGTCAAGTTTCAAGACTTTCCCAAAAAATTTGCTCAGTCAGATGATCAGATAGGCTAAAATCAGTCAAGGTAGTCAAAAAGTCAAAACTAAGGTCAACTGTGGTCAAACCAAAGTCAAACTTCATGATTTTTTGCCAACATCAATTATATGAAGTACAATTCATCATTTGATCAAGGTTTGATCATGATTCATCAAGGAGATTTCAGATCATCAAGAATCAGGAGTTTCTAAATTAGGGTTTTCATAGGAAAAGTCAACTGAACTTTGACCAGCCATAACTTTCACATGCTTCATCAAAAAATTTCCATCCAAAGCTCATTTTGAATGAAATTGAATTCTCTACAACTTTGTGTCTCACAAGACAAGCCCAAAAATGCTTCATTTGGAAGGTATGAGCTAAGACATTATAGGTCATTTCAAAAGTCAACAAAAAGTTAACATCTTCCAAAGAGCATAACTTGAGAATGCTAAAAGATATGGACAGGAGACCAAAGAGGTTGGTTAGAGGACTCTCTAAGATTTCCAAAATGTCCAAGAACACCTTCATAGCATTAAAATTGAAGGATTTGTGCCCTTGCAAAGTTGGGAAATTTGTGGGAAGTTTATGAAGCAAATAAGGCCTTAAAACCAATTTTTGCTAAATGAGCCCACCAAATTGCCATCCAATCTTTATAATATCACCAAGCACGACCCAACCCACGCCTTTTCTGATTTTTTACATTTTATTTAATATTTATTTGAATTTTATTCATTAAAATACAAATTAAATTAAAATAAAATATGAAGATCATATATTTGAAAGAGATTTTGATTCTAGAAGGTCTTAATGTTCATTTAAAATTGATTGATACCATATAATTTTAGATCATACAAATATAGCAAGGTAAGATCAAAGAAATTCAAGTTTTAAAGACAAATCTTTTTCAATCATCTAAGGTCCAAAAGTCCAAAGGAGTGATCTCTTTTTTGACCTAATTCTGATGTATCATATATATACAACATTAAGCAATGCCTTAGACACGAATTCACAGCCTCCAAGCATAAGATCAATTTCAAACTTTTCAAGAAAAAACTCATATTCGGATTTTTGGCTAGACACACTTTCAAGGCAATTTAAAGGTTGCTTTAGCTTCCTTGAGACTCACTGATCATGTTTCGATCATCAACAACACATAAATCATCACCATTTGCATAAACCGAATCCATGTTCATGCTCATCTTATGATTTTTCGTTTTTACATATTCACTCATGATAAATCGTATTTGACTGATGTTTTGTGTTTGTTATGATACAAGGAATGTTTCTGGATGATTTAATTTGAATTTCGATGCAGGATCAAAGATTCACCATTGTTAGGGTTTGAGGTAGCCGTTTAGGGTTTCTCAATTGAACTAATATAAATGAATTTTAAGAACGTCAATGAATTGTGTATGATGTAAGGATCATGTCTATGTGATCAATTTGTTGAAATTTTACGTATTAAGAAAGATCCAAGTTTCGTAGGTTCTTGAAGGTGAGAAAACGCATGAAAATTCGCAGGTATAATCGCAAGAAATTTTGCAGGTATGATGAAGAAGATGAAGATCCTTGGCGCCATCTGGAAAATTCAAATTGTTAATTTAATATTTTTAGAATTATATTTCAATTAATGATGCTTGGTCTGGTGGTTGTGATACGCGCTGGTAACGTTTGAAACTTGGGTTCGATTCCCAGGTTTTTCATTTTTGTTCATTTGTTTTTTCATATTTTTGTAGGTTCATTACATAATGGTTTGGGCTCATTCGCTCACCAGCTACGCAGGGGCAGCCCAGTGGTGTGTCTTCTTGCTGGTAATGGGGAGGTCTTGGGTTCAAAACCAGGCCTCCCCCATTTTTTTAACCTAATTTCTTTATTTTGCTTTTTCTTATTTATTTAATTATATAAATTGTATTTTCACATAAATTGATTTTAAATAAAAGTATAATATATTTTCCTAGAATAAAAAAAAACTTTATATTTTTAAAAAAAATCAATATCTTATTTTTTCAAATATAATTTGTTTTTTTATTTTATGTTTATATTATTATCCTATATATTTTATTTTTGTAAATAATCAAATTAATATTTTAATTCAAATTGTAAACCCTAATTTTATCTTTAAAATTTCTAACCCTAATTTTTATTTAATTTTGAATATTAAACTTAATTAATTTTTCTAATACCTAATTAAATAATTAATCTTGTTTTTTTTAAAATAATTATTATATTGTTTATTATCATTATTATAATTCCTTATTTATTTTCTTCTTAAAAATTCTTAAAAATTATTTATTTAGCTTAAAAATATTCTCTTAACTTGTATATATTTTGTATATTTGTGCTAACCTTTTCTTCTTATAATTATTTTATCACTAACCCTTTAGCTATTGTCTATTTTATTATTTATTTATTATTCAATTGTTTTTATTATAATGTAATTGCAAAAGACTTGTAATAGTCGTAGTTTTATCGTTTATAAATATTCTTGCCATGGTTAGTAATTATAGGGAGTGATAATATGTTTGTAAATTAAAATTAATTTAGAATGACTTAATAAGATAAATATATGAATATGAACACTCACACACGTAAGTCGATCTTTGATCGCCATCTCACACTTTCTAAGGTTATCCCTCATGTTGCCTAACTATAAGGTCAAGTAAGGTGTCTTAAAGCAAAGTCTCTTTTCATAAAATATCATCAAGTCCCTTTTAAGATTATAAGATCAAGTCCCTTCGATGTTGCCTACGGTAAATGATCTTGTCCCTTCGAATAAAAGATGATAAGGCCCTTCGTATTGCTAAGACACCTTACAGTTGCCTAAACACGGATGTCCCTTCACATGTCCCTTATCACATCCAAGGTAATGACTACCTATTCCTTAATAATAGGGATAGTCTTACCATTGAAAGAACATTTAAGAACAGTAAAGATTTAATTTAGGGTAGGTTCCTCTTAAGTACTTGCTCACTTTTCTTCAAATACTTCATTATACTTCACATTTCAAACAAATTTTCAATACAAAGTCTTTATATACATCCATACAAGGATCATTATAAAGTACTTAGAAAATTTTTAAAGCACACACTAGACTTCTCAAAACAGTTTAAAGTGAGCTAAGTAACTAAGAGCCCATGGATAACCATGGATATAAAGGGTGCTAACACCTTCCCTTTATATAACCTACCCCCTAACTAAAAATCTTTTTAAGGTCTTTCCTGTTCTTTTATGCCCTTTCCTTTTGGATAAAATAAAAGTCGGTGGCGACTCTTGCTATCCGCAACATTTAACTAAATTCAGTTCTCCCACCGTGTTACAGAACTGGCGACTCTGCTGGGGACTTAATAAAAGAGGGGTACCCTTAGGAATTAGATCACTTTAAACTTGTTTGCTTTGTTTACTTTACTTTACTTGTTGGGTGCTCTTATGTGTGAAAGATCCTAACCCGGATCTAGTGTACCTTAGGTAAATGGCAATAGACCAAGGAAACTGTACGGCGTATACCGATATGGTTGATCTGGTGGCCAGAGTTAGTGTGACTTCTTGGTTGGTGCTTATGTTCCTTAAACAAGTTGGGGATAATATGAGGCTGCCATATGTTGTCAATACACTAACTGACTTTTAGAACCCTAGTCATCCCATCTTGGCCTTTAGAAAGTAGTGAGATAACCGGCTTTGGTGAAGACTGAAGTTGGTTGATACTCGATACTACGCTCATTGAGATTCTAAACTTGGAGGGTTTTGGTTGGCAAGTAAGTTGCCAACTGAACAACCACCCTTGTGAAGGATCAGTGATATTGAGATCCCTTAGAACCCGGTTACTTTTGTAGGACAGGATGAACCAACTAACTTCAGGGGAGGGTACTTACCTTTAAACCTCATGCAAGCCTCTAAACCTAGGGTTATGGTGTGACTTGTTTGTGTGTGCCACATGTTTTTGATTGAGCATAACATCATAACATCATCATGCATCATAAGCATAACATTTTCACTAACCATTTCAAGGACCAAAGGATTTATCTTTGTTCTTTGTTGCAGGTCATGGCTTCTGCTCGTAGGAATACTATCAGGATCAACTTTGTAGGAATACCTCCTAAACTTAAGGAATTGGTCTCTCAAGTTTCTGAAAACTCCCAATTCATCAAGAAACATGGTCACCTACTGGATTTAGTCACTTCAGGGTTCAATGAAGACATGGTGAGTGTTTTGTTTCAGTTCTTTGATCCTAAACATCATTGCTTCACATTCCCCGACTATTAGCTGGTTCCTACAATGGAAGAGTTCTCCAAGCTTCTTGGTATACCTATCCTGGATCAGAAACCCTTCACAGGCTTGGAAAAAGAGCCTAAACCTGAAGTCATTGTTGCAGCCCTACATCTGAAGAAAACAGACATTGTCCTAGAAACAAGGAGTGGAGTTAAGGGTATTCTTGCTAAGGTATTAATGGAGAAAGCTCAAGTGTTCCTGAAGGCTATGAGTTATGATGCTTTTGAGGAGATCTTAGCCTTGTTGATTTATGGCTTAGTGTTGTTCCCCAATCCAGACCAGTTCATAGACGTACACACCATCAACATATTTCTGACTCGTAATCCAGTGCCTACATTACTTGGAGACATCTTACACTCTTTTCATACCCGTACTACGAAGGCACAAGGAACTCTGATGTACTGCATACCTCTCTTGTCTAGCTGGTTTATTTCTCACCTTCCTCGATCAGTGATGAAGAATGAACAAGGATTCAGGTGGTCCAAGAGGATCATGTCACTTTCTCATTCAGATATTCATTGGTGCTCTAGATCCATGGAGAATGTTACTATCATTGACCGTTGTGGGGAGTTCCTTAATGTGCCACTCATTGGCATAAGAGGGGGCATTACTTACAACCCTTCTTTAGCTCTACGTCAGTTTGGTTACGCTCGGAGTAATGGTCCTCATGACATGCTTATTCAGGGTATTGTGTTCGGCTACAATAACGATCTACAAGGTTACCATCAAAGGTTCATACGAGCATGGGGGAAAGTGAACAAGGTTGACAGCAAGACTCTGGAACCAAAGTACACTATTCTTATGGAAGCTTATCTCAGATGGGTGTGATCTCGTGCCCAGACTCTTATGATGCCATATCCTGCCATCCTGCCAGTTACTATGGAGCCTGTTGCTGAAGGAGATACTTCTTATATCATTCTTCATCCAGACATGCCCACTGACATGGAAGAACTACAAAGGTCCTGGATCCAGTTGAAGGAGCAAAGAGATACTTTTGAGACTCATTACAAAGCAAGTCAAGAAAGAATCCTGGAGCTAACAAAACAACTTCACGAGGAGCGGAATCTCAACTCATACCTCAACACAAAGAGGAAGCGTCCATGGGAGACTTAAAACCCCATTTTTGTATTCATTTCATTTTTATTGTAAGCCCAAGGGGCAAACAAATTTATTACTAATAAAAGTTTACCTTTTTGATGGTTTAAACAAATTTAAATCCTGCGGTCTTTGAAAACATTGCATACGCATTTACATACCATATCACTGCATCACAGGTTTCTTATATACAGGTATCTTATCTTCTCGCTGTTTATTTCAGCAAAAATGGCTCTTGAACAGACTGTCAAAGATCTCCAGGCTCAGAATGCACAATTCCAAGAGTTGATTCTGAACTTGTCCAAGGGGCAAGATGAGCTGAAGACACTGCTGGCTAAGAAGAATAAGAAGACTAGAAGATCAGGAGGCCTTATTAATATGGGAAGAAGGTTCAGAGGTCCTGTCAAGATAAAGGAACAGGTTGATGATTATGAGTCTGAAAATTCTGAGAAAGAGGGAGGCAGTCTCCATGATACTGTGGGAGATTCTGATTCTGAAGCAAATTATTATCATGATCCTAGTGAGGATAAGTACAAGATGCTGGTAGACAGGATGAATGCCATGGATTTACAAAAATCTTCTGGGCTTGATTTTGAAGATCAGAGCTTAATATCTGGAGTGGTTATACCTATTGGTTTCAAGGTTCCTGCTTTTGTAGTGTATGATGGTGTCTCATGTCCCAAGCTGCATCTAAGGTCCTATGTCCGGAGGATTCAACCACATACTGCTGATAAGAAATTATGGATTCATTTCTTCCAAGAGAGCTTGTCTGGAGCTCAATTGGAATGGTACTATCAATTGGAGAGTGCCAATATTCGAGATTGGAATGATCTTGCTGAGGCCTTCTATAGGAAATACCAATACAATGCTGATTTAGCACCTACTTGCATGCAGCTCAAAAGCATGTCAATGGGTGCTAAGGAGAATTTCAAGGAGTATGCCCAGAAATGGAGAGACCTGGCTGGCAGAGTTCAACCTCCTCTGACTGACAGGGAGCTAGTGGATATGTTTATGAGTACGCTGAATGGTCCTTTCTATAGTCACCTCATTGGAAGCTCATCATCTGGTTTCACTGAGCTGATAATGACTGGAGAGCGTGTGGAGAGTGGTATAAGAAGTGGTAAGATACAGGTGGGTGCCTCTTCATCAAACACTGCAAAGAAGCCCCCTAGTGGAAAGAAGGAGTCTAATGTTGTGTATGGTCAACCCAGCCGTAACAGAAGTCACCAATCTGTGGGAGCAGTTCACATTTCTAATCCTACTCCTGCAGCACCGGAGCTACCATAGAGCAATCAACAAAAACCTAGAAGACAATTTACCAAGATCAACATGTCACTGGCCCAAGCCTTGCAACACATGTTGAAAGGGGAACTCATTACTTTGAAGGACCCTCCTCAGAATCCTAATACTTTCTCTCCTCGGTACAATCCTAATGCACGATGTGCATATCATTCTAATTGTCCGGGACATGACACCAACAATTGCTGGATATTGAAAAACAAGATTCAAGATATGATTGAAGCTGGAGAAATTGAATTTGACCCTCCTGGGACTCCAAATGTGATTATTGCTCCCATGCCCAATCATGAGAAGACTGTTAATGCCATTGATGAAGTTTCATATATTTCCTCAGTTGCAGATGTGACTACTCCATTATCCATTATCAAGAAGATGTTGGTACAGGCTGGATTCTTTCCAGGTTGTAATGAAGATTGTTTTTATTGTGCCTACAAACCTGATAGTTGCTGGAAGCTGAAAGATGGTATTCAGCGCCTCATGGACAATTACACCATATTGTTTGAGAGGACACCTTCTGTGGAAGGTATGGTTGAACATCTAACTCAAGGTACGAAGGTTGAAGAGGTGGACATGGTTGATAAAGTGCCAGTGAAGATTACCTTCAAAGGCCCTATCAAGATCTCTTCCAAGGGTCCTATCAAAATTACTGCTGAAGGTCTAGTAAAGACTGTTGCTGAAGCTAGAGTGGCTCCCATGATTATTACCACTCCTGACCCTATTCCGTATACTTCTGATAAAGCTATACCCTGGAATTACGGTTCCGATGTTTATATCCATGTTGTTAAGCAAGAACCTTTGATTGATGCACCTGTTACTGATGATAACCTTGATGTTGACAATATTGCTGGATCTAGTAAGATCACCAGAAGTGGAATAATTTTCTCTCCTCCGACTACCTCCACTTCTGAGCCAAGTACTGATGCTCGGGGCAAAGCTCCTGTGGTTGAACTTGTACAAGTTGAGACACCAGCTGCTGAGAATCTTTCTAAACAGATGGAAAAAGTGCTGAAGATCATTCGCAAGAGTGATTATGATATTATTGACCAGTTGGGGCATACTCCCTCCAAAATTTCCATGTTGTCTTTGTTGCTGTGTTCGGAGGCTCGTGCTAAAGCTTTGATCAAATTCTTGAAGACTGCTCATGTACCAAATGAGATTTTTGTGGATCAATTTGAAAATTGTGTTGCACATCTGACTTATGATAATGGGTTAGGTTTTTCTGATGCTGATTTGACTCCTGCCAAGAGAAACCATAACAGAGCTTTACATATCTCCATTGAATGTAGGGGCACTACCTTTTCTCATGTGTTGATAGACAATGGCTCTTCATTGAATGTACTTCCCAAAGAGGTTCTGAACAAGCTTAGTCCTGAAGATGCTGTGTTAAGACCAAGTAATATAGTGGTGAGGGCCTTTGATGGTTCAAGAAGAGTGGTGCATGGAGAAATAGATCTCCCAATCAAAGTAGGCTCTCAAGTCTTCAATTCTACCTTCTATGTAATGGATATTCGTCCTGCGTACTCCTATTTTCTTAGGCGCCCCTGGATCCACGGGGCAGGTGCTGTGACCTCCACTCTACATCAAAAGTTGAGATATCTAGTGAAGGGAAAGACCGTCATTGTTTACGGAGAGGAAGAATATATGATCAGTCATGTGAATACATTTAAGTATGTTAAAGTGGAAGGTGAATATGTTGAGACTCCTTGCCAGACATTTGAAGTAGTTCCTTGGGTTATTCCTGCTGCTGAAGCTCCTCCTGTTGTTAAAAAAGTTCCTGTGGTTACCAGAGTACCTCCTACAATGGCCTCCCTCAAAGATGCCAGAGCTGTGGTTGAAGAAGGTGGTTGTACTATTTGGGGTCAGCTTCCTGACATTCCTTACAAGTCTGACAAGTTTGGTTTGGGTTTCACTGCAGAGTTCCAAAAGGCTGTTCGTCGTGCTCGTGCTGTTCGTATCACCAATCAAGGGATCATGAAAGATCAAATCAATGATGTGGGTGACTATAGTGAAGACTACAACCTGGATGCTTGGATCTTTCATACTGTGGGTGATGGGCTCAACAATTGGAAGGCTGAAGACGTTATTCCTATCTCCTTTAGTCAGGAGTAAATACTATTACTGTGTTGTTATTTTTAAGTTTGTAATTTTAAACAATTAAACTTTTAAGCCTTGTGTCTTACCCGGGGCACAATGGTATGCTTATTTCGGGATGTCATTTCATTTGCATACTTCATTCAATAAAAATCAATGGACGTTTCGTTTTCATAAATATTGTGCTCCTTGTCTTTCTTTTATTTTTCTTTCTTTTATTTTTGTTTTTGTTTCATCCACTCTGGATCCTGTTGATAACAGTTCTACTATTGTCAATTATAATTTCGAGAATCCGATCTATCAAGCTGAAGATGGAAAGGAGGAAGATTGTGAAGTACCTGTAGAGCTTGCTAGGTTGTTACAACAAGAAGAGAAAGCTATACAGCCACATGAAGAGCCAATCGAAGTTGTGAATCTGGGAACTGAAGAAAACAGGAAAGAGGTCAAGATAGGGGCTGAATTAGAGGATGGTGTTAAGAGCAGATTAATTCAGATGTTACAGGATTATGTGGAGATCTTTGCTTGGTCCTATGAAGATATGCCAGGGTTGGATACAGACATTGTGGTTCACCGTTTACCAGTAAAAGAAGACTGTCGTCCAAAGAAGCAGAAGGTTCGTCGCATGCGTCCTGAAATGTCAGAAAAGATTAAAGCAGAGGTGATGAAACAATTTGATGCAGGGTTTTTAGCTGTGACTTCTTATCCTCAATGGGTTGCAAATGTGGTACCGGTACCTAAGAAAGATGGTAAGGTACGTATGTGTGTAGATTACAGGGATTTGAACAAGGCCAGCCCCAAAGATGACTTTCCACTTCCTCATATTGATGTTCTGGTAGACAACACTGCTCAGCATAAAGTATTCTCTTTCATAGATGATTTTTCTGGTTATAATCAAATCAAGATGGCACCTGAAGATATGGAGAAGACTACGTTTGTTACACAGTGGGACACCTTTTGCTATAAAGTGATGCCATTTGGTTTGAAGAATGTAGGGTCAACATATCAGCGTGCTATGGTGACTTTGTTTCACGATATGATTCATTATGAGATAGAGGTATATGTGGATGATATGATAGCCAGGTCCCAGAATGAAGAGCAACACCTTGATCATCTGCATAAGCTGTTTGAAAGATTGAAGAAATACAAGTTGAGATTGAACCCAAACAAGTGTACTTTTGGAGTTAGATCTGGCAAACTCCTGGGTTTCATTGTTAGTGGAAAAGGTATTGAAGTAGACCCCGCAAAAGTGAAAGCTATACAAGAGATTCCAGCTCCCCGTACTGAGAAAGAAGTTAGAGGTTTCTTGGGACGATTGAATTACATTGCAAGATTTATTTCCCAATTAACTGCTACCTGTGAGCCAATTTTCAAGCTATTGAAGAAAGATCAGGTAATGGAGTGGAATGATGAGTGCCAGACAGCCTTTGATGAAATCAAGAGATATCTTCTAGAACCTCCAATTTTGATGCCACCAGTTGATGGAAGACCCTTGATTATGTACTTAACAGTATTAGACAACTCAATGGGGTGTCTGTTGGGGCAACATGACGAGTCTGGTCGAAAAGAGCAGGAAATATACTACCTTAGCAAAAAGTTTACCGACTGTGAAACAAGATACTCACTGCTCGAGAAAACTTGTTGTGCTTTGGCATGGGCTGCTCGCCGACTAAGACAGTATATGTTTACTCATACTACCTTGTTAATTTCAAAGATGGATCCAATCAAGTACATATTCGAGAAACCTTCTCTCTCCGGAAGTATAGCGAGATGGCAAATGATCTTAACAGAATATGATATACAGTACACTACTCAGAAGGCCATTAAAGGAAGTGTTGTAGTTGATCATTTGGCTCATCAAGCAGTAGATGATTATCAGTCAATGAGTTTTGAGTTCCCTGATGAAGAAATTATGATTATTACCAAAGAACCTGTACAATATGACGGACCTGAACAAGGATCCCGATGGACTATGGTTTTTGATGGAGCTGCTAATGCACTTGGTAATGGTGTTGGTGTTGTGATCATTTCCCCTGAAGGTTGTCATACCCCGATTACTACAAGACTTTGTTTCCATTGTACCAATAACATGGCTGAGTATGAGGCATGTATCCTGGGTATCAAAGCTGCCATTGATATGAAGATTCAGTTCCTGGACGTATATGGAGATTCAGCCCTGGTAGTGAGTCAGATTAAAGGAGATTGGGATACCAAGCATGAAAATCTTATTCCTTACAGAGAGCATGTGTTGTCTTTGATCCCACATTTTGAAGAGATTACCTTTGGACATATTCCACGAGGAGAGAATCAGTTGGCAGATGCATTAGCCACCATGGCATCTATGTTTGAGATTAGATGGGATAATGAAGCTCCTAAGATTACTATTGATATATTTGAGAAGCCGGCATACTGCAATGAGATTGACACTGAAGAAGCAGAGGGGAAGCCTTGGTTCTATGAAGTGAAAAGATATCTTGAAGCTCAGGAGTTCCCTGAAGGGGCATCTGTCAAAGATAAGAAGTTTCTGAGAAGGTTTTCTGCTAAGTTCTTCTTGAGTAATGGAATTTTGTACAAGCTCAACCATGATTCAACTTTGCTTCGTTGTGTGGATAAGAAGGAAGCAATAGAGATTATGGAAGACATGCATGATGGGATTTTTGGCACTTATTCTAGTGGTCATACCATGGCAAAGAAAATATTGAGAGCAGGTTACTATTGGTCTACCATGGAAGCTGACTGCTATCAACACTCCAGAACATGTCACAAGTGTCAAATCTATGCTGATAAAGTACATATACCTCCAGCTCCATTGAACGTGTTAACTGCTCCTTGGCCTTTTGCCATGTGGGGCATTGATATGATTGGTGAGATCAAGCCTACTGCTTCTAATGGGCATTGTTTCATCCTGGTTGCTATTGATTACTTTACTAAGTGGGTGGAGGCAGCCTCATTTGCATCAGTTACTAAGAATGTGGTGGCTCGATTCATTAAGAATAATCTCATATGTAGGTATGGAATCCCTGAAAGGATTATCACAGACAATGGCTCTAATCTGAACAACACTATGATTACTGATCTCTGCGCACAGTTCAAGATTAAGCATCACAACTCTTCTCCGTATCGTCCGAAGATGAATGGGGCAGTAGAAGTTGCTAATAAGAACATTAAGAAGATTCTACAGAAGATGACTATTACTTATAAAGATTGGCACGAGATGTTACCATTTGCTCTTCATGGTTATCGTACTACAATACGTACTTCAACATGGGCAACCCCATTCTCCTTAGTCTATGGTATGGAAGCAGTTCTGCCCATTGAAGTTCAGATCCCCTCTTTAAGAATCATGAAGGATGCAGGCTTGGATGAAGATGAGTGGATTCAGACTCGACTTGACCAGATAAATTTGATTGATGAGAAGAGGTTAGCAGCTGTTTGTCATGGTCAGATGTACCAGAAACGGATGATCAAAGCTTTTAATAAGAAGGTTAAGCCAAAGGTATATCATGTGGGTGACTTGGTAATCAAACGTATCATACTACCACAGGGTGATCCTAGGGGCAAATGGACTCCTACATATGAAGGACCATTTGTAGTCAAAACAGTATTCTCAGGAGGTGCCATGATGCTTACTACTATGGATGGTGAATGTCGCTCCCACCAAATGACACCTGGTCAGAAGGGGTACAGACGCGAACGGTCGGCGAAAGGAGAGAACACACAAGGGTGAACTGAAAAGAAAAGAGTCGCCAGCTAGGCATTTTTATCCCGAAGGAAAGGTAATGCTGCATAAACCTAGAAAAGATGGATAAGACGGTTGTGGACCAGAGAAACTGAGAAAGGGGGTTGGTTACAACCTGGGAAGGTATTAGCACCCAGATTGTCCGCCGTACTCGACGGGATCCACGCTTGAAAGATTTGTGCTTAAAGGGGTAGTGTCAGTGCTATTTTGTGTGTAGAGGCTGTAAAAGAATGCAAGTGTCAGTGCAAAAGAAGTGTGAAGTGAAATATGAGAGTGTCAGTGTTAGAACAAGAGTGCAAAGCTCAAGACTATAAGGCTTAGAGAATAAAGCTGAAAGAGGGGGAATATACAGAGACTTTTGTTCGATAACAATTAAGTTATGCCTACGTATCCTCTCGTGCAATGAGGAAGTCAGAACACCGTAGTTCGACTCAAAGAGACTGAAAGATGAATTGACTTGTGAACTGCTTACTGTCCATGCTCAAGTATATGACCTGTCTGGCTCAGCTGCAAACTGTCTCGCATTAGACGGAAGAAGCGAGTTCTCGTTTATGAATGAATGAGGTGAGAAAAGAATCTCGGAGGAGACGATTATTGTTTGTTTTTTGGGTTTTCAGTCTTTTATTGCTTTTTGAGGTTTGTCATAGGAAAATGAGCTTAAGCCTAATCCAAGGGTTAGTAAACTCATCACATCCTCCCCCTGATTAGGGGTAATGAGAACACTTTAAGTATGAAGTAAACACCTCACACTTAATCACCATGATGTAGGATTAAGATCATTAACCTACTAGCATTTATTTAGATGTTTTTTGGAGTTTTTGTTTAGTGTTAAGTAATGAGTTTAAGCCATAATCAAGGATTTAATGGACTCATTACACCATCCTAATAGAAGGATAATAGATGAGAACATTTAAGCTGAGAAAGGCTCCTCAACTTAATCCATGATTAGGAATTAACCTCATGACAAAACAAAACCTTTATTAGAGTGGATTTTAGTTAATGGTAAGATTAAGAAGTGAATTTTATGGTTTGTAAGACAACTTGAGGGGGACTTGTCCATTAACACTAGGGTTAGTCCTTCTTAACCAATTAAGGAAGAATTAGAACCCTAATGCAAGGCCCAAGTTACAAGCTTGATGTCTTAGTGATTATTAGATGGATTGATTAAAAGATTTAAACACATTAATGGTTTAACACTTAGTATTAAAGTTATACACTCCATCCTAATAGAAGGATACAGGCATAACCCTGATCACAAAGTCTTAAAACCTTTAAGGTTTAGTCCTTGATTATGAGATGAGAAGAGAAGACTCAAAGATGACACAAAGGCAAAACTAATGGGGGGACTAATCAAACCCTAATTGTGATCATGCTTGGGTGTTCCTAGGGTTTATGAGGCTTGCAAGAAGATCTTCAAGAGAGCCATCAAGGAAGGAACAGGATGAAGGAAAAGAAGCAGAAAGAAGCAAGACAACTTACTTCATTTAAGAAGATAAGTTGCTTGAAGAAAGAAAGTGAGGAGGGAACATGAATGAGTAAGCTCACTCTAATACAAAAGTAAAATGCAGCAATGAATGCATGAAGAGAGATGAGAAAAGATTATGAGAAGTGAAGGCAAATTCACTTCTCAAACACTTACCACCTGAAAAGTTAGCAACAAGAAATGAGATGCAATGCAAATGGGATGAAACACAATGATGAAAACCAAATTCAGAAGCATAATCATGATGCAAATGGTGCTAAGAGATAAAGAAAACACATGACAAGAGTTGTGAATGATCATACAAGGATGAGGATGCAGATGAAGCATGCCTTGAACCATGAAAGTTCATGAAAGTTTATGAAATGGAATGAATGCAAAACATGGCAAATGAATGATGCAATGATCAAAAATGATTCTAATGTGTCCTAAGATGTCTCATATGTCATGTGGATGCACAAAATGTCATAGAAAGTTCATGTATGCAAGCAAATGAGAGATGAATGCAAATGAAAGCAAAAATTAGGGTTTATGCACAAGACACAAAGCAAAATTCAAAATCAGAGGCAAATGACAAGATAAAAAATTGAAAATGGGATCAAAGGAGTCCTAATCCTACATAAGTTCACTGCCCAAAGGAGCGGACCTAACTCTTAACCTAATGGGGGTTATGATTTTCTTAAGTTAGCTAGGGTTTTAAGGCACTTTAAAAGGGAAAATACACAACAAATTGAAAATGAGAGATAAATTCAAACCAATTTTACCCTAGAAACTACATGATATGAAGAATGCAATTCAAAAAGAACCATCATCAAACTCTTCAAGGTTAGGCAGAATGAATTTTTCTAAGTTAGGACAAAAATATTGCCTTTTAAGAACTTTAATTCCAAAGAAAAATGTCAAAATATGTCAAGAACCAAAAAGAAATTTGTTTTAAGAGTTTGATAATGTTTCTAAATGTATCAAAATGCAATGTGATTTTTTTTGTGATTTTTAGAAACTTAAATGCTATTTTAATTAATTAATTCTCATTAACTAATTAAAATGAACATTTAAATATTTTTAAAATACGAAAATTATGCAAAAAATAAAATAAAAATTATTTTCAGAAAGAGAAAAATATTTTTAGGTATGATGCAAAAAATGAGAATTTTTGGATGCATTTTGCTATTTTAAATAAAATGTAGAAAGAAATGCAATAAAAATGAAAACTAAATTAATTTAAATGAAAAGTAATCAGATCCAAAGGCCTGGATTCAAATGGAACGCGCGAGAGTTGACTGGCGCGTGTTTGGATGGCTGGGATCAAACCTGGCAATTTGAATTTTCCTAATTATGTTTAAGCTAATTAATCCAGAATTAGGGCTTAATCAAGGAATCTGGGCCGTTCATAGCGCGCGGGAAACTGGATCCAAGGGCCTACGTTCAAACTCACCTAAACCCTAACCCTAATTTAATCACTTTCAGATGACCGGAACAGTGGTTCCGGTCATCTTCTCCGGCAAGCACAAAAAACTAACTTCTTCTACAGGCAATATCAAGAGCTCTAAAGCTCCAGATCGTATCTCCTAACTACCCTGAAGACGAATCAAGCATCAAAAGAAATTTCTACAACCTACGTCTCAAGATATGGATCAAAACACAAAAACTGGAAAAGTTTCAGAGCTTCGATACAGGCTTATTTCTTGACCATTTCAAAAAGTAAAAGCACCAGAGTGATCAGTAGAGCATAAGCAACAATTCTATAGCATAAAAAACAATTTCTGGAAAAAAAGTTCTTGAGGTACCTGAGCTTGAGCTTCTTCAATTTGCAGCTTTCTGGGCAGTTCTTTGCTTCAAATCAACTCTACTGACTCCCCTCAAGAGTTTGCAAAGCTTGTTTGGAGTTTCTTATGGCCGATTTGTGAGATTGATTCAGTTCAGTTCAAAGGGGGAGGGAAATCATGTTTTTGATGTGGGAGGTTTCAGGTTGTTTCAAGGGGTGGGAAATGATCAGTGGATCATGGTGAGTTGTTCTATGGAATTTGTTTTGATGTTTGAAGCTTGTGTGATCAATTTCGAAGAAAAATGCAAAAAGAGGAGCTTTGGTGAATGCTGAGTTCTTGGAGGTTTCAGCTTTGCTTGTTGTGTGTAATGGCTTGCTTGAGGTCCACATATGAGGTTCTGATTGGGCAGGGGGTTGGTAATGTCACATTTTTATTGGTATGGGCAAAATGCAAAAAGTCATGACTTTGTGTACTTGAGGTATGGCTCGGGTCAGAGGGATATTAGGGGTATGGCTGGGCTCAGCATGGATCAAGGAAGGCCCTTGGATTGTTTTTGTGCAGCTGTAATGGCTAGGGCAAGTGGTAGCATGGCTCTTGCAACTTTTCCCTCTTTGGAAATCCTTGTGAATCAAGGCAAAGAAACCTATAAACTCTTGGGCAAATTGCAGCCAAATGGGCCATATGAAGTTGTCATGATGTTTTGAGATCACTTAACAACTAATTCAAACATTAAAAGCTCCTTTTGCAAAAATTCCATTCTTGAAGATTCATGAGAAATGCCTTATGGTGACGTGTAATTCAAGGCATGAAAATGGGAAATCTCTTGGGCAATTCTGAATTTTGGACCATGTATGATGTTTGTGCAATGTTTAGAAGTTAATTAGAGATCACATTTGGCTTTGGCAAGTGTTTTTGCAAGTTTCCTCTTTGGCACAAAAGTGAAAATTAAGTGATTTTTCCAAACTTTGCAAAGCCATAACTTTAACTCTAGAATGAATTAGATCAAGTTCTTGTACTTTTTGAAAATGGGAGGATCCAATATACAACTTTCATGACCAAGAATTTTTCATTTGAAGCATTTTTGAATCAAAAAGAGGTGGTTGAAAAACTTTCCCAAAATGGCAAGTTTACATTACAAGTCACTTTCCCAAAATGGAAACTTTGCAAATGGCTTGAAATTCTTCAATTTTGTGAACTTCTAACTTCTTCTAAGATCAAATAAAGATCATACACATCCAAATTATGGAGAAAACCCTTTGGTTGGATGATTGGGGGCCTCAGATGCCCTGATTTTGCACTGACTTGCTCAAGAAGTTATCTTTTGATCAGATGCCTTCCCCATTGAATTTCTTCATGAAAATTGGTATGCATGATCCTTATAACATATAGAGACCAATAGAAACCAGAATGACCAAAATATTTGGAGTTATGGCCTCTGAAACCAAAACCCTAATTTTAGGTCATCTGTGCAGTTAAGCTTGGCTCTGCTTCCATGCCTTCTTCAGTTCTTGTGATTTTCTGACTTCCTTGATCTTGGGAGGATATAATATGATTCTTGAACATACATGGACCCTCTTGAGATGATTGATGACCTTTGGAGTGGCTCAGATAGCTCATGGATTGCTCAAATCACAAACCCTAGATGTAGATGACTTTGAACCAATGCAGTGAAGCAAAAATGCAATATGAGATGCTATGATTGAATCTATGAAAATGAAAAGATCACAAGCCATGGTGAAATGAGTGAGGGAAAATTTGGGGTGTTTACAGTGAAGACTTCCCACAGCCTGTAAACGCAAACATAGTTAAAAAATACTACACATAAAAAGAGACCCGCTAGGTTGACTGGCCTAGGCAAAAATAAGGGCATCCCGGCGAACCAAAAGGGTTCGGGCAAAAATTAGGGATATATATAAAAAAAATGTACACCCGGAAAGTCAAAAACCTGAAAAGGCGGCTTGGGAAAAAAAGGGTATCTTGGTGGATTGAAAACCTGAAAGGGCAATCCAAGCAAAAGTTAGGGATTAAAGCGTATGACTATGTCTCATTTGGATCACCCATGTAACTCCAACCAGTTGTGCTACCTAACTCAAGCTTGAACAGATAAAGATCAATCCAATCGTTTCCGTCTCAATAGCAGAAGATGAGATACTTGAAGATAATGGCAATAGTAGAATTGAAACTCAATAGGATTATTTCTCACATAGCTGATTTTCTTTGTTTTGTAAAGAGGTTTCACGACGAATTCCTCTTACTAGGATTTCTTCCTCCTTGTACAAACTTGCCTATGTATAGGTCACCTTTGTAATATAAATAAAATTTCATCTTTGAATCCAGATTTACTTTTACCCTATTTACATAAGCGAAAACGTCCATTGGTTGTGTTTGAATGTATGTATGCTTTTGAATATGATTGATGTTTACCAGAAATGCATGAAATGCAGTAATAGTATTTACTAAGGACGAACGAGGATGGTAGTTCAACGAAGCTTCGCCAGTTCATCCCCACAAGACAACTACAAATCCCCAGTAGAGCAAATCTATCTTTATAGATACCTCGAGTTACATCTCCCCTTGAATTTATGTCCATCTCTTTTATCCTCAGTCGAGATACTCAGGAACTTATTCTTTCAATAGAAGTTCGACGAACGAAGACGGGAGGTTATAATTACTATACTATCAAACAAGACGGGAACGAGGTCTTCATATTCTTCAGCAACGAATCGGGATTTATTTTCCCTAGCCAGCAGTTGATATACAAAGATATCCAGACGTTTCAGGCTGCATGATTCATACATACATCATTTACATCATACCATAACATATACATAGATGCATTTACTTAGATGCACCATGTCATGCATGCATACATATTGTATGAACTAACCTTTTCTTTGCAGGATAGTTATATGCAGATAAAACAACATCAACAATTCACAACAGGTCAGAAATGATCTATACATTACTCAAGATGTCCTCGGATAGTAGGCAAACGGTCTGTACAAAGATCCATTCCCTAATCTAGGATATTTTCAGGAGATTTAATCCTGACACTCTTTTGTCCTCGGAGAGTAGGCAAACGGTCTGTACAAAGATCCATTCCCTAATCCAGGATATTTTCAGGAGATTTAATCCTGACACTCTTTTGTCCTCGGAGAGTAGGCAAACGGTCTGTACAAAGATCCATTCCCTAGTCCAGGATATCTTCAGGAGACTTGATCTTGATACTCTTTTTGTCTTTGGATATTAGGCAAACGGTTTGTACAAAGATCAATTCCCTAGTCCAGGATATTTTCAGAAGATTTAATCTATTTGTTCTTGAATAGTAGGCAAACGGTCTGTACAAAGATCCATTCCCTAGTTCAAGATATTTTCAGAAGAATTAATCCTGATATTCTTTTGTCCTTGGAGAGTAGGCAAACGGTCTATACGAAGATCCATTCCCTAATCCAGGATGTTTCCAGAAGAGATAATCGTCACGAAGATTTATTTCTACTGGTCTATTCAACAATTCAAATCATGTTGCATAAACGATTCAGAGACGGCCTATACGAAGACCTAGTACTGATATCCCGTATCAACATCAAGATATTATCACCTCTTGATATTATGGATGGCATCTATAAGCCCATCTCCAGTTCTTCCAAGTGGCATCTTCAAGCCCACTCAAGCATATACAATTAATCATCAGCATTACTTTACGCACCGACGAGTGCAAATTTTTGGGCTTTTGTGTTCAATCCCCTTCAACCTTCCAGGTCACGAATGGCACATATACCAATCTAACCCCTCAGGTTTTAGAAAATTGAACAGGGGCAGCTGTTGCACCCCAAAATTTGCCCTCACCAAGACAAGACATTGTGTATTAAGAGGTTCACAAGGTTCACAAAGTTCACAAGACATCTCATGAGGTTCACAAGGTTCACAATTAGTCAGAAAGTTTGACAATTCCCTCAGACAATGCATCCTCCTAAGCAATGCATCTTAAACTATGGTTTTGACTTTCATCAGGCTAAATAGACTTCCAAGACTTAAAGTGAGATTCATAGCATCCTATATGTGTTCAAGAATCCCCATGTCAAGTTTCAAGACTTTCCCAAAAAATTTGCTCAGTCAGATGATCAGATAGGCTAAAATCAGTCAAGGCAGTCAAAAAGTCAAAACTAAGGTCAACTGTGGTCAAACCAAAGTCAAACTTCATGATTTTTTGCCAACATCAATTATATGAAGTAAAATTCATCATTTGATCAAGGGTTGATCATGATTCATCAAGGAGATTTCAGATCATCAAGAATCAGGAGTTTCTAAATTAGGGTTTTCATAGGAAAAGTCAACTAAACTTTGACCAGCCATAACTTTCACATGCTTCATCAAAAAATTTCCATCCAAATCTCATTTTGAAGGAAATTGAATTCTCTACAACTTTGTGTCTTAGAAGCCAATCCCAAAAATGCTTCATTTGGAAGGTATGAGCTAAGACATTATAGGTCATTTCAAAAGTCAACAAAAAGTCAACATCTTCCAAAGAGCATAACTTGAGAATGGTAAAATATATGGACATGAGACCAAAGAGGTTGGTTAGAGGACTCTCTAAGATTTCCAAAATGTCCAAGAACACCTTCATAGCATTAAAATTGAAGGATTTGTGCTCTTGCAAAGTTAGGAAATTTTTGGGAAGTTTATGAAGCAAATAAGGCCTTAAAACCAATTTTTGCTAAATGAGCCCACCAAATTGCCATCCAATCTTTATAATATCACCAAGAACGACCCAACCCACACCTTTTATGATATTTTACATTTTATTTAATATTTATTTGAATTTTATTCATTAAAATACAAATTAAATTAAAATAAAATATGAAGATCATATATTTGAAAGAGATTTTGATTCTAGAAGGTCTTAATGTTCATTTAAAATTGATTGATACCATATAATTTCAGATCATACAAATATAGAAAGGTAAGATCAAAGAAATTCAAGTTTTAAAGACAAATCTTTTTCAATCATCTAAGGTCCAAAAGTCCAAAGGAGTGATCTCTTTTTTGACCTAATTCTGATGTATCATATATATACAACATTAACCAATGCCATAGACACGAATTCACAGCCTCCAAGCATAAGATCAATTTCAAACTTTTCAAGAAAAAACTCATATTCGGATTTTTGGCTAGAGACACTTTCAAGGCAATTTAAAGGTTGCTTTAGCTTCCTTGAGACTCACTGATCATGTTTCGATCATCAACAACACATAAATCATCACCATTTGCATAAACTGAATCCATGTTCATACTCATCTTATGATTTTTCGTTTTTACATATTCACTCATGATAAATCGTATTTGACTGATGTTTTGTGTTTGTTATGATACAAGGAATGTTTCTGGATGATTTAATTTGAATTTCGATGCAGGATCAAAGATTCACCATTGTTAGGGTTTGAGGTAGCCGTTTAAGGTTTCTCAATTGAACTAATATAAATGAATTTTAAGAACGTCAATGAATTGTGTATGATGTAAGGATCATGTCTATGTGATCAATTTGTTGAAATTTTACATATTAAGAAAGATCCAAGTTTCGTAGGTTCTTGAAGGTGAGAAAACGCATGAAAATTCGCAGGTATAATCGCAAGAAATTTTGCAGGTATGATGAAGAAGATGAAGATCCTTGGCGCCATCTGGAAAATTCAAATTGTTAATTTAAGATTTTTAGAATTATGTTTTATTATATTTCAATTAATGATGCTTGGTCTGGTGGTTGTGATACGCGCTGGTAACGTTTGAAACCTGGGTTCGATTCCCAGGTTTTTCATTTTTGTTCATTTGTTTTTTCATATTTTTGTAGGTTCATTACATAATGGTTTGGGCTCATTCCCTCACCAGCTACGCAGACGCAGCCCAGTGGTGTGTCTTCTTGCTGGTAATGGGGAGGTCCTGGGTTCAAAACCAGGCCTCCCCCATTTTTTTAACCTAATTTCTTTATTTTGCTTTTTCTTATTTATTTAATTATATAAATTGTATTTTCACATAAATTGATTTTAAATAAAAGTATAATATATTTTCCTAGAATAAAAAAAAACTTTATATTTTTAAAAAAAATCAATATCTTATTTTTTCAAATATAATTTGTTTTTTATTTTATGTTTATATTATTATCCTATATATTTTATTTTTGTAAATAATCAAATTAATATTTTAATTCAAATTGTAAACCCTAATTTTATCTTTAAAATTTCTAACCCTAATTTTTATTTAATTTTGAATATTAAACTTAATTAATTTTTCTAATACCTAATTAAATAATTAATCTTGTTTTTTTTAAATAATTATTATATCGTTTATTATCATTATTATAATTCCTTATTTATTTTCTTCTTAAAAATTCTTCAAAATTATTTACTTAGCTTAAAAATATTCTCTTAACTTGTATATATTTTGTATATTTGTGCTAACCTTTTCTTCTTATAATTATTTTATCACTAACCCTTTAGCTATGTCTATTTTATTATTTATTTATTATTCAATTGTTTTTATTATAATGTAATTGCAAAAGCCTTGTAATAGTCGTAGTTTTATCGTTTATAAATATTCTTGCCATGGTTAGTAATTATAGGGAGTGATAATATGTTTGTAAATTAAAATTAATTTAGAATGACTTAATAAGATAAATATATGAATATGAACACTCACACACGTAAGTCGATCTTTGATCGCCATCTCACACTTTCTAAGGTTATCCCTCATGTTGCCTAACTATAAGGTCAAGTAAGGTGTCTTAAAGCAAAGTCCCTTTTCATAAAATATCATCAAGTCCCTTTTAAGATTATAATATCAAGTCCCTTTGATGTTTCCTACGGTAAATGATCTTGTCCCTTCGAATAAAAGATGATAAGGCCCTTCGTATTGCTAAGACACCTTACAGTTGCCTAAACACAGATGTCCCTTCACATGTCCCTTATCACATCCAAGGTAATGACTACCTATTCCTTAATAATAGGGATAGTCTTACCATTGAAAGAACATTTAAGAACAATAAAGATTTAATTTAGGGTAGGTTCCTCTTAAGTACTTGCTCACTTTTCTTCAAATACTTCATTACACTTCACATTTCAAACAAATTTTCAAAACAAAGTCTTTATATACATCCATACAAGGATCATTATAAAGTACTTAGAAAATTTTTAAATCACACACTACACTTCTCAAAACAGTTTAAAGTGAGCTAAGTAACTAAGAGCCCATGGATAACCATGGATATAAAGGGTGCTAACACCTTCCCTTTATATAACCTACCCCCCGAACTCAAAATCGTTTTAAGGTTTTTCCTGTTCTTTTATGCCCTTTCATTTTGGATAAAATAAAAGTCGGTGGCGACTCTTGCTATCCGCAACATTTAACTAAAGTCAGTTCTCCCACCGTGTTACAGAGTGCATACGAGCAAAAGCGGCTATCAAACACAGACGAGTGTTGGGGGATGCATACGAGCAAAAGCAAATGCCTGATTGGCAACAAGAATCACTAGGTCAAGATGCTTTGACACTTAACTCTGGTTAGGGGGATGAATAATTGTTTGTATCATCACATTGACCAAAAATAAATTGGCGACTTCGCTGGGGAATACTTCAATGATGGGAGTGAAACCCAAACAAGAACTCTGTGGGGAAATCGGGCATTCAGCTTCCTGTTGGGCATACTTCACTTGTGGAAAGATAATCTGCTTGGGGATTCCACTTGCTCTAACTCAGCTGGGGAAATTTCTGCTTGGGAAAACGTGATACCATCCTGCGAAACCTGCAACAACAGAATACACATATGTGCCCCGGGGACTTGCATGGTATGATTTGTTCATCCATCGTCACCCGACACTCAAAGATGGTTTTAAATGTTTCCCTGTAATGTCATTTTTTTTAGAGAAAACACCATGTTTTAAATGCAATGTTCTTTTTTGCCAAAAATTCAGGACATTTTTGCAAACAAAAATAAACACAACACAACTTTTTGACTGAATATTCCTTTATTGAAAGGCCTCTGAATAGGCAAAGTTTTTACATCCAGAAGCAACCACCTGGAAAGAGGTAGCTACCATAAAATGGAGAAAATAAACTATCCTAATGGCAATGGGCACGGCATTCCCATGAGTTTCCTTCTTGCTATGACCCGCATGTCTTCAAGACTTTCTGTTCTTGCCTTTGCTTTCTGAGAAAGATGAGGGGACTGATTCCTATCCTTCTTATATGATCAGGCTGTACGAAACAGTGATTTGGTTCAGATTACCCGGATCGCAGTTGTTCGCTTATTCTCTTGTTTTGCGTGGATCGCCCTTTCGGGTTTTCAATCCACCGGGATACCTTTTTTTGCCTGAGTTGTCCAATGTGGCTTTTCAACTCAGCAGGTGTACATTTTTTTTCCCTAACTTTTGCCCGAGCTTTTTATTTTGTTTTTAGCTCGCCGGGATGCCCTTTTCTTGCCTGGACTTTAATTCTGTTTTTGTGTCCATCAGGTCTTTTTATGCGAAGTATTTTTTTAACTGCGTCCAAGTTAACAGGGGATTGGAAATCTTCTCCATCCATAGTGGTGAGCATCAGTGATCCACCCGAGAAAACTTTCTTCACTATGAATGGTCCTTCGTAGTTTGGGGTCCACTTGCCCCTGTGATCTGAACCTGGAGGAACGATCCTCTTGAGCACAAGCTCTCCTACTTGATACTCTCGAGTACATACGCGTTGATCGGATGCTCGCTTCATCCTCCTCTGATAAAGTTGACCATGACAGATAGCCGCTAATCTCTTTTCCTCAATTAGACATAACTTATTGTATCGAGCACGTACCCACTTAGCCTCATCAAGCTTTACATCCATCATCACACGCAATGAAGGAATTTCCGCCTCAACAGGCAAGACTGCCTCCATACCATATACCAATGAGAAAGGAGTTGCCCTAGTAGACGTCCAGACTGACGTTCGGTACCCATGCAACGCAAATGGTAGCATCCCATGCCAATCCTTGTAAGTGACAACCATCTTTTGCACAATCTTCTTAATATTCTTATTTGCTGCCTCTACCGCACCATTCATCTTTGGTCGGTAAGGAGAAGAATTGTGATGCTGAATCTGGAACTCCCGACACAATTCTTCCATCATCTTGTTATTCAAATTGGAACCATTATCAGTAATGATTCGCTCAGGCATTCCGTATCTGCAAATGATGTCCCTTTTCAAAAATCTAGTTACCACTTGACGAGTGACATTGGCATAAGATGCTGCTTCAACCCACTTAGTGAAGTAATCAATCACAACCAAAATGAAGCGATGACCATTTGAGGCAGTAGGCTCTATCTTCCCGATCATGTCAATGCCCCAAAAAGAAAAGGGCCAAGGAGATGACATGACGTTGAGCGGGCTGGGAGGAACACGCACCTTGTCTGCATAAATCTAGCATTTGTGGCACTTGCGGGCGTACGAACAACAGTCTGCATCCATTGTTAGCCAATAGTACCCCGATCTCAACAACTTCTTAGCTATTGTATGTCCTCCTGCATGAGTACCGAAAGATCCCTCGTGGACTTCTTGCATTAACAGGCTTGCTTCGTGTCTATCCATGCATCTGAGCAAGACCATGTCAAAGTTCCTCTTATACAAAACCCCATCTGTATTCAAGAAGAAACTAGCAGCAAGTCATCTTAAGGTCTTCTTGTCGTTGGATGATGCCCCAGCAGGGTATTCTTGTTTTTCCAGGAAGAGCTTGATATCAAAGTACCAAGGTTTCTCGTCAGACACTGCGTCTACAGAGAAAGCATAAGCTGGTGCGTCAAGCCGGGAAATGTCAATCATTGGTACATAGTTCCAACACAAGACTTTGATGGACGAAGAAAGAGTAGCCAATGCATCAGAAAATTGATTCTCATCTCGTGGTATATACTGAAGCTTAACCCTTGTAAAGAACGTCAACAGTCTTTTGGCATAATCCCTATAACGAACTAAGTGTCCTTGATGTGTATACCACTTGCCGGTAATCTGATTGATAACAAGGGCTGAATCTCCGAATATATCGAGGGTCTTAATCCGAATATTAATAGCCTCCTCTATTCCCATTATGCACGCCTCGTATTCCGCTTCATTGTTGGTGCAGCCGAAAGTTATTCTAGCAGCGAAGGGAAAGTAAACACCTTCAGGAGTGATAAGAACAGCACCAACTCCACGTCCGTTGATATTGACTGTCCCATCAAACATCAACTTCCATTTGGATTCAGGTTCTAGCCCCTCCTCCGAAAGTGGTTCCTCGCAATCTTTTGCTTTGAGGTACATGATGTCCTCATCAGGGAAATCAAATTTCATTGGCTGATAGTCATCTTCTAGTGGCTGCTATGCAAGATAATCTGACAATACACTTCCTTTGATGGCTTTCTGGGAAGTATATTATATATCATACTCTTTTAAGATCATTTGCCACCTTGCAACCCTTCTAGTTAACGCTGGTTTCTCGAAAATATACTTGACAGGGTCCATTTTTGAAATTAGCAGTGTGGTATAGGTCAACATATACTGTCTCAGTCGGCGAGCAGCCCATACCAAAGCGCAGCAAGTTTTCTCGAGCAGTGAGTAGCGAGATTCACAGTCGGTAAACGTTTTGCTAAGGTAGTAAATAGCATACTCTTTTCGACCAGACTCGTCATGTTGGCCTAGAACACACCCCATTAACCCTTTTAGCATAGTCAAGTACATGATAAGTGGCCGTCCTGGAACTAGAGGCATTAGAATCGGAGGTGCCTGCAAATATTCTTTTATCTTTTCAAAGGCTCTTTGACAGTCCTCATTCCACCTGACCGTTTGTTCTTTTCTCAACAATTTGAATATTGGCTCACACGTGGCAGTTAGATGAGATATGAACCGTGAAATGTAGTTCAATCTCCCTAAGAACCCACGCACTTCTTTTTCTGTTTTCGGTGCAGGCATATCTTGTATTGCTTTTACTTTTGCAGGATCCACCTCAATTCCTTTCTGGCTAACAATAAAACCCAGCAATTTTCCGGACCGCGCTCCGAAAGTACACTTGTTTGGATTCAACCTCAATTTGTGCTTTATCAATCTATCAAATAGCTTTTTAAGATTGACCAGATACTCTTCTTCGTCTCGGGACTTGGCAATCATGTCGTCCACATAGCATTTAATTTCCTTATGTATCATGTCGTGGAACAGTGTAACCATAGCTTGTTGATACGTTGCCCCGGCGTTCTTCAACCCAAAGGGCATCACCTTGTAACAGAATGTACCCCACGAGGTAATGAACGGTGTTTTCTCCATGTCTTCCGGTGCCATTTTGATCTGATTATACTCGGAGAAGCCATCCATGAAAGAAAATACCGAGAACTGAGCGGTGTTATCTACCAGCACATCAATGTGAGGTAACGAAAAATCATCTTTTGGACTTGCTCTGTTTAGATCCCGATAATCAATGCACATCCGAACTTTGCCGTCTTTCTTTGGTACAGGCACAATATTAGCTACCCAAGGTGGGTAACTAGTTACGGCAAGGAATCCGGCATCCCACTGCTTCTGAACTTCCTCCTTGATCTTCATCGCCATATCAGGACGAGTTCTTCTCAGCTTTTGCTTCACTGGAGGACAATCTTCTCTTAGTGGCAGCTTATGCACAACAATGTCAGTATCTAGCCCTGGCATATCTTGATACGACCAGGCGAAGATATCCACATATTCACGTAGCATACCAATCAACTCCTTCTTTACCTCGGCATGCAGACTGGCTCCAATCTTTATCTCTCTCTTTACATCTTCAGTACCGATGTTGATGATCTTTATCTCTTCCTGATGAGGCTGAATGACCCTTTCCTCTTATTTCAATAACCTGACCAATTCTTCTGGGAGTTCACAGTCTTCCTCAACCCCTTCATCAGCTTGGTAGATAGGATTGACGAAGTCATGCATGGTCATAGCAGGAACGTTATCACTAGAATTCGGATGGTCAACACTGCACAGATGATGTGCTTATTTCAGAATCTGTTCTTTTTCAAAAGAGACGCAAGCACACAAACAAAAGGAAAAACATTGCCATTTTATTTTTTGTAAAAAATTTAAAACGAAAGAAAAAGAACACAATTTGCTTGAAAAATGTCCTTTATTTCATGGAAAAAATAAATGCATTAAAAGCACGGTGGCCCTACAAATGGATCTGTGCACCTTGGGAAGAGTGCAGGATTTGCATGCAGCATGATAAAAAAGTGTAGATGTTAAGAATTGGCAAAATTTTTGACAAACAAGAAGCGTTGAACTTAGTTCAGGATGTCACACTAGATGTTGTGACATTGTCAAACAGAGTATAAGTTACTGAATTAAGTCAAGACATCAGGATGTCACACCAGATGTTGTGACATCGTAAACCTGCTACCAGACTTAAATGATGCATAACAGAAGTGAGTAAATTCAGGAGAATTTATCTGGAATTAATTGTGAATAGATAAGCACTACAAGGCGCATCATTAGGGAGCTTAGTTATCTGATTTTAGTGTAACAGAATAACTAACTCACCTTGAATCAAGGAAGTAACAAACTAACTAACCCTAATTCAAGGTGATGACATTGGGATTTATCAGGACTGGATAATTTACAGAAAGCCCAAAAACCAAGCATCTATTTAAGGAACAAAAACTCTCATAATAGAGTACGAAATTAAGAAGACTGTAAAGGGTGTTTGTGTTTAATAGCAGGTTTTAATTGTTTGTCACTTTATGAGCTTTTAAGCAAAAAGTGAATTGTGTCTTGATTGAAACTTTTAAGTAAGATCAAGCTGTTGTGTTTTGAAGTGTGACTTCAATTTTATTAAACATTGTAAAATATCACTGTGTAATTGATGGGGAGTGAGTAGGTACTCATATCTAAGTTGTGTCTTAGGTAGAAATTGCCTTGGGTAGATATTAAGTGAAGGATTAAACTGGTTGGTTTAATTCCAGAATTAATATTACTTATATTGGATTTCCTTCCTGGCTTGGTAGTCCCCAGATGTAAGTGTGGAGATACACTGAACTGGGTTAACAATTTCCTGTGTTATTTAATTTACCTGCACTTTAAGTTTTGCTTAAGTCTTCAAGTGTTTAAACATCTGATTCGACATCACGTACCTGATCCCAGAATTTCAATTGGCATCAGAGTAGGCACCCTGCCTGTTTAACTGGGTGAGATCTAGGGACTGCAAGTTTTGGGAACATGGACAGAGATGTAGGATCTGTGAATAGACCACCTATATTGGATGGATCCAACTATGACTACTGGAAGCCAAGAATGGTAGCATTCTTAAAATCTCTTGATAGCAGGGCTTGGAAAGCAGTCAACAAAGGATGGGAGCACCCTGTCCAAGACAATAAGGATGGGGCAAAAGTGTTGAAGCCTGAAGAAGAGTGGAGCAAAGAGGAAGAAGATTCAGCACTTGGAAATTCCAAAGCCTTAAATGCCTTATTCAATGGCATTGACAGGAACATATTTAGACTTGTACACCACTGTGAGCTGGCCAAGGATGTTTGGGACACTCTCAAAACCACTCATGAAGGAACATCAAAGGTGAAGATGTCAAGACTTCAACTTCTCACCACCAAGTTTGAAAACTTGAGAATGAAGGAAGATGAGACCATTCATGAGTTTTACATGAACATCCTTGAAATTGCTAATACTTCTGGTGCCTTGGGAGAGAAGATGAGTGATGAAAAGTTGGTAAGAAAGATTCTCAGATCATTGCCAAAAAGATTTGACATGAAGGTTACTGCAATAGAAGAAGCTCAGGACATCTGCACAATGAAGGTTGAAGAGCTCATTGGTTCCCTTCAAACCTTTGAGATGGGAATGAATGATACAATTGTGAAGAAAAACAAAAGCATAGCCCTGGTGTCAAATACTGATAAAGAAGAAGAAAATCATGAAGCAGACTCTGAAGACAACTTATCAGAAACAATTTCTATGCTTGGAAGACAATTCAACAAAATTCTCAAAAGAATGGAAAACAGGCCCAGACCAAGTGGAAGAAACTCAACCTCTGAGAATAAAAGACCTTATGACACTAATAGAAGGTCAAATTATGATGAGAAGACTAACCAAGGAAAAGGGATCCAATGTCATGGATGTGAAGGGTATGGACACATCAGAAACGAATGCCCAACCTACCTAAAGAAGCAAAAGAAAGGTCTCTATGTGTCCTGGTCAGATGAAGACTCAGGCTGTGAGTCAGAAGAAGAATCTGCAAAGCACATCACTACTCTAGCTGGAGTATGTGAAACTGAAGGAGGATCCAGTGATGAGGAGCTGACATTTGAAGAGCTTGAAGCATCTTACATGATGCTGTGTAAAAGGAGCACTGAAGTATGCATGGAGAATATACAGCAGAAAAAGCAGATTGAGGAATTAAAGGCTGAAAAGGCAAGTAATCTAGAGATCATTGACACTTTGAAAAGTGAAGTCAGCCTACTCAACTCCAAAATGGAGTATATGTCCAAATCTGTCAGAATGCTGAATAGTAGCTCAACCACACTGGATGTCATTCTCAACAACAACAAGCACTCATGGGATAGGACTGGGCTGGGATTTAATAAAGCTCAAAAGTTTGAGGCTAGTACCAGCCAAACAACTCCAAATCCCATGAAGTCAAACAAGATGTCAAAGCAGATGTCTCAACATCATGACAAGAACATGATGAAAAAGAAATATCAAAGATGGAGATGCCATCATTGTGGAAGGTTTGGTCACATCAAACCTTTTTGCTACAAGCTGCATGGACATCCAAATCAGAGGTCTCAGCAACCCCCTAAGCAGAAGACGGAGGTCACCAAGAAAGTGCTGCATGGACATCCAAATCAGAGGTCTCAGCAACCCCCTAAGCAGAAGACAGAGGTCATCAAGAAAGTGTGGGTACCTAAAGCTAGTCTTCATGCTGATCAAAGCTACAAATACATGCCCAAGAACAAGTTCAACAGACAACCTTGAAACTCTAAAGATGGACACTACACAGGGCAGATGCATCAAAGGAAACTTCACAACAGGCACAAATGGTCCAAGAAGGTTGTTGCCTCTATAGCCCATACATCTCTCAGAGTATCTGCTAAGGAAGACTGGTACTTTGACAATGGATGCTCAAGGCATATGACTGGACTGAAGAATCTGCTAGTAGACTTAAAGTCACACTTATCCAGATATGTAACCTTTGGAGATGGAGCAAAGGGAGAAATCAAGGGAGTTGGGACCTTGGACTGCCCAGGAGTACCAAGTCTAGATGATGTGCTGCTGGTAAAAGGATTAACTACTAACTTGATCAGCATAAGTAAATTATGTGACCAAGGTTACAGTGTAAACTTTACAAAAACTGAATGCATAGTTTCTGATAAAGAACAGAAGGTTGTCATGAGAGGAGCCAGATCAAAAGACAACTGCTATATGTGGGAACCTCAAGATTTCAGCCTCACATCAACTTGTTCCTTAGCCAAAGAAGAAGAAGTGAAGCTATGACACCAAAGACTGGGTCATCTCCATCTCAGAGGAATAAAGAAGATCATATCTATGGAGGTTGTAAGAGGAATTCCAAGACTGAAGATTGATGAAAGTAAAGTGTGTGGTGAATGTCAAATAGGCAAGCAAACCAAGATGTCACACCCAAAGCTCCAACATCTGACAACTTCCAAAGTTTTGGAATTACTGCATATGGATCTTATGGGACCAATGCAGGTTGAGAGTCTTGGTGGAAAAAGATATGCCTATGTGGTTGTTGATGACTTCTCAAGATATACATGGATAAGCTTCATCAAAGAGAAGTCTGATGTGTTTGATGTATTCAAAGATCTGTGCCAAAGAATCCAAAGAGAAAAAGCAAGTTGTGTGGTCAGAATAAGAAGTGACCATGGAAAGGAGTTTGAGAATCAAAAATTCTCAGACTTCTGTTCTTCAGAAGGAATCAATCATGAGTATTCTTCTCCTATCACCCCTCAACAGAATGGGATTGTTGAGAGGAAAAACAGAACTATTCAGGAGTCAGCAAGAGCCATGATTCATGCTAAAAAGTTACCCCTGTACTTTTGGGCTGAAGCTATGAACACAACATGCTACATCCACAATAGAGTCACACTAAGAAAGGGAACTTTATCCACCATCTATGAAGTCTGGAAGGGCAGAAAACCTACAGTCAAATATTTTCATGTGTTTGGAAGTAAGTGTTACATTCTGGTTGATAGGGATCAAAGAAGAAAGATGAACCCTAAAAGTGATAAAGGGATTTTTCTTGGATACTCCATAAATAGCAGAGCTTACAGAGTATTTAACTCCAGAACCAAGGTTATAATGGAGTCAATAAATGTGATTATTGATGATGCCTCTGCAGATGTTGCTGATGATGTTGGAACATCTGCTGACAATCAAACTGAAGTTAAAACAGAAAGTGATAATCTTGATTTCACTTTAACTGAGGCAAGGTCAGAGTAATCCAACAAACCTCCCTCCATCAGAATCCAGAAAGATCATCCTAAATATCTGATAATTGGTGATCCCAACAGTGGTGTCATCACTAGATCAAGAGAGATGATTTCAGGCTCCTGCTTTGTTTCAAAGATAGAACCTAAAAACATCAAGGAAGCTCTGAATGATGAGTACTGGATCTCTGCTATGCAAGAAGAATTAGGCTAGTTTACAAGGAATGAAGTATGGGATCTTGTTCCTAGGCCTGATGACATAAATGTGATTGGCACTAAGTGGGTGTACAAGAACAAGTCAAATGAGCAGGGAGTAGTTACAAAAAACAAGGCTAGACTTGTAGCTCAAGGATACACACAAATTGAGGGAGTAGACTTTGATGAAACCTTTGCACCAGTAGCAAGGCTTGAATCAATCAGACTACTCTTAGGAATTGCTTGTATCCTAAAGTTCAAGCTATTTCAGATGGATGTTAAAAGTGCCTTTCTAAATGGGTACCTTAATGAGGAAGTATATGTGGAGCAACCTAAGGGATTTGTTGATCCAAGCTGTCCAGATCATGTATACAAGCTAAGGAAGGCTTTTTATGGTCTAAAGCAAGCCCCAAGAGCATGGTATGAAAGACTAACTACTTTTCTCATTAAACATGGGTACATGAAAGGTGGAATAGACAAAACCTTGTTTGTGAAAGATGAAGAGGGAAAGGTCATGATTGCTCAGATATATGTGGATGACATAGTGTTTGGTGGGATGTCAGACAAGATGGTTAAACATTTTGTTAATCAAATGGAATCTGAGTTTGAGATGAGCCTAGTAGGAGAACTAACCTACTTCCTTGGACTGCAAATCAAGCAGATGGAGGACTCCATGTTCATATCCCAAAGCAAGTATGCAAAGAACACTGTCAAGAAGTTTGGGATGGACAATGCAAATCACAAGAGAACACCTGCCCCCACTCATTTAAAGCTGACAAAGGATGACAAGGGTGAGAATGTGGACCAAAGCTTATACAGAAGCATGATTGGAAGCCTACTATATCTGACAGCTAGCAGACCAGATATAGCCTTTGCAGTAGGTGTGTGTGCAAGGTATCAAGCTGAGCCAAAAGTAAGTCATCTAAACCAGGTTAAGAGGATTTTGAAATATGTCAATGGTACTTGTGACTATGGCATAATGTATTCTCATGGTTGTGAACCAATCCTCACTGGATTTTGTGATGCTGACTGGGCTGGAAGTGCTGATGATAGAAAGAGTACATCAGGAGGATGCTTCTTTCTAGGAAATAATTTGATTTCTTGGTTCAGTAAGAAACAAAATTGTGTATCCTTATCCACTGCTGAAGCTGAATATATTGCAGCTGGTAGCAGTTGTTCACAGTTGGATTGGATGAAACAAATGCTCACAAAATACAATGTCCCACAAGATGTCATGACATTGTACTGTGAAAATTTAAGTGCAATTAACATCTCCAAAAATCCTATCCAACACAGCAGAACTAAGCACATAGACATCAGACATCATTTCATTAGAGATCTTGTGGAAGAGAAGGTGATCACATTAGAACATGTAGCCACAAATCTGCAATTGGCTGACATATTTACTAAAGCTTTGGATGCTACCCAATTTGAAAACCTAAGGGGTAAATTGGGAATCTGCTTATGTGAAATATAGCAGTTATGGAGAAGTGCCAGCATGTCTCATGACATCCTGTGGCATGATCACCAGATGGCAGCATCAGTCTGGTCAATAACTCTGTGTATTCCACTCTTAAAAATTCCAATAGCAACTGTTTCTATAAATACACAAACGTGCTCTCAGCTCTTCACCTCCTCACTATCTCCACTAAATGATTTGCATGCTAAAGCTGATTTTCTAAGCTCATCAAAATCAATCAAACCTAACTCCTCTTCCACTACATTCGAAAAATGTCTCAACATCAAAACCCTAACTTCATTGATGAGGGTCTCAATCAAGAAGATGTAGTGCATGCAACTCCAATCTCTGTAGTACCAATGGATACTACTCCTATAGACGAAATCATAGGAAGTGTCCCTATTGCTCAAAAACCTAGAACTCCAAATGTAAGAAGAGCAAAGGAGCCTGTGTTCAGCAAAAGCAAGGGGACTCCTTCATCTACAAGCACCACCCCCAAAGCTTCTGACTATGTGGATGCATCCATCAAGCATCTTGTGAACAAGATTCTTTCTGAACAAAGAGTGGTGCGTGGGGTATCTGTTCCCCTGAACAGCATGCCTGCTCCACAAGAAGAACCAAGCAACCAGGCTGAAGAGGACATTCCTGCTCAACAGGATGTCCCAATAAATGTTGAAGCATCTGAGGACCAGAACAAGGCCTCAACTGATAATGATGAAGCCACTGATGATCAAGCTCATGTTGATCAATCTGCTGAAAAAGAGGCCTCCCAACCTCCTCCTGTTGAAAACCTAGATGATGACTCTGACACAGAGATCATTGCATCTATTAACCCTAGCATAGCCAAGAGGCTTAGGGCTAGGAAGGAGAAGAAGCCTGCTGCACATGCAACACCTGAAAAGAAACAATCAACTCCAAAGAAAGACAAGGTCAAAGTTGCATTTGGACCTACTAAGCAATGGAGCAAGGTAAGCACCCAGAAGAGGAAAGCTGCAACTCCACCTGACTCAGATATTGAGGAGGATGTCCCAACATCCTAACCAAGGAAGAAGCCAGCACCTCCCAGGTCTGCCTCTGTTGTTCCTGAAGCTCCTCTGGACAATGTATTCTTCCATCATGTCTCTAGTGTGAGCAAATGGAAGTATGTCTACCAAAGAAGGGTGGCTCTGGAAAGAGAGCTGGGCAGCAATGCTTTGGAGTGCACTGAGGTAATAGACTTAATCTCCAGTGCTGGTTTATTCAAGACTGTTTCCAATTTTTCTCCCTGTTATGAACTGCAGGTCAAAGAGTTCATAGTAAATCTGCAAGAGGGGTGTGCTGATGGAAAGCCAAAAGATTTTAGGAAGGTTTATGTGAGGGGGAGATGTGTTGATTTTTCTCCTAGGGTTATAAGTCATTACCTGGGGAGAGAATCTGATGGGACAAATGAACTGGGCAAAACTGACAACCAAGTCTGAAAGATCATCACAGCCAACCAGGTCAAAACTTGGCCAGTCAAAGGCAAACTTTCTGTCAGCTTGCTAACAAGAAAGTATGCTATGCTCCATAGAATTGGTACTGTCAACTGGGTCCCCACCAACCACACCTCTTCTATAGCTACTGGACTGGGAAGATTCATCTGTGCTGTAGGCACCCAAACAAAATTGGACTATGGGGCTTACATCTTTGATCAAACCCTAAAGCATGCAGGAACATCAGCAACCAAGCTTCCAATAGCTTTTCCCTCTCTGCTTTGTGGAATAATCCTAAATCAATATCCCGGCATCCTTACTGATAAGGATTCTGTCTGCAAGAGGGAAAGTCCACTGGCCTTCCACTACAAACTGTTCCTGAGCCATCATGCTGCAGATGTTGAAGCTCCTAGTGGGACATCTGCTGGACCATCAAATGTCAAGACTCCTATATCCAAAGCAGCCTTCATTGCAGAACTCAAGACCACTTGCAAAGAGATGGATGCTAGGAAGAAAAAGCTTGAGGAAATAATTCAAAGGCTGGAGCTGGAAAAGGGTGCTCAGAATGTTGATGGATCAGATGCTGAGTCTGAGGATGAAGAAGATACTGAGTATGATGAGTCTGAGTGAAGCTGGGTGTGATGGAAACTGAATTGTCGGTTCTGAATCTGTTTTTGTAATTTTGCTTTGTAATGTTCTTGTTTTTCTCTCTGCTTATGTAATGTTTGGCCCCAAATTTCTGTCTAACAAGGGGGAGAAGAGAAGTGTATTGAACACCAATGTCTGCTGTTGTTTAATGAACAATGCTAAAGTTAATTTCTGCCTTCTGAACTAAGATTTTTTATGAATGCTCATTGGTATATCAAATTCTGTTGAACAAGTCATAGCAGTATACATACAGGTTTGAGGGGGAGAAAATTATTATCTCTCATATGATTCAACAGAAAAGAACTCTGCTGCACTCTGATAAAATAAAACTCTGCTAAAACCAGAAGATTGTGTTAGCCAAAAATTAGCCAAAGGGGGAGTTTGTAGATGTTAAGAATTGGCAGAATTTTTGACAAACAAGAAGTGTTGAACTTAGTTCAGGATGTCACACCAGATGTTGTGACATTGTCAAACAGAGTATAAGTTAATGAATTAAGTCAAGACATCAGGATGTCACACCAGATGTTGTGACATCGTAAACCTGCTACCAGACTTAAATGATGCATAACAGAAGTGAGTAAATTCAGGAGAATTTATCTGGAATTAATTGTGAATAGATAAGCACTACAAGGCGCATCATAAGGGAGCTTAGTTATCTGATTTTAGTGTAACAGAATAACTAACTCACCTTGAATCAAGGAAGTAACAAACTAACTAACCCTAATTCAAGGTGATGACATTGGGATTTATCAGGACTGGATAATTTACAGAAAGCCCAAAAACCAAGCATCTATTTAAGGAACAGAAACTCTCATAATAGAGTACGAAATTAAGAAGATTGTAAAGGGTGTTTGTGTTTAATAGCAGGTTTTAATTGTTTGTCACTTTATGAGCTTTTAAGCAAAAAGTGAATTGTGTCTTGATTGAAACTTTTAAGTAAGATCAAGCTGTTGTATTTTGAAGTGTGACTTCAATTTTATTAAACATTGTAAAATATCACTGTGTGATTGAGGGGGACTGAGTAGGTACTCATATCTAAGTTGTGTCTTAGGTAGAAATTGCCTTGGGTAGATATTAAGTGAAGGATTAAACTGGTTGGTTTAATTCCAGAATTAATATTACATATATTGGATTTCCTTCCTGGCTTGGTAGCCCCCAGATGTAAGTGTGGAGATACACTGAACTGGGTTAACAATTTCCTGTGTTATTTAATTTACCTGCACTTTAAGTTTTGTTTAAGTCTTCAAGTGTTTAAACATCTTATTCGACATCACGTACCTGGTCCCAGAATTTCAAAAAGAAACAAGTAAATTACTTTGATTTCCAGATAACTTGAACCAAATCCTCGGCGGACCAGTTCCAGAGCTCCTCCCCAGGTGCACTTGGGTGAATCCAGTTATCCCAGTCGTAGTCAATGTCCCCTTCTTCACTTATTGCACAGTTGTTGTTGCGATCGAGCATTCCGGCACTTGTGAAATTTATGGCCTTACTACCCTGAGTCCAATCGGACCCACCAGGCTGGTAGCCAAGACCGAACTTGTCATCCTTCTTTTCCAACTCCAGCAACTTTCCCCAGCCCTGGGCGCTTCCGGATTGGACCACTTCTTTGGATATCTTATAGGAGTAGATGGAGGTCCCTTCTTTTTCGTTGTTCCGATCTGCCGGAGCCAAAGTACTAACATTGATTGCTTCAAAAGCTTGACACAACGTTTCATGAATTTCTCCGTCCATTTCCACGTACTTGAAAGTCGACAGATGACTCACAAAAATATCCTCTTCTCCACATACAGTGATCACCTGACCATCTACCACGTACTTCAACTTTTGATGCAAAGTGGACGTCATTGCGCCTGCAACATGGATCCAGGGACGTCCTAGCAAGCAACTGTAAGCGGGTTGAATATCCATGACGTAAAACGTGCTTTTGAACACTTGGGACCCAATCTTCACAGGTAGCTCAACCTCCCCGAACACAGACCTCCAGGACCCATCAAAGGCTTTTACAATTAAATCACTGGGTCTTAATACAATGCCATCAATATTCAGCTTCATCAAGGCCTTCTTAGGGAGCACATTGAGAGAAGAGCTTGTATCAACCAAGACATGTGACAGGACAGCACCTTTACACTCCATGGTGATGTGCAGGGCTTTGTTGTGATTGCGGCCTTCAGAAGTAAGATCCCTATCCGTGAAACCCAACCCATGATTGGCATTTACGCTGCCTACCACAGCCTCCAACTGATTAACCGTTATCTCCTGTGGTACATATGTCATCTGTAAGACTTTCAATAGAGCTTCCCTATGAGCCAGAGAACACATTAACAATGACAGGATAGATATCTTGGACGGAGTTTGATTCAGCTGTTCAACTACCTTGTAATCGCTTTTCTTTATTATCCTCATAAACTCTTCGACTTCCTTTTCAAAAGTGCCTTGCCCGGCAGCAGGAGTTGTCACTTCTTCGGTCGCTATCTGATTACCTTTAGCCTTTGCAGCAGCTTCAGCTTCAGAATCCCCTCTAAGAACTTGAGGAGCAAAGAGACGCCCGCTTCTCGTAAATCCATCAACTCCTCCGACATTCACCACAGTCGGGTCGATTGTCACTGCTTTACTTTCCACCTTCTGACCTTCTACATACATATCCGAGCCATAGTGCCACGGGATAGCCTTGTCATCAGCATAAGGAATTGGTCCTAGAACAGTGATTGTCACTGGACTCACCCCTGGAACATAGATAGTCACGGGCTCTCTCCAGACTGGAACTTCATCCGGATCAAAGTAAATTGTTATGGTAGACACACAGTTGCTTCTATCATCAACCCTATCAAATTGTAGCGACCCCTTGTCAATCAGATGTTGAAACCCATTCTTCAAGTCTTCACAGCCATTACCTGAGCTTAAACACCCCTTGCAGTCATACCCACACCCTGGTAATACTTGTCCTTTCAATAACCTATCTTTCACAACCAGCAATGAAGTCTTCACTTCCTCCACATTCAAAAATAAAACTTAACTTCTCGCCACCGTCGGCAACATTTATCCTTGCCCCTCCATGGTTTGGAATGGGGTTTGATGTAACATTAGAAGGCGGTGCGAAGTTAATCGCCTTTGAGTCAATCAAGTCTTGAACTTTATGCTGTAGTGCCCTGCACTTCTCGGTTGAATGCTCGGGAGCTCCTGAATGAAACGCGCATCTTGCATTAGCATCATACCCCACTAGAAGCTCGCCAGGTGGAGGTGGTGCTAATGTCCTCAATTGGACCAAGTTCAAATCTAACAACCTTTGCAGCAATGTCATGTATGTCATCGGAATGGCTTTAAGCACCCTGTTAGTTGGACGAGCTTGTCTATGTTGATAGGGTCTTTGCAGATAATTATTTCATTGTGGTTGTTGTTGTTGTTGCTGTTGTGGTTGAGTTTGTTGCACAGGACTTGATGGAATAGTGACAGCTGCAACTTGCTCATAGGATCCTCTGTATCCCGGCCCCTGCCTCGACCGTACACATCATTAGTTTCTCCCTCCCTTCTTCTCGGTGGTCCATTAAAATCTTTTCTCACACTGCTTGAGCTACCTGCACCGGTGTCTTGAATCTTCCCCATCTTTAGAAGAGTTTCGACCCTCTCTCCTGCTATCACAATGTCATTGAACTTTGTTGCTGAACAAGATGTCAGCCTCTCAATAAACACCCCCTGTAGTGTTCCCATGAACATATCCACCATTTCATTTTCCAACAAGGGAGGTTGTACTCTAGCAGCAAGCTGACGCCACCTCTGAGCGTACTCCTTGAACCCTTCTTTAGCATTCTGAGACATGGTCTGCAATTGGGTACGATTTGGAGCCATATCCAAATTGTACTGATACTGTTTCACAAATGCCTCTGCTAAATCCTTCCAGCTTCGAATATTAACCCTGCTCAGCTTCATGTACCACTCCAAGGAGTCCCCCACAAGGCTATCCTGGAAGTAATACATCCACAGCTTCTCGTCATCTGTATGTGCAGCAATTCTTCCTACAAAAGACTGGAGGTGAGGCTTCGAGAACGTCGTGCCGTTGTACTTATCGAAAGTAGGAACCTTGAACTTGTAGGGAATTCTAACCCCTGGCACCAAGCCCAAGTCAGTGATATCAAATCCCAGAGAGCTCTGAGATTGAATGGCATGAATCTGCTCAGCCATCTCTTCAAACTTCCTATTCATGTCAATTCCTTGGCCTTCTGCCTCATCCAGCAAAGTAAACTGTTCATCCTGCCCATCCATCTGTACATTATTCATTCAATCATTGACAATAGTGACCCCTGGTTGCACCACAGGGATCTCTACGTGACGGGCGTCAGCCCTATTGCGATTACCTCCATCTGCGGTCCCATTGTTCCTGACTTGGTTGTTTTCCACCATCTCACGCAAGCGCTCTTGAGTTTGACCCATCCCAGCCATGAGGGTCATGAAGTTGTCCATCCTTGTCCTTAAGTCAGCCAGATCTGCTTGCATCTGATCCATTACTCTCTCTCTCTGTTTACTCTTGTAGCATATCTGTGCACCGTTGGCTGTTCTCGAACCTTCCTGGGAGCTATAGTGCCTACAATTGAGATAAACGTTAGAAAACTGATGAACTACCTGCAAAACAGCAAACACGTTATATGCATGCAATTCATGTTTCCAAGTTTAGGCATTCATATGCCCCAGTTCTGGTATTTGCTCCAGATAGCCTCTTTGAGCATTAATTTTCAAACTCTCCCTTTGAAGAGTGTTCAGATCTCAACAGTCTCAAACAAACAAGCTTTGCACACTCAGAGATGGTAACTGGAATTTAACATTGCATAACATGGATAACTCACTGGCAGCCAAAGTCAGAGCATAAACAAATTCCCCGGAGGGTTACAAGTCAATACATGAATAAAGAAAAATAAAGTAGGACTCCTACAACAAGCTTGTAGGTACTCCGGATAACAATAAACTAAAATCCTAGACTAAAGGAGAGATTCAGGTTCTTCTTCTGTAGCCATCACTTCTGTCCGGTTCTTCTTCACGCCTGCTCTCAACTTAAGCTCTGCAATCTCCTTCATTGCCTCCTCCAAGGCCACCTGGCTCTGTGCCAATTGTTGAGTCTTTTCCCTTCGTATTTTGTGAACTTGTTCTACTTCTTCTTTCTTGAAGGCCATCTGTACCTCGAAAAACTCTTCCTTTTCTTTGTACTTCTTCTGCTCTTGTTCCCTTTGGCCCTGTAACCAAACAATGGACTGGCGAGCTTCTTTAAGAGTCTTCAAAATCTTTTTACGCTCCGCTTCTCTTTTTGATTCCATTAGACCCAATCTCTGAAAATGAGCTTCTCTTCCAGCAAACTCCTTTTCTTTAGCTTCTAAGGTGACCTTCATCTTCTGTAGCTTTTCCTCCACTTCATTCTTAGCACGATTGGCAAGGTGGTACAAGTTAACCATTTCAGCATTCTCTATGCGGACCTCATGCAACTGAGCTTCCAATTTCTTATACTCTTCAAGAGAAACAGTATTCTGACATAGCACCTCTTTGGGATACAATGGAGCTTCTACTGAAAATGGCATGAGCAATTCCTCTACACACTTCTGCAACCATGTAGCAAAAGGAGGATATGTCTTGGGATCCACCCTTCCAAAATCTTTATTTCCTTTCTTCACCCTGTGAGCCCAAGTCTGAGATGCTTGTATGGTTAACTCTTTGTTTCCCTCCACAGAAAAGTATAAAGACTCAGCTAATTCTTCCATACTTGGTGGATCCCTCAGAGGATAGCCAAATTGTTTCCCGGCTAAGACTGGATGGTAACTGAACACCCCCTTTCTCCCTAGCAAGGGCATATTGGCAAATCTTCCACAACTAACCAATAACTCTTTCCCCAACAAATCTCTGTTATAACCCCAAGCTATATCCTTAGAAGTTAGTCCCATTAGCCTCCTGGACCACCTTCATTCATCTCTCATCTCTTTGAAAGGGCCTGACTTTGGCAATTGTTTAGCAAACCAATCAGCAAATAATGGAGCACAACAACCCACTGGTCCACCTCTGCCTTTCTCATTCCACTAATGGACATTGTAGTAGAAATCTCCCAACAAGGTTGGTACAGGATTACCTTTAGCAAAAATGGAGATCACCTTCAAACTCACAAACTCCTTTTCTCCCGGGAAAAGACTAGATCCATATACCATCAAGGCTACCACAGCACCAAAATCTCCCCACTTACTCTCTTTGGCATATTCTTCAGCTTCCGGTATAAACAAAATTAGGTGGAGACTCTCAAGTAAGCCCAGCAGCGACCGCGTTCGCGAGGATCGTATTTTTTGAGGTACGACAGTGTGCACAACTTATGTTTTCTGGTGCTTCTGTTGTTGCTGGTGTTGCTGTAATTTGATACAGCTATTGGTTTGAGGGGGAGTCCTCTCTGATGTGTGAGCTTCTGCTATTGCTATTTATTTTCTGATTTATGATGTTTTGATAATGCTTAAATTTTTTTAGCCAAAAAAATTCCAAAGGGGGAGTTTGTAGATGTTTTAGATTTGCTACATTTTGTGGTAAAACTTTGTATGCTTCTGGATGTCATAAGCAATGTTATGACATGTGATTTAAGCATTATGCATGTATGAAGTTTTTGTGGGCAACTGTTTTTATCAGGATGTCAAGACTGATGTCATGACATCTCTAACTGGGCCTGAAGACCTAAGTGAATCCTATTTTGTATGCGCATCTTGCTGTCATTAAAACTGAGTTTTGTTGTGGTTTTAGCGCATTTTTATCAGAAGGAAAAGAAGGATTCAACTTGGAGTTATTTTAGCAGAATATTTGTTCATTCTATATTTGTTCCTTTATTTAAGGAATTATTTTATCTGATTTGTGCAAGCTCAGCAAGCCCAATGCCCATTCAAGGTTCTACTTAAGGATGCTTTACCCTAGTGTGAACGTGTGGAAAATAAGGATTCTTATTCAGCATTTTCACATGTGTGTTTTAGTTTTCTTGTGATCCAAGAAATTGTCTTTTGATGATTGTTCTGGACTAGGTGTGCATTTGTATTTTTTCCACTCAAATCTTTTAAGCAAGAGTGTTTGTATTTGACTGAAGCTTTTAAGCAGGGTCAAATATTGTTTTGAAGAGTGTCTTCGCATTTTTTGAGTTATTTGTTTAAGATCACTGTTGTGATTGAGGGGGAGTGAGAGGGGTCTGATATTTATGAGTTCCTAGGTAGAACTGTCATTGGGTAAGGATTAAGTGAAAAGATTGCAAACTGGGGTGTTTGTTATGGATCTTTGAATTGATACTATTGATAGTGAAGTCCCTTCCTGGCTTGGTATCCCCTAGAGTAGGTGTGATTGCACCGAACTGGGTTAACAACTCTCTGTGTTCTTTAATTTTGTCTTTGTCTTTTATTGTGTTTTAATATTGTTGTTATTTGGTGTTGTAACATCATGTTCGACAATGACAGAATTTTAAATGTCAATGCTAGCCACTGGCTAGTTTTACAGATCATGATTTGACGTTTGAAGGCTGCAATCACAACAAAGCCTTGCACATTAGTATGGAATGTAAGGGTGCAGTCTTATCCCATGTGCTGGTGGACACAGGCTCTTCCCTGAACGTGTTACCGAAGAAAGCTTTAATGAAGTTAGATGTTGATGCGATTATTCTAAGACCGATTCATTTGGTGGTAAGAGTTTTTGATGGTTCGAAGCGGTCTGTGTTCGGAGAGGTAGAGCTCCTTGTGAAAATTGGCCTTCAAGTTTTCAAGTGCGTATTCTATGTCATGGACATTCAACCAGCGTAAAGTTGTTTGTTGGGTAGGACATGGATCCATGCTGCAGGCGCAGTAACATCCACACTGCACCAATAATTGAAATATATGGTTGATGGCCAATTTGAGACAGTGTGTGGAGAAGAGGACATTTTTGTTAACCACTTATCGAACTTCAAGTATGTTGAGATGGATGGGAGATACATGAAATGTTGTGCCAAGCATTTGAAGCAGTGAATGTCAGTGAAGCGTAGCTTAAGGTAGTGGTTCAGAGCAGAGAACAGACGGGTACTTCTATCGCTTCTTACAAGCAAGCGTTAGATGTGTTCAAAGCTGGAAACGCCCAAGGATGGGCCAAGATGGTTGAGGTTTCTGTGAAACAGGACAAGTTTGGCGTAGGCTATCAAGCATACCAGGATGCTGCTTTAGAGCGTCGAGAGTCAATTACCTTCTCAAGAAAAGGCGTTATCAACCCAAACCAGATGTGTGATGCCACTGAAGAGGATGTTGACAGTGACTGCGATCTTGACAACTGGGTGCATCCGCATGTCCCTAGTGTCGCTCCCCGGATTTCCATCCTGGTACAAACGCGAAAGTGGCGCGGAAAGAGGTAGAGTCGCCAGCCAGGAATTTTTATCCCGAAGGAATGGGAATGATAATGCTGCACAAACCAGAGGAAAAGAAAAGGAAGGACACGGGTCCTGCGAACCAAAGAAACTGAGTTCAGGAGTCGGTTACGACCTGGGAAGGTATTAGCACCCAGATCGTCCGCCGTACCCGACGAGATCCACGCTTGCAAAGAAATCTGTTTCAAAGGGTGAAGAAATGAAAGTTGCTGCAAAACTGAAACTGAAACTGGATAAAAGGGAAGAAAAGGGTACTGAAAAAGAAATGAAAAGGAAAATGTAGGGAAAATAAATATTGTGCTCGAACGGGCCCTACCCCGCTGCCTACGTACCTCATCTGGACAATGAGGATCAGAGTCGTCGTAGTTCCCCTAACTAGGGGTGGAAAAGATTGCTTGTGTCTTAAGGCTTGAACTGCCTATGTCAATGCTCAGGTGTTGCAGGCTCGGACGACGAGTGCGTTACCGTCTTGCAAAATGACAAGTAGGAGCAGGTTCGCGTACGGAGCGAAGGTGATGAGAAAAGAAGTCCCGAAGGAGAGACGCTTATTGTTTGTTTGTGATTTTTAGAAGCTTTTTATGAGTGTGGCACAAGGAAGTGAACTCAAGCTCTTTTCCACGGAATGTGTACATGCTACTACATTCCAAGATGGAATAATAGAACAAGCACACTCAAGTAAGGAGAAGATCCCCAAAACCTGATTCCAGAGATTAGGGCCTAAGCTCACTAACTCGTTGAATTTATTAAGTATTTTTGTAATTAAAATTAAGAAGTGTGTTTTATGATTTTCCTTGATGAAGATGGTCTCATGATCAGGCTTGTACATCATGCTGGACAAGCTTGTACTATCCCAAGATGGGAAGACTACAAGTGCCCCATGGAATATGTCCATACACACAAGGCTACCTCAACCATTATTAAGTGTTTTTTAGGTTTTGGTTTTTAGATGAGAAAAGAAAGAACCAAAGGAGCAAAAGGCAAAAGTCTAAAATGGGGAAGACTAAACCTAATGTTATCATGTAAAAGTGTGGTCCTAGGTTAGTGGGGTTTCAACTATCCTAATGAAGAAAAAGGAAGGAAAGAAACCAAAGAAAAGCAAGAAGAAAAGGAAGTAAGAGCTAGCTAGCAACTTACTCCTCTAAAGGAGATAAGTTGCTCCTAGAAGGGGAAAAAGAGAGTTGAATTAATGAGGGAATAAGGCACATCAAAACACAAAGAGAAAGCACTTAAAAAGAGAGAAGGATGAAGAGTTGAAATGTGGATGAACATCCACATTTCACTTACCATTAGCCCCTGCAAGTGTTAGCAAAATTTCAGCAAGTTATTCATAAAGTCATGGCAATGACATGCTCAAAGCTCACACCAAACCAAGATCAAACAATCATGCCAAACGTAGAACAAACAAGCATTTACGTGTCGAGAACACGGAAGCATGCATCAATCAGCAAGAAAATCACCCAAACAATCATATTCAATGATCATATAATGATCCATGGTATTTAGAACAAGTATGGAGATCAAACAAGATCAAAATAAGGCAAAAATGGCTCACTGCTTCAGTGTTAACCGGTTAACCAAAGCGTTAACCAGTTAACCATGTTAAAACCTGCCTAAAAACAGCACAAAACAGGTGCGTTAACCGGTTAACCAATCCGTTAACCGGTTAACGCTGTTAAGACAACAACAAAAACCTGCAAAAATCAGCTCACAAACAGTTTATTCCAAACAATCTCATACCAGTCCAGCAAGCATTTAAACATGAAAATAATGCATCAATTCACATCAAATGGCATCATGAAGCTTATAAACATCAACACATGGATCCGGTCACAAATCGATCAATCAACTCAATCAACACAAACAAATACGCAAACACATGGTGGATCTAAAGCGCAAGCATGCAAATAAGCTAAAAACAGAGCTAGATCTTAAATTAACCAACCAACAAAGTTGAGGTGTGCTTTGGTAACTATTGATCGGACTTAAAATGATAGATCTCTCGCAAAGCCTTGAAGATCTGGTGCTAAACTTCACACTCCATGCAAAATAAATGCAAGAACAAGCTCTTGATGCAGAATTTTGGATCCAAAAGCACTTCTAGATCCCAAACCAGATCTGAATCACCACTAAAACTAGCAAAACGATGCAATTAAGCTATGGATGGAGGTTTAGTTCCAAGATCTACACACCTCAAGGCAAGGTTGTGTGATCTTCAAAGAGGAACTTTGAGTGATTTGGAAAATTGGGAGAGAAAAGTGAGAGAATTGTGAGTGAGAGGAGTGAAAATTCAGAAATGAGAGTGAAAAATGAGGAAAATGTCCTCTTGGTTTGGAGAGAAATGATTAAATATGGTTTAGGTTTGGGGCCCAAAAATTAGGCTTGGGATCCAAAATTATGGTTTGGGTAGTGTGATTAGGATGTAGCAATGGGATTAGGCTTGGACAAGTGCTCTAGATCCTTCCTTTTAATTTCCAATTAATTCCACAATGAATAAAATCAGAAAATGAAAATTGGAGCAAAAATCACACATGCTGAATTGCTGCTGGAAATTCAAAATTTGTGGTTGTTAACCGGTTAACCAATCCGTTAACCGGTTAACGCCAGTAAATTTTGAATTTCCCTCCTTTTGGTGGGAACCTTCAAGAATAAGCCGGTGCCGATCGTTTTGATCTGATTTTGATCCTCAATCCTTTCTTTAGGCTTTGACCCTGATGTCAACCTTGTAACCTGCCTTGTGAGCCTTGAATTTCCCTGATGATTGATCATATGCCTTATGCGGGAACATGCAAGTGTTATGCTTCATTTTTCTATGCAATATGCTAAGGATACGACATGATGATGATGATTATGATATGATGATGCTAAATAGGAGAGGGCAAATTTGGGGTGTTACAGCTTCCCCTATTCAAGCAACTGTTAATCTGAAAAGGACGGTAGCACGGCTATCGACCGTTCAATATGAATTGTTGTTGAATACCAAGAAGACCTGAAATTTGCACTCTGCTGGAGAATGCGAGAAATGGGAAATAAACCCAACCAAATGATGCTTTGGCGACTAAAGTCGGGAGAAAGCAGACGAGCTCCTTCCAAGTTAAATTGTTACTGCGGATAGAAGACCTTAGACAGACGAGTCCTCGAACAAAACCTGTTACGCCATGTGCTGGACACACGAGCCTTCTTCAAATGAACCTGTTACGCCAGGTGTTGGACATACGAGCCCTCATACATTTTGCAATATATGACCTGAGATAGACGAACTTCCTTCGGATAAACCTGTTACGCCAGGACCGGTGATGCACTTAAGTCTGTGGGATAGACATGCATAATCAGGATAGACGAACCCTCTTCATATATTCTCCGTAGATATATGGTCTAAGACAAACGAGCCTTCTTCGAGCAAACCTGTTACACCAGGTGCGACATTAGGATTTGACGAACCCTCCTCACAAATATTTCATAGATAAGTGGTGTCTGAGATAGACTAACCTCCTTCGGATAACCTGTTACACCAGGACCGGTAACCACTTTGACGTTTAATCCCACCGTCAGGACTTCAAACCTCTTCAACATATACGAGTATTGGATGATCATCAAGAGAACACAAACAAGTTCCATAAGTCAATGATATAAACGAATATCAGACGATGATCTAAGAAACACATACGAGCGCTTCAGGCGATGATACAGACGAATATCAGCCACTGATATAGACGAATACCAGAAACCTAACACAGACGAGCCTTTGGAGTAGCAATACAGACGAGTACCAGAAATCCAACACAGACGAGCAATTGGAGTAGCAATACAGACAAGTACCAAAGTGATTATCAAATCAACACATATGGATATAAGCTAACACGGACGAGTGTGAGGGATGATACAGACGAGTATCCAAACAATGCAAACGAGCTTCAAACAGATAACAAACACAGACGAGCGTTGGGGAATGCAGACGAGCAACAAGAAAATATCAAACACGAACGAGTAATGGGGAATGCATACGAGCAAAAGCAACTATAACCATGAGCGATTGCTGGGGAAAGAAAACGAGCAATAACAAAGCATGAACACAGACGAGTGTTGGGGAGTGCAGACGAGCAACTACCAAACATCAAACACCGACGAGCGCCAGGAAATGCAGACGAGCACAAACAGATAATGAACACATACGAGTGTTGGGGAATTCATATGAGCAAAAGCGACTATCAAACACAGACGGGTGTTGGGGAGTGCATACGAGCAAAAGCGACTATCAAACACAAACGAGTGTTGGAGAGTGCATACGAGCAAAAGCGGCTATCAAACACAGACGAGTGTTGGGGAGTGCATACGAGCAAAGGCGGCTATCAAACACAGACGAGTGTTGGGGGATGCATACGAGCAAAAGCAAATGCCTGATTGGCAACAAGAATCACCAGGTCAAGAGGCTTTGACACTTAACTCTGGTTAGGGGGATGAATAATTGTTTGTATCATCACATTGACCAAAAATAAATTGGCGACTTCGCTGGGGAATATTTCAATGATGGGAGTGAAACCCAAACAAGAACTCTGTGGGGAAATCGGGCATTCAGCTTCCTGTCAGGCATACTTCACTTGTGGAAAGATAATCTGCTTGGGGATTCCACTTGCTCTAACTCAGCTGGGGAAAATTCTGCTTGGGAAAATGTGATACCATCCTGCGAAACCTGCAACAGAATACACATATGTGCCCCGGGGACTTGCATGGTATGATTTGTTCATCCATCGTCACCCGACACTCAAAGATGGTTTTAAATGTTTCCCTGTAATGTCATTTTTTTAGAGAAAACACCATGTTTCAAATGCAATGTTCTTTTTTGCCAAAAATTCAGGACATTTTTGCAAACAAAAATAAACACAACACAACTTTTTGACTGAATATTCCTTTATTGAAAGGCCTCTGAATAGGAAAAGGTTTTACATCCAGAAGCAACCACCTGGAAAGAGGTAGCTACCATAAAATGGAGAAAATAAACTATCCTAATGGCAATGGGCACGGCATTCCCATGAGTTTCCTTCTTGCTATGACCCGCATGTCTTCAAGACTTTCTGTTTTTACCTTTGCTTTCTGAGAAAGATGAGGGGACTGATTCCTATCCTTCTGATATGGTCAGGCTGTACGAAACGGAGATTTGGTTCAGATTACCCGGATCGTAGTTGTTCGCTTATTCTCTTGTTTTGCGTGGATCGCCCTTTCGGGTTTTCAATCCACCGGGATACCCTTTTTTGCCTGAGTTTTCCAATGTGGCTTTTCAACTCAGCGGGTGTACATTTTTTTATTTGTTTTCCCTAACTTTTGCCCGAGCTTTTTATTCTGTTTTTAGCTCGCCGGGATGCCCTTTTCTTGTCTGGACTTTAATTCTGTTTTTGTGTCCATCGGGTCTTTTTATGCGAAGTATTTTTTTAACTGCGTCCGAGTTAACAGGGGATTGGAAATCTTCTCCATCCATAGTGGTGAGCATCAGTGATCCACCCGAGAAAACTTTCTTCACTATGAATGGTCCTTCGTAGTTTTGGGTCCACTTTCCCCTGTGATCTGAACCTGGAGGAAAATTCCTCTTGAGCACAAGATCTCCTACTTGATACTCTCGAGTACGTACTTGTTGATCGGATGCTCGCTTCATCCTCCTCTGATAAAGTTGACCATGACAGATAGTCGCTAATCTCTTTTCCTCAATTAGACATAACTGATTGTATCGAGCACGTACCCACTCAGCCTCATCAAGCTTTACATCCATCATCACACGCAATGAAGGAATTTCCACCTCAACAGGCAAGACTGCCTCCATACCATATACCAATGAGAAAGGAGTTGCCCCAGTAGACGTCCTGACTGACGTTCGGTACCCATGCAACGCAAATGGTAGCATCTCATGCTAATCCTTGTAAGTGACAACCATCTTTTGCACAATCTTCTTAATATTCTTATTTGCTGCCTCTACCGCACCATTCATCTTTGGTCGGTAAGTAGAAGAATTGTGATGCTGAATCTGGAAGTCCCGGCACAAATCTGCCATCATCTTGTTATTCAAATTGGAACCATTATTAGTAATGATTCGCTCAGGCATTCCGTATCTGCAAATGATGTCCCTTTTAAAAAATCTAGTTACCACTTGACGAGTGACATTGGCATAAGATGCTGCTTCAACCCACTTAGTGAAGTAATCGATCGCAACCAAAATGAAGCAATGACCATTTGAGGCAGTAGGCTCTATCTTCCCGATCATGTCAATGCCCCACAAAGAAAAGGGCCAAGGAGATGACATGACGTTGAGCGGGCTGGGAGGAACATGCACCTTGTCTACATAAATCTGGCATTTGTGGCACTTGAGGGCGTACGAACAACAGTCTGCATCCATTGTTAGCCAATAGTACCCCGATCTCAACAACTTCTTAGCCATTGTATGTCCTCCTGCATGAGTACCGAAAGATGCCTCGTGGACTTCTTGCATTAACAGGCTTGCTTCGTGTCTATCCACGCATCTGAGAAAGACCATGTTAAAGTTCCTCTTATACAAAACCCCATATGTATTCATGAAGAAACTAGCAGCAAGTCATCTTAAGGTCTTCTTGTCGTTGGATGATGCCCCAGCTGGGTATTCTTGTTTTTCCAGGAAGAGCTTGATATCAAAGTACCAAGGTTTCTCGTCAGACACTGCGTCTAAACAGAAAGCATAAGCTGGTGCGTCAAGCCGGGAAATGTCAATCCTGGGTACATAGTTCCAACACAAGACTTTGATGGACGAAGAAAGAGTAGCCAATGCATCAGCAAATTGATTCTCATCTCGTGGTATATACTGAAGCTTAACCCTTGTAAAGAACGTCAACAGTCTTCTGGCATAATCCCTATAAGGAACTAAGTGTCCTTGATGTGTATACCACTTGCCGGTAATTTGATTGATAATAAGGGCTGAATCTCCGAATATATCGAGGGTCTTAATCCGAATATTAATAGCCTCCTCTATTCCCATTATGCACTCCTCGTATTCCGCTTCATTGTTGGTGCAGCCAAAAGTTATTCTAGCAGCGAAGGGAAAGTAAACACCTTCAGGAGTGATAAGAACAGCACCAACTCCACGTCCGTTGATATTGACTGTCCCATCAAACATCAACTTCCATTTGGATTCAGGGTCTGGCCCCTCCTCCGAAAGTGGTTCCTCGCAATCTTTTTCTTTGAGGTACATGATGTCCTCATCAGGGAAATCAAATTTCATTGGCTGATAGTCATCTTCTAGTGGTTGCTATGCAAGATAATCTGACAATACACTTCCTTTGATGGCTTTCTGGGAAGTATATTGTATATCATACTCTGTTAAGATCATTTTCCACCTTGCAACCCTTCTAGTTAACGCTGGTTTCTCGAAAATATACTTGACAAGGTCCATTTTTGAAATTAGTAGTGTGGTATGGGTCAACATATACTGTCTCAGTCGGCGAGCAGCCCATACAAAAGCGCAGCAAGTTTTCTCGAGCAGTGAGTAGCGAGATTCACAGTCGGTAAACTTTTTGCTAAGGTAGTAAATAGCATACTCTTTTCGACCAGACTCGTCATGTTGGCCTAGAACACACCCCATTGACCCTTCTAGCACAGTCAAGTACATGATAAGTGGCCGTCCTGGAACTAGAGGCATTAGAATCGGAGGTGTCTGCAAATATTCTTTTATCTTTTCAAAGGATCTTTGACAGTCCTCATTCCACCTGACCGTTTGTTCTTTTCTCAACAATTTGAATATTGGCTCACACGTGGCAGTTAGATGAGATATGAACCGTGAAATGTAGTTCAATCTCCCTAAGAACCCACGCACTTCTTTTTCTGTTTTCGGTGCAGGCATATCTTGTATTGCTTTTACTTTTGCAGGATCCACCTCAATTCCTTTCTGGCTAACAATAAAACCCAGCAATTTTCCGGACCGCACTCCGAAAGTACACTTGTTTGGATTCAACCTCAATTTGTACTTTATCAATCTATCAAATAGCTTTTTAAGATTGACCAATTACTCTTCTTCGTCTCGGGACTTGGCAATCATGTCGTCCATATAGCATTCAATTTCCTTATGTATCATGTTGTGGAACAGTGTAACCATAGCTTGTTGATACGTTGCCCCGACGTTCTTCAACCCAAAGGGCATCACCTTGTAACAGAATGTACCCCACGGGGTAATGAATGGTGTTTTCTCCATGTCTTCCGGTGCCATTTTGATCTGATTATACTCGGAGAAGCCATCCATGAAAGAAAATACCGAGAACTGAGCGGTGTTATCTACCAGCACATCAATGTGAGGTAACGAAAAATCATCTTTTGGACTTGCTCTGTTTAGATCCCGATAATCAATGCACATCCGAACTTTGCCGTCTTTCTTTGGTACAGGCACAATATTAGCTACCCAAGGTGGGTAACTAGTTACGGCAAGGAATCCGGCATCCCACTGCTTCTGAACTTCCTCCTTGATCTTCATCGCCATATCAGGACGAGTTCTTCTCAGCTTTTGCTTCACTGGAGGACAGTCTTCTCTTAGTGGCAGCTTATGCACAACAATGTCAGTATCTAGCCCTGGCATATCTTGATACGACCAGGCGAAGATATCCACATATTCACGTAGCATACCAATCAACTCCTTCTTTACCTCGGCCTGCAGACTGGCTCCAATCTTTATCTCTCTCTTTACATCTTCAGTCCCGATGTTGATGATCTTTATCTCTTCCTGATGAGGCTGAATGACCCTTTCCTCTTATTTCAACAACCTGACCAATTCTTCCGGGAGTTCACAATCTTCCTCAACCCCTTCATCAGCTTGGTAGATAGGATTGACGAAGCAATGCATGGTCATAGCAGGAACGTTATCACTAGAATTCGGATGGTCAACACTGCACAGATGATGTGCTTATTTCAGAATCTGTTCTTTTTCAAAAGAGATGCAAGCACACAAACAAAAGGAAAAACATTGCCATTTTATTTTTTGTAAAAAATTTAAAACGAAAGAAAAAGAACACAATTTGCTTGAAAAATGTCCTTTATTTCATGGAAAAAATAAATGCATTAAAAGCACGGTGGCCCTACAAATGGATCCGTGCACCTTGGGAAGAGTGCAGGATTTGCATGCAGCATGATAAAAAAGAAACAAGTAAATTACTTTGATTGCCAGGTAACTTGAACGAAATCCTCGGCGGACCAGTTCCGGAGCTCCTCCCCAGGTGCACATGGGTGAATCCAGTTATCGCAGTCGTAGTCAATGTCCCCTTCTTCACTTATTGCACAGATGTTGTTGCGATCGAGCATTCCGGCACTTGTGAAATTTATGGCCATACTACCCTGAGCCCAGTCGGACCCACCTGGCTGGTAGCCAAGACCGAACTTGTCATCCTTCTTTTCCAACTCCAGCAACTTGCCCCAGCCCTGGGTGCTTCCGGATTGGACCACTTCTTTGGCTTGCTTATAGGAGTAGATGGAGGTCCCTTCTTTTTCGTTGTTCCGATCTGCCGGAGCCAAAGTACTAACATTGACCGCTTCAAAAGCTTGACACAACGTTTCATGAATTTCTCCGTCCATTTCCACGTACTTGAAAGTCGACAGATGACTCACAAAAATATCCTCTTCTCCACATACAGTGATCACCTGACCATCTACCACGTACTTCAGCTTTTGATGCAAAGTGGACGTCACTATGCCTTCAACATGGATCCAGGGACGTCCTAGCAAGCAACTGTAAGCGGGTTGAATATCCATGACGTAAAACGTGCTTTTGAACACTTGGGACCCAATCTTCACAGGTAGCTCAACCTCCCCGAACACAGACCTCCGGGACCCATCAAAGGCTTTTACAATTAAATCACTGGGTCTTAATACAATGCCATCAATATTCAGCTTCATCAAGGCCTTCTTAGGGAGCACATTGAGAGAAGAGCATGTATCAACCAAGACATGTGACAGGACAGCACCTTTACACTCCATGGTGATGTGCAGGGCTTTGTTGTGATTGCGGCCTTCAGAAGTAAGATCCCTGTCTGTGAAACCCAACCCATGACTGGCATTTACGCTGCCTACCACAGCCTCCAACTGATTAACCGTTATCTCCTGTGGTACATATGCCATTTGTAATACTTTCAATAGAGCTTCTCTATGAGCCGGAGAACACATTAACAATGACAGGATAGATATCTTGGACGAAGTTTGATTCAGTTGTTCAACTACCTTGTAATCGCTTTTCTTTATTATCCTCATAAACTCTTCGACTTCCTTTTCAAAAGTGCCTTGCCCGGCAGCAGGAGTTGTCACTTCTTCGGTCGCTATCTGTTTACCTTTAGCCTTTGCAGCAGCTTCAGCTTCAGAATCCCCTCTAAGAACTTGAGGAGCAAAGAGACGCCTGCTTCTCGTAAATCCATCAACTCCTCCAACATTCACCACAGTCGGGTCGATTGTCACTGCTTTACTTTCCACCTTCTAACCTTCTACATACACATCCGAGCCATAGTGCCACGGGATAGCCTTGTCATCAGCATAAGGAATTGGTCCTGGAACAGTGATGGTCACTGGACTCACCTCTGGAACATAGATAGTCACGGGCTCTCTCCGGACTGGAACTTCAGCCGTATCAAAGTAAATTGTTATGGTAGACACACAGTTGCTTCTATCATCAACCCTATCAAATTGTAGCGACCCCTCGTCAATCAGATGTTGTAACCCATTCTTCAAGTCTTCACAACCATTACCTGAGCTTAAACACCCCTTGCAGTCATACCCACATCCTGGGAATACTTGTCCTTTCAACAGCCTATCTTTCACAACCAGCAATGAAGTTTTCACTTCTTCCACATTCAAAAATCAAACTTAACTTTTCGCCATCGTCGACAGCATTTATCCTTGCCCCTCCATGGTTTGGAATGGGGTTTGATGTAACATTAGGAGGCGGTGCGAAGTTAATCGCCTTTGAGTCAATCAAGTCTTGAACTTTATGCTGTAGTGCCCTGCACTTCTCGGTTGAATGCTCGGGAGCTCCTAAATGAAACGCGCATCTTGCGTTAGCATCATACCCCACTAGAAGCTCGCCAGGTGGAGGTGGTGCTAATGTCCTCAATTGGACCAAGTTCAAATCTAACAACCTTTGCAGCAATGTCGTGTATGTCAGCTGAATGGCTTTAAGCACCCTGTTAGCTGGACGAGCTTGTCTCTGGTAATAGGGTATTTGCTGATAATTATTGCACTGTGGCTGTTGTTGTTGTTGCTGTTGTGGTTGAGTTTGTTGCACAGGACTTGATGGAATAGTGACAGCTGCAACTTGCTCATAGGATCCTCTGTATTCCCGGCCCCTGCCTCGACCGTACACATCATTAGTTTCTCCCTCCCTTCTTCTCGGTGGTCCATTAAAAGCTTTTATCACACCGCTTGAGCTACCTGCACCGGTGTCTTGAATCTTCCCCATCTTTAGAAGAGTTTTGACCCTCTCTCCTGCTATCACAATGTCATTGAACTTTGTTGCTGAACAAGATGTCAGCTTCTCAATAAACACCCCCTGTAGTGTTCCCATGAACATATCCGCCATTTCATTTTCCAACAAGGGAGGTTGTACTCTAGCAGCAAGCTGACGCCACCTCTGAGCGTACTCCTTGAACCCTTCTTTAGCATTCTGAGACATGGTCTGTAATTGGGTACGATTTGGAGCCATATCCAAATTGTACTGATACTGTTTCACAAATGCCTCTGCTAAATCCTTCCAGCTTCGAATATTAACCATGCTCAGCTTCATGTACCACTCCAAGGAGGCCCCCACAAGGCTATCCTGGAAGTAATACATCCACAGCTTCTCGTCATTTGTATGTACAGCAATTCTTCCTACAAAAGACTGGAGGTGAGTCTTCGGGAACGTCGTGCCGTTGTACTTATCGAAAGTAGGAACCTTGAACTTGTAGGGAATTCTAACCCCTGGCACCAAGCCCAAGTCAGTGATATCAAACCCCAGAGAGCTCTGAGATTGAATGGCATGAATCTGCTCAGCCATCTCTTCAAACTTCCTATTCATGTCAATTCCTTGGCCTTCTGCCTCATCCAGCAAAGTAAACTGTTCATCCTTCCCATCCATCTGTACATTATTCATTCCATCATTGACAATAGTGACCCCTGGTTGCACCACGGGGATCTCTACGTGACGGGCGCCAGCCCCATTGCGATTACCTCCATCTGCGGTCCCAGTGTTCCTGACTTGGTTGTTTTCCACCATCTCACACAAGCGCTCTTGAGTTTGACCCATCCCAGCCATGAGGGTCATGAAGTTGTCCATCCTTGTCCTTAAGTCAGCCAGATCTGCTTGCATCTGATCCATTACTCTCTCTCTGTTTACTCTTGTAGGATATCTGTGCACCGTTGGCTGTTCTCGAACCTTCCTGGGAGCTATAGTGCCTACAATTGACATAAACGTTAGAAAACTGATGAACTACCTGCAAAACAACAAACACGTTATATGCATGCAATTCATGTTTCCAAGTTTAGGCATTCATATGCCCCAGTTCTGGTATTTTCTCCAGATAGCCTCTTTGAGCATTAATTTTCAAACTCTCCCTTTGAAGAGTGTTCAGATCTCAGCAGTCTCAAACAAACAAGCTTTGCACACTCAGAGATGGTAACTGGAATTTAACATTGCATAAAATGGATAACTCACTGGCAGCCAAAGTCAGAGCACAAACAAATTCCTCGGAGGGTTACAAGTCAATACATGAATAAAGAAAAATAAAGTAGGACTCCTACAACAAGCTTGTAGGTACTCCGGATAACAATAAACTAAAATCCTAGACTAAAGGAGAGATTCAGGTTCTTCTTCTGTAGCCATCACTTCTGTCCGGTTCTTCTTCACGCCTGCTCTCAACTTAAGCTCTGCAATCTCCTTCATTGCCTCCTCCAAGGCCACCTGGCTCTGTGCCAATTGTTGAGTCTTTTCCCTTCGTATCTTGTGAACTTGTTCTACTTCTTCTTTCTTGAAGGCCATCTGTACCTCGAAAAACTCTTCCTTTTCTTTGTACTTCTTCTGCTCTTGTTCCCTTTGGCCCTATAACCAAACAATAGACTGGCGAGCTTCTTTAAGAGTCTTCAAAATCTTTTTACGCTCCGCTTCTCTTTTTGATTCCATTAGACCCAATCTCTGAAAATGAGCTTCTCTTCTAGCAAACTCCTTTTCTTTAGCTTCTAAGGTGACCTTCATCTTCTGTAGCTTTTCCTCCACTTCATTCTTAGCACGATTGGCAAGGTGGTACAAGTTAACCATTTCAGCATTCTCTATGCGGACCTCATGCAACTGAGCTTCCAATTTCTTATACTCTTCAAGAGAAACAGTATTCTGACATAGCACCTCTTTGGGATACAATGGAGCTTCTACTGAAAATGGCATGAGCAATTCCTCTACACGCTTCTGCAACCATGTAGCAAAAGGAGGATATGTCTTGGGATCCACCCTTCCAAAATCTTTCTTTCCTTTCTTCACCCTGTGAGCCCAAGACTGAGATGCTTGTATGGTTAACTCTTTGTTTCCCTCCACAGAAAAGTATAAAGACTCAGCTAATTCTTCCATACTTGGTGGATCCCTCAGAGGATAGCCAAATTGTTTCCTGGCTAAGACTGGATGGTAACTGATCACCCCCTTTCTCCCTAGCAAGGGCACATTGGCAAATCTTCCACAACTAACCAGTAACTCTTTCCACAACAAATATTTGTTATAACCCTAAGCTATATCCTCAGAAGTTAGTCCCATTAGCCTTCTGGACCACCTCCATTCATCTCTCATCTCTTTAAAAGGGCCTGACTTTGGAAATTGCTTAGCAAACCAATCAGCAAATAATGGAGCACAACAACCCACTGGTCCACCTCTGCCTTTCTCATTCCACTAATGGGAATTGTAGTAGAAATCTCCCAACAAGGTTGGTACAGTATTACCTTTAGCAAAAATGGAGATCACCTCCAAACTTACAAACTCCTTTTCTCTCGGGAAAAGACTAGATCCATATACCATCAAGGCTACCACAGCACCAAATTCTCCCCACTTACTCTCTTTGGCATATTCTTCAGCTTCTGGTATAAACAAAATTAGGTGGAGACTCTCAAGTAAGCTCAGCCGCGACCGTGTTCGCGAGGATCGTATTTTTTGAGGTACGACAGTGTGCACAGCTTATGTTTTCTGGTGCTTCTGTTGTTACTGGTGTTGCTGTAATCTGATACAGCTATTGGTTTGAGGGGGAGTCCTCTCTGATGTGTGAGCTTCTGCTATTGCTATTTGTTTTCTGATTTTTGATGTTTTGATAATGCTTAAATGTTTTTAGCCAAAAAAATTCCAAAGGGGGAGTTTGTAGATGTTTTAGATTTGCTACATTTTGTGGTAAAACTTTGTTTGCTTCTGGATGTCATAAGCAATGTTATGACATGTGATTTAAGCATTATGCATGTATGAAGTTTTTGTGTGCAACTGTTTTTATCAGGATGTCAAGACTGATGTCATGACATCTCTAACTGGGCCTGAAGACCTAAGTGAATCCTATTTTGTGTGCGCATCTTGCTGTCATTAAAACTGAGTTTTTGTTGTGGTTTTAGCGCATTTTTATCAGAAGGAAAAGAAGGATTCAACTTGGAGTTATTTTAGCAGAATATTTGTTCATGCTATTTTTGTTCCTTTATTTAAGGAATTATTTTATCTGATTTGTGCAAGTTCAGCAAGCCCAATGCCCATTCAAGGTTCTACTTAAGGATGCTTTACCCTAGTGTGAACGTGTGGAAAATAAGGATTCTTATTCAGCATTTTCACGTGTGTGTTTTAGTTTTCTTGTGATCCAAGAAATTGTCTTTTGATGATTGTTCTGGACTATGTGTGCATTTGTATTTTTTCCACTCAAATATTTTAAGCAAGAGTGTTTGTATTTGATTGAATCTTTTAATCAGGGTCAAATATTGTTTTGAAGAGTGTCTTCGCATTTTTTGAGTTATTTGTTTAAGATCACTGTTGTGATTGAGGGGGAGTGAGAGGGGTCTCATATTTATGAGTTCCTAGGTAGAACTGTCATTGGGTAAGGATTAAGTGAAAAGATTGCAAACGGGGGTGTTTGTTATGGATCTTTGAATTGATACTATTGATAGTGAAGTCCCTTCCTGGCTTGGTATCCCCTAGAGTAGGTGTGATTGCACCGAACTGGGTTAACAACTCTCTGTGTTCTTTAATTTTGTCTTTGTCTTTTATTGTGTTTTAATATTGTTGTTATTTGGTGTTGTAACATCATGTTCGACAATGTATATCAATTGCCAGAATTTTAAATGTCAATGCTAGCCACTGGCTAGTTTTACAGATCATGATTTGACGTTTGAAGGCTCCAATCACAACAAAGCCTTGCACATTACTATGGAATGTATGGGTGCAGTCTTATCCCATGTGTTGGTGGACACGGGCTCTTCCCTGAACGTGTTACCGAAGAAAGCTTTAATGAAGTTAGATGTTGATGGGATTATTCTAAGACCGATTCATTTGGTGGTAAGAGTTTTTGATGGTTCGAAGCGGTCTGTGTTCGGAGAGGTAGAGCTCCTTGTGAAAATTGGCCTTCAAGTTTTCAAGTGCGTATTCTATGTCATGGACATTCAACCAGTGTACAGGTTTTTGTTGGGTAGGACGTGGATCCATGCTGCAGGGGCACCAACATCCACGCTGCACCAAAAATTGAAATATATGGTTGATGGCCAAGTTGAGACAGTGTGTGGAGAAGAGGACATTTTTGTTAGCCACTTATCGAACTTCAAGTATGTTGAGATGGATGGGAGATACATGAAATGTTGTGCCAAGAATTTGAAGCAGTGAATGTCAGTGAAGCATCGCTTAAGGTAGTGGTTCAGAGCAGAGAACAGACGGGTACTTCTATCGCTTCTTACAAGCAAGCGTTAGATGTGTTCAAAGCTGGAAACGCCCAAAGCTGGGCCAAGATGGTTGAGGTTTCTATGAAACAGGACAAGTTTGGTGTAGGCTATCAAGCATACCAGGATGCTGCTTTAGAGCGTCGAGAGTCAATTACCTTCTCAAGCAAAGGCGTTATCAACTCAAACCAGATGTGTGATGCCACTGAAGAGGATGTTGACAGTGACTGCGATCTTGACAACTGGGTGCATCCGCATGTCCCTAGTGTCGCTCCCCGGATTTCCATCCTGGTACAAACGCGAAAGTGGCGCGAAAAGAGGTAGAGTCGCCAGCCAGGTATTATTATCCCGAAGGAATAGGAATGGTAATGTTGCACAAACCAGAGGAAAAGAAAAGGAAGGATACGGGTCCTGCGAACCAAAGAAACTGAGTTCGGGAGTCGGTTACGACCTGGGAAGGTATTAGCACCCAGATCGTCCTCCGTACCCGACGGGATCCACGCTTGCAAAGAAATCTGTTTCAAAGGGTGAAGAAATGAAAGCTGCTACAAAACTGAAACTGAAACTGGATAAAAGGAAAGAAAAGGGGACTGAAAAAGAAATGAAAAGGAAAAATGTAGGGAAAATAAATATTGTGCTCGAACGGGCCCTACCCCGCTGCCTACGTACCTCATCTGGACAATGAGGATCAGAGCCGCCGTAGTTCCACTAACTAGGGGTGGAAAAGATTGCTTGTGTCTTAAGGTTTGAACTGCCTATGTCAATGCTCAGGTGTTGCAGGCTCGGACGACGAGTGCGTTACCGTCTTGCAAAATGACAAGTAGGAGCAGGTTCGCGTACGGAGCGAAGGTGATGAGAAAAGAAGTCCCGAAGGAGAGACGCTTATTGTTTGTTTGTGTTTTTTAGAAGCTTTTTATGAGTGTGGCACAAGGAAGTGAACTCAAGCTCTTTTCCACGGAATGTGTACTTGCTACTACATTCCAAGATGGAATAATAGAACAAGCACACTCAAGTAAGGAGAAGATCCCCAAAACCTGATTCCAGAGATTAGGGCCTAAGCTCACTAACTTGTTGAATTTATTAAGTATTTTTGTAATTAAAATGAAGAAGTGTGTTTTATGATTTTCCTTGATGAAGATGGTCTCATGATCAGACTTGTACATCATGCTGGACAAGCTTGTACTATCCCAAGATGGGAAGACTACAAGTGCCCCATGGAATATGTCCATACACACAAGGCTACCTCAACCATTATTAAGTGTTTTTTAGGTTTTGGTTTTTAGATGAGAAAAGAAAGAACCAAAGGAGCAAAAGGCAAAAGTCTAAAATGGGGAAGACTAAACCTAATGTTATCATGTAAAAGTGTGGTCCTAGGTTAGTGGGGTTTCAACTATCCTAATGAAGAAAAAGGAAGGAAAGAAACCAAAGAAAAGCAAGAAGAAAAGGAAGCAAGAGCTAGCTAGCAACTTACTCCTCTAAAGGAGATAAGTTGCTCCTAGAAGGGGAAAAAGAGAGTTGAATTAATGAGGGCATAAGGCACATCAAAACACAAAGAGAAAGCACTTAAAAAGAGAGAAGGATGAAGAGTTGAAATGTGGATGAACATCCACATTTCACTTACCATTAGCCCCTGCAAGTGTTAGCAAAATTTCAGCAAGTTATTCATAAAGTCATGGCAATGACATGCTCAAAGCTCACACCAAACCAAGATCAAACAATCATGCCAAACGTAGAACAAACAAGCATTTACGTGTCGAGAACACGAAAGCATGCATCAATCAGCAAGAAAATCACCCAAACAATCATATTCAATGATCATATAATGATCCATGGTATTTAGAACAAGTATGGAGATCAAACAAGCTCAAAATAAGGCAAAAATGGCTCACTGCTTCAGTGTTAACCGGTTAACCAAAGCGTTAACCGGTTAACCATGTCAAAATTTGCATAAAAACAGCACAAAACAGGTGCGTTAAACGGTTAGCCAATCCGTTAACCGGTTAACGTTGTTAAGACAGCAACAAAAACCTGCAAAAATTAGCTCACAAACAGTTTATTCCAAACAATCTCATACCAGTCCAGCAAGCATTTAAACATGAAAATAATGCATCAATTCACATCAAATGGCATCATGAAGCTTATAAACATCAACACATGGATCCGGTCACAAATCGATCAATCAACACAAACAAATACGCAAACACATGGCGGATCTAAAGCGCAAGCATGCAAATAAGCTAAAAACAGAGCTAGATCTGAAATTAACCAACCTACAAAGTTGAGGTGTGCTTTGGTAACTATTGATCGGACTTAAAATGATAGATCTCGCGCAAAGCCTTGAAGATCCAGTGCTAAACTTCACACTCCGTGCAAAATAAATGCAAGAACAAGCTCTTGATGCAGAATTTTTGATCCAAAAGCACTTCTAGGTCCCAAACCAGATCTGAATCACCACTAAAACCAGCAAAAAGATGCAATGAAGCTATGGATGGAGGTCTAGTTCCAAGATCTACACACCTCAAGGCAAGGTTGTGTGATCTTCAAAGAGGAACTTTGAGTGATTTGGAAAATTGGGAGAGAAAAGTGAGAGAATTGTGAGTTAGATGAGTGAAAATTCAGAAATGAGAGTGAAAAATGAGGAAAAGGTGCTCTTGGTTTGGAGAGAAATGATTAAATATGGTTTAGGTTTGGGGCCCAAAAATTAGGCTTGGGATCCAAAATTATGGTTTGGGTAGTGTGATTAGGATGTAGCAATGGGATTAGGCTTGGACAATTGCTCTAGATCCTTCCTTTTAATTTCTAATTAATTCAACAATGAATAAAATCAGAAAATGAAAATTGGAGCAAAAATCACACATGCTGAATTGCTGCTGGAAATTCAAAATTTGTGGCCGTTAACCGGTTAACCAATCCGTTAATCGGTTAACGCCAGTAAATTTTGAATTTCCCTCCTTTTGGTGGGAACCTTAAAGAATAAGCTGGTGCCGACCGTTTTGATCTGATTTTGATCCTCAATCCTTTCTTTAGGCTTTGACCCTGATGTCAACCTTGTAACCTGCCTTGTGAGCCTTGAATTTCCCTGATGATTGATCATATTCCTTATGCGGGAACATACAAGTGCTATGCTTCATTTTTCTATGCAATATTCTAAGGATACAACATGATGATGATGATTATGATATGATGATGATGCTAAATAGGAGACGGCAAATTTGGGGTGTTACACCTAGGGAGGAGCTCAGCAACTAATTTGCTGAAGACATTGTCCAAGTTACTCTTCAGACAGAGTAATTTTCTATGTTTTTCCTCATATCATATGCATACTAAATCCTACACTCTGCCCAAGGTTTAAGGATCCATTGTAGGGCCAACTTTGCATTTTCAATTTATTTTATCATGAATAAAGGACGTTTTTCATTCAAAATTGTGTTCCTTTTCTTTCATTTTAAATTTTCACAAAAACAATAAAATGGAAATGTTTATTTTCTTTTTCTTTTCAAAAAAATGAATTCTAAAATAAAGCATGAACCATCCCTTGTGCAGACTTGAAAACTCGGATTCCACTAATAACGATTTTGCTATGGCCAAGTATGACTTCAATAATCCAATCTATCAAGCTGAAGAAGATGGTGAGGAAGATTGTGAACTCCCTGAAGAATTGGCCAGATTGTTGAGACAAGAGGATGGATCATTCAACCTCATCAAGAGTTAATTGAGGTTATCAACATTGGTTCTGAGGACTCCAAGAGAGAGATTAAGATTAGGGTCAGTCTGCAGGCCGGTGTAAAAGAAGAGTTGATCGGTATGTTGCGTTAATATATTGACATCTTTGCTTGGTCGTATCAAGATATTCCAGGTTTACATACCAACATCGTTGTGCATAAGCTGCCATTGAGAGAGGAATGTCCACCAGTCAAGTAGAAGCTTCGTAGAACTTTCCCTGACATGGCCATGAAGAACAAAGAAGAGGTTCAGAAGCAATGGGATGCGGGATTTCTTGTTGTGAATAGTTATCCACCTTGGGTAGCTAATATTGTGCTCGTTCCTAAGAAAGATGGAAAGGTTAGAATGTGCGTTGATTATCGAGATCTTAACAGATAAAGTCTGAAAGATGACTTCCTTTTACCTCACATTGATGTATTAGTTGACAACACCGCTCAGTTCTCGGTATTTTCCTTCATGGATGGCTTCTCCGGATACAATCAGATTAAGATGGCACCAGAAGACATGGAGAAGACAACGTTCATTACCCCATGGGGTACCTTTTACTATAAGGTGATGCCTTTTGGTCTGAAGAATGTTGAGGCAACGTATTAGAAAGCAATGGTAACATTATTCCACGACATGATTCATCGAGAGATTGAATGTTTTGTGGATGACATGATTGCTAAGTCAAGAACAGAAGAAGAGCATTTGGCTAATCTAAATAAGTTGTTCGAAAGGTTGAGAAAGATTCGTTTGAGGCTGAATCCAAACAAGTGCACTTTCAGGGTGTGGTCCAGTAAATTGTTGGGTTTTATCGTGATCCAAAAGGAATCGAGGTTGATCTTGCCAAAGTGAAAGCTATACAAGATATGCATGTGCTGAAAATGGAAAAAGAAGTTTGTGGTTTCCTTGGTAGATTGAACTACATTTCAAGGTTCATATCTCACGTCACAGCCACTTGTGAACCAATTTTCAATTTTTTAAGAAAAGAACAAGCGGTCAGGTGGAATGACGATTGCCAAAGGGCTTTCGAGAAAATAAAAGAATATTTGCAGGAACCCCCGATTTTCATGCCTCCGGTTCCAGGGAGGCCGCTCGTCATATATTTGACGGTACTTGAAGGATATATGGGTTATGTTCTCGATCAACACGACGATACAGGTAGGAAATAACATGCCATCTACTACCTGAGCAAAAAGTTCAGTGATTGTGAATCGAGATACTCAATGCTTGAGAAGACATGTTGTGCACTTGCATGGGCTGCTAAGCGTTTGAGGCAATACATGCTCACTCATACAACCTTGTTGATTTCAAAGATGGATCATGTCAAGTATATTTTTGAGAAACCAACATTGACCGGAAGAGTTTCCCGTTGGCAAATGGTGTTGACTGAATATGATATCCAATACACTTCCTAGAAAGCCATCAAAGGAAGTATTATGTTATACTGTCTTGCATAACAACCTAATGATTATCAGCCGATGAGGTTTGACTTTCTTGATGAGGACATCATGTACCTCAAAGCTAAAGACTGTGAGGAACCACTCCTGGAGGAAGGGCCTGACCCTGAATCCAAATGGAGTATGATGTTTGATGGGGTTGTCAACATGAACAGTCGTGGAGTTGGTGCAGTACTTATCACACCTGAAGGTGTTCACTTTCCCTTTTCTGACCGTATAACTTTTTCTACACCAACAATGAAGCGAAATATGAAGTATGCATCATGGGAATAGAGGAGGAAATTAATTTGTGAATTAAGACCTTCAATATATTCGGAGATTCAGCTCTCGTAATTAACCAGATCAATGGCAAATGGTTCACTCACCAACCTCATTTAATCCCATGTCGGGATAATGCGAGAAGATTGTTGACATTCTTTACAATAGTGAAGCTGCATTATGTACCTTATGAGGAGAACTATTTTACTGATGTGTTGGAAACTTTGGCTTCCATGATCAAAGTGATATGTTGGAATTATGTGCCCAAGATCGATGTATCTCTCCTTGACATACCTGCAGATGTGTTTGTTATTGATGCAATGTTTAATGGGAAACTGTGGTTTCATGACATCAAGTACTTCCTGAAGATTCAGGAGTATACAACTAGGGCATCTTCCAATGACAGTAAGACTTTGAGAAGACTTGCTGGTAGTTTCTTCTTAAATTCAGATGATGTGTTGTACAAGAGAAACTTTGGCATGGTCTTGCTTAGATATGTGGACAAGCAAGAAGCATACTTATTAATGCAAGAAGTGCATGAAGGCTCTTTCGGTGCCCATGCTGGAGGACATGAAATGGCATAGAAATTATTGAGATCGGGGTATTACTAGATAACCATGTACTCAGATGTTTGATCATACACCCGCAAATGCCACAAGTGCCTGATTTATGCAGGCAAAGTGCATGTGCCTCCAAGCCCGTTGAATGTCATGTCTTCTCCTTGGCCCTTTTCTATGTGGGGCATTGACATGATTGAAAAGATTGAGCCTACTGCTTCCAACAGCCATCGTTTCATCTTGGTCGCCATCGATTATTTCACCAAATGGGTGGAAGCAACATTGTATGCCAACGTCACCAAGCAAGTGGTATCCAGATTTCTAAAAAGAGATATCATTTGCCGATATGGAGTTCCTGAGAGAATCATTACCGATAATGGTTCCAATCTTAAAAACAAGATGATGGAAGAACTGTGTCGAGACTTCAAGATTCAGCATCATAATTCTTCACTGTATCATCCAAAGATGAATGACATTGTTGAAGCGGCCAATAAGAAGATTGTGCAGAAAACGGTAGTGGACTGGCATGAGATGTTACCGTTTGCTTTGCATGGGTACCAAACATCAGTAAGGACATCTACTGGGGGAACATCGTTCTTGCTCGTGTATGGTATGGAAGCAGTCCTACAAGTTTGAAGTCGGGATTGTGTTACTACAGTTGATGATGGATGTCAAACTTGATGAGGTTGAATGGGTTCGTGCCAGGTTCAACCAGTTGAGCCTAATTGAAACGAAGAGACTTGCAGCTGTCTGCCATGGTCGGCTGTATCAGAGAAGGATGAAATGGGCATTTGATTAGAGAGTGCGTCCTTAGGAGTATCAAGTTGGTGAACTAGTACTCAAAAGGATCCTTCCTCCCAATTAAGATCACAGGGGCAAATGGACTCCCAACTATGAAGAGGTTTTCTCGGGTGGAGCCTTAATGCTTACAACCATGGATGGAGAAGATTTTACATCCCTTGTCAACTCAGACGCAGTCAAAAAATACTTTGCATAAAGAGACCCGTTGGACAAAAAAAAAAGTCCAGACAAAAAAGGGCATCTCGACGAACAAAAAAAAGAATAAAAGGTTCGGGCAAAAATTAGGGATATAAATAATAAAAAATATGTACACCCGGTGAGTTGTGTAACACCCCAATTCTACCCGATAATTATTAACGAAATCAGAGTATAAAAACTTCAACGAACAAATTGAGATGATACATTTCAACTTTTAAAACATAGTTCAACACTTGATAAGTCTTTAAAACAAATACTTTAATACTATGTAGAAAATTCATAATTAATTCAACTTAAAACTACTTAAATTGTATTCAACATCCAAACAACTTAAGGAAACAACAATTCTTTAATAAACAACTTAAAATTCAGCAAGTATAACCATAAGCAACATCAACATAAAACAAGTGTTATCCCCCCGAGTGCTACGTATCAGAGCGACAACGCCGACTCGAATCTACTAAAGTACTTTGTCCTACTCTGGATCACCTGCACGCTACCAACAGAAGGCAACATTTAAATAGAAAGGGTGAGATATCTAAAAATATAATCAAGAATATGATAAATAACATATTGAATTAGATTACTAAAATCACCACTTCACAACTTCACAAACAACTTAAAAACCAACACGAAAATACAACATGTAACTTGATATGCAACTTAGACAAATGTGATGCATGTGGTACCAACGGAGCAAAACTCCCAACTTATAATCATCCCAATTAATATAGGCGTAAAAACAAGGCATAAGCTTTCAACTTTATTCTTTCCAATCCATGCCAGCTTACCGAGCAACCAGCTCCAACTTGAATAATTATATGCTATGTGACTCAACATGTTTATCAACTAACAACTATAAAAACATAACAACATAACTATATAACAACATTCAACTTTGGTCAAAGGCCTATAACTCATAATCTTTGCCACTTACAAGGCACTGCAACATGAACAACAAACAACAATTTTACAACTTATAACCAAATAACACAATAAAACAACCAAATCAACTACATTCCTATCAATCAACAAAATTAACACAACCAGAATGATTCATAATCAACATATAATCAACAATTATAAACGACTAATAATTAATAATCGAACCACAATTTCACACAGAACAATCATCGAAATAACAAGTTACCGATTTTTATACACAACATCAACATCAACAAAAACACAGCATATACAACCACCCAAACCTAGTATCATTTATCAAACCCGGTTATAAAGATCGAACCTCCCCCTTACCTTAATCGATGGTCGCTCAAATCTCCGACGGATTTTGCTTTCTGACGGCAACTTCTCGTAATCGCGCTCTCCCAATTTTCCTCGTTCTAACTTTTCCACGTTCTACTTCCTCTTCTTACTAATATTCTTATTTTTCTTTCTTACTAGTTCTTCTTTTATTTTCTTCTTTTTAATAAAATAATAATAACCCAATATTACAAATAATAGGCCTAAGTCTTACACCCCTCATTTGCTAATTCTGACGCAATCCAAGCCCATTAACCAACATGTTCCATGAATCAATAATATCACTTATAATATTATTTTCTCGACCTTCTGACTTAATATTCCGACTTAACGACTTAATCATTCGCAACACAAAATCAACCGAATAATAATATGCAACCAACTACCTACTCCCAACTTAATAGATTAACTTCCGATTATTAACCAAATGGTTCAAACACCTAATTAACATATTCAAAAATAAACGGGAGAATACTCCATATCGTTTTCCACAACTTATATCGACTTAAATAATTTAAATTCGACTTAAACCAACTTATAAATCAATCATAATATTCCGATAAATTCGGTCATCAACACAAATCGACCCAATTCAACACAAAGCAACGTGAATTACTACATCGTACCACTATTATATTTAATTAAATAATTAATTAAATAAACGGGTGTTACAACACTCAACAACAATAAAACAATGTGTTGCACCAGTATAAATAATAGTAATTAAAGGAGTACTATTAATGAAACATGTACCTAAGATGAGTCTGTCCTCATTAGGTGTTTGAGTCCCAGCCAACGCGAACACCTTTCCCGTCTGTGCCTTCTTTAGCTTCTCACACTGACTATCAATGTGTCCTTCTTCACCATAGTTGGATCAGACCATCTCCTTACGCTTTCATTCAGATATTGTATGCCCAGTCTTACCACAACGAAAACACCTCTTAGCCTCAGCAGTACACACATTACTCTTGTGACCAGGTTTCCCACATTTGAAACAAACAATACCAGTAGGAGCATCTCCCCCACTAGTTCTCTTACCATCAGCCACTTTCTGTTTACCTTTCCCAGCTGGAGCATCATAAGGCTTGCCATAACTCTGATGGTGCTTTCCTTTCCTCTCATTAATGAGCATTATTATCCTCTTCATAGATTATGCAACTATCAACCAAATCGATGAAGACACAAATCTTCTGGTATCCAGCATCCTTCTTAATCTCGGGACGTAAGTGTAAACACCCCAAATTTACCCTCACCCATCCACACCATGGCTTGTGATCATTCTCATATGCATAAACACCATCATACCATCTCATATTATATTTTTTTGATTCACTGCATAGATTCTAAGTCATCTGCATCTAGGGTTTGTGATCTGATCAATCCAAGAGCTTCTTGAGCCACTCCAAAGGCCATCAACCACTTCAAAGGGGTCCATGTGTGTTCAAGCATCATATTATATCCTCTCAAAGTCAAGAATGCCAAAGAATCACAAGAACTGGGATTGGTGTGGAAGCAGAGCCAGGCTTGACTGCACAGATGACCTAAAATTAGGGTTTTGGTTTCAGAGGCCATAACTCCAAATTTTTTGGTCATTCGTATTTCTATTGGTCTCTATATGGTATAGGGAGTATGCATATCAATTTTCATGAAGAAATTCCATGGGGAAGTCATCTGATCAAGAGTTGACTTTCTGGACAAGTCAGTGCAAAATCAGGGCATCTGAGGCCCCCAATGACCCAACCAAGGGGTGATCTTCATCATTTTGAGTGTGTATGATCTTTATTTGATCATGGAAGAAGTTTGAAGTTCACAAAATCCAAGAATTACAAGTTTTTGCAAAATTGACTTTTTGGGGCAAGTTTGACTTTTAAGGAATTTGTCATTTTAGGCTACTTTTCAATCCTTACTTTTTGATCCAAAAATGCTTCAAATGGAAAAACTTTGGTCATGAAGGTTGAAGATTAGGTCTTTCCCTTTTCAAAAAGTACAAGAACATGACCTAATTCATTTTGGATCAAAAGTTATGGTGCATCAAAGTTGGCAAAAATCACAAAATTTCAAAGTTTCTACCAAAGAGGTATTTTGCAAAATGACTTGATCAAGTGTTCTAAAGCTATCAAATGGACTTCTAATTCACATAACATGATCATGTGACATCTAAAGTTCAGATTGAACCAAAGGGATCACATGTTTCATGGCTTGTGAGGCAAGATCTTTTCATGAGAACCAAAACAAGCCAAGTTGCAAAAGTCATGATAGTTTATCATCCACTTGCTAGCTACATTGCTGAACCATCCTAGCCTTTCCCTCACATCATGCTGCGCAGCCCACACCCCTTGTACTTGGCTAGAACATGACCCATGCTTCTCTTACACAAAGTTGACAAATTGGCAAAAGTAGCTACACCTATCACAAAAGGGCATGTCACATCCTCTGACCAATAGGAATTGTTTATACAAACAAATGGCAAGCCAAACAACACAAGACACAAGCCTGAAACCAGCAAGAACAGCACATTCTCATTTTCCATCCTTAGAGCAAAAGCATTCGAAACTCATCATACAAGCCAAAAACACTAAAACAAACTTCACAAACCTTCTCCACACATCACCCTGATCACAAAGCACCCTTAAAATCAACCTGAAACTCAAAGAATCCAGAACACGATTCTCACCTGAGCTTGAACAGAACTTGTTCAAACTCCCAAACCAGCCAACACAAACTCCTTCTAAGCATCCAGACATCACCAAGGGATCAAAGGGAGTGGATTGCACAAAGAGGAGAGGCCAGAAAGTTGTGAACTGAAAGCTTCAAAACTCAGGTAGCTCAAGAACTTTTTTTCCAGAAATGAATTTTTAAGTTCTTAATAGCTTCTACATGCTTCCCTGATCATGAATATGTCTTTGGTTTTGAAAATGGTGGAGAAATGAGAGTTTAATCGTGTTCTAAAAATCTTGCCCTAAAATTTGTTTTGTTTCGATTCATGAGATTGATGAAATATAAATGATGTTTGTGTTAGGGTTTTGATTCAGTGAAGTATGGGAAGGATTTCTGTTTGCTTAGATTTCATTTTTGTTGCGTTTTGAAGGTTTTAGGAATTTTCAGGTGGGGTTCCCACCGGAGAAGACGACCGGAGGTCTTCTCCGGCCACCTGAAAATAATTAGGGTTTAATCACGTCATTAAGTGTAGTTTGAATCTGATGCGTTGGATCTGTTGACTTGGTTGACTTGGCGCGTATATGTGTGGCCCAGATGCACTCATTAAGCCCTAATCTCAATTAATTAATTCATAAACCTAATTAGTTTCAGTTTGAATATGGACCACTGGATTGCGCGCGTAGTCAACCCCTTCTCTCCCAGAATCCATCCTGGCCTTCCATTCTGTTTACTTTTCTTTTTCTTTATTTTTTATTCATTTGTTTTATATTTATTTTGTACATTTATTTAAAAATAGTAAAACTTATTCAAAAATTCTGAAATTTTTTATACAAGTTATTATTTAATTTCAGAACACAAAAATATTTTTATTTTTATTTTTAGCATAAAAAAAGTATTTTTAAATATTTAAAAGTTTCCTTTTAATTAATTAATGGGAATTAATTAATTAAAAATACTTTTAGGTATCTAAAAATCACCAAAAAATTCATAAAACCTTTAAAAACATTTAGAAACATTGTCCAACCCTCAAACCAAATTTCTTTTTTGATCTTGATGCATTTTGAGAATTTTCCATGGAATTAAAATCATTTTGATGCATTATTTTGATCCAAACTTCCAAAAATCATTTCTGCCTAACCAAAGAGAGTTGGACTTTGATTCTTTTTGCATTGCATTGTGTTTAGCATGTAGTTTGTGAGATTAAATAGCCATGATTTGATCTTTCATTTTCCATTTGATTGGCATTTTTCTTGTTAAGGAACCCTAAAACCCATGAAAACTTAGGAAAATCATAACTTGAATTAGGTTAAGAGTTGGAACTTCTCCTTTGGGCAGTGAGCTAGTATAGGATTAGGGATCCTTTGAATGCATTTTCAATTTTTTATCTTGATGTTTGCTTCTGATTTTGGTTTTTGTTTGATGCTTTGTTCATAAACCCTAATTTGGGCTTCCATATGCATCCATCTTGCATTTGCATTCATACCTTGACTTGCCATGACATTTTATGCCTCCATGTGATTCATTTAACATCATAAGACATATGGGAAGCATGCTTGATCATTGCATCTTGCATTTGCCATGTTATATGCCATTTGCATTTCATAACTTTTCATGTATGTTCATGTGTCTTAACTTGCTTCATTTGCATCCATGAGCTTGTATGATCATCCCCATGTGTTGTTTCATGTTTGTAGCATCTCATAGCTTCATTAACACCATGTATGTGCTTCTGGTTTTGTTTCTCATCATGCCATTTCATTCCATTTGGCATTGCATTGCATTCCTTTCACTAACTTTTCAGGTGGTAAGTTATTTTGAGAAGTGAATTTGCCTTCACTTCTCATAACTGCTCTTCATCTCTTTTTATGCATCCTTGCTGCATTTTGTTATGTGTTTGAGATTGAGCTTGCTCATTCTTCTTCTCCTTACTTTCTTTCCTCAAGTGACCTGACTTCTTGAATGAAGCAAGTTACTTTGCTTCTCCTTGCTCCATTCATCTGCTTCCTGGTGGTTCCTCTGAAGATTTCCCTTGTTAACCTCACAAACCTTAGGAACAACCAAGCATGACAATGATTAGGGTTTGATTAGTCCCCCACTTAGTTTTACCATTGTGTCTCATTGAGTCTTCTCTTCTCATCTCATAATCAGGGACTAAACCCTAAAGGCTTTAAGGCTTTGTGATTAAGCTTGTGCCTGCATCCTTCTATTAGGATGGAGTGTATAACTTTAATCCTAAGTGTTAAACCCTTAATGTGTTTAAATCGCTTAATTAATTCACTTAATAATCATCAAGACATCACACTTGTAACTTGGGCCTTGCATTAGGGTTCTAATTCTTCCTTAATTGGTTAAGAAGGACTAACCCTAGTGTTAATGGACAAGTCCCCCTCAAGTTGTCTTACAAACCCTAAAAAATATTTCATCATCATATCATTAAATAAAATTCACTTAACCAAAGGCTTGTTTTGTCATGAGTTTAATCCCTAATCATGGATTAAGTTGAGGAGCCTTCCTCATCTTAAACACTCTCATCTATTATCCTTCTATTAGGATGGTGTAATGAGTCTGTTTAATCCCTGATTATGGCTTAATCTCATTACTCAACACTAAACAAAAACCACAAAAACATCTAAATAATCACAAGTAGGTTAATGATCTTAATCCTGCATCAAAGGTGATTAAGTGTGAGAAGCTGACTTCACACTTAAGGTATTCTCATTACCCCTAATCAGAGGGAAGATGTGATGAGTTTGCTAAATCCATTGGTTTAGGCTTAAGCTCATTAACTTATGACAAACTTTCAAAGGCAGTAAAAGACTGAAAACTCAAAAAACAAACAATAATCGTCTCCTCCGGGATTCTTTTCTCATCTCATTCACTCATAAACGAGAACTTGCTTCTTCCGTCTAATGCAAGACAGTTTGCACCTGAGCCAGACAGGTCATACACTTGAGCGTAGACAAGCAAGCAGTTCACAAGTCAATTTATCTTTCAGTCTCTTTGGGTCGAACTACGGTGTTCTGACTTCCTCATTGCACGAGAGGATACGTAGGCATAACTTAACAGTTATCGAACAAAAGTCTCTGTATATTCCCCCTCATTCCAGCATCTATCTCTTAGCCTCATTATCATGAGCAATCCATTCTCACTCTTACACTGACACTTTATATATCACATTTCACACTTCTTACACTGACACCTGTACATCCTTTTCCAGCTATTGTATACACAGATTGCACTGACACTACCCCTTTAAAACACAAATCTTTTAAGCGTGGATCCCGTCGAGTACGATGGACAATCTGGGTGCTAATACCTTCCCAGGTTGTAACCAACCCCCTTTCTCAGTCTCTCTGGTTCGCGAACGTCTTATCCATATCTTTCTAGGTCTATGCAGCATTACCTTTCCTCCGGGATAAAAATGCCTAGCTGGCGACTCTTTTCATTTCCTGTGAGTTCACTCATGTGTGTTCTCACATCATCCTTTCGCCGATCGTTCGCGTCTGTACCCCATTTGACCCGGCTTGGCGACTCTGCTGGGGAACCTTATACTGTAACCAGGGCTTCTGGTTCTTTTTGTGGGTTCCTCCTAGCGCTTGTTTGATTGGTGTTTACTGGGGTGTTATGTGCTATCTGTGTTTGTATATTTGTTTTATTTACTGCTTTATGTACAGTTTTGTTTATTGCTTTCTTTATATCTTTGTGCATATATATCATACTGTCATGCTGTCTGTGCTGGATCTGTTTTGTTGCTTTGGTGGGTGGGAGTTCTATTGAGAGTTGAGGTCCTATACCTGGGACCTGAGTGACACCTAGGCTAGAGTGGCTCATATTCTTTCCCATTCCATTTCGGTCTGGTGCGGGAATATGAAACACGGTTCAGATATGGGTTTCTTCTTGAGAACTCTGTGCTACAGATTTCCTGTAGTGCTAGGGCTATCTGGGAAGCCTGCTAAGTCTGGATGACCTTTAGTATTGACCTTCAGAAACTGAGGTGAATTAGAGGAGGATCTTTTATGGTTATTGTAAACACTGTACCTCCAGGGTTAGAAGTGTTTACACTTCTCATAACTGATCCAAGTCTGAGGATCCTTGTTTTAGAACATCACCTGTGAGGGGGTTGGGTTGTTTACAGGTTTGCAGGTACCCTTGACCTCAGCGTACCCTGTTACTTTGTTTTGATTAAGAGTACTCCATGTTGGAACAGTGCTTGTGATTTTAACCCTGGACATGTGACTCTTTATTTGAGTCCCCCACCTTGGTTACTGGACTTATGAACCTCCATCTGGATTTCTCGAACACACATGGACTTATATCAGAGCAATCAATCAGATCCAGCTCAGTCACAAACCCTTGCATATCATTTGCATACATCCTCATTGCATCATTTTAACATGTGTTTATTTGTTTTTCAGGGTATCCATCCTATCCTTTTGGCTTGGTTTTGACCCCTTCTTCAGCATAGACCTATCTTCATCAGCACTTGCTTCAGCTATCAGCCACTTGCTTCAGTCACCTGCATCCTCAGTCTCAGCCTATCAGTGGCCCATCTTCAGTGTTATTTTCAGTCATCATCATCAACACCTATCTTTCAGCAACATGGCACCTAAGAAAAGTAACATCTCCTATCACTTCTTTGAGCCTGAGCTAGCTAGCATCAGGAGGATTCAGGCCCTGATTACTCCAGACCATATACCATATTTCAGAGAACATTATGGAGGAATCCTTGATGTGGTATTGGATTTGGACCCTTCACAGAGGAGCTTGATACATACTTGCCTGCAGTTCTATGATCCCCCTCTGAGGTGCTTCACCTTTCAGAATTTCCAGTTGGGACCCTTGCTGGAGGAATATTCATCATTGGTTGGTGTACCCATCAGGGGTGGAATCCCCTTCAACCCTGAGATGGCTTTCCCAAGTAATGAGGAGATAGCAAAAGCATTACATCTGGAACCAGTTCTGATTGGGCAGAATTTGACATCTAAAGCTGGAATTTCTGGTTTTCATCTGGATTTCTTGACTTCTCAGGCTAGTCTGAAGGCCTCCTTGTGGGAGTGGAAGGCAGTCTGTGCTCTGCTGGCCCTTAGCATATATGGGGTCATACTTTTTGCAGATGAGCCTAGGTTCATTAGTAAGAATGCAATCCATCTTTTCATCCTGAGAAACCCAGTGCCCACCTTACTGGGAGATCTTTACTACTCTGTTCATCAAAGGAATGAAAAGCAAAGGGGAAGATTAGTGAGGTGCTGTGCTCCTTTGTTCCACACTTGGCTGCTTAAGCATTTGCCAAAGACTGATGCATTCTTGAACCCTCACCAGCAAAGAAATTGGGCTAAGAGGCTTGTTGCTCTAACCTCAGAGGACATCAGGTGGTGTACTCAGAGCACCAAAGGCAGAGCCATCATCACGAGTTGTGGGCAATTTCCCAATGTGCCTCTGATTGGAGTGAAGGGTTGCATCAATTACAACCCTCTGCTGTTCAAAATACAACTGGGCTATGCATTAGTCCATCCTCCTAGGGCACAGGACCTGATTGAGACCCTCTATTGTGAAATCAAGCCTAATCTGGCTATTGTCAGGCAGGCATCTTGGGCCTGGGACAATGTGCAGACTAAGGGGGTAACCATTCTTGGGAGATGCAACAATGTAGCCTCAGCCCAGTACTATGAGTGGTCTCATGCCAGGGCTCAAATTTCTGGAATGCCTTTCACTGTTGAAGATGTGCCTGGACCTTCCACAGCACCCCCTCCGGCAACTGTCAGTTTAGAGGAGTTTGAGAAATTAAAAGAGAGAAATGAGAAGCTGACTCAAGCCCTACAGAAGACCCTCTGGGAGAGGAGTGATGGTAGGCTGGATATTGAGAGGCTAGAAAAGTTGAAAGTGGAGCATTTGGCTAGAATTGAGAAGTCTGAGGATTACATTAAGAAGTCTAGGGCTGGAGAACAGATCTTGAAGAATGCCTGCAAGGAAGCTCAGTTCCAGAAGACCAGGACTGATTTGTATCTAAAAGAGAGTCAAGCTAGGTGGGTCAGGATCACCGAGGCTCGCACTCAGGAGGACAAAAGGACTCAGGATAAGATCGAGCAGATGGAAGCTAGTGCAAAAGAGCAACAGGAAGCCCTGGCAGCAGCCCAGAGGGAGATCTCGGAGTTGAAGATCAGAGCTGGTGTAAAGAGGTCAAAGGACCAAAGTCAGCACAAGAAGCTAACTGCAGCTATTGCTACAAGGAATCTCCTTATCAGGAATCTTACAGAGCGTCCAGCTGATCCTGTGACTGAAGCACTTCTCAAGGAAGTTCAGGAGGATGAGTTTGGTCTTGGTGTTTGACTTTTGCTTGTTGTTGCTTTCATTTCATGTACTTTTTCTTTATGTTGTATTTTTGACCCCTCAGAGGGCATATGTTGTAAGGAAAAACAAACTATGTACCATTTACCTTTTTGTAATATATGTGTTGGTTTGTTTTATCTGAATTCTTCAAGCAACATCACAAGCATCTACTTCAGGGGACTGGAAAGGTCAAAACCAAGTGCCAAGCCGGATACCTTGGAAACAAATAAGCACACTGCATTGCATACTAACCTTTTGTTTTGTTTTGTAGGTTATGTTTTATTGTTACTAACTCTGTTGTGAACTCAGGAATTATTGCTCGACGTCGAGGGTTTCCACTCAACCGTCCACACAGATACCCCACCCGCAACAATCTTCCGGGCATACAGATGGACCAAATGCAGCAGGACCTTACAGAGGTCAGAAATCAAATGACCAACGAGAGATTGGAAATGAGGAATCAGATGACACAATTTATGGAGGTGATGAACAATATGGCTCAAAGCCAGGAGAGGTTAAGAGCACTGGTAGAAGGGAGGAATCAGGAAGACCATCATCCAGGGACTGCTGGGACAAGCAACAATGAAAGAGTCCAACCTCATGTCAATCCCCCAGTCTTTGGACCCCACCAGCATCCAGAGATTAACATCCCTGTCAATGTGCAAGGGACTGCCACAGCAGGTAGAGTACTGCAAGAAGACCCCCAGGAAGATCAGTTCACAGTGATGGGAGCTGGGGAGGAAACCTATGACAGAAGGCTAGAAGAGATTGCTGAGAAACTAAGGTCTTTGGAGTCCCAGAATTCTTTGGGATTTGATGTTATGGACATGGGTCTAGTGGACGGGGTCAGGATCCCCCACAAATTTAAACCACCATGCTTTGAGAAGTACAACGGGACTTCCTGTCCCCGGACCCATTTACAATCCTTTCTGGGGAGGCTGAAGGCCTATACCATGGACGAAAAGCTATGGATGTTTTATTTTGAGGATAGCTTAACTGGAGCTTCAAGGGAATGGTACTCTCATCTGACCAGAGCAACCATTAGATGCTGGAAGGACCTGGCAGAAGCCTTTATCAGACAGTATCAGTACAACTTGGATATGGCTCCCAACAGGACCCTCCTGATGGGGATGTCTCAATCATCCAGGGAAAGTTTCCGAGAGTACGCTCAAAGGTGGAGACAACTTGCTGCTGCTGTCCAGCCACCTATGTCAGAGAGGGAGATGGCTGATATGTTTATGAACACCCTCCAAGGAACATACATTGACAGGTTGGCTGCCTTCTCGTCCACTAGCTTTGCTGATGTAGTCATAGCCGGGGAAAGGATTGAAAGCCTATTAAAGATGGGTAAGATTTCTGACAACGGTGCCAGCTCATCCAGCAACTCAAGAAAGCCTTTTGTAGGCCCAAGAAGAACTGGCGAGACCAATGCTATCCATACCAGCAGGGGCAGACCCCAATATGTTCATAGGTCAGTGGCAGCAGTCACCATTCCCGCTCCAGTTCATCCTCAACCAGTTTATCAACCTCAACAACAAAATTATCAGCAACAAACTCAGTATCCTCCTCAGAGAAATTATAATAACAACAACACCAGCAACAACAATCAGCAAAGACCATTTCAACAGAGACCCTCTCAGGCCAATAGGGTGATCGATCCGATCCCTATGCCCTATGCCACATTACTGCCACAACTCCTGAAACTCAACCTGGTTGAGCTAAGGACGTTGGCACCTCCAGATCCTACCAGTCTACCCAGAAATTATGACGCCAGCGCCAGATGTGCCTTTCACTCAAATGCACCTGGCCATAGTACAGAGAAGTGCAGAGCTTTGCACATGAAAGTACAGGACTTGGTAGATTCCAAAGCTCTAAACTTCGCACCACCACCAAATGTTAACAAGAACCCTATGCCGCACCATGGTGGTCCCAGAATCAATGCTATTGAAGAAGACAAGCCGTCTTACTTGATAACCAGTGTGGGTCAGATTCGGACACCTTTGGTGGAGATTAAAGCTCAACTCTTGGAATGTCAAATGTTCCTAGGATGTGAGTTAGGGTGTGCTTATTGCAACATTTCAGTGAATGGTTGTGATAACTTGAGAAATGGCATAGATGGCCTCATTCAGAGTGGCCAGCTCCAAATCACCACATCAGTACCTACCAACCCAGCAATCTCATTAACAACAATTCCAGAATCTACTACAACTGCAACAACCATTGTTCCAGACAACTCTTCAGCTTCATCAACAAATGTTTCGTCTGTCATTTCAAGTGACCGGATATCAACGAACATTCCTTCTACAACTTCAGCACCACTTCATTTTGAATCTCCTACAACAACAACACCCATCCTTCCAACAATGTCTCCTACAACATCAGCAGCCAACCATGAAGATGTCTCAACAGTTACGATTTATTATGATCCTGAAAATGATTCTGCCTACAACTCACAAAGCGCTACTCCTGTCAGAGCACCAGTCACAATATATTATGATCCGCAGACTATCATGGTTCCTTCCGCAGCTGCCATCAGTCCAGTCACTGTCACAGTGCCTGGACCAGTACCTTATGAAAGCAGTAATGCCATCCCTTGGCATTACGGCTCTGATTTATACTGCGAAGGACAAAAGATCACTTTTGAATCATCAACTTCTGCACCACAAATAGACAATGTGGGAGGAGGCGGAGGCTTCACTCGAAGCGGACGTCTCTTTGCCCCGCAAATTCAAAGACCCACTGCCGAAGCAGAAGCTGCTGCCAAGGCAAAAGGGAAGAGCATGGTGCAAGAAGAGCAGGTTGTTAGAGAAGCTTTGAAAACGCCTTTTGATCAAGAAGTTGATGAGTTCATGAGAATCATCAAGAAAAGTGATTACAAAATAGTGGACCAGCTTCACCAGACGCCTTCCAAGATCTCCATTCTGTCATTGCTTATGTGCTCCGAGGCTCATCGGAACGCACTACTCAAAGTCTTGCACGCAGCTTATGTGCCGGAAGAGATCACCGTCAATCAGTTGGAAGCTGTGGTTGGAAATGTTAATGCTAGTAATGGACTAGGGTTCACCAACACTGATTTGACTTTGGAAGGCCGCGATCATAACAAGGCCTTGCACATTACCATGGAATGTAAAGGTGCAGTTCTTTCCCATGTACTGGTAGACACAGGATCATCCCTCAATGTCTTACCTAAAAAGGCCCTTGTGAAGCTGGAATATGAAGGATTGGCATTGTGTCCCAGCAACTTAGTAGTGAGAGCCTTTGACGGTTCTAAGAGATCAGTTCTGGGAGAAATTGAGTTGCCTGTAACGATTGGCCCACAAACTTTCAAAACGACCTTCTACGTGATGGACATTCAGCCGGCCTACAGCTGTTTGTTGGGTAGACCTTGGATTCACGCCGCCGGCGCAGTAACGTCTACCCTTCACCAGAAGTTAAAATTTGAGTGGGAAGGCCAAGTTGTTACTATTTGTGGAGAGGAGGATATTTTTGTTAGCCATCTGGCTACTTACAAATATATTGAGATGGATGGGGAGATCCACGAGACAATGAGTCAAGGGTTTGAGGCCCTGAATATTAATGAAACTTCTGCTGTACTTGGGACTTCCATGACATCCTACCAGCAGGCCCGGAAGGTGGTGGAAGAAGGAAACGTTCAAGGCTGGGGCAAACTATTGCCTGTGGAGAAGAAAGAAGATAGATTTGGGTTGGGTTACAAACCAATTCAAGAAGATCAAACAGAGGCTGCTAAGAAGCCCGACTTTGTTAGTGGGGGAATGCTCACCCCCGATGCTGTCAACAACTTGGAAGATGAGTCGGAAGATGAACGCAACCTGGAAAGCTGGATTCGTCCAAAGATCCCGGGGAGCAGTATCTCAAACTGGTCTTCCCAGGAAATTATAAGAGTTACTCCTGCAGAGTAATTATTATTTCCTGTATATTTTAAGCATGCATCAAGTCTTGCATCTTGCCCAAGATGACAAGACTCATTTTGTAATCGGGCCATCTGTAATTTTTTGTGCAACAAGATTAATCAATGAAATATCAGACATCTTTTGCAAATGAGTCTTTTTCTTTTCTGCTCACTGTTTTTCCATTTTTCTCTTTGTACAAAAAATAAATGGCAATATTTTCAAAATGACAACTTTATTTCACTTTTCTAAACAAGATTAAAATCGATCACTAAAATAAACAAGCTGAACCCTTGCAGAGAGTGCCTTCCAGACAGCACCGACAACAACACGGCTATGACTTCGTATGACTCTGACAATCCGATCAATCAAGCTGATGAAGGAGTTGAAGAAGATTATGAGCTTCCTGAAGAGTTAGCCAGATTGTTGAGACAAGAGGAGAAGGTTATCACTCCTCATCAGGAGGAGGTCGAAGCGATTAATCTTGGTACAGATAAAGACGTAAAAGAAGTTAAAATCGGGGCCTGCTTACAAGACTCAGTGAAGAGACAACTGATTGACCTGCTTCAGGAATATGTAGATGTGTTTGCTTGGTCTTATCAAGACATGCCAGGGTTGGACACCGATATCGTCATGCACAAGCTGCCATTAAAAGAAGACTGCCCACCGGTTAAACAGAAATTGCGCCGTACTCGCCCGGACATGGCAATGAAGATCAAAGAAGAGGTACAAAAGCAATGGGACGCCGGTTTCCTTGCTGTAACTAGCTATCCACCGTGGGTTGCTAATATAGTACCTGTGCCTAAGAAAGACGGCAAAGTAAGGATGTGTGTTGACTACCGGGACCTGAACAGAGCCAGCCCGAAAGATGACTTCCCATTACCTCACATTGATGTATTGGTTGATAATACGGCTCAGTTCTCGGTATTCTCCTTCATGGACGGATTTTCAGGATACAATCAGATTAAGATGTCACCTGAAGACATGGAGAAGACAACTTTCATTACACCCTGGGGCACGTTCTGTTACAAGGTGATGCCATTCGGATTGAAGAATGCTGGTGCAACATATCAACGGGCTATGGTAACATTATTCCACGATATGATCCATAAAGAAATCGAATGTTATGTGGATGACATGATTGCCAAGTCCCTTACAGAGGAAGACCACCTGGTAAATCTGCTAAAGCTATTCAAGCGTCTGAGGAAGTACCAACTGAAGCTGAACCCCAACAAATGCACATTCGGGGTGCGATCTGGTAAGCTGCTGGGTTTTATTGTAAGCGAGAAAGGGATTGAAGTGGACCCTGATAAAGTCAAAGCCATTCAGGAAATGCCTGCACCAAAGTCTGAAAAAGAAGTTCGAGGGTTTTTAGGTAGATTGAACTATATCTCAAGGTTCATATCTCACCTTACTGCAACCTGTGAACCCTTGTTCAAACTGTTAAGAAAAGAACAGACGGTCAGGTGGAATGAAGACTGCCAGAGGGCTTTTGACAAGATCAAAGAATACCTGCAAGAACCTCCAATCCTTATGCCTCCAGTTGAAGGAAGACCTCTGATAATGTACTTGACAGTATTAGAAGAGTCAATGGGGTGTGTGTTGGGCCAGCATGACGAGTCTGGTCGAAAAGAGTATGCAATATACTACCTGAGCAAAAAGTTTATCGACTGTGAACAACGTTATTCACTGCTCGAGAAAACTTGTTGTGCTTTAGTGTGGGCTGCTCGCCGACTGAGACAGTATATGCTGACCCACACTACTTTACTGATCTCCAAAATGGATCCAGTTAAGTACATTTTCGAGAAGCCAGCTCTTACCGGACGGGTTGCAAGATGGCAAATGATTCTCACAGAGTATGACATCCAGTACACATCTCAGAAAGCCATCAATGGCAGTGTACTATCTGAATATCTTGCTGAGCAACCTATTGATGACTACCAGCCTATGAGATTTGACTTCCCTGATGAAGACATCATGTTCATAAAAGCAAAAGATCATGAAGAGCCCATTCACACTGAAGGGCCTGACCCGGAAGAAGAATGGACTATGATGTTTGACGGGGCTGTTAATATGAATGGTCGTGGTGTTGGTGCAGTACTCATTACGCCTAAAGGAGTTCACATGCCTTTCTCGGCAAAACTCACCTTCAACTGCACTAACAACGAAGCTGAATACGAAGCTTGCATTATGGGTCTTGAGGAAGCCATTGACCTCAGGATCAAGACTTTAACTGTATTCGGAGATTCAGCTCTGGTAGTTAATCAAACCAACGGCAAATGGTACACCCACCAGGATCATCTGATACCTTACAGGGATTATACAAGGAGGTTATTGACTTTCTTCACAACAGTCAAGCTTGAGTATATCCCTCGGGACGAGAATCAGTTTGCAGATGCCCTGGCTACCATTTCATCTATGATCAAAGTTCAAGCAGCCAACTTTGTGCCGCAGATTTCAGTGTCCAGACTAGATAGACCAGCATATGTGTTCGCAGCAGATGTTATCAAAGATGATAAGCCTTGGTTCCATGACATTAAGTGCTTCTTGGAGGATCAAACATACCCATCTAGGGCATCCTCCAATGATAAGAAGACTTTGAGAAGGCTTGCTGGTAGTTTCTTTCTGAACACTGATGGTTCCCTATACAAGAGAAACTTTGATATGGTACTCCTCAGATGCGTTGATAGAACAGAAGCAGACTTGTTGATGCACGAAGTGCACGAAGGATCCTTTGGTACCCATGCTGGAGGGCATGCCATGGCTAAGAAATTGCTAAGATCAGGTTATTACTGGATCACAATGGACGCCGACTGTTGTGCCTATGCCAGAAAATGCCATAAATGCCAGATCTACGCGGATAAAGTGCATGTGCCTCCCAATCCTCTGAATATAATGTCTTCACCCTGGCCTTTTGCCATGTGGGGAATTGATATGATTGGTAAGATTGAACCGACTGCTTCAAATGGCCACAGATTCATCTTGGTTGCCATTGACTACTTCACCAAGTGGGTCGAGGCAGCTTCCTACGCCAACGTTACAAGGCAAGTGGTAGCCAGATTTCTGAAGAGAGATATCATTTGTCGATACGGAGTTCCCGAGCGAATCATTACTGATAATGGTTCCAACTTAAACAATAAAATGATGGCAGAGCTGTGCCGGGACTTCAAGATCCAACACCACAATTCTTCTCCTTACAGGCCAAAGATGAATGGCGCTGTTGAGGCGGCTAGTAAAAATATCAAGAAGATTGTGCAGAAGATGGTAGTCACCTACAAAGACTGGCATGAGATGCTACCGTTTGCCTTGCATGGGTACCGCACGTCAATCAGAACATCCACTGGGGCAACACCGTATCAGCTGGTGTATGGTATGGAGGCAGTCCTACCTGTTGAAGTCGAATTACCCTCTTTACGGGTATTGATGGATGTTAAGCTTAACGAAGCAGATTGGGTTCGGTCCCGATACGAACAACTGAGTCTGATTGAAGAAAAAAGATTGGCTGCAATCTGTCATGGGCAGTTGTATCAGAAAAGAATGAAAAGAGCCTTCGATCAGAAAGTCAGGCACCGAGAATACCAAGTGGGAGATCTTGTGTTGAAAAGAATCCTCCCTCCTCATACAGACCACAGGGGCAAATGGACTCCAAATTATGAAGGACCGTTTGTTGTAAAGAAAGTTTTCTCTGGTGGAGCACTGATGCTCAACACCATGGATGGCGAAGACTTCCCGTCCCCTGTGAATTCAGATGCAGTTAAAAAATACTTCGCATAAAATGACCCGCTGGACATAAAAACAGAATGAAAGTCCAGGCAAAAATAGGGCATCCCGGCGAGTCAAAAACAGAATAAAGGACTCGGGCAAAAATAAGGGAAATAAATAAAAAATGTACACCCGCTGAGTTGAAAAGCCGCATTGGACAACTCAGGCAAAAATGGGTATCCCGATGGATTGAAAACCCGAAGGGGCGATCCATGCAAAATAAGGGAATAAGCGAACAACTGTATCCTGAATTTGTCTGTATCATTTACAACTTGGTAAACCTCGAACGGATCAAGCCTCTATCGGAATCAGCCTTCTTCAGAAAGCAAGATGAGAAGAACGTCAAATGTCATACGAGTCATAGCAAGAGGAAGCTCCTTAAAGCGTCGACAACATTGCCAACATTTTGTTTCTCAATTTGTAACAATCTCCTCATTTCAGGGGATATGTTTCTTTGACTGTATCTTGCCAATTCAGGGCACAGGAATTAATAAAATCAGATTTTCAGTCATGTTTCGTTTTGTACATTTTTTTAATTATTTGCAAAGAATGTCTGATGTCTTAAGGAAACTGGTTGCATGAATACAAATGCTAAATCTTTAAAAATAAAGAAAATAAAACACATGCTTGCAGGGAATATACTTACTCTCAGAAGTGTCTAACTCCTATAACGGAATCCGGTAAGGGATGCCTCGGGATTACTTGTACGTTTCTCTGTCTTTGCAGGATTGCAGGTATTCAAAAGCGTAACGTGGGGCATGAAAGCTTCACCCCAGCAAGCCGGCAAGTCAACACTCAGTCTTAGCACTCAAGGTGTTTTCTCCCCAGCTGAGTTGCCACTTGCTGCTTCTCCCAGCCGAGTTGCCAATAATTCTTCCTCAGCTGAGCACAAAAGCCAGGGAATCATCTCCCCACAGAGTTTCAGCCTCTATCCAGAAAAGCAACGCACGAAGGAGTCACAACGGAGTGAAGAAAGCTTCTACGAACCCCCAGCTGGGTCCCTCATTACAGGAATAGGTCTATCATTGACCCATTTCCCCAAGCAGAATCATTTCATCAGACCTACTAACGATCTTATCCCCAGCTGGGATGTTCACTTCAAACAGATCAACCAGAGATCTTCACAGCAATGGGATCCGAATCCCGGATCGGTATCTTTTGCATAATCATAGCATTCGCATCATATTCACCCCACAAAGTGTAGCATTCCGTCTAATACGGAGCATTACGGCAAAAATCAAACATATAGCATAATCATGAGTCATGGTCAGAATCGAACACTTGTGAATATTATCAACTCATCAACGATATGCAGATTACTCCCCAGATTCCCCAGCAAAAGCAGTTGCCTCGCATTCACCAATACAAATATACACTCCTTGTGGCACCCGTCCGTGTCATATCCCCAGCAGAAAGCCAAAGATATCCCCTTTGCACTCACAGATACTTGTATGTATATAGCTTTCTTGACATCCGTCCATGTCACTTTCCCCAGTACAGTAATGTAAACACCTTGTATACCAGATATTTGTTTATACTACACTTTTCTCCTTTTGACACTCGTCCGTGTCACCCTCCCCAACAGTTACATAACTCATACTTTCTACTCATACTTATACAGATACTCGTCCGTATCTTGTATACATCATTTACATCCCCGCAGATTCGACACTAGTCCGTGTTCTTTGTTAACCAGTTGGTACTCGTCCGTACCATCATCTCAGAACATGCGTCAAGCGTTTGTTTCTACATGATACTCGTCCGTATCATAATCTTAAGGATGCTTGTCCGCATCTTTAATCCATACACTGTGTCTTCTTGAATATAGATACTCGTCTGTGTCTGCTATTCCCCAGAAGAGTTCTTTCAGATTCAACACTCGCCCGTGTTCCTTGTTAACCCGTTGATACTCGTCTGTATCATCATCTCTGAACATGTGTCAGTATTTGTTTCTACCTGATACTCATCCGTATCATAGTCTTAAGGGTGCTCGTCCGCATCTTTAATCTATACACAATACCAAACACTTATACCTTTTATTCATGGATGTAAACACTCGTCTGTGTTTACTATTCCCCAGTAAAGCAATTTCTTTTTATCTGACATTCGTCCTATGTCATGTTAAACCCTGAGAGCAGCCGTACCCTGCTAGGTGGTCGTCCTCCACCTCTTGATGGTCGTCCTCCATCATGCTCATCTGATGGCCGTCCCCATCGTTGACCCTTTTATCCGACATTCGTCCTATGTCGTTATATATTGAGCAGCCGTCCCCTGCTAGGTGGTCGTCCTCCACCTCTTGATGATCGTCCTTCATCATTTTATCCAATGACCGTCCCCATTGTTGATTTTGGTTATCTGACGTTCGTCCTACGTCATGATAAACCTTGAGAGCAGCCGTCCCCTGCTAGGTGGTCGTCCTCCACCTCTTGATGGTCGTCCTCCATCATGCTCATCCGATGGCCGTCCCCATCGTTGACCTTTTTATCTGGCATTCGTCCGATATCGCGATATTTTCGGCAGCCGTACCCTGCGTGGTGGTCGTCCTCCACCTTAGATGACCGTTCCTCATCTTAACCCTTACAGAGCAGCCGTCCCCTGCTGGGTGATCGTCCTTCACCTTTGATGACCGTACCTCATCATCTGCTTATTTCATTTATTCTTTAACCCGATGGTCGTCCCCGTCGTGGTCCCTTTTCTTTTTAGCCCGATGGCCGTCCCCATCGTTGCTTACCTTGCTTTATGAACTTGATGGCCGTCCCCATCATTTTTCATTAATTCCCAGAGAATCTTACAACTTTATCTTGATGGCCGTCCCCATCATAATATCTTTTATCCCCAGCATGTCGGCCGTCCCCGTCATTGCTCTTTACCCAGCAGTCGTCCTCTGCTCGACGGTCGTCCTCCGTCGCCCACACTTTACAATATACTTTATTTTCCTTTACAATCTATATTCCTTTTTCTTCTTCATTCTGTGAGTGCAAATTTTGGACTGTCTTTGGTATTCAACCACAAGTTATCTTGTTTGCCTGTTAAGCCGTCGCTTACATCCTGCACAGCTAACTCATGTTTGAATAGGGGCAGCTGTAAACACCCCAAATTTACCCTCACCCATCCACACCATGGCTTGTGATCATTCTCATATGCATAAACACCATCATACCATCTCATATTATATTTTTTTGATTCACTGCATAGATTCTAAGTCATCTGCATCTAGGGTTTGTGATCTGAGCAATCCAAGAGCTTCTTGAGCCACTCCAAAGGCCATCAACCACTTCAAAGGGGTCCATGTGTGTTCAAGCATCATATTATATCCTCTCAAAGTCAAGAATGCCAAAGAATCACAAGAACTGGGACTGGTGTGGAAGCAGAGCCAGGCTTGACTGCACAGATGACCTAAAATTAGGGTTTTGGTTTCAGAGGCCATAACTCCAAATTTTTTGGTCATTCGTATTTCTATTGGTCTCTATATGGTATAGGGAGTATGCATATCAATTTTCATGAAGAAATTCCATGGGGAAGTCATCTGATCAAGAGTTGACTTTCTGGACAAGTCAGTGCAAAATCAGGGCATCTGAGGCCCCCAATGACCCAACCAAGGGGTGATCTTCATCATTTTGAGTGTGTATGATCTTTATTTGATCATGGAAGAAGTTTGAAGTTCACAAAATCCAAGAATTACAAGTTTTTGCAAAATTGACTTTTTGGGGCAAGTTTGACTTTTAAGGAATTTGTCATTTTAGGCTACTTTTCAATCCTTACTTTTTGATCCAAAAATGCTTCAAATGGAAAAACTTTGGTCATGAAGGTTGAAGATTAGGTCTTTCCCTTTTCAAAAAGTACAAGAACATGACCTAATTCATTTTGGATCAAAAGTTATGGTGCATCAAAGTTGGCAAAAATCACAAAATTTCAAAGTTTCTACCAAAGAGGTATTTTGCAAAATGACTTGATCAAGTGTTCTAAAGCTATCAAATGGACTTCTAATTCACATAACATGATCATGTGACATCTAAAGTTCAGATTGAACCAAAGGGATCACATGTTTCATGGCTTGTGAGGCAAGATCTTTTCATGAGAACCAAAACAAGCCAAGTTGCAAAAGTCATGATAGTTTCTCATCCACTTGCTAGCTACATTGCTGAACCATCCTAGCCTTTCCCTCACATCATGCTGCGCAGCCCACACCCCTTGTACTTGGCTAGAACATGACCCATGCTTCTCTTACACAAAGTTGACAAATTGGCAAAAGTAGCTACACCTATCACAAAAGGGCATGTCACATCCTCTGACCAATAGGAATTGTTTATACAAACAAATGGCAAGCCAAACAACACAAGACACAAGCCTGAAACCAGCAAGAACAGCACATTCTCATTTTCCATCCTTAGAGCAAAAGCATTCGAAACTCATCATACAAGCCAAAAACACTAAAACAAACTTCACAAACCTTCTCCACACATCACCCTGATCACAAAGCACCCTTAAAATCAACCTGAAACTCAAAGAATCCAGAACACGATTCTCACCTGAGCTTGAACAGAACTTGTTCAAACTCCCAAACCAGCCAACACAAACTCCTTCTAAGCATCCAGACATCACCAAGGGATCAAAGGGAGTGGATTGCACAAAGAGGAGAGGCCAGAAAGCTGTGAACTGAAAGCTTCAAAACTCAGGTAGCTCAAGAACTTTTTTTCCAGAAATGAATTTTTAAGTTCTTAATAGCTTCTACATGCTTCCCTGATCATGAATATGTCTTTGGTTTTGAAAATGGTGGAGAAATGAGAGTTTAATCGTGTTCTGAAAATCTTGCCCTAAAATTTGTTTTGTTTCGATTCATGAGATTGATGAAATATAAATGATGTTTGTGTTAGGGTTTTGATTCAGTGAAGTATGGGAAGGATTTCTGTTTGCTTAGATTTCATTTTTGTTGCGTTTTGAAGGTTTTAGGAATTTTCAGGTGGGGTTCCCACCGGAGAAGACGACCGGAGGTCTTCTCCAGCCACCTGAAAATAATTAGGGTTTAATCACGTCATTAAGTGTAGTTTGAATCTGATGCGTTGGATCTGTTGACTTGGTTGACTTGGCGCGTATATGTGTGGCCCAGATGCACTCATTAAGCCCTAATCTCAATTAATTAATTCATAAACCTAATTAGTTTCAGTTTGAATATGGACCACTGGATTGCGCGCGTAGTCAACCCCTTCTCTCCCAGAATCCATCCTGGCCTTCCATTCTATTTACTTTTCTTTTTCTTTATTTTTTATTCATTTGTTTTATATTTATTTTGTACATTTATTTAAAAATAGTAAAACTTATTCAAAAATTCTGAAATTTTTTATACAAGTTATTATTTAATTTCAGAACACAAAAATATTTTTATTTTTATTTTTAGCATAAAAAAAGTATTTTTAAATATTTAAAAGTTTCCTTTTAATTAATTAATGGGAATTAATTAATTAAAAATACTTTTAGGTATCTAAAAATCACCAAAAAATTCATAAAACCTTTAAAAACATTTAGAAACATTGTCCAACCCTCAAACCAAATTTATTTTTTGATCTTGATGCATTTTGAGAATTTTCCATGGAATTAAAATCATTTTGATGCATTATTTTGATCCAAACTTCCAAAAATCATTTCTGCCTAACCAAAGAGAGTTGGACTTTGATTCTTTTTGCATTGCATTGTGTTTAGCATGTAGTTTGTGAGATTAAATGGCCATGATTTGATCTTTCATTTTCCATTTGATTGGCATTTTTCTTGTTAAGGAACCCTAAAACCCATGAAAACTTAGGAAAATCATAACTTGAATTAGGTTAAGAGTTGGAACTTCTCCTTTGGGCAGTGAGCTAGTATAGGATTAGGGATCCTTTGAATGCATTTTCAATTTTTTATCTTGATGTTTGCTTCTGATTTTGGTTTTTGTTTGATGCTTTGTTCATAAACCCTAATTTGGGCTTCCATATGCATCCATCTTGCATTTGCATTCATACCTTGACTTGCCATGACATTTTATGCCTCCATGTGATTCATTTAACATCATAAGACATATGGGAAGCATGCTTGATCATTGCATCTTGCATTTGCCATGTTATATGCCATTTGCATTTCATAACTTTTCATGTATGTTCATGTGTCTTAACTTGCTTCATTTGCATCCATGAGCTTGTATGATCATCCCCATGTGTTGTTTCATGTTTGTAGCATCTCATAGCTTCATTAACACCATGTATGTGCTTCTGGTTTTGTTTCTCATCATGCCATTTCATTCCATTTGGCATTGCATTGCATTCCTTTCACTAACTTTTCAGGTGGTAAGTTATTTTGAGAAGTGAATTTGCCTTCACTTCTCATAACTGCTCTTCATCTCTTTTTATGCATCCTTGCTTCATTTTGTTATGTGTTTGAGATTGAGCTTGCTCATTCTTCTTCTCCTTACTTTCTTTCCTCAAGTGACTTGACTTCTTGAATGAAGCAAGTTACTTTGCTTCTCCTTGCTCCATTCATCTGCTTCCTGGTGGTTCCTCTGAAGATTTCCCTTGTTAACCTCACAAACCTTAGGAACAACCAAGCATGACAATGATTAGGGTTTGATTAGTCCCCCACTTAGTTTTACCTTTGTGTCTCATTGAGTCTTCTCTTCTCATCTCATAATCAGGGATTAAACCCTAAAGGCTTTAAGGCTTTGTGATTAAGCTTGTGCCTGCATCCTTCTATTAGGATGGAGTGTATAACTTTAATCCTAAGTGTTAAACCCTTAATGTGTTTAAATCTCTTAATTAATTCACTTAATAATCATCAAGACATCACACTTGTAACTTGGGCCTTGCATTAGGGTTCTAATTCTTCCTTAATTGGTTAAGAAGGACTAACCCTAGTGTTAATGGACAAGTCCCCCTCAAGTTGTCTTACAAACCCTAAAAAATATTTCATCATCATATCATTAAATAAAATTCACTTAACCAAAGGCTTGTTTTGTCATGAGTTTAATCCCTAATCATGGATTAAGTTGAGGAGCCTTCCTCATCTTAAACACTCTCATCTATTATCCTTCTATTAGGATGGTGTAATGAGTCTGTTTAATCCCTGATTATGGCTTAATCTCATTACTCAACACTAAACAAAAACCACAAAAACATCTAAATAATCACAAGTAGGTTAATGATCTTAATCCTGCATCAAAGGTGATTAAGTGTGAGAAGCTGACTTCACACTTAAGGTATTCTCATTACCCCTAATCAGAGGGAAGATGTGATGAGTTTGCTAAATCCATTGGTTTAGGCTTAAGCTCATTAACTTATGACAAACTTTCAAAGGCAGTAAAAGACTGAAAACTCAAAAAACAAACAATAATCGTCTCCTCCGGGATTCTTTTCTCATCTCATTCACTCATAAACGAGAACTTGCTTCTTTCGTCTAATGCAATACAGTTTGCACCTGAGCCAGACAGGTCATACACTTGAGCATAGACAAGCAAGCAGTTCACAAGTCAATTTATCTTTCAGTCTCTTTGGGTCGAACTACGGTGTTCTGACTTCCTCATTGCACGAGAGGATACGTAGGCATAACTTAACAGTTATCGAACAAAAGTCTCTGTATATTCCCCCTCTTTCCAGCATCTATCTCTTAGCCTCATTATCATGAGCAATCCATTCTCACTCTTACACTGACACTTTATATATCACATTTCACACTTCTTACACTGACACCTGTACATCCTTTTCCAGCTATTGTATACACAGATTGCACTGACACTACCCCTTTAAAACACAAATCTTTTAAGCGTGGATCCCGTCGAGTACGACGGACAATCTGGGTGCTAATACCTTCCCAAGTTGTAACCAACCCCCTTTCTCAGTCTCTCTGGTTCGCGACCGTCTTATCCATATCTTTCTAGGTCTATGCAGCATTACCTTTCCTCCGGGATAAAAATGCCTAGCTGGCGACTCTTTTCATTTCCTGTGAGTTCACTCCTGTGTGTTCTCACATCATCCTTTCGCCGATCGTTCGCGTCTGTACCCCATTTGACCCGGCTTCATTTGGTGGGAGCGACAGTAAGCAATTCTCAAACTTGATACACTTAGAAAATTCAGCATTCGATTCATTGTAGTGCGGATAAAACATGGTCAGCTCAACAAACTTCGCAACATAGTCAGTAACCAACATGTTACCTTGCTTCAGCTCAAAAATTCAATTTCCTTCTTTCCATGGACATCCTCCAAGTACTACTTCCTCAGAAATTCCCTACGGAACATAACCCAAGTGACCTGCTCACCTACAACATCTAATCTCTGACGAGTCTCTAGCCACCAGTCATCAGCTTCGACTGCCAACATATGAGTCCCATTCCGAACCTTCTACGTTGGAGTGAAATCCATTACACGAAATATTCTCTCAATCTCTTTCAACCAAGCCAGTGCTACATCAGGATCATACTTACCCTTGAAGATAGGTTGATTCTCTCTTTGAAAAGTTGCCAAACTACGAGATCCAACATCCTCGCCAGTGTTCTGCAAGTTCTGCACAGCCTGAGCCATTGCTTGTATAGCAGTAGCCATCGCAACATCATTCCTCCCAGCCATGTCAACTTAATCACTACAACACAAAAAAATTTAGAACTAGCTAACAATACTCGATTTTTAAACGACTATGACTCGATAACTTGGTCGGACATACCACCCAGACTCTAATACCACTAATGTAACACCCTAATTCTACCTGATAATTATTAACGAAATCAAAGTATAAAAACTTCAACAAACAAATTAAGATGATACATTTCAACTTTTAAAACATAGTTCAACACTTGATAAATCTTTAAAACAAATACTTTAATACTACGCAGCGGATTCATAATTAATTCAACTTTAAACTACTTACATTTTATTCAACATCCAAACAACTTAAGGAAACAACAATTCTTTAATAAACAACTTAAAATTCAGCAAATATAACCAAAAGCAACATCAACATAAAACATGCGTTATCCCCCCGAATGCTATGTATCAGAGCGACAACACCTACTCGAATCTACTAAAGTACTTTGTCCTACTCTGGATCACCTGCACGTTACCAACAGAAGGAAACTTTCAAACATAAGGGGTGAGATATCTAAAAATATAATCAAGAATATTTTAAATAACATATTGAATTAGATTACAAAAATCACCACTTCACAACTTCACAAACAACTTAAAAACCAACACGAAAATACAACATAACAACACAACATGCAACTTGATATGCAACGTAGACAAATGCGATATATGTGGTACCAACAGAGCAAAACTCCCAACTTATAATCATGTCAATTAATAGAGGCGTAAAAACAAGGCATAAGCCTTCAACTTTATTCTTGCCAATCCAGACCAACTTACCAAGCAACCAGCTCCAACTTGAATAATGATATGCTATGTGACTCAACATGTTTATCAACCAACAACAACTATAACAACATAACAACATAATGACATAACAATATTCAACTTTGGCCAAACGCCTTCAACTCATAATCTTTGCCACTTACAAGGCACTGCAACATGAACTACAAACAACAACTTTACAACTTATAACCAAACAACACAATAAAACAACCAAATAAACTACATTCCTATCCATCCAAGTTCTGACTAAACCGATTAATTAGACTAGTTACTATGCTCTGTTATTACTACTTATTACTAGTTTATTACTATGCTCCTGTAAAATCCATGATAGCAACTACAAACCAAACCTACTACTAATTATATTCCACTGTTAGTTAATTACTTTCATATTAATTCCTCACAATACTCATTAATTCCCTATCACATGACTATTAGGGTCACTGCTACTTCCATTAAAAGTGTGTTTCATACTAACTTATGTTACTGGAATTAATTTTAGACTAAGCCAATTTTAGCAGACAGCAGAAAACACAATGCAGAACAAAACAACAATTTTACCCCAGACCCATGTGAACATCGTCACAAATGGGTTCCCCTAGTCACACATGTGACGGTCGTCCCATGGATGTGACGGTCGTCTCCAATCCCAGACGGTCGTCTGACTTAAGGGACGGTCGTCCCACAGCCAAATCTGATACGCTCTCTGTTTCTCCTGCTTTGTCTCGGTGAATCCTCTTAGACCAATTCCAAATAATCAATCACAGGATTCGCCATAACTCAACACCGTCATAATTTTCTTAGTTACCTAAACGGATTATTTGTCACAATAGCTTATTCATCAAACAACTTATTAATTAAAACAACTTGTTTATCAAAACCACTTATTTTTCCACACAAACAACAAATGACACCAACAAATTCAGTACCCAATTCCAATACGAATTCATCATATGTTTCCGATTATAAGGTTATAACCCCACCCTTACCTTTGGATTGAAGGAGACTCTAATACTTTTCGATCAGAACCCTAGCTTTTGCCTCTTCTATGCACTTCGTGTAGCCACCTCTTTTCCAACTTTTGTTCTTCTTACTGTTAACCTATTTCCACTAATTCCACTTCAGTTATAGTTTTATATTAATTAGTCTTAATCATTATTATGGGCCTAAACCACACACACCCATTATTACTACTTCTAAATACGAAACTAGCCCATTTATTAAGCAACTACAATTCCATTAATTAACCCACAACTTAATTAATTCAACTTAGTCCAAATAACAACAACGCAACTTAAATCAACTTAAATCGACTTATTCAACTTTATTCAAACCAACTTAGCAACTCAAAGCACAACAAAACCAAACATACGACGATATTTAATTAAAAAAATAATTAAATAATCAATGTGTTACAAGTTCAAAATCCGCAAGGACAACTTAGGCAAAAAGGGTATCCCGGTGGATTGAAAAGCCGAAAAGGAGGTCCATGCAAAAGAGGGATTAACCGAACGATTGTGATTTGAGTTATCTGTACTACATCATTGTCTCATTCAATCTGGAAATCTCCAAATGATATGAATCAGTCCAATCATTCTCTTCTGAAAGTGAAATAATCGGACGAATCTTGAAGACATATTGGTCATAGCAGAATTGAAACTCAGTGGAATGTCGTTTTCACATTGCCATTAGGATAGTTTCTTTTCTCAATTTACAGCGATCACCTATTTCCAAGGGATTGCTTCCTGGTGTACTTTTCCTAATCAGTGTCTTTCAATAAAATGAATTATTCAGTCAAAAAGCTTCATCTTTGTTTTCATTTTACTGTTTTGTTTGTGAAAATGTCTTGAATTTTTTATTAAAAAACATTGCATTTGAAAACATTGTGGCTTTACAATAACATGTGCAAGAAAAACATTTAAAATTGCTTTGAATATTGAGTAATACCGGATGGTGAATTCAAGTCATGCAATTCTCTGGGAAGTGTGTGTGCACTTTTGTAGCAGGGTTTACAGTCAAAGGCTTGGAATACAAAATCATTTTCAGCACAAAGCATTGTGGAGATCTTTTCCCCATCAGGGTCTCTACAAATTTCAATCGGTATCAAGTGCTTCTCAGAGAAAAGTGTTAAAGGGTGGAATTCCCCAAGCAGAGAGTATTCTTATCGAGAGATGTATTATATCTCTTCTCCCCCGTGAGAGACGCCTTACAACTTTTATACCCAACAGAAGGCATTTTCAGTGATGTTTTTCGTCAAGCGGTGGTTCAGACGCATCAACCCGATGGAGTATGAGATTGAATTCTTCCCCAACTAAGTCAGAGTAGATGGTTTCCCCAGCAAAACTCCAAAATCAGTTTGAAGGTTGATAGTCCTCGAGCAGAGTTATCTTCCCAAAGGTCAAGTATTCTCAGCAGCTAGCTGAATGCTTGTTTTCCCCCACAAAGTTTCAAATTGGCAGAATTCTCTCCACAACAAATTCTTGACAAGATAGTTTCCCCAGCCGAGTCAGAAAATTTTCAATTATCCTGCAAAGTTTCACGATCGGGATCCATTCCCAAATTGTCGACTTAATCCCTTCAGAGTCTTCATGACTAAGTCCAATTTATTTTTGGCAATTGTTATAAGTCAAAACAGACAGATTCGTTCACATTCTCTCCAAAAGAAATGTTATCCTCACAGGGATTTCCGAAATCGATTCAGCAACCATTTGTTCTCCAGCAAGAGTCTGATTATTGTCAGAGTATCTTTTCTTTCTTCCTCATCAGAATGTCAGTCAGGACGTTCTCATCCTCAGCGGAGTTCTACATACTAAATGTCCCCCTGCAAAGTCATTCCCTTTGTTACTCCTCACTTTTCAAGTCCTAAATCAGATGATATTATGATTTCTTCTCTCAAGAATCTCAAAGCCCATCGGCGTTGTGGCAAGCCAGTAGTCGCCTGGCGTCATACAAAAGACATTTTTATATCCCACCAGCGTTGTGGCGGACCAGTGGTCAATTGGCTTCGTACAAAAGACAGAATCCAATCTTAGTGGATTAACCTTGGGATGCATATCTATTTTGTATATTAAATGCATACTTCAGGAAGAGGATCTTATAGCGCATATTCAGATGCGTGATCCTAATCAATGCAGTTCTAGACAGAAGGACCTCGGAATTTGACAGAGGAACAAACGCACACTTTTACCGCATATCCGACCATAAGATGTGTGAAGAGGGTCTCACAATGCATATTCAGATGCACGATCCTGATAGTGGGATCTATCTTTGAAACAGTGCAGTCCTAGATAGGAGGACCTCGGGCCTTGATAGAGGAACAAATGCACATTTGTATCGCATATCTGACCATAGTATAGGTGAAGAGGATCTCACAATGCATATTCAGATACAGCATCCTGATCGGTGCATGTCCATCCCACATAATAAAGTGCACCAATGGGGAGTGTATTCAGACGCAAGATTCATACAGTGAATCACTCATTTTTGCAAAGCCCACCAGCATTGTGGCAGGCCAGTAGTCGTCTGGCTTCATACAAAAGACAGGTTTCAAAGCCCACAAACATTGTGGCAGGCCAGTAGTCGTCTGGCTTCGTGCAAAAGACAGGTTTCCAAGTTCACCGTCGTTGTGGCTAGCTAGTAGTCATTTGGCTTTGTACAAAATAGAGGGTTCCAAGTCCATTGTCATTGTGGCAAGCCAGTAGTCTTCTGGCGTTGTTCAAAAGGAAATTTCCCATTTGTTGTTCATTTCATTGGTTACTGTTCATCGCATCAGAGTTATCCAAGCATAGTTTCTTTTGTTGGGTTTATATCCCTTTTCTTCTTCCCCACATAGTGAAAATAATTTGGTCTATTTTGGTATTCAATCACAGTTTATCTCGAACATCTGATAGCCATTGATCTCATCCTTTCAGATTAACAGATGATTGAATATGAGCAGCTATAACACCCCAAAATTTTCCCGTTCATTTTCATGGCATCTAGCATATCATTTCCATACATTTCATTGCATTCATATCACAGAAAGAGGAAGCATTCATCCATTGGTGGAAGCATAAGGTGTTGCTCCCCGGATTTCCATCCTGGTACAAACGCAAAAGTGGCGCGGAAAAAGAATAGAGTCGCCAGCCAGGCATTTTTATCCCGAAGGAACGGGAATGGTAATGCTGCACAAACTAGAAGAAAAGAAAAGGAAGGACACGGGTCCTGCGAACAAAAGAGACTGAGTTCGGGAGTCGGTTACGACCTGGGAAGGTATTAGCACCCCAGATCGTCTGTCGTACCCGACAGGATCCACGCTTGCAAAGAAACTGTTTCATAGGGTGAAGAAATGAAAGTTGTTGCAAAAATGAGACTGGAACTGGAAAAGAAAAGAAAAGAAAAGAAAAGGGGAAAATGTAGGGAAAATAAAAGAGTGTGCTCGAACGGGCCCTACCCCGCTGCCTACGTACCTCATCTGGACAATGAGGATCAGAGTCGCCGTAGTTCCCCTAACCAGGGGTGGAAAGGATTGCTTGTGTATTAAGGCTTGAACTGCCTATGTCAATGCTCAGGTGTTGCAGGCTCGGACGACGAGTGTGTTACCGTCTTTCAAAGTGACAAGTAGAAGCAAGTTCGCGGATGGATTGAAGGAGATGAGAAAAGAATTCCCGAAGGAAAGACGCTTATTGTTTGTTTGTATTTTTATGAGCTTTTATTGGTGTGGCATAAGGAAGTGAACTCAAGCTCTTTTCCACGGAATGTGTACTTGCTACTACATTCCAAGATGGAATAATAGAACAGGCACACTCAAGTAAGGAGAAGATCCCCAAAACTTGGTTCCAGAGATTAGGGCCTAAGCTCACTAACTCATTGAATTTATTAAATGTTTTTGTAATTAAAATGAAGAAGTGTGTTTTATGATTTTCTTGATGAAGATGGTCTCATGATCAGACTTGTGCATCATGATAGACAAGCTTGTACTATCCCAAGATGGGAAGACTACAAGTGCTCCATGGAATAAGGCTATTGCACAGGAGACCACTTCAATCCTTATTAAGATGTTTTTTAGAGTTTTGTTTTGTGATGAGAAGAGAAAAGAACCAAAGATCTTAAAGGTAAAATCTAAAGGGGAAGACTAATCCTAATGTTATCATGCATGGATGATCCTAGGTTAGTGAGGCTTCAACTATTCTAATAAAGAAAGAGATAAGGAAAGAAGAAAGAAGAAAGAAAGAATAAAGAAGGCCTAAGCACATCAAACACAAATGAGAAAGCATAATGAAAGAAGAAGATAAAAGAGTTGGAGATGTGGGAGTCTCATCCACACCTCTCACTTACCAAAGCCCCTAAAATGGTTAAAAGCATAAACTAGTGGCAAGACAAAAGGAAGTAAGACCAAATGAGATATCAATGAACAAAAGATCAAGCCAAGACATCACAACCAGAATTGAAACTTCAACCTCAAAGGCCAAGATCAAGCACACATCATAGGATGAAAAGTGGATCAAGTAACTCAACATAAATCATTACAACTCACCTTGACAAAACAAAACACTTATGAGATAGCACAAGGCATACAAAGTAAACAAACATCACACACTTCAAGACCAGAACCCTAACATGTCAAGAATGTGCCTAAGAAACACAAAAGATCAAGAAAAGAAGCATGCAAGCTTAATCATTATCAAGATGAGAGACACATGAGCATAAGAGGTGAAGTGAACATGTACATAGGTGAATAAACTTCAAAGGCAATCAACCTCAAAACTTCTCCAAGCACAAACACCAAATCTAAGACCAGGGAGATATCCTCATCCTAAAAGAGCTCTAAACAACCTAAGGGAGTTGGCACAAGTGCCCTCCTAGCCTAAGGACTAAGCACATGACCAAAAAGGATGCAAAAAGAGGGAGGCAAACAAGAAAATTCACATTAAATCAAAGGTTCATCCAAAAATTCCACAAATTTGCATAAAGACTCTTCAAACATCTATTATTAACATGCCAAAAGGATAGGATCAAAATAAGAAGTAAAATGGGTTAAAGGGATGCCTAAACATGGATTAGGGTTATGAAACTTCACACACAAGTCAAAGACTAAAAATTATCAAGAAAGCTTCTAAAAATCAGTACAAAAATCACCAGCAAACTACATCTCAATATGAATCTAGAGAAAAAAGAATCAACTCAAAATTCCCAAGGATGATCAAGATATGAAATTCACAAGTCAGCATATATTTAAAATGAATTAAAAATAATTAATTAAAGAAGAAATTAATTCCTACATGGAAATTAAAAATAATTGGAAAGTAAAAAATGCCAAAAATTAAAGAAAATTAAAAGGACCAATCATGAATTTTTATGGAATTTTTATGAACCTCTAACTATTTTAATTAATTAAAAAGCTAACTGAAATAAAATAAAAATAATAAAATAAATGAAATGGACCAGAGGTGCATATAGCAGGGGATTCAGTTCAACTCTAATGGGCTTAGAAAGAGAGGGGGTGCGAATAGCACCTGAGGCCCAAAGGTCCTGCGCAGGTTTATGGCATTTATCATGGAAATTCGGGAAAATAGAGAAAAATAAACAGCCAATGGATCAATCAAACGCTCACCATGTAGTCAATACATCAAGCAAAGTCAAACAAACAAACAACCAGATGCGTGTGTGCATGATAGTTAAGGTGTGGTGACAAACACAAGGCATTATTGTGAAATGAAAAAGCACATGAGGGACACCCTCTCATTTTAATACGTTGTCCAAACCACAACCCTCCAGATCAAATATCCTACGGCCATGGCATCATCTTCCTCATTCACCTGAAACTTCAACATTTCCAGAATCCGGTGACGGAGCCCTAGCTCCGGTCACCGGAATATTCATACGAAGAACAAAATTCCACAGAAATCAAATAAAATCTCCAGATCCAATCATTCAAGTATGCTGATCACAAATATGAGTTTGGTTTTGGCATTAGATCAAGGAATCAAACGGATCGAACACAAACATTTTTGAACATCAAACTTTAATTCAATCATACAGCCTCAATTCTCACTCAAACTCAAAACTAAATAAATCAGCATCATCACTACAACATACAGATCAAAATGCATACATTAAAAACAAGATCCAGATATATGAATTTAGGAGCTCACCTGAACTTGCAGAGCATAAATTAGGTCAAGATAAACCTCTAAATGCTGCAGATCCAAGCCTTTGAACCTCTCCTTGCAAAATAAATGCAAGAGAGAGCCTGAAACCTTCTGGATCTTGCAATTTGAAAGCAAATGCACTTGAATGGCACCTTATGAAATCTTCACTTTCTGCTTGAATCCAGTGTTGATCTATGATCCTTAGAGCTCAAGGATGAAGAATATGTAATTTGTTTGGCTAATGTGTGTGAGAGATGAGAGATTCGAAGCCAAATGAAAAATGAGCAAAAACTAGAAAGTGGTGAAATGGTGGTGTACTCCCATCAAATGAAAACCCTAGCTGCTTATATATGATACCAATGATCCATGCTGAAGAAATGGGAGAGAATGCACATGAGGAATGAGTGGGAGGATGATTTTGCAAAAAATGCAAGAGTGGTGTGAAGTGGTGAAATGCTCGTGCTATGCATTCTTCTCTTGCTCAAGTTCAAATCTCATCCAGCCCTTGATTCATAGGTGAAACCATCCTGACCTTGGATATGAGAGTCATGCTTTGTGAATGATCATGCACTTTTGCATTTAGTGAAATATCTTGCACCTCATGCACGAGTTTTGAGCTTTCTCTTGGGCCAAATGTGTTTCATGCCATGCCTTATGATATTGTGATCTTAATTTGTCCATTGGTTGGCTTGAAAATGAATTAAGTGAGTTTTTGCAAATGGTGTAAACTTGGAAATATGGTGAAACCCTAAAAATGGATGAATTTCGATTGGCCATAACTTTTGATTCATGAGGACTATGAAAATGCACTTGTAATTTTTAAAAATGGGAGACCATACTCTACAATTTTCATGTTTAATGGAAGTTCATTTGAGGTCATCTTCATCATGAAAGAGAGCTTTGAAAATTAGGTCAAAACTTGCCAAAAATGGAAATTTTCAATACAAGCCATATGCCAAAAATGGAAAGTTCTTCAAAACCCCTTGATTCTTGATCTTTGACTTTGCCAAACCTCTTCTAAGGTCTTAAGGACATACCTTGACTTGAAAAATGGGATTGGACCCCTTGAATTCTCACAGTTGACTTTTAAATTGCACAGTTCACCAATTTCTTCTCATGCAAGCAACTGGTGAAATAACTGCCTTCCACAAGGAATTGTCTCACCAAATTTCATCCATAGGAACCTCTTGTCATATGAAGGACTTTGCCCACATGAAATGGCCAAAGTCACAAAGAATCCCTGCTTGAAAATGAAACCCTAATTTGGGAACCATTATGTAGGAGTTTGCCCTAGCTTGGATTCTCTGATGACTTCCCAACCTTCTGGGCTCTTGTAAAGGATCTTGAGCTTGTGAATGTCATGTAGACTCTTCATGGGACTTGGACAAGTCTACTTGGCCTCTTGCTATAGCTTGTAATGCCTCAAATACACCAATAGTTGATCATATGCCCAATGCTAGAACATGAGAATGTTATGCTTTATTTTTCTATGCAAAGATACCAAGGACATGACATGCTTATGATGATTATGATATGATGATGATGCTTAAAAAAGAAGAGGGGAAATTTGGGGTGTTACAGCTGCCCCTATTCAAGCAACTGTTAATCTGGAAAGGACGGCAGCACGGGCTATTGGCCGTTCGAGATGAACTGTGGTTGAATTTCAAGAAGACCTGAAATTTGCACTCTGCTGGAGAATGCAAGCAAATGGGAAATAAACCCAACCAAATGACGCGTTGGTGACTGAAGTGAGGAGAAAGCAGACGAGCTCCTTCCAAGTTGAATTGGTACTTCGGATAGAAAAACTTAGACAGACGAGTCTTCTTCGAACAAACCTGTTATGCCAAGTGCTGGACATACGAGCCCTCACATGTTTTGCAACATATAATTTGAGACAGACGAATCTCCTTCGGATAACCTTACACCAGGACCGGATGCATGTAGGTCTGTGGGATAGACATGCATAGTCAGGATAGACGGACCCTCTTCATATGTTATCCGTGGACATATGGTTTAAGACAGACGAGTCTTCTTTGGATAACCTGTTACGTCAGGTGCAACGATAGGATTTGACGAACCCTCTTCACAAATCTTCTGTAGATAAGTGGTGTCTAAAACGAACCTCCTTCGGATAACCTATAATGCCAGGACCGGTAACCATTTTGACGTTTAATCCCACTGTCAGAACTTCAAACCTCTTCAACACAAACGAGCATTGGATGACCATCAAGAGAACACATACGAGTGCCATTAGTCAATGATACAAACGAATATCAGATGATGATCTAAGAAACACAGACGAGCGCTTCAGGCGATGATATAGACGAATATCAGCCACTGATACAGACGAGCATTTGGAGTAGCAATATAGACGAGTACCAGAGTGATTATCAAATCAGTAAATATGGATATAAGCTAACACAAACGAGTGTGAGGGATGATACAAACGAGTATCCAAATAATGCAAACGAGCTTCAAACAGATAACAAACACAGACGCACACTGGGGAATGCAGACGAGCAACAAGCAAATATCAAACAACGACGAGTGTTGGGTAGTGCATACGAGCAAAAGCAACTATCAAACACAGACGAGTGTTGGGGGTGCATACGAGCATAAAACAAATGCCTGATTGGCAACAAGAATCACAACTCTGCAGGGGAGAACCAGGTCAAGAGGCTTTGACACTTAACTCTGGTTAGGGGGATGAATAACTGTTTGTATCATCACATTGACCAAAAATAAATTGGCGACTTCTCTGGGGAATATTTCAATGATGGGAGTGAATCCCAATCATGACCTCTGTGGGGAAATCAGGCGTTCAGCTGCCTGTTGGGAGTACATCACTTGTGGAAAGATAATCCGCTTGGGGAAAACAGCTTTTCACACGGCCTTGGAGTTCTGTTGGGGATTCAACCGGCTCTAACTCAGCTGGGGAACATCCTTTCTGCTCGGAGAAATATGCTATCCTCCTGCAAAACCTGCAGCAACAGTATACACATATGTGCCCCGGGGACTTGCATGGTATGATTTGTTCATCCATTGTCGCCCGACACTCAAATATGGTTTTAAATGTTTCCCTGCACTGTCGTTATTAAGAAAAAATCACCATGTTTCAAATGCAATGTTCTTTTTGCCAAAAATTCAGGACATTTTTGCAAACAAAGTAAACAAAACACAACACAAATTTTGACTGAATATTCATTTATTGGGAGGCCTCTGAATAGGCAAAGTTTTACATCAGGAAGCAGCTACCTGGAAAGAGGTAGCTACCGTAAAATTGAGAAAAGAAACTATCCTAATGGCAATGTGCACGAAATTCCAATTAGTTTCCTTCTTGTTATGACCAGCATGTCTTCAAGACTTTCTGTTCTTGCCTTTGCTTTCCGAAGAAGATGAAGGGACAGATTCCTACCCTTCTGGTATTGTCAGGCTGTACGAAACGGTGACTTGGTTCAGATTATCCGAATCGCAGTTGTTTGCTTATTCCCTTATTTTGCATGGATCGCCCTTTCGGATTTTCAATCCACCGGGATACCCTGTTTTGCCTGAGTTGTCCGATGTGGCTTTTCAACTCAGCGGGTGTACACATATTTTATTTGTTTTCCCTAACTTTTGCCCGAGCTTTTTATTCTGTTTTTAGCTCGCCGGGATGCCCTTTTCTTTCATGGACTTTAATTCTGTTTTTGTGTCCAGCGGGTCTTTTTATGCGAAGTATTTTTTTACTAGGTCCGAATTAACAAGGGATTGGAAATCTTCTCCATCCATGGTAGTGAGCATCATTTCCCCACCCAAGAAGACTTTCTTCACTATGAATGGGCCTTCATAGTTCGGGGTCCACTTGCCCCTATGATCTGAACCTGGAGGAACGATCCTCTTGAGCATAAGCTCGCCTACTTGATACTCTCGAGTACGTACCCGCTGATCGAATGCTCGCTTCATTCTCCTCTGATAAAGCTGACCATGATAGATATCCGCTAATCTCTTTTCCTCAATTAGACACAACTGATTGTACCGAGCACGTACCCACTCAGCCTCATCAAGCTTCACATCCATCATCACACGCAATGAAGGAATTTCTACCTCAACAGGCAAAACTGCCTCCATACCATATACCAATGAGAAAGGAGTTGCCCTGGTTGACGTCCTAACCGACGTTCGGTACCCATGCAACGCAAACGGTAATATCTCATGCTAATCCTTGTAAGTGACGACCATTTTCTGCACAATCTTTTAAATATTTGTGTTCGCTGCTTCCACCGCACCATTCATCTTTGGTCGGTAAGGAGAAGAATTGTGATGCTGAATCTGGAAGTCCCGGCATAGTTCTGCCATCATCTTGTTATTTAAGTTGGAACCATTATCAGTAATGATTCGCTCGGGCACTCCGTATCTGCAAATAATGTCTCTTTTCAAAAATCTGGCTACCACTTGACGAGTGACATTGGCATAAGATGTAGCTTCAACCCACTAAGTGAAGTAATCGATCGCCACCAAAATGAAACTATGACCATTTGAAGCAGTAGGCTCTATCTTCCTGATTATGTCAATGCCCCACATAGTAAAGGGCCAAGGAGATGAAATGACGTTGAGCGGACTGGGAGGAACATGTACCTTGTCTGCATAAATCTGGCACTTGTGGCACTTACGGGCGTACGAACAACAGTTTGCATCCATTGTTAGCCAATAGTACCCAGACCTCAACAACTTCTTAGCCATTGTATGTCCTCCTGCATGAGTACCGAAAGATCCCTCGTGGACTTCTTGCATTAACAGGCCTGCTTCGTGCCTATCCAAGCATCTGAGCAAGACCATGTCAAAGTTCCTCTTATACAAAACCCCATCTGTATTCAAGAAGAAACTAGCAACAAGTCGTCTCAAGGTCTTCTTGTCATTGGATGATGCCCCAGCTGGGTACTCTTGTTTTTCCAGGAAGAGCTTGATATCAAAGTACCAAGGTTTCTCATCAGACACTGCGTCTACAGAGAAAGCGTAAGCTGGTGCGTCAAGCCTGGAAATGTCAATCCTGGGTACATAATTCCAACACAATACTTTGATGGACGAAGAAAGAGTAGCCAATGCATCGGCGAACGGATTCCCATCTCGTGGTATATAATGAAGCTTAACCGTTGTGAAGAACGTCAACAGTCTTCTGGCATAATCCCTAGAAAGAATTAAGTGTTCTTGATGTGTATACCACTTGCCGGTAATCTGATTGATAACGAGGGCTGAATCTCCAAATATATCGAGGGTCTTAATCCGAAGATTAATAGCCTCCTCTATTCCCATTATGCACGCCTCGTATTCCGCTTCATTGTTGGTGCAGCCAAAAGTAATTCTGGCAGCGAAGGGAAAATAAACACCTTCGGGAGTAATAAGAACAGCACCAACTCCACGTCCGTTGATATTGACTGCCCCATCAAACATCAACTTCCATTTGTATTCAAGGTCTGGCCCCTCCTCTGGAAGTGGTTCCTCGCAATCTTTTGCTTTAAGTTACATGATGTCCTCATCAGGGAAATCGAATTTCATCGGTTGATAGTCGTCTTCAAGTGGCTGTTGTGCAAGAAAATCTGACAATACACTTCCTTTGATAGCTTTCTGGGAAGTATATTGTATGTCATACTCTGTTAAAATCATTTGCCACCTTGCAACCCTTCCGGTTAACGTTGGTTTCTCGAAAATATACTTGACATGGTCCATTTTTTAGATTATCTATGTGGTGTGGGTCAACATGTACTGTCTCAGTCGGCGAGCAGCCCATGCCAGAGCGCAGCAAGTTTTCTTGAGCAGTGAATAACGGGATTCACAGTCGGTAAACGTTTTGCTAAGGTAGTAAATTGCATGCTCTTTTCGACCAGACTCGTCATGTTGGCCTAGAACACACCCCATCGACCCTTCTAACACAGTCAAGTACATGATAAGTGGCCGTCCTGGAACTGGAGGCATTAGAATTGGAGGTGTCTGCAAATATTCTTTTATTTATTCAAAGGCTCTTTGACAGTCCTCATTCCACCTGACCGTTTGTTCTTTTCTCAACAGTTTGAATATTGGCTCACACGTGGCAGTTAGATGAGATATAAACCGTGAAATGTAGTTCAATCTCCCTAAAAACCCGCGCACTTCTTTTCCTGTTTTCCGTGCAGGCATCTCTTGTATTGCTTCTACTTTTGCAGGATCTACCTCGATTCCTCTCTGACTAACAATAAAACCCAGCAATCTTCCGAAACGCACCCCAAAAGTACACTTGTTTGGATTCAACCTCAATTTGTACTTTATCAATATATCAAACAGCTTTTTGAGATTGACCAGATGTTCTTCTTCATCCCGGGTCAATTTCTTTATGTATCATGTCGTGGAACAATGTGACCATAGCCCGTTGATACATTGCCCCGGCGTTCTTCAATCCAAAGGGCATAACCTTGTAACAGAATGTACCCCACGGGGTAATGAACGTTGTTTTCTCCATGTCTTCCGGTGCCATCTTGATCTGATTATACCCAGAGAAGCCATCCATGAAAGAAAATACCGAGAACTGAGCGGTGTTATCTACCAGCACATCAATGTGAGGTAATGGAAAGTCATCCTTGGGACTTGCTCTGTTTAGATCCCGATAATCAACACACATCCGAACTTTGCCGTCTTTCTTTGGTACAGGCACAATGTTAGCTACCCAAGGTGGGTAACTAGTTACGGCAAAGAAACCGGCATCCCACTGCTTTTGGACTTCCTCCTTTATCTTCATCGCCATGTTAGGACGAGTTCTTCTCAGCTTTTGTTTCACCGGAGGACAGTCTTTTCTTAGTGGTAGCTTGTGCACAACAATTTCAGTATCTAGTCCTGGCATATCTTGATACGACCAAGCGAAGATATCCACATATTCACGTAACATACCAATCAAATCCTTCTTTACCCCGGCCTGCACACTGGCCCCAATCTTTATCTCTTTCTTTACATCTTCAGTCCCGATGTTGACGATCTCTATTTCTTCCTGATGAGGCTGAATGACCCTTTCCTCTTGTTTCAACAACCTGACCAATTCTTCCGGGAGTTCACAGTCTTCCTCAACCCCTTCATCAGCTTGGTAGATAGGATTGTTGAAGTCATGCATGGTCATAGCAAGAACGTTATCACTAGAATCCGACTGATCAACACTGCACAGATGATGTGCTTATTTCAGAATATGTCCTTTTTATAAGAGACACAAACACACAAAACACAAGAAAAAGGAAAATCATTGCCATTTTGTTTTTATTTTGTTGTGAAAAAATTTAAAACGACAGAAAGAGAACACATTTTTGCTTGAAAAATGTCCTTTATTGCATGGGAAAAGGAAATGCAATAAAAGCATGGTGGCCCTACAAATGGATTCGTGCACCTTGGGCAGAGTGCAGGATTGACATGCAGCATGATAAAAAAAGAAACAAGTAAATTACTTTGATTGCCAAGTAACTTGAACGAAATCTTCGGCAGACCAGTTCCGGAGCTCCTCCCCAGGTGCACATGGGTGAATCCAGCTATCCCAGTTGCAGTCACTATCCCCCACCTCACTTGTTGCACAGATGTTGTTGCGATCGAGCATTCCGGCACTTGTGAAAGTTATGGCCTTATTACCTTTAGGCCATTTGGACCCACCAGGTTGGTAACCAAGACCGAACTTGTCATCTTTCTTTTCCATCTCTAGCAACTTGCCCTAGCCCTGGGCACTTTCGAATTGGACCACTTCTTTGGCTTGCTTGTAGGAGTGGATAGAAGTCCCTTCCTTCTCGTTGTTCCGAACTGACAGAGACAAAGTACTAACATTGACTGCCTCAAAAGCTTGACACAGCATTTCATGGATTTCCCCGTCCATTTCCACGTACTTGAAAGTTGACAGATGACTCACAAAAATATCCTCTTTTCCATATACAGTGATCACCTGGCCGTCTACCACATACTTCAGCTTCTGATGCAACGTGGAAGTCACGGCGCCTGCAGCATGAATCCAGGGATGTCCCAGCAAACAACTATAAGCGGGTTGAATATCCATAACATAGAATGTGCTTTTGAACACTTAAGACCCAATCTTCACAGGTAGCTCAACCTCCCTGAACACAGATCTCCGGGACCCATCAAAGGCTTTTACAATTAAGTCAATGGGTCGTAAAATAATGCCATCAATATTCAGCTTCATCAGGGCCTTCTTAGGGAGCACATTGAGGGAAGAGCCCGTATCAACCAAGACATGTGACAAGACAGCACCTTTGCACTCCATGGTAATGTGCAGGGCCTTATTGTGATTGCGGCCTTCAGAAGTAAGATCTTTATCCGTGAAACCCAACCCATGGCTGGCGTTTACGCTACCTACCACAGTTTCCAACTGATTAACCTTTATCTCTTGTGGTACATATGCCATCTGTAAAACTTTCAGTAGAGCTTCCCTATGAGTCAGAGAACACATTAACAAGGACAGAATAGATATCTTAGACGGAGTTTGATTCAGCTGTTCAACCACTTTATAGTCGCTTTTCTTAATTATCCTCATAAACTCTTTGACTTCTTTTTCGAAAGTGCCATGTCCGGCAGCAGGAGTCGTCACCTTCGATCGCTATCTGTTTACTCTTAGCCTTTGCAGCAGCTTCGGCTTCAGGATCCCCTCTAAGTACTTAAGGAGCAAAAAGACGCCCACTCCTTGTAAATCCCCCGACTCCTCCGACATTCACCACAGTCGGGTCAATTGTCACTGCTTTACTTTCCACCTTTTGGCCTTCTGCGTACACATCCGATCCAAAGTGCCACGGGATGGCCTTGTCATCAGCATAAGAAACTGGTCCTGGAATAATAATGGTAACCGGACTCACCTCTGGAACATAGATAGTCACAGGCTCTCTCCGGAATGGAACCTCAGCAAGATCAAAGTAAATTGGTATGGTAGACACACAATTGCTTCTATCATCAACCCTATCAAACTGGAGCGACCCCTCGACGATGTACAGGCTTTGTTTCAAATCCCTAAACACTGGAGATATAAGGAAGATAGACCCTCGCTAACCCCTTTGAGCCTTAAAGTAGGAGTTTCTTTTCACATAAAAAACCCTCACATGTAACCCAGGGGCAGGGTAGATATCAGCTAGTCGGACCAAGCGTTCAGGCTTTCATAAAGGAGTGTATTTGAAGATCCATTGCATTCTACTATGCTAATCAAGAGGACTAAAGACCCGAAACCACAATGGTTATCCAAGTCAAAAGGTTCAAAGATTGAAAACCACAATGGTTATCCTTCGTTGACCAAAAGAATGAGGCAGTCACAGCCCTCGCAAAGCAATCAAGACAAACAATGTCACGTGACTTGTTCAAAGTACAAAAAGAAAAAGAAATGAAAAAGCCCGCTAAGTCGAAACTTGAAAACAAGCGACTTAGGCAAAAGTTAGGGCATCCTGCTGGACCTCACAATCAAAGGATTCACAAGAATCAGTCCAGGAAAAAGTTAGGGATAAGCAAATAACGCAAAAGCGAAAGACGGAAAGGATTACACAAGAAAGATCCTCAAATAAGAACAAAGTCGAGTGGCACAGACACGAAAGATAGAGGAGTGACTGACTCTCAACAATAAACTGATTGGTGCTTGAACTCATAGCAGCAATGGTTCCTCAATCAACACGAAACCCTTATGAAAGATGAATGCTTGTGAAAATTAGTTGAACATAGGAATGGAAAACATCACGAAGAGTGGGTGGGCACAAATAAACTTCGAGCCTATATCTTTTGTTTCTATAACCGTGAACCAGGCCACGATACAACCCTCAAAAGCCCTAACTAAAACAGGGTTAATTTGAGAGCATACTACTACGAGACCGCGTTCCTGACTCCTACGGGTTATGCTAAATGACATTTGTTGGTATTGCATGTACATACTCTCATTCAAAATAAGGTCGTATCTTAACCAGTGATTCGCTCACGAAGGTTAGCGATCCATTTTCAAAACTTCAAGATTAACTTGTTTGTTGCATTAGAATTTTCATTCTAAGAATAAACATTTTTGCTTGCATACATTTGTTTGGCATCATAAATGGTCCACATGCGGAAATTCAATCCAGAAGCTTAAGCTTGCCAAGTTGAGAAGTTTAAAACTTCTGAAAGACTGTCACGTCAAGGTGCACTTTTCTGAGAAAGCTTCATTGAGCAAGGACTTTCCTAATTAGTCGCAGTAAGAGCTAGCCAATCCGGGGCAGTTAAGTCGAGCAATCTCTTCAAACTTCAGTCAAACTAGGGCAATCACCTCGAGATTCAGATCTCTCCAAGAGCGAAGATCAGTCAGTCAGGTGCAAAGCTATTCAAATACTCGTACTGAGGCAGGCCACCCCAATAGTACGAGAGTTCATTCTTTCCTGAAGACAGACGATCGGAAGCATTTACCCGGAGTTTAGAATACCGTGGTCACTTTTCAAGCCAACTATCTCGTTCAGCACTTCTGACAGATACAAACTCATCCTCATTGGCAATGGTTACCTCCCCAGCAAGGTTGTTACGCTAGTTCATGCAGTCATTATGATACCTAAGAGTTTAAAGACACCAAGTCTTTTGTAAAATCCTCTTGAGGTAAAATCCATACGGAAGCAACTGATCCCCAGCACGAGATAACTTGAAATCTTTCCTCCTCAGCAGGACGTGTCTCGGTTTTGTCATCCCCAATAGACGAAGGAAATTATACCCAGTGAAGTCACCAAGTTTTTCCTTCGGTTGGGTTCCTTGATCTCAGTTCCTCAACAGATCTAAGGTAACTCCTATTCCCCTAGCAGATTTCAGATAAATCATTCTCCTCCCCAGCAGATCCATAAGAGTGGATAATCCTCAATAGTCGAGATATTCTGGCACGGTCCTCAAATCTAAAGTCCAATTTATTTTTGGCAAAGGTGATAATTCGGGATAAATGAATTGTTCACGCTCTTCTCTAACAGAGATGTTATCCCCACAAGACTTCTTGGGATCGAATGCGCGATCATTGTGTTTCCCCATAGAGTTAGCAGAGACTTATTACTTCCGTGTCAGGAATTTCTTTCACATTCGTACCAGTTCATTAGAAATACTCAAGACATAACATCCCCAGTGTCATGGGGCAACATGCCATGCAATTCAACATATGAAAAGTCCAGCCGCAAACTGGCCAAAGTCCATCTTCGGGTGGCAAATTTCAAAAGTCCCCCGTAGTGGGCAAAAGCCTCCCGTAGTGAGCAAAAGTCTCCCGTAGTGAGCAAAAGTCTCCTGTAGTGAGCAAAAGCCTCCCGTAGCAAGCAAAAGTCCACCCGCAGTGTGGCAAACCTCAAAAGTCTCCCGTAGTGAGCAGAAGTCTCCCGCAGTGGGCAAAAGTCTCCCACAGCGAGCAAAAGTCCAGCCACAGACTGGCCAAAGTCCATCTTCGGGAGGCAAGTTTCAAAAGTCTCCCACAGTGAGCAGAAGTACACCCGCAGTGTGGCAAATTCTTAAAAGTCTACCCGCAGTGTGGCAAATTATCCGGCAATCCACCCGCAGTGTGGTAAATATCTGAATCCCAACCGCAGATTGGCAAAAGTCCATCCCCAGGATGGCAAAGTATCTTAAAATTCAGTCGCAAATTGTTGAAAGTCCACCCGCAGCATGGCAAGTAGTTACTCATCCGATAACACACCATTAAGGCATTGTTGCAGCCTATCAAAGTCCACCCGCGGCGTGGCAAGTCAGTAGCTCTCTGACATTATTCAAAAGGCGTCCCCCGTTTATGATTCTTACCATCATAATTATCTCCAAGCAGAGTTCATCTGGTTGAGTTTATCTCTCGGTTTCTTCTGTCGTAGAGAGCAAATTTTCTGGTTGTTTTTGGTATTCAATCCCTGCATACTTCAAACGTCTGAAAGCAACTGCTAACATCCATTCAAGTCTACAGTGATTGAATAGGGGCAGCTGTAACACCCCAAAATTTGCCCTCTAAATTATTGCCTGGACTGACTTTATGCTTCACCTTCGTCTGCGTTTCCCAGTAGGTCATAACATTTATGATCACGCATTTCGTCGAGCTCCTAAGACATGAGAGCAATATTATCTGGAGAATCAATATATGTTGTGGAAGCAGGGCTTTGAATTCTCAACATCATGTGTATATTCTTAACAAAGTTCATCAAGTATCATGTCCATACGCTTCAGGAGTTCTCAAGAGGCATTAAACGATTAAGATTTCATACAATGGGATCCTTATTTCACATCGCAATCCTCTAATTTTCAAGGGTATGATTCATCATGTTAATATGATTGACTAAGAGGATTTACAAGGAAGTTCTATAAGGTTAAAGGTGATAGCTTCTCAAGGACCAATATAGATTGTAATTCATTTCAAAAATGAATTTAAGAGGTTGAAATTTGGTACTAGGATTACCGTGAGAAATTCAAAGTTTCAATTATCATAATCTTTTATATATATATGTCAAGAAATTGTAACTCATACAGCCAAGATTACAAGTATGTTGTAATTCGAAATTAAAAAAGGGGGAAAGGATTCGAAGACCAAGTTCAGATCGTTCATAAAAGACTTCGTTTGTTGCAGTTGGATTCTCCACAAATTGGCGGGATTATTTTAGAATGAAGAAAAATTCATAATCAATTACAGGAAAAAATTATTCATATACTAAAGATTGAGTGTATCTTATGTGGAAAATTATAGGCCCTAAGGAGGAATATATATAAATTTGGAGGGGGGATTTGTCGTGTGTAATCTACCTGTTTATGGAGGCAGAAATTATCTGGTTACACCAGATCCATTATCAATTACTTCATCAACATGTAAACAACTATAGTATTGGCACACTACAATCTATCACATAGCATACTGAGTCAAATAAAGTTCATAACATAAAAACGGAAATGCGAGAAAGTCATCAGAGTGACTTCGACAATTCATTCAGAAAAAATACATTCAAAGTTCAAGCTAAGCTATCTAACTAAGGTTCAATATTAATTGATTCTAATTAACAGAATTACAAAGAAACTTTAGTCTCGGAATTATGGCTAATCGTGGCGGTATGCTCGCTAATTTCAAAAGATATAAAGGGCTTGTGTGCTGCAAAACGGCTTCTGAAGGATGTTTCCGCCAATACCTTTCAATCCCCATGAAACTCTAATACCTCCAACAAAATCTCCAACCTTCATTCTCTGTATTTCCGTGACGGCTATCCCGCATAAGAGCTTCGAATCGGCTGCAATTTAGCAACAAAAATATAATTCAGAAGCAAGAAAATCCAGCTGAAAGAAAAGGGATTCACAACAGAAGACTCAGAACCGGAAAAAGGGCAAGGAAATGAGGCCACAACAGAAAATTCAAAAAAAGTTTCACATAACAGATATCATTTGCAAAATCCCTAAATTCAGTTACCAAATCCCTAACTGTCATAACAAACTTATAACAGGAATTATAACCAAATTCTTAACTGAAAATTTTACCTGAAATCCTATTTCAATCCCCTCAATTCAGCTGATATAAAGATAAAGGTGTTGCTGCAAAATTCAGGGGAGAGGGCCATGGATTAAACTTCTCATTCTCTGCATTTTTTTTCGGTTTCCACCATCACAAACTCTCATTTTGATCCATCTTCATCACCTTTCTCTGATCATCCTTCTTAAACCTCCACCATCTATGCATCATCAACCTTCGTCACTCCGCAACAATCATTCTCAGAACCTATTCTTCATCAATCGTTGACAAAACCTCTAATCCCTGCATCATTTGCATCTTCATCAAATCTCTGCAACACTCATTATCGAATCAAATCCATAAAGCTGCAAAAAGATCAAGAAAACGGAATCGCAATTTCAACGCTTACCGAAACGATATGCCGAGCCGACGAGTGAATCTTCAATCTCCCTCTTTCAAAAGCCGTCACTCTTCACTGGTTCTTTCGGCTTCAAACTGATGCTTCAATGGTGACTTTCATCATCATAGACCTGCGAACACAACCTTCATAAGTTCTTCATCATTCTCATCAACCTACAAGTCTAGGAAATCACGAGTTCAGAACCGATTCATACACAAGAATCACAACGAATCAACAAGAACAACACCGAAGAGGAAGAAGATCGAGTCATAACATTTTTTCGTACCTGAAACAATCTGTGTTCTCCATCTTTCGCGTTCACCTTCATCGTACATCTCTATTGCTCATCAACCACGAACATCAACGACTCGAATCTAATAGTGAACCACATCAACCACGTTCTTCGCTTCGGCCAAATTCTTCGTGCCGTTAATTAACAGGTGCGAATAGGAATGTTATTAGAACGTGTTTATCATTGATTGTTTGTGGCTAATAGAACGGTTTTGTTCGAGTGCGATTTGAGAGGTTTCGGATTCCGAATTTGGGGGGCGATTAGGTTAGGTTTTGGTTTTCATTTCTTTGGCGGTTGAAGGTCGGAGTCGAGGTGAGTTTCAGTAGGAGAAGAATGGAGAAAACCTAGGTGGTGAGGCCGGCGGCGGAGAAAAGAGGAAGAAGACAAGGGGACGGCGTCGCGGCGGCAAGAGGAAATGGGAAGAACCTAGGGTTTCTTCTTTTCTTTTTTTCTTTTTTCAGATGTTCAACCTTATGTATTTTGTTTTGTTTAATTCTTTAATTAATGAAGATTTCAAAATAATATTATAAGTTAATTCTGATTAAGAGAGATTAAAAGACTAATAATTTGTTTTAAATGCACCGTTAAAGGATATTGAAGTTATAAGATAACCATTAATTTGCCATTAGTTTGCAGGATTTGAATGGATAGGATTAGGAGAGGATAAGATCCCTTTGGACGGTCCAATCCGGCGGTGACACTTGTCACCGTCCGGTTGGACCCTTGTATGGTAATCCCACGCGTATGACCATACCATAGATACCAAGCACCCTCAAGCTTTCCTGCATTTTGGGCCCTAGCGAAGTACTATCAGCACCCCATGCACAAGCCCAACTAGTTTTTAACTTAAAAAACATTTATATTCTCACCCCCTTTCTATTCTTCTATTCTTTTAAATTTCTATTTTATATACCTTTTCATTTAATTCCATAGAAAATATGAAAACATTTAATAAAAATCCACAAAAATTATAGTATGATATTAAATCAATTTAGAAACATTCCCAATTTTTATTTTCTGAATTTAATCATTTTTCAATTTTAATTCGATTTTTCATTTTAATTGATTTATATTGAATTTCCTCATGAACACATAAATTTGTATATTTTATTTCTGCCACTTCCTATAAAATTTTTGATCCATTGTTTTTTCTATGATTAAAGGACAAATTAAAGTACCTGGAATATTTTTTGTGTATTTTTTAGGGAATTTTATCCACTATTTTGGTGGTGTAATTGGTATAAACTTGTGATTAAACTTTAGGTAAGTTTAAGTGACCATTTGACATAGTTCGGGTTAGAATTTTTAAGATATTTTTTAACACAAGGTTATAATCAGGTTAGATACCCTAGGGAATTAATTTCACATTTTCTCCATGACTTTTGATATTTTTGTTATTTTAATTCATTTCCACCATATTATGCATATTCATGATTCATGTCATTCACTAACTATTTTCTTCTTATGCAAGGTATTTTCCGAGGATTTGCTAATGGATTTGGATATTTGTTGCGCCTCGATTATGTTTTGTATTTTGTACTTTTTGATGTAATACTTGTATGCTTTTACAGTTTCTATAATTAGGATAGAAAAGATAAAATGAATCGCTAGAAAACGAAATCTCAAAAATGAAATAAATAAGATAATCAATCCAACGTCGAGTAAATTTTCAAATAAATAAATAAAGTTGCATGTGAATTTAGGATTCCTCGATTACCATCGTTCCACTCCATTCAACCAAAAAGCAAGTCTTGTATGTTGCATACCATAAGTCGTGCGTCTTAGCACCACGCAATCGACCCACCCGATCCATCGTTTCATCCTGTTTATGTTTCATTCACGTTTTTACCCACCATGATTTAGGAGGACCATGTTGTTCACTATTAACTTCTTTTACTTGCATCTCTATTTCAATATCTCTTAGGTAGATTTAACCTCAAAACTCATTAACCATAGGTCATCTTCAAATTCAAACTAATGTAGGGTAAGTCTAGTTTCCCTTAGAGTTTTTCCTTTTATAATTTGAGTTTCACTTCTCATCTTAAAATAAAATCAAAAACACTTAATAAAGGAAAAGGTGTACAATGCGCCACGAGCCTTAAGCTATACGGGAAATGACTAGTGGAGGTCTCCTTCACTCTTCTAGGATGCTTTACAAACGTTCCATTGGGGGCGATCTTGGAAAGTATTTGCTCCTGTGTCATTGTCTTTAGTGTTGTACATGCAATAAACACAATCTCAAAACACTTCTTCTAAAAGACAACAAACCAAGAAGTCACGTCTTCTCATCTCATCTCATACTCTTTGCGGATGAACATGACTTGTCTCGACAGTTCAAACAGCGACACGGTAAACACCCTCGAGACAGAGCCGGTAACACCTGCGCTAGAGCTATGGCAACGTCATCCTAAAAATCACAAACGAGTTTCAGCCTTAGTTAGACGAACTACGGCGTCTTTGATCCTCATTTATCCCGATGAGGTACGTAGGCAGTGGGGTAGGGCCCATTCGAGCACAATCTTTCCTTTTCCCTACATTTTCCCCTTTTATTTCCATTTGTCAATCCCATTTCTTTTCTCATTTCATTTCCATTCCAGATAGCCATTCTTTTATTCAAACAGCAAATTATTTCTCACCCTTTGAAACAGACTTATAAGCGTGGATCCCGTCGGGTACGGCGGACGGATTGGGGTGCTAATACCTTCTCAATTCGTAACCGACTTCCGGACCCAGATCTTTGGTTCACAAGGCCTCGTCCTTTTCCTTCTTCCTTAGGTTTGTGAAACATTACCTTTCCCGTTCCTTCGGGATAAAAATGTCTGGCTGGCGACTCTAACCTTTTCTGCGCCACTTTCGCGTTTGTACTAGGATGAAAATCCCGGGAGCGACAGCTGGCGACTCTGCTGGGGACTTTTAGAAATTCTAATTTCCCCTTTGAGAGTCAATCCTAGCGCTTGTTTGTTTCTGTTTTCTTTGGGTGTTTATTCGTTTGTTGTTATGCTTTGGTTTAGCTTTACTGTTTTGTTTACAGTTTATCGCTTTCCTTTACAGCTTTATTTACAGCTTTCTGCACTTTACTTTACTGTCGCATATACTAGCATATATTGTACTGGCTGTTCTGGTTTTCCTTGGCGGGATGGGATTATTGTGAGATAAGCCAAATACCCGGCTTTAGAATTCACATAGGATTTAGAGTGGGCAGTCGTGTGACTTGCGTGGTCTTGAGCACGTGTAGTTTTCACGAGTCCCACACCCAGATCAGGCTCTTTTGGGATATGTTCTATACTTCCTAGGCAGACCATAGAATGTTCCCACCTGAGCTGCTAACACTGGGAATCGATCATCGAGGACCTTAGTGGAAACAACCCTCTCCAGTGGTGACAGTGGCAGACCACATTTCGTGGCAAACCCATTCGCACCCGAGGGCCCACTAGGAAATCGCATAGGATGACCTTGTTCTCTCGTAGGAACCTGGTTAAAGCAACTGGTCGTATGACGGTAGTATTATACCCTTCGGTATGAATGTACTATTGTTTCTCGACTTCAGCGCTTGAAGCCAGGAACTTATGAGGGATGCTTGTTTTTTCGGAATTCAGCTGAGGCCTCCCTGAGTAGTACATAATGCCAAACCGATTCCCTGATTTGTTCATGGTCCATTTCTCGGAAATGGTGAACGTATTATTGCTATTCGGCTTTGAGAGTCCATGATGTTGACCCGTAGTAGCATACCCGTGAGATTGGGAGGGGTTTACAGGTTCGTAGGAAAACTAAACCTCTAACCTACCTTATTCTTGATATTTGGGTTTTCTTCCGACACATACTTATGATCTGGTATTCTTGACAGTCGGTACTCAGGAAAACCAGAAGGCAGTACAACAGTGCCCAGTATATGCAACAGTGATCACATGCCATTGCATTGCATCACATCACCCGCATACTTGCATTCCTAACGCATGTTTATTCATTTGCAGGGCTGCATATCACATCCTTGATTCCAGTTGTGGGTATTGATCTATGAGCATGAAATCCAAGAAAAAGACCAAGTGTATTATCTCCTACAAGGTTCATCAGCCTGTTGTAAGAGAATCCTCAAAGTGAAAGCTTTAGCTCCTCCAGAAGTTCTCAATGTCTTCAAGCAGGATTACGGGTGGATTTTGTATTTCATAGAGCCCATCAGTGACTACGCTTTCAGAGGGATGCACACCTTGCTACAGTTTTATGATCCACAGCTTAGATGTTTTGTACTTTCTGATTTCGTGTTGGCACCTACATTAGAGGAGTACTCGAGCATCCTGAGAGTTTCCGTGAAGGACTGTGCATCATTCTTTGGGTCCAAGATTGACCCCGACTTCAAAGATGTAGCAACTGCTCTTTATTTGAGCAAGTCATTATTGGAAGACCGGATTGATAGCAAAGGAGGCTTCCGAGGATATCATTTGAGTTTCTTGTTGGATGACGCTACCAAAGCAGCTGAGGCAAAAATTTGGAGTACCTTCAATGTGATCCTAGCTTTGTGTATCTATGGAATCACTTTGTTCCCGAACATGCCGAACTTCGTGGATGTCGACGCTATTCGCATTTTCATAGCAAAGAATCATATTCCTACTCTCTTAGGTGATCTCTACCACTCTGTGCATTATAAGAATGAGAAGCGAAGGGGTGGAATGTTGAATTGTTGCGCGACTGTATTCTATAAGTGGTTCACACGCTTTCTCCCACAATCCGGAGCTTTTGAGAAGACAAAGAACACTCTTGAATGGTCGGAACGACTGATGGGCTTGCAAGCAAAGGACATTGTCTGGGTTAATCAGGGTTTGCGGTGCATTGACATTCTTCATAGTTGCGGAGGATTCCCTAATGTTCCATTGATCGGGAGGAAAGGGGGAATTAATTATAACCCTTCTCTCACGGTTAGACAATTCGGGTACGCCTTAAAGGAACCACCAGCCGCTGTGGACATCATAGAGTCCTTGTACTTCCAATCAACAGATGAATTCGAGATTGCTCAGAAAGCTTCTAATGTTTGGCATAGTCGAAAGACAAAAGGGAAGAAGACTTTGGGAGTAGGGAATTGTCGAATGTACCCACCGTTTGCAGAATGGTTAAGAGAACGGGTTGAAGTGTTACTGTTACCATTTAGGCATGCGCCTCTTCTATATCCCACGGTCATTGAACAACCTACCACAATTAGCATTGAAGAGTTCAAAAGGATGAAGATGGAAAGAGACGGGTTGTTAAAGGAGAATGCACAGTTAAGTCAAGAGCTTGCTAAGGCTAATCATGCCAGACTTGAGATTAAGTGGAAAGCTCAAGAAGATGCTGAAAGGCATGCTATTGCAAGGAAACAGTGTGAAGTTGAGTTGGCTCGGTATGAGAGGTTCGAGTTTGCTACTAGGAGCTCTTCCAAGGAACACATTAACACTAGAAGGCAATTGGATTAGAAGATCTTGATGTTCGAGAACATGAAAAAGAGACATGCTGCTTACAGGATCAAACGAGAGGAACAAGACAAAGTTCAAGCTGAAGAGATCGCGGGTAAGCTAAAAGAGAAAGACGAAGAGATGGCCGGTAAGTTGAGAGAAAAAGATGCAGAACTTGCTAAAGCCCGAGAAGAAGCTGCTTACTACAAGCGGATGATGATTTGCTATCAGAAGAAGCTGAAGAGGTTTGAAGACAACCAGGTGCAGACGAAGGAATTGGTAGAAGTTCCTAAGACAGGACCGATCATTGACTCAGACCTAGATAGAGGATTGCATTGACAAAGACATCTTTCTGTTTGCTTGTATGTTGTGGGATTACCATCAGGACTGTTGATGGAATCTTTTTATCATTGTACTTCTGTTTGAATCCATGCTTTGGGTGTTTTTGACTATATCAACAAAGTTCTTATCATAAAAGGTCTCTTTACTATCATTCTGTGTTCTCTCACTTTGTGATCACTGACACATCTGACACATTTGCAAAAAAACACGTTGGTCTTCGTATTCTCATAATTGTTTGGCATGTCTGCTACACACACACCTTATATTATCAACACTGCTTGTTATTTGCAGCAAAAAGAGCTTCTGTCTTCATCAAACCCACAAAAAAACTGGAATCAGGGGATGGAACGCCCTAAAAGTGAATCAATATGCCATAACATTCATTTCCTGCATATCATATTCTTGTGTTTTTGCAGGTTACCCAGAGTTTCTAACTTATTTAACTGCAGGCAATATAGTTGGTCAACGCGTTCACTGATATCCGACTAAAAGAAACCGAGTAAGGATGGCTGAACGAATGCAGACTGATCTCAATGAGCTCCGACAGAGGATGGATCAGTTCATGGAAATGATGACTGGCATGGCCCAGAACCAGGAGCGTCTCCGGATGATGGTTGAGCAACCTCGTGGGAATGTTAATACAGGAATACCGGCTGAGAATGTGGATTCTAACGCTGCCCGTAACGGGAGCCTAATCCAAATAGGACCACAGCCCGTAATGCAGGTTTAGAAGACAATCAAGAGGACCAGTTCACTCTACTGGATGCTGATATGGGTAACATGAATGAGATCAACAATCGCAGGTATGAAGAGCTGGCAGAGAAGATCAAGGCCATGGAATGTCAGAATTCCTTGGGCATCGATGTAACTAGTCTCGGGTTAGTACCAGGAGTCAAAATCCCTCCCAAGTTCAAGGCACCATTGTTTGACAAGTACAACGGCAGCACGTGCCCTAGGACTCACATTCACGCGTATTTTGGAAGAATCTCGGCTCACACTGATGACGAGAAACTTTGGATGCATTTCTTCCAAGATAGTATATTTGGAGCTTCGTTGAGCTGGTACATGAAGCTGAGCAGGGTCTCTATTCGAAGTTGGAAAGATCTAGCTGAAGCGTTCCTCAAGCAGTATCAATGTAACATTGATATGGCTCCGAATCGCACTCAGCTGCAGAACTTGTCTCAAGGACCTAAAGAGAGTTTTAAGCAGTATGCCCAGAGGTGGCGTGAGCTGGCCGCACAAGTTCAACCTCCATTGTTGGATCGGGAAATGGACGACATGTTTATGGGCACCTTGCAGGGTGTTTACTTGGATCGTCTGGCCGCCTACCCGTCCATTGGTTTTTCTGATATCGTCATTGCGGGAGAAAGAATAGAGAATTTTCTGAAATTGGGAAAGATTCAGGATGCAAGCAGTGTTAGTTCTTCTGGTGTGAGAAAGCCTTTTGGCAACGGCCAAAGAAGAAGAGAATGCGAGACGAATGTTGTGTATAGAGGCCAAGACAGAAGTTATGCTCAAGGTTACTACCAAGCAGCTGCGGTGACTATTACTCCACAGGTTCAACAACAACGACCACAGGGTCAGCAACAACAGGTATAGAGACCGTTTCAGGAAAGAACAAGAGCGAGGAACCGCAGACTTGATCCCGTCCCATGCCCATATGTTGTATTACTCCCAGAGCTGCTAAAGTTGAACCTGGTCGAGCTTTGTACCATGAGACCTCCTCCTTCTGACAATCTACCTCCGAAATTTGATGCTAACGCCAGGTGCGAATTCCATTCGGGTTCCCAGGGGCACAGTATTGAGAAATGTTGGGCTTTTCAGGACAAAGTACAGGACCTAGTTGACTCCAAGGCGATCAATTTCGCTCCTCTCCCAAATGTACTCCAGAACCCAATGCCTAGTCATAATGGAACCGGTATCACGGTTGTTCCACCAGATGGTTCACGTTAAGCTAAAGTCTTCGAGTTAATCACCCAGGACGCCAGGGTATTCATGAAGCAAATAAAGACTGCAGTATTCAAATACTCTCAGTGACGGCATTTATGTGTTTGCCTTTCTTCATTGTTCGTTTTCCTCCCTGTTGAGGGGAACTACGTCGCTCTGATTCTTCATTGGTCATCAGTCAATGGAGATACGTAGGCAGAAGATCGCCAGGTCTTTCCGAGCAACCTTATGGGGCAACTTTACTCCCCACCTTCACTTTTTCCTTCAGACGTCTCGTGTCAGAGTCAGAATAGCTAGAAGAAGAAGTATGATTGCCATGGTTAGATATACAACTGCGGATTGAAGATTACAAGTCTGTAAAAGAGTTATTGATCACTGAAAGTATCCAAGACTGACAGGTCCAGACGGAGCCAAGTCTCCTCAACTACGGCAATATTTAGTTTCTTTACTGCATTTCCATTTGTAGTTTCTTTTATATGCTAAACATTTGTCTACATGTATGAAATTTGTTTGCTTTTGAATGTTAGCAATAATAAAACTCACATGTTTTTCTTGAAGTAAATTCATTCGCATTCACTTATAATTTTGCATGTGTACATCGCAATACCAGTTGTCATGCTTAAATTCTATGAAGGAGAATGACGAAACAAAAACGCAAAATCTCTAATTGTGTGCTCTCAAGTAAGGCCCTGTTGACGATGTACAGGCTTTGTTTCAAATCCCTAAACACTGGAGATATAAGGAAGATAGACCCTCGCTAACCCCTTCGAGCCTTGAAGTAGGAGTTTCTTTTCACATAAAAAAACCCTCAGATGTAACCCAGGGGCAGGGTAGATATCAGCTAGTCGGACCAAGCGTTCAGGCTTTCATAAAGGAGTGTATTTGAAGATCTATTGCATTCTACTATACTAATCAAGAGGTCTAAAGACCCAAAACCACAATGGTCATCCAAGTCAAAAGGTCCAAAGATTGAAAACCACAATGGTTATCCTTCATTGACCAAAGGAATGAGGCAGTCACAACCCTCGCAAAGCAATCAAGACAAACAATGTCACGTGACTTGTTCAAAGTACAAAAAGAAAAAGAAATGAAAAAGCCCGCTAAATCGAAACTTGAAAACATGCGACTTAGGCAAAAGTTAGGGTATCCCGCTGGACTTCACAATCAAAGGATTCACAAGAATCAGTCCAGGCAAAAGTTAGGGATAAGCAAATAACGCGAAAGCGAAAGACGGAAAGGATTACACAAGAAAGATCCTCAAATAAGAACAAAGTCGAGTGGCACAGACACGAAAGATAGAGGAGTGACTGACTCTCAACAATAACCTGATTGGTGCTTGAACTCATAGCAGCAATGGTTCCTCAATCAACACGAAACCCTTATGAAAGATGAATGCTTGTGAAAATTAGCTGAACATAGGAATGGAGAACATCACGAAGAGTGGGTGGGCACAAATAAACTTTGAGCCTATATCTTTTGTTTCTATAACCGTGAACCAGGCCACGATACAACCATTAAAAGCCCTAACTGAAACAGGGTTAATTTGAGAGCATACTACTACGAGACCGCGTTCCTGACTCCTACGAGTTATGCTAAATGACATTTGTTGGTATTGCATGTGCATACTCTCATTCAAAATAAGGTCGTATCTTAACCAGTGATTCGCTCACGAAGGTTAGTGATCCATTTTCAAAACATCAAGATTAACTTGTTTGTTGCATTAGAATTTTCATTCTAAGAATAAACATTTTTGCTTGCATACATTTGTTTGGCATCATAAATGGTCCACATGTGGAAATTCAATCCAGAAGCTTAAGCTTGCCAAGTTGAGAAGTTTAAAACTTCTGAAAGACTGTCACGTCAAGGTGCACTTTTCTGAGAAAGCTTCATTGAGCAAGGACTTTCCTAATTAGTCGCGGTAAGAGCTAGCCAATCTGGGGCAGTTAAGTCGAGCAATCTCTTCAAACTTCAGTCAAAATGGGGTAATCACCTTGAGATTCAGATCTCTCCAAGAGCGAAGATCAGTCAGTCAGGTGCAAAGCTATTCAAATACTCGTACTGGGGAAGGCCACCCCAATAGTACGAGAGTTCATTCTTTCCCGAAGACAGACGATCGGAAGCATTTACCCGGAGTTTAGAATACCGTGGTCACTTGTCAAGCCAACTATCTCGTTCAGCATTTCTGACGGATACAAACTCATCCGCATTGGCAATGGTTACCTCCCCAGCAAGGTTGTTACGCTAGTTCATGCAGTCGTTATGATACTTAAGAGTTTAAAGACGCCAAGTCTTTTGTAAAATTCTCTTGAGGTAAAATCCATACGGAAGCAACTGATCCCCAACACGAGATAACTTGAAATCTTTCCTCCTCAGCAGGACGTGTCTCGGTTTTGTCATCCCTAACAGACGAAGGAAGTTATCCCCAGTGAAGTCACCAAGTTTTTCCTTCGGTTGGGTTACTTGATCTCAGTTCCTCAACAGATCTAAGGTTACTCCTATTCCCCTAGCAGATTTCAGATAAATCATTCTCTTCCCCAGCAGATCCATAAGAGTGGATAATCCTCAATAGTCGAGATATTCTGGCACGGTCCTCAAATCTAAAGTCCAATTTATTTTTGGCAAAGGTGATAATTCGGGATAAATGAATTGTTCACGCTCTTCTCCAACAGAGATGTTATCCCCACAAGACTTCTTGGGATCGAATACGCGATCATTGTGTTTCCCCACAGAGTTAGCAGAGACTTATTACTTCCGCGTCAGGAATTTCTTTCACATTCGTACCAGTTCATTAGCAATACTCAAGCAATAACATCCCTAGTGTCATGGGGCAACATGCCATGCAATTCAACATATGAAAAGTCCAGCCGCAAACTGGCCAAAGTCCATCTTCGGGTGGCAAATTTCAAAAGTCCCCCGCAGTGGGCAAATGCCTCCCGTAGTGAGCAAAAGTCTCCCGTAGTGAGCAAAAGTCTCCCGTAGTGAGCTAAAGCCTCCCGTAGCGAGCAAAAGTCCACCCACAGTGTGGCAAAACTCAAAAGTCTCCCGTAGTGAGCAGAAGTCTCCCGTAGTGGGCAAAAGTCTCCCACAGCGAGCAAAAGTCCAGCCACAGACTAGCCAATGTCCATCTTTGGGTGGCAAGTTTCAAAAGTCTCCCACAGTGAGCAGAAGTCCACCCGCAATATGGCAAATTCTTAAAAGTCCACACGCAGTGTGGCAAATTATCCAGCAATCCACCCGCAGTGTGGTAAATATCTAAAGCCCAACCGCAGATTGGCAAAAGTCCATCCCCAGGATGGAAAAGTATCTTAAAATTCAGTCGCAAATTGTTGAAAGTCCACCCGCAGCATGGCAAGTAGTTACTCATCCGATAACACACCATTAAGGCATTGTTGCAGCCTATCAAAGTCCACCCGCAGCGTGGCAAGTCAGTAGCTCTCTGACATTATTCAAAAGGCGTACCCCGTTTATGATTCTTACCATCATAATTATCTCTAAGCAGAGTTCATCTGGTTGAGTTTATCTCTCGGTTTCTTCTGTCGTAGAAAGCAAATTTTCTGGTTGTTTTTGGTATTCAATCCCTGCATACTTCAAACGTCTGAAAGCAACTACTAACATCCATTCAAGTCTACAGTGATTGAATAGGGGCAGCTGTAACACCCCAAAATTTGTCCTCTAAATTATTGCCTGGACTGACTTTATGCTTCACCTTCGTCTGCGTTTCCTAGTAGGTCATAACATTTATGATCATGCATTTCGTCGAGCTCCTAAGACATGAGAGCAATATTATCTGGAGAATCAATATATTTTGTGGAAGCAGGGCTTTGAATTCTCAACATCATGTGTATATTCTTAACAAAGTTCATCAAGCATCATGTCAATACGCTTCAGGAGTTCTCAAGAGGCATTAAACGATTAAGATTTCATACAATGGGATCCTTATTTCACATCGCAATCCTCTAATTTTCAAGGGTATGATTCATCATGTTGATATGATTGACTAAGAGGATTTACAAGGAAGTTCTAATAGGTTAAAGGTGATAGCTTCTCAAGGACCAATGTAGATTGTAATTCATTTCAAAAATGAATTTAAGAGGTTGAAATTTGGTACTAGGATTACCGTGAGAAATTCAAAGTTTCAATTATCATAAGAGGTTGAAATTATGGCTAATCGTGGCGGTATGTTCGCTAATTTTAGAAGATATAAAGGGCTTGTGTGCTGCAAAACGGCTTCTGAAGGATGTTTCCGCCAATACCTTTCAATCCCCATGAAACTCTAATACCTCCAACAAACTCTCCAACCTTCATTCTCTGTATTTCCGCGACGGCTATCCCGCATAAGAGCTTTGAATCGGCTGCAATTTAGCAACAAAAATATAATTCAGAAGCAAGAAAATCCAGCTGAAAGAAAAGGGATTCACAACAGAAGACTCAGAATCGGAAAAAGGGCAAGGAAATGAGGCCACAACAGAAAATTCAAAAAAAGTTTCACATAACAGATATCAGTTACAAAATCCCTAAATTCACTTACCAAATCCCTAACTGTCATAACAAACTTATAGCAGGAATTATAACCAAATTCTTAACTGAAAATTTTACCTGAAATCCTATTTCAATCCCCTCAATTCAGATGATATAAAGATAAATGTGTTGCTGCAAAATTCAGGGGAGAGGGCCATGGATTAAACTTCTCATTCTCTGTATTTTTTTCGGTTTCCACCATCACAAACTCTCATTTCGATCCATCTTCATCACCTTTCTCTGATCATCCTTCTTAAACCTCCACCATCTCTGCATCATCAACCTTCTTCACTCCGCAGCAATCATTCTCAGAACCTATTCTTCATCAATCATTGACAAAACCTCTAATCCCTGCATCATTTGCATCTTCATCAAATTTCTGCAACACTCATTATCGAATCAAATCCATAAAGCTGCAAAAAGATCAAGAAAACAGAATCGCAATTTCAACGCTTACCGAAACGATATGCCGAGCCGACGAGTGAATCTTCAATCTCCCTCTTTCAAAAGCCGTCACTCTTCACTGGTTCTTTCAGCTTCAAACTGATGCTTCAATGGTGACTTTCATCATCATAGACCTCCGAACACAACCTTCATAAGTTCTTCATCATTCTCATCAACCTGCAAGTCTAGGAAATCACGAGTTCATAACCGATTCATACACTAGAATCACAACGAATCAACAAGAACAACACCGAAGAGGAAGAAGATCGAGTCATAACATTTTTTCGTACCTGAAACAATCCGTGTTCTCCATCTTTCGTGTTCACCTTCATCGTACATCTCTATTGCTCATCAACCACGAACATCAACGACTCGAATCCAATAGTGAACCACATCAACCACGTTCTTCGCTTCGGCCAAATCCTTCGTGCCGTCAATTAACAGGTGCGAATAGGAATGTTATTAGAACGTGTTTATCATTGATTGTTTGTGGCTAATAGAACGGTTTTGTTCGAGTGTGATTTGAGAAGTTTCGGATTCCGAATTTGGGGGGGCGATTAGGTTAGGTTTTGGTTTTCATTTCTTTGGCGGTTGAAGGTCGGAGTCGGGGTGAGTTTCAGTAGGAGAATAATGGAGAAAACCTAGGTGGTGAGGCCGGCGGCGGAGAAAAGAGGAAGAAGACAAGGGGACGGCGCCGCGGCGGCAAGAGGAAAGGGGAAGAACCTAGGGTTTCTTCTTTTCTTTTTTTCGTTTTTCAGATGTTCAACCTTATGTATTTTGTTTTGTTTAATTCTTTAATTAATGAAGATTTCAAAAGAATATTATAAGTTAATTCTGATTAAGAGAGATTAAAAGACTAATAATTTGTTTTAAATGCACCGTTAAAGGATATTGAAGTTATAAGATAACCATTAATTTGCCATTAGTTTGCAGGATTTGAATGGATAGGATTAGGAGAGGATAAGATCCCTTTGGACGGTCCAATCCGGCGGTGACACTTGTCACCGTCCGGTTGGACCCCTGTCTGGTAATCCCACGCGTATGACCACACCATAGATACCAAGCACCCTCAAGCTTTCCTGCGTTTTGGGCCCTAGCGAAGTACTATCAGCACCCCATGCACAAGCCCAACTAGTTTTTAACTTTAAAAACATTTGTATTCTCACCCCCTTTCTATTCTTCTATTCTTTTAAATTTCTATTTTATATACCTTTTCATTTAATTCCATAGAAAATATGAAAACATTTAATAAAAATCCACAAAAATTATAGTATGATATTAAATCAATTTAGAAACATTCCCAATTTTTATTTTCTGAATTTAATCATTTTTCAATTTTAATTCGATTTTTCATTTTAATTGATTTATATTGAATTTCCTCATGAACATATAAATTTGTATATTTTATTTCTGCCACTTCCTATAACATTTTTGATCCATTGTTTTTCTATGATTAAAGGACAAATTAAAGTACCTGGAATATTTTTTGTGTATTTTTTAGGGAATTTTATCCACTATTTTGGTGGTGTAGTTAGTATAAACTTGTGATTAAACTTTAGGTAAGTTTAAGTGACCATTTGACATAGTTCGGCTTAGAATTTTTAAGAGATTTTTTAACACAAGGTTATAATCAGGTTAGAGACCCTAGGGAATTAATTTCACATTTTTTCCATGAATTTTGATATTTTTGTTATTTTAATTCATTTCCACCATATTATGCATATTCATGATTCATGTCATTCACTAACTATTTTCTTCTTATGCAAGGTATTTTCCAAGGATTTGCTAATGGATTTGGATATTTTTTGCGCCTCGATTATGTTTTGTATTTTGTACTTTGTGAAGTAATACTTGTATGCTTTTACAGTTTCTATAATTAGGATAGAAAAGATAAAATGAATCGCTAGAAAACGAAATCTCAAAAATGAAATAAATAAGATACTCGATCCAACGTCGAGTAAATTTTCAAATAAATAAATAAAGTTGCATGTGAATTTAGGATTCCTCGATTACCATCGTTCCACTCCATTCAACCAAAAAGCAAGCCTTGTATGTTGCATACCATAAGTCGTGCGTCTTAGCACCACGCAATCGACCCACCTGATCCATCGTTTCTTCCTGTTTATGTTTCATTCACGTTTTTACCCACCATGATTTAGGAGGACCATGTTGTTCACTATTAACTTATTTTACTTGCATCTCTAGTTCAATATCTCTTAGGTAGATTTAACCTCAAAACTCATTAACCATAGGTCATCTTCAAATTCAAACTAATGTAGGGTAAGTCTAGTTTCCCTTAGAGTTTTTCCTTTTATAACTTGAGTCTCACTTCTCATCTTAAAATAAAATCAAAAACACTTAATAAAGGAAAAGGTGTACAATGCGCCACGAGCCTTAAGCTATACGGGAAATGACTAGTGGAGGTCTCCTTCACTCTTCTAGGATGCTTTACAAACGTTCCATTGGGGGAGATCTTGGAAAGTATTCGCTCCTGTGTCATAGTCTTTAGTGTTGTACATGCAATAAACACAATCTCAAAGCACTTCTTCTAAAAGACAACAAACCAAGAAGTCACGTCTTCTCATCTCATCTCTCACCCTTTGAAACAGACTTATAAGCGTGGATCCCGTCGGGTACGGCGGACGGATTGGGGTGCTAATACCTTCTCAATTCGTAACTGACTTCCGGACCTAGATCTTTGGTTCGCAAGGCCTCGTCCTTTTCATTCTTCCTTAGGTTTGTGCAACATTACCTTTCCCGTTCCTTCGGGATAAAAATGTCTGGCTGGTGACTCTAACCTTTTCTGCGCCACTTTCGCGTTTGTACTAGGATGAAAATCCCGGGAGCGACACCTGCCCCAGTGTCTTGAATCTTCCCCATCTTTAGAAGGGTTTCAACCCTCTCTCCTGCTATCACAATGTCATTAAACTTTGTTGCTGAACAAGATGACAGCCTCTCAATAAACACCCCTTGTAGTGTTTCCATGAACATATCCGCCATTTCATTTTCCAACAAGGGAGGTTGTACTCTAGAAGCAAGTTGACGCCACCTCTGAGCGTACTCCTTGAACCCTTCTTTAGCATTCTGAGACATGGTCTGCAACTGGGTACAATTTGGAGCCATATCCAAATTATACTGATACTGTTTCACAAACGCCTCAGCTAAATCCTTCCAGCTTCGAATATTAACCCTGCTCAGCTTCATGTACCACTCCAAGGAGGCTCCCACAAGGCTATCATGGAAGTAATACATCCATAGCTTCTCATCATCTGTATGTGCAGCAATTCTTCCTACAAAAGACTGGAGTTGAATTTTCGGGCACGCCGTGTCGTTGTACTTATCAAAAGTAGGAACCTTGAACTTGTAGGGAATTCTAACCCCTGGCACCAAGCCCAAGTCAGTGATATCAAACCCCAGAGAACTCTGAGATTGAATGGCACGAATATGCTCAGCCATCTCTTCAAACCTTCTGTTCATGTCAGCCCCTTGGCCTTCTGTCTCATCCAGCAAAGTGAATTGTTCATCCTGCCCATCCATCTGCACGTTATTCACTCTATCATTGACAATAGTAACTCTTGGTTGCACCACAGGGATTTCTACGTGACGGGCGCTAGCCCCATTGCGATTACCTCCCTCTACTGTCACATTGTTCCTGGCCTGATTGTTTTCCACCATTTCGCGTAGACACTCTTGAGTTTGACCCATTCCAGCCATGAGGCTCATGAAGTTATCCATTCTTGTCCTTAGGTCATCCAAATCCGCTTGCATATGATCCATTACTCTTTCTCTGTTTACTTTCGTAGGGTATCTGTGCACCGTTGGCTGTTCCCGAACCTTCTTGGGAGCTATAGTGCCTAAAATGACATAAACGTTAGAAAACTGACGGACTACCTGCAAAACAACAAACACGTTATATGCATGCAATTTAACTATTCATGTTTCCAGGTTCATGCATTTATATGCCCCCAATCCTAGCTTTTTTGACAAAAATGCTCCAGATAGCCCTTTTTGAGCATTAATTTTCAAACTCTCCTTTTGAGGAGTGTTCAGATCCTACCAGCCTCAAACAAACAAGCTTTGCGTACTCAGAAATGGTAACTGGAATTTAATATTGCATAACATGGATAACCCACTGGCAGCCAAAGTTAGAACACAGATAAATTCCCCGGAGGGTTACAAGTCAATACATGAACAAAAAGATAAAGCAAGACTCCTACAACAAGCCTGTAGGTAGTCTGGATAACAATAAACTAAAACTCTAAGCTAAGGGAAAGACCCAGGTTCCTCTTCTGCATCTACCACTTCTGTCCAGTTCTTCTTTACGCCTGTTCTCAGCTTAAGCTCTGCAATCTCCTTCATTGCCTCCTCCAAGGCTATATGGCTTTGTACCAATTGTTGATTCTTTTCTCTTCGTATTTTGTGAACTTGTTCTACTTCTTCTTTCTTGAAGGCCATCTGTACCTCGAAGAACTCTTCCTTTTCTTTGTACTTCTTCTGCTCCTGTTCCCTTTGGCCTTGTAACCAAGCAATGGACTGGAGAGCTTCTTTAAGAGTCTTCAAAGTCTTCTTACGCTCCGCTTCTCTTTTTGATTCCATTAGACCCAATCTCTTAAAATAAGCTTCTCTCCCAGCAAACTCCTTTTCCTTAGTTTCTAAGGTGACCTGTATCTTCTGTAGCTTTTCCTCCACTTCATTCTTAGCACGATTGGCAAGGTGGTACAGGTTAACCATTTCAGCATTCTCTACTCGGACCTCGTGCAACTGAGCTTCCACCTTCTTATATTCTTCAAGATAAACAGTGTTCTGACATGGCACTTCTTTGGGATACAAGGGAGCTTCCACTGAAAACGGCATGAGCAATTCCTCTACGCGCTTTTGTAACCATGTAGCAAAAGGAGGATATGTCTTGGGATGCACCCTTCCAAACTCCTTCTTACCTTTCTTCACTCTGTGAGCCCAAGCCTGAGATGCCTGTATGACTAACTCTTTGTTTCCCTCCACAGAAAAGTACAAAGACTCAGTTATTTCTTCAATACCTAGTGGATTCCTTAAAGGATAGCTGATCGTACCTGGAGATCAGGATCCAATACGGCTGGCTTCGAGCGTTGTTGAAAGACGATTGGTGAGGAGAGGAGGGGGGTGTACCTGCAAGACACTCTGATGCTGAAGTAAGACACTGAGCAAAGAGTGAGCAAGTACTAGAATTAAGGTTAGAGAATTGAATACCTGACCCTCCCAAATGAGAGGGTTTATATAAGGGGTTAAGTGGAAGATTATTGGTCCACACCATTGGGCGCGGATCGCGGAACCCGTAAAGATAGGTAATGGTTAAAACCTGTCGTTGGAGGGCATTGTCTTGGTCGGTATACCTTTGGTCAACAGAGACCATTATTCTTGACGTCGCTCGACGTCGAGCGCTTCTGCCAAGTTGGTTTTCCTGGCCCAATTATGGGAATTGGGCGTGCCCAGAGCAGGAGCCCCCCAAGTCGTTGCTCGTGTGGAGGAGCAGTGACTTAGTAATGGTTTCGTGCTCAAGGACGTACAGTGTTCGGGCCAGGAATCTATCGTTGCCGATCTTCGATGGGCGAGTAGTCGATACGTTGCTCGACAAGAGGATATGAAACGAAAAGTTGGTATATTTAGGAATTCGCGCCTATTAATGATCTGACGGCTAGCCTAGGGGATAGTGCGTAGGTAATAATTGGCTAGGGGTAGGGGTCACGCGCGTCTGCACGTGTTTCCTTCCCTATAAATAGGATCTCAAGGCTTTCTTTTAAGCTTTTTCGTTTCATCTTCTTCTCCATTGTCTTGCTCGTCCAACAACTGCCATTCTCAACCGTCGACCACCGTATCCAACCATCGACCACCGTTTACAAAATCAACTTCTTCTACAAATAGCTTCTCAAGCTCAAGGTACGGCTTCTTTTTCGTGTTTACGGTAGTCATAGGCTAGATATCTTAGAAATGCATGTGGTTTAGGGTAGATTTTACGGTAGTTTTGGATTAAAACCAGTAAGCACTAGAATTTCTGCCACCGTTGTTGGTCGACCTTGACTTGGGATCTGATAAGTATTTAGGCTTAGATTCCATTATCTCTGGAGTTGGGCGTTAGCCATCACCTTGAGCGATGGTCAGCCGGGGCTATGGCTCGGGACCCTGTTCCTGGGTCGATGTGCGCCCTTTCACTTGTCGAGCGGTGGAAGGGTGGATTTGATATTCTTAATCGAATTCACTGACGCCTTTCCTCTGCTTTTCAGGTGAAAACTCACACATGGACCTTCTGGAGGTCTCCTCGGAAGAAACGTCCTCGGAAGACTCTGGTTCTTCCGCATCAGTACCCTCCGACTCCGGGAGTTCTTCGGGGGAATCAAACGCGAGCACCATGGAGGAGGGGGCTTCGACAGACTCGCCTCACTGCCCTGAAGAAATAAGGACTTCGCCCGAAGAATGGGTGGTGGAGGATCTGCTGGATAAAGTGTCTTCGTTTTCGAGGCCTCGCGCGGAGCCGCTGCCCGCTGTTGGTGATCCTGCGGATTGGATAGTTACTTGCCCAAGAGATGACGACCGCATCTTCTCGGATTTTGGCGGTCGGAAATTCTCCATGTATGAGTACGCAACTTCGGTCCTGGGGATAACTTTGCCCTTCAGTGACTTGGTTTGTGCTGTGCTCGGGCATCTGGGTGTTGCCTCGTCTCAACTACACCCCAACTCCTACGCGTTTTTGAAGGCGTTTGAGGTGACGTGCGCCCATCTGGGTGTTGGAGCCACGCTTCCTCTGTTCTTCCGTTTATTCTCCCTCCAGCATCAAGTCGGGCGAGGGACTTATCGGAAGGGATTCGTTTCTTTTAAACAGAGGACCAATATTTTTAAGGCTCACTCAGAGTCCATCCGGGCTTTCAAGACGGATTATTTTTTGATAAAACCCGCGAGCGCAGAGGTTGTGAGGGCGCTAAGCTTCGTAGGGATAGATACTGACGAGAACAACGAGCCTAAGCTCGACGATCAAGGACAGGTGATTCCGAGGAGGCTTTGGCTATTTCCCTTCTCTTGGAGCTATACTCACTACGAGAGGTCGGTCAGCGAGTTCGTCCAGGTGGGGGGCTCTCTGAACGAGGATGATACGGCCAGTTTCGAGGCCTTCAGGAAATTAATAGTGTCTTTTACCCCCGACTCCCCTGCTGGATGGAGAATGGAAAGTCATGCTGGATCAAGACGGTGGGGAAGCTGTGGAGCGTCCTCTGATCGACGTCACAGACTTGCTGGCATGCAATACCGGGCAGGAAGTGTCTAAGTTTTTTGGTATCTGTTTTATTTCTGCTTATTATGTCTTTGATAATATTTTGTCGTCCGTGATTAGTCTAATTCTCTTTTCTCTTTTTCAGGCTCCCTGTCGAACCCGCTCGACAAAATTCAAGAACGCTTGCGCCAACAACAGCAGAAAAAGAGATCACGGGTCGTACAGAACAAGCTGACTGAAACAAGCGGCTCTGGGTCGGCCCCCTGGTCCAGGGTTCTCCAAGTGCTTCAACTGGCTCCTTAATGAAAAAGCACAAGTCCGCAGCGACTGTGGATCTGACGGCCAACGCTCCTCCCAAACCGAAGCATGTGTTGCCGCCGTGCTTCGTGAAACGTAACTTCTTTGAGGGACGAGCATGGAGATGGACCGTGCAGACTCCCTTTATCTAGAGGCGATGGATCGTCCTGCCCGGAGACTGTCTTTGGCCCAGGACGCGAGTGCTGTAATACGGGTCTTGTCGATGGCCTGGCAGATGGCCGAAGGAAACCCCGGGCAAGAGAGGGAGATAGTGAGGCTGAAGGAGAAGCTGGCTGCAACCGAGAAGAAGTTGAAGACGGCCACTGAAGAAGCCACTGCTACGGCCAAAGAGCTGACCGAGCGGGGCAACATTATTGCCAAACTGGAGGTTGACAAGAGGAGAGTTCTGGAGCAGAGCAAAAAGTTGAAGGATGCTTTCTGCCCGAAGGAGGATGAAGATGCTGAAACCAAGAGCATGGTGATTAGGGCACAATTCCTTGCTCGGATCGACCAAGATATGAAAGATCTGAACTCGTCGACTGAGCTCAGTTTCCAGAATGCTGTGGATCAAATAAGGGCTCTTCATCCCGACCTAGCCTTGGACACCAGCCGGATCAGCTACCTCTACAAAGTCGAGGATGGCCAGATTATGGTTCCCTTGGAATTGATCGTGGAGGATTCTCAGCCTGGAGCGACTGTTCAACCCGGTCAACCAGAAGTGCAGCCAGACCAGGGTGAGGCTCGACAAGGAGAGGGTCAACCCGGTGGCGAGGATAATTAGTTTTTGGCCTGCGTGCCTTGTAATTTATTATGTTTCTTTTTGGGGGCGTGGTCCCCTTTGTAAGTAATTATGAACAAGTCGGCCCTTCGAGGTTGCATTTTTGTAGCGAAAGTTGGTGTTATGAATGTTCGTTTATTTTACGATGTTTTCTGTTTAACTGTTCGTCCGTCGGAGCACTGTTTTCTTTATGTTTTAAACGCTAAGTGTTTTGGCATGTATTTTTTGCACTAATTGGATATGATCGAATGAATACGGGGTGTGTTTGTGATCTATTGGTTTGGGTGACCAATAAGATTTTGGAGTTTTACTCCTGGTCGGTGCCCGGGCCAAGGTAATGGCCCGGGCTCCGTGGCTTGAACGTCCCATCGCGAGCTGGGGCTCTGCCTGGTCGTGGTACTTAGGCGATGTTGGACTCATTTTAGTATCAGCCCGTGCAACAGTTTTCTCCTTCTCTTGGAGGGAGATCCTGATGATCATGTTATTTTGAGCTGTCGTGCTTGTACCTGGGCACGCAGTTCTTAGTCAATCCTATCACTCCTCGCTTGAGAGTTGAGTAAGGTGACTTTGTGAGTTATCTGTAATATTGCTTGAGCTTCTCGGCTTTCCATGGCCGAGCAAGTTCTTCCCCGTGTAGATTTTCTAAATAATAGGCTCCGTTTTTGGTTTTTGCTCGGACGCGATATGGGCCCTCCCAATTGGGCGTAAGTTTTCCCTCGCGGGGGTCCTTGTGATTTCTTCTGAGAACGAGACTGCCCACCTCGAACGTTCGTCTTATGACTTTAGAATCATATCGAATGGCTATTTTTTGTTTGAGAATGGCCTCCCGGAGAGCAGCTTCTGATCGAATTTCTTCGACCAGATCAAGCTCTTCTCTCAAAGTTTCGGAGTTGGTGTCCTGGTCCATTGGGGACTCTGTGCGTCTGGATCGGACGTGCATTTCTACGGGGATTATTTCCTCGGTCCCATATGCCAACCGGAATGGGGACTCCCCTGTTGTTGAGTGGGGGGTGGTCTTATACGCCCACAGCACGTTGTGTAACTCCTCGACCCAGTGTTTCTTGTGTTCGTCCAGTCTTCGTTTCAGGCCTCTTAGGATTACCCTATTCGCGGCCTCTGCTTGCCCGTTAGTTTGGGGGTTCTCCACCGAAGCGAAGTGTTGTTTTGTTCCTACTGATGCAACAAATTCTTTGAAGTGTTTATCTGTAAACTGAGTGTCGTTGTCGGTCACAATGGCGAGCGGTACCCCGAACCGGGCAAGGATGTTCCTCTTGAAGAAGCGTAGTATGTTGAGTGCAGTGATTTTGGCTAAGGCCTCAGCTTCTATCCACTTGGTGAAATAATCGACGCCTACAACTAGGTATTTGTTTTGGCCGGATCCGACGACGAATGGTCCCAAGATATCCATCCCCCACCATGCGAATGGCCAAGGCGACGATAGTGATTTTATCTCGGTAGGGGGTGCTACGTGTACGTCCCCGTGTCGTTGGCACTTGTCACACCTTTCCACGTGTTCCTTTGCGTCGTGTTGGAGTGTAGGCCAATAGTATCCTGCTCGGAGAATCTTTCGGGCCAACGACCGTCCGCCTGGATGTTGCGCATTAATTCCTTCATGGACTTCTCTTAGTACGTGTGGGATATTCTCTTCTTCTACGCACCTGAGGCGAGGTGTAGAGAATCCTCGACGATACATATGCCCACCCACTAGAGAATACGAGCATGATCTTCGTCGTATGATGCTGGCCGTTTTCGGGTCAGCTGGCAACTCCCCTTTGGTCAGGTAGTTAAACATTGGGGTCATCCAGCAGTTCGTGTCGCCCACGAAATTAACGTCTAGGTGGGTTGATGATTACCCAATGCTCGGTTGGGGAAGCGTTTTTTGTATGACGGATTTGTTGTTTCCCTTCTTTTTAGTGCTTGCCAACTTGGAAAGGACGTCAGCTCGGGTATTGTTCTCTCGCGGGACGTGTTTGACCTCCACGCTTCTGAATTGCTTTAGTCCTCCTTTTACGAGGGCTAGGTATTCGGACATGTTATCATTTTTGTCCTGGAAATCTCCTCGGACTTGGCTAGCAACCAGCTGAGAATCCGTACAGATTGTGATTTCCTCTGCCTCTAGGTCGGTCGCGAGTCGTATGCCTGCCAGGAAGGCCTCGTATTCCGCCTGGTTGTTGGAAGTGGGTGTTGCACCCCAAAATTTGCCCTCACAATACAAGACTTTGTGTTCTAAGAAGGTTCACAAGATTCACAATGTTTACAAGACCTTTCATGAGGTTCATGAAGTCTACAAGTCACTTCTTGAAGGTTCACAAGGTTCACAAGATTCACAATGCTTTCAAAACCTTTCATGAGGTTCATGAGGTCTACAAGTCACTTCTTGAAGGTTCACAAGGTTCACAAGATTCACAATGCTTTCAAAACCTTTCATGAGGTTCATGAGGTCTACAAGTCACTTCTTGAAGGTTCACAAGGTTCACAAGATTCACAATGTTTACAAGACCTTTCATGAGGTTCATGAAGTCTACAAGTCACTTCTTGAAGGTTCACAAGGTTCACAAGGTTCACAATACCTCCCATGAGTATCACAAGACATTTCACAAGGTTCACAAAGTTCACAATTGGTCAGAAGAGTTGACAATTCCCTCAGACAATGCACCTCCTAAGCAGTGCATCCAAAACTAGGGTTTTGACTTTAATCAGGCTAAATGAACTTCCAAGACTTCAAGTGAGCTTCATAACATCTTATATGTGTTTAAGAACCCCCATGACAAGTTTCAAGACTTTTCTCAGAAGTTTGCTCAGTCAGATGATCAGATAAGTCAAAATCAGTCAATGCAGTTAAAAGGTCAAACTGAGGTCAACTGGGGTCAAACCAAAGTCAAACTTCATGATTTTTTGCTAACATCAATTATATGAAGTAAAATTCATCATTTGATCAAGGGTTGATCATGATTCATCAAGGAGATTCCAGATCATCAAGAATCAGGAGTTTCTAAATTAGGGTTTTCTTAGTAAAAGTCAACTAAACTTTGACCAGCCATAACTTTCACATACTTCATCACCAAGTCTCCACTCAAAGCTCATTTTGAAGGAAATTGAATTCTCTACAACTTTGTGTCTCACAAGCCAAGCCCAAAAATGCTTCATTTGGAAGGTATGAGCTAAGACATTATAGGTCCTTTTGAAAGTCAACAAAAAGTCAACAACTTCAAAAGGGCATAACTTGAGATTGGTAAATGATATGGACATGAAACCAGTGGGGTTGGTTAGAGGACTCTTCAAGCTTTCCAAAATGTCCAAGAACACCCTCATAGCATTAAAATTGAAGGATATGTGCCCTTGCAAAGTTGGGAAATTTTGAGTTGGTTTATGATGAAAAAGGAGGTCTAAAACCAATTTCTTCCAAATGGGTTTGCCAAATAATGACCCAACCCATACAATGACTTCATGCACGACCCAAACCATTAAAAATCAGAATTTTTATTATTTTATTTTTATTTATTTTGATTTAATTCATTAAAAATCATTTTAAATAAAAATAAAATATGAAAATGTAAGATTTGATGGAGATTAAGCTTCTAGAAAGTCTTAAATATTGATTTGAATTGAAGAGGGAAGAAATCATGAGATTTGGCCAAAAATAGCAAGCATTCACACATGAATATTTGATTTTTAAGGCATGATCAATATGGATCTTTTCATATCAAATTCTTCACATGATCAATCAATTTTTTGACCTAAAATCAATCACCTATAAGTACTAAACACAACTCAATCACAAAGGGACGGATTCCATTGCCCTAAGAGTAAGTTCACAATTTCAAAAATTCTCTCAAAAACTCACATTCGGATTCTTTGATTTAGGGCATTTGAAGGTAAAACAAGAACATAGCAAGACTCCTTGGACTTCCCTGATCATGAATCATCACTCATATGCATCAAAACCATGACATATTGTTCTAACCGAATCATAATTGTTCTTGATTTTGATTTTTTCGATTACATTATTTCATTGTATGTTAATGAATTTTGTTGACCTAATCTTGTTTGTGATGGTATGTAGAACGATTCTGGGCAAAGAAATCAAAGAAACCTTGCATAACCCGTGAAACGCCATTGTTAGGGTTTGGACTAATGTTTAGGGTTTTCTGATTTAGGAAATATAAATGGATTCTAAAATCATAGAATGAACCGTATGAATGTTTGGATCACATTGATGGATTCAATTTTGTGAAATTTTACAGTTTTGTTGATCATTGGCTTTCGTAGGTTTTGTTGCCATTCTGTTTTCGCAGGAAAATTCGTGGTTGAGTTCGCAGGAAAAATTGTAGGTCATGAGGTTGAAGAAGAAGCTGTTGGCGCGCGTTCTGGAAATTCAAATTATAATTTAAATATTTTATGTTTTGTTATTGGTTTGTTATCACAAGCGTGTGGCTTGTCTCAGTGGTAAGGCTAGCTTGCATATTGTATGATGGCACTGGTTCGATACTTGGCTGGGTGCATCTTTTTTTCTCTTATTTTTCAGGTTAAGCGTACATAATATATTATGTATTGTTGCCAGCACATTAGCAGAATTGCTCACCTAGCTGGATGGTCATGCGTGCGTTCTTGTATTCAAGAGGTCCTGGGTTCGATTCCTCCCCCAGACCTTTTGGTTTTCATTATTTTTTGTGATTTTTCAAGACATGGCATAAAACAAATTTGATCTATTCCTCTATCACCTGCGCTTGGCTGGCCTAGTGGTGGGTTTTGGTGCTGGCAGGCAGAATGTCCTGGGATCAAATCCCAGCAAGGTAAGTCCCATCTTTTTGCTTCTTTTTTTTATTTTGTCTTATTTATTTAATTATTATTATTATTAATAAATCATATAATTAAATAATGTTGTATATATTCAATGATCTTAAAAATTCTAAAATTCTTTTCTTAATTCAAAAAATTATTTTTTTTATTTTATGTATTTAAATTATAATATATGTATATTAATTAAAATAATTTTGTATATTATATTATAAACTTTTAAATATTTTTCTAACAAAACCCTAATTTTGAAAACCCTAATTTATTTTCTAAATAATAAAAAACTAATTTAAATTTATAATTTTTGTAAATATAATATTTAGTATAATCAAATTTTATAAATATAATTATTATGTACATATTTATTTAATATAATTAAGTTTTGTAAATATATTTATAACTTATGTGAATATTTCTAAAATTTGTTTGTAATCTAAATTATATATAAATAATTTTTAATATGTGTTTAGAAACAATTGAACCTATAATAATTAAATTTTGTAATTATAATATGCTTAAAAATAATTTAATAATTTGTACATAAATTAAAATGTTATAATAATTATTTAATTGTTCATATTTTTTTAAATAAATGTCTATATTAAAAACCTAATCTTGTGTTTATTATTTTCATCATGTTCTTATAATATTTTTGCTAATTCTATTTATTTTAATTATTGTTATTATTATTAATCATATTATTACTAATCCATTTATTTTCTAATTATGCTTATTATTATTATTTTACTAACCTTATTTATTTATTTTTTTATTATTACTAACCCCTTATTATATCTATTATTGCTTATTTATTTATTTATTTTTGCTTATTATTTATATTTTGCTTCTATATTTATTTTTGTTATTTATTATTAATTGCTTATTATTATAATTATGTAAATGCTCCTGGATGTAAATTTTTGTAAATATTTAAATTATTTAATTTGTTGCTATGGTTAGTAAAATAGGGAGTGTACACATGTATTATATTTAAAATTGAATTTAGGTCATTTAAAAATTATAAGATAAATTAAATTAAACACTCACATACGTAAGTCGATTTTTAATCGCCATCTCACTTTCTAGGGTTGCCTCTCAATGTTGCCTAATCATAAGGTCAAGTGGGGTGTATAAAGCAAAGTCCCTTAAAAGAAAAAGTCATCAAGTCCCTTAAATGGTTGCCTTCATAAAAGATCTTGTCCCTTTCGAATAATGATGACAGTCCCTCCAAAAAGTTGCTTAATACACCTCACAGTTACCTTCATTAACAAATGTCCCTCATATGTCCCTCACATCCAAGGTAATGACTACCTATTCCTTAATAATAGGGATAGTCTTACCATTTAAAGGATAAAGAACAGAAAGACTTAAACTTTAGGGTAGGTTCCTCATAGTTACTTGCTCACTATTCAAACATTTCAAACACTTCACAAATTTCAAACAATTTTCAAACACAAGTTTTTTACGCATCCGTACATGGATCATTATCAAACTCTTATGAAAATTTTTATTCACACACTTCACATTCTCAAAAACAATTCAAAGTGAGCTAAGTAACTAAGAGCCCATGGATAACCATGGATGTAAAGGGTGCTAACACCTTCCCTTTACATAACCTACCCCTCGGACCCAAAAATCTTTTAAAAGGTCTTTCCTGTTCTTTTATGCCTTTCCTTTGGATAAAATAAAAGTCGGTGGCGACTCTTGCTATCCGCAACATAACTAAAGTCAGTTCTCCCACCGTGTTACAGAACTGGCGACTCTGCTGGGGATTTAAATTTAAGAGGGGTACCCTTAGGAATTAGATCACTTTAAAAATTGTTTGCCTTGTTTGCTTTATATTATCTTGTTGGGGTGCTTTTATGTGTGAAAGGTCCTAACCCGGATCTAGTGTACCATAGGTAAATGGCAATAGACCAAGGAAACTGTACGACGTATATCGATACGGTTGATCTGGTGGCCATAGTTAGTGTGACTTCTTGGTTGGTGCTTATGTTCCTTAAGTCAAGTTGAGGATAATATGAGGCTGCCATATGTTGTCAATGCACTAACTAACTTTTAGAACCCTAGTCAACTCATCTTGGCCTTTAGAAAGTAGTGAGGTAACCGGCTTTGGTGCAGACTGAAGTTGGTTGACACTCGATACTACACTCATTGAGATTCTAAACTTGGAGGGTTTTGGTCGGCAAGTAAGTTGCCTTCTGATCAACCATCCTTGTGAAGGATCAATGATATTGAGATCCCTTAGAACCTGGTTACTTTTGTAGGACAGGATGAACCATCTAACTTCAGGGGAGGGTACTTACCTTTGAACCTCATGCAAGCCTTTAAACCTAGGGCTATTGTGTGACTTGCTTGTGTGTGCCACATGTTTGTGATTGAGAATAACATCATGACATCATCATGCATCATAAGCATAGCATTTTCACTAACCATTTCAAGGACCAAGGGATTTATCTTTGTTCTTTGTTGCAGGTCATGGCTTCAGCTCGTAGAAACACTATCAGGATCAACTTTGTGAGCATAACTGCTAAGCTTAAAGAGTTGGTTTCTCAAGTGTCTGATCATTCCCAGTTCATCAAGAGACATGGTCACCTATTGGATCTAGTCACTTCAGGGTTCAATGAAGACATGATGAGTGTCCTGTTTCAGTTCTTTGATCCTAAGCACCATTGCTTCACATTCCCCGACTATCAGCTGGTTCCAACCATGGAAGAGTTCTCTAAACTTCTGGGCATACCTGTTCTTGATCAGAAACCATTCACAGGCTTGGAGAAAGAACCTAAACCTGAGGTTATTGCTGCAGCTCTACATCTGAAGAAGTCTGATATTGTTCTAGAAACGAGAAGTGGTGTCAAGGGTGTTCTAGCCAAGGTGTTGATAGAGAAGGCTCAAATGTTCTTGAAGGCTATGAGTTATGATGCTTTTGAGGATATCTTAGCCTTGCTGATATATGGCTTAGTATTGTTCCCCAATCCAGATCAGTTCAAAGATGTTCATGCCATCAACATATTCCTGAGTCACAATCCAGTGCCTACATTACTTGGAGACATCTTACACTCTCTTCATACCCGTACTACAAGGGCAAGAGGAACTTTGATGTGCTGCATACCTTTGCTATCTAGGTGGTTTATTTCTCACCTTCCTCGCTCAGTAATGAAGAATGAGCAAGGGTTCAGGTGGTCCAAAAGGATCATGTCACTCTCGCATTCAGATATTCATTGGTGCTCCAGATCCATGGAGAATGTTACTATCATTGACCGTTGTGGGGAGTTTCCTAATGTGCCACTTCTAGGCATAAGAGGAGGCATCACCTACAACCCCTCTCTAGCTTTACGACAGTTTGGTTACGCTCGGAGTGATGGTCCACATGACATGTTGATTCAGGGCATTGTGTTTGATTACGACAACGATCTTCAGGGTTACCGTCAGAGATTCATACGAGCCTGGGGAAAAGTAAACAGGGTTGACAGCAAGACTCTGGAGCCCAAGTACCCTATTCCTATGGAGGCTTATCTCAGATGGGTGCGATCTCGTGCTCAGACCCTCATGATGCCATATCCTTCTATCCTGCCAGTTACCATGGAACCTGTTGCTGAAGGAGATACTTCTTATACCATCCTTCACCCAGACATGCCTACTGACATGGAAGATTTACAGAGGTCCTGGATCCAACTGAAGGAGCAAAGGGATACTTTCGAGGCTCATTACAAAGCAAGCCAAGAAAGAATCCTAGAACTAACAAAGCAACTTCACGAGGAACGGAATCTCAACTCATACCTCAACACAAAGAGGAAACGTCCATGGGAGACTTAAAACCCCATCTTTTGTACTTATTTCATTTCATGTTTTTGTAAGCCCAAGAGGCAAAACAAAGTTATCACTAATAAAAGTTTACCTTCTTGTCTGTCTAAGCAAATTTAAATCCTGCGGTCCTTGAAAACATTGCATACGCATTAAAACATCATATCATTGCATCACAGGTTTATTTGTGCACAGGTTTCTCATCTTCTCGCTGTTTATTTCAGCAATGGCTCTTGAACAATCAGTTAAGGATCTCCAGGCACAGAATGCACAGTTCCAAGAGCTGATCCTGAACCTATCCAGGGGGCAGGATGAGTTGAAGACACTGCTGGCCAAGAAGACTAAGAAGACTAGAAGGTCAGGTGGCCTGCTCAACATGGGAAGAAGGTTTAGAGGTCCTGTCAAGACCAAAGAACAGGTTGAAGACTATGAATCTGAAGAATCTGAGAAAGAGGTAGGCAGTCTCCACCACACTATGGGGGACTCTGATTCTGAGGCCAATTATTACCATGATCCTAATGAGGACAAATTCAAGATGCTGGTGGATAGGATGGATGCTATGGAGTTGCAGAAATCTTCTGGGCTGGATTTTGAGGATCTGAGTCTGATATCTGGGGTTGTTATACCCATTGGTTTCAAGGTTCCTACCTTTGTTGTTTATGATGGGGTCTCCTGTCCCAAGCTGCATTTAAGGTCTTATGTCAGAAGGATTCAACCTCACACTGCTGACAAGAAGTTGTGGATCCACTTTTTCCAAGAGAGCTTATCTGGAGCTCAGTTGGAGTGGTATTATCAATTAGAGAGTGTCAACATCAGAGACTGGAATGATCTTGCTGAAGCTTTCTATAAGCAGTATCAATACAATGCTGACTTAGCTCCCACTCGCATGCAGCTGCAAAGCATGTCCATGGGTGCCAAAGAAAGTTTTAAGGAGTATGCTCAGAAATGGAGAGATTTAGCTGGAAGAGTTCAACCCCCTTTGACTGACAGGGAATTGGTTGATATGTTCATGTGTACGCTGAATGGTCCGTTTTACAGTTATCTCATTGGAAGCTCATCATCTGGCTTCACTGAGTTGATCATGACAGGAGAGCGAGTGGAAAATGGTATAAAGAATGGCAAGATCCAGGTGGGTACTTCTTCATCAGGTACGGCAAAGAAGCCTCCCACTGGGAAGAAAGAATCCAATGCTGTTTATGGTCAACCTGATCGTAACAGAAGGCATCAGTCTGTTAGTGCAGTTCATATTTCAAATCCAACTCCTGCAACAACAGAGCAGCCACAGGGCAACCAACAGAGGGCTAGAAGGCAGTTCACGAAGATCAACATGTCACTGGCTCAGGCATTGCAACATTTGTTGAAAGCTGAACTCATTACTTTGAAGGAGGCTCCTCAGAACCCTAATGTTACCTCACCCAGGTACAATCCCAATGCACGATGTGCATATCATTCAAACTGTCAGGGTCATGATACTAATAACTGCTGGGTCTTGAAGAACAAAATTCAAGATATGATTGAGGCTGGGGAGATTGAGTTTGACCCTCCGGGCACTCCAAATGTGATTACTGCTCCAATGCCAAATCACGAGAAGACTGTCAATGCCATTGATGAAGATCTACATGTCTATTCAGTTGCAGAGTTAACCACACCATTGTCTGTTATCAAGAAGAAGTTAGTACAGGCTGGGCTCTTTCCAGGTTGTCGTGAAGATTGTTTGTATTGTACCTATAAGCCGGATAGTTGCTGGAGATTGAGAGATGGAATTCAGCGTCTCATGGATAAGTATACTATAGTGTTTGAGAGGACTCCGTCGTCTGTAGAAAGTATGGTGGATCATCTTACTCAAGGTAGGAAGATTGAAGAGGTTGATATGGTTGACAAAGTACCGGTAAGAATCACTTCAAAGAGACCTATTAAAATCACCCATCAGGGTCCAATTAAGATTACTGCTGAAGGCCCTGTGAAAGTTGTTGCTGAAGCCAAAGTGGCTCCTCTGATCATTACTACTCCTGGTCCTATCCCGTATACGTCTGATAAAGCTGTGCCTTGGCACTATGGGTCTGATGTTTACATCCATGGTGTTAAGCAAGAGCCCTTAGCTGATGTGCCTGTTGATATTGATAATATTGCTGGATCTAGCAAGATCACACGTAGTGGAAGAGTCTTCTCACCTCCAGTTACTTCTAAGAATGCAGTTACTCCTGCTGCTATCTCTACCACTGATGCTCGGGGCAAGGGTCCTGTTATTGAGCCTATATCTGCTGATGTGCCGGCTGCTGATGACCTCTCCAAACAGATGGAGGAAGTATTGAAAATCATTCGCAAGAGTGATTATGACATTGTTGATCAGTTGGGGCATACTCCCTCAAAGATTTCTATGTTGTCCTTGTTGTTATGTTCTGAAGCTCATGCAAAAGCTTTGATCAAGTTTCTGAAGACTGCTCATGTGCCCAATGTCATTTCTGTTGACCAGTTTGAGAATTGTGTTGCCCACCTGACTTATGATAATGGGTTGGGATTTTCTGATGCTGATTTGACCCCTGCCAAGAGGGATCATAACAGGGCCTTGCATATTTCAATTGAATGCAGGGGCACTACCCTGTCACATGTACTGATAGACAATGGTTCCTCTCTGAATGTGTTGCCTAAGGAAGTCCTGAACAAGCTGAGCCCTGAAGATGCTGTGCTGAAGCCCAGTAGTATTGTGGTGAAGGCTTTTGATGGTTCTAGAAGAGTAGTGCATGGGGAAATTGATCTTCCAATTAAAGTTGGATCTCAGATTTTTACTGCTACATTTTATGTGATGGATATTCGTCCTTCATACTCTTGTCTGCTTGGTCGTCCCTGGATCCATGGGGCAGGTGCTGTAACCTCTACATTACATCAGAAGCTAAGATATCCGGTGGAGGGAAAGGTTGTTACTGTCTATGGAGAGGAAGAATATTTTGTCAGCCATGTGAATACCTTCAAGTATCTGGAAGTGGAAGGTGAATACATTGAAACTCCGTGTCAGACGTTTGAAGTGGTTCCCTGGATTGTTAATGATTATGTAGCTCCTCCTGTTGCGAAGAAAGTTCCTGTGGTCACCAGAAAACCTCCAACAATGGCAATGGCCTCCCTCAATGATGCTAGAGCTGTGGTGGATGAAGGTGGTTGTACTATTTGGGGTCAGCTTCCTGATATTCCATACAAGTCTGACAAGTTTGGTCTGGGTTTCACTGCAGAGTCCCAGAAGGCTGTTCGTCGTGCTCGTGCTGTTCGTATCACCAATCAAGGGGTTATGAAAGATCAGATCAATGCTGTGGGAGACTATGATGAAGACTACAATCTGGATGCTTGGATTTTTCCTACTGTGGGTGCTGGACTCAATAATTGGAAAGCTGAAGATGTTATCCCTATCTCCTTTAGTCAGGAGTAAATACTATTACTGTGTTGTTTTTTTAAGTTTGTAATTTCTGAACAATTAAAACTCTCAAGCCTTGTGCCTTACCCGGGGCATAATGGTATGCTTGTTACGGGCTGTCATTTCATTTGCATACTTCATTCAATAAAATCAGTGGACGTTTCGTTTTAGTAAATATTGTGTTCCTTGTCTTTCTTTTCTTTTATTTTTGCTTTATCAGCTATGTGTTCTTACACACACCCACATCACTAAAATGCAGATCCTCATCCACTCTGGATCCTGTTGATAACAGTTCTACTATTGCCAATTATAATTTCGAGAATCCGATCTATCAAACTGAAGACGGAAATGAGGACGATTGTGAAGTACCTGTAGAGCTTGCTAGGTTGTTACAACAAGAAGAGAAAGCCATACAGCCACATGAAGAGCCAGTCGAAATTGTGAATCTGGGAACTGAAGAAAACAGAAAAGAGGTCAAGATAGGGGCTGATTTAGAGGACAGTGTCAAGAGCAGATTGATTCAGATGTTACGTGACTATGTGGAAATCTTTGCTTGGTCTTATGAAGATATGCCAGGGTTGGATACAAACATTGTGGTTCACCGTTTACCAGTGAAAGAAGATTGTCGTCCAAAGAAGCAGAAGGTTCGTCGTATGCATCCTGAAATGTCAGAAAAGATCAAGGCAGAGGTAATGAAACAGTTCAATGCAGGGTTCTTAGCAGTGACTTCTTATCCTCAGTGGGTTGCAAATGTGGTACCAGTTCCTAAGAAAGATGGTAAGGTACCTATGTGTGTAGACTACAGAGATTTGAACAAAGCTAGCCCCAAAGATGACTTTCCACTTCCTCATATTGATATCCTGGTAGACAACACTGCTCAGCATAAGGTATTCTCTTTTATGGATGGTTTCTCTGGTTACAATCAAATCAAGATGGCACCTGAAGATATGGAGAAGACAACATTTGTGACACAGTGGGGCACTTTTTGCTATAAAGTGATGCCATTTGGTTTGAAGAATGCAGGGGCAACATATCAGCGTGCTATGGTGGCTTTGTTTCATGATATGATTCATCATGAGATAGAAGTGTATGTGGATGATATGATAGCCAGGTCCCAGAATGAAGAACAACATCTTGATCATCTGCACAAGTTGTTTGAGAGGTTGAAGAAATACAAGTTGAGATTGAACCCAAACAAGTGTACTTTTGGAGTTAGATCCGGTAAGCTCCTGGGTTTCATTGTCAGTGGAAAAGGTATTGAAGTGGATCCTGCAAAAGTGAAAGCTATACGAGAGATGCCAGCTCCCCATACTGAGAAGGAGGTTAGAGGTTTCTTGGGACGATTGAATTACATTGCAAGATTTATTTCCCAGTTAACTGCCATCTGTGAGCCAATCTTCAAGTTGTTGAAGAAAGATCAGGTGATGGAATGGAATGATGAGTGCCAGACTGCCTTTGATGAAATCAAGAGATATCTGCTAGAACCTCCAATTTTGATGCCACCAGTTGATGGGAGACCCTTGATTATGTACTTAACAGTGTTAGACAACTCAATGGGGTGTGTGTTGGGGCAACATGACGAGTCTGGTCGAAAAGAGCAGGCAATATACTACCTTAGCAAAAAGTTTACCGACTGTGAAACAAGATACTCACTGCTCGAGAAAACTTGCTGCGCTTTGGCATGGGCTGCTCGCCGACTAAGACAGTATATGTTGACCCATACTACCTTATTGATTTCGAAGATGGATCCAATCAAGTACATATTTGAGAAACCTGCTCTCTCCGGAAGAATTGCAAGATGGCAAATGATTTTGACAGAATATGACATACAGTATACTACTCAGAAGGCCATTAAGGGAAGTGTTGTTGCTGATCATTTGGCTCATCAAGCAGTGGATGATTATCAGTCAATGAGTTTTGAGTTTCCTGATGAAGACATTATGATTATTACCAAAGAACCTGGACAATACGACGGACCTGAACAAGGATCCCGATGGACTATGGTTTTTGATGGTGCCTCTAATGCACTTGGTAATGGTGTTGGTGTTGTAATTAGTTCCCCTGAAGGTTGCCATACCCCGATTACTGCCAGACTTTGTTTCTATTGCACCAATAACATGGCTGAGTATGAGGCATGTATCCTGGGTATTAAAGCTGCTATTGATATGAAAATTCAGTTTCTTGATGTGTATGGAGATTCAGCCCTGGTAGTTAGTCAGATTAAAGGAGATTGGGATACCAAGCATGATAACCTCATTCCTTACAGAGAGCATGTGTTATCTTTGATCCCACATTTCAAAGAAATTACCTTTGGACATATTCCACGGAGAGAGAATCAGTTGGCAGATGCATTAGCCACCATGGCATCCATGTTTGAGATCAGTTGGGATGATGAAGCTCCCAAAATTACTATTGATAAATTTGAAAAGCCTGCATATTGCAATGAGATTGACACTGAAGGGGCAGAGGAGAAGCCTTGGTTCTATGAAGTGAAAAGATATCTTGAAGCTCAGGAGTTCCCTGAAGGGGCATCTGTCAAAGATAGGAAGTTCCTGAGAAGGTTTTCTGCAAAGTTCTTTTTGAGTAATGGGATTTTGTACAAGCGCAATCATGATTCAACTTTGCTTCGTTGTGTGGATAAGAAGGAAGCTACAGAAATTATGGAAGAGATGCATGATGGGACCTTTGGCACTCATTCTAGTGGTCATACTATGGAAAAGAAGATATTGAGAGCAGGTTATTATTGGTCTACCATGGAAGCTGATTGCTATCAACACTCCAGAACTTGTCACAAGTGTCAAATTTATGCTGATAAAGTCCATGTACCTCCATCACCATTGAATGTGTTGACTGCTCCTTGGCCTTTTGCCATGTGGGGCATTGATATGATTGGTGAGATCAAGCCTACTGCTTCTAACGGGCATCGTTTCATCCTGGTGGCTATTGATTACTTCACGAAGTGGGTGGAGGCAGCTTCATTTGCATCTGTCACTAAGAATGTTGTGGCTCGATTCATTAAGAATAATCTCATATGTAGGTATGGCATCCCTGAAAGGATTATTACGGACAATGGCTCTAATCTGAACAATACTATGATTACTGATCTCTGCACGCAGTTCAAGATTAAGCATTACAACTCTTCTCCGTATCGGCCAAAGATGAATGGGGCAGTTGAAGCTGCTAATAAGAACATTAAGAAGATTGTACAGAAAATGACTGTTACTTATAAGGATTGGCATGAGATGTTACCATTTGCTCTTCATGGTTATCGTACCACAATACGTACTTCAACAGGGGCAACCCCATTCTCCTTAGTCTATGGTATGGAAGCAGTTCTGCCCATTGAAGTCCAGATTCCCTCCTTAAGAATTATGAAGGATGCAGGCTTGGATGAAGATGAGTGGGTTCAGACCCGACTTGACCAGATAAATTTGATTGATGAGAAGAGGCTAGCAGCAGTTTGTCATGGCCAGATGTACCAGAAGCGAATGATCAAAGCTTTTAACAAGAAGGTTAAGCCGAAGGTATATCAGGCTGGTGACTTGGTAATCAAGCGTATCATATTACCACAAGGTGATCCTAGGGGCAAGTGGACTCCTACTTATGAAGGTCCATTTGTAGTCAAGACAGTGTTTTCAGGAGGTGCCATGATACTCACTACAATGGATGGTGAAGACTTCCCACAGCCTGTAAACGCAGACATAGTTAAAAAATACTACGCATAAAAAGAGACCCGCTAGGTTGACAGGCCTAGGCAAAAATAAGGGCATCCCGGCAAACCAAAAGGGTTTGGGCAAAAATTAGGGATATATATAAAAAGATGTACACCCGGCAAGTCGAAAACCTGAAAAGGCGGCTTGGGCAAAAAAGGGTATCCCGGTGGATTGAAAACCTGAAAGGGCAATCCAGGAAAAAGTTAGGGATTAAAGCGTATGACTATGTCTCGTTTGGATCACCCATGAAACTGCAACCAGTTGTGCTACTTACTCAAGCTCGAACAGATAAAGATCAATCCAATCATTCCCGTCTCAACAGCAGAAGATGAGATACTTGAAGATAATGGCAATAGTAGAATTGAAACTCAATAGGATTATTTCCCACATAGCTGATTCCCTTTGTTTTGTAAAAACTTTATGACAAAATCCTCTTACTAGGGTTTATGTCTCTTTGTACAAATTTACCCATGTATGGGGCACTCTTTGATATAAATAAATTCCATCTTTTGAATCCAGATTTACTTTTACCCTATTTACATAAGCGAAACGTCCATTGGTTGTGTTTGAATGTATGTATGCTTTTGAATATGATTGATGTTTACCAGAAATGCATGTATGTTTTTAATATGATTGATGTTTACCAGAAATGCATGAAAATGCAGTAATAGTATTTACTAAGGACGAACGAGGGAAGGATTTCAACGAAGCTTCGCCGGTTCATCTCTACAAAACAGTTACAAATCCACAGTAGGACAAATCCATCTTCATAAAGTCACATCTCCCCTGGAATTTATATCCATCTCTTTTATCCTCATACGGATATACGGGAAGTTACTTTCCAATAATGGTACGACGAACGAAGACGGAGGTTATGTATACCCTACTATCAAACAAAGACGAAGGTTATATATACCTTGCTATCCCCAGCAGACGGGAGGTTATATGTACCTTGCTATCCCCAGCAGACGGGAGGGTATTGCTATCCCCAGCATACTGAAGGTTATGTATAAATATTATCAAACAAGACGGGAACGAGTTCCTCATATTCTTCAGCAACGAATCGGGATTTATTTTCCCTGGCCAGCAGTTGTTATATGAAGATATCCGGACGCTTCAGGCAGTGTCATATCATACATACATCATTTACATCATACCATACCATACATATACATAGATGCATAATACATTACTTAAGTGCATCATATTATACATGCATACATAATGCATAAACTAATATTATCATATAGAATGCTACCTTGTTTTCAGGTTAATTATCCAGCAAACAAACTTATGATTATCAGGATTGCTTTATCCCCCTGAAAGCATATCATCCATCAGGACTGCTTTATCCTCCTGAAAACTTATCATCTCTCAAGACTGCTTCATCCTCTTGGGAACATATTATTACATCAGGACTGCTTCATCCTCCTGAAAGCTTTTATTACACCAGGACTGCTTCATCCTCCTGAAAACATATTATCAATACCTCAGGATTGCTTTATTCTCCTGACAGCTTCTTTACTTCAGGATTGCTTCATCCTGCTGAAATCATATCATTGCCTCAGGACTGCTCCATCCTCCTGACAGCTATCATTATACTTCTATATGTTGGACTGCTTCATCCTCCAAGACATGTATCTGAAGAATTTTCCTCCAAGTGGCATCTTTAAGCCCACTCAATCATATTCAACTAGCCATCTGTATCACTCTATGCACTGGTGAGTGCAAATTTTTGGGCTTTTGTGTTCAATCCCCTTCAACCTTCCAGGTCACGACTGGAAAACATACCAATCTAACCCCTCAGGTTTCAGAAAATTGAACAGGGGCAGCTGTTGCACCCCAAAGCTCATTTTGAAGGAAATTGAATTCTCTACAACTTTGTGTATCACAAGCCAAGCCCAAAAATGCTTCATTTGGAAGGTATGAGCTAAGACATTATAGGTCCTTTTGAAAGTCAACAAAAAGTCAACAACTTCAAAAGGGCATAACTTGAGATTGGTAAATGATATGGACATGAGACCAGTGGGGTTGGTTAGAGGACTCTTCAAGCTTTCCAAAATGTCCAAGAACACCCTCATAGCATTAAAATTGAAGGATATGTGCCCTTGCAAAGTTGGGAAATTTTGAGTTGGTTTATGATGAAAAAGGAGGTCTAAAACCAATTTCTTCCAAATGGGTTTGCCAAATAATGACCCAACCCATACAATGACTTCATGCACGACCCAAACCATTAAAAATCAGAATTTTTATTATTTTATTTTTATTTATTTTGATTTAATTCATTAAAAATCATTTTAAATAAAAATAAAATATGAAAATGTAAGATTTGATGGAGATTAAGCTTCTAGAAAGTCTTAAATATTGATTTGAATTGAAGAGGGAAGAAATCATGAGATTTGGCCAAAAATAGCAAGCATTCACACATGAATATTTGATTTTTAAGGCATGATCAATATGGATCTTTTCATATCAAATTCTTCACATGATCAATCAATTTTTTGACCTAAAATGAATCACCTATAAGTACTAAACACAACCCAATCACAAAGGGACGGATTCCATTGCCCTAAGAGTAAGTTCACAATTTCAAAAATTCTCTCAAAAACTCACATTCGGATTCTTTGATTTAGGGCATTTGAAGGTAAAACAAGAACATAGCAAGACTCCTTGGACTTCCCTGATCATGAATCATCACTCATATGCATCAAAACCATGACATATTGTTCTAACCGAATCATAATTGTTCTTGATTTTGATTTTTTCGATTACATTATTTCATTGTATGTTAATGAATTTTGTTGACCTAATCTTGTTTGTGATGGTATGTAGAACGATTCTGGGCAAAGAAATCAAAGAAACCTTGCCTAACTCGTGAAACGCCATTGTTAGGGTTTGGACTAATGGTTAGGGTTTTCTGATTTAGGAAATATAAATGGATTCTAAAATCATAGAATGAACCGTATGAATGTTTGGATCACATTGATGGATTCAATTTTGTGAAATTTTACAGTTTTGTTGATCATTGGCTTTCGTAGGTTTTGTTGCCATTCTGTTTTCGCAGGAAAATTCGTGGTTGAGTTCGCAGGAAAAATTGTAGGTCATGAGGTTGAAGAAGAAGCTGTTGGCGCGCGTTCTGGAAATTCAAATTATAATTTAAATATTTTATGTTTTGTTATTGGTTTGTTATCACAAGCGTGTGGCTTGTCTCAGTGGTAAGGCTAGCTTGCATATTGTATGATGGCACTGGTTCGATACTTGGCTGGGTGCATCTTTTTTTCTCTTATTTTTCAGGTTAAGCGTACATAATATATTATGTATTGTTGCCAACACATTAGCAGAATTGCTCACCTAGCTGGATGGTCATGCGTGCGTTCTTGTATTCAAGAGGTCCTGGGTTCGATTCCTCCCCCAGGCCTTTTGGTTTTCATTATTTTTTGTGATTTTTCAAGACATGGCATAAAACAAATTTGATCTATTCCTCTATCACCTGCGCTTGGCTGGCCTAGTGGTGGGTTTTGGTGCTGGCAGGCAGAACGTCCTGGGATCAAATCCCAGCAAGGTAAGTCCCATCTTTTTGCTTCTTTTTTTTTATTTTGTCTTATTTATTTAATTATTATTATTATTAATAAATCATATAATTAAATAATGTTGTATATATTCAATGATCTTAAAAATTCTAAAATTCTTTTCTTAATTCAAAAAATTATTTTTTTTATTTTATGTATTTAAATTATAATATATGTATATTAATTAAAATAATTTTGTATATTATATTATAAACTTTTAAATATTTTTCTAACAAAACCCTAATTTTGAAAACCCTAATTTATTTTCTAAATAATAAAAAACTAATTTAAATTTATAATTTTTGTAAATATAATATTTAGTATAATCAAATTTTATAAATATAATTATTATGTACATATTTATTTAATATAATTAAGTTTTGTAAATATATTTATAACTTATGTGAATATTTCTAAAATTTGTTTGTAATCTAAATTATATATAAATAATTTTTAATATGTGTTTAGAAACAATTGAACCTATAATAATTAAATTTTGTAATTATAATATGCTTAAAAATAATTTAATAATTTGTACATAAATTAAAATGTTATAATAATTATTTAATTGTTCATATTTTTTTAAATAAATGTCTATATTAAAAACCTAATCTTGTGTTTATTATTTTCATCATGTTCTTATAATATTTTTGCTAATTCTATTTATTTTAATTATTGTTATTATTATTAATCATATTATTACTAATCCATTTATTTTCTAATTATGCTTATTATTATTATTTTACTAACCTTATTTATTTTTTTTTTTATTATTACTAACCCCTTATTATATCTATTATTGCTTATTTATTTATTTATTTTTGCTTATTATTTATATTTTGCTTCTATATTTATTTTTGTTATTTATTATTAATTGCTTATTATTATAATTATGTAAATGCTCTTGGATGTAAATTTTTGTAAATATTTAAATTATTTAATTTGCTTGCTATGGTTAGTAAAATAGGGAGTGTACACATGTATTATATTTAAAATTGAATTTAGGTCATTTAAAAATTATAAGATAAATTAAATTAAACACTCACATACGTAAGTCGATTTTTAATCGCCATCTCACTTTCTAGGGTTGCCTCTCAATGTTGCCTAATCATAAGGTCAAGTGGGGTGTATAAAGCAAAGTCCCTTAAAAGAAAAAGTCATCAAGTCCCTTAAATGGTTGCCTTCATAAAAGATCTTGTCCCTTTCGAATAATGATGACAGTCCCTCCAAAAAGTTGCTTAATACACCTCACAGTTACCTTCATTAACAAATGTCCCTCATATGTCCCTCACATCCAAGGTAATGACTACCTATTCCTTAATAATAAGGATAGTCTTACCATTTAAAGGATAAAGAACAGAAAGACTTAAACTTTAGGGTAGGTTCCTCATAGTTACTTGCTCACTATTCAAACATTTCAAACACTTCACAAATTTCAAACAATTTTCAAACACAAGTTTTTTACGCATCCGTACATGGATCATTATCAAACTCTTATGAAAATTTTTATTCACACACTTCACATTCTCAAAAACAATTCAAAGTGAGCTAAGTAACTAAGAGCCCATGGATAACCATGGATGTAAAGGGTGCTAACACATTCCCTTTACATAACCTACCCCCCGGACCCAAAAATCTTTTAAAAGGTCTTTCCTGTTCTTTTATGCCTTTCCTTTGGATAAAATAAAAGTCGGTGGCGACTCTTGCTATCCGCAACATAACTAAAGTCAGTTCTCCCACCGTGTTACAGTGGGGAAAGATAAGGTTAAGGATACTTTGATGATGTTTCCTTCCTCGTTTTCTAAAATAACCCCAGCTCCGCTACCCGCTGGGCCGGATGCTCCGTCCACGAAGATAGTCCATATGGAGGAAGATTTTGGCTCCTGCTCAGTGAAAGTGAGTTCTGCCACAAAGTCGGCCAGTGGTTGAGCTTTGAGAGCTTGTCTCCCCTCGAATTTGATGTCGAATTCGGATAGTTCCAACAACCATTTTAACATTCTCCCGGCCATGTCTGGTCGACCGAGGAATTGTCTTATGGGTTGGTATGTTCTTACGATGATGGTGTGGGCCAAGATATAATGGTGTAGCCTTCTGGCTGCAAAAAGGAGGGCCAGGGCCACCTTTTCTACCTGGAGGTACCGAATTTCAGGGCCATGGAGTGCCTTGCTCGTAAAATAGACAAGCTTCTATCCTTCGGGTAAGTCGCGTATGAGGGCCGCGCTCACGGCTTCGTTTGCCACGGCGAGATAGAGGTAAAGTGTTTCCCCTTCTTCGGGTCTGGACAAAACTGGGGGTTCATATAGTGTCTTCTTCAGGTGGGATAATGCTAGCTCGCACTCCTCCGTCCATTCAAAAGTAGCCTCTTTGCGGAGGAGTTTGTAAAAGGGGAGAGCATGTTGAGCGGATTTTGCTATAAACCGAGCGAGGGAAGTGAGGACCCCCTTTAGTGATTGTATGTATTTTTTAGAATTAGGAGTTGGAAGTACTGCGAATGCCCGACATTTGTTGGGATTGGCTTCGATGCCTCGTTCGGTCAGGTAGAATCCGAGGAACTTCCCTGCTCGGACCCCAAATGTGCACTTCTCGGGATTGAAACGCATTTTGCATTTTCGTGCCTGATCGAACACTTTTCGCAAGTGGGACGCGTGGTCCGTTTCTTGTTGATATTTGACGATCATGTCGTCCATATATACTTTGAGCATATCTCTGATTTCTGCCCGGAATACTTTATTCATCATGGGCTGATATGTCGCGCCCGCGTTTTTTAGACCAAAGGGCATAACGTTATAATAATAGTTGCCCGATTCGGTCATGAAGGCCGTGTATTTTTTGTCGGACACGGCCATGGGTATTTGATTATACCCTGAGTAGGCGTCCATGAAGGACAATAGTTTGAAACCGGATGAATTGTCGACCAATTTATCGATGTTAGGTAAAGGGTATGCATCTTTCGGGCACGCCCGGTTGAGATCAGTATAATCAACACACATCCTCCACTTTCCATTAGATTTCTTGACAGGTACAACATTTGAGAGCCAGGTTGTGTACCTGGCCTCGGTTACAAATTTTGCCTCTAGGAGGTCTTTAACAGCAGATTCAGCTGCTTCAGTTTTTTCGGTCGACTGCTTCCTCCAGCGCTGGGCGACCGCTTTGTGTGTTGGGTCGATGGAGAGGTGATGGCAGGCTGTCTCGGGGTCGAGTCCTGGCATCTCTGCAGCGCTCCAGGCGAATAGATCCATGTTTCCTTTGAGGCAAGCTTCCAACTGTCATTTTGCCAAGTCGGGCATATGTGCTCCGACCTTAACGCACCGGGTCGGGTCATCCCCCAGAGGAATCAGCTCGAACTCTCCGTCTGGGACTGGCCAGGATAGTGAATCAGTTGGTTTTTGAATGCCCTCGTTGTCGTCTGAGAATCTGCAGTCCAGATCGATCGAGTCTACCTGAGGAAAGGTCCTGGATGTTTGTGGAGTATCTGGTGAAGTCAACGATGAAGGGTTTGGTAGGTAGGATATTGAGCTAAGACCTTTAGAAGCCGCTTCGAAACACCGGCGAGCAGCATCGACGTCCCCGTGCAGTGTAGCAACCTTGCCCAAAGTAGTATAGTATTTCATCTTTAGGTGGACGGTGGATGGAACAGCGATTAGCTCGGCTAGTGTCGGTCGTCGCAGGATGCATTGGTATAGCGACGGGAAATCCACGACTAGGAACTGGACCCGAACCGTCCTAGTTGTCTCGGCTGCTCCGAAGGTGACAAACAGATCAACGTAGCCCCACGGTCGGGAGACCGCTCCATTGAAACCTTGTAGGTCTGACCCTACGTACGAAGTCAGGTGTGTTTCGTTTAACTGGAGTGTTGAAAATAACTGGGAGTACATAATTTCGCAGGAGCTGCCTTGGTCCACCAAGATTCTTCTCACATCAAAATTCGCCATTCGTGCCCGGATGAGTAGCGGGATGCTGGCGTTTGGCTCCCCTCCCAAGAGTTCCTCCCGGTAAAAGGCAATGGGTACTGAGCCTTCTCTTGGTGGGTCTAGGGTTGCGTTCTGTGCGGGTCCCTTCGCAATCAGCTGGTCGAATTTTCGCTTTACGGATCCGACCGTGATTTTGTTGAAACCTCCCCCTGAGATGACCATTGCGGATGGAAAGGTTTCCCATGGGCTATGGGAAGAAAGGTACCCTGGACTCCCAGTGTGTTCGGGTAGGAAGAAATCTTCCGGGCGGTAGATGCTCAGGGCGACCTGCATGTTTGCATCTGCAGGAACGGGTACAGCCTCCTCGATCTTCTGAGTCTCCTGTGCTTCTTGTCGAGGAGTGTCCCTGGATTTGGTGAATTGTTTAAGGTGCCCGTCCTTGATAAGTATTTCGATTGCGTCCTTGAGATGGATGCAGTCTTCGGTGTTGTGGCCATGACTTTTGTGGAATCTGCAATAGTTTGTTTTATCCGTGCCCGGTTTGCTAGGTTGCTGCTTCGAAAAGCGTACCCCTGCTTGCCTGAATTCTGAGTTGGCACATTCGGACAAGGTTTTCTCCCTGGAAGCCAGGAGTGGAGTATATTCGTGAAATCGGCCGACGGGTCCTCTATGCTCCCGCGGTTCACGGGAGCGGTCATCCTTTCTTTTGTCTCCTCCCCGACGAGATGTCGAGGGTTCATCGACTCGGTGGGGCTTCGCATCCTCGCAACGTCGAGCGTCTCGTACGGAGCTGGCTGCCTGCTTTTCCTCGTACTGGATATAAGCTTGGGCTTTCAGCAAGAATGCGTCAAGGGTGGCAGGGGTCTCGATGTCGACTGCCCGGTGAAAATCTGTTGACGGGCGCAGTCCTCGTTCCAACAAATACATCTTCATATCGTCGGTTGTGTACACCTGGACTGCCTCTTTGTTGAACCTTTCGATGTAAGTTCGCAAAGGATCGTCTTTCCCTTGGATGATCTCTTCGAGCGAAGCTTCTGTCTTTGGGTGCCGCCTTGAGGCGGTGAAGTGCCTGGAAAACGTGCGTCCAAGTTGTTTCCAGGAAGTGATGGATTCAGCTTCGAGGCTTTTATACCACGTCATCGCTCCTTTCCTCAGTGTTGTAGGAAAGAGGCGACATTTGATCGCTCCTCGTACTCCTCGGTAGTCGAGCAGCGCATCGATATTCTCGATATGCTCGTCCGGATCTGTGGTTCCGTCATATGAGCCTAGCGATGGGGGTTTCTCTAAACCTCTTGGAAGTTTAGCCGCCATGATTTTCGACGAGAGGGGGCCTCGAGCGTCCTCGTCGTCGCTGGAGTTGAACGAAGGGGATCTGGGAGCGCGCTTCTTCGTTCGCCGGGGAGATGCAGATCTTGATCTGCTCCTTCTTGACTTTCTTGGAGCGGAAGACCGCGGAGGAGACTGGCGAGGTCGTTTGTCGCTAGTAGATTCGTCGATGTGTCCCTTCCTCTTTCTCTTGGGAGGAGAGGGACTGCGCCTTCTCTGGTGTCTCGCGGGAGACTGGGGTCGACAGTAATTGTCCTCGAGACGGGAAATTTTCTCGCCATGGGCGAGGAGCAGCAGATTTGTCTGATTCAAGATTTCGGCCAGTGCGGCGAAGTCAGGTCCTGAAGGAGTCGAGGGAAAGAGGACTTCCGGGCGACTCTCCAGAGGTTGATCACGGTCGGGAGAAGGTGAGGCCGTCTTCCCGTCTGGGTGATCTTGCACGGTTTCTTCGTGCGGAGGATGGTGAATGTTGCTCGCACGTTGCGTGAGGATCATGCCGTCGTTTGATCGGTTGTCTGGATTGTCTCGAGCAGCCATGGATCTTGGTAAAAACTTTGGTTCTTTGAAGACTTTGAGAGAGAAGAACGGGGAAATCAGATTCCCACAGACGGCGCCACCTGATCGTACCTGGAGATCAGGATCCGATACGGCTGGCTTCGAGCGTTGTTGAAAGACGATTGGTGAGGAGAGGAGGGGGTGTACCTGCAAGACACTCCGATGCTGAAGTAAGACACTGAGCAAAGAGTGAGCAAGTACTAGAATTAAGGTCAGAGAATTGAATACCTGACCCTCCCAAATGAGAGGGTTTATATAAGGGGTTAAGTGGAAGATTATTGGTCCACACCGTTGGGCGCGGATCGCGGAACCCGTAAAGATAGGTAATGGTTAAAACTAGCCGTTGGAGGGCTTTGTCTTGGTCGGTATACCTTTGGTCGACAGAGACCATTATTCTTGACGTCGCTCGACGTCGAGCGCTTCTGCCAAGTTGGTTTTCCTGGCCCAATTATGGGAATTGGGCCTGCCCAGAACAATAGCCAAATTGTTTCCTGGCTAAAACTGGATTGTAACTGATCACACCTTTTCTCCCTAGCAAGGGCACATTATCAAAACTCGCACAACTAACAAGTAACTCCTTTCCTAACAAATCCATGTTATAACCCCAAGCTATATCCTCATAAGTTAGTCCCATTAGTCTCCTAGACCACCTCCACTCTTCTCTCATTTCTTTGAAAGGGCCTGACTTTGGTAACTGCTTAGCAAACCAATCAGCAAATAATGGAGCACAACAACTCACTGGTCCACCTCTTCCTTTCTCATTCCGGTAATGAACATTGTAGTAAAAATCTCCCAACAAGGTTGGTACAGGGTTACCTTTAGCAAAAATGGAGATCACCTCCAAACTCACAAACTCCTTTTCTCCCGGGAAAAGACTAGATCAATATACCATTAGGGCCACCACAACACCAAAATCTCCCCACTTATTCTCTTTGGCATACCCTTCAGCTTCTGGTATAAGCACATCCCAGGGAAGTCCTCTGCCCTCACTAACTTGTAAAGCTTTCTTGACCTTAGCAGCTGGTATACGACAGACTCTGGATATGTCTTCTTCCTTGAGAACTATCTCTGATCCATAGTAAGGCAAAGTATCTCTGACAGGAATACCCAAAATACTAGAAATCTCCTCCAATGTAGGGGCCAAAATATAATCTGGGAATACAAAACACCGCAGCAGGGGGTCATAGAACTGAAGCAAAGTATGCAAGCTATCTTTCTAGTCTGCAGTAAGTTTATCCACATACTTCAAAATCTGACCATACCTCTTTCTGAAGTTTCCTAAAACTTGATCATTCATCAGCCCTGCTAGTCTCTGAACACTCTTGACTTCTGGTTGAAGGAAAGTGTAATGAACATTTTTCTTTCTTGTAATTTTCTTAACCTCTGCCATCTGGAAAACTTACAATCACCGGAACTGGGTGCTAAACTATAAACAACAACCTGAAAATGGAAACACAAATAGTTGATGCGAGTATGATGTGATGCAAATGTAATGCAGGAATATGATCAAACTAGAACCATCTGGATACTGGATATTATGGCCCCAAGTGACTGAAAAACCAAGATTCTCTGAACCATAACCATTTGATAGGAACCCTCAAAACCAAAGATCAAGAAGTCCAGAACCATAGTAACCAAATCACAACAGAGAGCATATTGATAATGAGGGTATGTGGAAGTCAAGGGTTCCTGCAAACCTGTAAACCCCTCCCAATCTCATGGGTGTGCTCCGGGTCAAACATCACGGACTCTCAAAGCCGAATAACAATAATACGTTCACCATCTCTGAGGAATGGCTCATGACCAAACCAGGGAATCGGTTTAGCATTATGTACTACTCAGGGAGGCCTCAGCTGAGTCCGGGAAAACAAGGTCATCCTATGTGAGTTCCAAGTGGGCCCTCGGATGCGAGTGGGTTTGCCACACAATGTGGTATGCCACTGTCACCACTAAAGAGGGATGTTTCCATAAGGTTCTCAATGATCGGTCCCCAGCAGCACATAACTATCAAGGTTATGAAATGAAAGAGGAAGATCCCCAAATCAAAACATTTCCAAGACGGTCGCAAATCTGGCGTGAAACTCACTACTACCCCTATGACAAGATCTCATGAGGCCAAAGTGGAACCACTCTAAGTCCTAAGTTGCACTCGAGCCTTGGTAAGGAGCTCATCTCACAGTAACAGTATCACCCAAGTCCCACCAAACAGAAAAATCCAGTCCAGACAGTCCAGTAATAGTATATGATCAATAAAAATAAATACTGAAAACTGTAAATAAAGTTGTAAATAAACAGTAAATAAACAACAGTAAAAGTAAACACGCAACAGCAAACAATCAACACCCAAAGAAACAAAAACACGCAAGCGCTAGGAGAGACTCTCAAGGGAACCAGATATTCTCTGGTTAGGAAGTCCCCAACAGATTCACCAGTTGTCGCTCCCCGGATTTCCATCCTGGTACAAACGCGAAAGTGGCGCGGAATAGGTTAGATTCGCCAGCCAGGCATTTTTATCCCGAAGGAACGGGAATGGTAATGCTGCACAAACTAGAAGAAAATAAAAGGAAGGACACGGGTCCTGCAAACCAAAGAGACTGAGTTCGGGAGTCGGTTACGACCTGGGAAGGTATTAGCACCCCAGATTGTCCGCCGTACCCGACGGGATCCACGCTTGCAAAGAAACTGTTTCAAAGAGTGAAGAAATGAAAATTGCTGCAAAAATGAGATTGGAACTGAAAAAGAAAAGAAAAGAAAGGGGGAAAATGTAGGGAAAATAAAAGAGTGTGCTCGAACGGGCCCTACCCCGCTGCCTACGTACCTCATCTGGACAATGAGGATAAGAGTCGCCGTAGTTCCCCTAACCAGGGGTGGAAAGGATTGCTTGTGTATTAAGGCTTGAACTGCCTATGTCAATGCTCAGGTGTTGCAGGCTCGGACGACGACTGTGTTACCGTCTTGCAAAGTGACAAGTAGAAGCAAGTTCGCGGATGGAACGAAGGAGATGAGAAAAGAATTCCCGAAGGAAAGGCGCTTATTGTTTGTTTGTATTTTTTATGAGCTTTTATTGGTGTGGCATAAGGAAGTGAACTCAAGCTCTTTTCCACGGAATGTGTACTTGCTACTACATTCCAAGATGGAATAATAGAACAGGCACACTCAAGTAAGGAGAAGATCCCCAAAACTTGGTTCCAGAGATTAGGGCCTAAGCTCACTAACTCATTGAATTTATTAAATGTTTTTGTAATTAAAATGAAGAAGTGTATTTTATGATTTTCTTGATGAAGATGGTCTCATGATCAGACTTGTGCATCATGATAGACAAGCTTATACTATCCCAAGATGGGAAGACTACAAGTGCTCCATGGAATAAGGCTATTGCACAGGAGACCACTTCAATCCTTATTAAGATGTTTTTTAGAGTTTTTTTTGTGATGAGAAGAGAAAAGAACCAAAGATCTTAAAGGTAAAATCTAAAGGGGAAGACTAATCCTAATGTTATCATGCATGGATGATCCTAGGTTAGTGAGGCTTCAACTATCCTAATGAAGAAAGAGATAAGGAAAGAAGAAAGAAGAAAGAAAGAATAAAGAAGGCCTAAGCACATCAAACACAAATGAGAAAGCATAATGAAAGAAGAAGAGAAAAGAGTTGGAGATGTGGGAGTCTCATCCACACCTCTCACTTACCAAAGCCCCTGAAATGGTTAAAAGCATAAACTAGTGGCAAGAAAAAAGCAATTAAGACCAAATAAGATATCAATGAACAAAAGATCAAGCCAAGACATCACAACCAGAATTGAAACTTCAACCTCAAAGGCCAAGATCAAGAACACATCATAGGATGAAAAGTGGATCAAGCAACTCAACATAAATCATTACAACTCACCTTGACAAAACAAAACACTTATGAGATAGCACAAGGCATACAAAGTAAACAAACATCACACACTTCAAGACCAGAACCCTAACATGTCAAGAATGTGCCTAAGCAACACAAGAGATCAAGAAAAGAAGCATGCAAGCTTAATCATTATCAAGATGAGAGACACATGAGCATAAGAGGTGAAGTGAACATGTACATAGGTGAATAAACTTCAAAGGCAAACAACCTCAAAACTTCTCCAAGCACAAACACCAAATCCAAGACCAGGGAGATATCCTCATCCTAAAAGAGCTCTAAAAAACCTAACGGAGTTGGCACAAGTGCCCTCCTAGCCTAAGGACTAAGCACATGACCAAAAAGGATGCAAAAAGAGGGAGGCAAACAAGAAAATTCACATTAAATCAGAGGTTCATCCAAAAATTCCACAAATTTGCATAAAGACTCTTCAAACATCTAATATTAACATGCCAAAAGGATAGGATCAAAATCAGAAGTAAAGTGGGTTAAAGGGATGCCTAAACATGGATTAGGGTTATGAAACATCACACACAAGTCAAAGACTAAACATTATCAAGCAAACTTCTAAAAATCAGTACAAAAATCACCAACAAACTACATCTCAATATGAATCCAGAGCAAAAAGAACAACTCAAAATTCCCAAGGATGATCAAGATATGAAATTCACAAGTCAGCATGTATTTAAAATGAATTAAAAAAATTAATTAAAGAAATTAATTCCTACATGGAAATTAAAAATAAATGGAAAGTAAAAATGCCAAAAATTAAAGAAAATTAAAAGGACCAATCATGAATTTTAATGGAATTTTTATGAACCTCTAACTATTTTAATTAATTAAAAAGCTAACTGAAATAAAATAAAAATAATAAAATAAATGAAATGGACCAGAGGTGCATATAGCAGGGGATTCAGTTCAACTCTAATGGGCTTAGAAAGAGAGGGGGTGCGAATAGCCCCTGAGGCCCAAAGGTCCTGCGCAGGTTTATGGCATTTATCATGGAAATTCAGGAAAATAGAGAAAAATAAACAGCCAATGGATCAATCAAACGCTCACCACGTAGTCAATACATCAAGCAAAGTCAAACAAACAAACAACCAGATGCGTGTGTGCATGATAGTTAAGGTGTGGTAACAAACACAAGGAATTATTGTGAAATTAAAAATCACGTGAGGGACACCCTCTCATTTTAATGCGCTGGCCAAACCACAACCCTCCAGATCAAATATCCTACAGCCATGGCATCATCTTCCTCATTCACCTGAAACTTCAACATTTCTAGAATCCGGTGACGGAGCCCTAGCTCCGGTCACTGGAATATTCATACGAAGAACAAAAGTCCACAGAAATCAAATAAAATCTCCAGATCCAATCATTCAAGTATGCTGATCACAAATATAAGCTTGGTTTTGGCATTAGATCAAGGAATCAAACGGGTCGAACACAAACATTTTTGAACATCAAACTTTAATTCAATCATACAGCCTCAATTCTCACTCAAACTCAAAACTAAATAGATCAGCATCATCAGTGTAACATACAGATCAAAATGCATACATTAAAAACAAGATCCAGAGATATGAATTTAGGAGCTCACCTTAACTTGTAGAGCACAAATTAGGTCAAGATAAACCTCCAAATACTGCAGATCCAAGCCTTTGAACCTCTCCTTGCAAAATAAATGCAAGAGAGAGCCTGAAACCTTCTGGATCTTGCAATTCGAAAGCAACAGCACTTGAATGGCACCTTATGAAATCTTCACTTTCTGCTTGAATCCAGTGTTGATCTATGTGTTGGTGTAAGCCCTAGAGGCCAATACTTTTTGGTACTTGTATCGGATTATTCGTTTAATAATAAAAGGCATTTCTTTATTATGTTTGTCTTTCAGAATAATAAAGTCCCTAGAATAGTTAGTCTGTTTAATGAAATGTTAAGTGTGACTTAATCATGAGATCCCATTAAACATAAAGACATTATTCTTAAAATATCCGTAGTCAAGCTTTATTGCAAAGTGGGATAACATTAAAGCATTGAGACTATTATGAAGATAGACTGATGATCACATCTCATGGATCATGGATAAAGGGTTATCAAGTCTTGACATAGGTATAAATATTAGGAGTAATATTTATACCGGATTGACCCGCTATGAGAATACTACATAGTATGTTATGCAAAGTGTCATAAGTTATTCTCATGGTGATAATGGTGTATTACCACCCTTCGACCTGAAACCACTATGGACCCTAGATGTAGAGTCGGGTGCTTTATTGCTGATCAAACATTATCCGTAACTGGATGATCATAAAGACAGTTGATGGGCACTCCACGAAGCATGCTGAGGGACATGAGTGTCCTAGATGGAATTTGCCAATCCTGCATAACAGGAGAAATGTCTAAGGGCCCAATATTGAACTGGACAAGGATGACACAGTGTATGCCTTGTGTTCAATATAGACATAGGGGCAAAAGGGTAATTGTACAAACATATATTATCACGAAAAAGGTTTTGTCAGATCACATGACATTTTCGTGACTTGGGTAGCAGTGATGTGTTGCTAGATACCGCTCACTGTTTATTATGTTAAATATATAATTTAATATAATTACCAACGTTACGAAATCCTACAGGGTCACACACATAAGGACAGTTTGATGAGAGATAGAGAAATCAAAGGAACACCGTAAGGTACGGTGCACTTAAGTGAAAAATAGAAATTCGGATAATATAATAATAATTATTGTTATTTTATAATGGTTATAAAATAATAATAAAATAAATATATTTATTATAATAATAGTTATTATAATAATATATAATATTATCATGGATCATGTGAATTGGGCTTTTAGCCCGCAGCCCACAAGAGAGTCTATAAAAGGAACCCTTGTGATGAAGCTTTTACTTGATGCAATTTCGTTTTGATTCTCACTCAAATAATTCCGTTCGTAAGCAGCTAGCACTGTGACCGGAAGCTGTTCGTGTGGACTGAGTAGAGGCGTTGCACTTCATCAACGCTTGTGATCGCTGCATCAAAGATCTGAATCGCCACAAAGAGGTAACGATTCTATCACTGACCATGCTCATTCGTAAGGATCACTAAAGGAAAATTTTTTGTTTTCCGCTGCGTTTAGATCGCTATTTTCCTTCAGTGGTATCAGAGCCACTTACGAAACCATGGATCTGATAGCTGTTAAATTTCCGTTTTTTTTCTGTATTTGATTCGATTAAAACACAGAACGAATTTAACAATAAACGATTAATTAAATTTGGCATCTGTTGTGTACGATTTGGATGATTGATGTTGATTATGCTTCAGAAACCGACATTAGTATGGTGAAGTTGTGCGATACATTGATCATCCATAGGTTACACAATTAGATCGATCACTTTTATATAAGATATAAGAAATTCTGATGCAAAGATGGTATATGGGATATACTGTTTTGATTTCATCCATTCAATCACATAAGGATTGTAATTCTTTTGAAAGATCATCATTTTCATTCGCTTCGGAATCCGACATTAGTATGGTGAAGCAATGACATGTTGATCTATCATATTGAGTTATCAATCGAGTTGTGTTTGACGGCATGAAATTGTTGCATTAGGATTAATGGCAGTACAAGTGTTGTATTGCCGCAGACTTTTCCGGTTGGGGTTGTAAATGCACAAAAGTTGTGCAGGAAACGACGTGAAATACAATGAAGTGTTCATAAAATTTTTCGCCGGAACCACCGTCCGCTGACCGGGCAGCGGAACCCCCGGCTAAGTCTGCAAAGTGTGATCAATCAACCGAAATTTAATTTAGTTTATTTAATTATCGGAATTTTAAACTAATAATAAAAGTGTGTTTATTATTATTTATTTGTGGTGATCAGTTATGGCCTTAGTTTATCCTTTATTATTGTTTTGGGATTTTTAAATACGGCCTGCGAGTCGTGCCTCTCTCTCAATCTCTTTATGTAACTTCTTTTCTCATCTCACTCCCTCGTATGTAAAACGAGTTTTCTTATATGTAATGTAATATTATGTTATGAAGAAAAAAAAGAAGTATTCAATATTAAAGGAGGATAACCTTGGAGATCATGCTTGGAGAAGCTTAGATCGTTATTAGGTTAGCTTAGGTTCTCTCATTGGCTTGAGAGAACAATTGCGTTAGGGGCCATAATTGTATCTTTTTATATGTATGTTGATGCATGTAATTGAATGTTGATGCATGTGAGAGACGTTTTGCATGTTAAGCCGGTGAGATCAAACTAATAACAAATTCCCTCAAAATTAAATATTAAGTTTATGCTTTCCAATTTTTAGCACTCATCAAGACTAGTATCGAGCATTGTAGGTTTCGCCTACGCGAGGTGCATGTTCTATATTAGTAAGGTGTGATGGGATAATTGTAATATCCAATTGCTAAAACAATGGGTCAAACTTAACTAAACAAATTATAATAAGATTATACATGTTTAGAAGCAAGAATTGGGAATGATTCATGTGATGGATCAGAATAAGGAGTTATTCACCCAATTGAAAATATTCGAGAGTTGTATGAGATACAATTGGAAGGAGTTCCTACCTAAATAACTTAGTTTTGTGTAATCAGCCTAACGCTGACTTAAAACAAAGTGAAACATGGATCTCGACCCACTAGAAAGTCTTCCAACGGGATTTTCCGAATCAAATGATGAGGGTCATTTGTTTTGAATAAAATAGTGGGAGCATATTTGATTAAAGGCCTAATTAAATATGTTGTTTTAATGATACTTATATTTTCATATTTCTCTTGTAGATTACCATGACAACAAACACATCGAACAATATTTTGCGATCCATCCTAGATAAGGAAAAATTGTCTGGGACAAATTTCCTGGATTGGCACCGTAATCTGAGGATTGTCCTCAAGCACGATAAGAAGCTGTATGTCTTGGAGACACCAGTTCCTGAGGAGGAACCTCCTAGTTCTGCACCAAAGGCAGAAAGAGATGCTTATAAGAAGCATTTCGATGATGCCAATGAAACCGCTTGCCTCATGCTTGCTACCATGAACTCTGAGTTGCAAAAGCAACACGAGAACATGTCTGCGTTCGATATGATCGGACATCTGAAAATGCTTTATCAAGAGCAAGCAAGAAATGAGAGGTTTCAGGTTTCAAAGTCCCTTTTTAACAGCAAGTTAGCTGAGGGAGCCCCTGTAAGTCCCCATGTACTCAAGATGATTGGGTATGTGGAGAACCTTGACAGATTAGGGTTTCCCCTTGGAAAAGAACTTGCGATTGATCTGATCTTGCAATCGTTGCCAGAGAGCTTCAGTCAGTTTGTCCTGAATTTCAATATGAATGACTTGGACAAAAGTCTTCCAGAACTGCTAGGCATGTTGAGAACTGCTGAGCAGAATATGAAGACAAAAGGGAAATCCATTCTGATGGTCAGTAATGGAAAGAAACAGAACAAGAGGCCCATCAAACAGGGTGGTAGAGGGAAAGGCAAGGAAGTTGCCAAACCCAAACCCACTCCTCCTGTTTTGAAGCCTAGTGGAGGAATAGCAAAGGAGGGCACTTGCTTCCATTGCGGTAAGACCGGACATTGGAAGAGAAATTGCCCAAAGTACCTGGAAGATAAGAAAAATGGAGTAGAGACTTCAAATTCAGGTATTTTTGTTATTGAAATTAATTTATCTACTTCTGCATCATGGGTATTAGATACTGGATGCGGTTCTCACATTTGTACTAATGTGCAGGGGCTAAAAAGGAGTAGAGATTTGGCAAAAGGTGAAGTTGACCTACGAGTTGGCAATGGAGCAAAGGTTGCTGCTTTAGCTGTAGGAACTTATGTTTTAACTTTACCTAGTGGTTTAATAATTCAGTTAGAGAACTGTTATTATGTACCTGCAATTAGCAGGAATATTATTTCCGTTTCTTGTTTGGACAAGTTTGGTTTTTCATTCATAATAAAGAACAATTGTTGCTCCATTTATTTGAATGATATATTCTATGCTACTGCAAAAATGAATAATGGACTATATGTCCTTGATCTTGAAATGCCAATTTATAACATTAATACTAAAAGGTTGAAACCTAATGAGTTGAATCCAACTTACCTTTGGCACTGTCGATTAGGCCACATAAATGAGAAACGCATTTCCAAACTCCATAAAGATGGACTCTTGGACTCTTTTGATTATGAATCATATGAGACATGCAGATCTTGTTTAATTGGAAAGATGACAAAGTCCCCATTCACAGGAAAAGGTGAAAGGGCTAATGATCTTTTGGCACTCATACATACTGATGTATGTGGACCACTGAACATACCAGCCAGAGGAGGTTTTCAGTACTTCATCACTTTCACTGATGACTTCAGTAGATACGGATATGTGTATTTAATGAAACACAAATCTGAGTCCTTTGAAAAGTTCAAGGAATTCAAGAATGAAGTACAAAACCAACTAGGGAAGAATATTAAAGTTCTTCGATCAGATCGAGGCGGTGAATATTTAAGCCTAGAATTTGATGACCATCTAAAAGAGTATGGGATTCTATCCCAACTTACTCCTCCTGGAACACCACAATGGAATGGTGTATCTGAGAGAAGAAATCGAACCTTGTTAGACATGGTCCGATCCATGATGAGTCACGCCGATCTTCCAAACTCCTTTTGGGGACATGCATTATTAACAGCAGCTTACACACTTAACTGTGTTCCATCCAAAAAGGTTGATAAGACACCATATGAGATATGGAGTGGTAAGAAACCACATATGTCTTACATGAAGATTTGGGGTTGCGAAGTTTACGTCAAACGACAAATTTCAACCAAGCTTGAGCCCAAATCTGACAAATGCTTATTTGTGGGATATCCTAAAGAAACAAGAGGATATTACTTCTACAATCCTTCTGAGGGCAAAGTGTTTGTCGCTCGAACTGGAGTCTTTCTGGAAAGGGATTTTATTTCCAAAGGAAACAGTGGGAGGAAAATAGAGCTTGAAGAAATTCAAGAATCACAAAACATTGAAACACCTATGGAGGAACTAGAGCAGGAAACACAAGTAGTTGTGGAAGAGCAACCTGCTCAAGTAGAACAAGACCAGCGTAGGTCAAGCAGGACACGTCACCAACCTGAGAGATATGGATATCTCATAAGTGATCAGGGTGATGTATTACTCATGGATCAAGATGAGCCTGTGACCTACAAAGAGGCCATAACTGGTCCTGAGTCTGAGAAGTGGCTAGAAGCCATGAAATCTGAAATGGATTCCATGTACACAAACCAGGTTTGGACCTTGGTAGAACCTCCTATAGGAGTTAACCCTATAGGATGCAAGTGGGTCTTCAAGAAGAAGACTGACATGGATGGTAAGGTACATACCTATAAAGCAAGACTGGTTGCAAAAGGCTATAAACAAATTCATGGGGTTGACTATGATGAAACCTTTTCACCAGTTGCAATGCTTAAATCTGTTCGGATTTTACTTGCCATCGCTGCATATCATGATTATGAAATATGGCAGATGGATGTCAAAACTGCTTTCCTTAATGGGAATCTTCTTGAGGATGTGTACATGACACAACCTGAAGGATTTGACATACCACAAGATGCCCAAAAGATATGCAAGTTACAGCGATCAATCTATGGATTAAAGCAAGCTTCCAGAAGCTGGAATCTTCGTTTTGATGAAACCGTAAAACAATATGGATTCATCAAAAATGAAGATGAACCTTGTGTCTACAAGAAGGTTAGTGGGAGCATGATCGTGTTTCTGGTATTATATGTAGATGACATATTACTCATTGGAAACGATGTCCCTACCTTGCAACAAGTGAAGACTTGGTTAGGGAATTGTTTTTCTATGAAAGACCTAGGTGAAGCAGCCTATATATTAGGAATTAGGATCTATAGAGATAGATCACAAAAACTGCTTGGCCTAAGTCAGAGTACATACATAGATAAAGTGTTGAGACGCTTTAATATGCATGATTCCAAGAAAGGATTCATACCTATGCAACATGGTCTGTGTTTATCAAAAACACAATCCCCTTCAACTAAGGAAGAAAGGGATCGCATGAATAAGATTCCATATGCATCTGCAATAGGATCTATCATGTATGCCATGTTATGTACTCGACCAGATGTCTCGTATGCATTAAGTGCAACGAGTAGGTACCAATCTGATCCCGGTGATGCTCACTGGGTAGCTGTCAAGAATATCCTTAAGTACTTGAGAAGGACTAAGGATTCATTCTTGATATATGGAGGTCAGGAAGAGCTTGATGTAATTGGTTACACTGATGCTAGCTTCCAGACAGATAAGGATGATTTTAGATCACAATCTGGTTATGTGTTCTGTCTCAATGGTGGCGCTGTGAGCTGGAAAAGTTCAAAGCAGGAAACAGTTGCTGATTCTACAACTGAGGCCGAGTATATTGCTGCCTCAAATGCAGCAAAGGAAGCTGTTTGGATCAAGAAGTTCATTAGTGAACTTGGCATAGTCCCTAGCATTGTGGATCCCATTGGTTTATATTGTGATAACAATGGTGCTATCGCACAAGCTAAGGAGCCTAGATCTCACCAACGATCCAAACACATACTTAGGCGTTATCACCTCATTCGAGAGATAATCGATCGGGGAGATGTGAAGATATGCAGAGTACCTACACTTGACAATATCGCTGACCCATTAACAAAGCCTCTTGCGCAACAGAAGCATGATGGTCATACTAGATCTATGGGTATTAAGGGTATGCCTAATTGGCTCTAGTGCTAGTGGGAGATTGTTGGTGTAAGCCCTAGAGGCCAATACTTTTTGGTACTTGTATCGGATTATTCGTTTAATAATAAAAGGCATTTCTTTATTATGTTTGTCTTTCAGAATAATAAAGTCCCTAGAATAGTTAGTCTGTTTAATGAAATGTTAAGTGTGACTTAATCATGAGATCCCATTAAACATAAAGACATTATTCTTAAAATATCCGTAGTCAAGCTTTATTGCAAAGTGGGATAACATTAAAGCATTGAGACTATTATGAAGATAGACTGATGATCACATCTCATGGATCATGGATAAAGGGTTATCAAGTCTTGACATAGGTATAAATATTAGGAGTAATATTTATACCGGATTGACCCGCTATGAGAATACTACATAGTATGTTATGCAAAGTGTCATAAGTTATTCTCATGGTGATAATGGTGTATTACCACCCTTCGACCTGAAACCACTATGGACCCTAGATGTAGAGTCGGGTGCTTTATTGCTGATCAAACATTATCCGTAACTGGATGATCATAAAGACAGTTGATGGGCACTCCACGAAGCATGCTGAGGGACATGAGTGTCCTAGATGGAATTTGCCAATCCTGCATAACAGGAGAAATGTCTAAGGGCCCAATATTGAACTGGACAAGGATGACACAGTGTATGCCTTGTGTTCAATATAGACATAGGGGCAAAAGGGTAATTGTACAAACATATATTATCACAAAAAAGGTTTTGTCAGATCACATGACATTTTCGTGACTTGGGTAGCAGTGATGTGTTGCTAGATACCGCTCACTGTTTATTATGTTAAATATATAATTTAATATAATTACCAACGTTACGAAATCCTACAGGGTCACACACATAAGGACAGTTTGATGAGAGATAGAGAAATCAAAGGAACACCGTAAGGTACGGTGCACTTAAGTGAAAAATAGAAATTCGGATAATATAATAATAATTATTGTTATTTTATAATGGTTATAAAATAATAATAAAATAAATATATTTATTATAATAATAGTTATTATAATAATATATAATATTATCATGGATCATGTGAATTGGGCTTTTAGCCCGCAGCCCACAAGAGAGTCTATAAAAGGAACCCTTGTGATGAAGCTTTTACTTGATGCAATTTCGTTTTGATTCTCACTCAAATAATTCCGTTCGTAAGCAGCTAGCACTGTGACCGGAAGCTGTTCGTGTGGACTGAGTAGAGGCGTTGCACTTCATCAACGCTTGTGATCGCTGCATCAAAGATCTGAATCGCCACAAAGAGGTAACGATTCTATCACTGACCATGCTCATTCGTAAGGATCACTAAAGGAAAATTTTTTGTTTTCCGCTGCGTTTAGATCGCTATTTTCCTTCACTATGATCCTTAGAGCTCAAGGATGAAGAATATGTAATTTGTTTGGCTAATATGTGTGAGAGATGAGAGATTCGAAGCCAAATGCAAAATGAGCAAAAACTAGAAAGTGGTAAAATGGTGGTGAACTCCCATCAAATGAAAACCCTAGCTGCTTATATATGATACCAATGATTCATGCTGAAGAAATGGGAGAGAATGCACGTGAGGAATGAGTGGGAGGATGATTTTGCAAAAAATGCAAGAGTGGTGTGAAGTGGTGAAATGCTCGTGCTATGCATTCTTCTATTGCTCAAGTTCAACTCTCATCCAGTCCTTGATTCATAGGTGAAACCATCCTGGCCCTTGGATATGAGAGTTATGCTTTGTGAATGATCATGCACTTTTGCATTTAGTGAAATATATTGCACCTCATGCACGAGTTTTGAGCTTTATCTTGGGCCAAATGTGTTTCATGCCATGCCTTATGATATTGTGATCTTAATTTGTCCATAGGTTGGCTTGAAAATGAATTAAGTGAGTTTTTGCAAATGGTGTAAACTTGGAAATATGGTGAAACCCTAAAAATGGATGAATTTCGATTGGCCATAAATTTTGATTCATGAGGGCTATGAAAATGCCCTTGTACTTTTTAAAAATAGGAGACCATACTCTATAATTTTCATGTTTAATGGAAGTTCATTTGAGGTCATCTTCATCATGAAAGAGAGCTTTGAAAATTAGGGCAAAACTTGCCAAAAATGGAAATTTTCAATACAAGCCATATGCCAAAAATGCAAAGTTCTTCAAAAACCCTTGATTCTTGATCTTTGACTTTGCCAAACCTCTTCTAAGGTCTTAAGGACATCCCTTGACTTGAAAAATGGGATTGGACCCCTTGAATTCTCACAGTTGACTTTTAAATTGCACAGTTGACCAATTTCTTCTCATGCAAGCAACTGGTGAAATAACTGCCTTCCACAAGGAATTTTCTCACCAAATTTCATCCATAGGAACCTCTTGTCATATGAAGGACTTTGCCCACATGAAATGGCCAAAGTCACAAAGAATCCCTGCTCGAAAGTGAAACCCTAATTTGGGAACCATTGTGTAGGAGCTTGCCCTAGCTTGGATTCTCTGATGACTTCCCAACCTTCAGGGCTCTTGTAAAGGATCTTGAGCTTGTGAATGTCATGTAGACTCTTCATGGGACTTGAACAAGTCTACTTGGCCTCTTACTATAGCTTATAATGCCTGAAATACACCAATAGCTGATCATATGCCCAATGCTAGAACATGAGAATGTTATGCTTTATTTTTCTATGCAAAGATGCCAAGGACATGACATGCTTATGATGATTATGATATGATGATGATGCTTAAAAAAAAGAGGGCGAATTTGGGGTGTTACATAAGGCATGTGATCAGTTGATTTGCAAAGTTGTGATCCTTCAAAGCTAAAGATTAAGAGCCAAGTGTCTCCCAACAATCCTCAAGGGTTTCTCACATCCCACACAATCTTAAATGGCACTTCAATTCTTTTTAAGAAGTGAATTGATCAAGAAGTTGGCTCAGGGCCTCATCTCCAACACAAATGGTTCAATCTAGGGTTTTGTACCAAAGCAAGCAATCCTCAATATTTTGGTTCCAGCTTGTTCTCATGTGGTTCTATATGTTAACAAGTGTGCATGGATGGAGTTTTGTCAATTGGTTCCTTGTGGAGGGTTTTCAGTGGATCAGTTACTTGTAAATTAAGCAAAAGTCAACAGTGGTGAGGAAAAGTAAACCATGGATTTTTAAGGTCAAATCATGATCCTAAAGTTCATAAACCTTTATTTTGTCAAGAAATGTCAAGAATATCATCATTCATAAAGAATCAAAACTCATGGCAAAATTTACTAAAAATGGAAATGACTTGAAATTAGATGTTTCTATTTTTGGAAGCTTTATAAGTCACATTCAACTTGACTTTTCATCATCAAAAAGGCTTCAAATGGATTTGTCCTAAAAACTAACTTTAGAGTCTTTATGATCAAAAGACACCAAGTTGGTTTTTAGGGTTTCTCGTGCATTCCATTTTTTACACCTTTTGCAAAAGGCCTCAAATTGGTTTGTATTTGATTCAAATTGCCAATGTCAGATCACAATACCAAAATACACTTTATTTGGCACAAGTTTGGCCTTTGGATCAAAGGATTTCATGACCTATTCCTCACTTATTTCACAAAGGACCAAAATGCAAAACCAATCCAAACATGAAAACCATGCATTCTCAATGCTTATTCAATTCCATTGTGATCAGTAAACAAAATATGAATGCTTCATGACCACAACACAGCCCATGCACGTAGGAAAGCTCACTTCCACTTGAATTTGCATAATTGCAAAATGATTCAAATCTCATTAACCAAGGTTCCTCTGAATTCTTAACAATGTCCAGGCCCAATAGCATCCATACATAAGCCTTAAACTCATGTGGTTAGGGCTAGAGTTCCTTCATTTCTTAGATTTTCAAAATTTGCTCTCAAACTTCTCTTCTTCGAATCTCATTCTCCCTAGGGTTTCATTGAGTTTTATTTGCATATTCTTGATCAATAAGTTCCAAAGAACAAGAATCAATCCTTGGTTGATGCTCATACCGAGGATTTCATCAGATTCATTTTTGAGAGGTTCAACTTAAAACTCTCAGATCTAGCTCGATTCAAGGCTCTAATTGCATTTATTTTTCAATTAGAGATCATAAGGAGTAAATATGCACCTTCCTACTGGATTTCTAGGAGTATTTCTGCTTGCTTCAAGTTTCAGGTGAGTCAATTTTCATCCTTCTAATTCTTGTTTTTGAGGTGTGCATTGTGTTCCTCAGCATGTGACAACGCATTAAAAAGGGAGGATGCATGTCACGTGATTCTTTTTATAATTTGAATTCTTATTGCTTTGCGTGTTTGGCTATCCATGTTAGTTGGCATGTTCTTTAAATCCTGGTCTCTCATCTTGCATACATTTGCTTGTGTTGACTTGTTTATACGCGTTAGATGAATCATGTGGTTTAGATCTAGGTCAATCTTTGTTGACTTAGTACACTATAACTTGTTGGCTTGCACTGAATGGACTGTGAGCTTTGACCTGCTATTGAAACCCCCTCTCTTGGGACCTTTGCTTATTTTCAACATGTAAATTTCTTTTTGTGCACCTCTTTCTTGGTTTCTTCTCATTTTTATTTTATTTTTGCATAACATTTCATTTTTAATTTCTAAAATTGTTTGCATACATCCTAAAATTACCAAAAAAATTCATGAATCATAATTTTCCATTTAAATAATTTTTGAATATTTTATTTCTGACTTTGATAATTTTTAATCATATTTTTCATATTTTCTTTTATTTCTTCTGAAACTTGTTCCTTCTTTGATACCTTGACTTTGAGGAATTATTGTGCATTGCACCAAAAACATTTTGCATCCAATATTTTTGCATTATTTCAATAACATCTTGAAGTGTCTAAAACCTTTTTTCTCATATTTTTAAATTCATTTCATATTGCATTTTGATTTTCATCTTTGTGCATTGTTGCTTCGTTTACCTTGTGACTTTGAAGTTTTGTTTGAACTAGTTTGCTTTTGAATTTTTGTATCATCTTTTGACATGTTGTTTGCCTATGGCTTAGTTAATTTTAGGTACATTTTCATAATTTTTCAATGAGGTTTGATATTTGTTTGAAAGCTTGTGTTTGAAGTCATCTTTTGTGAACCTTTTCTTTCCTCTTAACCCTAATTCATTATGAGGCACTTGTGCCATTGTTTGAGGTTTCTTGTGTGATATTATAGGTTATGTTTAGACATTTATAGGTCATCCCTTTCATATTATAGGTCATAGTTGGTTTGGGTTTGCACTTTGTTTGTGTTATGCATCCTTGTTTGAACCTTAACCTAACTTTCTTTCTTCATCTCTTCTTATGCTTCACATGTTGCTTGTATGCATCAAGTATGCTTATCCCTCCATCTCATCTACATTTCATACTATGTGTGATACTAACTTAATGCTAATGTACATTTATTTTGATATTTCATCTTGCATTTGTGCATTGCATCTCAAGTATTTGACATTCATTTCTTATGTGACATCTTTTGCATACTTGTTTGAATTGCCTTTCCATCTTTCATATGTGCATTTTGTATGATCATATTTGAATTCTTATAATATCATATTATTCATATACTACTGACTTTAATTCATTCATTTCCATTGTTCATGTTTGACTTATGATCTTAACTTGTTTGTTTCTTCTTATATGAACTTGAACTTGTTTTGTTTTCTTCATCTCATCTCATTATGAACTAACTCATGCATCCTTTGTATTTTCATCTCATATAATCTTATTCATATTTATAGGTCATCACATTCTTACTTTTATGATTCATACATGATTTCATTCATGGTATACATCATATGCATCCATACTTCTTAAGTTTTGCTTTTTGTGAACTTGTTTGCTTCTTTGGTTCCTCTTTGACCTAGTTTGGTTTTATTGAGGTATCTTAGGCTTCTTAGAGATTTTTTATTGATTAGGTTATGACTTGTATGGTTCTCATACCTTAGTATCCCTTTCATGTGGTTTCTTTGCTTGTTTGATTTCCTTTTCACTTCTTATTTGCAATTGTGTTTCATTTGCTATCTTTTTAGGGGCTATGGTGAGTCATAAGAGTGTGGATGTGCATCCACATTATAGCTTCTTCCCTCATCTTTTAATCTTTCAATTTGTGTTTGATTAATCATTTAAGATTATTTTCTTGTACAATCTTCTCTCGTCCATCTTAGAAACAACTTAACTTCTATCTTGGAAGTAAGTTGCTTTCTTCTTCTTCTTCTTCTTTCTTCTCCTCTCCTTCTCCTTTCTTTTAGGATAGAGATCTCATACCAAAACAACCCTAGGACATCCAAGAATGATAACTCTTAGTATTTTTAGTTTCCTTTTAGACTTCTACCTTTTGAGTCTCTTTTGAGTCTTTCTCTTTCTCGTCTCAAACCAAAAGCTAAAAAACACCTAATAAAGGTTGAAATGACTTCTTGTGCCATAGCCTTATTCCGTAGGGCACTTGCATCTATCCCATCTTGGGGTAATGTGAGCTTGTATCATGATGAACAAGTCTTCAACATGAAGTTGTTTCATAAAGAAAACCTAAAAAAACACTTTTTCATCAAAAACGACAAAAACACTTAATAAATAAAGTAGGCTAGTGTGCTTGAGCCTCAATCCTTGGAAATAAATTTGGGGATCTTCTCCATACTTAGGTGTGATTCTTATTCATTCCATATTGGAGTGATGTAGGAAGTACACACTCCATTGAGTGAGACTTGAATACACTCTTCTATGCAAACTCTCAAATAAAAAGCTTCTAAAAAACTTAAAATAAACAATAAGCGTCTTTCCTTCAGGAATTCTCTTCTCATATCATTCACTTTAAACGAAAGAACTTGATCTTACTTATCATTTTCAAGATGGTAAACGCACTTGTTTCAGACGAGCCTGCAACACTTGAGCATAGGCATAAGCAGATCAATCCTAAAAACACAAGCAAGTTGTTTTAATCTTATTGAGTTGAACAACGGTGTTCTAACTTTCCTATTGCACAAAGGGAATACGTAGGCACAAGCAACAACACTTGGCGAACACAATCCTTTAGTCTCTTTCCTTGTTCTTCGTTCCATTTTATCTCCTTATCCTATCATCTCATTCCTCCTTATCACTTTTCAGTCCTTTTGAGTAGGAGTTGCAGCAGTAGCAGATACCCTCATCTTTTGAAACAATGCTAGCAAGCGTGGATCCCGTCGGGTAAGACAGATCATCTGGGATATAAATTATATGTAAGTAATTTTAGTAAAAAAAAAACTTATAAATGATATAAATTAAAAATAATTTTAGCAAGAAAAATACTTACAAATGTAGCAATATTTTCTATTGTTCTATTATGTTGGTCACTCATACTTAATAGAGCCATTGAATCTTGAGGTGTTGAAGTTATGAAATTAACTAGAGTGTTAATTTATGAATGAATGGTTAAGAAGTTAAATTATATGTGCATTTATAGGTTAGAAAAAATGATGTACTAATAAGCCATATGATATGGAGAATCTGTGTAACATGTGATGTGTATTCGCCAATCAGAATGGCGAATGGGTGTAAACTTTTAGCCCTCCAATCTGATTGGTTCAAATAGTTTTTGGTGAGGATCACTATCCTGCATTCTGATTGGCGAATGAATGCTAACGAGGATCACCACTTGCTTTCTCTTTCACATGCATTCAATCTTTCACATGCATTCAATGGGAATCTAGAAAGTTGCATGCACATGGGAATGGCATGTGACATGACCAATGCATGGTGGGAATCTTGTAAGATGTAAGGAATCACGCAGGGCACAAGAAGCAGTTGATCAGGGAATCACGCAGGGCATAGGAAGCAGCTTTACACTTTTCACTCATGTGTCGTATTGATTGGCGAATGGGAGTATTAATTCGCCAATTGGATTGGCGAAATAGTGTTATTCTTAAAACCCTAGGTCAAACGAATTGGCGAATGGGTGCATGTTATAGTTGTACGTAATTTTTTACATGTATCTTATAGTTTCTAGGTAATTTTTATATTGCATGTCTCTTATAGTTTGTAGGTTACGTGTATCTTACATTAGAGAAAATAATTTATAGGTTGCGCGATTCCCTGATCTTATACTTTGTAAGAAAAAATAATTGAATAGGGTGTATCAATCTTGCATATGAATAAAATAATTGTATTATGTAATAATATCAGTAAAGAAAATAGTACAACAATAATTGGATGTGTTCCAATCTTGCATATGAATTCTATTTATAGATTGATAAATGTTTCAATGTTTAAAATATCACTTATCAAAACATTCAATATAAAAACATATCACATTGAGAGCGTATTTGAGGTATGGCTCAATCACCGTAATATATGATCAATGCACATATAAATGGCGAGATATTCGATTGTAACCTATTTGGGTTCAACTTTCGTAATATCGAGGTTACTCGGTTCTCAATTACCCGACGGTTAAATTTTTCTCATCTGAAATAGAGGTCGGAAAAGAAAATATAGCGTGGTCCAGTAGACCGCATCATTTATAAAAATCCAGTCTTGTATGAAGATATTCAGGTCATGGTTTTCTAATTAATTGTATGTGATGACGAAAGTGTATGTACTATGTTTCTCAGCCATTAGTATTTTGGTTTCAATGATATTGAGCTTTATGTTACGCTACACCAACAGCAGATGTCTCAAATAGTTGATCATTCACTAGTGTTTTATGAATCTGACAATAATTTAGCTGAAGTCGGTGTTGTTGATGACGACGAAGAAGAGGGGGAGGTAGTTGTTGATGAAATGGTTAATGAAGATGAGATCCCGGTCAGTCAGGTATATTGTCCTCCTCAACACATGACAAGGCTGAACTTGGGAGGTGATGACCCATCTTTAAATATATTTTATGATCCGTATCTTCAAAAACAAGGAGCATTAAAGGAGGGCAACCATTTTCGAACAAAAGAAGAACAGGTCTGAGCGATAAAACATTATCACATGGATTTATCAGCTAATTATAAGGTCGATCGAACAAACCCTACTCTGTATAAGATATATTGTTTAAATGTGGCTTGTCCGTTTCGATTGACACCATCGTACAGAAAGAGAAGTGACTCTTGGAAGGTTGCGTTTATGGATCCAGAGCATACTTGTATAATCACTAACACAATGCAGGATCATCGACAACTGAGTTATCAACTAATATGCAATGATATTTTATCAATCGTTGTCGACGACCCGTCGGTAAAGGTCAGCACGATAATTGTGCACATAGTTCAAAAACGCAAGTATACTCCGTCGTACAGGAAAGCCTGGATAGCTAGAACGAAGGTTGTTGCCGCCGTATTTGCAAATTGGGAGGACTCGTACAAAGAACTCCCAAAGTTTTTGTTGGCACTTAAGCATTACGCTCCAGGGATTGTTGTCATTCTTGAGACCTTGCCGACGTATACTCCAGAAAGTCATTGTGTTAGTGGAAATGGCATATTCCAGACTCTTTTGGGCGTTTGACCCATGTATAAAAGGTTTTACCTTTTGCAAGCTTATAATCCAAATTGATGGAACATGGCTATACGGTAAATACAAAGGAACTCTACTGATGGCAGTGGCCCAGGACGAAAATATCAACATCTTCCCAATTGCATTCGCTCTAGTCGATGGGGAGACTGTTGAGGGATGGAGTTTTTTTCTAAAAAGATCCCTGACTTCATGTTGCTCTCTAGTCTAACTTATGTTTGATTTCAAACAGACATGCATCAATTGAGAGTGCATGGAAGAATGTTGGTAACGGCTTGCAAGATCCTCCTTCGACACATGTCTATTGCATTAGACACATCGCTCAAAATTTCATGAGAGAGATCAAAGACAAGGCGTTGCAGAAGAAGGTCGTGAATGCAGGGTATTCATTAATCGAACCTTCATTCAAACAATATCGTGAAGAAATCATACTGATAAATGCAGATGCATTCAGATGGATCAATCAAATTCCATTGAATAAGTGGACCAGGCCATACGACAAAGGACAACGATGGGGTCATGTGACCACAAATCTCGTGGAATCAATGAACTCAATTTTCAAAGGCATTCGTAACCTACCGATGACCGCTTTGGTGAGGTCAACCTACTTTATGCTCGGGGCACTTTTTGACACCAGACGTTCAAAATGGAGTTATATCCTACAGTCTGGTCAGATGTTCAGTGATAGTTCATTGACGTCCATTAAAGAGGAGGTTGTCAAATCTAACACACATGTGGTCACACTGTTCAACCGCAATAAAGGGCATTTCAATGTTGATGAGATAATGGATCACCACGAATGGAGACCGAGGGGATCCTATCGGGTAGAACTAGATAACAATTGGTGCGACTGCGGAAAATTTCAAGCATTTCGTATACCTTGCTCCCATGTCATAGCGGCATGTTCAAAGGCTCGGCTGGACCCATACAACTTATTGTCCGTTGTTTACCAAGTGAAAAATCTTTGCAATGTCTACAACAAAAGCTTTCTGGTGGTTGCAAATGAGGACTACTGGCCTACATACAACGGGGAAATAGTCTGGCACAATAAAAATATGTGAAGAAAGAAAAATGGGCGTCCTAACAGCACGCGTATTCGAACAGAAATGGATACGGCGAACAAAATGGTGAGACTATGTAGTTCATGTCGTCAACCCGGGCACAGTCGTAAGAAATGTCTCAGTGTTGGACCAAGCACAACGACATAATTTAAATCAATGTAATTGTATCTCTTTATAACATAAGCATCGTTCATTTTATTCATATCATTAAATTCTTACAACTGCGTTAAACTTAAACAACCCAACAACAAGACAACATCATCTGGACTATTACAAGAACATACATAAATAAAACAAGAACATACATAACACACAAAAAATAACATGAACATACATAAATAAAACAACTAAAACCTTCAACATATCTAGGTTATTACAACCATCAAGACAACTTCATCTGGACCTAACATCATCATAAGGACACTCGCATCATTGACCACTTTTCTCCACTTCATCACGCCTACCCGCTTCTCAATTTTGCTGGATGTAACATCATCTTTTCTTTATGCTCAAAATCTCCTTCTAACCAGCGGTTCAATTCTCTATGCAAATGTTCCAAAGTCTGCATATTCCAGAGCAACATTTTCAAAGGAGATTTTGTTGTGGAAATACAGGAAGTAATTCTTCTACTGTTGATGATGGACGATGATTTACAGGAGAAGACATGTGAGGAGGAAAAGAAAGAAATAACAAATGAGGTGGAGGGAAAGAAATGAATGAGAAATGAAAGGAAGTGCACCGTATTTATAGGTAAATTAGGTTAGAAAAAAATTAAACCAATTAGCCAACTTAATTGGCAACACCATGTTAAATAAATAAAAAATTCAACTCATTCGTCATCTCAATTTACGACTTAATGTAAAATAAATAAATAAAATATATATAACACATATGAGTCATCTCAATTGACAAATATGTGAATATCCCATTCGCCAATCCATTGGACAACTCATTATTCAAACTACGACAAAATGGTCATTTATCTCAACACTAGGTTATTTTGAAAAATTATTTATTAAACTATGTTATTCTTTAAAAAAAATCAACTTTTTCAAACATTTCTTTTTACACAATAAGTCCCCAATCAAATGAATAAATAAATTAAATATTTATCAGCTGCCACCACTATATTGCCAAAAAACTCTAAAACGCATTTTATATCTCTTAAAACACTTAGGTCGCCCCATATTGGTAAAAGTATAACAATTACAGCCATATCAACAAAGTTGAACATCTAGAACAGAGTTGAAAGGTTCAACATCCATCAGGTTGAGTTATATAAAAAAAATGCAAGCTATGATAAAAATGGGCATTCATAGATTACAACGCATCAATTACAATGATATCTTGGCATATCATGTATAAGATTACAAGCTATGATAAACCAAAATTGGACGACCCCCTGATAAGTCTACAATATATACATGTACAACACCACATGCCTCTGAAGCAAAAAAATTGAACTTCTGCCGTAGCAGCAGGAAAAAGAACTATTGATCTAAAAAGCAAGACATTTCATTGCTCTCTTATGAGTTAACTTCCAAGGCATAAAGCCATCATGGCCAGTTCAGGCTATCAATATTTTGAAATATTAATTGTACAGTCAAAGAGCAACCTTCATGGCCTTCCTCAAATCTCATTTGGAAGAAGAATTTTGATAAACCTGCAAAGAACGAATTTTCACGTTTCTTGTGGCTTTCAATTCTTTCCACTGAGAAAATCAAGCATCCCATATTCAAGAAAGAGTACACATGGTACTAAGAAACTTCAAGTACCCGCAAAAAGAATCATTTATGGTACAAAAGTAAAGGAGACAGGCACTCGTGGGTTGCCACCAACGTTCCTGATCTCAGCAGTTGAACATAGTTACAAATAAACCGGCTTAATATCATTGGCCCCAAAGCATGCACCACATTGTGGACATTTGCGCTGCCGACTCCCAGCAATTTTCTGGATACATGAGTTGCAGAACAAGTGGTAGCATTTTGTAATTACCACCTAACAAAAAATTTGAAAATATGAGGCAACACCCGAAAAGAAGGCAAAATATTTTTCCAAATTTTAATTAACAATAGATCATATTGCTTACAATATATCCAACCATACAGTAGTGCAGCAAAATAAATTAAGGAAATCGTGAAATCAGATGGTAGCTTTAATTAGCTTTATCCAAGAAGTATCAGTGGATTAATATCACTTATTGATGAAACTGATATCAACCTTAAATAATGCAACTGTATACTTAATTAAGTTTACTAAAGAGAAGTACACCCAAAAAACTATCTGAAAATCTAATCTTAAAAATGAAAAGGCAGTTGACCACTGCTGTTTAGGCCTCTTATGAATAGTTAACCTTCATTGAACCTTATTTGGTAGTTGGCTTCTTTGTTTGTCCCTTTTTGGGCATCTACAGATCCCTTCTCGGGCTTGTTTGCTCTTCTGCTTGTCTCATCTTACTATCCCCAACATCAAAAGGTGAAGAAATAGAAAGAAATAGAAAGGATGACAGGTTTATTCAACCTGAAAAGACACGGGTACTTGTACTCTGGCATAGTCAGATATTTTTCACCTTTATTTAGGCTTATTATCTTCTCGAAAATCCCTTCCACCCTATTCTGGATTTACGACTTCATTTAGGAATGACAAAAAAACCCATACCCGCAGATATTTTTCACCTTTATTTAGGCTTATTATCTTCTCGAAAATCCCTTCCACCCTATTCTGGATTTACGACTTCATTTAGGAATGACAAAAAAACCCATACCCGCAGATATCCGCAGATAAAATCTGTCTTGGATAATGGGACAGGTAACTTAATGGATATCCACGGATAAAATAAATGGATATTTAAATATCCGTTTATTAATAAATATGGATACGGGTTCAATGATATTTGTGTCCGCGGATATCCATATCTGTTAATAAATTATGAAAATCATTTAAATATTATTAGTTTATTATACATTATCTTTTCATTTTCTAAAAAAAATTAGTCTTATATTTCTTTCTTTTCTTTTTTTTTAATTTTCTTTGAAGAAAATCTTTCTCATTTCATTCAAATTCTATTAGCCATTTTATATTTAAACTCTTCAATACTTCATAACTCACTCCAACAATTTCACAGTCCAACCAACTAGTGTCGTCATTCCTCTATCAAACCAATGTCTCTCATCCTACTCCTCTGTCGACCGCTCTTCCCGTTTAACAAATATTTGCATGGATATAAGGTGGATATGGATATCATATTTATCTAACGGGACGGATACGGATATCATAATATCCGTCCCCATGGATATCTATTTACATCCCTAACTCCATTGCCTCAGCCTTAGGAGACCAAAAGAGTTCTCTAGATTCTCCCTCCTAGCAATAAGTAGTTACTGCAGATCGTACAATTGTAAAGGATGCACCCTTTCCTGGGGAGGAAGCTTATTTCACACGAATATCTTTGGTGGTACCTAGTCGCCCTAATTGCAGCACTTTGGCTTGCCTTCATTGCAGCCCCCAACACCTTGATTGTGTTGGGTTTGAAGGGGCGGATTTAGCCCCCACATTGCTAAGAGATATGGTATGTGTTGTGTTAATAAGTTGATGCAATCCTCACCTTACAAGTCGATTTTAGGGTTGAGTTAGGCCCAACACAAATTCTGAGAGCAACCATATGTTTTATCCTAATCTGAAGTTGATACAATATCTGGAAAGAAAGAAAAAAAATTGGTGTTCCAGAAACGGGAAAATGCCATTCTTGAATCAATGAACACTCATGAGTACAGTCCAACTCATTGACATGAGATAAAAGTGTCTGATTTTTCAACAGTACAGGATATTTGTCCAATCACTCAAAATGAAGTATAGACCCGCTCTCCCTCACAGTGAAATAGAAACCCAAACAGTAAAAGATAAGTGTACAAAACAGCCACTATACCTGCTCACAAACCCAAAACTCTTTTTGTAATCCTGGATAAAAGTTGGAAACAGACCATAGATATAGAGTTGGAGACATTGGAGAAGAATAAAAACATGGTAGTCAGTTACTTTGGCAAAAGGAAAAAAAAAACTGTTGGTTGCAAATGGGCTTAGAGTTGTATATAGTAAAGCAAGTCGATGGGTTGATCAAGAGTTATAAACAAGATTGGTTGCCATAGGTTTCACAAAAACCCAATGGAATTGATTATTTAGACATTTTCCTCAATTGCAAATTTCAAAATGAATAAAGTTTGGGTAATATTATCTCTTGCTTCCAATTATGGTTTGGAGTTACAACAGTTTGATGTAAGAAATGCGTTCCTGAAGGGGGAAAATAAAGAAAATCTATAAGGAGGTAACTCCCATTCTGATGTCAGCTTGACACTAAACACATGACATGATGTACCGCGTGGGATTTCCACAGGGCCACAGGGAGCTCAATTTGTCAACTGAGGCACAACCCATTGTTGATACTCTCCAGCATCAATTGCAGTTTAAGAAACTTCAATAAATTCATCCAAAAGTTCCAAAAGGAATAAAAAAGTTACCTCTTTTGTCCTGTCTCGACAGATACTGCACTTGACGATTTCCATGTACTCTCCAAGTTCCTGTTGAAGCTTATCAGTTACCGAGGAATCATCATTTTGTGCTTTAAGTTGTGACAAGTTCCTCCTAGCAACCTCCAGATCTTCCTCTACTGTTTTTTGGGCAAACCTAGTAACAAGTAAACAAACTCCGTTACTTCTGTGCACTAGTAACATTTGAAGATAATAACTTGAATATATTATAGACTAAATACCTTTCTTTCTCAAGTTCGGTTTGTAACTCCATACGAGTCACCCGACTACTGGTAATTCTAGCTTGCAATTCCACCACTGAATCCCTAACCTGTTGCGATGATGGTCTAATATCCGACAGCCTTCTTTGTGTATTTTCCAAATAGCCAGAACTTTGAAGTTTGTTGTCCACAAGTTTTTGAATCTGATCTGAGCAAAACCTAGACTGCATATCAAGTAAATAGAAGTCAATTTCAAATTCACATCTAATAACGAGTGATTTAAATAAAGACCTAGCTACCTGGTCTTCAATTCTTGCAGCTTTGGTATTGTATAAATTCAAAGATACATTTGATTGCTGGTTCTCTTGCTCCATTAATCGCTTCTCCAAAATCAAAGAATCATGTTTTTGTCTAGCCCTTACACCTTCTAAAACAAGCTACAACAGAGGTGCAACTTATATCAAAATATAACCAAAAAAACAGCATATATGGCCATACAAAAATACAAATACACAAGTACAAAATAAGTATTGACAAAGAAGATTCAATTCATTTGCTCTATGCAAGTAACATCTGATTATTTCAATATGACGTGAACCAAGCCGAAACCCAGAATTTGCTTTGGCTGTGAAATCAAATTTAAAATTAATTAACTCCATATTTCATTGATTTTACAGTCAGCCCTCAACCCAACAACCTTTGATGGTTATTGAACGAAAGTTCATATGTAAGGAATTTTTTGTAATACAAAAGAGAGCATGCCCAACACAATGCATCTATGAAGAGCTGCTTAGTCAGCTTGTTCAATTTCATTTTTATTTAGTTCATCGTATTCTTGTACTGCTCATCTTCTATTGTTTATCGATGACAGTGGGAGAAGGGGATTTATTTTCCATAAATTCGAAGAAAAAAAACTTAGATTCTTATCCATATCTAACTACAGGTTTCCAAACTAAAACTTGAGTCTTGTTTATATGAAAATGGTAAGGAGGTCAAATTAAATTAAAATGATTTTCAAATTACACCTGTATTGGTGCAACCTATTTTAAGATAAATACCTTAATATTGTAATCATCTCTCTCAGTAATCTGATGTAACAGATGTTGGTTTTGGGTTTGCATGTCATCATATGCTTGTCCAATTGTCTGTAGGGAAATCATCCAGAGATAGGCAAAAATTAACATTGTAAAAAATGGGCAAATTTTAAAAACTGAATAATTAGAAAAAATTGTCATGTGGAAAGAACTCCGTTCCTTCAAGAAAAGAAATCCAACCTCTATTTCAGATAAGTAGGCTTCATTTTCTTCATTTTTAGATCTCAAGACATCAGACATTTTACACATCTCCCTGAAAAATCCAAACAGTGTGGGTTTAAAAAATTATCTGTGATTACTATTAGCAATTATAGCATAGAACTAAAGCCGTACATATGAAAACAGAAGATCGGAAACATTGATTCATGAAATCCTTTCAGATGCTTTCACATTGTTTGCATCAATTTCCATTCTACTTACGAAAAAAAATTTAAAAATACATCCATCAACCGAAAGAAAAAGCAAAGTGTAACATAAGTCACTATTCTGCTGAAGAGTCTCTAATGGTTCCAAAGATTTGAGAATGTAACTGTGGATACATTACTTATTATCCTGAACCATCTGTCTTCTTGGTTTCAACCGATTTCTGTTTTTATACGTCGTGTTGTGTTGTCTTTGGATTGGAAGATTTGATGGAGTACTCTCAAACATAAAAAATGATGGCTTCTAAAATTTAAACTCTACTTTGGACTCTTCACAGTTTCCATGTTATTAACTATGAACATTATATATGTATTTCTTATTTCCTTATTTATTTAGGATTATGAGTCTTGTATCTGTATAAATAGGGGCTAGTGTTATTCTTTTGTATCATGTTAGTATGAAACTATTATCAATAATATTCGAAGTACGTATTATTTCTCTCCTTTAATCTAAAACCTATAACTTCAACATATAATGAACATTTACGGAACAACAACAAAGTAACTTGGTTTCAACAATTGGAAGCACGCGAAAACTTTCAGAGAAGCTTATAAAAAATGAGGCCATGTTTCCTAAATAACAACTCTAGAAACCACAACCAATAGACACTAGGTATGAAAAAATTCATTCAAAGAATCTATAATGAGGATAGGAGAGGACAAATTAAAAGGTCATATGAACCAACCATCATAAACCATCTCTATTCTTGACAAACAAAACCAAACAACCAAAAAGATAGAAGAACAGAAGTACATGTAAAAATTTGCAAAACTTCATCAAAGATGCACAAGGCAAATAAAATAGATATATATGTCTTAAGGCAACAATTGGAAAGAACTGAGAAGCACATCAGATTAGAGGATACTCTTAATTAATAACACTAAGTTGGAGATTAACCTTTTAGAATCATCTAATCTATGTCTCATGTCTGCGATCTCAGCTTCAGCGGCAGCAAGGTTTTGCTGTGATTTGGCTTCTGATTCATTTGCTGTTTTAACTCGAAGTTCTAAGTTGTGCTCATCAAGAGATGATTTCAAACTTTGAATATGTGCCCATGCTCTGTATTCTGCTTCCCTTGCTTCCATGACATCCCTGAGACACAGATCTCTGTTAGTGTTCCACATATCCTGCTTCATGCATTTAAGGATGAGGCACATCATTTTACCTCATCATTGGCTCAACAAAAATGGTCATAGCTTTTACATGTCATTTTTCCAAAGTTTTATTATCTTTTGTTTTGGAAAACGTGTCCAGAACAATTCGAACATCATATGAATTCAAGTTGAGAATTGAAATCCAAACCTTGAATCAATGGTCTCGTGTCTATACATTCGCAGTATCAACTTCATCTCATCCTGAGTCACTCGCAAATCTTGAACCTGTATCAAAAACAAAGGAAAGCTTATAATAACAAGAAAAGGAAAAGACAGAATAGAAAATCATCTCTATTTGCCTTCGTGCTCATATTAGAATTTCTGAAACTGCAATTTGCAATTATTCATAGATGCAGAAAGTGTGGAGATGTATGAACAGAATGATCTATTCAGCTTCTAAAATTTGGTTGAATGAATTCTGTTGCAACTACAATAGAGGCCAGTCCCATTTAGAGGATGCCTAAAGGATAGGGAGAGAATGGCTATAGCCAGTTTACTGACTGGCACGTGTTAGCCAGTCAGTTAGTTAATTAGATCACAGCTGAGTTAGAGAGGAATACTAGTACTTCAGTGTGACAGGTTTTAGGCCTGTTACAGTGGGGCTTCTACTAACTTAGTTAATTCTATCCTTTGACACATACAAACCTAAGAGCAACCACTTATATGAATTGACTTACATCCTAAATAGTAGTTAAACTGATTCTTCATAAGGCAGAACTAATAATAAAGGCATCAATCAATATTTATCATCAAACAATATTTACAAAGCATATCCTGATACAGCATAGACTATAGAGTCAGAATTGGACATGTCTGTAGTTTCAATAAAGTCAATGATAAACAAGATCAGAGTTTAATTGTTGACTGCAGTGCCATAACAGATTATTCTGCAAAGAAGAAATGTCAGAGGTTGTTGAAGGGGTTCTACATGAGCTAGAAAATGTTTCTAAAGCACCCAAAGGATTACCACAAGCCATACACATAGTATTAGACCCAACAGGGTACCCTAACTACCAAAAGGTTGAAACTGAAAGGTTAAGTTAATGAAGCATTGGTAGCAAGCATTATTAGAACATGTATTACTCATATTTTAGTCCAATGGACGTGGTAAAGGAAAAGGATGACATGTTGAGATTTTGTGTGGACTATAGGGCTCTAAGCAAAACAATAACCAACAAAGTACTTATTCTTTTCAAAGATGGCTTGTTGGATGAATTAGGCATTCTAAGGTGTTCTCTAAGTTGCTGCTATGAAGACTTTATATGGACAACGTGAAGGGTGCTAAGAGTTTCTGGTAATGCCTTTTGGAATATCAAGTGCACATCTACTTGATATTCAAAACAATTGTGCACCATCCACATTCCCAATCATTCACGGATGAAATACTAAAGCTACTCCTTAGGAAATTTGTATTGGGCTTTTTTTATGGCATTTTGATTTACAGCCAAAATGTAGAAATCCATGTCACTCACTTGAGGAAGGTCCTCCAAGTATTACAAGATAAATTCAAGGTGGATAAAAAGAAATTTAGACTTGGTCAACATAGTTTGGAGTATTTGAGGAACAGTGTGTCTGCAGAAGGTTGCTGGCCCAAAGAAATTGGAGGCTATGTATCGGCTGCCTATGTGTCGTTTGCCTACACGTAAAGACGCTACTAAGTGACTTTTAACAACACGTAACTTACACTTAATAATAATGAGAGGAAAGATAACACCTTTCAATGATAAAAATACAAGCTATATTGCAGAACTTTTTCTGTTATGATTGGTACACAATACTGGCATCTACATAACAGAAATTTCAAGAAACAACAATAGATTACAAATAGGGCGGGCGAGTTTGAAGAATAACAACTCAGTGTAGCTGATTTTTTTCCAAGAGCAAGAGATCGACATACCACAGCAAGAAGTCTGTTTATCTCGGCAAGTTGACCAGCAGACCTAACAGATAATGTCTCACATTCTTTTACCTGGCATTTAAAAAAACAAACATTCATAAGGAACTGTGATTTTATGTTGCAAAAAGGTACAGTTAATGTAAGCAAACACCAACCTTCCGATCAAGAGTACTGGAAATAGAATACACATCTGCACGCAGAGAATGGAGATCTGAAGCTGATTCTTTATACTTACTAAGTTGACTTTGCATGGATCCCATCTCCTCAGGAAACGAAGAAAGCAGAGATTTAAATTCAGCAATAATTTCTTTCCTTCCTGAAGCAAAGGCAAATACAACACCAATAATTAACCATAAAGGAGTCGAATATCATGCTTTACAAAGATAAGAGATTAAATACCAACCCTGTTCTCTTGCTTCCTCTTTAAGCTTGTTTTCAATCACATTTTTTTGCTCGATCATTTTCTGTATCTCAGTGCGTATATCAGCAACTCTAAGATCAGAAACTGTCACAGATCTTTGAAAAAGATCGGCTAAATCATTTTTAATGTACCACTCCCTCTCCCTCCATGCAAGATTATCCTTCTCAGCCTACAAGTAGATATAACATAATCGGGAGCGGGAATGTCATCATCAGAAATATATTCTAGCAAATGGGATAACAATCACAAGGCACAAATGAAACTACCGACCAGTAACAACCTGTAGTTTCTCATATAAGGCCTGATACTCCTGCACTTCCGATTTTGATTTTTCTATCTGATCTTTAACCAATTGGAACGCATGGGAAGAGGTAATACACTTCAAATTCTTCAATGTGTTCTGATGTAATCATTTGAAGTCAAAAACTATGCTGTGATAGAAAAGGAAAATATACAAACAAATGTGCATAACATCATAGTCATAAACAAAAGTAAGACCTAGGGTGTTAACAGTGCTAAATAGTGGCGCTATAGAGGCGGGCAGGGTGGACACTGTACTGCAGCAGTAACGCCACATACTCAAGGTGCGGTCATAGAGACCGCTGCCCAAATCACGTTGGGCGCACGCTACAGATCATACCAGGAAAGGGGAAGAACACGCTCAAAAACAAAAGGAAAACTATACTTCCTCACTTTTTTCGACAGCCATCTTTCCACTCTGGAATCATTCCATCCGGGTTTTCCGATCATCTTTTGCATTTTCTGACGAGTCCAGCACTTCCAACCTTCTTCAACATTAATACACACAATGTGTATCTGTTATTAGCTAGGGTTTTAATTCTTATTTTATTTTTATTTGTATAAAGTGAATCATGGGCCTCTAATAAGTGATAAGTGGTTTGGGCCTAGAATCAGAACCATATTATTATTTCTTTTCCTCCAATGATTTGATTCCCTATTTCAAAATAATATTTATTGCTACTATTGACATTTCAGGTATCGAAGCATATGCATGTCTTATCAAGAAGAGTAATCAACATTTTTTCAAAAAAAATAAAAATAAAGTGTAATTAACATTCATTTAAAAAACAACAATCATTTATAGATAATTAAATACTAAAGGGGCCACTATTTTTATGAGAATGCTAAAGTAAACATGAAAAATGGATAGTCCGACAGTCACCAAAAATAATAGTTTTTCAGTCAAAAAACACTACATTCTCTTTACCAAATAAATGAATGAATCCCCTGCTTAAAAAATTATAATATGAGTCTTTTATTAATTAACCGTCATCATCTTTTCTTCCAAAAGAAACCCTTCATCTTCTTCACTCATCTTTCCTTCAGTTCTTCTCCACTGCAATTCATCAGAGGATGGGTGTGGAAACCAAGTATGAAATTACCTCTTCCGATTTCTTTCTTCATATTCAACAGTAAAGCTGGAATTCAAAACTGGTAACGTGAAAACCTGTGAGATTTTTTACGGTTCTCTCTTCCATCTTCCTGCTAGGTTGTCTTCTGCGAATTCTACACGAATTTGGATGAACCAAACCGCAAAAGTACTGTGAATCAGTACTAGCAAACCAATTCACAGTTCCCTTGTTAGGGTAGCGAATACGGTGACTATGAAGTGGGTATATACTTCATAAAATAGTAACAAAATGTGAAGTAAATTATATACATATAGTATTAACTATTTCTAGCCTAAATTATTTAAATAACCAGTTTCAAGTGTTATTTTTAGTTTTTATTAACTTACAGTCTATTAGTATTGGTGTAAAAAATAGTCTCTATATAGTATTAATTAGTTAATAAATATTTTTAAAAAATTTAAATGACAGATTCTAGATGTGGGTTGACCACTCCGCGCCACTATTCGGGATAAGGAACTATATGGGTAAGAATACCAAAGTAGAGAATGAAACAATGAAAACAAACCTGTAGATCACACAATTGCTGCAATAATCTTATTCTTTCCTCGTGAAGATTTTTCAGTTCCACTAATCGTGTTGAAGCTTGGTTCTGAGAAATTCAATAATTAAGATAAAATATCCTATAAATTATAAAACCAAATCAAAAAAAAAAAAAAAAAAATCAGAAATTATACCAGTAGCTCCTTCAAAGTAGATTCCATATCTTGTAAATCCTTTTGTTTGTCTCTGATCTTATCATTAGGAATGTGTGTATTCCCAACAGTTAATACTGGAAGAACTGCCCCTTTGGCTGCATCCTTTTCTACCTTAAGAGTTGCAAGTTTGTGATTGTTTTCTTCTAACTCAGAGACCGTGCTTTCCAGTTCCCCTAAGTAAGTCAACGACAGCAAGAAAAATAAATTTTATATTGAATGCAACCTTCAAAGCATAATTTAAATTACTATTAAGACTAGATTTATTTTTCACTCTTGTCCTCAGAAAGAGAACGAACATAATTGTAATAGTTTATACGATATATGTTAAAAATGTTTCTAAGCACTCAAAAACTTTACTCTGCTTGAATGGACAAAATGATTCAACTGCTATTTGGTCTCAGAAATAGAATGAACCTAATTGTAATAGTTTATATGATATATGTTACAAATGTTCCTAAGCACTCAAAATGTCTACTCTGCTTGAATCGACAAAGGCATTCAATTCTGCTATTTGGACTTTGGTCTCGCCGTCTCGGTTTATATGATATCTAACTTCTTTCCTAAAGCTGAGTTTGATCGAGTGCCATTGGAATTTTAATAGATTTAGACCATCTACTATTTATACATTTTATTCATGGTTTTCAAAATCATGGTTTGAGTCTCAAATTGTGAAATATAGCATAAAATGCACCCTGTACAAAATAAAAACTTGATTCAATCACTCACTCAAAAAGTGAGTCATATATGCCTCTTTTGTAGCAATAGTATGAGGGCAAGAGACCCACTTCCATTAAGCTAAAGGATGAAGGAAAAAGAATTTATTCGCCCACCAAAATGTGCTTATAATGCCCAAGCTCAGTGTGTATGATTTACCTTCTCTGCAAGGTTCTTACCCACCACGAGCTTGTGGGGTTTCACATTCGAGTATACTTGTTACTTAGGTTATTTCATTTTCCTTGACCTGCTTTGGTGTGTGCCCTACTTTAACAATTTTTATATACTTTTGTAAGTGTATAACTCACGTACAGACAACCATGGTCATATGCATACTCTACAACCATTGAAAATTCTATATACTTTTCAACTTTATTTCTATTTTGTACTTGAAACAAGTCACTTTACAGATTTCATGGTATATCTTACAATATGAGGATAAGATTAATTGCTTAAGATCATAGTAGAGAGAGTTTACCTTTTAATTGTTTAAGCTCGGCTTTATTTTTTGCATCCAGATCCCTCTGAATTCGGAAAACACTTGCTAAAGACTTGTGCTTTAAGTGAAGTTCACTTAATGTCAATCTCAAGTTTTTACTTTCCACCTCCATATCATTGGATAACATCTGCCCACATGAAACTAGAAACAGGCAGTGTAACCAAGTAAGCTAAGAGACTGCACTTAAAGAATTAAGCTTAATCATATACAATCATTAAGCACTTATAGCTTACCATCTCCTCGAAGCTTTTTCAGTAGTGCAGTATGAAATCCATCTTTCAAACACCGAAAGTTATTAATAAATGTCAATATATTATTCAAAATGTTTTTAGCTTTTTCAGCAGTAATTTCTCTATGTTGCTCCATCTCATTTGTGAAGTGAGAAGAGGAGGAACTTTCAGTTGCACCAGTTTGCATAAGTCGGCTAAGAAAAACATCTTGAACAGTAGACGAACTACCATCTGGCAAACAAATCAAAGAATCCTTATTAGCTGATATAATTCCCCGACATATAAACAATTAATGTCATATCCCAGTGTAAAATCAAAAAGTTTAGTAATTTAAGCAAAGAAACTGTAACCCCCCGAGAGATAGGTACTGAAGCACATATCACTGAAAGTAATTCAAACTTCCAAAGGCCTCTTTGAATAGAATGCAGTATTGAATCTTTTGATGGGTTAAAACACTCTATTAATTAAAAATTATGAAGCATAATTGAAATATATACCATGGAACAAACATCTAAGATTTTCTGCAGCATATCAAACTATCTTAAAACACTTATTGTGATATTATATTTGGATTGACAGAAGAAAATACGGCAGAATGAGAACTACAGAAATTAAAATTTTACGCTTGTTTGAATGAAGGAAAGAAGTGCAGAGGGAAAACATGATTGGAAAATAATTTGAAAAAAATTCAAATTGTCCATAAACTTAATCTACATTCGATCTATTGCATTTTTTTCTTGTAATTGAAAAATAGTTAACAAGAAACGGCAACAGAGTAGAACCCATAATCATCAATTTCCAACCAGAACGGAAGCGTGTAGCAACTTACCAAAAACAAAGCAACATTGTGGGTCCCCAACCAACTGGACATTGATTATTAGAATGGAACACAAAGCAACGAAGATAGGTTGCGCAAGAGGAGGGGAAAACAAACCAATGGGACTTATCCAAAAAGCACCGCAGAAAATGCAGATCCTGCCAGAAAGTTATCAAAGAGGAGGCTTGGTCGTGGAGGAGGAGCCTGGGTTGCGACTTCGCACAAGGCGGCTGAGTTAGAAACTTCAGAATGCACAGGGTTTTTTAGCCATTCATGGAAAATATCTAAAATGCCCCCCAATTCTTCTGTAGAAAAGATAACTAAAATATAATGTTTCTATGGGTTTTTGAAGGGCTCACTGTCGCAAAAGATGTGTGTGAGACAGTATGCTATCACAGATCCTATTGAGTTTACATTGCAAACAATCTCACTCTACGTCCTACGATGCTAAAGCATGCTATTGATAACAGAGGGAGAACCCTTCAGGAATTAATCAACTGTTTTCACTTAAATCTCATCCACAGTGGAATACATCAACTTATGGGGGTCTCTTTGATTGTTTACATTACTAGTCAATAGTGAATATAAATATTTACCAAAAATAGCATAAAGAAAACGTGTGCTGAGCTAAAGCTAACCATTTGGTATCCTAGTAATCACATCAATAAATAAGTGAATAATGTTTCCTATTATAAATTTTAAAACAATAAAGTAAATCAAGGTTATACAATTTTAGGCACCAAATAATTCACTTCTTGCACACTACATGGCTTCGTAGCAAGCAAACAACTAAACAGCTAACAGAAGGCATAAATGATAGATCTAAACATTGAACAAATGAATGAATGCCAATTATACTAGTGCTTTGCTTGGTGTGAAGGTAAGTGTTACTTTGGACGTGATTGTGAAATCAAAGAACCAGTGTGTATTTCCATGCAAGCAGTATGACATGATACATGCACACTGCACGCATTTAGCATTTCTGCTCTAAAATCTTATTACAACCACTGAATGTCATCTGTCCACTAGTTGAGTCAACTACATAGGTAAACAATGTCAACTGTCCTATCATAAAGCATGTTGGTGACAACTATTTAGATTCAAATCCTCCTTAATAGTTTACCTATAATATTCTTAAGTCTCCCTCTACCTCAAACCACTTGCAAGTACCTCCACAAGACTTGCATGAACATATGGGCAATTATATCAAACCATCTTTTTAACAGGACGGCATCCCACAATACCTCTCTAAGCACCTCTAACCTATCGATGGTGAATGGAGGACCATAGCAGAAAACCAAATTTTCTTTATTGGAATGGAATGGAATCAAATGAAACATAATGGAATGACAATTTCATTGTTTGAATATTTTTATAATGTAACAGGAAGAAAAGATGGTTCCATCACATACTATTGGAGAGGAAGAAAAAGGGTATTGTATGCAGCATAATAAAATGAAATGCATTCAAGTAAGTTCCATTCAATTCCATTCCATTCCAGCCAATTTAAAACAGTTTGAACAATAGAACCTAGAACCATCCAATTCCATTTTACTAATTTCTATCATTTTAGCAAATCAGCAAACAGTTTACGCATTAACAACCTAAGGCTATGTTTGGGTACGGTAAAATGAACGGAACGGAGTGGAGCGGAATGGAATAAAGATAGCATTGTTCGGGTATTTCATGGCGGAACAAAGCAATTTTATCATTCCGCCCAAATTGGAGGGTAAGAAAGTGATGGAAAGGGATGGAATGCATTCCATCAGGTTCCACTCAATTGCATCCATTTTTAATTTATCCAAAAAAGGGAATTTAAGTTTATTCCATTCCATCAATCCAAACATACCCTAAGGTTAGATTCAAGGAGTAAAGCCAATAAGTCAGGTAACTTGTGTTGGTGGTTAGCAGGAGATTAGATTACAAGCACCGGTGATTATGAAAGACTAAACTGATAACCAAAGCCCAAAGGCATGATGTAACAGGTTAAATCTAAGAAAGATTTTTTAAGGAAGCCAGCAAATGAAAAAAGAAAAGTGACAGGCCTTACGTTGAAAGAAACAAATCAGTAGTCAAGAAAAATGTATCCCGGGCCAAGAGCTGGGTTTGAACAAAAATAATGAGCAAACTTGTTGAATAAGTTAAATTTCAAAATTATATACTGTAAAAGAAACATCAGATTACAATCATATCTAAACTCGTCCAAATTTATATGAGAACTACTGTAATTAAAGCTCTAATTCTTAAAGAAATTACACTCCCTATTAATAGTAATACCAAACCCAGGATGCTGCATTAAAATAAAAGAAGCAGCATTTAATCAATATTATTAACTAGTAACCTAAATCGCCTAATAAACATAAATAGCATAAACTTGAAGTCCCAAATAGTTGAACCCCTAATAAGGACAGCAAAAAATTTCCTAATGAAAATTAAGCATCATGGCCATCTAAACTTTCAAAAAGCCAAGGTATTGACCTCATTAAGGTTCCAACAGGATTTCTACAAGACAAAGGCAACTGGAAGCTACAATTACCTTTTGCATGGTATAAAAAACTGTGCTTTTAGAATAACTTGTTTGGCTCCTTGGAACAGATTACTTAGCAATATGAAAATAGATTACCTCGTTTGTTTAATAAGTAAAGATTCCAAAATTGTAGTTTAAACTATTTTTATGATTGTAATGACAAAAATTCAAGTTATAGGGACGAAAATGAAACTTTTAAGTAACTTTATGAAGGACAACAATGAAGACCCCGAGGGATAAAGTGCATAATCAACTGGTGTTTGCATTGATAATCTACACCCAACACTGAAAATTTTGTAAAAAATTATTATGAATGGATTTGCTAGCAATCAATGTCCCTTAATATATATAATCACACAACTTTAAATTTAACTTTCAATCCTTTCCGCCAAAGAGAAAAATCAAGGCTCAATTGTTAATAAACACAAAAAAAAGCATTGTGGCAATACATGCAATTAAACAAATAATTAAATCACATAATCTTCTAACAAGACAATAAAAGAAATTAAAGGCCGTGAGCAAATGATCCTCACCATCTGTACTTGATACAAATCTGGAAGATGCTTTGCGGTTAGACTCCCTTGTGCGTTCAGAATGCGACTCTAGATCATTAACCAGCTATGCTTAGAAGATGGACAACAATCAGTATACCATAAATCAATGTCCCTTAATCGATAATAAATCAATAAGAAAACTAAAAACTAAGGTAATCATATAATATTACAGAAGAGAGAATGAAATTGAACCAATTACCTGCTCCCAAGACTTCTTGACCACTGCTAAAGTAGAATCATATGATCGTTGCCTCTCCTTCAGTCGAGAAAATTTATTCTCAAAAGTTGCATATTCTAACTTCTGAGTCTCTAATTTCTGTGTAAGCTTTTGATTTTGATATTGAAGTACAGCAATATCAAGCTACAACATAAGAAGAGAATGCATAAGTTCAAATACAAACAGTGACACTTCTTATTAGCAGAATTCAGCTTATGTGGTAGATCCATAAATGAAATCTATACGATGTGTTAAATACATGACATCTAGTAACTGGAAATAACATATGGTAAAAAAATCTTTTACAAGATTTGGATTAATGAACGTATACAAATGTAATAACTTAGGAAGGAATGAAACTAAATCAGTATCATCCTGCATAAACAAAACTTTCATTCGTTTTTCTCTAGTTATTCAGCCGTGTTCATTGCTAACCAAGGGATTGAATGATTTAAGGGTGTTAACGAATTTCCAGTCTTTAGACTATAAAAGTACAATCTTTGAAATCAAGAGTAACTAATCAATCATCAAATTCATCACTTCCCGATCAACAACATCGTTTGGATCCTAAACCCCTAGGTCAGAAAAGTAAATGGTGGGAGCAAAAGGATAGGCCATAATAAATATTATATTTTATATTCAAAGCAAAATGAAGCCAGAAAAGGGAAACCACCGACCAATAAGTGTACTCAGTCAGCAGATTACAAGGAGTGTTTTGGTAAAATAACTTGATAAACATCAAACAAGACTTACCTCTAGGGCAGACCAACTATAAAAATTAGTAAAAAAATCACTGATCTCTATCATATTAGAGATCGAGAACAATTAAAATCAACCCTTTACTCTTCATTTAAGCATATGACTATCATATATAATCATAACCATTTTTCACAATAAAATTTGATTCAAAAACCCTTGATCTAGAGAAAGAACTAGCAAGCAGCTATCTAGTCAAACAAACCAAGTAAAATCAGAATAAAATTTTACAAATACAAATTTCCACTTAATCATTATGCATAATAATCAAGCAAAATTCAAGCAACAAGCAACAATTAACCACAGAAAACACAAGCATCAAATACTAATAAACAGTGGATTAAAAACTTGAAATCTCATATACCTTTTTGTCTTCAGAAATAGGCAAGAATGGTAACTTCTTGGCAGGTTCAGGTGTGGGTGACAAGGAGCTAAAGTGACGCCGCTTTCTATCATGCTCACCCATACTCCCCATTGAAACCCCACACACACACACACAAACCCTAGAAAGCACTAACTTCACTCATCACAAAACATTCAAAAAGCTAGATTGAAAAAAAAAACACTCACAAAGTGCTTCTGTTACACAATCAAAACTTCAATTCTAAAACAAAACCCTATGAATCAATTCCACAAAACCCTAATTCAAACCCAAAACCTAATAAACCCAAAATACTTGGGAAAAAATCAACAAAACATAAACTATTCTAAGCTACCTATTTTCTATCTATCTACTTTGAGAGTTTGTTGCAAGAAGGTTTCTCTCTCCTAACTGTTTCTCTCTCTAGAAGTTCTTTGCATATTCTCTCTTTCTGAGAAACACACGAAGTGGGAGAGAACTAAAGTGGGTACTTTGTATTTTTGTTTGGAAGAATGGTAAAAGTGTAATTTCGGTAAGTATTGGAGGGTACTTTTTCATAAGTGAGTTCATGCGTGTGGGAAGGGGTCAATGTGTGCATCGCGTGAGTGAACGAAACGGATGTAGCATGGTTTAGTTGATTAATAATTGTGATTCTACGAATATATCTTTTTATTCTTTTTTACGGAAATTATAATTATGGTAGAACCAAATTAAGAAATAAAAATGTAATTTTAACATATTTTTATAATTTAATTGGAATATACCGACCGGATAAAGTAATTTTATATTGTCAGTCAATGATAATCGTCTGATCTTAAATTACGTTTAACTTTTATTTTAAATATATTTAAAATAATAATTATAAATGATTGTGATGGATTGATTGTGTAAAAAAAAATTACACTGACAGTATTTAATAATTAATCTCTATTTTTAATTATTTTATTTTAATATTTTAATAAATATCATATGGTATTATTTAGTAGTATTATTATAATAGTTAAAGTTGTTATTTGAGAATATTTTTATTTATCAAAAATTATATTATTTGAATATAGTATATTACCAGTTAAAATGAGTTTTACAAGGATAATAATTTTTTTTTGTCATTTTAACATAATCTATGTAACGGTTAAATATTCAGGTGTGCGTGTTACCTCTGCATGTCTTAGTATGTGTATAATAATTTATGATGGTTAAGGTTTGCTTACGGCAGTAAGAATCCTTTAACGGTGGTGTTTATGGTGGTTTAGAGGACCTGTTCACTGAAGGTGAAAAAGCTCTTCATATGTGTTTTATGCTTAGATATAAGTGAGTGAATTAGGTTTTGTTTAATCCCTTAGGTATAAGCGTGGGAGAGATCTTTAGGCCTAAGGTTTCTTTGGAAAAGGTTGTCGCTCACTCAATCAATGGTGGATTGTTGAATCTCTATTTTTAATGGGGATGTGAGTCGACTATTAACATTGACTTCTCTCTGTCCAAGAAATGTCGTATCTCATGTTTTCCATGACTATGATAGGGGAAAGTATGAGGGCAAGGTGATACCTCTTTAAGGGCGACATATGTCGTCGCCTCTCTTGAGGGAGCATATGGTTGTCGCTTTCGCTAGGTCTTTTATAAATATAACACTACATAGTTCATTAAGCATGAGTTTCTTGATAGAGGATGGAGTGTTTTTAAACCGTGGCACAATGGAGTATCTTAAGGCTATGTTTGGATTGATGGAACGTAGCGGAGCGGAGTGGAACATAGCGAAGCGGAATGGAGCGGAGCGGAATGAAATATAGATCCCACTCCATTGTTTGGATATCTTATTAAAAATATCACATTCCATCACATACACCTCAAATTGGATGGAACAAAAAATGAGGATTTTAATGAAATGGGATGGAATGAATTCCATCATGTTCCATTCCATTCCATCAATTATTTGCAAATCCAAACAATGAAATCACATTAGTTACCACTCCATTCCATTCCATCACATTCCACTAATCCAAACATACCCTAAGGCTCTAAGTTTCTTTATGATGTGTGACATGTTAGGTTTATTAGGCTTCGGGTTTTTCAGAAGAATTTTCTTTTTATGCCTCGTCCCATAAAATATTAAGTCCCTCAGACTGAGAGTTTAAATAACGTGGGAAATCTAAGTCTCTTAGGTGAAGTTATATGTAACTTAGATGATGAGACTTTAAGTCACTTAGGCGAGGCGTTAGACCCTTCGGGAGGGACTTCTATCGAGCCCTCATACAAGACTTGTGACTGGGCTAGACTTCGTTTGCGCCTCTTGGGAGTTTAAGTAGCCAGTGAAATCTAAGTCCCTTGAGAAAAGTTATATGTAGTCTGGATGGTGAGACTATAACTCCCTCGTGAGAGACATTTAACCCTTTCGGTAGGACTTCTATCAAGCCCTCAGATAAGACTTGTGACTAAGTCTCTATGGCTAGACTTTAGTCGTGCCTCTTTTGGGTGATATATCAATGTCTTATCCCGTTCAAGGAAACTCTAAGTCCCTCAGGCGAGATTTTAAGTATCATGGGAAATATAAGTCCCTCATGCAAAGTTATATGTAGTTTAGTTGATGAGACTATAAGACCCTCAAGCGAGGCGTTGGACCCTTCAGACATAACTTTTATCAAGAACTTATATAAGACTTGTGATTAATTCTCTTGGTTAGACTTCGGTCGTACCTCTTTGGCAAGATTTTTATATTCGATCACGTCCGAGGAAACTTTAAGTCCCTTGGGCGATAGCTTAAATAACTTAGAAAATCTAAGACTTTTAGACAAAGTTATATGTAGCCTAGTTGATGAGAATATAAGTCTTTCAAGTGAGGCGTTAGACCTTTCGAGTGGGACTTCTATCAATCCCTCATACGAGAGTTTTTTGTTTAATTTTGTCCGAGAAAACTCTAAGTCCCTCCGGTGAGAGTTTAAATAGCCTGGTAAATCTAAGTACCTCAGGTGAATATATATGTAGCCTAGTTGATGAGACTATAAGTCCATCGGACGAGGCATTAGACCATTTTGGGTGGGACTTTCATCAAGCCCTTAGACATGACTTATGACTAATTCTCTTTGGCTAGACTTCGGTTGTGCCTCTTGGGCAAGATTTCTATATTTGATATCGTCTGAGGAAACTCTAATTCCCTTAGCAAGAGTTTAAATAGTTTGGGAAATCTAAATCCCACAAGCAAAATTATATATAGCATAGATTATGAGATTATAAGTCCCTTAGGCAAGACGTTAAACCCTTCGAGCGGGACTTCTATCAAGCCCTGAAACAAGACTTGTGACTAAGTCTCTTTGGTTAGTGTTGAAGGTCAATCTTGACTAAATTTTATCATTAAAACTTGACATTTTCAAACCATTTTGCGATTTCGATTGCGAATTCCTTAAGTGTGTGTAAAAATACCATAATATTTGCATGTCGGTTTGGTATCTTTTATGTGTGTGCTAGTATGCAAGAAAATGATCAAGAAACAAAAAAAATGGCACAAACCAAGAAAGTGGATTAAAGCCAAAGATGTGAAAAATCGACAGATTTGTCCGACGAGGATCAGTGAACAGAAAGTGAGCTCGCCCAAAGAGCTTTGACGAACAATAGGCGAGGCATTCCAGAGTTTGGACAGAGGTAAAATAATTTCCTTGTTCATCGGGCGAGATCTGATATTTTCTTAAAGCAGTTTGATGCAATGTTTTACTGAGGGATGGCCTTGATGGTGAGTTTTGTCGGGCGAAGTCATGCCCGGGCAAGACAGGACATTTCCAAATGTGTATAAAGAAACCTCACATTAAATTTAGGGATGTTATGTAATTTTGGGAACCAAAAACCCTAAAAACACATTTTAGAAGCAAAATAACTCATCTTTATTTAATCGGAGCTGGATTCGTACCCATTGTCAATGATTCAACTTGGATGCTCAGTCATCTCCTTCCATTACTTGTGAAGCAAGCTACAATGGATAAACACCTTGTATAGAGATTAGATGTAATCAATTTTAACTAGTGTGTCTTTCTTTTGATCTTTTGTATGTGAACAAATTAAAGATCAATGTAGATGATAACCTTTGCTTTTATTGAATATTTGTGATTTGAATCATTGTTGAGAAACATTTTTTAAGTCTTGATCTAAGTTTATCATCTATCAAAAACCATGTCTAGGCATGAAGTTGGAATTTGATATTCACTTTGTATTGGATCATAATGTTATTTTTATTCTTTAATAGGTTGATACATCGTTGATTAAACAATACGATAAAAATCGCAATATTGTTTAAACATGAGCGAATTGATGAGTGATATGTGGTTATGTTGATTATAAATGAAGCTCACATGCTTGATTCATCGAATACAAATGAAATAGGTTGTGAGATCTAGTTTTTATATACCTTTTAAACGGTAATCTTTATAATCTTTTATCATTGCTACAAAAACTAGTGAATGTTAGTTTTACCAAACAAAAACCATTTGAAACCCTTGCTTAAGAGATAGTTAAATTGTAGAACAGCGATAATATGGCATTAATCCCTGTGGAGACGGTAAAACAAATACTCACTAAAAACACTTTCAACAAAATGGCGTTGTTGTTAGGGATTAGCGTTTAGATATTGCAAGAATTGCAATAGTTTGTCTTGTTTTAAGTTATTTTGTATTGTTAGATATATCTATTTCTTATCTCTCACGTTCTTTAAATTATTTGATTGGCATCTCAGAACACTATTTATGCGAGGAAGTGTACCCGCAAATCAACTTCTTTTTTATCCTGAGATTGAAAGAATTGCTCGTATACTTAATAGCTAAAACAGAAGGAGAAGGTAACTAGCTAAGGAAAGAAGAGAACATGAAGGAAATTCAGTTGGTACTCCATCAACAACTCCCATTATTATACCAGTCATGGTTGATCCACCACTACCTCCACCTCTCAGAGTTCCTTGTATTAATAGTCTGAGGAGAAATGCTCAATTTACTAGAACTGCAAACAATGTATGACACTCAGAGATGAATATCGGAATATTTCAGAATTTGTATGCAAAACCCTTATCAATGCTTGATCATGAATATCCTTACACACACCTTACAAAATTCTATGAGATTGTCAGCGTAATTGGAGCCCCAGAAGCGGAAGAGAAGCAAGTGTTCAAGAGACCATTCCCTCATTATTTGATAGGAAAGCAAAAGAATGGTATATTGATCAACCTACTCAAACAATTATTGATTGAAATGTGTTGGAAGAGAAATTTCTTGGGAGATTCTTTCCATACAATAGGTTTATCGAAGCAAAAACTTCAATTGTGGTATTTGTTGTTGGTGTAAGCCCTAGTGGCCAATACTTTTGGTGCTTGTATCGAATTATTTATTAATAATAAAAGGTATTTCTTTATTATGTTTATTTTTTCAAAATTATAAAGTCCCTAGAGTAGCTAGTTCGTTTAATGAAATGTTAAGTGTGACTTAATCATAATATTCCATTAAACATAAGGACATTATTCTTAAAGCATCCATAGTCGAGCTTTAATGTGAAATGGGATAACCTTAAAGCATTAAGATTATTATGTAGATAAACTGATGATCACATCTCATGGATCATGGATAATGAGTTATCAAGTCTTGACATATGCATGAATATTATGAGTAATATTTATACTGGATTGGCCCACTATGAGAGTACTACATAGAATGTTATGCAAAGTGTCCACTACAAGAAAAATGTATTTTAGCATCAAAAATTTAGCGTCGGCCACGACACTGACGCTAATAGTGTCACATTTGCGTCACACATAGCCGACGATACAATTGGAGCGAAAATATATTTGATTTCCCACCACTTTTTTTCATTTGCCCCACTATTTATTTATTTTTATTATTTTATAAAAATGCTAGCGTCGCATGAAAGTCGACGCTAAAGATTGGAGCGAATTATATTTCATTTCCCACCACATTTTCATTTCCCTCCCTATTTATTTATTTAATTTTTTTATTTCGTATTAAATATAGCGTCGCCGATAGACCGACGCTAAATATTAAATATATTTTAAATTGAATTTTAAAATGCATTTTTATTTTGTATTTTAAAATGAATTTTTATGATTTTTCTTATAAAAATGTATTTTTAAATTGTTTGTGCTTATTTACTATAGTAAAAATTAATTTCTTATCTAAAAATTAAATTATCATAAAATAATTTTGTCGAGAATTTACAAAAAAATATTTTATTTGAAAAAAATATTTTAGTAAAAAATATTTTCTAGTCATTTTTTAAAATATAAATAATCTATGTTAAAGAAGTAAAAAATTCTAAAATGGCTATTAAATTAATATTTTCTAGTCAAAATTTTTTATTAATATTTATTTTTAAGTTTGTTTTTTTTATGAATTTTCAAATTGTATTTTAAATTATATTTTTAATTTGTGTTTTAAAAACATTAATAAATAAATAATTATCATAAAAGAATTTTGTCGAAAATTTACTAAAAATTATTTTATTTAATAAAAAAGTTTATTTTCTAGTCATTTTTAAAATCTATGGTAAACAATTTAAATATTTTTATTTAATAAATAATCTAAACATTTTAAAACAATTTAGCTATTTAATAAAAATAAATAATGAATTATTTAAACATTTTAAAAATACAATAATCAATGTTATGCTAAATTTCTAATTGTATTTAAACATTTTCAAATAAAAATAATTAATATTAATTTCTAATTGTATTTAAAAATACAATAATCTATGCTATGCTATCATAAATTTCTAAAATAATTATTTAATAATTAATATTAATTTAATAAAATTCAGTATATAAAAAAAAACATTGTATTTTCCATCTCTCGTCTCTCAACTCTCTACGCCTCCATCGCATGTTCGTTCATCGTCGCCGTCTCATCGCCTCCATCGCATTGCTTCCGTTCATCGCCTCCGTTTATCAGGTTTCATCGTTGTTCATCTCTCTTCTAACTCATCTCATCGCATTTCAACGTTTCCATCTCATCTCTTTTCCATTAACTCATCTCATCTCATCGCATCTCATCTCTCTTCTTTGAATCTGACCTGAACACTTGATTATGCAGGGACAAAATTTGAACCAGGTCTGAACAAGATTGGAATTTGAACCAGGTATATTTGCTTGTCATTATCGTTTTTGTTTTTCATTTTGGTCTAGTCGATTTACATATATGTGTTGATTTGTGAATTTGTCATTATCGTTTTTGTTTTTTATTTGAGTTAGGGTTCTTGATTGCCATTATCGTAGTATATTGTTTTATAATAGGGTTCTTGATTGCCATTATTGCATCTCATGTGTTTGCTACTCACCCTGCTTTTTATCCGTCCATGACACCAACAAATTGAACAGAGCAGTCTCAATAAAAAATCAGTCTGGGAGTCCACAAATTACATTTTATTTGTGTATGTGCAAAGTTAACCAAACTTTATGTTAAGTTAAGCTAATTATCAATAACCATAATCCCTACCCACAAGTTAAAAGATTCTATGATAAATGGGACAATTCAAAGAGATACAATAAATATATAATTATGGCACCTGTGGCGTATTCCTGAGGCTGCAGCTGCTTAGCTCGGTGTAGCGGTAAAATCATGAGTGTAAGCTATTAATTAACTTAACTCAAGGTAAACAGAGTCGCCACCGCACTTTTATTTTATTCCAAGAGGAAAAGGGAAAAAGAGCGAATAAAACCTAATGAATCTAAAAGCAAGAAAGCTAAAGACACACATCAGAGAAACAGGTAAGGGGATAGGTTACACAATGGGAAGGTTTTACGCACCCAAAATGTCTGTGGTACTCCACGGGAGCCCTTTGAAAAATTTACCGCTTTTGGTTTGAAAATGGTTTGTTCGAAAGAGATTGGAGAGATGAGAAGAGAAACGTTTTTTTTAAGATTTTTGTGTTTGAAGAGGTTTAACGCCTCATGCCTACGTACCCACAAAGTGCAATGCGAGATCAAAATCTCGTAGTTCGTGGTACAAAATTTGAAAAGAAACAATGGGTTGCATTAATTTAAAAATGTAGAGATAAGTCGTCATTCTTTAGCGAATAATTCCGCTAGAAAGAATGAATCATATCTAAACATATGAAAAGAAAAGTGCACAAAGGCACAAAAACAATTGAGTGATTTTTGGATTTTTTAAAAGTATTTAAGAAAGGAATTTCGATATATTTACATGGATTAACATTTATTAAGAAGATAAAGTGAAAAGGATAAAATCACTTGACCTAAGTCAAAGTTTGATTATGAAAACATTTGAAGTTTGAAAACAAAGAAGATTTTTGAAATAGGGAGAAGATTTGAAAATTTAAGAAGTGGGAGGAGATGAAGTGACTATCCTAATACTTGAATTTAAAAGTTAAGAGAAGAGTGATCAAACCATATTATGAACGTTTCTTCAAGGTAAACGGAATTCCATCTTCAAAGACAAATGAAGTTAATTCGAGGCCAAGGTCTTCAATCAATCACAACTTGAGCAAAGGGGGAGATCCTAAAATCTAAGTCCAAACTCCAATGCTAAGGATAGTGGCCATAGTCCGAAATTAAAAGTCACAAGTCTTTTAGGTGTTTAACCCATTATTAATGTTTTAGTGTCCAAATGGACAAAAGAAAAATCACAAGCAACAATATAAACATAAACAATATGATAGATGATATAATATGATAATAGCATAATAAAAGAGATAAGGAGCGAGAAATTGAAATAAAAAGGATAAGGTGCGAGAGAATGAATTTAAATGGTTAGTATATTAATAGTATTATAATATTTACATATAAATGGTATGATGAACTTAATCAAACACAACCACAAAAGATAACAAAAATATCGAGGCAACCAGATCCAAGTGGATTTTATTTCGAATTCGGGACAAATTTAGGTCTATGTTAAGCAATCGCCGAGTAATTTATGAAGTAATTACCCTACAAATGAGGCCGGCCACCACCAATTAAGGTAGAAAATATTTGTGCTAATACATGTTAGAGAAATGATATTATTGATCATTCTCCGAAAACATGTCGCACTAAAAGAATAAGAACGGTCTAATATTAATCGAGATTTTCGTTGAATTATCGAATGCAACCTATCACGATCTCAAAGTATGGAGAATGATCCAAATGATCATTCATCCATATATTTGAAATAATGAAGATTAAGCGTATCCAAAAATCAACAATCCACGAATCGGAGATTTTCATCGACCAAAAAGAGAAAAATAGAAAAAGGAAAATGAATCCTAAAAAAAAATCCATAAAGATATTAAAATATTTTTCTAGCCTTTTCTAAAATATCTTTTAGATTCTTACATCAAAAATAAGTTTTTAAAAAAATTGCTTAATGATCCATACAAAGAATAAAGGAAATAAAATAAAATAAAAAAAACCTAAAGAAATCAAACAGGGGGTGGGGCGCATGTTATGGATCTGTGAAGAGCAATTGGATCTACTATCAATCATAAGCCCATACAACTCTTATTTTCTTCTTTTATAAGAACAAAATCATTAATTATAAAAATAACAAAAAAAACAAATAAGAGGAAATAGGTTCCTCTTCCTCACACGCGTGAAAAACAGGGCGCGATACACTATGCATCTTCTTCTTTCACACACGACGGCCATTACCTTCAGAAAAGAAGGAAAAAAACACGGCGGCCTTTCAATCGGAATCACGGATCTCTCTCTTCTATTTCAAACGTTGTTCTCACTTCTTCTTCTCGCGGCTCTCTCTCTCTCTCTCTTCGGATTCAATTCAGGTTAACTCATTATTGTTGTTGCTATGAGTTGTTGAAATCCGAAATCGAAGGTGTTATGAGGTGTTTAGAAGGAAGATTGAAGAAAAGTAAACGGAAAATTGAAGGTTCGAAAGTTGGGGGAAGGGTTGGATTTGAAGGTGAAGCTTTGAGGGATATTTTGCGCAGAGTTTTTGGGGGCTAAAGAGCTTGAAAAAGAAGTGATTAAGGGTCTGTATTTATAGAAGGAAAGGCTGAGAATCAATTGTCGTTTTGTGAAGCTTTGTGATGCGTTTTCGGTTCACGAATTTTGCGTTTGGGGATTTTTTAGATGCGTGTAGAAAGCATGACTTGCTTGTTGCGTTTTTGTTGCTTCCCTCTGCGTTTTGGTGTGCGAGATTCTCGTGTATGTTGATGCGTTTTGTTTGTTGCAGCCTGCGTTTTGGAAGCTGCTGCATTTTGGATTAATTGAGGAAAGCGTGATGTAAGTGAGCTGATGATGTGGGCCGGCTGGAAGTGTAGCTGAAGGTGTGATGCGGCTTATGCAGAAGGCTGGGCTGTGCTTTGCGTTTTGCTTTGGATTGTAGCTTGTGGAGAAGTGAACGGCTTGCGTGTGTTTGAATGATGAAAGCTGAACAAAAAATGTGTTTACGGCTTGTTGATGTTGGCTACAAGAGAGGTTGGGTTTTGTTTGTGGGGTCAGCGACTTGTGTTAGTGGCTGGAAAAAAATAAAGAGGGGCTGAGACGTGATTGGTTGGGAGTGAAAGAAAGTTAGCTTGAAAAGATGTAGTGTGTAAAAGGCTGATGGCTTGGGCAATTCTTTATTTTAATTTTGTTTTCAATTTTTGTTTTTATCAAGGATGAAATCATGGGCTTAACAAAAGAAATATATGGGCTTTAGAAAATGGTGGAAATTTTTTTATAATTCTTGGATATATGGAATAAAAAGATGAATATGGTAAGAAAACAAATGGATAATAGACTAAAATTGAAAAAATAATAATTTTGGCATTTGGTTAAATAAATTAGAATGGATATGATGATGGGTAAAATCGAAAAGTGGTTAACGAATTAAATTTGGAGAAATAAATTTGGATAAATGGACATGAAGCGGTGATGTTAAGCCCAAAACCAATGTTGACTTTTCTTTCACAAACCATTTGATTAAAATGAACACAGCCATCACAAAACTACTGAATAAATCGCAACTTAAGCCACGACCATTTGCATCGTCTGAACAAAGCCCTGATGATTTGAATCCGTGCTGAGGAAAATAAATCCTTAGATGAATCAATAATGCACTGATGAACTGATGAACACTGAAGATTCAACCCAAACTTCACACGTAACACCGCTCAATAAAACTGATGACTTTCACATACAACACAGCTCGAACTTTTGAATACGCATTGTCTGAGGAATAAACCACTGGCACACACAACTTGCAGCTGAAACAATCTTTTGATAGTTTGACCAAGATTAGGTCAAACGTCCATATGAATCAGATCATGATTGAACAACCGCATTTGAATTGAAATCACTGTCCTGTCTTTAAAATCCTGCAACACAGAGAAGAAGAAGAAACAAACTGCCACTTTTTTTTTTGTATTTTGGTTAGAGGTCAGTAAATATAAACAAATAAAGCCAGTAAAAATACGGTGATCCTCTGCGAAGTGCAAATTCTGCATTTGAGAAGAGACTGAGAAATAGGTGCGATCTTGTTTGTATGCAGATGATATGCAAAGAAATCTTAGGGCAAAAATTAGGGTGTTACAGCTGCCCCTATTTAAGTTTCTTCAATCCGGAGATATGAAGATTGACATCTTCGTCTCTACAAGATGGGAGAGACTTAAATACAAAACCCAATTTTTGTCCTAAGAGAACATGATATGATATGAATATGATATGCAAGCCCAAGATCCCTGTGGGAAAAATGACCACCAGAGAAAAGCGAAAAACTTGGGGACACAGAAGAAAATCCCGCTGGGGAAAAACAACATACAACAAAAGAAATTACCAGGAAAATAAATCACTGGATAGCTGACTCCACTTGGGAAAAGATATGATAAAATCAAGGTACAAGATTCAACAAGGGAAAGTAAACACCCTGCCAGGAAATATCAACTGAACAAAGTATTCGAGTCCAAAAATGGAGGAATACTAAGTTGGAAAAGCATCAACAACTACCTGTTTACTGGGTAGGAAAACAACAGACTCGACTATCAATTTACTAGATAGGAGTAAAATAAAGAGGGATAACCTTCATTACCTTTTTACTGGGCAGAAAAAATTCTCAACTACCTGATTTACTGGGTAGGAGCTCAAGCAAAGGGAAACAACTTATATTACCTTTTTACTGGGTAAGAAGAAGAAATATCGACTACCGGATTTACTAGGTAGGAGTACTAGTAAAAGAACTTGATCAAATTGGCGATATTACCCACTATCGATTAACTGATAGCTTAATTCCAAAGTAATATACTCAAGCTGGAGAAAATGTTGCCCACTATCAAACAATGATAGCTTAATTCCAAAGCAATATTACTCACAAAAGGGGACCAAAGTTCAATCCAAGAACAAATTGGAGAGAAACGGTCAAACAAGACTCATCCCGAGGAGGAAATATCTCAACTGGGGAAATTCCATCCAGATAATAAACTGGAGGAAACTGAATCAAAATCATCCACGAGAAACAAACTCAGTGGGGAATTAGAAAGGATTAACTCTTTCTGCTTAATGGTTGACATTCTAAACTTGAGAGAAAGGCAACACACACACTCTGTGGGGAAAATCCACACCAAAGAGCAGGGAACAATGATAAATGCAAGAATTCAAGCAAATGATGCCATGCTTATGCGTATGAATATGCTGACAAAATAAACATAAAGATACGAAACGGTTGACATGAACACCACAACAACCAGATACTCGACTAATCTCAAGGCAACAATGCAGGGAATCATGTTGGAGATTCAATTTGAAATCTTGCAGGGGAATATCATAAGCCATCAAAGGAATAAAATCCTACTACAAGGCTTAAAATCATGATGAGAAAACATATGCTAGGGATCCAATCCACAAAGCAATCTACTGGATCATCAAACATTAACTCTGCATAGGGATATCACCCTGCTGAGAAAAGGTAATAATCTGCTGAGGATTAGGAAAAAATTCCATAATTCTCTCTAGGGACAGAAGAAATCTTGATAAACATCAAATTTTGCGAGGAATAACTGTCATACCACTCCTTCTCCACTTAGGGATAAAGTGCAAGACCTGTTGAAAATCACATAGGAACCTGCTGGAAACCAACACACGCAGACTTACCAGGGATCCGCATGGGGACATCAGAAATTAACATCATAGCCAAAACACAGTTATGAGGGATTTTAAATCAATACCCACCATTGGGTAAAATAAAACCTCTAAACTGACCGCTATATCAATACTTCTATTCAAGGATGCAAACAACTCAAGCTGAAGAACAAGAGCTCGGCCGGGGATTCCCAATGCTTCTTGATTTAAAGATAACTTTCTGAGGAAGAGATCAAAACTCAGCTAGGGATTCTTAATAACATCCCTTCCAACAATTCTTCTGAAGAAAACATGGGAACTCAGAACAATCATACAATTCCCGCTCATGCTTATTGTTGAGGAACAAAACATCATTAACATCAACCTGTCAAGACTATTCAGGAACTTCGCATGGACACAACCGAATCAAACCCTGCTTTGGGAGAGACAAGTTACACACATCCAGACTTTACCATCCTTGGAATCACTATTGATATCCTTTCTTTATTCACATATCAAAAGAAAAATGTTTTTATAATCTTCAACGATTAAGTTTATTAAATTTGTTTCAAAAATCATCATCAACAATAAATTGAAAAATTGTAAACAGAAACAATATAAAGAATTGCAAACAATTGAATAAAAGCTCAAATTCATTGATAGAATGGTAGTCAGCAAATGGCATGACTCCATGGATCATTACAAGTTTGAAAAATGGTAAATACATGGAAAAGGGCTACATTGAAATACAATGATCACTATTCCCCCTATCAACTTTGAACTCCACTGTGTCCGGAACTTTAGTCAAGGATGAGTGAATAAGAATCTTTGATGGGCAATTCTTCTGAAGAAAAGAATCTGAAATCCTCGGTTGCTACAAGTGATCCAGTCTGTCGACGCAGTTACTTGCCATGATCCCTAACTTTTGCCTAGATTGCCCTTTCGGGTTTTCAATCTACCGGGATAATTATTTCTGTTTATGTCTCTAATTTTTTCCTGGACCGCCCTTTCGGGTTTTCAATCCACCGAGACGCTCATTTTTGCCTAAGCCGCCCTTTCGGGTTTTCAACTTAGCGAGCTGTTCTTTTATTTTTTTTAGGCAAAGTATTTCTTGACTACATCCGCATTCACAGGGCGAGTGATCTCCTCACCATCCATAGTTGCAAGAATTAATGAACCGCCAGAGAAGGCTTTCTTAACAACATATGGGCCATCATAGTTCGGAGTTCACTTGCCCCGAGAATCTTTAAGGAAAGACTGAATCTTTTTTAGCACGAGGTCGCCTTCTCTGAATACATGAGGTTTGACCTTCTTGTCAAAAGCTTTCTTCATTCTTTGCTGGTACAACCGACCATGACACAAAGCTGTTATTCTATTTTCCTCAATCAAATTCAACTGATCAAATCTACTCTGACACCATTCAGCCTCGGTCAACTTGGCTTCCATCAGAACTCTCATTGATGGGATCTCAACTTCGACGGGGAGCACTGCTTCTGTACCATAAACAAGTGAGAAAGGGGTTGCCCCTGTTGAAGTGCGGACAAATGTACGATACCCATGCAAAGCAAAAGGAAGCATCTCATGCCAGTCCTTGTATGTCACAACCATCTTCTGAATGATCTTCTTAATGTTCTTATTCGCATCTTCAACAGCCCTATTCATCTTCGGTCTATAGGGAGAGGAATTATGGTGTTGAATCTTGAATTCTTCACAAACCTCTTTCATCATCTTATTATTCAAGTTCGAACCATTATCAGTAATGATTCTATTCGGAACACCATATCTACAGATAATGTTATTCTTGATAAACTGAACCACAACTTGCTTGGTCACATTAACATACGATGCTGCTTCCACCCACTTGGTGAAGTAGTCAATTGCCACAAGAATAAAACGATGTCCATTCAAAGCCTTGGGTTCAATCATACCAATCATATCAATTCCCCACATAGAGAAAGGCCATGGGGAAGAAATCACATTGAGATAAGCTGGTGGCACGTGAATCTTATCAACATACACTTGACACTTATGGCACTTTTTCACATACTTGCAACAATCAGATTCCATTGTCAGCCAATAGTAACCTGCTCTCAACATCGTTTTAGCCATTGCATGCCCATTAGCATGAGTGCCAAAAGATCTTTCATGAATTTCTTTCATTAACATGTCTGCTTCGTGTCTATCCACGCATCTGAGCAAGACCATGTCAAAATTTCTCTTATAAAGCACATTTCCATTCAGGAAGAAATTGCCTGCCAATCTCCTCAAAGTCCTCTTATCTTTATCGGATGCCCCAAGTGGGTATTCCTGACTTTGGAGGAAACATTTAATATCATGATACCAAGGCTTGTCATCATGGACCTCTTCAACTGCAAACACATGAGCTGGTCTTTCAAGTCGCATCACACTGATCATGGGAACGTCATTCCACTGGTGCACTTTTATCATAGAAGCTATAGTTGCTAAAGCATTTGCCATCTGATTCTCATCACGAGGAACATAGTGAAACTCAACTTTAGTGAAGAAAGTTGATATCTTCCTGGCATAATCTCTATAAGGGATCAAGTGGGGTTGATGAGTTACCCACGTACCCTGGATCTGATTGATTACCAAGGCAGAATCTCCATACACATCAAGATGCTTAATCCTCAGATCAATAGCTTCCTCAAGACCCATAATACAGGCTTCATACTCAGCTTCATTATTGGTACAAGGAAAAGTCAACCTCGCGGCAAAAGGAATATGTGAACCATGGTGAGTAATGATCATTGCCCCAATTCCTCTTCCGCGTGCATTCACAACACCATCAAAAACTAAACCCCATCGAGATCCAGGCTCCGACCCTTCCTCAATCAAAGGTTCATCACAATCTTTCACTTTCAAAAACATCACATCCTCATCTGGAAAATCAAACTTGATAGGTTGGTAATCATCAATCGGTTGATGTGCCAAATGGTCAGCCAAGATACTACCTTTTATAGCTTTCTGAGCTCGGTATTCGATATCATATTCTGATAATAACATTTGCCAACGAGCAATCCTCCCAGTCAAAGCAGGCTTTTCAAAGATATACTTGATTGGATCCATTTTAGAGATCAACCAAGTTGTATGATTCAACATATACTGGCGAAGACGCTTTGCAGCCCAAGCTAAGGCACAACAAGTTTTTTCAAGCATGGAGTATCGAGACTCACAATCAGTGAATTTCTTACTCAAGTAGTAAATTGCATATTCTTTTCTTCCAGATTCATCTTGCTGACTAAGCACACAACCCATGGAATCTTCCAACACAGTCAAGTACATGATCATCGGTCTACCTTCCACCGGAGGAGACAAGATAGGAGGTTTAAGCAGATATTCTTTGAAACTTTCAAACGCCTTCTGACAATCATCTGTCCAGACACAACCTTTGTCTTTTCGAAGCAACTTGAAGATCAGAGCGCATGTGGCAGTCATGTGAGAGATAAACCTCGAAATATAATTTAAACGGCCCAAGAATCCTCTTACTTGCTTTTCAGTTTTTGGAGCAGGCATTTCCTGAATAGCTTTCACTTTATCAGGATCAACTTCAATGCCTCTTTGGCTGACAATGAAACCTAACAACTTTCCAGAACGTACACCAAAGGTGCACTTGTTCGGATTCAAACGAAGCTTAAACTTCCTTAACCTCTGAAATAACTTCAGCAAATGTTCAACATGATCCTCTTCAGTCTTCGACTTAGCGATCATATCATCAACATATACCTCGATTTCTTTGTGCATCATATCATGGAAAAATGTGGTCATAGCTCTTTGGTACGTCGCACCAGCATTCTTCAATCCAAAGGGCATCACTCTGTAGCTGAATGTTCCCCATGGTGTAATAAATGTGGTCTTTTCCATGTCCTCGGGTGCCATCTTTATTTGATTATAACCGGAAAATCCGTCCATAAAAGAGAACACATCAAACTTAGCCGTATTATCTACCAACATATCAATGTGTGGCAATGGAAAATCATCTTTTTGACTGGCTTTGTTCAAATCTCTGTAATCAACGCACATTCGGACTTTTCCATCTTTCTTCGGAACAGGAACGATATTGGCCACCCATTGAGGATAAGTTGACGTCACAAGAAAACCTGCATCAATCTGCTTTTGAACCTCCTCTTTGATCTTTACTGCCATGTCAGGATGAGTTCTTCTCAACTTTTGCTTTATAGGTGGACATTCAGGCTTCAACGGCAATCTATGCTCCACAATATCAGTATCAAGACCTGGCATGTCTTGATAAGACCAAGAAAATACATCAACATACTCTCTGAGAAGCTCTACAATCCTCTTCTTAACATCAGGACCAAGCAATGCTCCAACTTTGACTTCTTTCTTGTCATCTTCAGAACCCAAGTTGACCATCTCTATAGACTCTCCATGAGGCTGAATAACTTTCTCCTCGTGCTCAAGCAACCGAGAAATCTCATCAGGAATCTCTTCAACATCCTCTTCCTCAGCTTCAAACACAGGGAATTCAAAGTTGGGAGAGGGCATAAGATCATTGTTTTCAATGGGTTTATCAATCAATCTGCACAATGATTTTATTTTTATTTTATAGAGTATGACCAAAAGTGCAAACATTATACAGATAAACAATTATTATTATTTTGGGTTTTTTATGTTACCATTTTTCAGAATAAAGCAAAAAGGAAAAACACATATGGAAATCAAAATAGCATTTTATTGATGATGATAAAATTTGAAACAAAGCCCGACAAACATCACTTTCACCTTGGGCAGAGTGAAAGGATTTTTGAAATAAAACAAATTACTTTGAAGCATGAACAATAAAAGGAACATCAACAGCAATCCAGTTCTGGCAAATCTTTCCGCGCGTAACAAAGTTAGGCATTTCTTCATCTTCATCATCTTCAATGATGGCAGCAGCGGAATGATCGTTGATAAACCCAGCACTTCGGAAACCTTCCTGAATAGTCTTCGGGTCATTGAGAACCGCACCTGGTGCAAAGCCGATACCAAATCCTTCCTTGTTGTCGACAGCATCAATAACTTGTCCCCAACCGTCAGATTGACCAGTTTCAAGCACTCGCAGAGCATCCTTGAGAGAAGACATAGGCATGGCATTCTTCTTAGCAATATTATCCACAACAGAAAGAGCTTGAAACGACGTTCCTACCTCTTCTTCAACATCAATATAGGAGAAAGAAGAAAAATTTCTCACAAGCATCGCCCTTTCACCGCCAATGGTCACTAATTTCCCCTCATTCACAAACTTCAATTTCTGGTGAAGAGTGGATGTCACAGCTCCTGCCTCATGAATCCAGGGTCTTCCGAGGAGACAACTGTAAGCGGGACGTATATCCATTACCTAAAAAGTAATTTTGAATATAAACGGTCCAATAAGAATAGGAAGATCCATTTCGCCAATCATTGTCTTCTTCGACCCGTCAAACGCTTTCACAATAATCCCACTATGCCTCATGGGAGCACCTTGATACGCAAGCTTTGACAAAGTCGACTTCGGCATCACGTTCAGAGAAGATCCAGTATCAACTAGCACCTTAGACATAGCATCTTCCTGACAGTTCACTGAAATATGCAAAACCAAGTTATGATTCCTTCCTTCTTCAGGCAAATCATCATCACAGAAACTTAAATTGTTGCACGATGTGATATTAGCCACAATACTATCAAACTGATCAACAGTCACATCATGGTCAACATAAGCTTGATCAAGAATCTTCTGCAAAGATTGCCTATGAGCCTCAGAACACATCAAGAGTGATAAAACTGATATCTTCGACGGAGTATGCAACAACTGCTCAGTAACGTTGTACTCACTCTTCTTTATCAATTTTAGCACCTCATCTTCACTATCACCAGATTGGCCTGATTGGGCAACAACATCCATAATCTGTTTACTTGCACTTGTATCTTCAACTCTCTTCGGAGGGTCTGAAGCATACACTCTACCACTTCGAGTAACCTTTGTCACATCAGCAATGCTAACTACAGACTTTGTAGTAGGAATAGGAACTTCCCTACCATTTTCTATCATCGTAGCATTATACCGGTACGGAACAGCTTTATCAGACTCATATGGCACTGGACCAGGAAAATTAATCACCAATGGAGTAACAACATTTTTGCGACTATCAAAAGAAATAACCACTCTCTCAGGAACAACCCTCTCAAGAAGATTGAACTGAGGCATAATAACATTCACTTCATTTTCATACTCATCTCTTTTTGCTGTCACTTCAATCAACTTATCATCCATCATCTTTTGAATATCCCTCTTAACAATCACGCAACCACGAGGATTCACCGAGCAGATACAACATCCAGCATAATCGTGATCAATATCGTGATATTCACTTAAGAAAGCATGCATCTCAACCAAAGACCTTCGAATATGACGGACCTCATAGATCTTGAACAAACTAGGACAACCATCAACTATATTCACAGACGCATTACCATGCTTCGGCAGCGGATTTTTCTGCACATTTGGATTAACATCATTGAAATACAGAACATTGTTCCTCATCAATTTTTGTACTTCAAACTTCAATGGATAACAGTTCTCAACATCGTACCCCGGGGCACCTTGATGAAAAGCACAGCGAGCCTCTGGCTTATACCACCATGGGATAGTCTCTGGAACTGGAGGTGGAGGACGTGTTTGCACAAGATTCTTTGCAATCAAAGATGGAAGCAAGTCCGTATACAACATCGGAATAGGATCAAAACTCGGCTTAGCCCGAACTTGTTGATTACCACCTTGTTGCATCGAAGGTTGTTGATAACGAGGTTGATACTTTGGAACTGCTGGCACAGTTGGAACCGCATTAATCATCAGAGTTACAGAAGCTACATGCTGCGAATGGAAATTCCCACGACCATGAGGTCTTCTATAACTTTCACGAGACACAACATTAGTCTCACCTTCTTTCTTTTTCCCAAAGTTTAACCTTCTAGAGCTTGAGCCATTACCATTCTCTTGACTTAACCGTCCCTCACGGACACCTTCTTCTAAACGCATCCCCATACTCACCATTTCAGTGAAATCAGAAGGAGCACTTGCTATCATCCTCTCATAATAAAAAGAACCTAAAGTCTTCAAGAAGATCTTTGTCATTTCTTTCTCTTCCAGCGGAGGAACAATCTGGGCTGCCAGCTCGCGCCATCTTTGTGCATATTCTTTGAAATTCTCCTTGTCCTTCTGGGACATAGCACGAAGTTGATCTCTATCTGGTGCCATATCAACGTTATACTTGTATTGCCTCACAAAATTTTCTCCCAAATCATTGAAAGTCTTGATTTGGCTATTATCCAAACTCATATACCACCTCATGGGTGCACCGGTCAAACTATCCTGGAAATAGTGAATCAGCAGCTTATCATTATCTGTCTGAGCAGACATCTTTCTAGCATACATAGTAAAATGACTCAAAGGACAAGTGTTGCCTTTATACTTCTCGAAATCAGGCAACTTGAATTTGTACTGAACTTTAACATTAGGGACCAGACAAAGATCATAAGCATCTTTTCCGAACAAATCCTTATGCTTTAAGGCTCTCATCTCCCTCTGTATCTCAACAAAGCGTCCTTGGAAATCATCAAGTCTTTCAGTCACTCCAGCGCCTTCACTAGGCTCAGCATGGTAAATCATTTCATCATGGTGCGGAATAGTGTTCATCACGGGCGGTGCAGTAGTCATAACTGGAGGAAGAGTATTCCACATTGGTGGGAGAGTATTAAATGCAGCAGTCTCAGGAGGAGGAGGAGGATGATAACCAGCAGGAATAAAATCAACCGGCATGCCCCAAGGTGTGCTAGCAGGCATACGATAGCGAGGAGAGATGACGGTTTCAACAGGAATTGATGCAGTAACAATCTCGGAGATGACGGTATTCTGAACAGGAGAATTAGGAGGAGGTGGCTGATTCTGAGCAGCCACCAAACCTTCCATCATGGCAGAAACTCTTTCCAAACTTTCCCTCAGAAATGTAACCTCCTCGCGCAGCTCGCGATTTTCTTGTTGTAAAGTTTCCATCACCTTCTTCCGATTAGCTCGAGTATCAAATCGGTGAGTCAGCTTGACAGGAGAGCTGAATGAAGACCAATAAACAACATAAGATCCCTGGAGAACACTCAAAAAACAAGACAAATGCAGACATGATGCATGGTATGCGTATGCAAATGCAAAGATTTCAAAGGACTATAAGATAACTTGCAATATTCATAAAGAAACGCTTTTTAAAGTACTTAAAAAAAACTCATTCTCATTAAAATCAAAGTAAGGACTACAAGTGAAGTACAAGCCTCAACAATCCTAATACATGAGAGAAAAGTAAACTAGGCCTATGGAATCATATCCGAAGAAGATCCGAATCCTGGCTGATACTTCATGCGAATCCTCTTGATCTCTTTCTTGTACCGATCTTCCATATCTTCCTTATCTTTCACCAACTTGTCAACAATGGCCTTCCAAACACCGGATGTAGGAGGAATGGTGGATGTAGTACTGGAGGAAAATAAATCCTCTCTTGGCCTCTTCGTAACACGCCGCTCAAGTAACTCAATGAGATCATCCTTCTCCTTCAGCTGCTCTTGCATCGTGGTCTTCTCAAGTAACCATTCTTCTTTCTCTTTCTTCATCCTGTCCAACTCTTCTTGAAGAGCCACCTTCTCATCAACGGGAGGTAGAAAAGCGGACAATGGTAATATAGGAAACAAAGGCTCCTCAGTGGATAAGGCATCTTGAGCTTGGAAGCCCTAGATCGAACCCACTGAATGTAACACTCAGAAGGAGCAAGGTGTTGTCTTCCTAATTGACCCTTCTCTTTCTGATGAACCGCATGCCAAGAATGAGCAATCCTTTTCTTCATTTCTACATGATCTGCACCATTAAGAAAGAAGAAACGGGATAAGGAAAGATTGTTTGGTATATCCTTCAAACAATATCCCAACTGTCGCCTAACAAGAATAGGGTTGTAGCTAATTCCCCCTCGTGTACCAAGAAGAGGTACATTAGGAAATTCTCCACAACTATCAATAAGCACTCCAGTATCATAATGAGAACAATACCATGTCATATCCTTATGAGAAAGTGACATAATCCTTTGAGACCATCTTCGATTCTCTCTATTATCCTTGAAGACATCGGACTTTGGTAGGTGCGAAATAAACCACCTGTAGAGAAGAGGCGCACAACACACAATCTCTCCATCACCTTTGGAGGTCCTATAATGAAAAGCATGATACATATCTCCAAGCAAAGTAGGCACCGGATTCTTCTTCAAGAAAATCTGAATAGCATTCTCATCCACAATACCATCTAAGTTAGGAAACAAGACAATCCCATAAATGAGCAAAGCAAGAATAGCCTCAAATGCATCCTTGTGACCCAAAGTAAGTGAAGTAGAAGCTTTCCCCATCAAGAACTTAGCATTAATACCACAAACACTCCCCTTTGGAAGAAACTTCCCATTAAGATTAGACTCTTTAAGAAAGAGGGCTTTGGCAATGACTTTGATAGTAAGCTCCTTCTCTAAACCACTGAAGAGAAATTCCTTCTCCAAAATAGGTAAACCTATCCAATGAGAATACTCCTCCAAAGTCGGTACAAGCTGATAATCAGGAAAGGTGAAACAATGATGCAACGGATCATAAAACTGGGCTAAAGTAGGGAGAATCCCCTCTGGCACATCGGTATCCAACATAAACAAAAGCTTCCCATAACATTTCCGGAACTCCTGGGTATCAACCACCAATGCTCCTAGCCTTCTCAACTCTACTACATTAGGACTCTTGAAGGTGTACTTCTTTGTGTTCCTCCTTTCAAAATTCATAGCCATAGACATCTGAAATTTTGCAAAAGTTCCTTATGAGTCCCTTGAAATCTTAAACACAATGTTCATGAATGCATGATGGCATGTATGCAACAACCACAAACAAGATCACGCAAGGCACACGGGCTTAGGTTCCAAATCACGAGCATGAAGTCAAGGTAACAGAACACCAACCCACACAGGTAAGTACTAAGGTTTTGTCTTCATTGTACCTGCAGAAAACCAAAAGGGTGCTAACAGAGGTGCCCGGAGTTAACGGCCATCTTAAGAATATCATCGGTACATTGGATTACTCCCCAACCGATAACATTCTTAAAATAGACCTCGTCCGAGTGTAGTATCGCGTGACAACCACCTTAGGTTTACACCCAGACAGTTTCCGCACTACGTTCCTAAATTGGCTTGGATGGGTTATGGGTTCTACGGTCCTCAATATGATCAGCTCAAGGTCGGAAAATAATGCCACGTATGATTACTCATCATGATATTGATAGTCCAAGAGAGCCTAACCGAGTGGAGATTATCAAATTGATATAGCTTTGGACTACTCCATCGCTTATTGCTTGTCATTATCGTTTTTGTTTTTCATTTTGGTCTAGTCGATTTACATATATGTGTTGATTTGTGAATTTGTCATTATCGTTTTTGTTTTTTATTTGAGTTAGGGTTCTTGATTGCCATTATCATAGTATATTGTTTTATAATAGGGTTCTTGATTGCCATTATCGCATCTCATGTGTTTGCTACTCACCCTGATTTTTATCCGTCCATGACACCAACAAATTGAACAGAGCAGTCTCAATAAAAAATTAGTCCGGGAGTCCACAAATTACATTTTATTTGTGTATGTGCAAAGTTAACCAAACTTTATGTTAAGTTAAGCTAATTATCAATAACCATAATCCCTACCCACAAGTTAAAAGATTCTATGATAAATGGGACAATTCAAAGAGATACAATAAATATATAATTATGGCACCTGTGGTGTATTCCTGAGGCTGCAGCTGCTTAGCTCGGTGTAGCGGTAAAATCATGAGTGTAAGCTATTAATTAACTTAACTCAAGGTAAACAAAGTCGCCACCGCACTTTTATTTTATTCCAAGAGGAAAAGGGAAAAAGAGCGAATAAAACCTAATGAATCTAAAAGCAAGAAAGCTAAAGACACACATCAGAGAAACAGGTAAGGGGATAGGTTACACAATGGGAAGGTTTTACGCACCCAAAATGTCCGTGGTACTCCACGGGAGCCCTTTGAAAAATTTACCGCTTTTGGTTTGAAAATGGTTTGTTCGAAAGAGATTGGAGAGATGAGAAGAGAAACGTTTTTTTTAAAGATTTTTGTGTTTGAAGAGGTTTAATGCCTCATGCCTACGTACCCACAAAGTGCAATGCGAGATCAAAACCTCGTAGTTCGTGGTACAAAATTGTAGAGATAAGTCGTCATTCTTTAGCGAATAATTCCGCTAGAAAGAATGAATCATATCTAAACATATGAAAAGAAAAGTGCACAAAGGCACAAAAACAATTGAGTGATTTTTGGATTTTTTTTAAGTATTTAAGAAAGGAATTTTGATATATTTACATGGATTAACATTTATTAAGAAGATAAAGTGAAAAGGATAAAATCACTTGACCTAAGTCAAGGTTTGATTATGAAAACATTTGAAGTTTGAAAACAAAGAAGATTTTTGAAATAGGGAGAAGATTTGAAAATTTAAGAAGTGGGAGGAGATGAAGTGACTATCCTAATACTTGAATTTAAAAGTTAAGAGAAGAGTGATCAAACCATATTATGAACGTTTCTTCAAGGTAAACGAAATTCCATCTTCAAAGACAAATGAAGTTAATTCGAGGCCAAGGTCTTCAATCAATCACAACTTGAGCAAAGGGGGAGATCCTAAAATCTAAGTCCAAACTCCAATGCTAAGGATAGTGGCCATAGTCCGAAATTAAAAGTCACAAGTCTTTTAGGTGTTTAATCCATTATTAATGTTTTAGTGTCCAAATGGACAAAAGAAAAATCACAAGCAACAATATAAACATAAACAATATGATAGATGATATAATATGATAATAGCATAATAAAAGAGATAAGGAGCGAGAAATTGTAATAAAAAGGATAAGGTGCGAAAGATTGAATTTAAATGGTTAGTATATTAATAGTATTATAATATTTACATATAAATGGTATGATGAACTTAATCAAACACAACCACAAAAGATAACACAAATATCGAGGCAACCGGATCCAAGTGGATTTTATTCCGAATTCGGGACAAATTTAGGTCTATGTTAAGCAATCGCCGAGTAATTTACGAAGTAATTACCCTACAAATGAGGCCGGCCACCACCAATTAAGGTAGAAAATATTTGTGCTAATACATGTTAGAGAAATGATATTATTGATCATTCTCCGAAAACATGTCGCTCTAAAAGAATAAGAACGATCTAATCTTAATCGAGATTTTCGTTGAATTATCGAATGCAACCTATCACGATCTCAAAGTATGGAGAATGATCCAAATGATCATTCATCCATAGATTTGAAATAATGAAGATTAAGCGTATCCAAAAATCAACAATCCACGAATCGGAGATTTTCATCGACCAAAAAGAGAAAAATAGAAAAAGGAAAATGAATCCTAAAAAAAATCCATAAAGATATTAAAATATTTTTCTAGCCTTTTCTAAAATATCTTTTAGATTCTTATATCAAAAATAAGTTTTAAAAAAAAATTGCTTAATGATCCATACAAAGAATAAAGGAAATAAAATAAAATAAAATAAAATAAAAACTAAAGAAATCAAACAGGGGGTGGGGCGCAGGTTATGGATTTGTGAAGAGCAATTGGATCTACTATCAATCATAAGCCCAGACAACTCTTATTTTCTTCTTTTATGAGAACAAAATCATTAATTATAAAAATAACAAAAAAACAAATAAGAGGAAATAGGTTCCTCTTCCTCACACGCGTGAAAAACAGGGCGCGATACACTATGCATCTTCTTCTTTCACACACGACGACCATTACCTTCAGAAAAGAAGAAAAAAAACACGGCGGCCTTTCAATCGGAATCACGAATCTCTCTCTTCTATTTCAAACCTTGTTCTCACTTCTTCTTCTCGCGGCTCTCTCTCTCTTCAGATTCAATTCAGGTTAACTCATTATTGTTGTTGCTATGAGTTGTTGAAATCCGAAATCGAAGGTGTTATGAGGTGTTTAGAAGGAAGATTGAAGAAAAGTAAACGGAAAATTGAAGGTTCGAAAGTTATGGGAAGGGTTGGATTTGAAGGTGAAGCTTTCAGGGATATTTTGCGCAGAGTTTTTGGGGGCTAAAGAGCTTGAAAAAGAAGTGATGAAGGGTCTTTATTTATAGAAGGAAAGGCTGAGAATCAATTGCCGTTTTGTGAAGCTTTGTGATGCGTTTTCGGTTCACGAATTTTGCGTTTGGGGATTTTTTAGATGCGTGTAGGAAGCATGACTTGCTTGCTGCGTTTTTGTTGCTTCCCTCTGCGTTTTGGTGTGCGAGATTCTCGTGTATGTTGATGCGTTTTGTTTGTTGCAGCCTGCGTTTTGGAAGCTGTTGCATTTTGGATTAATTGAGGAAAGCGTGATGTAAGTGAGCTGATGATGTGGGCCGGCTGGAAGTGTAGCTGAAGGTGTGACGCGGCTTATGCAGAAGGCTGGGCTGTGCTTTGCGTTTTGCTTTGGCTTGTAGCTTGTGGAGAAGTGAACGACTTGCGTGTGTTTGAATGATGAAAGCTGAACAAAAAATGTGTTTACGACTTGTTGATGTTGGCTACAAGAGAGGTTGGGTTTTGTTTGTGGGGTCAGCGACTTGTGTTAGTGGCTGGAAAAAAATAAAGTGGGGCTGAGACGTGATTGGTTGGGAGTGAAAGAAAGTCAGCTTGAAAAGATGTAGTGTGTAAAAGGCTGATGGCTTGGGCAATTCTTTGTTTTAATTTTTTTTTTCAATTTTTGTTTTTATCAAGGATGAAATCATGGGCTTAACAAAAGAAATATATGGGCTTTAGAAAATGGTGGAATTTTTTTTATAATTCTTGGATATATGGAATAAAAAGATGAATATGGTAAGAAAACAAATGGATAATGGACTAAAATTGAAAAAATAATAATTTTGGCATTTGGTTAAAAAAATTAGAATGGATATGATGATGGGTAAAATCGAAAAGTGGTTAACGAATTAAATTTGGAGAAATAAATTTGGATAAATGGACATGAAGCGGTGATGTTAAGCCCAAAACCAATGTTGACTTTTCTTTCACAAACCATTTGATTAAAATGAACACAGCTATCACAAAACTACTGAATAAATCGCAACTTAAGCCACGACCATTTGCATCGTCTGAACAAAGCCCTGATGATTTGAATCCGTGTTGAGGAAAATAAATCCTTAGATGAATCAATAATGCACTGATGAACTGATGAACACTGAAGATTCAACCCAAACTTCACACGCAACACCACTCAATAAAACTGATGACTTTCACATACAACACAGCTCGAACTTTTGAATACGCATTGTCTGAGGAATAAACCACTGGCACACACAAATTGCAGCTGAAACAATCTTTTGATAGTTTGACCAAGATTAGGTCAAACGTCCATATGAATCGGATCATGATTGAACAACCGCATTTGAATTGAAATCATTGTCCTGTCTTTAAAATCCTGCAACATAGAGAAGAAGAAGAAACAAACTGCCACATATTTTTTTTTGTATTTTGGTTAGAGGTCAGTAAATATAAACAAATAAAGCCAGTAAAAATACGGTGATCCTTTGCGAAGTGCAAATTCTGCATTTGAGAAGAGACTGAGAAATAGGTGCGATCTTGTTTGTATGCAAATGATATGCAAAGAAATCTTAGGGCAAAAATTAGGGTGTTACACTCGGGCCTTATCAACCAACTCCGTCCATTTTCTTGACAAAGAATAGAGTTTATAACTGGGTGTTTAACCAGCGCGAGTGTTGTAACCATGTCTAGAATTTCTAATAATTTATCTCAGAAACTCATCAATAACATTAGCTAACTTTGCTGATAGTTTTCCCTGCTTTTGTTGTTATCACCTATAGGCTAAGGGCTATGCTATTATGTTTTCCCCTATTCCTTCTCCGCAACCTTATAATATGTACATTAAGTTTTCTTTTCTTGTAGTTATAGTCAATTTCCTGTGGTTTTTTACAGAGTAGAGTAGAAAAATAGAATGATAGAAAAAGGAGAAGTGATTAAATCGTGTGTTTACCAAAGGAGAAGTGATTTATGTACTAAATATGGATCATATTTGGATCATATTAAATCGTGTGTTTACCAAATGATATAGTAGTTATTTGCAAAACAGTATAGAGAATAATAAAGTATAAGTTATATTTAGTCTTAAGAAAGAACTCTAGACAGTTCCATGTGATCTCTTGTGAACAAAACAATATGGATAACTCATATTTAGTGTGCTACTGTTAGTGTAAGACTGGTAATAATTCTTCAGGTCATATATCAACATTAAGCTTTATTGTTAATATGAAGAGAAAATGTGCCATGTCTGATGCATGTTTGAAATGAAATGAGTAGACATAGTACAAACAGTTGGTTTAAACTACACACTGCAGGCAGAATCTAGATTGAATGTTCCTGCAAATTTGTCTAACCTAATAAAACATTCACCCAAACTAAGATATCTTGTATCTAAGACACATCGTATTTACATATCTAAAGCTTTCGTCATCTAGGCAGATTTATACCATAATAAATAAGAAAGATACTCCAACTATTCCAACTGCCATGAGATCCAATTGTCAGTTATAAAAAGTCTTTCACTAACCGTTCTCAGGGTCCAGCCATAATATACAAAAAGAATAGTAGTAAAACATGAATTTCAAGTATCAAGTAATCTCATCTCATTTAGAATTTTGAGAGTTCCTAAAGGCCATAATCTTATCCTACTAGTTAATTATTCTTAACAATAGAGTTTCAAATGGAAAAGGAATGGCGACCGAGCCACACATTGTTGGATAGTTTGAACGTGACATCGGTTGAGTTACTGCTTTGTATGAAAGACAACAACAACCACCATCAGCAACAACTGTTTTGAGTATTGCACAGCCATGGCTTAACTTGCTATTTTTTTTCTGGTTCATCGTTTATTGGCAATCTATGTATAAGTGTTAGATCTGTTTCAAAACTAATTGTAATATATGAATTTTATCATGTTTTTAACTAAGTTTTTGTAACTTACATCTTTGTGCTTTTGCTACTGCTTTAGTGGGTCTAAACAACTCTATGAATGAAGAATAATTGCTTTTCACTCTTTAATCTAGATATTGTGTTGATCCCTTTTTCCTTACTATAACATTAAATTTTGTTATGATTCCTTCTGTTATGCATCAATACACTAAAATTGTTGGAATCATATTTACCGTAACAGCAGTCACTTGTCGACCCTATCACATTCCATCTCTTTGTGAAAAATGGCCTTGATAACTACTAACAACAATTAATCACATGTTTATTGTTTTGGCGTGTTTGCTAGTGTCGAATATCGTATAGTGGGTTATGTAACCTTTCACACACAGCAAATCCTAGTAGCAATCTAGAGACTTTGATATATTGAACTGTGATGTTAATTATTTTGAATATGCTCGTTATGTTAATTATTTTGTTCTTGTTTTTAATCACTGTAGGTGGCTGATAATTTACTTCATGATCCGAGTAGCAATCTAGAGACTTTGATATTTTGTTCTCATACCTTGAGAAGCAAGGTGATTTGTTGTTTTTATACTTCATATTAATGTAGTTAATGCTTATGCATGTTTAAGAATGTTATATGCATGCTGGTTTCTGACTGAAAGGATTACTGAAAGTTAGTGCTTATTCATTTCAGAATGTTATATGCATGTTGATTAATGTATTTAGTGCTTATTCATTTAACTTTGGGACATGCATTTCTTTTCCTTCTCAGAAAGGATTACTGGTATAAATTGTGAAGAAGACATTTCTGTTAGACTATTATTAACCATATAAACCAAAACATAAATGAAAGAACCATAAAGGAAACCATATAAATCAAAACACAAAACAGTAAAAAGCAGGATGTTAAAACATAAACCATTAAAAATGAAAAGTTATAATGGATACCTCACCTATAGAATGGAGTGCAAAAGCAGGATGTTAAAACATAAACATAATCGGCTTAAAATCATGTCTAAATGCAAGCGTAATCACTTGCAGAATTTTGGTTTCCAAACTTGCAAAATCCTGCTTCAAAATATATATTAATAATCTCTAGGTAAGCATAATCCTGCTTCAAAATATATATTAATAATCTCTAGGTAAGCATAATCCTGCTTCTAAATTTCGTAAGTATCGCAAATATTTAACATTTCCTAAAGATATATCTACAACTATTTTACAGGGTAATATTATAAGAAGCTCAAAGTGAAATAAAGTGTGTTCAAAAGTCAATTTTCAGACATTAGGATAATTATCTTATAGTACAAATTTTTATTTTACTACAACTTTTGCAAAACTTTTTAAAATTTACCATTTCTTAAAGATATACCGATATTTTTTTTAAGGTAATAGTATCCGGATTTTAACTTTTGGGATAATCTCTTTTAATTATTTTCTTAATGAAATCATATGAATATCATACTAAAGTGCGTTCGGAAATTAACCTTAAGACGATGACATTTTCGAATATTTATCCTTAAGGTGTATTGAGCCAGCACCCTAATATGATGTTGGGATCAAACATGCCCAAATAAACTGATCTTTTTAATAATGCTTGGTTTATTAGTTTCTTTTTAGGAGGGTTTTTGTATTGGATTCTGTTGAGTTTGAACATTGTAGATTGGCATGTGCGCAAAGTATCATATGCTTGAGCGTATTTTTTTAAGTTAATTAATGTGTCTGACTCGTGACTATTTATTTTGGATGTTGTAGGAGGAGGAGGAGGAGGATGATGATGAGGAGGAAGTTGATGTTGGTTATCATGATTAGTGTGTAGATTGTTTATGACTTATTTTATGTGTTGATATTTTGATGTTGTATTTTGGAACTGATTAGAATTTTGATGTTGGTTTTTTTTGGAACTGATTAGTATTTTGATGTTGGTGTATTTTAGAACTCATTAGAATAACATGTTGGTGTATCTTAGAACTCATTAGAATGACATGGTGTATTTTGGATCACCTGAATCGTTGATTGATGATTTTTTTTTGCAATGCCATTGGCCTGTTAGAGTTAAAATAATAAACAGGTTTGAATTAATAATAAACAAGTATTAAGTGGCAGTTGGATAAAAGGAAGGTGATGATTTCAAATAAAATATGCACGATTAAATAATTTAGTGTCGGCCAAGAGGCCCACGCTACATTAATTTTTAAATGGTTCATGAATCCACATAGTGGCGGCATACAAACTGACGCTAATATAACATATTTGTCTGTCTAATAAATATAGTGGCGGCCACATAGCCAAAGCTAATATTAAATAATTGGGTGTCTAAAAAATGTAGTGGCGGCCAAGTGGCCGACGCTAGCGTATAATAATATGTTGACCAACCTGACAGTCAATCCAATTAAAAAATGACAGTTGGCATTCTATAGCGTCGTCCCATAACCGACGCTAATTCATCAATTAGCTGCGCATTTGAGGTCAAGAAGTAGTGGCGTTCTAGTGTCACACCAAGAGCCGACACTAATAGAGTGTCACACCAATAGTCGACGCTAATACAATTAACTTCCAGCTTTGGAAAGGCGGCCCCAACCCCCACGCTAAGCTGACGCTAAACCAGTCTAGTGTTGTTTTTTTGTGGTAGCGAGGGCTTTTTAGCCGACGCTAAACCATTCTAGTGTCGGAATATTTCAGATTTTGTATGCAAAACCCTTCTCAATGCTTGATCATGAAGATCCTTACACATACCTTACAAAATTCTATGAGATTGTCAGCGTAATTGGAGCTCAAGAAGCGGAAGAAGAGCAAGTGTTCAAGAGACCATTCCCTCATTATTTGATAGGATAAGCAAAAGAATGGTATATTGATCAACCTACTCAAATAATGATTGATTGAAATGTGTTGGAAGAGAAATTTCTTGGGAGATTCTTTCCATACAATAGGTTTATTGAAGCAAAGACTTCAATTGTGGTATTTGTTGTTGGTGTAAACCCTAGTGGCCAATACTTTTGGTACTTGTATCGTATTATTTATTAATAATAAAAAGGTATTTCTTTATTATGTTTATTTTTCAAAATGATAAAGTCCCTAGAATAACTAGTTCGTTTAATGAAATGTTAAGTGTGACTTAATCATAATATTCCATTAAACATAAGGACATTATTCTTAAAGCATCCATAGTCGAGCTTTAATGTGAAATGGGATAGCCTTAAAGCATTAAGATTATTATGTAGATAGATTGATGATCACATCTCATGGATCATGGATAATGAGTTATCAAGTCTTGACATATGTATGAATATTATGAGTAATATTTATACTAGATTGACCCACTATGAGAGTACTACATAGAATGTTATGCAAAATGTCATAAGTTACTCTCATGGTGATAGTGGTGTATACCACCCTTCGACCTGAAACTATTATGGACCCTAGATGTAGAGTCGAGTACTTTATTACTAATCAAACGTCTGTAACTGGATGATCATAAAGACAGTTGATGGGTACTTCACAAAGCATGTTGAGGGACATGAATGGCCTAGATGGAATTTGCCCATCCTGCATAATAGGTTAAATGTCTAAGGGCCCAATATTGAACTAGAAAAAAATGACACAGTATATGCCTTGTTTTCAATATAGACACAAGGGCAAAAGGGTAATTGTACACACAAGTACTATCACAAAAGGTTTTGTCAGGTCACATGAAAATTTTGTGACTTGGGTGGCAGTGATGTGTTGCTAGATACCGTTCATTTTTTATCATGTTAAATACATTATTTAATATAATTGTCAACGTCGTGAAATCCTATAGGGTTACATACATAAGGACAGTTAGAGAATGGTAAAATAAATAAGGTACACTGTAAGGTACAATGCACTTGAATGGAATACAGAGTATGGTAAGGTACCGTATTCTTAATTGACATGTGATATAATTATAGTTATTATTAATTTTATAATAGTTATAACATATAATAATAACAAAATTATGTTTATCATAATAACAATTATTATAATAATATAATATAATAATATTATTATTGAGTTTGACTTTTAGCTTGAAGCCCATACAAGTAGTTCAATAAATAGAACCCTTGTGCATAAGCTCAAAAATTGTTGTTATTGAAACCTTGCTCGTATTCTATTTTTCCTCTCCCTCACTCTAAACCTTCAATCTAATCAGCTAGAACTGTGACTGAAGGAAGTTGTTTGTGTGGAATGAGTAAAGGCGTTGTTGATGGCGATTTTCTGAGTTTTAAGATATTAACTGCAAGTATACAGCCTAATCGCGTAGTAATAAAAGATATCGATCCCATAGAGACTCGATAATCAACCTAGCGCTATCGGGGTATTACTATGTTTAGCTAAGGCGAATGATATTTTAGTTTAGAGGAACAAGAAAGTAAAAAATTTAATTAAATTAAGTTATGATAAAAATATCGGTATGTAATTAATATGCCTTCACGAATTCAATAAATGGCCGGCTTATAAAGGTTTATCAAATTATCTTTCTGTAGAAAATGTTGGTTTAAAAGTCGTCAACTCACACTCTCGTGGTCTTGCCTATTACTATACTCCTAAGTCAGATTGAGCACTCTCGCTATATCAATTCAAGTTAAAAATACTTTTTGAAAACCTATAGATTCTAATTGGTTTTAAAGCGCTTCTGTGGTATTTAAAATCAATGTTCGATTTCAGTTATCTGGTTAAAACCTCACACTCTCGTGGTCTTAATTCTAACCTTTTTTACCTTTTTACTTTTGTAACAAAATTTGTTTTTAAATTAAGAAATCGAAACTAGAAAATAAATCGTGTTTAAGATTTTAGCCTAGATCTATTGAATTCGTTCCGGTTATTCAATTACATACCGATTAAAACGTTTTAGCCAGACATATTAATAAAAGCAGACATTAATAAGTAGAGGAAATGAATAAAAACATAAGACATGGAAATTAATAATGAAGCAATTAATTCAATAATGAACCTGGATAAAGTACAAACTTGGCATAATAATTCTTGCAGAAAACTAAAATAAAGAATGGCAGCGGATTGAAACAAAGTAAATGGAAATAACTTCCCGATGTAGGAAGTTATTACTAAGGTTCAGTAAAGGAAACGAAAAATAAAACAATGTAGAAAATTAAATAAGAAAGAAAATACCTGAACAAGAAATTGGCTTCGGTGGTAAAAACGTCATAAATTTGGTAATAGGTCGAAGCTCCCTTTGTAACTCAAAGTAGCTTCTATTTATAGTCTTCACGTATTACTGTTGTTGAGAAATTGCAAGAATTTATATTGTCGGGCCTTGACTGTGCATGTTTGACTGATACTGGATTGAATTAGGAAATAACGCAACTCTGAGTTTGAATGAGAAAATATCGTAGTTCCACGGCTCCTCTGTTTTGACTGAGGCACGCTTTAGGATTATGCATAAATGACCTGTGACGGTCGTCTTGGTCTTGTGACGATCGTCTAAAATGAGCAAAGTGGGACGGTCGTCCTAGCTTTGTGACGCCTGTCTGGCTTCTAAAGTGCAGAAACTCTATTTTCTGCTATCTGTTTCAATTATTCTGATAAATACCTCATTTCTCTCTCATTTTAACTCGTTTCTTCCATAAGTCATATAAATCTCAATATATGCAAAACAAACAAATACTTCGCATAATATCGTTCAAAATATAGAAAATAGTAACTTAATTAATTGGAAATCATGGTAAATAATCGATATAAAATCGTGTTATGAGTTGTTCATCGTACAACACTCATGATCATCCATTGATTCAGATTCAAAGGTTTCATCGCCACAAGAGTTAACTTTTCTATCATAGATCATAACTTTTTGTAAGGATCTCTAAAGGGAAATTTTTGTTTTTCGCTGTGTTTATATCGTTAATTTCCCTTCAGTGGTATCAAAGCCACTTACAAAACCATGAGTTTGGTAATAGTTTATTTTCTTTTATTTTGTTTTAATTAGATTGAAACACATAAACAAAAATTAAATCAAATCCTAATATTGAATTTTTGGCATTAGATTGTGTATGGTTTGGATTATTGATATTGACTATGCTTTGGAATCCGACAATAGTATGGTGAAGTAGCGATATGTCAATCGTCCATAAGTTACACATATATGATTGATCTAATTCATATGTGATATGATTAAATTTGATGCAAAGATGATATATTGGATATATTATTTTATTTCTTTAGTTCAAATCACGTAATGATTATCATTCGTTTGAGCGATCTGTGGTCATCTGCTTCAGAATCCGACTTTAGTATGGTGAAGCGATGGCATACAGATCAATCATATTGAATTATTAATCATGGTGTTTTGGTGGTATGTAATTGTTGCATTAGGGTTCATGACGGTACAAGGGTTGCATTGTCAATGAAGCATGCCGTAAAAGTCACGCATTCTATAGGTGAGACGGTCTCAATGAGGGGAGCGTGACGGCGTGACGGTCATCGTAGACTTAAGTGTGATGGTCGTCACAGACTTAAGTGGGATGATCATCGTGGATAAAGGGTGACAGTCGTCACAAGGTCTTGATTGGTGACAGTCAGCATATAATTTGTGACGATCGTAGGCAGTAAGTCGGTGCAAATGATGCGTCAATACAATTTGCGCTTTAGGTTATGCATTTGCCGAAAAATAAATTTTATTTATTTACTTAACATGATTTAAATTAATAATAATAAAATTTGTTTATTATTTTACTTGTGGTGATCAGTTATGGACTTAGTTTATTTTTCTTTGTTTTGAATTTTATAAATACGACATGCATGTCGTGCCTCTCTCTTATTCCCATAATGTAACTTCTTTTCTCATCTCACTCCCTTGTATGTAAAACGGTTTTCCTTTATGTAATATGTTATTATGAAGAAAGAAAAGACTATAAAACAAAGAAGGACAACCTTGGAGATCTTGCTTGGAGAAGTGAAGATCGTTATTAGGTTTAGCTTAAGTTCTCTCATTGGCTTAGGAGAACAATTACGCTAGGGGCCATAACTGTTTCATTTGTATGTATGTTGATATATATTGTATGTATATTGATGCATGTGTGATGAACGATTTATATGATAAATAAGCCGTGAGATCAAACTAATTAAAATTCTCTTAAAGCTAATATTAAGTTTTTTGATTTCCAAGTTTTAGAACTCATCAAGACTAGTATCGAATATTGTAGGTTTCGCCTAACGCGAGGTGCATGTTCTATATTAGTAAGGTGCGATGGGATAAATGTAATATCCAATTTCTAAAACAATGGTTCAAACTTAACTGAACAAACTATAATAAGATTATATACGTTTAGAAGCAAGAGTTAGGAATGATCCATATGATGGATTGGAATAAGGAGTTATTCACCCAACTGAAATGTTCAAGAATTGTATTGGATGCAATTGGAAGGAGTTCCTACCTAAATATCTGAGTTTTGTGTAATCAGCCTAATGTTGACTTAAAACAAAGCGAAATATGGATCTCGATTCACTAGAAAATCTTCCAATGGGATTTTTCGAATCAAATGATGAGGGGTCATTTGTTTTGAGTAAAATAGTGGGAGCATATTTAATTAAAGGTCTAATTAAATATATTATATTAATGATACTTATTCTTTACATTCTATTTTGTAGATTACCATGACATCAAACACATCTAATAACACTTTGCGATCAATCCTTGATATGGAAAAGTTGTCTGGGACAAATTTTCTAGATTGGCACCGAAATATGAGGATTGTCCACAAACATGACAAAAAGTTGTATGTCTTAGAGACACATGTTCCTGATGAGGAATCTCTTAGTTCTGCTCCTAAGGCTGAAAGAGATGCTTACAAGAAGCATGACGATGATGCCAATGAAATTGCTTGCCTCATGCTGGCTACCATGAATTCTGAATTGCAAAAACAACATGAAACATGGCAACATTCGATACGATCGAATATTTGAAGATGCTTTATCAACATCAGGCAAGGGATGATAGGTTTGAAGTTTCAAAAACCCTTTTCCAAGCCAAGCTAGTTGAGGTAAACCCAGTAGGTCCCCATGTACTCAAGATGACTGGGTATGTGGAGAATCTTGAAAGATTTGGTTTTCCCCTAAAAAAGGAGCTTGCAACTGATTTGATCTTGCAATCGTTGTCAAAGAGTTTTGGTTAGTTTGTCCTTAATTTCAACATGAATGATATGGACAAATCTCTTCCTGAATTTCTAAGCATGTTAAGAACTGTTGAGAAAAATCTGAAGTCAAAGGGGAAATTCATTCTGATGGTCAGTAATGGAAAGAAACAGAACAAAAGACCCACCAAGAAGGGTGGTAAATGGAAAGGGAAGGAAGTTGCCAAACCCAAGCAGGGTGGTAAGGAGGGAACTTACTTCTATTGCGGTAAGACCGAACACTGGAAGAGAAACGGCCCAAAGTACCTGAAAGATAAGAAGAATGGAGTGGAGACTTCAACTTCAGGTATTTTTGTTATAGAAATTAATTTATCTACTTTTGCATCATGGGTATTAGATACTGGATGTGATTCTCATATTTATACCAATGTGCAGGGACTAAAAGGGAGTAGTGATTTGGCAAAAGGTGAAGTTGACCTACGAGTTGGCAATGGAGCAAAGGTTGTTGCTTTAGCCATAGGAACTTATGTTTTGACTTTACCTAGTGGTTTAATAATTCAGTTAGAGAACTGTTATTATGTACCTGCAATTAGCAGGAATATCATTTCTATTTCTTGTTTGGACAAGTTTGGTTTTTCATTTATAATAAATAACAATTGTTGCTCTATTTATTTAAATGATATATTATATGCTAACGCACAAATGAACAATGGATTGTATATCCTTGATCTTGAAATGCCAATTTATAACATTAATACAAAAAGGATGAAACCTAATGAGTTAAATCTAAGTTACCTTTGGCATTGTCGCTTAGGCCATATAAATGAGAGGTGCATCTCCAAACTCCACAAAGATGGACTCTTGGATTATTTTGATTACAAATCATATGATACATTCAAATCTTGTTTAATTAGAAAGATGAAAAAGACCCCATTCACAGGAAAAGGTGAAAAGGCAAATGATCTTTTGGCCCTCATACATACTGATGTATCTAGACCATGGAACATACCAGCCAGAGGAGGTTTTCAATACCTCATCACATTTACTGATGATTTTAGTAGATATGGTTATGTGTATTTAATGAAACACAAATTTGAATCCTTTGAAAAGTTCAAGGAGTTCAAGAATAAAGTACAAAACTAATTAGGTAAGAATATTAAAACTCTTCGATGAGATCGAGGCGGTGAATATTTAAGCCTAGAGTTTAATGACCATCTAAAAGAGTGGGGGATTTTGTCCCAACTTACTCCTCCTGGAACACCACAATGGAATGGTGTATCTGAGATAAGAAATTGAACTTTCATAGGCATGATCCAATCCATGATGAGTCATGCCGATCTTCCAAACTCCTTTTGGGGACATGCAATACTGACAATAACTTACATACTTAACCATGTTCCATCCAAAAAGGTAGAAAAGACACCATATAAGATATGGAGTCGTAAGAAACCATATATGTCTTACATGAAGATTTAGGGTTGTGAAGTTTATGTTAAACGACAAATTTCAACAAAGCTTGAGCCCAAATCTGACAGATGCTTATTTGTGGGGTATCCTAAAGAAACAAGAAGATATTATTTTTATAATCCTTCTGAGGGCAAAGTGTTTGTCACTCGAATTGGAGTCTTCTTGGAAAAGGACTTTATTTCCAAAGGAATTAGTGGGAGGAAAGTAAAGCTTGAAGAAATTCAAGAATCACAAAACATTGATACACCTATGGAAGAATTAGAGTAGGAATCACAAACAGTTGTGGAAGAGCAACTTGCTCAGGTAGAACAAGACCAACGTAGGACTAGTATGATACGTCACCAACTAGAGAGATATGGATATCTCATAACTGATCAAGGTGATGTATTAATTATGGATCAAGATGAGTCTGTGACCTACCAAGAGGCCATAATTGGTAATGAGTCTGAGAAGTGGCTAAAAGCCATGAAATCTGAAATGGATTCCATGTACACAAACCAAGTTTGGACCTTGGTAGAGCCTCATATACGAGTTAATCCTATAGGATGCAAGTGGGTCTTCAAAAAGAAAACTGGCATGGATGGTAAGGTAGATACCTATAAGGCAAGATTGGTTACTAAAGTTTATAAACAAATTAATGGGATAGACTATGATTAAACCTTTTCACCAGTTGCAATGCTTAAATCTGTTTAGACTTTACTTGATATCGCTGCATATCATGATTATGAAATATAGCAGACGGATGTCAAGACTACTTTCCTTAGTGGGAATATTTTTTAGGATGTGTACATGACACAACCTGAAGGATTTGACATACCTAAAGAAACCCAAAAGATATGCAAGTTACAACGATTAATCTACGGATTAAAGCAAGCTTCTAGAAGCTGGAATATTTGGTTTGATGAAACGGTAAAATAGTATGTGTAACACCCCAATTTCATAATTTAATTATTTATTTAATTATTTATGAATATGTGGTATTGTGTGGTAGTTTGTGGTGTTGTGGTGAAATTATTTTATTTAAATAGTGATATTATAATAATTGAATATTATCTAAATATTATTCTTAAAATAAAATAATAAGTTGGAGGTCTTAGGGGTAACTTTGTCTTTTGAGAAGGGTATGACAAGGGAATACAAATAGTTTTCTCATAACTCTTATTTTGTGAAGATTGAGAGAGTGCTTTGAAGAACAATGAGGCTAAGGTCGGGAATTGTTTAAGAAGCGATCAAAGAGTTTAATTGACTAAGGTATGGGGAGTAATTTTATATTTAATATCTATAATGTATAGGTAGGTCTTATGAGAAAAGGGATTTTTGAGGGAAACCTTAGGGTTAGGAGGATTTTTGGTAGATTTGATGAATTGATGTTGTTAGATGGTGTAGTTGATGAATATATGATGATAAGAGGGGTAAGATTGAATTATGTGTTTTTCTGATGTTAAATATGGTTTTGGATGAATTTTTTCGCAGCCGAGTCGTGTTTAAAATCGCAGGGTTTTTGCCAAAAATCACCGTCTCGCTTAGCGAGCAAATGAAATTTTAGAATCCCGCAACCCGAGACTAGCTCGCTTAGCGTGCGCGGCGCCCTCTTATCGAGACCTGACACTTTTTGAAAAATATTTTCTTCTCCCAAATGATTTGTTTTGTTGTCGTATGTTGTTAAGATGTTGCTGTGAATTCTTGCCATGATGTATTATGCTAAATGTGTTAGAATTTGTAATGAGATGATGTTTAGATGATTATGTTGTATTATGATGATATGTAGTATTGATGATATGAGTAGGAAAAATATTAGATGTATGAATGATGAATGATGAATAATGATGAGTGCAGATGCAATAATTGATGGGTTTTGATGATGCATGATTGTATTGCATCTTGCATTCATGGCATAATTATATTGGGGCTTTGGTTCATTCGTAGCTTCAATTCCATTGTGTGGATTAAAGTGATATGTTGCTTATATTATGCTCCCTTGTGGAAGGTTGATGGCCCAATGTCCATCCATGATGATGTTTCGGTACCACATGCATATTATGAGCAGTGCATTTTATTCTTTGTGGTATAGCATGATTGCATTTATTTTTGTGATGATGTGATTGATTTTGTTGTATATGGGTGAGAATTGACGTAATTGATATATTGGTGCATGTTGTCTTATAATTAATTCTTTATATTTTTATATTGAATGTGAATTTACTCACCCTGCATGCCTTTGGTGATGGTCTATTGTGCCATCATGCAGATACTCAAGAATAGCTTGGTGCTTGGACGTAGCTTGGAGTGTATGTCCTTTTGTCGTTTATAGAGTCTAGGGTGGTGCCCTGCTCTGTGTCGTGTAACATCAGGAACACTTGGATTTTTGTTGGTTTTTGTCTGTTTTAATCCATGATCATGATGTTTTAAATTAACCATTGAATTTTCGTATTATGTTGACTAAGTTGTCGAATGATGATCCGCTACGTATAAATGATGTTTTGTTTTTAATTATGATGAATGCTGTAACCCATGTTACGGGACAGGACATAAGTAATGAGTTTCATTGATATTTGGATGAAATGTGACATCCTTTTACGTTGATGACTCTGATTTTATTGAATGATTCCGTATTATTATGTTATGGGGTAAAAATGGTGTTACATTAGTGGTATCAGAGTTGGTCGGTCTGTTCGATCGTGTGTCGTTGTTATTGTTCTATTGTCGGTCGTTACTCGTTAATGATTATGTCTTTTCTGATCTTGTGAGTGTTATGCAGAATGGATGGAAACAACGCACATGCTCTTGTTGAAACTGTTGCGGTGCTTGTTGAGGCTACGACTCGAAACAATGAACAAGATAAGTTTTGTGCTTTGGAGAAGTTTCAGAGTAACAACTTGTCGGTTTTTGAAGGAGAACATGACCCGCATAGTGCACATAAGTGGTCCAAAGTGATTGAGAAGATTTTTAAAGTGATGGCGTGCATGGATGCGCATAAGGTACAATTTGGTACCCATATGTTGTATGAGGAGGCTGAAGACTGGTGGGATAATATCAGTCAACATTTGGAGGATGTTGGTACTGTGGTGACCTGGGAAGTGTTCAGGAGGGAGTTTTTGGGGAAGTATTTTCCGGAATATGCTCGTGGTAAGATGGAGGTGGAGTTCCTTGTGTTGAAGCAAGGAAACATGACAGTGGCGGAGTATGCTTCTAAGTTTGAGAGTCTAGTGAAGTATTGTCCTCACTACAACCGTGTTGATGCTGAACTTTATAAGTATCTCAAATTTGAGAATGGGCTTAGACAAGGTATCAAATAGGGGATTTGATGTCAACAAATCTGTAGGTATGTTGAGTTGGTGGACAAAAGAAGAATCTATGATGAAGACAACCGAGCTCGATCTGCTCACTATAAGCAATTGAGTGAGAAGAAAGAGAAATACCAGTTTAGAGGAAAGCCTTATGTGACTCCAGCTTAGAAGGGGAAATAAAAGGTTTTAGATGGGAAGAATCCAAATGGGGGAGTAGGTTCCATTCCTCCCAAGTGCTACAAATGTGGAGAAATCGGTCATAAGTCTGATGTGTGGAGCAATTCAGTGGTGAAATGCTACAGGTGTGGCAAGAGAGTTCACCGGGTTGGTGATTATCCAAATGGAGGTCCGACTTGTTTTAATTATTGTGAACAAGGGCATATCAACACCCGATGTCAAAAGACTAAGAAGATTGTTACCGCTGCTCAGACCAATGGCAGAGTGTTCACTTTGAGTGGTTCTGAAGTTCATAAAAAGGACAACTTGATTCAATGTACATGTTTTATTAATGGTGTTGAGTTAATTGCATTATTGATACTGGTGCTATGCATACTTTTATTTCTCTTGAATGTGCTACTAAATTGGGTTTGACGTTGTCTAGTATGAATAATAGGATGGTAATAGAAACGCCAGGTAATAGTTTTGTTACTACTACATATGTGTATTTGAAGTGTCCTTTGACTATTTTTGAGAAGGACTTCTTGATGGATCTGGTGTGCTTACCTTTGCATCAAATTGATGTTATTCTTGGAATAAACTAGCTAGAGTTCAATTTTGTGCATATCAATTGTTATGCGAAGACTGTGGAGTTTCATGAACTTGGTGATCACGGTGAATTTTGATGTTCTTGACGGCTAAGCAAGTGGATGAATTGTTAGAAGGAGAAGCTCAAATGTTTGCAATGTTTTCATCGTTGCAAGTCGCAGGGAAGACTTCGAGTATTGAATTACCGGCTTTTCAAGAATTTCCTGATGTGTTTCCGGAGGACATAAGTGATTTTCCTCCAAAACGTGAAGATGAGTTTGCAGTGAATTTATTACCTGGTACAAGTCCTGTGTCTATGGCTCCATATCGAATGTATGTGTTGGAATTGAGTGAGTTGAAGAAGCAACTGGAAGAATTGTTAGAAAAGAAGTTTGTTTACCCTAGTGTTTCTTCGTGGGGTACTCCTGTGTTGTTGGTCAAGAAGATATATGGTAGTATGAGGTTGTGTGTTGATTATCGGCAGTTGAACAAGGTTACTATCAAGAACAAGTATCCACTTCCGAGGATCAATGACTTGATGGATCAGTTGGTGGGAGCTTGCATATTCAACAAGATTGATTTAAGATCTGGTTACCATCAGATTCATGTTAAGTCTGATGATATTCCGAAGACAACTTTCAGGACGAGATATGGTCATTATCAGTACACGGTGATGTCGTTCGGTGTATCCAATGCACCCGATGTGTTCATGGAGTACATGAATAGAATCATCCATGAGTACTTGGATAAATTTGTGGTAGTTTTTATTGATGATATTCTGATTTATTCCAAGATAGAAGAGGAACTTGTAGGGCATTTAAGGATTGTGCAACAAGTGTTGCGAGAGAAGAAGTTGTATGTGAAGTTGTCAAAGCGTGGGTTCTGGTTTCAAGAAGTGAGTTTCCCTAGACATTTAATTTCCAGTAGTGGAATTGTTATGGATACGTCGATGATTGATGCAGTGTTACCATGGGAGACTCCTAAATCGGTTACTGAGATTAGAAGTTTTCTAGGTTTAGAAGGTTATTACCGGAAGTTTATTGAAGGCTTTTCGAAGTTGGCACTACCTTTGACTCAGTTGGCTCGAAAGAGTCAAGCTTATGTGTGGGGTGTTGTGTGCGAAAATAGTTTTGTTGAGTTGAAGAAGAAATTGACGAGTTCTCCATTATTAATTTTGCCTAATCTGAATGAATCGCTCGTAGTATGTTGTGATGCGTCGAAGATGGGACTTGGAGTAGTTTTGATGCAGAATGTTCAAGTGGTTGCTTATGCTTCTAGGCAATTGAGAGTTCATGAAAGAAATTATCCTACACATGATTTAGAGTTGGCAGTTATGATATTTGTGCTGAAGATTTGGAGACATTATCTTTTTGGCTCGAAATTTGAAGTGTTTAGTGATCATAAGAGTTTGAAGTATCTATTTGATCAGAAGAAACTGAAAATGAGGCAGAGAAGGTGATTGGAATTGTTGAAAGATTTTGATTTTGATTTGAATTACCATCCTGGTAAGGAGAATGTGGTTGCAAATGCTTTGAGTAGGAATACATTGCATATGTCGACGCTAATGGTGAAAGAACTCGAAATTATTGAACAATTTAGAGACATAAGTTTGTTGTGTGAGGCTACTTCCGAGAGTGTGAAGTTGGGAATGCTGAAGTTAACCAGTGAAATTGTGGAAAGGATTCGTGAAGGACAACAATTTGATTTGAAGTTTGTTGATCAGTTGACTTTGATTAACCAAGGTAACGGAGGTGAATTCAGAGTTGATGAGAATGGTGTGATGTGATTCCGAGATAGAGTGTGTATTCCAAATGTTCCGGAAATTAAGAAGAGTATTTTAGAAGAAGGACATCGAAGTAGATTGAGTATCCATCCTGGTGCTACGAAGATGTACCATGATTTGCAGAAATTGTTTTGGTGGCCATGTATGAAGAATAACGTTGCAGAATTTATGTATACATGTTTGAATTGCCAAAAGTCAAAGATTGAACATCATAAATTGTTAGGTATGATGCAAATGTTGTATATTCCAAAATGGAAGTGGGATAGCATTTCCATGGATTTTGTAACGGGTTTTCCGAATACTGCTAAGGGAAATGATTCAATTTGGGTGATTGTGGATAGATTTGACTAAGTCAACCCATTTCTTTCCGATGAAGATTAATAATTCTATGCAGAAGCTAGCTGAGATGTATATTGAAGAGATTGTGAAGTTGCATGGGATACCGTTGAGTATCTTATCAGATAGAGATCTGCGGTTTACATCGAAGTTTTGGAAGAGTTTACAAGATACCTTTGGTGATAAGTTGAGGATGAGCTCTGCTTATCATCCACAGACAGATGGTCAGACAAAGAGGACTATTCAATCTTTAGAGGATTTACTGAGAACTTGTGTGTTGGATCAAGGAGGATTTTGGGATAGGCATTTGTCGTTGATTAGGTTTACCTATAATAATAGTTATCATGCTAGTATTGGAATGGCACCATATGAAGCGTTGTATGGTAGATGATGTCAGACGCCCTTGTGTTGGTATGAATCAGGTGAGAGTGCAGTGCTTGGACCTGAGATTGTGCAGGAGACAATTGAGAATATTAAGATCATACGAGAAAGAATGAAGGCTTCTTAGAGTCGACATAAAAGTTATCATGATAAGACGAGAAAAACTCTTGAGTTCTAAGAGGTAGACCACATGTTCTTGAGAGTTACTCTGGTGACTGGTGTAGGAAGAGCTTTGAAGTCTAGAAAGCTCACTCCACATTTTGTTGGTCCTTATCAAATTTCGTAAAGGATCAGAGCGGTAGCATATCGGATTGCGTTACCACCGTCGCTTGCGAATTTGCATGATGTGTTCCAGGTGTCAAAATTGAGGAAGTATGTGTGTGATCCATCGTATGTGATTCAGATGGATGATGTGCAGGTAAGAAATAATCTGACTGTTGAGGCATTACCATTGCAGATAGATGGCCGAGAAATGAAGCAGTTACGAGGAAAAGAGATTGCCTTGGTAAAGGTATTGTGGGGTGGACCAACAGGTGAAAGTTAGACTTGGGAACGTGAAGATCAGATGAAAGAGTCGTATCTGACTCTGTTTGTTTCAGGTACATTTTCGAGGAGAAAAATTCTTAAAGTGGAAGAGAGTTGTAACACCCTGATTTCATAATTTAATTATTTATGAATATATGGTATTATGTGGTAGTTTGTGGTGTTGTGGTGAAATTATTTTATTTAAATAGTGATATTAGAATAATTGAATATTATCTAAATATTATTATTAAAATAAAATAAAGAGTTGGAGGTCTTAGGGGTACCTTTGTCTTTTGAGAAGGTTATGAGAATGGAATACGAATAGTTTTCTCATAACTCGTATTTTGTGAAGATTGAGAGAGTGCTCTGAAGAACAAGGAGGCTAAGGTTGGGAATTGTTTAAGAAACGATCGAAGAGTTCAATTGACTAAGGTATGGGGAGTAATTTTATATTTAATATCTATAATGTATAGGTAGGTCTTATGAGAAAGGGGATTTTTGAGGGAAACCTTAGGGTTAGGAGGATTGTTGGTGGAGTTTGATGAATTGATGTTGTTAGATGGTGTGGTTGACGAATATATGATAATAATAGGTGGTAGGATTGAATTATGTGTTTTTATGCTGTTAAATGATGGTTTTTAATGAATATATGATGATAATAGGTGGTAGGATTGAATTTTGCCAAAAATCATTATCTCGCTTAGCAAGCAGGTGCTCGCTTAGCGATCGAATGAAAATTTGAGAATCCCATAACCTGAGACCAGCTCGCTTAGCGAGTGCGATGCCCGCTTAGCGAAACCTAGAACTTTTTGAAAATTGTTTTCTTCTCCCAGATGATTCCAAATGATTTCTTTTGTTACCTTATGTTGCTACGATGTTGTTGTGAATTCTTGCCATGATGTGTTATGCTAAATGTGTAAGAATTTGTAATGAGATGATATTTAGATGATTATGTTGTATTATGATGATATGTAGTATTGATGATATGAGTAGGCAAAGTATTAGATGTATGAATGATGGATGACAAATGTTGAATAATGATGAATGTTGATGCAATAATTGATGAGTTTTGATGATGTATGATTGTATTTCGTCTTGCATTCATGGTATAATTATGTTGGGGCTTCGGTCCATTGGTAGCTTCAATCTCATTGTGTGGATTAAAGTGATATGTTGCTTATGTTGTGCTCCTTTGTGGAGGGTTGATGACCTAGTGTCCATCCATGATGATATTTTGGTACCATATTCATATTATGAGGAATGCATTTCATTCTTGGTGGCATAGCATGATTGCATTTGTTTTTATGATGATGTGATTGATTTTGTTGTATATGGGCAATACTTAACATAATTGATCCATTGGTGCATGTTGGCTTATAATTCCTTCTTTATATTATTTATATTGAATGTGAGTTTACTCACCCTGCCTGCCTTTGGTGATGGTCTATTATGCCATCCTGCAAATACTCAAGAATAGCTTGATGTTTTAAATTAACCATTGAATTTTTGTATTATGACTAAGTTGTCGAATGATGATCCGCTGCGTATAAGTGATGTTTTATTTTTAATTATGATAAATGTTGTAACCCATGTTACGGGACATGACACAAGTAATGAGTTTTATTGATGTTTGGATGAAATGTAACATCCTTTTACGTTGACGACTCTAATTTTACTGAATGTTTTCATATTATTATGTTGTGGGGGGTAGAAAGGGTGTTACAATATGGATTCATAAAGAATGAGGATGGGCCTTGTGTCTACAAGAAAGTTAGTGAGAGCATGATCGTTTTCCTGGTATTATATGTAGATGACATATTACTCATTCGAAACAATATCCCTACCTTGCAACAAGTAAATGCTTGGTTAGGGAAATGATTTTCTATGAAGGATCTTGGTGAAACAACCTCTATATTAGTAATCAGGATCTATATAGATAGATCACAAAAACTTCTTGGCCTAAGTCAGAGTACATACATAGACAAAGTGTTGAGATATTTTAATATGCATGATTCCAAGAAAGGATTCATACATATGCAACATGGCCTATGTCTATCAAAAACACAATCCCCTTCAACTAAGGAAGAAAGAGATCGCATTAATAAGATTTTATATGCATATGTAATAGGAGATATCATGTATGCCATGTTATGTACTCGACCAGATGTCTCGTATGCTTTAAGTGCAACGAGTAGGTACCAATTTGATCCTGGTGATGCTTACTGGGTAGCTGTCAAGAATATCCTTAAGTACTTGAGAAGGACTAAGGAAACATTCTTTATATATGGAGGTCAGGAAGAGCTCGCCATAATTGGTAACACCGATGCTAGCTTCCAGACAGATAAGGATGACTTTAGATCACAATCTAGCTATGTGGTATGCCTAAAAGTGGCTTTGTAAGTTGGAAAAGTTCAAAGTAAGAAACAATTGTTGATTCTACAATCGAGGCCGAGTATATTGTCACCTCAAATGCAACAAAGGAAGTTGTTTGGATCAAGAAGTTTATTAGTGGCCTTGGTATAATCCCTAGCATTGTGGATCCCATTGATCTTTATTGTGATAACAATAGTGCCATAGCACAAGCTAAGGAGTCTAGATCTCACCAACGATCCAAACACATACTTAGGCGTTATCATCTCATTCGAGAGATAATAGATCGTGGAGATGTGAAGATATGCAGAGTACCTACACTTGACAATATTGCTGACCCACTAATAAAACCTCCTGCATAGCAAAAGCATGATGGTCATACTAGATCTATGGGTATTAGGGGTATGCCTGATTGGCTCTAGTGCTAGTGTGAGATTATTGGTGTAAGCCCCAGTGGCCAATACTTTTGGTACTTGTATCGAATTATTTATTAATAATAAATGACATTTCTTTATTATGTTTGTTTTTCCAAAATGATAAACTCCCTAGAATAGCTAGTTTGTTTAATGAAATATTAAGTGTGACTTAATCATGAGATTCCATTAAACATAAGGACACTATTCTTAAAGCATCCATAGTCGAGCTTTAATGTGAAATGGGATAGCCTTAAAGCTTTAAGACTATTATGTAGATAAACTGATGATCACATCTCACAGATCATGGATAAGGAGTTATCAAGTCTTGACATTGGTATGAATATTAGGAGTAATATTTATACTGGATTGACTCACCATGAGAGTATTACATAGAATGTTATGTAAGGTGTCATAAGTTACTCTCATGGTGATAGTGGTGTATACCACCATTCGACCTGAAACTACTATGAACCCTAGATGTATAGTTAAGTACTTTATTGCTAATCAAACAGTGTCCATAACTAAATGATCATAAAGACAGTTGATGTGTACTTTACAAAGCATGCTGAGGAACATGAGTGCCCTAGATGGAATTTGCCCATCCAACATCATAAGATAAATGTCTAAGGGCCCAATATTGGACTGGACAAGGACGACACGTCATATGTCTTGTGTTCAATATAGACATAAGGGCAAATGGGTAATTATACACATAAGTACTATCACAAAAGGTTTTGTCAAATCATATGAAAATTTTGTGACTTGGGTGGCAGTGATGCGTTGCTAGATACCGCTTGTTGCACCCCAAAATTTGCCCTCACAATACAAGGCTTTGTGTACTAAGAGGTTCACAAGGTTCACAAGACCCTTCATGAGGTTCATGAAGTTTACAAGACACTTTATGAGGTTCACAATACTTACAAGACCTTTCATGGGGTTCATGAAATTTACAAGACACTTTACAAGGTTCACAAAGTTCACAAATAGTCAGAAGATTTGACAATTCCCTCAGACAATGCACCTCCTAAGCAGTGCATCCAAAACTAGGGTTTTGACTTTAATCAGGATAAATGGACTTCCAAGACTTCAAGTAAGCTTCATAACATCTTATATGTGTCTAAGAATCCCTATGACAAGTTTCAAGACTTTTCTCAAAGGTTTGCTCAGTCAGATGATCAGATAAGTCAAAATCAATCAAAGCAGTTCAAAAGTCAAACTGGGGTCAACTGTGGTCAAACCAAAGTCAAACTTCTTGATTTTTTGCCAACATCAAGTATATGAATTAAAATTCATCATTTGATCAAGGGTTGATCATGATTCATCAAGGAGATCTCAAATCATCAGGAATCAAAGGTTTCTAAATTAGGGTTTCCTCAAGAGAAGTCAACTGAACTTTGACCAGCCATAACTTTCACATGCTTCATCACCAATTTTCCATCCAAAGCTCATTTTGAAGGAAATTGAATTCTCTACAACTTTGTGTCTCACAAGCCAAGCCCAAAAATGCTTCATTTGGAAGGTATGAGCTAAGACATTATAGGTCCTTTTGAAAGTCAACAAAAAGTCAACAACTTCAAAAGGGCATAACTTGAGAATGGTAAATGATATGGACATGAAACCAGTGGGGTTGGTTAGAGGACTCTTCAAGCTTTCCAAAATGTCCAAGAACACCCTCATAGCATTAAAATTGAAGGATGTGTGCCCTTGCAAAGTTGGGAAAGTTTTGGTTGGTTTATGAAGAAAATGGAGGTTTAAAACCAATTTTTTCTAAATGGGCTTGCCATATGATGATCCAATCCATACAAACACTTCATGCACGACCCAACCCTCAAATATTTATATTTTTTATTATTTTATTTTATTTATTTTGATTTTATTCATTTAAAATCATTTTAAATTAAAATAAAATAGAAAAGTCAAATATTTAAATGGGATTTTGTTTCTAGAAAGTCATAAAGGTGATTTAGATCAAATTGATATGAGAATTATGAAGATTGGCTTGAAATAGAAAGGTCTAATTCACAAATATTTGAAGTTTAAGACTTAATCTTTTTCAATCTTTTTCAATCAAATTTTCCACACAATGATCCATTCTTTTGACCTAAATTCATTACACTATAAGTATACAACACAAACCTAATGCAAAGGGACGAAATTCTGGCCTCCAAGAGTAAGTTTTCATATTCAAAAATATCACCAAAAGTCAAATTCGGATTTCACAATTCAAGCCTTTTCAAACCAATTTGAAGGTTGAGACATGTTTACTGGGCATCCTTGAATCGTTCCCAATGATCATTTGCATCCAAAACATCTCACATTGCATAAACCGAATCATGCTATGTTCTTGAATTTAAATTTTTCGGTTTCATATATTTGTTGATCTTAAATAATATTTGATGACTGCTTGATGTTTGTGAAGGTGCTAGGAATGTTTCTGGGTTCTTAATTTGAAGAATCATGACCTTAATCTCCAAATGCCATTTTAGGGTTCATAACCTTCAAATTAGGGTTTCACGATTAAGTGAATATAAATGAATTCTGAAACCGTAGATCAATTGCAAATGATATTTGGATTATGTTCATGTATTTAATTTAACAAAACTGTACATAAATGATGGTGTATGGATTTCGTAGGGTTTCCTGCAATTTGAAGTTTCGCAGGAAAATTTGTGGATAATTTCGCAGGAAATTTCGCAATGCCAGAGGTTGAAGATGAAGCCAGCGCGCGCGTTTTGAAGTTCAAATATTATTCATAATATTTTATGTAATTGTTTCTGTTTTGTATCACCAACGTGCAGTTGGTCTGGTGGTAAAGGGATGCGCGTATGATGCTAAGGTCCAGGGATCGAATCCTGGGCTCAGCCAATTTTTCTTATTTTTCTGTTTAATGGTTAGTTTTAATATATAATTGATTATAGTCACTATATTATCAGAAGCGCCCTCCCGGCTGGATGGAAAGTATGCATGCGTATTGTTTAAAGGTCCTGGGTTCGATCCCCCCCAGGCCTTTTGTGTATTTGTTTTGCATTATTTTTCATGATGTTTTTCAGGTTGTGAACAAAAGGGATTAGTCCCTTGCTTCTAACGCCAGTGCGCGCATGGCCCAGTGGATGGAAGGCAAGTCTTGGAGTCTACAAGCTTAGGGACTGGGTTCAAATCCCAGCCCAAGCAGGTTTTTATTTTCTCATTCTTTTCCTTATTTTTTTTTATTTAATTAATTTTCTATCTTAAATAAATTCAAATAGTAAATAGGATGTTCATATTATTTTAAATTCATTCTTTTTAATTTTAATTCTATAAGAAAAACTTATTTATTTTTTGTAAATTCTTAATATTGTTAAATTATGTATAGTAATTTTATTATTCTAAAAATATGTATATAAACCCTAATTTTCTAAAACCTAAAATATTTTGTAAAAATCTAATTAATTTTTTATAAACCCTAATAATTTTCACAAAACCCTAATTTTCTTCTATTATAATTGTCTATCATGTATATATATTATGTTCATAATTTAATTCTTGTATATATGCTTAAAATTAAAATTCTTAATTTAATTTTTGTTAATATAATAATATGACATAAATTGTTTGTATGTAAATAATTTTTAATATATGTTTAAAAATAGTTAAAAATTGCTAATTTAATTTTGTAATTATAATTTTATAATATGTTTATCATTAACTTATTTATTATAATTTATATATAACTTAAAACTTTATAATAATTAGTATAATTGCTTATATTTTTTTTATTAGTCTTAAATAATAATTGTTTATAAAATTGATTTTTTTTAATTATTATGTTAATATTATTAATTATGTTTATATGATATTTTATTATTACTAACCCCTTTTAATTTTGTATTATTTTTATTATTATTTTCTACTAACCCAATTATTATTATTATTTATTATTTTGCTTATTATATTTAATTTGCTTTAATTATTATTATTATGTAATTGTTCCTTGGATGTAATATTTAGTAGTAATGTTAAATATTTATTTTATGCTATGGTTAGTAAAATAGGGAGTGTAACATGTTTGTATGTTTAAAATCAACTTAGCTCATTAAACTTAAAGATAAATATTTAAAATTGTGCACTCACACACGTAAGTCGATCTTTGATCGCCATCTTACTTCCATAAGGGTACTTCTCATGTTGCCTATTACAAAAAGGTCAAGTAGGGTGTATAAAGCAAAAGTCCCTACTTTCACATCATCTAGACTCTAATCAGATAAAAGATCAAGTCCCTTTCGAATGTTGCCTTCGTAATGATCTTGTCCCTTTCGAATAAAGATGATAAGTCCCTTCGAATTGCTTATACACCCCACAGTTGCCTAAATAAACAGATGTCCCTTCATTTGTCCCTCACATCCAAGGTAATGACTACCTATTCCTTAATAATAGGGATAGTCTTACCACTTAAAGGATTCAAGAACAGAAAAGACTTAAACTTAGGGTAGGTTCCTCTTAGATACTTGCTCACTTTTCAAAAACATTTCAAACACTTCACACATTTCAAACAATTTTCAAAACAAAGGTTTTTTACGCATCCGTACATGGATCATTATAAAACTCTTAAGAAAATTTTTATTCACACACTTCACATTTCAAAAACATTTTAAAGTGAGCTAAGTAACTAAGAGCCCATGGATAACCATGTATGTAAAGGGTGCTAACACCTTCCCTTTACATAACCTACCCCCCGGACCCAAAAAAAATCTTTTAAAAGGTCTTTCCTGTTCTTTTATGCCTTTCCTTTGGATAAAATAAAAGTCGGTGGCGACTCTTGCTATCCGCAACATAACTAAAGTCAGTTCTCCCACCGTGTTACAGAACTGGCGACTCTGCTGGGGACTTAATAAAAGAGGGGTACCCTTAGGAATTAAATCACTTTAAAATTGTTTGCCTTGTTTGCTTTATACTTATCTGCTGGGTGCTCTTATGTGTGAAAGATCCTAACCCGGATCTAGTGTACCTTAGGTAAATGGCAATAGACCAAGGAAACTGTACGGCGTATACCGATATGGTTGATCTGGTGGCCATAGTTAGTGTGACTTCTTGGTTGGTGCTTATGTTCCTTAAGTCAAGTTGAGGATAATATGAGGCTGCCATATGTTGTCAATGCACTAACTAACTTTTAGAACCCTAGTCATCCCATCTTGGCCTTTAGAAAAGTAGTGAGATAACCGGCTTTGGTGAAGACTGAAGTTGGTTGATACTCGATGCTACACTCATTGAGATTCTAAACTTGGAGGGTTTTGGTTGGCAAGTAAGTTGCCTACTGAACAACCACCCTTGTGAAGGATCAATGATATTGAGATCCCTTAGAACCTGGTTACTTTTGTAGGACAGGATGAACCAACTAAACTTCAGGGGAGGGTACTTACCTTTGAACCTCTTGCAAGCCTCTAAACCTAGGGCTATTGTGTGACTTGTTTGTGTGTGCCACATGTTTGTGATTGATCATAACATCATAGCATCATCATGCATCATAAGCATAACATTTTCACTAACCATTTCAAGGACCAAAGGATTTATCTTTGTTCTTTGTTGCAGGTCATGGCTTCTGCTCGTAGAAACACTATCAGGATCAACTTTGTAGGGATACCTGCTAAGCTTAAAGAGTTGGTTTCTCAGGTGTCTGAACACTCCCAGTTCATCAAGAGGCATGGTCACCTACTGGATCTAGTCACTTCAGGGTTCAATGAAGACATGATGAGTGTTCTGTTTCAGTTCTTTGATCCTAAGCACCATTGCTTCACATTCCCCGACTACCAGCTGGTTCCTACCATGGAGGAATTCTCCAAACTTCTGGGCATACTTGTACTTGATCAGAAACCATTCACAGGCTTGGAAAAAGAGCCTAAACCTGAGGTTATTGCTGCAGCTCTACATCTGAAGAATTCTGACATTGTTCTAGAAACGAGAAGCGGAGTTAAGGGTATTCTTGCTAAGGTGTTGATAGAGAAGGCTCAAGTGTTCTTGAAGGCTATGAGCTATGATGCTTTTGAGGAGATCTTAGCCTTGCTGATTTATGGCTTAGTATTATTCCCCAATCCAGATCAGTTCATAGACGTTCATGCCATCAATATATTCCTGAGTCACAATCCAGTGCCTACATTGCTTGGAGACATCCTACATTCTTTTCATACTCGTACTACAAGGGCAAGAGGAACTTTGATGTGTTGCATACCTTTGCTATCTAGGTGGTTTATTTCTCACCTTCCTTGCTCAGTAATGAAGAATGAACAAGGGTTCAGGTGGTCCAAGAGGATTATGTCACTCTCGCATTCAGATATTCATTGGTGCTCCAGATCTATGGAGAATGTCACTATCATTGACCGCTGTGGGGAGTTTCCTAATGTGCCACTTCTAGGCATAAGAGGAGGCCTCACCTACAACCCTTCTCTAGCTTTACGACAGTTTGGCTACACCCGAAGTGATGGCCCTCATGACATGTTGATTCAGGGAATTGTGTTTGACTACGACAACGATCTTCAAGGTTACCGTCAGAGGTTCATACGAGCATGGGGAAAAGTGAACAAGGTTGACAGCAAGACTCTGGAGCCTAAGTACACTATTCCTATGGAAGCTTATCTCAGATGGGTGCGATCTCGTGCTCAGACTCTCATGATGCCATATCCTGCTATCCTGCCAGTTACCATGGAACCTGTTGCTGAAGGGGATACTTCTTATACCATCCTTCACCCAGACATGCCTAATGACATGGAAGACTTACAGAGATCCTGGATCCAGTTGAAGGAGCAAAGGGATACTTTCGAGGCTCATTACAAAACAAGCCAAGAAAGAATCCTGGAACTGACAAAGCAACTTCACGAGGAGCGGAATCTCAACTCATACCTCAACACAAAGAGGAAACGTCCATGGGAGACTTAAAACCCCATCTCTTGTATTTATTTTCTGTAAGCCCAAGAGGCAAAACAAATTTATTACTAATAAAAGTTTACTTTCTTGATTGTTTAAACAAATTTAAATCCTGTGGTCCTTGAAAACATTGCATCCGCATTTACATACCATATCATTGCATCACAGGTTTCTTGTGCACAGGTTTCTTATCTTCTCGCTGTTTATTTCAGCAATGGCTCTTGAACAGACAGTCAAAGATCTCCAGGCTCAGAATGCCCGATTCCAAGAGTTGATTCTGAACTTGTCCAAGGGACAAGATGAGTTGAAGACACTGCTGGCTAAGAAGAAGAGTCCTGAGGACAACAAGGATGGTCAGTTGGAACAATTGCAAGCTGAGATAACAGGAATGAGGATCCAGATAAATGGCCAGGTGGCTCTTATCCAAAGTTTAGCTCAGGGGCAAGAAGAGCTGAGAACCTTTGTCCAAAAACTTCAAATAATGGAGTCAGGAATCTAATTGTCAATCAACCTCCGTTAAAACAAGCTGATTTGGTTGAAAGGAAGATGAGGATAAAAGAAGGTAAGAAACCAGTTACCACTGATTGTTCTTTAGTTAAAGAAAAAAGACATGGTAAAGTTAATCCACCTCAACACAAGGGATGTAGAAGACAGTTTATCAAATTCAGCACTCCAATGTCACAAGTTCTGCAATGCTTGTTGGAGATGAAACTAATTTCCTTGAAAAATCCTCCTCAAAATCCTAAAACTTCCTCTCCTCGCTATAATCCCAAGGCAAGGTGTGGATATCACTCCAACTGTCCTGGACATGAAACTAATAGTTGTTGGACATTGAAGAAGAAGATTCAAGATCTAATTGACGAAGGAATCCTAGAGGTTACTCCAGAAGGTCAAGTTGAGTTCTACTATCATCCATCAAACACCGAAGCTGCAAGACAAGTTGCCCAAGGTAGCAAGAAAGGAAGCCTACCTATTCCTATTGAGATATGGGGCACCTTGGGACGTCCAAGTGGAAAATTTGATTTCATGGTGAAGTATACCGCTCCTCAAAGTTCACAGATTACAATTGAAGACATTCAACCAACTGGATGAGACAACATTTGAATTTTCATTTGTAATTTCATTTGTTTGTTTAAACACTTACTATTATGTTAAACTTTTGTTTTCATTAATGCATTGCATATGTTTGTCTTGAATTAATCCATTCGTTTCAGTATATTTAAAAACTATGCTTCTTATTTCTATCTTGTGATATTTAACTCCTGATAAAGCTATAAGCCTGTAGAGGGAGGATGACGAAAACAATACCATAATATTAAGCAGTATGCTTTTGAACAGACTATGCTGACGATGTACAGGCATTGTTTCAATTCCTAAACAGTGGAGATATAAGGAAGTTAATCCCTAGTCAACCCTTTTGAGCCTATGAAGTAGGAGTTTTTATTCTCGCACAAATTAAAACCCTTATTCATAACCCGGGGCAGGGTAGTTACTCGGTTAACTCAAATATGCCAATTATCTGTGTTGTACACAACTAATGATGGTTCTCTGTAATCATTAAACTTGACAGTCAATATCCAGCAAAAGAAAAGCTCACTAAGTCAAAACCTATGAAGGAGACTTAGTAAAACATTAAGACATCCCGCTGACTGTAATCTTGAAATAAGCAGTTCGGGCAAAAAGAAGGGATAATAAAGTCAAAAGAAAAAAAAGAGGTCACTATGAATCCTCAACAAAGAAAGATGACTGAATGTTCAAATAAATATTTGATTCCTGAATCATCACAAATGTCAGTGTTACAATTCCAAATTGCTTTGGAACCTCAATGCATGAGTTAACTGAGCATAGGACTGAAGAACATCATGGAGAATGGGTTGGGTACAAATAAATTTGAGCCTTTATCTTTTGTTTCTCAAACCATGAACCAGGCCACGTTACAACCCTTTAAAAGTCCTAACTGAAGCATGGTTAGTTCGAAAGCGTACTGCTACAAAAAGGTATCCTGACTCCTTTAGGGCTTATTATAAAACTTGAGTTAATATCACAGTTTCCTAAAAAAAAATTTTTTTTCAAAAACTTCAAGACAGACATAAGCATTGCATTTTTGAATATATTTGTTTGCATATACCTGAGTGTTTGACAAATGGAGAAACTTACAGGATGAATGCTCAATGAACCAAAGTCCTTCCGATGAACAAAGTTGCTTCCTGGATCAAAGTCCATGTATACAAAGGGGCATAGTCATTTTCTCCCAATCAAGGGGGCATGCCATGATACTGCCTAACTCATGTGGGGCAATCAGGACAGGATGCAGTTATGTTTAAGTATCCAGGGGCAGATCTCCACATCTGTCTAAATTACCGAGGGTAACATTACAAAGTTCATAATGCCAGGGGCATAGCCACGGTTTCCCAGTCAAGGGGCATACCAACTTACTGTTCAATTCATTTGGGGCAATCAGGTCCATATTCAACAATGCTTAATAGCCAGAGGCAGCTCTCCTCATATATGTGAATTTCATGATGTCAGGGGCATATTATTGTGAGGTACTCTGTTTATTTCTCTTACATTCAGATACTTCCATTATGGTATAATTCTTCCTCAACCAAGGGGCAATGCTTTCTCTTCAAATCTAATACCCGGAGCGTATATGGTCCATCACAATTTGAAGACACATTCCTCTCATTGTATTACCTTGATATTGGATTCTCAGCTGAAACCATTAATTGTCTACGCCAGTAGTATCAGATGGTGTCAGTATCATGTCTTCAGATCCAGCTATGAGGATTTCTGGGAAGGTATTCAGGAAAGTTAAAAATTTCAAGAGCTCCAAATCCAATTGGTTATACACTCTCGAAGTTGAAACGATTCTGTTTTCAAGTTCAGCTTTACTTTTCCCTCTGAATCCAGATTTACTTTTACCCTATTTACATAAGCGAAACGTCCATTGGTTGTGTCGGAATGCATAGATGCTTAATATGATTGATGTTTACCAGAAATGCATAGATGCTTAATATGATTGATGTTTACCAGAAATGCATGAAAATGCAGTAATAGTATTTACTAAGGACGAAACGAAGCTTCGCCGGTTCATCCCCACTATACAGCTACAAAACCCCCAGTAGGGCAAGTCCATCTTCATAAATACTTCAAGTCACATCTCCCCTGGAATTTATATCCATCTCTTTTATCCTCATACGGATAATCGGGAATTTATTCCTCCAATAGGAGTACGACGAACGAAGACGGGAGGTTATGGATACCTTACCATCAAACGAAGACGGGAGGTTATATATACTATATTATCAAACAAGACGGGAACGAGTTCCTCATATTATCCAGCAACAAATCGGGATTTATTTTCCCTGGCCAGCAGTTGATATACGAAGATATCCAGACGCTTCAAGCTGCATGATGCATACATACATCATTTACATCAAATCGTAACATACATATCCATAAATGCATAATACATTACTTAAGTGCATCATATTATACATGCATACATAATGCATAAGCTAATATTATCACACAGAATGTTTTAATCTTGTTTTTCAGGTTAATTCTCCAGCAGACAGACTTCATCAACAACTTGTGACTATTGGGCCGTTGTTTATCTTCCCAAAAGTTACCATTTCCTCAGGACGTTGTTTATCCTCCTGAAAGCTATCATTCCCTCAGGACGTTGTTTATCCTCCTGAAAGCATATCATTTCCTCAGGACGTTGTTTATCCTCCTGAAAGCATATCATTACCTTGGGCCGTTGTTTATCTTCCCAAAGGTTATATCATTTCCTCAGAACATTGTTTATCCTTCTGAAAGCATATTATTTCCTCAGGACGTTGTTTATCTTCCTGAAAGCTTCCTATACCTCAGGACGTTGTTTATCCTCCTGAAAGCATATCATTTCCTCAGAACGTTGTTTATCCTTCAGAAAGCATATTATTTCCTCGGGACGTTGTTTATATTCCTGAAAGCATATCACGACCTTGGGCCGTTGTTTATCTTCCCAAAGGTTACATCACTATACCTCAGGATGTTGTTTATCCTCCTGAAAGCATAACATTTCCTCAGAACGTTGTTTATCCTTCTGAAAGCATATTATTACCTCGGGACGTTGTTTATCTTCCTGAAAGCTATCACCATTACCTCAGGATGTTGTTTATCCTCCTGAAAGCATATCATGACTATTGGGCCGTCGCTTATCCTCCCAAAAGTTATACTTATACCTCAGAACGTTGTTCATCCTTCTGAAAGCATACCACTACCTCGGGACGTTGTTTATCTTCCCAAAGGTTACATCACTATACCTCAGGATGTTGTTTATCCTCCTGAAAGCATATCATTTCCTCAGAACGTTGTTTATCCTTCTGAAAGCATATTATTACCTCGGGACGTTGTTTATCTTCCTGAAAGCTATCACCATTACCTCAGGATGTTGTTTATCCTCCTGAAAGCATATCATGACTATTGGGCCGTCGTTTATCCTCCCAAAAGTTATACTTATACCTCAGAACGTTGTTCATCCTTCTGAAAGCATACCACTACCTCGGGACGTTGTTAATCTTCCTGAAAGCTATTACCATTACCTCAGGACGTTGTTTATCTTCCTGAAAGCTATCATTATATCTTCATATCTTGGACTGCTTTATCCTCCAAGAAATATGTATCTGAAGAATGTTTCTCCAAGTGGCATCTTTAAGCCCACTCAAGCATAATCAACTAGTCATCAGTATCACTCTACGCACCGGTGAGTGAAAATTTTTGGGCTTTTGTGTTCAATCCCCTTCAACCTTCCAGGTCACGACTGGCAAATATACCAATCTAACCCCTCAGGTTTCAGAAAATTGAACAGGGGCAGCTGTTGCACCCCAAAATTTGCCCTCACAATACAAGGCTTTGTGTACTAAGAGGTTCACAAGGTTCACAAGACCCTTCATGAGGTTCATGAAGTTTACAAGACACTTTATGAGGTTCACAAGGTTCACAATACTTACAAGACCTTTCATGGGGTTCATGAAATTTACATGACACTTTACAAGGTTCACAAAGTTCACAAATAGTCAAAAGATTTGACAATTCCCTCAGACAATGCACCTCCTAAGCAGTGCATCCAAAACTAGGATTTTGACTTTAATCAGGATAAATGGACTTCCAAGACTTCAAGTAAGCTTCATAACATCTTATATGTGTCTAAGAATCCCTATGACAGGTTTCAAGACTTTTCTCAAAGGTTTGCTCAGTCAGATGATCAGATAAGTCAAAATCAGTCAAAGCAGTTCAAAAGTCAAACTGGGGTCAACTGTGGTCAAACCAAAGTCAAACTTCTTGATTTTTTGCCAACATCAAGTATATGAAGTAAAATTCATCATTTTATCAAGGGTTGATCATGATTCATCAAGGAGATCTCAGATCATCAGGAATCAAAGGTTTCTAAATTAGGGTTTCTTCAAGAGAAGTCAACTGAACTTTGACCAGCCATAAATTTCACATGCTTCATCACCAATTTTCCATCCAAAGCTCATTTTGAAGGAAATTTAATTCTCTACAACTTTGTGTCTCACAAGCCAAGCCCAAAAATGCTTCATTTGGAAGGTATGAGCTAAGACATTATAGGTCCTTTTGAAAGTCAACAAAAAGTCAACAACTTCAAAAGGGCATAACTTGAGAATGGTAAATGATATGGACATGAAACCAGTGGGGTTGGTTAGAGGACTCTTCAAGATTTCCAAAATGTCCAAGAACACCCTCATAGCATTAAAATTGAAGGATGTGTGCCCTTGCAAAGTTGGGAAAGTTTTGGTTGGTTTATGAAGAAAATGGAGGTTTAAAACCAATTTTTTCTAAATGGGCTTGCCATATGATGATCCAATCCATACAAACACTTCATGCACGACCCAACCCTCAAATATTTATATTTTTTATTATTTTATTTTATTTATTTTGATTTTATTCATTTAAAATCATTTTAAATTAAAATAAAATAGAAAAGTCAAATATTTAAATGGGATTTTGTTTCTAGAAAGTCATAAAGGTGATTTAGATCAAATTGATATGAGAATTATGAAGATTGGCTTGAAATAGAAAGGTCTAATTCACAAATATTTGAAGTTTAAGACTTAATCTTTTTCAATCTTTTTCAATCAAATTTTCCACACAATGATCCATTCTTTTGACCTAAATTCATTACACTATAAGTATACAACACAAACCTAATGCAAAGGGACGAAATTCTGGCCTCCAAGAGTAAGTTTGCATATTCAAAAATATCACCAAAAGTCAAATTCGGATTTCACAATTCAAGCCTTTTCAAACCAATTTGAAGGTTGAGACATGTTTACTGGGCATCCTTGAATCGTTCCCAATGATCATTTGCATCCAAAACATCTCACATTGCATAAACCGAATCATGTTATGTTCTTGAATTTAAATTTTTCGGTTTCATATATTTGTTGATCTTAAATAATATTTGATGACTGCTTGATGTTTGTGAAGGTGCTAGGAATGTTTCTGGGTTCTTAATTTGAAGAATCATGACCTTAATCTCCAAATGCCATTTTAGGGTTCATAACCTTCAAATTAGGGTTTCACGATTAAGTGAATATAAATGAATTCTGAAACCGTAGATCAATTGCAAATGATATTTGGATTATGTTCATGTATTTAATTTAACAAAACTGTACATAAATGATGGTGTATGGATTTCGTAGGGTTTCCTGCAATTTGAAGTTTCGCAGGAAAATTTGTGGATAATTTCGCAGGAAATTTCGCAATGCCAGAGGTTGAAGATGAAGCCAGCGCGCGCGTTTTGAAGTTCAAATATTATTCATAATATTTTATGTAATTGTTTCTGTTTTGTATCACCAACGTGCAGTTGGTCTGGTGGTAAAGGGATGCGCGTATGATGCTAAGGTCCAGGGATCGAATCCTGGGCTCAGCCAATTTTTCTTATTTTTCTGTTTAATGGTTAGTTTTAATATATAATTGATTATAGTCACTATATTATCAGAAGCGCCCTCCCGGCTGGATGGAAAGTATGCATGCGTATTGTTTAAAGGTCCTGGGTTCGATCCCCCCCAGGCCTTTTGTGTATTTGTTTTGCATTATTTTTCATGATGTTTTTCAGGTTGTGAACAAAAGGGATTAGTCCCTTGCTTCTAACGCCAGTGCGCGCATGGCCCAGTGGATGGAAGGCAAGTCTTGGAGTCTACAAGCTTAGGGACTGGGTTCAAATCCCAGCCCAAGCAGGTTTTTATTTTCTCATTCTTTTCCTTATTTTTTTTTATTTAATTAATTTTCTATCTTAAATAAATTCAAATAGTAAATAGGATGTTCATATTATTTTAAATTCATTCTTTTTAATTTTAATTCTATAAGAAAAACTTATTTATTTTTTGTAAATTCTTAATATTGTTAAATTATGTATAGTAATTTTATTATTCTAAAAATATGTATATAAACCCTAATTTTCTAAAACCTAAAATATTTTGTAAAAATCTAATTAATTTTTTATAAACCCTAATAATTTTCACAAAACCCTAATTTTATTCTATTATAATTGTCTATCATGTATATATATTATGTTCATAATTTAATTCTTGTATATATGCTTAAAATTAAAATTCTTAATTTAATTTTTGTTAATATAATAATATGACATAAATTGTTTGTATGTAAATAATTTTTAATATATGTTTAAAAATAGTTAAAAATTGCTAATTTAATTTTGTAATTATAATTTTATAATATGTTTATCATTAACTTATTTATTATAATTTATATATAACTTAAAACTTTATAATAATTAGTATAATTGCTTATATTTTTTTTATTAGTCTTAAATAATAATTGTTTATAAAATTGATTTTTTTTAATTATTATGTTAATATTATTAATTATGTTTATATGATATTTTATTATTACTAACCCCTTTTAATTTTGTATTATTTTTATTATTATTTTCTACTAACCCAATTATTATTATTATTTATTATTTTGCTTATTATATTTAATTTGCTTTAATTATTATTATTATGTAATTGTTCCTTGGATGTAATATTTAGTAGTAATGTTAAATATTTATTTTATGCTATGGTTAGTAAAATAGGGAGTGTAACATGTTTGTATGTTTAAAATCAACTTAGCTCATTAAACTTAAAGATAAATATTTAAAATTGTGCACTCACACACGTAAGTCGATCTTTGATCGCCATCTTACTTCCATAAGGGTACTTCTCATGTTGCCTATTACAAAAAGGTCAAGTAGGGTGTATAAAGCAAAAGTCCCTACTTTCACATCATCTAGACTCTAATCAGATAAAAGATCAAGTCCCTTTCGAATGTTGCCTTCGTAATGATCTTGTCCCTTTCGAATAAAGATGATAAGTCCCTTCGAATTGCTTATACACCCCACAGTTGCCTAAATAAACAGATGTCCCTTCATTTGTCCCTCACATCCAAGGTAATGACTACCTATTCCTTAATAATAGGGATAATCTTACCACTTAAAGGATTCAAGAACAGAAAAGACTTAAACTTAGGGTAGGTTCCTCTTAGATACTTGCTCACTTTTCAAAAACATTTCAAACACTTCACACATTTCAAACAATTTTCAAAACAAAGGTTTTTTACGCATCCGTACATGGATCATTATAAAACTCTTAAGAAAATTTTTATTCACACACTTCACATTTCAAAAACATTTTAAAGTGAGCTAAGTAACTAAGAGCCCATGGATAACCATGGATGTAAAGGGTGCTAACACCTTCCCTTTACATAACCTACCCCCCGGACCATAAAAAAATCTTTTAAAAGGTCTTTCCTATTCTTTTATGCCTTTCCTTTGGATAAAATAAAAGTCGGTGGCGACTCTTGCTATCCGCAACATAACTAAAGTCAGTTCTCCCACCGTGTTACACCGCTCACTATTTATTATGTTAAATACATGATTTAATATAATTGTCAATGTCGCGAAATCCTATAGGGTCACACACATAAGGACAGTTAGAGAATTGGTAGAATAAACAAAGTACACCGTAAAGTACAGTGCACTTGAATGGAATACGGAGTATGGTAAGGTACCGTATTCATGATTGACATATGATATAATAATAGTTATTATTAATTTTATAATAGTTATAAAATATAATAATAAAAAAATTATGTATTATAATAACAATTATTATAATAATATTATTATTGAGTTGGGCTTTTAGCTTGAAGCCCACACATGTAGTTCTATAAATTGAACCATTATGTAGAAGCTCAAAAGTTGTTGTTGTTGAAACCCTGACCATATTCTATTTTTCCTCTCCCTCACTCTAAACCTTCAATCTAATCAGCTAGCATTGTGACTGAAGGAAGTTGTTCGTGTGGACTGAGTAGAGGCGTTGTTCATCATACAATGCTCGTGATCATCCATCGATTTGGATTCAAAGGTTTCATTTCCACAAGAGGTAACTTTTCTATCACAGATCTGACCTTTCGTAAGGATCTCTAAAGGGAAAATTTTGTTTTTGCTGCATTTATATCGCTAATTTCCCATATTTGTAACACCTTATTTAAAATATTTAGTCATTGTGTGTTATTTGTGATTTTATTGGCTTTATGAAGGGTATGTAGTTAAGGGTGAATGTGAGGTATTAACCTTAATTGGGTAATTAGAATAAAACATAAGGATAATAATAATATAATTATAATTAGTAAATATATGTGATATAATAGTAATATTTCGTTGTTTATGATTAATTTTCTGAGTAACAAGGAGCTTGAAGTGACTTGAGACTTCATGGTGTTTTTAATGAGATGTGGCATCCTATATGTAACTCTCTTATTTTCATAAACTATTTTTACTTATTTTATGTATTTTATAATGGGGATAATAGGGTGTTACAATATCATAGCAGGTCCGTTCGTTCGACCAGGTGTCTTAGTAGAGTCTGTCCATATAGTGGATGTAGTCGTGCTTTATTATAACCTGTATTTTGATTGTTGAACAATATGGCTGGAAGAATTAATGTTGCTCTTGTTGTTGTGCAGGAGGTGTAGGGTAACAATCAGAATGTTGGGGATGTTAAGTTTCGTAACTTGGAGAAGTTCCAGAATAACAAACCACCAACGTTTGAGGGTACTCATAATCATGAGTCATAGGGTGTAGTGGAGCTCAAAAGGTGTAGTTTAACACTCATATGTTGGTTGGTGAAGTTGAAGGCCAGTGGGATAACAATCGTCAGAGATTGGAAGCTGCAAGTAATGTTATTACTTAGACGATGTTCAAAACTAAATTTCTGGAGAATTATTTTCTGGAAGATGTGTGTGGCAAAAAGGAAATTGAGTTCCTAGAATTGAAATAGGGAAATTCAGTTGTTACTGAGTATGCTACTCGATTTGAGGAATTAGTGAAATATTGTCCTTATTACAATACTGATGATATTATGACTTCTAAGTGTCTGAAGTTTGAGAACAGGTTACGTCTCGAGATCAAACAGGGTGTTGGTTATCAAAAGGTCAAGAATCATTCAAAGCCGATGAACTGGTGTACAATTTATGATGAAGACAACAGGGCTCAAATCGCTCATTATAAGACTTTGAGTGATAAGAGGGGTAAGTAGAGACATGGAGGTACACCTTATAATGCTCCAACTGATAAGGGGAAACAGAAAGCGGATGTGGGAAAGAAGCCAAGTGGGGGAGGGATGGCTCTCAATCCTATCAAATGCTTAAAATGTGGTGGCATATGTCACTGTACTAATGAATGTCAAAATGATGTGAAGAAATGCTTCAAGTGTGGACGGCCAGGTCATGTTGTGGCAGATTACAGGACCAATATACCTACTTGTAACACGGTGGGAGAACTGACTTTCTATAAATGTTGCGGATAGCAAGAGTCGCCACTGACTTTTATTTTATCCAAGTGGAAAGGACATAAAGAACAAGAAAGACCTATTTTTTAAAAGACTTGGGTTCAGGGGTAGGTTATATAAAGGGAAGGTGTTAGCACCCTTTATATCCATGGTTATCCATGGGCTCTTAGTTACTTAGCTCACTTAAATGTTTTTGGAAAGTGTAGTGTGTGATTATAAATTTTTCTAAGTACTTTGTAATGATCCTCGTATGGATGTATACAAAGCCTTGTTTACAAATGTTTGAAAATTGTGGGGTGTGAAAAGTATTTTTTATTTTGAAGAGTGAGCAAGTAATTATGAGGTACCTACCCTAGACTAAGTCATTCATGTTCTTATATGTCCTTTCAAGGGTAAGAATATCCCTATTATTAAGGAATAAGTAGTCATTACCTTGGATTTTATTAAGGGACAGGCGTAGGGTCATCGTATGGTCAATGAAGGCAACTTAAGGGTGTCTTTAGTAATTCGTATAGACTATCATCATTTATTCGAAGGGACAAGATCATTATCGTATACAACCTCGAAGGGACTTGATATTTTAAATCTGTAGGGACTTGATGATTTATACGTGAAGGGACTTTGCTTAAGACACCCTTATATTCGAGGGATTTAACCATTTAAATGAGGCAACAAAGATGAATACCCTAAGAAGTGCAGACGACGATCTTAGATTGACTTACGTGTATGAATGATTTATTTCAGATATTTATCTTATTTAATTAATTATCTAAGTCCATATTATTACAATTAGGTTATCACTCTCTATTTACTAACCAAGCATTTAAATAATAATAATTAAAAGGACGGAAAAGTAAATCTAAATTATTACAAGGCTTTGGGCAGTTACAAAATAATCGAAAGAAATAAATTATAATATAAATAACAATATAAGAAGAATTAAAGCAATAATAATTAAACCTAAATAAAAGAAACTAAATAAATTAAGATTTAAAATTTAAAATTAGCTTTAAAAAAAAGTTAAGTTTAGGTTAAGAACATTAGGTTAAAGTCTAAAGTTAGAGAAATTAGGGTTAGTTAACAAAATTAGGGTTTTTAGAATAAAAATTAGGTTAAGAAAAATATATTAATTATTAATTAAAATATAAAAGATCAATTATATACATAATATCAAAATTTAGAATTTTTAAATATAATAAGAGTTGTTTAAATTTTATTTACAAAAAAACATATACAGATTTATTTACAAAATTATTATTATAAGAAAAAGAAAATGACTAAAATAAGGTTATTATTAGTTTTTAAAGAAAATATTTGAGAAATTAAGTTAATGGTTAAAAATTAATTATTGTTTTAATTAGTTAATAGTTTATTTTAAAAAAGAAAATAAAACAATATAAACTTAAGAAAAACAACAAAAAAGAAACAAATGGACAAAATAAAGGGACCTCAGATTTGAACCCAGGTCCTGTACCTCAAAGAAGTAACACCAATACCAGTTGAGCTGCGTGCGTGTGGTAACATTAGGCATCTTCCATAAAATATATATTAAGCTTGACGGAATAACAAACAAATAAAAAAAATTGCCTCCACCAGGATTCGATCCCCCAACCTTGCGTATGTAAAGCCAGTATCCTTGCGATTAAGCCACATGGGGCGCGTCTCTTAATACAACAACAAAATATCATAATATATTAAGTTTGTTAAGAAACTGAAAAATTAAAGAAAAAGGATGGATCTCACCAAGGATCGAACACAGGTCTTGACCAATACAAGTGTGCGCATGGAACCACTAGGTTGGGCGTCATCAGTTGTTATAACACAGAAACAAAACAATAAATATTAAAATTTAAAGACAAATCAGAATGGCGCCCAAACTTCATCCTCCTCGTTTGAATTTCCTACGAATTTCCCTTCGATTTTTCCTACGATATTTCCTGCGAACCTGGTTTCGTAGGATTTCCTAGCTTTGCACAAAGATCATTAAACCTGTAAAAATTCAACAAATTGGGAGCACCATTGTACTCCCTACAACAAAACCAACTCATTTACATGCTTATAATTTATTTATATTAGTTATTTCGGAAAGCCCCAAATTTAGAGCAAGAACCCTATCAATGGCATCTAATGAATTCGTCCATGGAAGCTTCATGTTTTTTCCCAGAAACAATCTATATACCATCATAAACAACATTAAAAGATCAAAAGGCAATAATAATGCATGAATTAAGTGAATCAAAAATAATTTTTTTTCAAGAAAATCAAGATTCGAATTCCATGATATGGGATGTTTTTTATCAATGTGAAGGTTCAGATTCATTCTACATGCTTCAAGGAAGATGTCTCAACCTTTAAATGGCTTGGAAAACACCTCAATGTGGGAAACCGAATTTGACTTTGTTATGAAATTTTGAGATTGCTTTAGTGTTCTTGGCTGCCAAAAATTCGTCCCATGTGTTTTGGTTGAGTTGTTTACTTATAGTAGAGTCAAATTAGGTCAAAAAACATATGACTTTAGTGGGCTTTTTGATAACTTGAGTGTGAAGAAAACCATGACCATAATTGTGAGAAAAATCAAATGATATCTTTCTAAATTGGCCTTGCACTAAATTGGATGAGATCAAATCAACTTGAATGTCATTTAAGAGCTTCTAGAAGAAGAATCAAATCAAATATTTGTATTTTCATATTTTATTTTTTATTTAAAATGAATTTTAATGAATAAAATCCAAAATAAATAATAAATAAATTATAAAAACCAGAAAATATTTGAATTGGGTCGTGCTTGATGTTATCATGAAGATTGGGTTGCAAAATGATAGGCCCATTTGGAAAAAATTAGATTCAATCCCTTATTTTCTTCATACACCCCTCAAAAATCTCCCAACTTTGACAAGGAAAAAATCCCTCAATTTTAAGGCTATGAAAGTTTTCTTGGACTTTTTGGAAAGCTTAAAGAGTCATCTAACAAACCTCTTTGGTCTCATGTCCATATCGTTTACTATTTTCAAATTATGCTCTTTGGAAGATGTTGACTTTTTGTTGACTTTTGAAATGACCTGTAATGTTTTAGCTCATACCTTCCAAATGAAGCATTTTTAGGCTTGGCTTGTGAGACATAAAGTTGTAGAGAATTCAATTTTCTTCAAAATGAGCTTTGTATGGGGAATTCTTGATAAATCATGTGAAAGTTATGGCTGGTCAAAGTTCAGTTGACTTTTCTTAAGAAAACCCTAATTTAGAAACTCCTGATTCTTATGATCTGAAGCTTCCTTGATGAATCATGATCAACCCTTGATCAAATGATGAATTTTACTTCATAACCTTGATGTTGGCAAAAATTCTTGAAGATTGACTTTGATTTGACCACAGTTGACCTCAGTTTGACTTTTTAACTGCTTTGACTAATTTTTGCATATCTGATCATCTGACTGGGCAAGCTCTTTGGGAAAGCTTTGAAACTTGACATATGGATTCTTAAAGTCATATGGGATGTTATGAAGCTCACTTGAAGCCTTGAAAGTCATTTTAACATGAGGAAACTCAAAACCCTAGTTTTGGACACTTTGCTTAGGAGGAGGCATAGCCTGAGGAAACTTCCACACTTCTTAATCAATTGAGAATCTTGAGAGGCTTATGATAATTTAGAAGTATTGAGAGAGATTGTTTTGATTGTGGGAGGGCAAATTTTGGGGTATAACAGTTTCCCCTGTTCAATTTTCTGAAATCTAAGGAGTTAGATTGGTATGTAAGCCATTCGTGACTTGAAGGTTGAAGAGGATTGAACATAAAAGCCCAAAAATTTGCACTCGCCGGTGCGCAAAATGATATTTCTGGTTGGTTGTGATGTTTGAATGGGCTTAAAGATGCCATTTGGATAAAAAGTCTTCAGATATGTTTCTTTAAGAGGGGATCAATCCCAAATATGAAGATAGCTTTTTGAAAAGAATAAACGACGACCCAAAAATGAGATAACCTTCGGGAAGAATAAACGACGGCCCGAGGTAACAAGATAACCTTTGGGAAGAATAAACGACGGCCCAAGGTATCAATATGGATTTTGGGAAGAATAAACGACGGCCCAAAATGAGATAACCTTCGGGAAGAATAAACGACGGCCCGAGGTAACAAAATAACCTTTGGGAAGAATAAACGACGGCCCAAGGTATCAATATGGCTTTTGGGAAGAATAAACGACAGCCCAAAATGAGATAACCTTCGGGAAGAATAAACGACAGCCCGAGGTAATAAGATAACCTTTGGGAAGAATAAACGACGGCCCAAGGTATCAATATGGTTTTTGGGAAGAATAATCGACGACCCAAAATGAGATAACCTTCGGGAAGAATAAACGACGGCCCGAGGTAACAAGATAACCTTTGGGAAGAATAAACGACGACCCAAGGTATCAATATGGCTTTTGGGAAGAATAAACGACGACCCAAGGTATCAATATGGCTTTTGGGAAGAATAAACGACAACCCAAAATGAGATAACCTTCGGGAAGAATAAACGACGACCCTAGGTAACAAAATAACCTTTGGGAAGAATAAACAACGACCTAAGGTATCAATATGGATTTTTGGAAGAATAAACGATGGCCCAAAATGAGATAACCTTTGAGAAGAATAAACAACGGCCCGAGGTAACAAGATAACCTTTGGGAAGAATAAACGACGACCCAAGGTAAGTTGTTGATGAAGTTTACCTGCTGGAGAATTAATCTGAAAAACAAGGTTAGTTCGGTGCAAATATAATGATATATATAACATTTTGCAAGATAATATTTTATGAGAATGCGTATAATATGACATGATATGATATGATGTATGTATGAATGAACTATGTAGCTGAAGCGTATAAGTAGCTTCGTAGAATAACTGCTGACTGGGGAAAATAAATCCCGATTCATTGCTGAAGAGTATGAAGACTTCGTTCCCGTCTTGTTTTTAAGAGTATCATACTTAGGAACTCCCGTTTTTGTCCGTCGTACTTCTTATTGAGGTTCCTGAATATCCTGACTGAGGATAAAAGAGATGGACATAGATTCGGGAGACCTATGTAGTAAGTATCAATTCTTCAGAGGATATGAAACCGCTTGGAGACTTCGTAAAGCTGGAAATGTAAGATATTACTTGAGATATTCCGTAAGGATATCCGTAAAGATTACTCCATGGGGATGAACCGGCGAAGCTTCGTTGAATTCCTACCTCCGTTCTTTCTTAGTAATTGCTATTATTGTATTTTATGCATTTCTGGTAAACATCAATCATATTCAAAGGCATATATACATTCAAACATAAATCAATGGACGTTTTTCGTTTTAGTAAAAAGGGGAAAAGTAAATCTGAATAAAGAGGGAAAAGTAAAGCTGAATAAAGAGGGAAAAGTAAAGCTGAATACGAAAAATGGAATTTTATTATTTTAGAAATAGGCTTATAAATAGGCAGGTTTTAACATGGAGACGGAAATCCTAGTAAGAAGAATTCCTCAGAAATTTTTACAAGGAAAAATAGCTATGTGTAAATAATCCTATTGAGTTTCAACTTTGCTATTGCCATTATCTTCAATTATCTCATCTTCAGCTATCGGAGAAGAAACGATTGGACTGATTGGTATCTGTTGAACTTGCCATAAATAACACAACTAGTATAGGATACATGAGTAATCCAACGAGACATTGCCATACGCTTTAATCCCTAACTTTTGCCTGGATTGCCCTTTCAGGTTTTCAATCCACCGGGATACCCTTTTTTGCCCAAGCCGCCTTTTCAGGTTTTCGACTTGTCGGGTGTGCATTTTTTATATATATATCCCTAATTTTTGCCCGAACCCTCTTGGTTCGCCGGGATGCCCTTATTTTTGCCTAGGCCAGTCACCTAGTGGGTCTCTTTTCATGCGTAGTATTTTTTAACTATGTCTGCTTTCACAGGCTGCGGGAAATCTTCACCATCCATAGTGGTAAGCATCATGGCACCTCCAGAAAATACCCTCTTAACAATAAATGGCCCTTCATAAGTGGGGGTCCATTTGCCCTTGGGATCACCCTGTGGTAATATAATACGCTTGATTACCAAATCACCAGCCTGATACACATGCTGCCTAACTTTCTTATTGAAGGCTTTAATCATATGTTTCTGATACATCTGACCATGACAAACAGCTACTAGTATTTTCTCATCAATCAAGTTTATCTGGTCAAATCGAGTCTGAATCCAATCATCTTCATCCAAGCATGCATCCTTCATAATTCTCAAAGAAGGAATCTGAACTTCAATGGGTAAAACTGCTTTCATACCATAGACAAGGGAAAAAGGGGTTGCCCCTGTTGAAGTACATATGGTGGTACGATAACCATGAAGAGCAAACAATAACATCTCATGCCAATCCTTATATGTAACTGTCGTCTTTTGCAAGATCTTCTTAATATTCTTGTTGGCGGCTTCCACTGCACCATTCATCTTAAGACGATATGGAGAAGAATTGTGATGTTTAATCTTGAACTGCGTGCAGAGATCAGTAATCATAGTGTTGTTTAGATTAGTACCATTATCTGTGATAATCCTTTCGGGGATTCCATATCTACATATAAGATTATACTTGATGAACTGAGCCATAACATTCTTGGTAATAGAAGCAAATGAAGTTGCCTCTACCCATTTTGTGAAGTAATCAATAGCCACGAGGATGAAACAATGTCCATTGGAGGCAGTAGGTTTGATCTCACCAATCATATCAATGCCCCACATGGAAAAAGGCCACGGAGTAGTTAGAACATTCAACAGAACTGGAGGCATATGAACCTTATCAGCATAAATCTAACATTTATGACAAGTTTTGGAGTGTTGATAGCAATCAACTTCCATGGTAGACCAATAATAACCTGTTCTTAGAATCTTCTTAGCCATAATGTGTCCATTAGAATGAGTACCAAAGATCCCATCATGCATGTATTACATAATCTCTAATGCTTCTTTCCTATCCACACAGCGAAGCAAAGTTGAATCGTGGTTGCGCTTGTACAAAATTCCATTACTCAGGAAGAATTTAGCAGAAAACCTCCTCAGAAACTTTTTATCATTGATAGATGCCCCTTCAGGGAACTCTTGAGCTTCAAGATACCTCTTCACTTCATGGAACCAAGGCTTTTCTTCTACTCTTTCAGTACCCACTTCATTGCAGTATGCAGGTTTATCAAATCGATCAATAGTAATTCTCGGAGCTTCATCATCCCAACTGATTTCAAACATAGATGCCATGGTAGCTAATGCATCTGCCAACTGATTCTCTTCTCGTGGAATATGTCCAAAGGTAATCTCTTCAAAGTATGGGATCAAAGACAACACATGCTCTCTGTAAGGGTTGAGATTAGGATGCCTGGTGTCCCAATCTCCTTTAACTTTACAAACTACTAGGGCTGAATCTCCATATACATTCAAAAACTGGATCTTCATCTCAATAGCAACCTTGATACCCATGATGCACGCTTCATATTCAGTCATATTATTGGTACATTTAAAACAAAGCTTTGCAGTAACTGGTGTATAACAACCTTTAGGAGAGATAATCACAATACCAACACCATTACCAAGCGCATTAGAAGCTCCATCAAAAACCATAGTCCATCGGGATCCTTGTCCAGGTCCTTCATATTGTCTAGGTTCTTTAGTAACAATCATAATATCCTCATCTGGAAACTCAAAATTCATAGATTGATAATCATCCACTGCTTGATGAGCCAAATGGTCAGCTACTACACTTCCTTTGATTGCTTTCTGAGTAGTATACTTTATGTCATATTCTGTCAAGATCATTTGCCATCTTGCTATTCGTCCGGAGAGAGCATGTTTCTCAAATATATACTTGATTGGATCCATTTTTGAAATCAATAAGGTGGTATGAGTCAACATATACTGTCTTAGTTGGCGAGCAGCCCATGCCAAAGCGCAACAAGTTTTCTCGAGCAGTGAGTATCTTGTTTCACAGTCGGTAAACTTTTTGCTAAGGTAGTATATTGCCTGCTCTTTTCGACCAGACTTGTCATGTTTCCCCAACACACACCCCATTGAGTTATCCAATACTATCAAGTACATAATAAAGGGTCTTCCTTCAAATGGTGGCATCAATATAGGAGGTTCATGTAGGTACCTTTTGATCTCATCAAAAGCTACCTGGCATTTGTCATTCCATTCCAATACTTGATCTTTCTTCAACAACTTGAAGATTGGTTCACAAGTAGCAGTCAATTGGAAAATAAATCTTGCAATGTAATTCAGTCGTCCCAGGAAACCTCTAACTTCTTTCTCAGTACGAGGAGCAGGCATCTCTTGTATAACTTTTACCTTTGCAGGATCCACTTCAATACCTTTACCCAGAAGTTTAGCAGATCTAACTCCGAAAGTACACTTGTTTGGATTTAACCTCAACTTGTATTTCTTCAACCTCTCAAACAACTTGTGCAAGTGATCAAGATGCTCTTCTTCGTTCTGAGATCTGGCTATCATATCATCCACATATACCTCTATCTCATGGTGAATCATATCATGGAACAAAGCTACCATAACACGCTGATATATTTCCCCAACATTCTTCAAACCAAATGGCATCACCTTATAATAGAAAGTTCCCCATTGTGTAACAAATGTAGTCTTCTCCATATCTTCAGGTGCCATCTTGATCTGATTGTACCCAGAGAAACCATCCATAAAAGAGAATACCTTATGTTAAGCAGTATTGTCTACCAGAACATCAATATGTAGAAGTGGAAAGTCATCTTTGGGGCTGGCTCTATTCAAATCCATGTAATCTACACACATGCGTACTTTACCATCTTTCTTAGGCACCGGCACCACGTTTGCAACCCACTGAGGATAAGAAGTAACAGCTAAAAACCCTGCATTTTGAATTGTTTCACCACCTCTTCCTTAATCTTTTCTGACATATCAGGACGCATACGATGAACTTTCTATTTTATTAGGCGACAATCCTCTTTCACTGGTAGACGGTGAACCACAATATCTGTATCCAGCCGTGGCATATCTTCATAAGACCAAGCAAAAATTTCCACATAGTCACGTAACATCTGAATCAATCTGTTCTTAACATCATCTTCCAACTCAACACCTATCTTGACTTATTTCCTGTTTTCCTCAGTTCCGAAGTTCACAACTTCGATTGGTTCCTCATGTGGTTGTATAGCTTTCTCTTCTTGTTGTAGTAATCTAGCCAACTCTACAGGGACTTCACAATCTTCCTCCTTTCCATCCTCGACTTGATAGATCGGATTCTTGAAGTCATAATTGGCAATAACATAATGGTTATCAATAGGATCCAGCGTGGATGAAGATCTGCATTTTAGTGACGTGGGTGTGTGTAAGAACACATAGCTTTTTTTTTATAAAAGTAAAAAGTAAAAAGAATAACAAAGAGCACAATATTTACGAAAGCGAGAAACGTCCATTGATTTTATTGAATGAAAATATGTAAATGAAATTATAACCCTAACAAGCATATCATTGTGCCCCGAGCAAGGCACAAGGCTTAAAAGTATTTAATTGTTCAAAATTACAAAAAATAAATTTAGAAAAATGAAATAGCATTTACTCCTGACTAAAGGAGATAGGAATAAAGTCTCCAGCTTTCCAGTTGTTGAGTCCATCTCCCATGGTAGGAAAAATCCAATCATCCAGGTTGTAACCTTCATCATAATCTTCCACAATATTGACTTGGTCCTTTATGATTCCTCCATGAGTGATACGAGCAGCACGAGCACGACGAACAACCTTCTGAGATTCTGTAGTAAAACCCAAACCAAACTTGTCAGACTTGTAAGGAATGTCAGGAAGCTGACCCCAAATAGTACAACCACCTTCTTCAACCACAACTCTAGCATCTTTGAGGGATGCCATTGTAGGAGGTACTCTGGTAATCACAGGAACTCTTTTAACAGTAAGGAGAGCTTCAGTAGCAGGAACGACTTGAGGAACCACTTCAAATATCTGGAAAGGAGTCTCAACAAATTCACTCTCCATCTCAACGTATTTAAAGGTATTCACATGACTGGCCATGTATTCTTCTTCACCATAAACAATGACGATCTTTCCTTTCACCAGATATTTCAACTTCTGATTTAAAGTGGAAGTCACAGCACCTGCCCCATTGACCCAGGGGCGCCCAAGCAAACAGGAGTACACAGGACGAATATCCATCACATAGAAAGTGGAATCAAAGACTTTAGAGCCTACTTTGATTGGAAGATCCACCTCTCCATGCACCATTCTTCTTGAACCATCAAAGGCCCTCTGTCGCTCCCTAGATTTCCATCCTGGTACAAACGCGAAAGTGGTGCGGAAAGAGGTAGAGTCACCAGCCAAGCCTTTTTATCCAGAAGGAACGGGAATGGTAATGCTGCACAAACCAGAAGAAAGAAGAGGAAGGACACAGGTCCTGCGAACCAAAGAGACTGAGTTCGGGAGTCGGTTATGACCTGGGAAGGTATTAGCACCCCAGATCGTCTGTCGTACCCGACGGGATCCACGCTTGCAAAGAAATCCGTTTCAAAGGGTGAAGAAATGAAAGCTGCTGCAAAAGAAAAGGAATTGGAACTGGAAAAGGAACTGAGAAAGAAAACAAAGAGAAAAAATGTAGGGAAAATAAAGATTGTGCTCGAATGGGCCCTACCCCACTGCCTACGTACCTCATCGGGAAAATGAGGATCAGAGTCGCCTTAGTTCCCCTAACTAGGGGTGGAAAAGATTGCTTGCGTCTTAAGGCTTGAACTGCCTATGTCAATGCTCAGGTGTTGCAGGCTCGGACGACGAGTGTGTTACAGTCTTGCAAAATGACAAGTAGGAGCAAGTTCGCTCACGAAGCGAAGGAGATGAGAAAAGAATTCCCGAAGGAAAGACGCTTATTGCTTGTTTGTGTTTTTTAGAGGCTTTTTACTGAGTGTGTCACAAGGAAGTGAACTCAAGCTCTTTTCCATGGAATGTGCACTTGTCACTACATTCCAAGATGGAATAATAGAACAAGCACACTTAAGTAAGGAGAAGATCCCCAAAACTTGAATCCAGAGATTAGGGCTTAAGCTCACTAACTCATTAAACTTATTACGTATTTTTTGTATTTTTGAATGAAGAAGTGTTTTTTATGATTTTTCTTGGTGAAGATGGTATCCTGATCAGACTTGTGCATCACAAGACAAGCTTGTACTATCCCAAGATGGGAAGACTACAAGTGTCTCATGGAATAAGGCTATTGCTCAAGATATCACTTCAATCCTTATTAAATGTCTTTTTAGGGTTTTGAGATGAGAAGAGAAGAGAAGAGAAGCAAAAGGATCACAAAGGTAAAAGTCTAATGGGGGACTAATGAATCCTAATTGTTATCATGCAAGGTAATCCTAAGTTAGTGGGGTTTACTATCCCAAAGGAAAAGAAGAAAGAAGAAAAGAAAGAGAAGAATGAAGAATAGAAGAGGGAGGGAGTGATGCCTAAGCCCAACAATCACAAGAATAGTATCAATGAAGAAAAGATAAGAGATAAGACTTGGAGATGTGGGAATCACATCCACACCTCTCACTTACCAAAGCCCCTGAAATGGTTAGTGACACAAGAATAAATGCAACACAAAATGAACATAATGTCAAACCAAAGTCAGACAACCAGAAGTGAAGTCTTAATCACAAATGCCAAATGCAAATTCAAAGCATAAGAATGAAAAAAAGAACTACACAACTCAACATGAAGCATTATGAATCACCATGACAAAACAAAGTAAACATGAGAAGATACAAAGCAAAATAAACAAAGCAACATCACAAAGTGCAAGACCAGAACCCTAACATGTTAGAAAGGTGCCTAAGGATCATGTAAGATGAAGAGAAGAAGCACACAAAGTCAAGTGGTTACATCATGAGAAGTAAAGAAACAAAAGAAGTGAAGTGAGCATGCATAAGAGTGAATGAATTTCAAAAGCAAACAATCACAAAATTTTCCAAGGTACAAACACAAAATCAAGACCAGAGGGGTACCAATATCCTAATAAGGCTCTAAACAAGCAAAAGAAGTTGGCACAAGTGCCCTTCTAACCTAAGGAGTGACCATATGACCCAAAGGAAGCAAAAGGGAACAAGTAAGGAACAAAAATTCAAATCAATTCAAGTATACATCCAAAAATTCCACAAACTTGCACAAATGATCTTCAATCATACAATATCAACATGCCAAAAGGAGGGGATCAAAATCAGAAGCTTAGCCATTCAAATGAGGGTTCAAACATGGATTAGGGTTAGAAGGCTTCATGCACAAGTTAGAGACCAAAATTAATTAAGCAAACTTCTAAAAATCAGAATAAAAATCAGCAATAAACTAAATCTCATCATGAATTCAGAGCAAAAAGAATCATCTCAAAATTCAAAATAATGACCAAGATAGAAAATGAACAAAACAACATGCTTCAAAATGAAATAAAATCAATTAATTAAAAGAGACAATTAATTTCTACGTGGCAATTAAAAAATAAATGAAAAATAAAAAATGCCAAAAATTAGAGAAAACTAAAAGAAAGACTCATGAATTTTTTTATAATTTTTGTGAACTTATTACTATTTTTAAAAATTAAAATTCAAACTGAAAATAAAAATAAAATAAAAAATAAGAAATAAGGAAGCTGTGGTGCAAATAGCAAGCAATTCAGTTCATTTTAATTGGGCTTACAAAGTCAGGGGGTGAATAGCAAGGGAGGCCCACTCAGTCTGTGCAAGCTCACAACAATTATTATGGATATTCACAAAAATCAGGAAACAATAAGAGCCAATGGATCAAGTATACGCATGAGATTCAGTCAAACATTTAAACCTAGTCAACCCATTCACTGGCCATGGTGTGAGAACATGATAGTTACGGTGAGGTGAGACACATCATGCATTATTCAGATTAAATTATAAAAGTGAAAACACGTGAGAGGGAGGGTGCACTTTTAATGTGCTGTCACGCCAACATCCGTCCAGATCACCAATCCTACGGCTGTGCTTCATCTTCTTCATTGAGCTTAGTCCAGAATCCGGTGACCGGAGCCCTAGCTCCGACACCGGAAAATTCAATCATATGAACAAAACAACACAGAAATACATCAAACCCTCCAGATCAAGTCATTAAGCTACACTGAATCCAAATATGCTTATGAAATTCACAATAGATCAAAGAACAAGCTGGATCGAAGAAAAACAACTTTGATCATCAGATTTCAAATCACCATAAAACACTTAATACTTATCCATTTTTCAAACAAATTAGCACAGAATCATCAGCACAACCAACAGATCACAATGCATACATTTAATTTCAAGTTTAGATCCACAAATTTCAGAGCATACCTGAACTTGCAACTCCTTCAAATCACCAAGATAATGCTCCTACAGCTGCAGATCTGCTCACTATGACCTCCTCTTGCAAAATAAATGCAAGATGGAGCTTGAGGGAAGCTGGATCTTGGAATCCGAAAAACTTTTGCTCTTGAATGGCACCTCTATGATTCTTCACTTTCAGCTTGAATGAGTATGAGCAAAATGATCCTTAAGGTTCAAGGAAGCAGAATGTGTGAAGAGATTGTGAAGAGAGTGCTTGAGGAGAGAAATTCGAAGAGAAATGCAAGTGAGTAAGAGAAAGTGAATCTGAGAAATGAGAGAGCCTCTCCACGAATTTAGGGCATGCTTTTCTTTTATATGCTTTGTATTTTCACCTGGCTAGGGTTTTTTGAACCAAGAGTGGCATGAAGAGTGTGATTGAGGTGTATTTGCCAAATTGCATGAAAAGTATGATTGCCTCATACACCCGTGCAAACCTTCCTTCAAGTGAGCATTCTGACTTCAATCCATCCCTTGATTTGTTTTGAATCAATCCCGACCTTTGGTTATGAGTGTAGCATGCTTTTTGAATGATTATGCATTTTTGCACCTTGTGTGGTATACTTCACCTCTTGCACGAAATTAATGATATTTTTAGAGAAAAACAACACTTATGCAACGACTTGTAAGAATATGATCTTATTTGGTTCATGAAATAACTTGAAAATAAGTTTCACAAGTTCTTGCATTTGGATGAAGCTTGAAATTCATGTCATGCCCTAAAAATCAAGTAACTTTCGAAGGGCCTATCTCCCAATCCATGAGGGCTATGAAAATGTACTTGTACTTTTTTAAAAATGGGAGAACTTAATCTTCAACTTTCATGTTCAATGGCAACTCATTTGAAGCTTTTTTCACTAAGTTATGTGTCTTTGAAAATTAGGGCAAAAAGTTCCTAAAAATGGCAAATTCCATGACCAATCACATGCCAAAAATGGAAAACTACTTAAAACTTTTTGATTCTTGATCTTTGATCTTGCCAAACCTCTTCTAAGGTTATAAGAACATCCCTTAATTTGAAAAATAAGGTTGGACCCTTTGAAATCTCACAGTTGACTTCTAGAATGCACAGTTGACCAATTTCTTCTTTTACAAGCAACCGATGAAATACCTGACTTCCACAAGGAGTTTTCTCACCAAATTTCATCCCTAGGATCCTCTTATCATATGAAATACTTTGCCCAGATGAAATGGCCAAAGTCACAAAGTTTTCATGCTTGAAACTCAAACCCTAATTTGGGATCATTGTGTAGGAGCTTGCCCTAGCTTGAATTCCCTGATGATCCTCCAACCTCCTGGGCTTTTGTGAATGATCTTGAGCTTGTGAATGCAATGTAGACCTCTCATAGGACTTGGACAAATCCACTGGGCCTCTTGTTATAGCTTGAAATGCCTCAAATCCCTCCACATATGATCATATGCCTAATGCTAGGTCATGAGAATGTTATGCCTCATCTTTCCATGTAACAATGCCAAGAATATGATATGCTTATGAAGACTATGGTATGATGATGATGCTTAAAAAGAAGAGGGAACATTTGGGGTGCTACACCCTCACCACCACATTACTTGGTCTTAACACTACATCCTTCAAGTTGAGTTTGTCTAGAACCTCCTTAGGTAATACATTCAACGAATAACCATTATCCACCAATACATGAGACAAAGTAGTGCCCCTACACTCAATGGAGACATGTAGCGCTCTATTATGGTTTCTTTTAGCAGGAGTCAGATCAGCATCAGTAAAACCCAAACCGTTATCACTAGATAGATGAGCAACACAATTTTCAAACTGGTCCACAAAGATTTCATGTGGCACGTAAGCAGTCTTCAGGAATTTGATTAAATCCTTGGCATGGGCTTCAGAACATAATATCAGAGATAGCATGGAAATTTTGGAGGGAGTATGCCCCAACTGGTCAACAACATCATAATCACTCTTGCAGATGATCTTTAGTACTTCTTCCATTTGCTTAGAGAGGTCTTCACTAACTGGTGCTTCAGCTTGAACAGGTTCAATTACTGGTCCTTTGACCCGAGCCTCAGTACTCGGCCCAGAGTTAGAGATATGAACTGGAGTAGCAGCATTCTTTGAGGTGTCTTCTGGAGAGAAAATTCTTCCACTCCTGGTAACCTTACTGGATCCAACAATATTGTCCACATCAAGATTAACATCAGTAACAGGTGCATCAGTCAAAGATTCTTGTTTGACACCATGGATATAAACATCAAAACCATAATTCCAGGGTATAGCCTTGTCATAAGTATATGGGATACAACCAAGAATAGTAATAATCATCAGAGCCACCTTTGGCTCAACAGTAATCTTCACGGGACCCTTAGAAGTGATCATCACTGGACCATTGGAAGTAATCTTCATAGGAATCTTGTTAACCATAGCCACATCTTCAACTTTCAAATCTTGAGTCAAACATCCACACAGACTCTCTATATAAGGGGTCCTCTCAAATAGTATAATATAGTTATCTATCAGGCATTGAATACGTGACCTCAACCTCCAACAACTATCAGGTTTATAGGCCCGGTAAAAACAATCTTCCCTGCAACCCGGAAATAAATCGGCTTGCACAAGTTTCTTCTTGACAATAGCTAAAGGAGTAGTTATTTCAGCCACTGAACGAACATAAAAAACCTCATCAACAACATTAACAGTCTTCTCATGTTTAGGCATAGGAGCAGTAATCACATTAGGAGTTTCTGGAGGGTCAAACTCAATTTCTCCATTCTCAATCATATCCTGAATTTTGTTCTTCAATGACCAGCAACTGTTAGTATCATGGCCAGGGCTATTAGAATGGTATGCACACCTTGCATTGGGATTGTAATGAGAAAAGGATGTATTGATATTTTGTGGTGGGTCCTTCAAAGTAATCAATTCTCCTTTCAACATATGCTGCAAAGCCTGAGCCAACGACATATTGAGCTTGGTAAATTGCCTCCTAGGCTTGGGATGACTATTCTGTTGCTGCTCTTGTGGTGGAGGTGTAGGATTAGAAATCAAAATAACTCCCACAGATTGGTTACGATCATTACGACCATGCTGGCCATACACATCATTGGATTCCTTTTTCACATGAGGGGGATTCTTGGTGATACTTGAAGAAGCCACTATCTGAATCTTTCTACTTCGTATCCCACTTTCCACATGTTCTCCAGTCATTATCAGCTCAGTGAAGCCAGATGATGAGCTTCCAATGAGATGACTATAGAAAGGACTAGTCAACGTACTCATGAACATATCAACCAATTCCCTGTCAGTCAAAGGGGGTTGAACTCTACTTGCCAGATCTCTCCATTTCTGAGCATACTCCTTGAAACTTTCTTTAGCATCCATGGACATGCTTTGGAGCTGCATGCGAGTTGGTGTTAAATCAGAATTGTATTGGTACTGCTTATAGAAAGCCTTAGCAAGATCATTCCAGTTGCGAATGTTGGTACTCTCTAGTTGATAATACCATTCCAGTTGGGATCCAGACAAACTTTCTTGAAAGAAATGTATCCATAACTTCTTATCAGGAGTATGGGGTTGAATTCTTCTGACATAAGACCTCAAATGCAATTTTTGGCAAGACACACCATCATACACCACAAAAGTAGGAACCTTGAAGCCCATAGGGATGGAGACTCCAGAAATCAAACTCAAATCTCCAAAGTCAAACCCATAATTCTTTTGTAGTTCCATATCATTCATTATGTCCATCATCATCTTATACTTCTCTTCACTAGTAGGATCATGATAATAGTTCTCCTCAGAGTTAGAATCTTCCACAATATCATGGAGACTGCCTCCTTCTCTCTCAGAATTTTCAGACTCAAGATTCTCAACCTCTTCATCTGTCTTGACGGGACCTCTGAATCTTCTACCCAGGTTGATGAAGCCTACTGGCTTTCTGGTCTTCTTCTTTTTCTTGGTCAAAAGTGCCTTCAGCTCATCTTGTCCCCTGGACAAGTTCATAATCATTTCTTGAAATTGTGCATTCTGAGTCTGGAGATCCTTAACAGTTTGTTCGAGAGCCATTTCTGCTGAAATAAACAACCAGAAGATAAGATACTTGTTTATAAGAAACCTGTGATGTAATGATATGGTATGTATATGTTTATGCAATGTTTTCAAGGACTGCAGGATTTACGTTTGTTTAAAGAAAACAAAAACAAAATTTTATTAGTAAATATTAAATATAAATTTTGCCCCTTGGGCTTACAAGGAAATAACAATGAAGTACAAAAGATAAATATATGGGGTTTTAAGTCTCCCACGGACGCTTCCTCTTTGTGTGGAGGTACTTGTTGAGGTTTTGCTCCTCGTGAAGTTGCCTTGTCAGCTAAATAATTCTTTCTTGACCAGCTCTGAAATGAGTTTCAAAAGTATCCCTTTGCTCCTTCAACTGAATCCAGGACTTCTGCAATTCTTCCAAATCAGTGGGCATGTCTGGATGAAGGATGGTATCAGGAACATCTCCTTCAGCAACAGGCTCCATAGTGATTGGTAGAACAACATGATATGGCATTATAAGAGTCTAAGCACGAGCTCACATCCATCTGAGATAAGGCTTCATAGGAATAGAATACTTTGGCTCCAAAGTGTTGATGTCAATCCTATTCACCTTGTTCCAAGCTCGTATAAACCTTTGACGGTAACCCTGAAGATCGTTGTCGTAGTCGAACACAATACCCTGAATAAGCATGTCATGAGGACCATTACTCCGAGCATAACCAAATTGACGCAGTGCTAAAGAAGGGTTGTAGGTAATGCCCCCTCTTATGCCAAGGAGTGGCACATTAGGGAATTCCCCACAACGGTCAATGATAGTAACATTCTCCATAGATCAAGAGCACCAATGAATGTCTGAATGAGAAAGTGACATAATCCTCTTAGACCACCTTAACCCTTGTTCATTCTTCATTACTGATCGAGGAAGGTGATAAATAAACCACCTAGACAATAAAGGTATGCATCACATCAGAGTTCCTCTCGCCTTCGTAGTACGAGCGTGAAGAGAATGTAAGATATCTCCAAGTAATGTAGGCACTGGATTGCGAGTCAAAAATATGTTGATGGCGTGTACGTCTATGAAATGGTCGGGATTAGGGAACAACACTAAGCCATAGATCAATAGGGCTAAGATCTCCTCAAAAGCATCATAACTCATAGCCTTCAAGAACACTTGAGTTTTCTCCATCAATACTTTAGCAAGAATACCCTTAACCCCGCTTCTCGTTTCTAGGACAATGTCCGATTTCTTCAGATGTAGGGCTGCAAGAATGACTTCAGGTTTAGGCTCATTCTCTAATCCTGTGAAGGTTCGCTGATCAAGGATAGGTATACCCAGTAGTTTTGAGAATTCCTCAATTGCAGGAACTAGCTGATAGTCGGGAAATGTGAAGCAATGATGTTTAGGATCAAAGAACTGAAATATGACACTCATCATGTCTTCATTGAACCCTGAAGTGACTAGATCCAATAGATGACCATGCTTCTTGATGAATTGGGAGTTTTCATAAACTTGAGAGACCAATTCTTTAAGCTTAGAAGGTATCCCTACAAAGTTGATCCAGATTGTATTCCTACGAGCATAAGCCATGACCTGGAACAAAGAACAAAGATAAATCCTCTGGTCCTTGAAATGGTTAGTGAAAATGTTATGCTTATGATGTCTTGATGATGTTATGCTCAATCACAAACATGTGGCACACACAAACAAGTCACACAATAGCCCTAGGTTTGAAGGCTTGCATGAGGTTTAAAGGTAAGTACCCTCCCCTGAAGTTTAGTTGGTTCATCACGTCCTACAAAAGTAACCAGGTTCTAAGGGATCTCAATATCACTGATCCTTCCCAAGGGTGGTTGTTCAGTAGGCAACTTACTTGCCAACCAAAACCCTCCAAGTTTAGGATCTCAATGAGCGTAGTATCGAGTATCAACCAACTTCAGTCTTCACCAAAGCCGGCTATCTCACTACTTTCTAAAGGCCAAGATGGGATAACTAGGGTTCTAAAGGTCAGTTAGTGTATTGACAACATATGGCCGCCCCATATTATCCTTAACTTACTTAAGGAACAAAAGCACCAACCAAGAAGTCACACTAACTATGGCCATCAGATCAATCATATCGGTATATGTTGTACAATTTCCTTGGTCTATTGCCATTTACCTAGGGTACACTAGATCCGGGTTAGGATCTTTCACACAAAAAAACCCAACAGAAAATTAAAGCAAACAAAGCAAACAATTTAAGTGATCTAATTCCTAAGGGTACCCCTCTTTTACTTAGTAACTCCCCAGCAGAGTCGCTAGTTCTGTAACACGGTGGGAGAACTAACTTTCTATAAATGTTACGGATAGCAAGAGTCGCCACCGACTTTTATTTTATCCAAGTAGAAAGGACATAAAAGAACAGGAAAAACCTATTTTTTAAAAGACTTCGGTTCGGGGGGTAGGTTATATAAAGGGAAGGTGTTAGCACCCTTTATATCCATGGTTATCCATGGGCTCTTAGTTACTTAGCTCACTTAAATGTTTTTGGAAAGTGTAGTGTGTGATTAGAAATTTTTCTAAGTACTTTGTAATGATCCTCGTATGGATGTATACAAAGCCTTGTTTGAAAATATTTGAAAATCGTGGGGTGTGAAAAGTATTTTTTATTTTGAAGAGTGAGCAAGTAACTATGAGGTACCTACCCTAGACTAAGTCATTCATATTCTTATATGTCCTTTCAAGGGTAAGACTATCCCTATTATTAAGGAATTGGTAGTCATTACATTAGATTTTATTAAGGGACGGGCGTAGGGTCATCGTATGGTCAATGAAGGCAACTTAAGGGTGTCTTTAGCAATTCGTATGGACTATCATCATTTATTCGAAGGGACAAGATCATTATCGTAGGCAATCTCGAAGGGACTTGATCTTTTAAATATGTAGGGACTTGATGATTTATACGTGAAGGGACTTTGCTTAAGACACCCTTATATTCAAGGGACTTGACCATTTAAATGAGGCAACAAAGAGGAATACCCTAAGAAGTGCAGACGGCGATCTTAGATCGACTTACGTGTATGAATGATTTATTTCAGATATTTATCTTATTTAATTAATTATCTAAGTCCATGTTATTACAATTAGGTTATCACTCCCTATTTACTAACCAAGCATTTAAATAATAATAATTAAAAGGACGAAAAAGTAAATCTAAACTATTACAAGGCTTTGGGCAGTTACAAAATAATCGAATGAAATAAATTATAATATAAATAACAATATAAGAAGAATTAAAGCAATAATAATTAAACCTAAATAAAAGAAACTAAATAAATTAAGATTTAAAATTTAAAATTAGCTTTAAAAAAAGTTAAGTTTTGGTTAAGAAAATTAGGTTAAAGTCTAAAGTTAGAGAAATTAGGGTTAGTTAACAAAATTAGGGTTTTTAGAATAAAAATTAGGTTAAGGATTTTAATTAAGAAAACAAATTAGAGTAATATTAAGAAAAATATATTAATTATTAATTAAAATATAAAAGATCAATTATATACATAATATCAAAATTTAGAATTTTTAAATATAATAAGAGTTGTTTAAATTTTATTTACAAAAAAACATATAAAGATTTATTTACAAAATTATTATTATAAGAAAAAGAAAATGACTAAAATAAGGTTATTATTAGTTTTTAAAGAAAATATTTGAGAAATCAAGTTAATGGTTAAAAATTAATTATTGTTTTAATTAGTTAATAATTTATTTTAAAAAATAAAATAAAATAATATAAACTTAAGAAAAACAACAAAAAAGAAACAAATGGACAAAATAAAGGGACCTCGGATTTGAACCCAGGCCCTGTACCTCAAAGAAGCAACACCAATACCAACTGAGCTGCATGCGTGTGGTAACATCAGACATCTTCCATAAAATATATATTAAGCTTGACGAAATAACAAACAAATAAAAAAAATTGCCTCCACCAGGATTCGATCCCCCAACCTTGCGTATGTAAAGCCAGTATACTTGCCATTAAGCCACATGTGGCGCGTCTGTTAATACAATAGCAAAATATCATAATATATTAAGTTTGTTAAGAAACTGAAAAATTAAAGAAAAATGATGGATCTCACCAAGGATCGAATACAGGTCTTGACCAATACAAGTGCGCGCATGGAACCACTGGGCTGGGCGTCATCAATTGTTATAACACAGAAACAAAACAATAAATATTAAAATTTAAAGACAAATCAGAATGGCGCCTAAACTTCATCTTCCTCGTTTGAATTTCCTGTGAATTTCCCTTCGATTTTTCCTGCGATATTTCCTGCGAACCTGGTTTCGTAGGATTTCCTAGCTTTGCACAAAGATCATTAAACCTATAAAAATTCAACAAATTGGGAGCACCATTGTACTCCCCACAACAAGACCAACTCATTTACATGCTTAGAATTTATTTATATTAGTTATTTCGCAAAGCCCCAAATTTAGAGCAAGAACCCTAACAATGGCATCTAATGAATTCGTCCATGGAAGCTTCATGTTTTTGCCCAGAAACGATATATATACCATCATAAACAACATTATAAGATCAAAAAGCAATAATAATGCATGAATTAAGTGAATCGAAAATAAAAAAATTTCAAGAAAACCAAGATTCAGATTCCATGATATGGGATGTTTTTGATCAATGTGAAGGTTCAGATACATTCTTCATGCTTCAAGGAAGATGTCTCAACCTTTAAATGGCTTGGAAAGCACCTCAATGTGGGAAACCGAATTTGACTTTGTTATGAAATTTTGAGATTGCTTTAGTGTTCTTGGCTGCCAAATATTCGTCCCTGTGTTTTGGTTGAGTTGTTTACTTATAGTAGAGTCAATTTAGGTCAAAAAACATATGACTTTTGTGGGCTTTTTGATAACTTGAGTGTGAAGAAAACCATGACCATAATTGTGAGAAAAATCAAATAATATCTTTCTAAATTGGCCTTTCATGAAATTGGATGAGATCAAATCAACTTGAATGTCATTTAAGAGCTTCTAGAAGAAGAATCAAATCAAATATTTGTATTTTCATATTTTATTTTGATTTAAAATGAATTTTAATGAATAAAATCCAAATAAATAATAAATAAATTATAAAAATCATAAAATATTTGAATTGAGTCGTTCTTGATGTTATCATGAAGATTGGGTTGCAAAATGATAGGCCCATTTGGAAAAAAATTAGATTTAAGCCCTTATTTTCTTCATACACCCCTAAAAAATCTCCCAACTTTGACAAGGCATAAATCCCTCAATTTTAAGGCTATTAAAGTGTTCTTAGACTTTTTGGAAATATTAAATAGTCCTCTAACAAACCTCTTTGGTCTCATGTCCATATCTTTTACCATTTTCAAATTATGCTCTTTGGAAGATGTTGACTTTTTGTTGACTTTTGAAATGACCTGTAATGTTTTAGCTCATACCTTCCAAATGAAGCATTTTTAGGCTTGGCTTGTCAGATACAAAGTTGTAGAGAATTCAATTTTCTTCAAAATGAGCTTTGGATGGGGAATATTTGATGAAGCATGTGAAAGTTATGGCTGCTCAAAGTTTGGTGACTTTTCTTAAGAAAACCCTAATTTAGAAACTCCTGATTCTTGATGATCTGAAACTTCCTTGATGAATCATGATCAACCCTTGATCAAATGATGAATTTTACTTCATAACCTTGATGTTGGAAAAAAATATTGAAGTTTGACTTTTATTTGACCACAATTGACCTCAGTTTGACTTTTTAACTACTTTGACTGATTTTTGCATATCTGATCATCTGACTGGGCAAGCTCTTTGGGAAAACTTTGAAACTTGACATAGGGATTATTGAAGTCATATGGGATGCCATGAAGCTCACTTGAATCCTTTAAAGTCATTTTAACATGAGGAAACTCAAAACCCTAGTTTTGGATACTTTGCTTAGGAGGAGGCATATCCTGGGGAAACTTCCACACTTCTTAATCAATTGAGAATCTTGAGAGGCTTATGATCATTTAGAAGTCTTGAGAGAGATTTTATTGATTGTGGGAGGGCAAATTTTGGGGTACAACACTAACCATTACAATTATGGAGAATAGGGTCATATCAACACTCACTTTCAAAAGTCGAAGAAATCCCAAACTAATGGGAAAATGTTTGCATTGGTGGGAGCTCACCCTACTAGTGAGGATTTTTTGGTCAGAGGTACTTGTTTTATTCATGAAACTTATTTGATTGCTATCATTTATATGGGTGCAACTTACTCGTTCATTTTTGTTGATTATGTGAAGAAATTAAGGCTTGTGTAGTCTACTTTGAATCGAGGAATGATGATTGATACTTCATCTATCGGTTTTGTGACTACTTCCTTAGTGTGTTTGAATTGTCCGTTGACAATTTTTGGTAAGGATTTTGGAGTAGATCTAATTTTTTTATCACTCAATAATTTGGATGTTATTTTGGGGATGAATTGGATAGAGCATAATCGTGTTTATATTGACTGATATAGTAAGACATTGTTGTTTCTTACTATAGAGGAGGAAGAGTTGGCTAATTCTATTTCGACCCATGAATTGAGAACCTTGTTGGAAGATGAAGTTAAAATGTCCGTGGTGTTTGTCTCACTATATGTTGAAGGCAAGACGTCGTATAATGAGTTACCGGTGGTGATTGAATTTCCAGAAGTATTTCTAGATGACATTACGGAGTTACCTCCATGTTAGTTCTGTGATTGGCAGAAATTTGGTTAAACATGTTATTTCTTCAAGATGTTTTGGATAATGTCTTGACATGTCTGTCAAGTAATCTGCAAGTGTTTTCTATGTTGTTGTAGTATTCTGGTCTTGATGTCAAGACATATGTTCTGACATTTTATAACAGAACATTCTTTTCAGAATGTTATATTTATTTGTTGCGCAGTTATCTTTTGTGTATTTTTGTTGAGTGATTGACTGCGCAATTATTTAGGATAATATTAGAGTAGACTATTTCTATTTTGGAAATGTAACACCCCAAAATTTTCCCTCTAATTTATTACCCTAACTAGCTTATGCTTCACATTTCATCTGCATTTTTCATTAGGCCATAACATTCACAATTATGCATTTAATTGGCTCTTAAGGCACGGGATCGAAACATTTCCCTGTGATTGGTTTTTTTCTATTAAAAGATTATGGTTTAGGGTTTATTTCCCCAATCATGGGACACTTGACAAAAGTTTCTTGGCGCAATTTGTCAGTATAATTTGATCATTCAAGGAATTCTACCATTACATGAAGTGCATGTTTGTTGAAGATTTTTGGCTTGTACAGGACCCATTAGGATTTCATATCGAGGGTTGTAGGACGCCAGGTCAAATCATTTTGTTGATGGAGGCGCGAGTATAAAAAATGAGATTATGAGTTCTTTGGACGAGATGATGTGGATTTAAGGTGGAAGTTAGAATGTCACTAAAAAAATAATATTATTCGGATTCATCCAAGTGATTACTTAATGCCATGAGTTCAAGACATACAAGTTATGTTTCAAACATCATGCAAGACACAATTCTAACCTCATGTTCAAGTCATATTCCATAGATCATTATCAAGTCAAGGCCAATGTATAAACCACATCTGTATCACATTAAAACTGGCCAATTTGAAGCCCATGTACTTTGAGCTCATTTGTCAAAAAAAAGGAAGCCATTTACTTTGAGATTATTTGCCAAAAAAATATTTTAAACAAATTAATAAGCAAGAGGAACTTCCTATGCTTCGTTTGGGGATCATGCTTTAGCAACATGGTCACGACAATATTGATGTTTGTTACGTGACAGATACGTAATGCTACTTATGTTGTTTTGGGATCTTTCCAAGTTTTAACTTTGGCCATCATAATCTCTCTCAATAGAGGCAGTTTTGGCTCCTTACATAAGAGCGTTCGGAAAATCGTAATTTTCGATGGCGATCTCTCAAATCTTGCAGATCTTAACTTAACAGAAAATTGACAATGAAAATCTCACTGCATAACAAATTATCGTAGGAAAAAGGTTTGATACTGTTAATTCTATTATTTTATGATTGGCATTATGTTTGGTAAAACTAATATGGCTGGAAAATGTTGAATAAGAAGTTCCATATGTTAAATTAACATGGTATAGATTCTGGAAGAACATGTCAAACATGATGTCCTGACATGGTGGCACAGATAAATGTGGTTATAATAATTGGCAGATACTGAAGAAGATGTTGAAACATCTGCAAATGTCATTACAGAATTACTGTCATATGTTACAGACGGATGTCAAAGAAGATGTTGAAACATCTGCAAATGTCATGACAGAATTACTGTCATATGTTACAGACAGATGTCAAAGAAGATGTTGAAACATCTGCAAATGTCATGACAGAATTACTATTATATGTTACAGACAGATGTCAAAGAAAATGTTGAAACATCTGCAACTGTCATGACAACATTACTGTCATATGTTACAGACAGATGTCAAAGAAAATGTTGAAACATCTGCAACTGTCATGACAACATTACTGTCATGTGTTACAGATAGATATCAAACAAGAAGTGTTGAACTTAGTTCAGGATGTCACACCAGATGTTGTGACATTGTCAAAAAGAGTAACAGTTAATGAACTTAAGTCAAGATATCAGGATGTCACACCAGATGTTGGGACATCGTAAACCTGCTACCAGACTTAAATGATGCGTAACAGAACTGAGTAAATTTAGGGGAATCTATCTGGAATTAATTGGAAAGAGATAAGCAATACAAGGCGCATCTTTAGGGAGATTAGTTATCTGATTTCAGTATAACAGAATAACTAATTCACCTTGAATCAAGGAGGTAACAAACTAACTAACCCTAATTCAAGGTGATGACAGTAGGATTTATCATATCTGAATTATGCAGAATATTCTACAAAATATTCTGATATCACAGGTGGAATTATTTTTTAAAGATGCAGAATATTCTGGAGATATTATGCAATCATATGTGGCGCTGATTTAAAAGGTGCTGATTTAGAAGATCTTAAAGACTCAATTTAAATTGAAGACAAATATTGAAAAATATAGAGTTTCTATATTTAGAGATATTGTAGGAGCTTTTAGATTTGAAGATCTTTTGGTATATTTGTAGCAGATTTTTTCTGCATATTTGTAGCAGCTATTGTTGTGATTGTTTAGGCCCAAATCTAGTTGGGAATAGGTTATAAAAGAAACCCTGTAACCTAGTTTAGAATTAACCCAATCAACCGAAAATGTAAACATTATTAGGGTTGTGTTCTTGAGGCAGCCGTGCGTAACAAGGAACCATATTGTGGCTGTTTCACCTGTGATTCTCGAAGCTTGTAAGCAAGAGAAGTATTGTACTTAATTGAAGCTGCTAAGCAAGGTTAAGTTGTTGTCATGGAAGGATGGATTCTATTTATGAATTGTTGTATAGGTATGAAGTCGTCAATATCAGCAACTGAGAGTTGAGAACTGTGAGACATCACTGAGGTGATTGGAAGTGAGGATGAGTTTCTCATATTTAGGAGTTCCTAAGTAGAAGTTGCATTGGTAGTGATTAAGTGAGAAGACTGTAAAATATAGGGGTTTGCTGAGAAGTTTTTGAATTGATACTACATAGTGGATTTCCTTCCTGGCTTGGTAGCCCCCAGAGTAGATTGATTTGATCGAACTGGGTTAACAATTCTGCTATGTTCTTTATATCTTTTATGTTTTATGTTTTATGCAGTACCTGATCTGAATGTTCTATCAGATGTCACAACATCCTGAAGCATGTTTGACTCTGATATATCAGAATTATTTATGTACTGATATGTATGCCTTACAATGTTTATAAGTAACAGATAAGATGTCTCAACATCATATTCGACATCTGAGTCTGTCATACCAGAATTTCAGATACCATTCATAACAGAAAATTATGGAAAAAATTCGAATTGATATAACATGAAATTTGACAGTTACAAAGAAAATCCACAACACCGAATTCACCAAAATTCAATTACATGTATACATGAAAGAAACAGATTTTTAGAGAGGCTTATAATGTTATCAGAAGGGCCGTTACACAATTCCAACAGAAAGGGAGGAATCGAACAAACTCTCCTATTTTTTTTTGCAATCTCTCTCAGCCCCTCTATCAAATCATCATCATCTTGCCAAGGCTTCATCAGTCCTCTTCAGGCTTCATCAATCCCATTTAGAAGATTTGAAGATCAATCAGTTTTTAATGAAGATCAAATCTGTCTATTTTCATTGCCCAAGTCCATGAAGATCGTTCTCTACTTACAGTGGTGCAACACTAATTGAAGGTTACATAAATTAGAGATTGAAATTTGCGCACTCAGAGTTAGATTTTGAGTTGTCTATTGTGATCCATTCACACACCACCTTGATGTTTGAATTTGACTGAGTTTATTGAGTAGTATTTTGTCCACTCTAAGCTTTTAAGCACGAGTGTATTGTTCTTGATTGAAGCTTTTAAGCAAGATCAAGTAGTGTCTTTGAAGTGTGTCTTATATTCCTTTGTATTTTGTTTGGTTATCACAGTGTATGATTGAGGGGGAGTTAGAGGTGTCTCATATCTAAGAGTTCTTAGATAGAAGTTGCATCAGGTAGTGATTAAGTGAAGAGTGTAAAATGGTAGGTTTAACTCTGAATTGATACTACTGATAGTGGATTTCCTTCCTAGCTTGGTAACCCACAAAGTAGGTGTGATTGCACCAAACTGGGTTAACAATTCCTTGTGTTATCATTATTTTACTTTATACTTTATTTACCTTGTTAATGTTCAGATATTAATGTCGTGACATCTTATTCGATATCTCATATATGGTACCAGAATTTCAATTGGTATCAGAGCAAGCATCATGCTCTGTATTTGGGTGAGATCTAGGGAAGTTACTTTCTGGTAATATGGATAAGGAAGGATGATTTGTGAACAGGCCTCCTATTCTGGATGGAACAAATTATGATTATTGGAAGCCAAAAATGGTTGCTTTTTTGAAATATTTGGACAACAAGGCCTGGAAAGCTGTTCTAAAAGGATGGGATCATCCTGTTGTGAAAGACAACAATGGGAAGGCTACAACAGTTTTGAAGCCTGAAGAGGACTGGTCTAAAGAAGAAGATGATCTTGCTATTTGAAACTCCAAAGCATTTAATTCCATATTCAATGGAATTGACAAAAATATTTTCAGATTGGTCAACACATGTGTTGTGGCTAAAGATGCTTGGGATATTCTCAAAACTACTCATGGAGGTACTTCTAAGGTAAAAATGTCTAGACTTTAGTTGCTCACTACTAAATCTGAAAACTTGAGAATGAAAGATGAATGAGAAAAAAGATTAACACATACGAGTGTTAAAGATGATACAAACGAGTATCAGGAGTTGTGAAGTCAAACATAGACGAGTGAATGAGAAAAAGGCTAACACACACGAGTGTTAAAGATGACACAAACGAATATCAAAAAGCTATCAAACATAGACAAGTGAATGAACAAAAAGGCTAACATAAACGAGTGTTAAAGATGATACAGATGAGTATCAAAGAGTTATCAAACACAAACAAGTGAATGAAGCACCAAGGTTAACACATACGAGTGTTAAAGATGAAATATATGAGTATCAAAGAGATATCAAACACAAACGAATGAATGAACAAAAAGGCTAACACAGACGAGTGTTAAAAGAGTGACGACTGTAAATCCAACCCCATTTGGAGATAAGGTAGTAGAAACACTATCTGAAGATGATATGACTTGTAGACGAATAAGTAAATTCCCCTAGTGATGAAGTCATATTGTTAAGACAAGAGTTGTAAGGAGTTTCTTGTCGGGGATAAAATATGCTTAGGGAATGCCACCCTTTAGCACCTTGCCAGGAAAAGCAATATACCATGTAGAACCTCTGATTGGGGAAAAGATTTCCACTATGTTGTGTACTGAAAAAGAAATTGTTTCTTCCATTCTCTTAGCTGCAAGCCTTGCAACAACAAAATGCACACACATGTCCCAGGGAATTTTATGGTCTGAATCCACCACCCGGTGTTATCCAACATTCAAAGTAATTTAAATGTTTTTCCCTGCACGTTATTTGAAAAGCCACCCTATTTAAATGCAATCTTTTTTTTATAAAAATGTTAGGACATTTTTGCAAACAAAAAATTTAAGATAAAAACAAAGATGCAACTTTTTTACTGAATAATTATTTTCATTGATAAGCCTTTGAATAGGCGAAGTACATCAAGAAGAAATCCCCTGGAAAGAGGTGATCACTGTAAATTGAGAAAAGAAACTACCATAATGGCAATGTGAAAACTACCTTCCACTGAGTTTCAATTCTGCTATGACCAGTATGTCTTCAAGATTCCCCTTTTATCTTGCTTTCTGAAGAGGAGGATTAGGTTGATTCCTATTCTTTAGAGATTTCCAGGTTGAATGAGATGGCGATATAGTACAGATAACTCAGATCGCAGTCATTCGCTTATTCACTCTTTTGTGTAGATTGCCCTTTCGAGTTATCAATCCACCGGGATACCCTTTTTTGTCTGAGTTGTCCAATGCGGATTTTCAACTCTCTGGGTGTACATTATTTTTATATCCCTAATTTTTCCCCGAGCCTTTTATTCTGTTTTTGGCTCGTCGGGATGCCCTTTTTTGCCTGGACTCTTTATTCTGTTTTTGTCCAGCGGGTCTCTTTTATGCGAAGTATTTTTTAACTGCGTCTGAATTGACTAGGGATGGAAAGTCTTCGCCATCCATGGTTGTAAGCATTAAGGCCACACCTGAGAAATCCTTTTTAACCACGTATGGACCATCATAGTTGGGAGTCCATTTGCCCCTATGATCTATACTTGGAGGAAGGATCCTTTTGAGCACAAGTTCACCAACTTGATACTCTCGAGGATGCACCCTCTGATCGAATACCCGCATGTACCCATTCAGCTTCATCAAGTTTAACATCCATCATCACCCGCAGTGGCGGGATATCAACTTCAACTGGTAGGATAACTTCCATACCATATACAAGCGAGAAAGGTGTTGCCCTAGTAGATGTCCTAACTGATGTTATGTACCCATGCAAAGAGAACGGTAACATCTCATGCCAATCCTTGTATGTCACCACCATTTTCTGCACAATCTTCTTAATGTTCTTATTGGCCGATTCAACAACGCCATTCATCTTTGGACGATAAGGAGAAGAATTATGATATTGAATCTTAAAGTCCCGACATAAATCTTCCATCATCTTGTTATTGAGATTAGAACTATTATCAATAATGATTCTTTTGGGCACTCCATATCTGCAAATGATATCTCTCTTCAGAAACCTGACAACCACCTACTTGATGACATTAGCATAAGACGTTACTTCAACCTATTTGGTTAAGTAATCAATAACAACCAATATGAAATGATGGACAATAGAAGTAGTATATTCAATCTTCCCGATCATGTCAATGCCCCATATAGAAAAGGGCCAAGGAAAAGACATGACGTTCAGCGGGCTTGGAGGCACATGCACCCTGTCTGCATAAATCTGGCCTTTGTGGCACTTGCGGGCATATGAATAACAATCTGAATCCATTGTCATCCAATAATATCCAGATCTTAACAATTTCTTTGCCATTAAATGTCCTCCGGAACGGGTACCAAAAGATCCTTCGTGCACTTCCTGTAGTAACATGTCAACTGAGAATTCAACTTCCCTCACCAGAGGTAAGGAAGTGACATCCTCGGGAAAAAATTTAGGAAATTCACAAACTATTGGAATACCTAGAACTTGTTGACCATTACTCTCCTCTTTAGTAAGGACCAGTAAAACAGATTTCTCTTTCTCAAACAAAAAGTTTACCATTCCAACCGTACCTTCTAAGATTGTTGTCAACACATCTTTCGAAGGAGCTTCCATGGATGGAATGAGGATCAAATTCTCTTCGCACCTAATAAACATCGAGTTAGCAGATAACCAATCCATTCCCAAAATAACATGAACCTTCTTAAAGGGTAGACAAATGAGATCAATCTGAAAAACTCTATCATCCATAGACAAAACATAATTCTCACACATTAGAGGCGTCTCAACCATTTCATCCATGGCGGTAGTAACCACCATAGGAGGAGACAATGGAATAACTCGTAACCCAAGTCGCTTCACACAACAAGTAGACACAAAAGAATGTGTTGCTCCACAATCAAATAAAACAAAACAAGGATGTTCATTAACAAGACATGTACCCGCAATAAGAGAGTTGTCGGCTTTGGTCTTCCTTGCATCTAGGGTATACACCCTTCCTTGGACCTGGTCTCTCTTTTGTGGACAATCTCTAGCAACATGTCCTTCTTCCTAGAGATTGAAACAAATCACACCAACCGGACTACACCTTCCATAATGATTCTTATGGCACCTGGAGCATGAAGGAGGGGTACTAGGTCTAGGGTTTGCCACTTGCTTCCCTTTAAAGGTTTGGGGCCTTGGCCTAACAGAATGATTCACCCTTCCACGATCACTTTGAACAACTCTTCCAGCACTAACTTCAGCTTGTACCTTCTTCAAATTATGTTTAGCAACATAACATTGTCTTAACATTTCAAAAGAAGTAGTGAACTCCCTCTGAGAGACACTATGAGAAATCTCGGCCCTTAGTCCAAACAAAAACTGATCAATCTTCCACTTCTCATTCGGAGCATACATAACTTTCCTAGAATAAGCCGACATGTCTTCAAAGGTTTCTGCATAACTGGCCACAATCATGTTTCCTTGCCTAAGCTGTTGGAACTCAAACTCTTTCTGGGTCCTCAAAGAACTTGGAAAATACTTCTCCATGAAAGTTGCCTTAAACTGTTCCCACACCTTCAGAACTCTTTGCTCAGTCATGAGAGTAGAAACACTCTCCCACCACCTAGCAGCGGGACCTTTCAACAAATGTGAGGCAAAAGTCACTTTATTCTCTTCACTACACAACACAACCTGAAAGATTCTCTCCATCCCAGTTATCCATTCACGAGCTTTAACCGAATCCAAACCACCATGAAATTCTTGAGGACTCATGCGAAATAAATCACGGAAAGTTCCACCTTCAGTTTCAGGAAAGACCACCTGAGGATGAAGACCCCCATTCATATGGTGCATCATCTCCTGCATAAACTGGTTCTGTTACTGCTGCATCTGCTGCATGAACTGGAATATAAGAGCATTCCCTTCGCCACCTGGTTGATCACTAACAGGAGGACTGGAACTAGGCCGACCACGAGTTCTACGTTCACTAGCCATATCCCTAAATGTCATCAAAACAAGATTAAGTTGATCAGGCTCAATACCATAAACATAACATTTAGTTCTACAACGAGATTACGTATATGAACGGAAAGAAACACTTATAATATTCCAAGGCTAGGTCGAGGATATGACCTGCTCTGATACCAACTGTAATACCCATATATAAAAGACATACATCAAAGCATATTTTTCATATATAAATTCAAGTTTGGTACTGAAATACAATAAGTCCTTAGTAACACATTGCATAAGTATAGTCACTACAACATAAGGTACTAGTACTAAAGGCTATATAATTATACAATATTTCAAAAAGATAAAAGTCTAAGAACTAGATCTGAAGATCCTAAAACGTCCACAACAGAAGAAAAGCCATCAAACAAGTAAGGATAATCATACTGCCTTATCCTCACCCTTCGCGGAACCTGAAGGACCTGTAAAAATATAACAACAACATGGGGTGAGATAACAACATCTCAGTGGGTTCCCTATCTTAGAGTTCTCTCAGCTCTAAGGGTTCAATTCTAATGTTTCCTCAAAACCTTAGTCACTTCTCTGTAAGTAACCAAAACAGGATAGACAACGTCCGTACAACGCCCTTGTCACTTCCCATGGGACTCAATGTAATACCCACCTCAAGTGTTCCTCGACCAGATTTCCCATGGGACTCAGTGTAATACCCATCTCAAGTCACTAACATGTTTCCCGTGGGACTCAGTGTAATACCCACCTCAAGCCTAGACCATGCTTCCCGTGGGACTCAGTATAATACCCACCTATGCTTCCCGTGGGACTCAATGTAATACCCACCTTAAGTCTAAACTGGAGAAAGACTTCCCGTGGGACTCAATGTAATACCCACCTCAAGTCACTACTTTCCCCACCAACAGTACTTCAAGCGTTTACGAATGCTTCCCGTGGGACTCAATGTAATACCAACCTCAAGAATTACTCAAGACTTTACGGAGGACACCGTGTGTTATGCATCAATAATCTGCATCCTCTTAGGGTAGTCCTAACATCTCACAAGTTATACTACTTCATCTCCAATAGCTAATAGTTAACTAAACAATGCAATTTACGGTTTACCAGAAAAGTCGGGTAAAAATAATATTTCTCGGCATCAAAAGATAGAACATATTTTTAGCTTCGAATCGATATAAAGAACGCATAAATCGGATAAAGGATGAAGAAGTTCTGAATTTTTAAAAGAGGTTCAAATTAGTATTTTTCTGTCCATAATAGTGGTGACCGGTTACTTACCAGACGGTAACCGGTTACATGTGTAAGAATTTATCTCTGTATTCTTATTTTCAATAGGTAACCAGTTAATTACCAGGCGGTAACCGGTTACTTGCAGTTAGCAGTCAAAAATACTAGGTTTGAAAATGTAAAATTTCCCCCAATACCAATCCAAACAACTTCAAACATCAAAATGGTTTCAAACATGTGTTTCTAAACATACTAGCAACATACTCAAGCATTTTTATCGATTTTTAACCGTTTAATCTTTCGATTCTAAGATTTCTCTATAAAAACCCTAAAACTCATAAACTCAAAACTCAAACATAAACTAAAATAAAAGTTTCTATCTAAGAACTCACCTCGAGAGATGAAGATTGACAGAGAAATTGAGTCGATTTGACGGACGAATGATGAAGAATGGTGGATTTGAGCTCTAGGACATTCTCTTCTCTTCTCTTCCTCTTCTTTTCCTCTCTTATTTCTTTTCTCTCTTCTCTTACCAACTTTCTCACAAAATGAGAAAAGAAATGTTATATTTATGATATAACAAGATATCTATCCAATGGGTCCAAATAGAGGGTACCCAAAAATGCCACTTAATCCAAAATTTAATAAAACCTCCGAGTCAAATAATATTAGTTAATATTAATTAATTCGCTGATTGCTCCAATTATTTTTATTAAAATATTTTAGAGCAATCATAAACCCCATTGATATCAATTAATATTATTCAGAGCATTCAAATAATTTACGGGGTATTACAACCACCTTGCAACCACCATTATTCGCCGCCGGCAGCCACGCGACCTCTCCCCCTCTCATCCGTTCGCGATCGAGTATCACTCCCCCCAGATTCGCAATTTCTTAGTCGATTCTTCATTCGATTATCTTCTTAAACTTTAATTCATGAATAATTGTTGAATTGTTTCTTGATTAAATTTTCAAGTTGATTTAATCTTGTGGAGATTATGTGCATTAATTATTGAGTTGGTTGTTGATTGATGCCTGATTAATTGATCCTAATAATTGTTGTGGTGCATAATTGGAAATGCTTGTTAAAATTGACTTAGAATAATCGATGCATGTTTGGTGTTTGACAAAATTCCTAGAAGAGCTAATTGTTGTGACTTGATATTGATTGAAGTGCTTGACTTTTGAATTCATGCTTGTTTGTGTTAGACGATAGCGCGGATCTAGAAGGGTGGTTGAATAGATCCCTTTTTCAAAAATTACTTTTCAAAAATTAATTGAAAATGTATTGCGGAAGTTTCCCGGAAAATCGTCTAGTTAAAATTAAAGTCACCGAAGATTGGATATACGCTTAAACCAAATGGAAATGGAATGATGACTAGAAAAATTAATACTTCACAAATGATTCACTTGATACTACAACACTTGATAAAACTATTCTTAACAATGATATGGAGTAAGAAAATAAGCACAAGCAAATTGATTTTCTATGGTGAGACTTTTTAACAAACACTTGGTGTGCACAAACCAAAGTGTAACTTTGTTGTATCAAGTAGTGCAAAATTTTGTACAAAGATGTTATCTCTTTTGAGTATGACAATTTGTCAAAGACCTTGAGTACACTACTTGAATACACCAGATTTTTTGAGCACACAAAATCAAAATGAACAAACTTAAAATGCGAGAAACGTAAAGAACACAAGGAATTTGTTTAGGCAATTCCTTCGTCGTCCTCGCTCGAAGTACTCTGCCCCCAATTCACAATCGAATTGGGCAATTTTATTAAATTGCAATTGTTTTACAAGAAAAAAAAATACATGAACCAACAAACCAAACCGTGTTGAATATGCTGTCAATTCTTCTTTTTGTCCCTTGATTCAAGGTTGAATCAAGTCCTCCACGCGTGTCGAGAAAGCCTCCGATTAATTGCTTCCTTCTTGCAAGGATTTACGATCCTCCAAACTTTGAGCACGACTGAGTTTCTTCAACACTTGTGAAACCACAAAGATCTTCGCAATCCTCCGTCTACCGTGATATGAAAGAACGATCCACTTGATCTTCAATCTACCTCACTCGGCTGAATCTACGAACGATAGTTGTGTGCAAAACCCCCAAATCTTCTAAGATCTTGGAGGAGAAAACCTTTCAGATTTTTCCAAGAAAAACCCACACTCTCTAGACCCAATCTGAAACACTAATTCACGATTGAACGCTATCTTCGAAGCAAGCACCTTAATCAACAAAGATTATTGTGTGTGATTATTGATGTATGCAAGAAGGAATAAGATGAAAAGAGAAGTGTGTATATCTTTCACTTTACTTGTTACCTCTCAAAAGAAATAAAATCAGCTTTTTATATTGGTTAGATAAAAATAGAAAAGTAGAAAGCAAGAATTAATTAAAAAAAATTGACAGCTACAGGAACGAGCCTGCTCAAATCAACAAATGAGCCTGCTTAAAATACTGGATGAGCCTGCTCAAAATATGCTCAGTCATCTTGTTGAGACCCGCAAGAACCAGAGGGAAAAATGTCTTCAATGAGCCGACTCAAATGGAGGGATGAGTCGACTCAAACTTCCCAATGAGCCGGCCAAAATTTGGCCTCAGACAGCCTATTGGGACCCGTGAAATCTGGAGGAAAAATCACTTCAACTGAGCCTGCTCATGGCAAGCAGTGAGCCGACTCAAATCTGAATGAGCCTGCTCATGGCAAGCAGTGAGCCGACTCAAATCTGAATGAGCCTGCTCGTTCAGTCAGCCTGTTGAGACAACACTTGCATTCAAAATTTCTTCAATATGATTTTTCTTCATGAGATCATTCCTTCTTTCTTGTGTTCCCTAAAACATTCTTGTGTTCCCCACAACATTTCAATCATACCAAGTTTTTGACATTATTCAAAACATATGCCATGTCTCACAGTTTCAATGTGCAAATTCAGAATAGGATAGGTTGATGCTTTATTGTTGATGTGGTTAATATGTCGTGTGTCGAGAATATGTTTTGGTCATAACTTTCTAACCGTAGCGCGTTTTCGCGAATGTGAATAGTGTAACTTGACTTTGTTGATGATTCCGGAGCCATTGGTGAACTTTTTAGTCAATTTTAGACGACTTTTTCCGGCTATTTCGCTACTTCCAGCCGACGAAATCGGCTAAAAAGTCCCACTTCCGAGCAGAATTTTCAAAAACCGATTACATATTTGAATTCGTTGGCACGTTTGCAAGTTACCATGCGATTTTCGTTCAATTCCGAGTCGGTGATTTTTGACGCATTTTTTTCCTTCAGTTTTAGGGCTATTTAAGTTCGGTTTGGTGTGATTTTGATGTATTGATATTGTTTTGACTTGTACTTATGTTTGTTGATCATTTGCCATTCATTTCATATAAATTTGCTCGATTCTGGTTTGAGTTTGCATGTAGTTTACGTTAGTGCATATGTGCAACACCGTTTTGAAACATACATTTCAATGCATGTTCATGACTCATATGCTCATCTTTCTACTTGATTTCGAGTTGTGAGGCATAGGTGCAACTTCAGGTTGCACCTCTTTATGGTTTCTAATGCGTTTGTTGAGTTCATGCAAGGTTCTCACAAGGATCTTGACGACGGTCGCTTGGTTGATATTCCACTTTATTTGTGGGATATCTTTGGATTCAAATGATATTTTGTGCCGTTGTTTTTGTCTGGATTGTGTTGTGTGCAGGGAATTTTTGTGGTCGTATACGACTTGCACATCTTGAGTGATTTATTTTCACTCTGATGATTTGAGCTTATATGGGAAATGCGATGTCCAACTTGCTTTGTTTGTGGATGCTATCTTGTTCGAGCGGACCTCTGGGTTTCTATCTTCTGTTTAGCTTATTGGTACTTCGGATTTACATCCGCGCGATATAGTTTCTTATCCGATTTACTATTTCTGCATTTTATTGCTTACATAGGCTGGAGTCCCGACCGTTTCTTTTTTGCGGGCATTTTCTGGAAGTCATCCTTCAGAGGCTCTCTATGTGTTTGTTTACATTTGTGCAAAGACCTCAAAAGAGGCTCCCCATTCCCATTACCCTTAATAAGACCTCGAAGAAGGCAAGCGAAAAGGGCTCGTGATCAGCCCCGCACTATCATTGAGTCTTTCATTAGCTCACACTCTGGGTTGATGATTTTTGATAAAGTCCATCATGCTCTTGTCTGGTCAGTCTGTGGAAGCGAATCTCACTTTCTGGATCCCCACGCTTTGTGTAGCTCACGTCTATTGACATTGACGTTTTGTGCTCGTACGCATATGAGATTTTCCCTGTTCTGTTCTTTCTTGGTGATATGATACCATGTACATACATACTTGATCCCATAGTCACGAGCTCAAGGAGATCTCCTTGCTTCGTGTACCCTTCCTGCCCAATCCTTGATATCGTGGTTAAGTGTCGGCCCTGCTTTTGTCCTGCTTCAATCCTCCATATCATTGATAGGCCCTTACTTTTCCATTGTGAAGACATAATCCACAGGTGGATGTTTTCTACTCGAGTGATGTGGATACTCCTCGAGCTTATTTGCTTATTTGTGTGATGCGATCGTCTCCCATAGGATTGCTAGGCTTTGTATAGTCATTTGTTTGCATGTTAACTTAGGTAGCATGGTTCCTTCGTCTAGGTCTACCTTTTTTGCATGAGCATTCCTAAAACAAAAATCAAATATTTTGTTTTCTTTTCATAAGAACATGTTAATTCCTTCTACTCCAGTTGCGTGAGTGTAACACGGTGGGAGAACTGACTTTCTATAAATGTTGCAGATAGCAAGAGTCGCCACCGACTTTTATTTTATCCAAAAGGAAAGAACATAAAAGAACAAGAAAGACCTTAAAAAGATTTTGAGTTCGGGGGTAGGTTATATAAAGGGAAGGTGTTATCACCCTTTATATCCATGGTTATCCATGGGCTCTTAGTTACTTAGCTCACTTAAATTGTTTTTGAAGAGTGTAGTGTGTGATTAGAAATTTTCTCAGTACTTTGTAATGATCCTCGTATGGATGTATACAAAGCCTTGTTTTGAAAATGTTTTGAAAATATTGTGAGGTGTGAAAAGTATTTAGAAATGTGAGCAAGTAACTAAGATGTACCTACCCTAAATTAAGTCTTTCATGTTCTCGTATGTTCTTTCAATGGTAAGACTATCCCTATTATTAAGGAATAGGTAGTCATTACCTTGGATGTGTTAAGGGACAAACGTAGGGTCATCGTATGGTCAATGAAGGCAACTTAAGGGATGTCTTTAGCAATTCGTAGGGACTATCATCATTTATTCGAAGGGACAAGATCATTATTACGTAGGCAACCTCGAAGGGACTTGATCTTTTAAATCAGTTGGGACTTGATGATTTATACGTGAAGGGACTTTGCTTAAGACACCCCTATATTCGAGGGACTTGACCATTTTAAATAAGGCAACCAAGAGGGATACCCTAGGAAGTGCAGACGGCGATCTTAGATCGACTTACATGTGTGAGTATTGTTTTCAAATATTTATCTTTTAAAGTTAATTATCTAAATTAATTTTAATTACAAATAGTTTCCACACCCTATTTACTAACCACGCAGTTAATATGAAAAATAAATGGCAGAAATTAAAAGGCAGAAAATAAAATTCCTACACTATTACATGGCTTAGGGGCAGTTACATAATAATAATAATAATGGCGAAAAATAATAAAAACCAATTATTACAAAGGCGAAGCAGTTACATAATCAGGCAAACAGTGAATGAATAACATAAAAATGAGTGAATAAATTAGAAGAAAAAAAGTTTGCAAACTAGGTTAAGAAAACAATTAGGGTTAGGGTTTGAGAAAAAATTTTAAGGTTTAGGAAAAATTTTAGGGTAAAAATTAGGGCGAAATTTGGGTTTTAAGATAAAGATTAGGGCTAAATTTTTAGGATTTAAAGTTTATGAAAAAAATTAAGACTTAAGTTTAAAATTAAGGTTTAGGGAAAAAATTAAGGTTTATAATAAAAATATACGTTTTAAAAATAAAATAAAAAAAGGATTATGTTTTATCTTTTAGAAATTAGTTTAATAATAATAATAAGGAAATTCAAAGAAAATACATAATTTGATGAAAAAGGGAAAACTAAAGTTAGAGATACCCAAAATATTGGGGGTTTGCCCTTTTTGCTTCATTGAGTACTTTGCCACTTGGGCACCCATGTTTCTTCATCAAAATGCTCCAAACCTCAGTTCCTTGCCACTAGGTTGTGGGCCTTCATATGAATAAGTGTAACAAATACCTATTATATAATAAAAATGTAAAAAAACATGTTAGTAAAACAAAATGTCCGTTGAGTTTTACAAAAGAAAATATATAATCAGTTTATATTAAAATAGCCTAATAATTAAATAAATCTAAGAAAAATGAATTATGAGAATTAATTAAATTAAAAAACATTTAAAGGTTGATTAAGGTTTTTATAAAAAAAAAGTTTGAGGTTTTAATAAACCTAAATATAAAAGTAATAATACTTAATAAAAAATGCTAACCTAAATTTAATAAAAAAAAGATTTGTTAAAAAAAAGTTAATTAAAAATAATAGGTTAACCATGTTTAAAAGATAAATTAAGGAAAAAAAAAGAAAATGATGAAGAACACATGTTTCTTTGCCAAAATGTTGTGTTCAGGATTTGAACCCAAGAACTTTTAATTCCAACCTCTGGAGAACCTTTACCATTGGGTCATGCGTGCCTGTGTTACTAAACATGGAAAACATATATTATATGATAAGGCGGATAAAGAATAACATAAAAACGAGTGAAAATAGGAAAATATTTACTTTAGAGAAATTTTTTGAGGTTAATCATGGTTAAAAGGATAAATCAATTAGAAAATGTGTTAATTAGAGAAATTAAAGAAAAATATGAAAGAAAAGCAGGTTTTTGCCCAAAATGTTGTGAGTGGGAATTGAACTCACGCCCTTGACCTTCCAGTTTCCAACCTTAGCCACTAGGCTATGCGCAGTCCTCATGAATAAACCTCTTGACCTCTGAAATTTCCTGTGAAATTTGTAAAAACCCCAAATTTGAGCTTGAAACCCTAACTATGGTAGGATTCGGTTTTGGTCATGAAGCTTCGAATAATCAACCCAGAAAGCTTCTATAACATGAGACAAACAACGTTAGATAAACAAAATTGATTAAAATATCAAGAATAAATGGAATTAAAAAAAACTAAAGAAAGCTTCAAAATTTCAATTCAGTTCATGCATTTTTGTATGAACTTGATAATGATGATGATGAGGATAGCTTTTTTTCTGAATTTTTTTCTCCCTTTTTTCCGATCTCTCTACTAGTAAGTATATATAGGACTAATTTAAGGTTAATAATAATGGGCTTAATTATTTATTTTGAGACCCAATAAAATATTAATTTAAAACTAAATAAAGTTTAATAATTAAAATAGTTAAACTTAAAATAAAAACTAACAATTTTATTTATTTATTCTAGACCCAATAAAATGTTAATTTAAAACTAAATAAAGTTTAATAATTAAAATAGTTAAAATAAAAATAATAACTAATAATCCTATTTATTTATTCTAGACCCTATATAAAAATAAATAGACACAAAAAATAAAAGTCGGGCGCTAAAGTGCTTGAAAAAATAAAATGAACACATCAAAATAATCAGCGCGAAATAAATGACTCAGAAAAATACATCGTTTGGTCGGATTTTGAAATAAAAATTATGACCGTTTAAACTGCTCAGACTGATCAACATATGACCAAAAATAGTCGTAAAAATATTTTTAGCATGTCAAATTAAACCAAGTGAACCGCAGATTAATGTTACTGACATTTGCAAACTTAAACTTGACATTTTTTCGTTGACTAATTTTAGGCACAGTAAAAAAAAGTTAATTTGACCAGTCTGTTTGTAAATTCCGAGAAATTATTCCGGCTAATATTAAGACGGAAAAAAATGTTATGCTATGAAGATGATGCAAATGAATGTGAAACAAAAAGTCGGTTAGAGTTAAAAATAGAGGGCAAATTTTGGGGTACAACAGCTGCCCCTGTTCAATTTTCTGAAACCTGAGGAGTTAGATTGGCCTGTGTGCCATTCGTGACTTGGAAGGTTGAAGGGGATTGAACACAAAAGCCCAAAAATTTGCACTCGCCAGTGCGTAGAGTAACACTGCTGATTAGTTGAATATGCTTGAATGGGCTTAAAGATGCCACTCGGAGGAACCGAAGATGGGTTTATAGATGCCATCCATAATATCAGGAGGTGATAATATCAATAGGTTGTCACTGGATATCAGTAATAGGTCTTCGTATAGGCCATCTCTGAATTATTCTTGTAACATGGTTTGAGTTGAATGTCAGCACTAGATCTTTGTATAGATCGTCTCTGCATTATCTCTGGGGGAAAATAATATCCTTCATTAGGTGTCAGTATTTAGATCTTTGTATAGATCGACTCTGAACCGTCTTTAGGAACATTCTTTAACTTAAGCATCAGAATTAAATCTTCGTGGAGATGATCCCTGAATTGCTTTTGGTAATATCCTGGGGTAAGTACCAGATCTTCGTATCGATCATTTATGTACCATCCAAAAGATCATCTGTTGAATTGACCATAAGAAATAAATCTTCGTAACGACTATCTCTTCTAGAAATATCCTGGATTAAGCACTAGATCTTGGTATAGACCATTTACATACCATCCCAAGGACAAAAAGAATATAAGGATTAAATCTTCGTGGCGATTATTCCTGAACTTCTTCTGAAAAATCTCTTGGACTAAGTGTTAGATCTTCGTGTAGATCATTTACACACCATTCTAAAGATAATTGACCATCAGAAATAAATCTTCGTAACGATTATCTCTTCTGGAAATATCCCAGATTAAGCACTAGATCTTCGTATAGATAATTTACGTACCCTTCCAAGGACAACTTGAACATCATGATTAAATCTTCGTGTCAATTACTCCTGAATTGCTTCTGGTAATATCCTGGACTAAGCACTAGGTCTTCGTGTAGACCATTTATGTGCCATCCCAAGGATAATTGAGTATTGATCATCAGAAATGAACCTTCGTAGCGATTATCTCTGAATTAAGTATCAACACTAGACCTTCGTATAGATCGTCTCTGAACTGTTTTGAGTTGTTAAATAGACCAGTAGAAATAAGTCTTCGTAACGATTATCTCTTCTGGAAATATCCCGGATTAGGTAATAGATCTTCGTATAGACCATTTACCCACCCAAGGACAACTTGAGTATTGATCGTCAGAAATGAATCTTCGTAGCGATTATCTCTGAATTAAGTATCAGCACTAGACCTTCGTATAGATCGTCTCTGAACTGTTTTGAGTTGTTAAATAGACCAGTAGAAATAAGTCTTCGTAACGATTATCTCTTCTGGAAATATCCCAGATTAGGTAATAGATCTTCGTATAGACCATTTACCCACCATCCCAAGGATAGAAAGAATATCAGGATTAAATCTTCGTGACGATTACATCCCTTGGAAATATCCTGGATTAAGCACCAGATCTTCGTATAGATCATTTACGTACCCCTCCAAGGACAAATTGAGTATTGATCATCAGAAATGAACCTTCGTAGCGATTATCTCTGAATTAAGTATCAACACTAGACCTTCGTATAGATCGTCTCTGAACTGTTTTGAGTTGTTAAATAGACCAGTAGAAATAAGTCTTCGTAACGATTATCTCTTCTGGAAATATCCCGGATTAGGTAATAGATCTTCGTATAGACTATTTACCCACCCAAGGACAACTTGAGTATTGATCGTCAGAAATGAATCTTCGTAGCGATTATCTCTGAATTAAGTATCAGCACTAGACCTTCGTATAGATCGTCTCTGAACTGTTTTTAGTTGTTAAATAGACCAGTAGAAATAAGTCTTCGTAACGATTATCTCTTCTGGAAATATCCCAGATTAGGTAATAGATCTTCGTATAGACCATTTACCCACCATCCCAAGGATAGAAAGAATATCAGGATTAAATCTTCGTGACGATTACATCCCTTGGAAATATCCTGGATTAAGCACAAGATCTTCGTATAGATCATTTACGTACCCCTCCAAGGACAAATTGAGTATTGATCATCAGAAATGAACCTTCGTAGCGATTATCTTTGAATTAAGTATCAGCACTAGACCTTCATATAGATCGTCTCTGAACTGTTTTGAGTTGTTAAATAGACCAGTAGAAATAAGTCTTCGTAACGATTATCTCTTCTGGAAATATCCCGGATTAGATAATAGATCTTCGTATATACCATTTACCCACCCAAGGACAACTTGAGTATTGATTGTCAAAAATGAATCTTCATAGCGATTATCTCTAAATTAAGTATCAACACTAGATCTTCGTATAGATCGTCTCTGACCTGTTGTGAATTGTTGATAGTGTTTTATCTGCACGCAACTATCCTGAAAAGAAAAGGTTAGTTTATGCAATATGTATGCATGTATGGCATGGTGCATCTAAGTAAATGTATTATGCATTTATGGATATGTTATGGTATGATATAAATGATGTATGCATGAATCATGCAGCCTGAAGCGTCTGGATATCTTTGTATAACAACTGCTGGCTAGGGAAAATAAATCCCGATTCGTTGCTGAAGAATATGAGAACCTCGTTCCCATCTTGTTTGATAGTATAGTATTTATAACCTCCCGTCTTCGTTCGTCGTACTTTTATTGAAGGAATAAGTTCCTGAGTATCCCGACTGAGGATAAAAGAGATGGACATAAATTCAAGGGGAGATGTAACTCGAAGTATCTATAAAGATAGATTTGCTCTGCTAGGGATTTGTCGTTGTCTTGTGGGGATGAACCGGCGAAGCTTCGTTGAACTACTACCCTCGTTCGTCCTTAGTAAATACTATTACTGCATTTCATGCATTTCTGGTAAGCATCAATCATATTCAAAGCATATATACATTCAAACATAACCAACAAACGTTTTTCGCTTTAGTAAAAGAGGAAAAGTAATCCTGAATACAGAGGGAAAAGTAAAGCTGAACTCGAAAATAGAATCGTTTCAACTTTGAGAGTGTATAACCAATTGGATTTAGAGCTCCTGAGATTCTTAACTTTCCTGAATACCTTCCCAGAAATCCTCATAGCTGGATCTGAAGACATGATACTGACACCATCTGATACTACTGGCGTAGACAATTAATTTCCACAATGGCTTCTGCTGAGAATCCAATATCAAGGTGATATAATGAGAGGAACATGTCTTCAAATTGTGATGGACCATATACGCTCCGGGTATTAGATTTGGAAAGAAAGCATTGCCCCTTGGTTGAGGATGAATTGTCCCATAATGGAAGTATCTGAATGTAGTTACCTCAAGAGAAATAAGCAGAATGCCCCACAATAATATGCCCTTGACATCATGAACTTTATAATGTTACCCTTGGTAATTCAAATATATGAGGAGAGCTGCCCCTGGCTATTAAGCATTGTTGAATCTGGACCTGATTGCCCCGAATGAATTAGGAAGTATCATGGCCTGCCCCTTGATTGGGAGATAATGACTATGCCCCTTTGTATACAAGGACTTTGATCCAGGAAGCAACTTTGTTTATCGGAAGGACTTTGGTTTATTGAACATTCATCCTGTAAGTTTCTCTGTTTATCAAACACTCAGGTATATGCAAACAAATATATTCAAAAATGCAATGCTTATGTCTGTCTTGAAGTTTTGAAAAAGAGTTATTTTAGAAAAACAGTTTTTGTGAAAACTATGATATTAACTCAAGTTTTATAATAAGCCCTAAAGGAGTCAGGATACCTTTTTGTAGCAGTACACTTTCGAACTAACCATGCTTCAGTTAGGACTTTTAAAGGGTTGTAACGTGGCCTGGTTCACGGTTTAAGAAACAAAGGATAAAGGCTCAAATTTTATTTGTACCCAACCCAATCTCCATGATGTTCTTCAGTCCTATGCTCAGTTAACTTATGCATTAAGGCTCAAAGGAGTTTGGAATTGTAACACTGACATTTGTGATGGTTCAAAAACCAAAAATTTATTTGAACATTCAGTCATCTTTCTTTGTTGAGGATTCATAGTGACCTCTTTTTTCTTTTGACTTTGTTATCCCTTCTTTTTGCCTGAACTGTTTGTTTCAAAATTACAGTCAGCGGAATTTCTCAATTTTTTTTACTAAGTCTCCTTCATAGGTTTTGACTTAGTGGGTTTTTCTTTTGCTGGATATTGACTGTCAGGTTTAATGATTACAGAGAACCATCATTAGTTGTGTACAACACATATAATTGGCATATTTGAGTTAACCGAGTAACTACCCTGCCCCGGGTTATGAATAAGGGTTTTAATTTGTGCGAGAATAAAAACTCCTACTTCATAGGCTCAAAAGGGTTGACTAGGGATTAACTTCCTTATATCTCCACTGTTTAGGAATTGAAACAATGCCTGTACATCGTCATCATAGTCTGTTCAAAAGCATACTACCTAATATTATGGTATTGTTTTCGTCATCCTCCCTCTACAGGCTTATAGCTTTATCAGGAGTTAAATATCACAAAATAGAAATATGAAGCATAGTTCAAAATATAGTGAAACGAATGGATTAATTCAAGTAAAACATATGCAATGCATTAATAAAAACAAAAGTTTAACATAATAGTAAGTGTTTAGGCAAACAAAAGAAATTACAAACGAAAATTCAAATGTTCTCAAAGCCTCTTCCTATAAACTCGTCACTCCAGTTATCTGGAAACTTTGATGCTTGATGGATGATAGAAGAACTCAACCTGGCCTTCTGGCGTAACCTCGAGTATTCCTTCGTCAATTAGGTCTTGAATCTTATTCTTCAATGCCCAACAATTATTAGTGTCGTGTCCGGGACAGTCGGAGTGGTACATACACCTTGCTTTGGGATTATAGCAAGGAGAAGAGGTATTGGGATTTTTAGGAGAATTTTCCAAGGAAATTAGCTTCATTTCTAACAAACATTGCAGCATTTGTGGCATTGGCGTGTTTAATTTGATGAACTGTCTTTTATATTCCTTGTGTCGAAGTGGATTAATCTTATAGGGTCTTCCTTCTTCCATTGAAGAACAGTCAGTGGTATCCTGTCTCTTTCCTTCTCTTATCCTTACTTTCCTTTCAGCCAAGTCGGCTTGTTTCAACTGAGGTTGACTGCTGATTAGATTCCCAACTCCGTTATGTCGAAGCTTATTGACAAAGCTTCTTAACTCTTCTTGCCCCTGGGCCAATCTCTGGATAAAAGCCATTTGGCCATTCATCTGGATCCTCATCTCTGCCATCTCAGCTTGTAGTTGTTTCAGCTGATCATCCTTGTTGTCCTCAGGATTCTTCTTCCTCATGTCCTTAGAGAGGAATGCTTTCAACTCTTCTTGCCCCTTGGACAAATTCAGAATCACTTCTTGAAACTGAGCATTCTGAGCTTGAAGATCTTTGACAGATTGTTCGAGAGCCATTTCTGCTGAAATAAACAACGAGAAGATGAGAAACCTGTTGTGACAATCTGTCATGCAATGATATGGTATGTAGATGCATATGAAATGTTTTCAAGGACCGCAAAATTTACATTTGTTAAACAAACGGAAATAAAACTTTTATTAGTAAATGTTAAAATTATTTTGCCCCTTGGGCTTACAATGAAGGGAAATAAGTACAAAAATGGGGTTTTAAGTCTCCCATAGATGTTTCCTCTTTGTATGGAGGTATGTGTTGAGGTTCCGCTCCTCGTGAAATTGCTTGGTCAGCTCCAACACTTTTTCTTGGCTAATCATGAATTGAGCTTCGAAGGTATTTCTTTGTTCCTTCAGTTGGATCCAGGATTTATGCAATTCTTCCAGGTTAGTGGGCATGTCTGGATGAAGGATGGTATAAGGAGTATCTCCTTCTGCAACAGGTTCCATAGTAACTGGTAGAATAACAGGATATGGCATCATAAGAGTTTGAGCACGAGATCGCACCCATCTGAGGCAAGGTTCCATAGGAATGGAGTACTTTGGTTCCAAAGTCTTGCTGTCAACCTTGTTCACTTTACCCCAAGCTCGTATGAACCTTAGACGGTAACCTTGCAGATCATTGTTGTAGTCGAACACAATTCCTTGAATAAGCATGTCATGAGGACCATTGCTCCGAGCATAACCAAACTGACGTAGAGCTAAAGAAGGATTGTAGGTAATGCCCCTTCTTATGCTAAGGAGTGGCACATTAGGGAATTCACCACAACGGTCAATGATAGTAACATTCTCCATAGATCTAGAACACCAATGAATGTCTGAATGAGAAAGTGACATGATTCTCTTAGACCACCTTAACCTTTGTTCATTCTTCATCACTGATCGAGGAAGGTGAGGAATAAACCACCTAGACAATAGAGGTATACAACACATCAGAGTTCCTCGTGCCTTCGTAGTACGGGTATGAAGAGAGTGTAAGATGTCTCCATGTAATGTAGGCACTGGATTATGAGCCAGAAATATGTTGATGGCGTGTACGTATATGAACTGGTATGGATTAGGGAACAACACTAAGCTATAGATTAATAAGGCTAAGATCTCCTCAAAAGCATCATAGCTCATAGCATCCAAGAATATCTGAGCTTTCTCTATCAACCCCTTAGCGAGAATACCCTTAACTCCACTTCTTGTTTCTAGGACAATGTCTTATTTCTTCAAATGTAAGGCTGCAACAATAACCTCAGGTTTAGGCTCTCTTTCTAAGCCTGTGAAAAGTCTTTGATCAAGGATAGGTATACCCAGTAGTTTAGAGAACTCATTGTAGGAACCAACTGATAATCGGGGAATGTGAAACAATGATGTTTAGGGTCAAAGAACTGAAATAGGACACTCATCATGTCTTCATTGAACCCTGAAGTGACTAGATCTAGTAGGTAACCATGCCTCTTGATGAATTGGGAGTTTTCAGAAACTCGAGAGACCAATTCCTTAAGCTTAGGAGGTATTCCTACAAAGTTGACCCGGATAGTATTCCTACGAGTAGAAGCCATGACCTGCAACAAAGAATAAAGATAAATCCTTTGGTCCTTGAAATAGTTAGTGAAAATGCTATTCTTATGATGTCATGATGTTATGCTCAATCACAAACATGTGGCACACACAAACAAGTCACACAATAGCCCTAGGTTTAGAGGCTTGCATGAGGTTTAAAGGTAAATACCCTCCCCTGAAGTTTAGATGGTTCATCCTGTCCTACAAAAGTAACTGGGTTCTAAGGGATCTCAATATCATTGATCCTTCCCAAGGGTGGTTGTTCAGTAGGCAACTTACTTGCCAACCAAAACCCTCTAAGTTTAGGATCTCAATGAGTGTAGTATCGAGTATCAACCAACTTTATTCTTCACCAAAGCCGGTTATCTCACTACTTTTCTAAAGGCCAAGATGGGATGACTAAGGTTCTAAAAGTTAGTTAGTGTATTGACAACATATGGCAGCCCCATATTATCCTTAACTTACTTAAGGAACATAAGCACCAACCAAGAAGTCACACTAACTATGGCTACCAGATCAACCATATCGGTATACGCCGTACAGTTTCCTTGGTCTATTGCCATTTACCTAGGGTACACTAGATCCGGGTTAGGATCTTTCACACATAAAAGCCCAACAAGTAATATAAAGCAAACAAAGCAAAAAATTTAAAGTGATCTAATTCTTAAGGGTACCCCTATTTTACTTAGTAATTCCCCAGCAGAGTCGCCAGTTCTGTAACACGATAGGAGAACTGACTTTCTATAAATGTTGCGGATAGCAAGAGTCGCCACCGACTTATTTTATCCAAAAGGAAAGGACATAAAAGAACAAGAAAAACCTTAAAAAGATTTTGAGTTCGGGGGGTAGGTTATATAAAGGGAAGGTGTTAGCACCCTTTATATCCATGGTTATCCATGGGCTCTTAGTTACTTAGCTCACTTAAATTGTTTTTGAAGAGTGTAGTGTGTGATTAGAAATTTTCTAAGTACTTTGTAATGATCCTCGTATGGATGTATACAAAGCCTTGTTTTGAAAATATTGTGAGGTGTGAAAAGTATTTTGAAATGTGAGCAAGTAACTAAGATGTACCTACCCTAAATTAAGTCTTTCATGTTCTCATATGTTCTTTCAATGGTAAGACTATCCCTATTATTAAGGAATAGGTAGTCATTACCTTGGATGTGTTAAGGGACAAACGTAGGGTCATCGTATGGTCAATGAAGGCAACTTAAGGGATGTCTTTAGCAATTCGTAGGGACTATCATCATTTATTCGAAGGGACAAGATCATTATTCCGTAGGCAACCTCGAAGGGACTTGATCTTTTAAATCTGTTGGGACTTGATGATTTATACGTGAAGAGACTTTGCTTAAGACACCACTATATTCGAGGGACTTGACCATTTTAAATAAGGCAACCAAGAGGGATACCCTAGGAAGTGCAGACGGCGATCTTAGATCGACTTACATGTGTGAGTATTGTTTTCAAATATTTATCTTTTAAAGTTAATTATCTAAATTAATTTTAATTACAAATAGTTTCCACACCCTATTTACTAACCACGCAGTTAATATGAAAAATAAATGGCAGAAAATAAAATTCCTACACTATTACATGGCTTATGGGCAGTTACATAATAATAATAATGGCGAAAAATAATAAAAACCAATTATTACAAAGGTGAAGCAGTTACATAATCAGGCAAACAGTGAATGAATAACATAAAAATGAGTGAAGAAATTAGAAGAAAAAAAGTTTGCAAACTAGGTTAAGAAAACAATTAGAGTTAGGGTTTGAGAAAAAATTTTAAGGTTTACAAAAAAATTTAAGGTTTAGGAAAAATTTTAGGGTAAAAATTAGGGCGAAATTTGGATTTTAAGATAAAAATTAGGGCTAAATTTTTAGGATTTAAAGTTTATGAAAAAAATTAAGACTTAAGTTTAAAATTAAGGTTTAGGGAGAAAATTAAGGTTTATGAAAAAAATTAAGGTTTATAATAAAAATATAAGTTTTAAAAATAAAATAAAAAAAAGATTATGTTTTATCTTTTAGAAATTAGTTTAATAATAATAATAAGGAAATTCAAAGAAAATACATAATTTGATGAAAAAGGGAAAAATAAAGTTAGAGATACCCAAAATATTGAGGGTTTGCCCTTTTTGCTTCATTGAGTTTTTTGCCACTGGGACACCCATGTTTCTTCATCAAAATGCTCCAAACCTCAGTTCCTTGCCACTAGGTTGTGGGCCTGCATATAAATAAGTGTAACAAATACCTATTATATAATAAAAATGTAAAAAAACATGTTAGTAAAACAAAATGTCCCAAGGTTGAGTTTTACAAAAGAAAATATATAATCAGTTTATATTAAAATAGCCTAATAATTAAATAAATCTAAGAAAAATGAATTATGAGAATTAATTAAATTAAAAAACATTTAAAGGTTGATTAAGGTTTTTATAAAAAAAAAGTTTGAGGTTTTAATAAACCTAAATATAAAAGTAATAATACTAATAAAAAATGCTAACCTAAATTTAATAAAAAAAAGATTTGTTAAAAAAAAGTTAATTAAAAATAATAGGTTAACCATGTTTAAAAGATAAATTAAGGAAAAAAAAAGAAAATGATGAAGAACCCATGTTTCTTTGCCAAAATGTTGTGTCCAGAGTTTGAACCCAAGCCCTTTTAATTCCAACCTCTGCAGAACCTTTACCATTGGGTCATGCGTGCCTGTGTTACTAAACATGGAAAACATATATTATATGATAAGGCGGATAAAGAATAACATAAAAACGAGTGAAAATAGGAAAATATTTACTTTAGAGAAATTTTTTGAGGTTAATCATAATTAAAAGGATAAATCAATAAGAAAATGTGTTAATTAGAGAAATTAAAGGAAAATATGAAAGAAATGCAGGTTTTTGCCCAAAATGTTGTGAGTGGGAATTGAACTCACGCCCTTGACCTTCCAGTTTCCAACCTTAGCCACTAGGCTATGCGCAGTCCTCATGAATAAACCTCTTGACCTCTGAAATTTCCTGCGAAATTTGTAAAAACCCCAAATTTGAGCTTGAAACCCTAACTATGGTAGGATTCGGTTTTGGTCATGAAGCTTCGAATAATCAACCCAGAAAGCTTCTATAACATGAGACAAATAACGTTAGATAAACAAAATTGATTAAAATATCAAGAATAAATGGAATTAAAAAAAACTAAAGAAAGCTTCAAAATTTCAATTCAGTTCATGCATTTTTGTATGAACTTGATAATGATGATGATGAGGATAGCTTTTTTTCTGAATTTTTTTTCTCCCTTTTTTCCGGTCTCTCTACTAGTAAGTATATATAGGACTAATTTAGGGTTAATAATAATGGACTTAATTATTTATTTTGAGACCCAATAAAATATTAATTTAAAACTAAATAAAGTTTAATAATTAAAATAGTTAAAATTAAAATAAAAACTAACAATTTTATTTATTTATTCTAGACCCAATAAAATGTTAATTTAAAACTAAATAAAGTTTAATAATTAAAATAGTTAAAATAAAAATAATAACTAATAATCCTATTTATTTATTCTAGACCCTATATAAAAATAAATAGACTCAAAAAATAAAAGTCGGGCGCTAAAGTGCTCGAAAAAATAAAATGAACACATCAAAATAATCAGCGCGAAATAAATGACTCGGAAAAATACAGCGTTTGGTCGGATTTTGAAATAAAAATTATGACCGTTTAAACTGCTCAAATTGATCAACATATGACCAAAAATAGTCGTAAAAATATTTTTAGCATGTCAAATTAAACCAAGTGAACCGCAGATTAATGTTACTGACATTTGCAAACTTAAACTTGACATTTTTTCGTTGACTAATTTTAGGCACAGTAAAAAAAAGTTAATTTGACCAGTCTGTTTGTAAATTCCGAGAAATTATTCCGGCTGATATTAAGACGGAAAAAAATGTTATGCTATGAAGATGATGCAAATGAATGTGAAACAAAACGTCGGTTAGAGTTAAAAATAGAGGGCAAATTTTGGGGTACAACAGTGAGTCTCCAAAGGTCAAGCATCCGGTAGAACATGAACTTAACACCGTTCAACTAAAAAAACCAAAACAAACAAAAGTAGTTAGTCAAAATACGTTAACTCTGATTCCTCAAAAGGGATACATAGGCAGTGGGATTGGGCCCATCCGAGCATAACACTTTCTTTTCCCTATGTTATTTTCCTTTTTTTTTTCCACTGCATCCTAACCCTAGTTTTAGGTTGGCACTTGTGCCATTGTATGAGATCTTGTTTGTGGTTTCTTGAGACATGTTTAGATCATCACAGGTCTCTTGTTTGCATTTATAAGTCATTTGCTTAAATTTGATTCTTGTTTGATTCACATGTTCAATGTTTGTTCACATGCTCCCTTTTGATCTACTTCTCCATCTCTTTCCATCTATGATCCTACTTGAATTGCAATTTTATTGTGTATGCCATTCCATAGAATTCATTTGCATCTCATATGATGTATGATTCTGACTTTACATCATCTCATTCATTTCAAATGCCATTCATTTCATATGTTGCCTACTTGAACATGTTTGTTTCAAATGCATGCTTCTTTCTCTTCTAACTTCAATATGACTTGTAAATGCTCACATGTGATTAATTTGTGCATCCAATATTCATCTTAACACGTCACATAGCTTATTACTTTGGTACTTAGACATCATCTTTTCATGTTTTATGTTTGACTTGTATGACAAGTAACTTCATTTCCATGTTTGAACCATGTTCACTTCACCTCACTTCTTCTCCTATTCACTCTAAATGCGTGGACTTGTGGTTATGTGTTTTGTATGACATTTTAATACCATGTTTAGACACATGTTTAGGTTGTTTGAATTTTGACTTTGACTTTGTTTGAAGTATTCTTGCATGATCACTTTGCATGATCACCCATTCTTCTTCTTCTCCTTCTTCAGGGAACTTCTTGGTTGTTTTGCCATTTGTTTGCATTCTCTTTGCTTGATTTTACTTGGTAGATGTATAGGTCACCTATAAGATATACATGCTGACTTTATTGATTGTGGTTTGGTTTATGACCTTTCTTCCTTGAACTTTGATCTGTTTGAGTCTTCTTAACTTCATCTTATGCAATGTGTTTAACTAACGTTTGTTTTGTAGGGGATTATGGTAAGTCATGTGTGTGGGTGGGCACCCATATACAACTTCTTACTTAATCTCTTTAAATGCTTTCAATTTGTGTTTGCCTTAGCACCTAGTGCTTTGATTGTATAACTTCATCACTTCCCCTCTTAGAAACAACTTATCTTCTTTTGAGAAGTAAGTTGTCTTCTACTCTCCTCTTTTCTTCCTCTTCTTTCTTTTCTCTCATTCTTCTTCATTAGGATAGAGTTCAAACCACACTAACTTAGGTCTCCCATGCATGATAACTCTTAGGATTATTAGTACCCCATTAGACTTTTACCTTTGGTTCTCTTTGGGGCCTCTCTATTCTCATCTCAAAACAACAATCTCAAGACACCCAATAAAGGATAAGTCTTCTCATGTGCCAAGGGACTTTGCCATGGGATAATTGGACACATCCCATATTGGGATAAGGTGTAAGGTAAATATCATGATGAATAAGTCTTAACATGAGGATTCTTCACAAACAAAAAGATAAAAAACACTTCTTAATAAAAAAACAACAAAAACACATAATAAAGTTCAAATAGGCTAGTGTGCTTGAGCCTTCATCTTAAGGACTAGATTTAGGGATGTCCCCCATATTTAAGTGTGTCTCTTATCCATTCCATTTCGGGATGATGTATGAAGTACACATCCCATTTAGTGAGACTCAAATACACTCTCCTGTGCCAACCTTAGAGAAAAAGCTTCTAAGAAACACTGAACAAACAATAATCGTCTTTCCTTCGGGATTTCTTTTCTCATCTCCTTCACTCATAACGTAAGAACTCGCTTCGACTTGTCTCTTGCAAGACGATAAACGCACTTGTGTCATACGAACATGCAACACCTAAGCATAGGCATAAGCAGTTCAAGCCATGAAAAAACAAAACGTTTTCCTCCCTAGTGAGGGGAACTACATCGACTCTGATCCTCATTTCTCGATGAGATATGTAGGAAGTGGGGTATGGCCCATTCAAGCACTCTTTTATTTTCCCTACATTTCCCCCTTATTTTTCTTTTCTTCAGTCTAGTTTCCAGATCCAATCTCAGTTTTTGCAACAGCTTCATTTCTTCACCCTTTGAAACAGTTTTCTAGAAAGTGTGGATCTCGTCGAGTACGACGAACAATCTGGGATTCTAATACCTTCCCAATTTGTAACCAACTCCCGAACCGAGTCTCTTTGGTTCGCAAAATATTTTTCTTTCCTTTCTCTTCAGTTTGTGCAGCATTACCATTCCTTTGGGATAAAAATGTCTGGCTGGCGACTCTACCTTTTCCGTGCCACTTTCACGTTTGTACCAGGATGAAAATCTAGGGAGTGACACAGACCTAACTGTTAAGTTAAGTATATGACTTTTTTTATTTGATATATAAGCAATGTCTTTTAAAAAAAACTGTATATTTGATATTTTTCGTAGATGCCAATATTTATTGAAGGCTTTCTAATTTTTTATAGATGTCAATATTTGACTATTTTTGTTATTTGATTGAAGGCAAAAAAAATTCATAGATGCCACTATATATGATTTTTCGTTATTTCATTTTAAGGTTTACAGTCCATTATTTCATTAATTTGTATTTATGTTAAGGGTGATGTATGAAGTCATTCTCCAAATTTAAATGTGTTTGTATAATGCTCCATCATAACATTGATTATATTTAGAAATTAAAATGGAACTTGACCATCATAGTTCATTATTTTGTTATTTTTCAAAGACAATTAATGCATTCCAATTTTCAAAACAGGTCAGAATATGAAGAGACACAATCAGGATTATATAAATCTAAAGTTCATCTCAACATACAACAAACAATATCAGGTTTGATATTAACAATTATGGAGTCCAAAAATGTCAAAACACCTGGGCAGTCCAATACAACTACAAATTTGCAGGAACCTCTGGAACATCATAATCGTGATGCAGAGCAACAACCGCCACAAGTCCAACAGCTGTATAAATTCCCTACTTCTCCATTTTTCTTTCAATATGTATTAAACATGTTTTCATCAACAGGTGTAAGACATCGAAGAACACCATGTCCTTCTTAACCAAGACATGGAGCTGCAGCCACCTCCGGTGTTGCTTCAACCTATATCGGGCCAACAACCTACCGACATTGAACAACCAAATATGGTCCATCACTAATTGAACAACCTTCTGCATTGTTGTGTATATTTTTTCTAATTCTGGATGCCCATAGTTGTTATGATAGTATGAAATGGTTTTGTGAAACAAGTCAAACATATGCATCAAGAGATTAAAGATGGTCTTGTGGTTGTTTAGTCATCTGCAGAGCGACGAAGAAGACACAAGAGAAGAAAAAGGCTGAGAAAGAGACAACACTTCGAGGAAGATGAAGAGGAAGAAGAAGACAATTCAATATTTGACTCATATGACGACGATGAAGCAGATTATACATGGTTAAACGTTATGTCGGCTCGACGTTTTAAATTTTCCAATTAAAAATCCAACTTTTAGTTTATTATTTCCTGGAACTATTTCTGGTTTAATCAGTAGTGACAAACAATTTATCATTTAGTAAATGCCTTGAAATATAACTTTTTGAATGATATTTTTGTGGTCCATTTTATATACAACATGTAAAATATAGCTTTGCTATTGAATTATGATATTTTATTGATTTTTTTCCTGTTACCGTGAGCAATAATGCAAGTAAGAATGCTCTCCATGCAAATAAGAATTCAAGATGTTTTCTTGAGTTATGATAATTCTTGAGCATCACGTGGAATGCTACAAGAAAATTAAGAAAAAAATTGTTTGATAAATTAGTTTTAAAAAACTGTTTTACAAAAATGAAAATGAAAAACTTGTTTGATAGTCTAATTTTTCAATATTATTTTAGGAAGAGAATAATATGAAAATGAGAATGTATATTTCGTCATTAACATTTTTTTTTAACATTGTGTTAAAAAGTTAAATAATTAAACTAAAAAGTTAAATAATATGAAAATGGAGCAGTAAACATTGTGTTAAAAAGTTAAATAATTAAACTAAAAAAATTAAAATTAAAATTTAATAAATTATAAGAACTTTAAAATTTAACTCGATAATATTTCAAAATAGAAAACGGGGCTGCACGTTTAATAGAAAAAATATAAATGGTTTTGAATTGTATTTCTAAAATAATTATGGATACCGTTTAAAGTATATTTGTCATATTATATTCTCACAATATTGTATTATTTTCTCATATTCATAATTTTTTCTTCTACTTTGACATTATTTATTTTCAATTTGAGAAACAATAACATGTCCATTACATAAAGTAATCCAACATACGTGCCCATGCGAACGCACGAGTTTTTTTACTAGTATATTCAAAAAAGAATATTTAATGAAATCTTTTACTAAAGTTTCATAAACTTATTCTAAGTAAAATTTGAACATATATTGAGAACAATAATATATCATAAAACAATTAAATCAATATAAGAATCAATAACTTATAAAATTAATAGTATACTTTCAGCCTTCTTAAAATAATACAAGAGAACAAACTATTACACCATACCTTATTATTCATAAACTTAATGAAATAACAACATAATAAATATTAGTTAAATTAAAGTAAACATATGAATCTTCCAATCAAATCTCTCAAGAAAATCACTTATTAATTAATTCAAAGCTTAAAGGCTGCGGAGGAGAATTCCTTCAAAAGTGATTCCTGGTCCAAAAGCCAATCCTAAACCCCATTCTTCACTTCCATCTTCCTTCAAATAATCCCTCATATACTCCATCACATAAAATATAGTATTGCTACTAACATTTCCATAATCCATTAAAGCCTTTCTACTACACTCCAACTTATCACTTTTCAATTTCAGTGTATTTTCTAGCTTATTCAGAATTGCTGGTCCACCAGGATGAACAACCCAAAACAATTCATTAAAATTTTTCACATCACATTTAGCCATAATTTTGTTGCAAAATTCTTCAATATTCTCTTCAATTTTTTGAGGAAGGTCTCTTCCTAGCTTAAAGTTAATACCCTCTTCAGTAATTCTACCATCAATGACATTTTGTGTATCCGGTAAGAATTTCTGAACAGCATAGTTCAACTCCATGAAAGGTGATTCTTTACCTAATATAGGGTTGGTGCCAATTATGGCAGCCGCGGCGCCATCACCAAAAAGCGCGGCACCAACCAGATCATAAGGTCTAGCTTTGTTTGGTGCTCGAAACCCTAGTATCGTGGTTTCAGAAGTTGTGAGCAAAACCCTACTTCCAGGGTTGTTTTCGGATATGTCTTTGGCAACACGTAAGCCAGTGACACCGCCGTAGCAACCAAGGAAGTAGAGCATTACTCGATTAACATCAGTGTTTAAGCCGAGTTCATTTGCGAGATAGAGGTCTCCGCCCGGGAGGCGGATTTCGCTTGAAGAGACGTAGACAATGTGTGTGATGTCTTGAGGTGATCTTCCCCATTCTTTGATGCAAGCTTTGCATGCTCTTGTTGACATTTCAACAACTGCTGGATTCGCTATTTCTAGCTTTTGTCTTATTGTTGGTATTCCTTCTATGGCTAGCTCTGGATTTTTGTCTAGGATTTCCTTTGACATTACTGTGTATCTTGTTTTCACAGTTGTGTTTTTGCCTGAAAATTGTGAAATGAAGAAAATTATAAACTATTGCAATTTAGACTAATTAGAAAATAAGAACATGTTTGAATTCTGCTTGGGATTCTAAGATTTTAAGGTTGTGCTCTTTTCAAAATTTTAAGTTTAAATTCAGTTAAATGTTAATAATTTTTGTGTTGGATCATTTTATACTGGGATTTGTTTTGATTTTAATAGACCCTAAACTAATGAACTATGGAATTGAATCTCTTAAAATAATTGAAAGATTTCAAAATTAAAAAGGTAAAAATAAAAGTTTAATTTGACTTACAAAGACGCTCCAATTTCTCCTTAATATAAGCATCTTCACACTTAGTATCTCGGATATACCCTTCCACCAAGCACTCTTGAGGGAGGACTTGGCTTGGAAAAGCCTTCCCTAGCGCAAGTATTGTGGCCTTCCCGAGGACGGGAGCACGCTTAGTGCGTGCACCATTCTGCGCGGAACTTCCATTCAAATCACCTTGAGGCATTTTATTTAGGTGAAAGCAAATACTATAGCTCTTTAGCTCTAGTGTTGTGGAAATGCAATGGATTGTGACTTGGGATTGAATTGAGAAAGTTTCGGACTATAATTAAGGCATTTGACAAAGTCTTGAAAAGTAGTTGGTTTCAAGCAAGATTAGCATGTTGTGTTGGAAATTATTACATTATTTGAGTTTAGTTAGGTTTTAGTGTTCATGGTTTTTAGATGTTTGAATGAAAGATTTCACAGGTCAACAATCTTTTACTTTCTTATTTGTTTAGTACCAAATTCATTTCTAACTGAAAAACTTTTCAGTCTCTTATGTATTAACCGTTAGACAAAATGGAAACAACATGTGTATTTCATAAATGATTTGAAGATTTTAATTTTTAAAATTAAATAAATATATAATATAAGAAAACACAATCCATCTTATTAGAAAAAAATCAACCAAGTGTCATCAACTTTCTCAAATATTCCCATTTAATTCCTTCCCAAATATTCTCATTTAATTTATTATTTCGTGTAATTAACCCGTCAAATAACACTTATGTTTTCTTCAACCTTTGAATAATTCCTTAAGGGTCTTTTTGGTTCAATTGAGGGGAGGGGAGGGAAGGGGAAGGGAGAGGAGGGATTTTAATTATATATATGTTTGGTTCAAAATACAAAAAGGGAGGGGAGGGGAGAAATTTTATTTACAAATATCTTTGATTCACAAGGGGAGGAGAGGTATTTTTCATCTAATTTACATTTTTATCCTTCTAATTTTATCATAAGACTCATAATATTTATCGTTTATAATTCAAATACAAATTCATTGATGAAATATAAATATTCAATCAGAGAGCATCATAATTTTTTTATAATAATTATAACGATTGTAATATATAATTTTAAGAAGATTATCAAATATAATAAAATCTAACAAAAATATATTATAAACAAAAGCCTTACAATAATTTAAATGTAACAATATAATATAATAAATAAAATGAAAAAAAATTTAAATAAATATAATGATAATAATATGAAGATATAAAAATACAAGAAATACAAAAGAAAAATAAAATTTGTTCAATGTATAACTTTTGATATTTTTATAATTTAAATTTAAATTTAAATAAATAAATAAGGGTAAATATATAATATAATTATAATTAAAGTAAAATATCTCTCCTCCCCTCCAAATCCCCCCAAATTGGAGGGAAGCAAAAAGTGGATTAGGAGGAAATTTGGTCCCCTCCAGCTACCTCCCCTCCCCCTCTCAAAATTTGAACTAATAAATATTCCCTCCCTTCCCCTCCCCTCCATTTACCCCCAACCAAACAGACCCTAAAACACCCGTTACAATCACCCCTCCCTCATTCATTCTTTGACGGTTTCTCTTCCATAACTTTTGATTTTGTTCCAAACAAATTATTTCTTTTCTTCTTCCATCTGACTCTCTCTCACATCTTTCTTCTCCCAAGGTCATTTCTTCAAATCTACTAAAATATCTCTCTTCTTCATTGTTCACTCTCTTTTCTTCTCCCTTTTTTCTCTTTTTAGTTCTCTATATTCTTCTTCCATCTTCCTATTTGTTGTTATTTCATTATTGAATCTGTATTTGATTTCATCTTCTCTTTATCTGTTTTTGATTTGTGTTATGGTGATGTTGTGATAAAGTTGTTAACGTTGAACCGATGCTTAAATTGTGGCATGTAAAGTGGTGGAAGATTATTAAGTTTTATGCTCTTGTCATTATGTGTTCGTTTTCTTTTTATTTATTTTGGTTTTATATTAAATATTCTTCTTATACTATTTTATATATATATATATATATATATATATATATATATATATATATATATATATTATCATTATATTATTTATTTTTATTTTTATTTTTATTATATTATTATTATTATCCTATTATGAATATTATTATTATTATTATTATTATTATTATTGTTACAAGTGCAAGAAAAATTAAACTAAGAACATGTTTGTATGTTACAATCTCACCCTCCTTCTTTTTCTTTTCTTTTTTGATTTATTTTTGTTTTATATTATTATTATTATTATCCTATATATATATATATATATATATATATATATATATATATATATATATATATATATATATATAATAATTATTATTATTATTAATATTATAATAATTATTATTATTATTAACAAGTATACTAAGAACATGTTAGAGTCTCGTCGTTCTTCTTTTGCTTTTTTTATTTTTTTATTTTTTTATTTATTTTTGTTTTATATTATTATTATTATTATTATCCTATTATGATTATTATTATTATTACTAATTATATTATTATTATTATTACTAATTATATTATTATTATTATTATTATTATTAACAAATGTTGTTGTTGTTATAGACTTATAGTTAGCTAAGAAGATGGGGAAGAGAAACAAATTTTGTTACCATCTCAATCTTCTTTTCTTTCTTTTATTTTTGTTTTCGCTTTTATTTTTGTTTTATATTAAATATTTTTAGTATAAATATAATAAAACTCAAACCATCTTATTAGAAAAAAAATCAACCACATGTGATCAACTTTTTCAAATATTCCCATTTAATTCCTTCCCAAATATTCTCATTTAATTCCTTCTCAAATACTCCATTCATTTCTATTTATAAGCAAATTTTAACTTTAAGGTTCATTGAATAATGGATGTATCTAACTATATGTAATCCAAATACATCATTTATTCGATAAACCTAAAAAGTCAAAATTTCCTTAAATAGGAATGGAGGAGTAATAATTTTGATCTAATTTATTATTTTGTGTAATAATTAACCAGTCAAATAACGCTTATGTTTTCCCCAACCTTTCAATAATTCCTTAATACACATCCGTTACAATCATTCTTTCTTTGACTCTTTCACAAAATTGTTTTTCTTCCATAACTTTTGGTTTTGTTCCAAACAAATTATTTCTTTTCATAACTGTTTCTCACGTCTTTCTTCTCCTAATGTCGTTTCTTCAAATCTACAAAAATATTTCTCTTCTTCGTTCACTCTCTTCTTCTTCTTCTTCTTCTTCTTCCTTCTTCCTCTTTTTCGTTCTCCATCTTCTTCTTCTTCCATCTTCCTATTCGTTGTTATTTCATTATTGGATCCGTATTTGATTTCATCTTCTCTTTTTCTGTTTTGGATTTGTGTTAGGGTGGTGTTGTGATAAACTTGTTAACGTTGAATCATGCCCAAATTGTGGCATGTAAAGGGGTGGAAGATTATTAAATTATATGCTCTTGTCATCACGTGTTCGTTTTCTTTTTCTTTTCTTTTTGTTTTATTTTGATTTTATATTAAATATTCTTCTTATACTATATATATATATATAATTATCCTATTATAAATATTATTGTTACATCTCACCTGATCAGAAGGGCCTTCCAATGACTTGATGTGAGGGCCAGAGAAATGAGTGAGAAAGGGGGGGGGGGGTGTACCAGCAAAGCACTCCAATGCTTAAGTCAGAAGAGGTACAATGTAGTATGGTTAATTCAAATGAGTGAGAATACCTGACCCTTTACTGAAAAAGGGTATTTATAATGTGCCCCCAGCGCTGGGCCAAGGCCCCTCAATGGGCTTAGTCTAGCTAGGCCCATGGAGGAACTGCCAAGGGACGCGTAAGAAGCGTGAAGACCTAGCTAAAAGGTCTGCTCCTTGGTCCAACTGCCCCTATCTTTCAGGAGATTATAAAGGGCAGTTGGGTGACATGGTAGGTGAGCTGGCAGACATTCTCTCTGCCCGTCCTTAGTGTGTGCTCGTCGCATAAGCAGACGGTTTGTCCAAAAGGTGCTTCTGCTCGAGTATATGGGCCCTTGCTCGTCATGTTGGGCCGTGACCCAATACATTCTTGCGGTCCAGTCCAGAACAGGAGCCCCCCAAGTTGAGTCTCCGGGTCGGAGCGATGACTTGTATTACAGTCGGGCACATGCGTCAAGGATAAAAGTAGCGGACATATGGTCGGGTCAACATGATGTTTACGGAGCTGACCGTAACATTCTTTCTCCCCGGCACGTGATGCTCCAACAGTGTCGACGATGAAGGTCCTCGATGGGTTCGAGGTGTCTTTAAGGAGGTCGAGGACGCCATACGGGGTCGAGGACATTCCGTAGAGTCGGGGAGGTATATAGTTGCCCGACGTCGTTCCAAATTCTTTATGGATTGACGTGTTTCAGCATTAATGGTGCGTCGCTTCGTTTAGTGTGCAAACGGCGGCGTATGCAGTAGGCAATGATGGCCTGGCGCGTCAATCCACGCGCCTGTGACTATAAAAAGGGGTTGAGTGATTTCATTTGCACTTTTTTGCTCAGACGTTCACCGGAAGCTCTGAAGAAATTTCTTGTCTCCGCCCATCTCGCCACCTGAACCACCGCTGCTGCTCGAGCGCCGCCGTCTTTTTTTGACTTTCATTATGTCAGGTATTGTTTTTACCTTCTTAATCCTCTATTTTCCATGTTTTTCTTCGTTTAATAGCTATGAATGCATGTTTCATCCGTATAAAATGATTAGATTTAACTTAGAAACGGTTAAATAGGCTGTAGATGTGAAAAATAGGGTTAGGATTAAACTCTCCCGGGCAGAAATTTCATGTGTGTGTGAATGTGCCGGGCAAAAATTTCATAAGCATGTATGAGATTTTTGCCCGGGGCAAACGGATGTTCACGTGCATATTACTGCCTCGAACACGTGCGAAATTTCTCAACTGGGCCTGGTGGCAGTGGGTAAAGTTTTGCATTGGTGCCCGTGAACGTCGCCCCTACGCCCTTTCACTTGACCTGCGGTGGAAGGGTGGATTTGATATGACGTCGAATTCACTCTTTCTGTCTGCGTTTCAGGTGCAACCGGGCGTCTTCGACCGAGAGGAGAAGAAACCGGGCCGCGGCCCACGGATGCGGACATCGCGCGCTTGTCTGTCGAGGAAGGAAATGCTAGAGGTGGTATTGAACACGTCTCATCATCCAGGCAAAATGACCTCTCTTGGGTTGCGGATGAACCCTTGGACGAGGAATCTTACTTTTGCAACGAGGCGACCCACGCTTATGCCGTGGTGGAAAATCGAAGCCGTGAAGATCCTGAAAACTGGCAGTGTCATGCTCCCAAAGAGGCGAACCGGATATGTCACCGTTTCCTGGGGAAGCAGTTCGCCATGTACGAGTTCGCTTTCCGAGAGGCGGGGATTAGGCTGCCCTTCAAATCCTTCCAGATGTCTATCTTCAAGTGGCTCCGGCTGGCGCCGTCACAGTTACACCCCAATATCATTGCTTTTATGCGGGCGTATGAGTTGGTCTGCCGCTTCCTCGGCATTGGGTGTACTCGGGCCCTCTTCTTCCATATTTTCCATCTCCAGCGGTCTGTTCTTCGGTGGCGTCACAGCTGGGTCTCCTTCAAACAGCCCGTGCGGCTGTTTAAGACGTACGTGGATTCTGCCCGTCACTTCAAGGGGAGGTGGTACGTAGTGAGACCGATCACCTGTGCCGCCCTACACTCTCTTTATTACTACAAACGAGATGCGGACGGGGAGGAGAAACTAATTTCGAAGATACCGCTGAGGTGGCAGCGCGACCATTTCGATCACACCACCAACCACTATCGGGTCAAGTTCTCGATGCTAGGTGTCGAGGATAGGCTCGCTTATAAGAAACTGGTGGAGTACGTGCAGAGCTTCAACCTGGCGGTCTGGACTGATCGAAAGGGCGTGCCTTATCTTGACGAGGCCGGGATGCCGATCTGCGAGCCCCGTCTTATCAATACCATGGCATTACTCGAGTGTAGAACCGAGGAGAAAGTCATGGAATTATTAAGTAGGTGTTTCTTTTATTCTTATGCCTTTTTGTTTATGTTTTCGCCCGCTGACGTATATGTCCCCGTTTTGTAGGTGTTATGCCTTCTGCTCGCGATCGGGTTCTCAAGCTGGCTAACCAAGCAGGTGCCCTAGACAGGGTTTCAAAGAAGAAGAAGAATGTCGCGCCTCATGTCCAGGAGGTAGCTGGTGACTCAGGGGCTGGGACCTCGAACACAGCGAGTCCAGTGCTCTCCTCCCCTCCTCGCACATCTATGATCGACATACCAGACAGTCCGCCTCCATCAACCTCCCCTCTCCACAAGCGGAAGCGCCCGAATGGGACACTCTCCAGGTCGACCTTAGCGGGGAACGGCAGTCCGGGTGGCCCTGGAAGTTACTTACTTCCCCCCTGCTATGTAGAGCAGGCCTTTTTCAAGACCGAGGACGCCATTGCTGTGCCAGCGCCCGAGGCGAAGGCTATCTTGAACCGGGAGGCTGGTGTCCGGCGCAAGGAATTGGCGAGGGATTTGGCCGCCGTCATTAGGGTGATGGAAACGGCCATGGTCCTGACTGACACCTCTGTGTCCACTGCCTCTTTGGAAGATGCCTTTCTGCAGGTCCGGTTTGAAAAAGACAAGCTGTCCAAGGACTTGTCGGATTATAAGGAGGAGCATCAGCTACATGAGGGGCTGAAAAAAGAGTTGGACGAGGCCAAAGAGGAGCGAGACCTGCTGAAGGCGGCCAAGGAAAGTCTGGAGAAGCAAGCTGCTGAGCATCAGAAGGTGGCTGAGGAGAATGCTGAATTGCGTGCTCGTCTTGCTTTGCTCGAGGACAATGTCTGTCCGTTGGCTGATGAAACTGAAGAAGAGCTTGCTCTCGGTTCCCGGGGTGAGTTGGTGAGGCACATTCGCTCCCTCAACCAGGACCTCATAGTTGTATTCAAGGAGGGTTTTAATAACGCCGTCGAGCAGCTGAGGATATTAAATCTGGAGTTGGTGACGGAGGGGTCAACCCACAATTATTGTGTCCAGGATGGGGAGATTGTGTGCCCTTTCGAGGCTGAAGAGGAGCTGGGGGAAGATGAAGGAGAGGAAGAAAATGTTGAAGAGTAACTCCGGGCGGAGTCTTAGGAATTTTAATTTGTTTAGTTTATTGGCCTGCGTGCCTATTTTGTATGAATATTGGCCTTCAGGCGTACTTATCTTTTGCTTTTACCGTCTTCAATGAATGAATATCTTGTTTTTAATTATTCATCTTGCTCGATTTTTTATTTAGTTCGTATCTTGTATTTTATGGACTGTTTTATGCTCGACCATGTTTGTCTCGTCGGTTTAGGGAACCGACGAGGTGGCGGGCGTTGTGCCCATTTAAGATCAAAACCGAGTTCGTGGTTCGGAACTCTGGCCCCGAGGCTTGGGCTTTCCCATCACGAGCTGGGTGCCCTGCCGATCTTGGTACTACGACGTTGGTGCTCGATCGAGGTCCCAACCGTCGGGGAGGGTTGTGTTCGCTGGAGGGCGTGTTTGTCCTCGGGTCGCGCGGTTCCTCTCTGTAGTTTTGGAGGTGAAGAGCGTGGTCGTACCTCCCACGTCTCCCCGTGACATATTTAGCTGTAATATTGTCTAAGTTTCTTTGCGTTCCATGGTCGAGCAAGTTGTTCGCCTTGTAGGTTTTCTAAATAGTAGGCCCCGTTGCTCGTCTTATCGCGGACGCGGTAGGGGCCTTCCCAGTTGGCGTCCAGTTTACCCTCTCTTGGGTTTTTTTGGTTTCTTCTAAGGACCAGGCTGTCCACCTGGAACTCTCTTTTTATGACCTTTGCGTCGTGGCGCAAGGCTATTTTTTGTTTGAGGGATATTTCTCTAAGGGCTGCTTCGGAGCGGATCTCGTCGACGAGGTCCAGCTCGGCTCTGAATGCCTCGTCATTCATTTCTTTGTCTAGGGGTTCTTCTATGCGTCTCGTCGGTTCTCTTATTTCTACTGGGATGACTGCTTCGGTGCCGTATGTTAGTCGGAATGGGGTCTCCTCGGTTGTGGAGTGAGGTGTTGTGCGGTAAGCCCATAAGACGCTATGTAACTCCTCGACCCACGCTATCTTCGCCTCGCCGAGCCTGCGTTTTAGTCCGTGCAGGATTACCCTGTTGGCCGCTTCTGCTTGCCCGTTGGTTTGAGGGTGCTCGACAGATGTGAAATGTTGTTTAGTACCCAAGCTAGCCACGAAGTCTTGGAATCCCCCGTCCGTGAATTGCGTCCCGTTGTCCGTGATGAGGACATGGGGCACACCGAACCGAGCGAGGATATTTCGTTTAAAGAATCGAAGAATGTTCTGTGCTGTTATTTTAGCCAGCGCCTCTGCTTCGATCCATTTGGTAAAATAATCTACCCCTACGATGAGGTATTTATTCTGGTACGATCCGGTTACGAAAGGCCCGAGGATATCCATGCGAAGGGCCATGGAGAGGAGAGTGTTTTTAGTTCGTTCGGGGGCGCGAGGTGCATTTCGGTGTGCCGTTGGCACTTGTCGCATTTTTTGACGTGTTCCTTGGAGTCGTGTTGCATAGTCGGCCAGTAGTAGCCTGCTCGAAGAGCCTTTTGTGCCAGTGATCGTCCGCCGGGATGTTGGGCGTTGATTCCTCGGTGTATTTCCCCCAATATGTCGGGAACTTTCTCTTCCTCGACGCATTTGAGTAATGGGATGGAAAACCCCCTACGGTAGAGTTTCCCTTAGAGGAGAACGTACGAGCATGCTCTACGTTTGGTGGTGGCCGCCTCTTTGGGGTCCGCGGGGAGCTCGCCCCTCATGAGGTATTTATAGATGGGCATCATCCAACAATGAGTATCCCCGATCACGTTGACCTCAAGTGGAGGAGGTGGTTTTTCGATACTAGGTCGAGGAAGGATTTCTTGGATTACTGATTTGTTTCCGCCCTTCTTTCTCGTGCTAGCTAGCTTTGATAAGATGTCGACCCGTGTGTTGTGCTCGCGAGGTACGTGTTGCACTTCCCACTTCTCGAATTTTGTGAGTCTTTCTTTGACCAAAGCTAAGTACTCGACAAGGTTGTCGTTCTTGGTCTGGTACTCTCCTCGTACTTGTGATGCCACGAGCTGGGAGTCTGTTGATATTTTTACCTCCTTTGCTCCAAGGTCTTCGGCCAATCTCAGACCGGCGATGAAAGCCTCATATTCTACTTGGTTGTTTGATGTCGGGAAAGCCAGTGCTAGTGAGACCTCGATCAGGATCCCGTCCTCATTCTCGAGGATGATTCCGGCTCCGCTACCCGTCGTACTGGAGGCGTCGTCGACGAAGATCATCCATTTATGGGCGCCGTCCGTCGGTGTCGGGCTGTGGGTCATTTCCGCGACAAAGTCGGCCAGTGCTTGAGCTTTCAGGGCCTTCCTGTTCTCATATTGTATATCGAATTCGGAGAGTTCCAGCGACCATTTTAGCATTCTGCCGGCCATATCTGGTCGCCCAAGGAGTTGTTTGATTGGCTGGTCGGTTCTCACTTTGACCGTATGGGCGAGGAAGTAGTGACGTAGCCTCCTTGCCGCATTTATGAGAGCCAGGGCGACCTTTTCAATTTGTTGGTATCTGAGTTCGGGGCCTTGGAACGCTTTGCTCGTGAAATAGATGGGTTTTTGTCCTTCGTCAGTTTCCCTTATTAGGACGGCACTGACGACTTCGGTTGCCACAGACATATACAGGTATAAGGTCTCTCTTTCCAACGGTCGTGATAGGACTGGGGGCTCGGAGAGGATCTTCTTCAAGTGGAGTAGTGTCCGTTCACATTCTTCGGTCCATTCGAAGTTGGCTTCCTTACGAAGGAGTCTGAAGAAAGGCAGCGCATGCTGGGCAGATTTGGCGATGAAACGGGAGAGCGAGGCGAGCACCCCGTTGAGGGATTGGATTGATTTTTTGGTCTTCGGGGTTGGAAATTCCGAGAATGCTCGACATTTGTCGGGGTTGGCCTCGATTCCCCTCTCGGTGAGGTAGAAACCCAGGAATTTTCCTGCCCGGACGCCGAACGTGCATTTTTCAGGGTTAAACCTCATTTTGCACTGTCTCGCCTGCTCGAAGACTTTGTAGAGGTGTCGAGCATGGTCGACCTCCTCGTGTGACTTGATGATCATTTCGTCCATGTATACCTCGAGCATATCCCCTATCTCTCCCCTGAAGACTTTGTTCATCATGCGCTGGTATGTGGCCCCGACGTTCTTGAGTCCGAAAGGCATTACGTTGTAGTAGTAATTGCCGATCGGGGTCATGAACGCCATGTGTCTCTTGTTTGTTTCCGACATAGGGATTTGATTATATCCGCTATATGCATCCATGAAGGACAAGAGTCTGAACCCTGCAGAATTATCAACGAGTTTATCTATGTTAGGGAGAGGGAAAGCATCTTTGGGGCAAGCCCTATTAAGATCAGTATAATCAACACACATGCACCATTTTCCATTATTTTTCTTAACGAGGACTACATTAGAGAGCCAGGTTGTGTACTGGGCTTCAGAAATAAAATTTTCCTCTAAGAGGTCTTTTACAGCTCGCTCGGCAGCCTCCGCTTTCTCGGGGGACTACTTGCGCCTACGTTGTGCTATGGGTTTGACTGCTCGATCCAAAGCTAGTTGGTGGCACGCGACCTCAGGATCTAGGCCAGGCATTTCTGCGGCGTTCCATGCAAAGAGGTCGGAGTTCTCCTTGAGGCACGTCGCGAGCTGCTCCCTTGTTTCCTCGGGCAATCCTTTGCCTATCCTTACTGTTCTTCCAGGGTTTTCGCCCAGAGGGATGAGCTCGAACTCTCCGTCTAGGATTGCCCGGAACGGGTGTTCGGGAGTCTGTTCCTTGATGGGCTTCCATTCTTCAGTTTCGTCCTGGCCAATGCGTCAATCGAGGTCGATGGCGTTGATTCCCTGGAGGGGAGGATCTTCGGCCTTGGGTTTTTTGTTGCTCTTTGTATTGACCGTAGCCTGTCCTTTTACTGCAGCGTCATAACACCGTCGGGCAGCCTCGATGTCGCCGTGGACGGTGACTACGCGGCCTAGTTTGGTGTAGTACTTCATCTTCAGATGGACGGTAGACGGGACCGCGGTCAGCTCGGCTAATGTCGGGCGACCGAGGATGCAATTGTAGAGAGAATGACATTCTATGACCACGAATTGGATTTTGATTTCTCTGGCCGTCTCTTGCTCTCCGAAGGTGACGAGGAGCTCGACGTATCCGCACGGATTTGTCGTGGCTCCGTTGAATCCTTGGAGATCGGATCCGACGTAGGGAGATAGATTGGTTTTGTCTAATTTCAGAGTCTTGAAAAGGTGGACGTACATGATGTCCACTGAGCTGCCTTGATCGACCAAAATGCGTCTGACGTCGAACTAGGCCATCTTGGCTCTAATCAATAGTGGGATGCCCGAATTTGGGGAGCCGCCCGGGAGCTCTTCCAAAAAAAAAGGATATTGGGTTGGATTTGCCCCGGTATTTTGTCAGCGTTGCCTTTTGCTCGGGTGCGGTCAGAAGGAGCTCGTCGAACTTGCGTTTTACTGAAAGGGCGGCGGCCTCGCCGTTCATCCCTCCGCCCGATATGACAAGGGCGGTCGGGAAGTCTTCCCAGGGGCTGAGTGCAGCGATCCGGCCTTCAGGCAGTGTCTCGGGGAAGCTGAAATACTCTGGACGTGATACGCAGAGGGCCACTTGATAAGGAGAGTCGTCGGGGGGTGTATCCTCCCGAGGCCTCTTCTTCTCCGACTCTTCGTGCTTGGAAGTTTCGTTCCTCCTAGTGTACTGCTTAAGATGCCCTTCTTGGATTAAGATCTCTATTGCATCTTTTAGGTGAACGCAGTCTTCGATCACATGCCCGTGGCTCCTGTGGAACCTGCAGTATTTGGATTTGTCGGTGTGAGGCTTGGGTGCATATGGTTTTGGAACCTCACTCTGCCCTGTTTGAACTCGGAGTTGATGCATTCAGCGAGGATGCGCTCGCGGGGAGCTGTCAATAAAGTATACTCGCTATATCGGCCCGCGGGACCTCTTCCTTCTCGAGGTTTGCGGGGCTTCTCTTCCCTTCGCATGTCTCCGTTGCGACGGGGAATGTTCGGATCTTCACGCTTGGGGTGATCGGTATCCCCAGTATTACGGCCGCTGCGAGCGTTGTGGGCCACCTGCTTTTCCTCGTATCTGATGTAGGCCTGGGCCTTATGTAGGATTTCATTCAAGGTGCGGGTAGGCTCTATCCCAACGGCTCGACTGAGCTCGCTACCGGGCAAGAGTCCCCTCTCGAGGAGGTATTTCTTCATGTGTTCAGTAGTGTCCACCTCGACAGCCTCTTGGTTGAATTGTTCGATGTACGAGCGTAATGTTTCATTTTTCTTTTGTACTATGGCTTCAAGGGTCGCCTCTGTTTGGGGATGGCATCGGGAGGCTGTGAAATGCCTCGTGAAGATGGATCTCATAACTCTCCAGGATGTGATGGATTCTGGGGCCGGGATGCCGATCTGCGAGCCCCGTCTTATCAATACCAAGGCATTGCTCGAGTGTAGAACCGAGGAGAAAGCCATGAAATTATTAAGTAGGTGTTTCTTTTATTCTTATGCCATTTTGTTTATGTTTTCGCCCGCTGACGTATATGTCCCCGTTTTGTAGGTGCTATGCCTTCTGCTCGCGATCGGGTTCTCAAGCTGGCTAACCAAGCAGGTGCCCCAGACAGGGTTTCAAAGAAGAAGAAGAAGGTCGCGCATCATGTCCAGGAGGTAGCTGGTGACTCAGGGGCTGAGACCTCGAACACAGCGAGTCCAGTGCTCTCCTCCCCTCCTCGCGCATCTATGATCGACATACCAGACAGTCCGCCTCCATCAACCTCCCCTCTCCACAAGCGGAAGCGCCCGGATGGGACACTCTCCAGGTCGACCTTAGCGGGGAACGGCAGTCCGGGTGGCCCTGGAAGTTACTTACTTCCCCCCTGCTATGTAGAGCAGGCCTTTTTCAAGACCGAGGACGCCATTGCTGTGCCAGCGCCCGAGGCGAAGGCTATCTTGAACCGGGAGGCTGGTGTCCGGCGCAAGGAATTGGCGAGGGATTTGGCCGCCGTCATTAGGGTGATGGAAACGGCCATGGTCCTGACTGACACCTCTGTGTCCACTGCCTCTTTGGAAGATTCCCTTCTGCAGGTCCGGTTTGAAAAAGACAAGTTGTCCAAGGACTTGTCGGATTATAAGGAGGAGCATCAGCTACAGGAGGGGCTGAAAAAAGAGTTGGACGAGGCCAAAGAGGAGCGAGACCTGCTGAAGGCGGCCAAGGCAAGTCTGGAGGAGCAAGCTGCTGAGCATCAGAAGGTGGCTGAGGAGAATGCTGGATTGCGTGCTCGTCTTGCTTTGCTCGAGGACAATGTCCGTCCGTTGGCTGATGAAACTGAAGAAGAGCTTGCTCTCGGTTCCCGGGGTGAGTTGGTGGGGCACATTCGCTCCCTCAACCAGGACCTCGTAGCTGTATTCAAGGAGGGTTTTAATAACGCTGTCGAGCAGCTGAGGATATTAAATCCGGAGTTAGTGACGGAGGGGTCAACCCACAATTATTGTGTCCAGGATGGGGAGATTATGTGCCCTTTCGAGGCTGAAGAGGAGCTGGGGGAAGATGAAGGAGAGGAAGAAAATGTTGAAGAGTAACTCCGGACGGAGTCTTAGGAATTTTAATTTGTTTTGTTTATATGGCCTACGTGCCCGTTTTGTATGGCCTGCATGCCTATTTTGTATGAATATTGGCCTTCGGGCGTACTTATCTTTTGCTTTGGCCGTCTTCAATGAATGAATATCTTGTTTTTAATTATTCATCTTGCTCGGTTTTTTATTTAGTTCGTATCTTGTATTTTATGGACTGTTTTATGCTCGACCATGTTTGTCTCGTCGGTTTAGGGAACCGACGAGGTGGCGGGCGTTGTGCCCATTTAAGATCGAAGCCGAGTTCGTGTTTCGGAACTTTGGCCCCGAGGCTTGGGCTTTCCCATCGCGAGCTGGGTGCCCTGCCGATCTTGGTACTGCGACGTTGGTGCTCGATCGAGGTCCCAACCGTCGGGGAGGGTTGTGTTCGCTGGAGGGCGTGTTTGTCCTCGGGTCGCGCGGTTCCTCTCTGTAGTTTTGGAGGTGAAGAGCGTGGTCGTACCTCCCACGTCTCCCCGTGACATATTTTGCTGTAATATTGTCTAAGTTTCTCTGCGTTCCATGGTCGAGCAAGTTGTTCGCCTTGTAGGTTTTCTAAATAGTAGGCCCCGTTGCTCGTCTTATCGCGGACGCGGTAGGGGCCTTCCCAGTTGGCGGCCAGTTTACCCTCTCTTGGGTTTTTTTGGTTTCTTCCTAGGACCAGGCTGCCCACCTGGAACTCTCTTTTTATGACCTTCGCGTCGTGGCGCAAGGCTTTTTTTTGTTTGAGGGATATTTCTCTAAGGGCTGCTTCGGAGCGGATCTCGTCGACGAGGTCCAACTCGGCTCTGAGTGCCTCGTCGTTCATTTCTTCGTCTAGGGGTTCTTCTATGTGTCTCGTTGGTTCTCTTATTTCTACTGGGATGACTGCTTCGGTGCCGTATGTTAGTCGGAATGGGGTCTCCCCGGTTGTGGAGTGAGGTGTTGTGCGGTAAGCCCATAGGACGCTATGTAACTCCTCGACCCACGCTATCTTCGCCTCGCCGAGCCTGCGTTTTAGTCCGTGCAGGATTACCCTGTTGGCCGCTTCTGCTTGCCCGTTGGTTTGAGGGTGCTCGACAGATGTGAAATGTTGTTTAGTATCCAAGCTAGCCACGAAGTCTTGGAATCCCCCGTCCGTGAATTGCATCCCATTGTCCGTGATGAGGACATGGAGCACACCGAACCGAGCGAGGATATTTCGTTTAAAGAATCGAAGAATGTTCTGTGCTGTTATTTTAGCCAGCGCCTCTGCTTCGATCCATTTGGTAAAATAATCTACCCCTACGATGAGGTATTTATTCTGGTACGATCCGGTTACGAAAGGCCCGAGGATATCCATGCCCCACCATGCGAAGGGCCATGGAGAGGAGAGTGTTTTTAGTTCGTTCGGGGGCGCGAGGTGCATTTCGGTGTGCCGTTGGCACTTGTCGCATTTTTTGACGTGTTCCTTGGAGTCATGTTGCATAGTCGGCCAGTAGTAGCCTGCTCGAAGAGCCTTTCGTGTCAGTGATCGTCCGTCGGGATGTTGGGCGTTGATTCCTCGGTGTATTTCCCCCAATATGTCGGGAACTTTCTCTTCCTCGACGCATTTGAGTAATGGGATGGAAAACCCCCTACGGTAGAGTTTCCCTTCGAGGAGAACGTACGAGCATGCTCTACGTTTGGTGGTGGCCACCTCTTTGGGGTCTGCGGGGAGCTCGCCCCTCGTGAGGTAATTATAGATGGGCATCATCCTACAATGAGTATCCCCGATCACGTTGACCTCAAGTGGAGGAGGTGGTTTTTTGATACTAGGTCGAGGAAGGATTTCTTGGATTACTGATTTGTTTCCGCCCTTCTTTCTCGTGCTAGCTAGCTTTGATAAGATGTCGGCCCGTGTGTTGTGCTCGCGAGGTACGTGTTGCACTTCCCACTTCTCGAATTTTGCGAGTCTTTCTTTGACCAAAGCTAAGTACTCGACAAGGTTGTCGTTCTTGGTCTGGTACTCTCCTCGTACTTGTGATGCCACGAGCTGGGAGTCTGTTGATATTTTTACCTCCTTTGCTCCAAGGTCTTCGGCCAATCTCAGACCGGCGATGAAAGCCTCATATTCTGCTTGGTTGTTCGATGTCGGGAAAGCCAGTGCTAGTGAGACCTCGATCAGGATCCCGTCCTCATTCTCGAGGATGATTCCGGCTCCGCTGCTTGTCGTACTGGAGGCGCCGTCGACGAAGATCGTCCATTTATGGGCGCCGTCCGTCGGTGTCGGGCTGTGGGTCATTTCCGCGACAAAGTCGGCCAGTGCTTGAGCTTTCAGGGCCTTCCTGTTCTCATATTGTATATCGAATTCGGAGAGTTCCAGCGACCATTTTAGCATTCTGCCGGCCATATCTGGTCGCCCGAGGAGTTGTTTGATTGGCTGGTCGGTTCTCACTTTGACCGTATGGGCGAGGAAGTAGTGGCGTAGCCTCCTTGCCGCATTTATGAGAGCCAGGGCGACCTTTTCGATTTGTTGGTATCTGAGTTCGGGGCCTTGGAGCGCTTTGCTCGTGAAATAGATGGGTTTTTGTCCTTCGTCAGTTTCCCTTATTAGGACGGCACTGACGGCTTTGGTTGCCACGAACATATACAGGTATAAGGTCTCTCTTTCCAATGGTCGTGATAGGACCGGGGGCTCGGAGAGGATCTTCTTCAAGTGGAGTAGTTCCCGTTCACATTCGTTGGTCCATTCGAAGTTGGCTTCCTTACGAAGGAGTCTGAAGAAAGGCAGCGCATGCTGGACAGATTTGGCGATGAAACGGGAGAGCGAGGCGAGCACCCCGTTGAGGGATTGGATTGATTTTTTGGTCTTCGGGGTTGGAAATTCCGAGAATGCTCGGCATTTGTTGGGGTTGGACTCGATTCCTCTCTCGGTGAGGTAGAAACCCAGGAATTTTCCTGCCCGGACGCCGAACGTGCATTTTTCAGGGTTAACCTCATTTTGCACTGTCTCGGCTGCTCGAAGACTTTGTAGAGGTGTCGAGCATGGTCGACCTCCTCGTGTGACTTGATGATCATGTCGTCCATGTATACCTCGAGCATATCCCCTATCTCTCCCCTGAAGACTTTGTTCATCATGCGCTGGTATGTGGCCCCGGCGTTCTTGAGTCCGAAAGGCATTACGTTGTAGTAGTAATTGCCGGTCGGGGTCATGAACGCCGTGTGTCTCTTGTTCGTGTCTGACATAGGGATTTGATTATATCCTCTATATGCATCCATGAAGGACAAGAGTTTGAACCCTGCAAAATTATCAACGAGTTTATCTATGTTAGGGAGAGGGAAAGCATCTTTGGGGCAAGTCCTATTAAGATCAGTATAATCAACACACATGCGCCATTTTCCATTATTTTTCTTAATGTGGACTACATTAGAGAGCCAGGTTGTGTATTGGGCTTCAGAAATAAAATTTTCCTCTAAGAGGTCTTTTACAGCTCGCTCGGCAGCCTCCGCTTTCTCGGGGGACTGCTTGCGCCTACGTTGTGCTATGGGTTTGACTGCTCGATCCAAAGCTAGTTGGTGGCACGCGACCTCAGGATCTAGGCCAAGCATTTTTGCGGCGTTCCATGCAAAGAGGTCGGAGTTCTCCTTGAGGCATGTCGCGAGCTGCTCCCTTGTTTCCTCGGGCAATCCTTTGCCTATCCTTACTGTTCTTCCAGGGTTGTCGCCCAGATGGATGAGCTCGAACTCTCCGTCTGGGATTGGCCGGAACGGGTGTTCGGGAGTCTGTTCCTCGATGGGCTTCCATTCTTCAGTTTCGTCCTGGCCAATGCGTCAATCGAGGTCGATGGCGTTGATTCCCTGGAGGGGAGGATCTTCGGCCTTGGGTTTTTTGTTGCTCTTTGTATTGACCGTAGCCTGTCCTTTTACTACAGCGTCATAACACCGTCGGGCAGCCTCGATGTCGCCGTGGACGGTGACTACGCGGCCTAGTTTGGTGTAGTACTTCATCTTCAGATGGACGGTAGACGGGACCGCGGTCAGCTCGGCTAATGTCGGGCGGCCGAGGATGCAATTGTAGAGAGAAGGACATTCTATGACCACGAATTGGATTTTGATTTCTCTGGCCGTCTCTTGCTCTCCGAAGGTGACGAGGAGCTCGACGTATCCCCACGGTTTTGTCGTGGCTCCGTTGAATCCTTGGAGATCGGATCCGATGTAGGGAGATAGATTGGTTTTGTCTAATTTCAGAGTCTTGAAAAGGTGGACGTACATGATGTCCACTAAGCTGCCTTGATCGACCAGAATGCGCCTGACGTCGAACTAGGCCATCTTGGCTCTAATCAATAGTGGGATGCCCGAATTTGGGGAGCCGCCCGGAAGCTCTTCCAAAAAAAAAGGATATTGGGTTGGATTTGCCCCAGTATTTTGTCAGCGTTGCCTTTTGCTCGGGTGCGGTCAGAAGGAGCTCGTCGAACTTGCGTTTTACTGAAAGGGCGCGGCCTCGCCGTTCATCCCTCCGCCCGATATGACAAGGGCGGTCGGGAAGTCTTCCCAGGGGCTGAGTGCAGTGATCCGGCCTTCGGGCAGTGTCTCGGGGAAGCTGAAATCCTCTGGACGTGATACGCAGAGGGTCACTTGATAAGGAGAGTCGTCGGGGGGTGTATCCTCCCGAGGCCTCTTCTTCTCCGACTCTTCGTGCTTGGAAGTTTCGTTCCTCCTAGTGTACTGCTTAAGATGCCCTTCTTGGATTAAGATCTCTATTGCATCTTTTAGGTGAACGCAGTCTTCGGTCACATGCCCGTGGCTCCTGTGGAACCTACAGTATTTGGATTTGTCGGTGTGAGGCTTGGGTGCAGAGGGTTTTGGGAACCTCACTCTGCCCTGTTTGAACTCGGAGTTGATGCATTCGGCGAGGATGCGCTCGCGGGGAGCTGTCAATAAAGTATACTCGCTGTATCGGCCCGCGGGACCTCTTCCTTCTCGAGGTTTGCGGGGCTTCTCTTCCCTTCGTCTGTCTCCGTTGCGACGGGGAATGTTCGGATCTTCACGCTTGGGGTGATCGGTATCCCCAGTATTACGGCCGCTGCGAGCGTTGTGGGCCATCTGCTTTTCCTCGTATCTGATGTAGGCCTGGGCCTTATTTAGGAGTTCATTCAAGGTGCGGGGAGGCTCTATCCCAACGGCTCGACTGAGCTCGCTACCTGGAAAGAGTCCCCTCTCGAGGAGGTATTTCTTCATGTGTTCAGTGGTGTCCACCTCGACAGCCTCTGTCTTGGGATGGCATTGGGAGGCTGTGAAATGCCTCGTGAAGATGGATCTCATAACTCTCCAGGATGTGATGGATTCTGGGGCCAAGCTTTTGTACCAGGCCATGGCCCCTTTCCTGAGGGTCGTCGAGAATAGCCTGCACTTGAGATGCCCGGTGATGTCATTGCGGTAGTCGAGCATTGCGTTGACGTTGTCGATGTGATCATCGGGGTCGGTGGTCCCGTCGTACACGGCCAGGTTAGGAGGTTTCTCCATGCCTTTGGGGAGCGTAGCTTCCATTATTGCCCGTGATAGGGGGCAGTGCAGGTCTTCTTCGTCGCTCCTTGGTGGAGAGAGCTCGTTGCGGTCGGGGCTACGATCGCGCCTCGGTGAGGTTCCCGATCGACCGGTGTCACGACGGGCGCGAGCCCAACTGACGTTGGGCTCTCGGGAGCGACGTCCTCGTTTCTTTGTTGCTTCTGGACGTTGTTGTATCCTCCTCTCTTGTTGAGGTCGGACCTCCTGTCGATCAGCTTCTAGGGCCATGATTCTCTCATGTTGCTGGTAGAGCATGGAGCTAGCCTGGTTGAGGGCGTTCCCCATAGCGATCATGGTGGCGTCTCCTTCGACGGGAACGGGGATGGGTTGAAACGCCTCAGTCCCCTGGTTTTGAACTTGAGGGGGATCCCCATTATTCTGGGGCTCAGGAGACGGGGTGGCCGGACGGCCATCTCGGGCGTCTGCCTCATGGTACTGCAGACTGTCCTCCATTGTGTAGTCGACGAGGGGACGACTACGCTCATTAAGTTGTTCTCCAGACATGCTGGAAGGACAGTGTTTGAGCTTTGATCTTCTGTAGTTGAAGAAGGGGAAGCTAGTTTCCCACAAACGGCGCCACTGATCTCACCTGATCAGAAGGGCCTTCCAATGACTTGATGTGAGGGCCAGAGAAATGAGTGAGAAAGGGGGGGGGGTGTACCTGCAAAGCACTCCAATGATTAAGTCAGAAGAGGTATAGTGTAGTATGGTTAATTCAAATGAGTGAGAATACCTGACCCTTTACTGAAAAAGGGTATTTATAATGTGCCCCCAGCGCTGGGCCAAGGCCCCTCAATGGGCTTAGTCTAGCTAGGCCCATGGAGGAACTGCTAAGGGACGCGTAAGAAGCGTGAAGACCTAGCTAAAAGGTCTGCTCCTTGGTCCAACTGCCCCTATCTTTCAGGAGATTATAAAGGGCAGTTGGGTGACATGGTAGGTGAGCTGGCAGACATTCTCTCTGCCCGTCCTTAGTGTGTGCCCGTCGCATAAGCAGACGGTTTGTCCAAAAGGTGCTTCTGCTCGAGTATATGGGCCCTTGCTCGACATGTTGGGCCGTGACCCAATACATTCTTGCGGCCCAGTCCAGAACACTCATTTTTCTTTCCTTTTTTGATTTATTTTTGTTTTATATTTTATATATATATATATATATATATATATATATATATATATATATATATATATATATATATATATATATATATATATATATATATATATTATTTTTTATTATTATTTCTATTTTAATTTATATTATTATTATTATTAACAAGTATAATGAGAATATGTTAGAGTGTCGCCTTTATTCTTTTGCTTTCATTTTCTTTTCTTTCTTGATTTATTTTTTATTTATATTATTATTATTATTATTATTATTATTATTATTATTATTTTCCTATTATTATTATTATTATTATTATTATTATTATCCTATAATATAATGATTATTATTATTATGGTAAAATGTTGTTGTTACAGTTAGCTAAAAGATTGGGGAGAGAAACAAATTTTGTTATAGTCTCACTTTCTTTTGTTTTCTTTATTTTTCTTTTCACTTTTCTTTTTGTTTTATATTAAATAATTTTAGTATAAATATAAGAAAACTCAACCCATTTTATTAGAAAAAAATTAGTCACGTGTCATCAACTTTTTTAGTATCATCCACTTTTTCAAATATTTCCATTTAATTCCTTCCCAAATATTCTCATTGCTTCCCAAATAATAATTTTGGTCTAATTTATTATTTCGTGTAATTAACCCACCCGTGAAGTAACGCTTATGTTTTCCCCAACCTTTCAATAATTACTTAAAACACCCGTTACAATCATCTTTCACTCATTCCTTCTTTTAAATAAACACCCGTTACAATCATCACTCACTCATTCCTTCTTTGACGGTTTCACAAAATGGTGTTAGGGTGGTGTTACAATCATCCCTCACTCATTTCTTCTTTGACAAAAACACCCATTACAATCCTCCCTCACTCATTCCTTCTTTGACGGTGTTATGGTGGTGTTGTGATCGATGCTCAAATTGTGGCATGTAAAGTGATAGAAGATTATTAATATGCTCTTGTCATCGCTTGTTTGTTTTCTTTCTTTTTCTTTTCTTTTAGTTTTAATTTGTTTTTATATTAAATATTCTTCTTATAATATATATATATATATATATATATATATATATATATATATATATATATATATATATATATATATATAATATTATTTATTATTATTTCTATTTTTATTTATATAATAATAATAATAATAATAATAATAATAATTATTAATATTAACAAGTATATTGAGAACATATTAGAGTCTCACTGTTCTTCTTTTGCTTTCTTTTTCTTTTCTTTTTTATTTTTGTTTTATATTATTATCATTATTATTATCCTATTATGATTATTATTATTATTATTATCCTATAATGATTATTATTATTATTATAACTAATTATATTATTATTAACCAATGTTGTTGTTACAGTTAGCTAAGAAGATGGGGAAGAGAAACAATTTTTCTTACAATCTCACCCTTATTTTGTTTTCTTTATTTTTCTTTTCGCTTTTATTTTTGTTTTATATTAAATTTTTTTAGTATAAATATAATAAAACTCAACCCATTTTGTTAGAAAAAAATCACGTGTCATCAACGTTTTCAAATATTCTCATTTAATTCCTTCTCAAATATAATTTTGGTCTAATTTATTATTTCGTGTAGTAATTAACCCGTCAAATAACGTTTATGACTTCTTCAACCTCTCAATAATTCCTTAAAACACCCGTTACAATCACCCCTCATTCTTTCACCCATTCTTTCTTTGACGGTTTCACAAAACAATTTCTCTTCCATAACTTTTGGTCTTGTTCCAAACAAATTATTTCTTTTAATTCTTCCATGCGTCTCTCTCACGTATTTCTTCTCCTAAGGTCGTTTCTTTAAATCTACTAAAATATCTTTCTTCTTTGTTCACTCTCTCTTCTTCTCCCTTTTCCCTCTTTTTCGTTCTCCCTCTTATTCTTCCATCTTCCTATTTGTTGCTATTTCATTATTGGATCCGTATTTTATTTCATCTTCTCTTTTTTTGTTTTTGATTTGTGTTATGGTGGTTTTGTGATAAAGTTGTTAACGTTGAATCGATGCTCAAATTGTGGCATGTAAAGTGGTGGAAGATTATTAAGTTTTATGCTCTTTTCATCACGTGTTTGTTTTCTTTCTTT